>OZ012662.1:19082418-21482418 GCA_963942545.1 Oxycera nigricornis | reverse complement strand
AGGAAAACCACAACTGACAAAAGATTCTTTCGCCATTGAAAACTTAAAAAACAATGTATGGATCGATTGGCCTTAAAATTGGCCCAATTCAAGCGATTTTAATATTAGGATAGGATTAATGTGCTTCATAATTTCCAATCCAAAGTAAGACTCAGTTGGCTAAAAACTGATAACTAGAACTGAATGAGGAAAAAGTGTGTCATTAGTAGCAAATAATCGAGAGCATACATTTTATTGAAGTTTTTTATTATTTAGCTCAGTTTTTCTCAATAAAAATACGTTTAAAATATCTTTTAAGACTTTTTCATCTAAATGTGCACTCTGGATAACTTCTCCAGCTTCAAAACAATTTTTTATGGTCATAAATAAGATCTTTTATTGAAAATCGTGTTGGATTTTAAATAGTATCTCGAATTTGATGAATTCAATTCCGACGAGTCAACATATTTACTTCAATTTATGGTGAAAAAAACACATATCCTCTCATAGTACAAGAATTTCGAGAAACAAAAGTAAAAAACAAGCCGTGAGGTGCGACCCATGAGGTCCACACGGTCAACTTCCCAGTAATATCTAAAAAGATATTGAAAATATTAAACACAATAATAATTATGGAAATAATACTACTTCAAATAATACAAAATGTACTTCTCGTAAAAGTTATTGGAATGTTTTAATATTAATCGTTTCATCTACGGGAGCGTCCATTGATTGAGTATTCATCGGAGTGGGGACAGAATACAAAGCAGTTTTTTCATAAAAGTTAAAACATGGTGATGTGAAGACTATTGAAAATCTGCTTAAATTTTGCAAATATTAATAAACTTTGATTGACTTTACAACAATGTCTTTAGAATAAGAGATTTAAAAAACTGATAAAATTTTATAAATTCTACAAACATTTATTATTACGATGTGCAAATCAGGTGAAAAATGAATTTTTCTATGAAAAAAACACTACTTTTCCAATTTTTTTCAATAAATTTAAAAAACCACTTTAAAGATTTTTTTAACATATAAAAACATCATTAAAATGATAATACGCGTCGATTGACACCTTAATGATGGAAATATTATATTTAGTTCCCGAGATATAATGAATGACGTAAATGACCTTGAACGTTTAATGATTTTTTATTTAATTTTTTTCATAATCATGAATAAAACTTTTGCTGGTTTTTTCACAAAAACTATTTGGAGTATATAAATTATATAAACATTGATTACTTAGGTTTGAAAATTACGTTAAAAATTTGATGTTTTTGAAAAAAACCTAATTTTTTGCACTTTTTTTAAAAAAATTAAAAAACGTCTCCAAGAATTTTTTTAAAAATTTGATAGAATCATATCAATGTTAAAACGCGTCGATTGACACCTTAATCATAAAAATCGCATGTTTGGTTCGTGAGATATAGCGCATAACATGGTTGACTTTCAAGGGGCTGGTTTAAAACTGTCTCATTCCAATGTGTCAAATGGAAGTTCTTTGAACGCAGTAGGTCAGTAAAAGGTTGGGATGATCACTATGGATGGCATAGATATCAACGCTTCAAAGGCAAAATGCCGAAGCGCCCTAATTGGCAAAATTGAGATTTAAGGATTATTGTTTTTTTAATGGAATGAATGTTTTTTTTATTCAATACTACAGTTAATATACTTGTTTGCATGTATCACTCGAACACCTGTTTGTAAACATAGAGCTAAAAACTATACAGAGGGGGCCAAGCCTTACAGAACCGCGTGTGTCTACGAGTATACACAAGGCGCGCGAATTAAGTCGAGCAAAACTATAATAATAATGCCAGGCTCTTTCTAACATTTTTACATGATATTTTTGATAATATTTACTATTGATATGAGTAAAAACAAAATCAAATTTTTCAAATGTACGAAGTCTATAACCCCCTTAAGGGGTTACATGGTCATGAAGGAAAAAAAACTTATTAAAAAATTTTTATTTTAAAAACCAAAAATCTATTTTATTTAAAATTTACACACATAAAAGTTTAGCATTTCAAGAAGCTGTAAAGAAAATATCAGCTAAAAACATTGAAAATTTTCAATTTTCCTGCAGTTTTTTTTTTGCGGTAGGCAGAATATTTCGGTGCAGGTTCATCCCAAATCAAAAATTGAAAAAAACTCTTATAGTTTATGTCATTGGCTCGTGTTTGAACGAAGGAATTGAAAAAAAATGTGAAATTTAAAGTTTTGAAATTTGTTTGTTCGTCTCATATGATTTAGCATTTTTCCGATTCTCATCGTTTTTAAAATATTTTTTTTTCGTATAAAACAAAAACGAGTCGACCGAATTAAAATCTCTTCGTTCACGACCGATTCAATACTATAAAGAGGAACTGTGCAAAGTTTCAGCAAAATCGGTCAATTCGTTTTCGAGAAATCGTGCCTACCGCACGAAAAAACAAAGTTTCGAGAAAAATGTGTTTAAAGGTTTTTTTACCGCGATTTGATGAATTAAAGTTATTTTTTAGCGACTCACATCGAGTCGTCGGTTCGAGGTCCATACAGTAATTCGTTCGCCTCATTCACGATGTTCAGAACATCCTTTTGATGTTGTGATGAAAAGAATGGAGCTGATTTTACGCGGTAGAACCGTGCCGCATGCGTATAAAACGCTAGGTAAGGCAGAGCGCACGTACCGACCACGCGGTATTCAAATCTGTATAACTTCGGAAATATTGCTTGAATTTACTTGAAATTTGGTGTGAATACTCTATACTATACTTTCATATTTCATAAATTTTGATCGATTTTTTGAAAATACAAGACCTATGTAACCCCTTAAGTCATACATACCCACGAGTGAAAGTAAGATATATAGTTGCAATTGCCATCGACTATAAAGTTTGCAGATTTTCGTTTTCGTCCTTTCGTCTTTCAAGTGTCCATATTATAATAAGTATGAGATTTCTGTTCTGCCTATTAAGATATTTTAAACATGTGATGATTGCATCGTTGCATCAACTCAACATGTACTGATTTCTCGCGTTTTGAGTCCTCAATTTTTTTTGTGATTGTTGAATTTAATATACATCCACCAACCAACTAACAAAAATTCTGAAAACCCCGTAAAACTTTGTGCCTTTATTCATTTTGTCTGATGGTTTTTCAATGTCGTATCCAATCTCTTAACAGAAAAATAAATATCATTAATCTGAAGAAAACAAAAAAAAAATGATGGAAATAGAAACATAACCTTTACAAGTTCAGTGCTAAAGTGTCTAGGAGTTTGAATCCTCGGAAAATCAATCACACGTTACTTGTAATTCACAATATACATTATATTGTTTATAAGAAACGAATATAATATTTTGTGTGCTTCGGATGCCACCCAACAGTGAACAAATTTTAGCACCAGAAACTGCAACAGTCATTGCATAACTAGCGAAACATTCTTCACAGATGCCATCATGCTTTTCCGGAAAAATAATATTTAATTGAAAACTCTCCAAACTGTAATGAATTTGATTGATTAAATTTATGATGCGGTTAATCGCATTGATTTTTCCGAGACGCTAGTGCATTTGATAACCGAACGGAACGTGCAACATCGCAACAAGAAGGGTTGATTTTGTGGCCAACTATCTTTTTTTTTACGGTTTGCAACCAAATTGCACCAAAGTGTTGGCATTGTGTGTGCTTTTTGTCGTGTGCACCCGAACGTTTTTGGATGCAAGTATGTTTGCTCGTATGATGGTTGCCCTATTGATTACCATCCGATAGTGAACTGTTCGATTGGAACGTAAGAGATTGGCAGCAACGTCTAGCCGGTAGCAGCGAAACAAGAGGAAAGCTATTGGACCACGAACTCTATCTGGAAAATATTTCTTTAATGAGTTATTGGGTAATTATCGGAGTACTATCAAATATGAAACGTATGCAAGCAAGCAAGCATGTACAATGTGTGTTGCATGTATGCATGCACACGAATGTATGTATGTTTGTGGAATGAATGTGGAGTGCTGTGCTGTCCCGTGCACAATATTTCACAATGAATCATTTAATTTTGTAATAGATGTACGTACGAATGTAATGTGCAGTCAGTCAAAAAGTCATTGAGTGAATTGGCCGCAACAGTCAAGACACACTTTTAGTCACTTTTCGATTGCACAACACTCCAACGCGGTACTACATTTGCTTTGTCGGTTACACATTTTTGGTATGTTGGTATGGTAGTGATTTCGGGTCGGCTTTTTCAGTTTCTTTAAGAAAAACGAAAAGTATAATGTAAGATCAACGAAAAGGCGGGGATATTGCTTGGATTATAGCTTATGACTTACAGCTGTCAGCATTTTGTGCACACTTGGATATGAAAGTGAGTTACATTTATCTTGTCGACAAAGAAGATGGATTGCCTCTTAAAAAACGAATGAAATTTTGGCTATTTTGATGCTGTCTTGCCTGCGAACGTGATTTTTTTTCGTCTGAAATATGCAAAAATAACAATGGTGAAATGTAAAAGTATTTAAATTACAACGAAACATGATGTGGCAATCAATTAATCGGCACTAGGGATGTTCACAGTACGATTTTAAAGAAGCAGTTTACGAAAACTGTTGAGCTTTTAAAAATCAGCAAATATTTGAATGTATCTCGACCCCATCGACTTTTTCGTTTTACATGGAACTTTTTCACAACGTATAGACAGTTTCCAAAATTAATTTAAAAAAATCTGCTATGCATCTATTTTTAATAATACAAAGATTTTCCAAGTGTGTACTCCATGCAGGCATTAAAATATGTAATAGAAAAAATAACGAATATTTTTTCTGGAATGAGAAGAACTGCGACTATGAACTGTATTATTTTTATTTCAAAATTTAGGAGGTGGGAGCGGCTAAGTCAGACAGAAAAAAACGACCATAGCCAACGTACCTTTTCCTTATTAACGAATTAAGATATTTAATTGACATTTAGTTTGTTAATGAATATATTTTGATCGAACATGTTGATTGTATCAACAATGATAAAAATCATATCTCAATTTTTTGAAGATACTTTTTGGAGACACTTTGAGTTTTCATAGTTAGCTTTCTCCATCAAAATTTTTGTAACTCTTCTAGCTCAGTCTCAATATTTGAAATGTTACATGAAGTCATTGGCAATCAAGTTTTGACGGTCGAATTTTTTTATTTTTGTCGATAAAGCTACATGACCCTTCGTAGTTTTTTTGGAAAATTGGTCTAAACATTTTTCAAAAGATTTGAAATTTTAGAATGATTTTTTTTTCAACTTTCACCACTTACGCTGCGCGAGCAATAACCTGCACAAAAAATATCTACCTGGCGCTTATTGTAAAGATTTGCATACTATATAAAGTAGTACGTGTGTTATATAGTCAAGAAATGCCCCCACGCAATTGTCAAAACGTTTGCTAAACTAGTCGAAAATTCAAACGAAAAAACAATGAAAGTCACCGTTAAAAGTATTGAAAAGGCATATTACCATGAAAAATGGACAAATCAATGAGTTTGTTTTCATTTTGTTCACTTAAAATTCATTTTTTTGCATCCTTTGATATCTCATAAAATCAGCCATCAAGAAATATAAAAATTTTGTTTTTGAAAATATCGAAATATTGACAAAACATTAAGGGTATGCCGCAGTCTACATTTAAAATTATTTTGTATTATTGTCATAATCTTATCATTTGGAGCAATTGATGAGATGCAATTTTTCAGTATATAATCTTTCGCAAGCCAGTTATTTTCACTCAGAGTTTCAAATTCTTTGCAAAAATTAATTGTTATTGGATCTGTAGATTATGTGCATTATATCAAATTCTTTCAATTATGTTTTTACACTTATCAAATCAACCGATGTTCAGCACATTCCAAAATTGAAACTTAATCTGAATTTCGTGTTTTTGCCTGTAATACTCACTTGTAAAGATTCCCTCTACTTTGAATTTTTTTTTGTATCTAAAATATCTTTCAAACCTATCTTCCGTGTAAGAAGAACAAACATTCCCATTAAAAAAGGCACTATTCGTTCATTTTTCCTACTTTGAATATCAACTAAAAACTGCCTCATGAACATTATCAGTATCGATTAATCACTCTAAATGGTTGGGTGTCAAAATTAAGATTATGTTACAAAAAATTACATTTCTTTGGTTGCGGTTTCTGCTGTATGTAAAAGTTTCGCTCAGGAAATTTTCATTATTTTAGTCCGACTGTTTTTAATTGCCACAATGAGGGAATTATTATGCGTGCTTTGTTGGCAATGTTAAAATTTTTGTCGAAACAGATCAATGCATTACTTTAAAAATTTAAACATTTCCTTAAAAAATATGATTGTATCTTTGTTGGTTGCTATTTATTCTTATTTTTTTGGTTTGCCAATCGTGTATACTTCAAACGTTCAAACAGTTCTCGAAAACTCTATCAGCAAAACATGTTCACCATTTTAGTAGGAAGGTTTCGGCGTGTCGGATGGCATCCTCTTCAGGTGCTGTCACTTGCCATCCGTCACCGGACAGCACGACCACGGCTGGCTTGTTTGTGGATTAAGCTCGTTATATTTCAACTATTTTTTAATTTACATCTGTGAGCTATAACGACCGTCAATTGGTTCGCATATATGCCTATGCTTAGCCATTTTATAACATGTGTTAAAACCTCCTACTCTAGTCAACAACACTGTTTTCTAGTGTGCAATTCTGGTTCGCAGCTCTGCTTCACCATCATTTCACACTTCAAAAACTGCAAACCAAATCGTATTGCTGCCAAATAGCTTTAAAATTCTTCTCTCCCCGAATAAAGCAAATTTTCAAAAAAGCGGTTATTATTTTCCTTCTTCTCTTGATTCCTTCTGGGAAATTTTCACAACATTTCAAAAAAATTTCATATTTAAAATTGATATTTTTACGAATGGATTCATCAAATTTTAAAGAGATTTATATGATGAATTAAATTGATCCTTAAAACAACTTTGGAACCGTCAAAACGTTCTTGACTTTACGTTGCAGAGAGTTCGTGAAAAATGGATATAGATGCAAGGAACTATTTTTTTGATTTGAATGGGTGATAGTTTTTTAAAAAATGTATTTACTGTTTTCGTAAAGACTTAATAATGATGAGACTATTTGTGCTCCTTTTCGTACATTTAATTTACAAATTTAATATAAAATCTTTGAAAATGCCACTTATGATATAAAATGTACAAAACTATGGCAATTTTCAAGTTGCATCTTGAGATTATTTAATAGGTTGCTCTAGGCAAAACAATCTCACAAATTCCGTAACCAATCGGACATGCTCCATGTCAATTTATACTAACGCCCACTTTCTATATAAACATCCCCCCTCTCAGGATACACCTTATCAATTTCTTATCACCCATGCCTTTACCGTCTTACAGTTGTGTTAAATCATAATTTCACAGATTGTAGCGCTATATTAATTAGTTCCAACTACATGCATATACCATGCATAATTAGAGACACACCTGCCCACCACATATGTATAGTTTAGTCCTGAATGTTTGTAGTGGAATTTCAGGCAATATTGTATTATTAAACGTTAGCTGCCAGCCTTATTGAATATCAATTGGCTAGGATGTAGAAATGTATGTTGGGCTGTTTGTCCAGGCCGATATGGTAAATCATTTTGAAAATTTAATGGTATTGCCAGGAAGTTGTAGGCAATGTATAAATTGACCTCAGTGCACTTTATCTATTATTTAAATAAAATTGTAGAGTTAATTTAATCATCATGGTCGTCGCCATCATCGTTGTGTACAGTTTTAAAGTTGTTATTAATTCAAGCAGTTACATCGAGTGTTATAATTGAATCTAATAAAAATTGCAACTTTTAATTCGCTAAAATTTTATTGAATGTCTTCTTGAAAATATTATATACTGGATTTAAAAAAGTTGCTGTATAAGTTAAGTGTTTTTTTATCGCTTTCAATGAAATCACAATACGTATACGTATTTTGTCAATAAAAATAGAACGTCGGTCAAAAATCACATCCCTCATAAAATTCCAGGATATGCTTTTCCAATTTACTGGAAGACCCAACAAAATTCGTAAGAATTATTCAAGTAATTTGAAGTATCCTGAAATTGACCGCTTTTCATCGAATCAATGCAATTTGCTACCTACTACAACCTCTTTAAACTTTCAAATTGGAGAGTAATTTTTCAACTTGCTCTCTTGTTGACTGTTTCTATGAACAAGACCTTTTTTACCAGCTGTTGGGAATGGGTATCTCTGCATTTCACCTTGAAAGTTGAATAAAAAGACATACAAGAGACATTTTTATCACCTTCCAGTTCATAATAATGGTAATTGTTCTCCGGTTTTCAGCCATGTTCAAATTACGTTTAGTCATTCATTTCTTGACTCTTTGATGATCCTCCGAAATTTTCACATGTTTTTTCCACTCCGAAAAATCCTTCGCATAAAGATTCGTAAGAGGAAAAGCCACAATTTATTTCTTCTTCCCTTCTTGTGGGTTTCTTACACTCACCTGTGTTTGATTCCGTCCGTCGCACAAAAAAGATGAACGGTTTCTACTACTTCCTTTTATGAAATTTTAACTAATTTTTTTTGAGGAGGTGATTGAGTTCGGTCACAGATAATTCGCTGAAAAGGTCTTTTTCGAATAACCGTGTCAAGAGTTTTGGCGTTTATCTGACGATGTCATTTTGGCATTTGCCGATATGTCTGTTATTTGTTGGTGCTTGGATTTTAAGATAAACTAAGTTCCGTCCCGATGAGTTTGACGTAATTTCGTCATATTATAAAGCTAATTAATGTGGCCAAAGGACATTGTCGAACAGCCCGGCGTTAACTCCAATTTCCTACGGGGCTAGTGACGCGGCAGGCTCGAATGTTTCGACTAAGAAGGGAATAGGAATGAGCTCCAGGCTGATTACAAGTTTTTTGATTACTGGCTCTATCAGATGGGAATCTTCACCAACCTGTCCAACACGAGCTCAGGATAAATCGGAAATTATATTAATTCACCTCAAAAATTGGTTGTAGTCTCGACGAAAACCCAACCTACGAGTACTACATTGGAAATTTTATTCTGTTGTTCATCGTTTATGTAATTTTCATCGCTAAATATGCACGAATAGTCTCCTTCTATTTTTGGATGTTTCAAATCCACGGATCATGATATTTACAATCGGTTTTTTGTTGATCAATAAAAGATTTCTTAAATATTTGTTGTTGTACTCGCTGCTCTTCTTCTCCCACGATGGTCAAGTATGAATACTGTCCCATTCGTCACCAATGATTGGGTTTGCATCGGTCATCGCTTGACGAACTTTTCCGATACTGTAACCATCTTTGTAAGGTTTCAACATCTTCAATTTCGTATCCCTTGATCAACTGGCTGAGTGCTTCTTGGTTTCGAAGTCACTGCTGCTCACAGCGTTGGCCTGGCATTATCCCACTCTTATATCTCCTTACTCCTGATTTTAATCGATTTAAATATATGTACAATTGATATTGAGTAATTTTCGCTTCGGGTGGAAATTATTCAAGGCTTCTTTTTCTTAACTCTTTAACGTCCGCAATGAGTGGCGAACCCAAGAGCTTCTTTTTTATTTCGTATTATAATAATATATATTTTTCTTGTAAATTTTCTCTAAACATAAATTTTCTTCTATTATCAATTGCAGAAACAAAATTTCCTTAAACGGCCTGCGGACGATGTTGAAAATAACGGTGTTGGTGGCGGTCCCGATAATTTTGAGCCACCGGTCAAACTTCAGCACAACGGTTCCGAAAACTTAACGAAATTCTCCGTTGAAATCGTACAACAGCTGGAATTCACAACGTCGGCGGCTAACTCGCAGCCCCAACAGATCAGCACAAATGTCACGGTGAAAGCGTTGACCAACACATCCGTGAAGAGTGAAGGGGGTGGAGCAGGCGGGGTTGGCGGTACAGGTGGAGGTCAAAATGTAAATGTAGGGGGTGGCCCAGGCGGTGGAGGAGGCGCTAGTGCTGGAGGAGGAGGCAATGGACCAGATGGTGGCAACAACAACAACGGCGTCGGTGGTAATTTGAACGGCGGAATACCAGGGGGCGGTCATAGTGGACCAGGTGGCCCGGGCGGTGGTGGCCTAGGCTCGAATGGCGGGGGCAACAACTTGTCCGGGAATAATAAGACGATGGGCGGTCACCACCATGATCTGGCCAATTTGGTCGAATGCAAGCAGGAGCCGAACAATGATTTCGCTGATCTGCAAAGTCAATTGGAAAAGGATGGAAGTGGTAACGGACAGTTTCCCGGACTATCCGATTTGGTGGGCGACAATACCAATGAGGAGGGCGATGCATTGATCACGGACTTGATCTCGAACCTTCCCGAATTCCATCCGGAGCTGTTGGACTTTGAGGAGAAGCCGCTGCTGGATATCAAGACGGAAGATGGCATCAAATCGGAGAACAACGCGCAGTCGTTGATTGATAGTCTGAATGTGAAGTCGGAGGCGCCATTGGGGCAGTTTAACCCGAATGCCTTTGGCAATGAAAACACAGCTGGCATGAATAAGCTTCGCAACCAATACCAGAACGGTCCGAATGCACCAATGTCTGAACTGTCTCCTGCAGCGCAAACTCTCAAACATATGGCCGAGCAACATCAGCACAAGAACGCGATGGGCATGAGTTTCCCGCGGCCACCGATGCAGCAACACGCGCCACCGCAAAGCCAAATGATGGGGGGTGGTAATCGATTTGGCGACTTCAACCCCTTCGCCAATGACTATATGGGAACAAACCCCAACCAGGCGACTGGCGGGGGCGGAATGCAACAATCCCATACACACTCGCAATCGCAAGGACAAGTTCCGCCCAGTCAATTTCATAAAACGCAACAGTCTCAATCGTATGTGGACATCAAACAGGAGCTCTTTTACTCGTCGCAAAATGACTATGATCTCAAGCGGTTGCAGCAGCAACAACAGCAACAAGCACAAATGCAGCAGCAGCAACAACAGCAGCAGCAACAACAACAGCAGCAGCAGCAAAACTCGCTTGGACCAGGTGGTATGCCACCCAACGCCAAAATGGGACCAATGCCGCCCGGGGCGGGATACAACAAGGCGGCAAATCCTCAAACCCAGTCACAACAGCAACAACAAAGTGCACAACAGCAGCAACAATACTCACCGTACGGCTCACCAATGTCCGGTGGCCCGAACAATAACGGCAGCCCGGGCGCGAATTTCATGCCAACCCGTGGCGGAAATGTCCCGGGCGGAGCGAATCCGAATGCAGGTCCTGGTGCCGGGGGTCACATGCCACCCGGAGCTGGTAATAATGGTTCTGGCCAAATGCCCCAACCGGGCGTACCACCAAATGCTCAACAACGCCAACAATCGGCCGCGGGTCCGAACTCGGCGACCGGAGGTCCTAATGGCAGCGGTATCCCGAATGCAGGCGTTTCGGCAGCGGCGGCAACATTGCAGATGAAGCAAACGCAGCAGTTGCATATTAGCCAGCAGGCAGGTGCTCATGGTATTCAGGTGAGTGATGATGCTATAATATCTTGTATGGTCGGTCTTCATCATCTGCAAGCACCCCTAAAGTATATTTTCCAAAAAGGATGATTAATTCTTTTGATAAATCGAGATAATATCCCAAATTATTCCTTTTATTTTCTACATTGAATCGTTTTGTCTTGACTACTTAAAATCTGGGTCACAACATAATGAAGCAAATCGATATGGATAACTACACAAAGCGAAACATGCTCATATGCTTTTGTTTGCTTTTGTGGACGAACCAAACCAAGACTTTTGTGTAAGTTTTTATAGAAACATGACAGAATACCGCGCCATTTATTGACTGGATATCAGTTTGCAACTGTGTGAAAGACTTAATGCAATTATTTAAAGATTGATTTTTACGCCATTATCTCGACACGTATCCAAAGACATTGGTCGAACATATGCCGGTAGCGAAGTCCTTATTGAATTGAGGGTCACTTAATTCCGTTTCTCCAGTTAAGGTCTCATACCCCTTAAACATGCAGATCAAACAAATCGCAACAATAGTGAGAACAAGAACTTGTCTGAATAATACTCCCTTTTGGATGCTAATCCATCTGAGACTTGACTCTTTTAATCTTATCATTGATATTAATCAGTTTAAATTATTTGTTCCTGTCCTTTGTGAAGCTATGCTAGTTAAAAATGTAAATACTCAAAAACACATAAAATTACTGTAATCACGCCAAAGATAATACGTTTTAAGTTTTTTATGATTGAAACAGCGACTTTTTAAGCTCGAATGTAAAATTCTGCCGTCAAAATTTTTTAGTGTCTATTTTTTCCAGTGTGTTTATATATACTTTACAAATCTAAACTGGCAGCTTGAAGCTCTAACATGATTCCTTTCCTTTATCGTACGCTCTTTCATTGTGAATCTATTCTGTCCCAAAAAAAGAGGCTTCTAGCATTTTTTCTGCACTTCAAGCTTTCTTGGATTTGTAATTGATATATCCTGCTCAGAAGACAGTCACAAAACCAATCTAGATTTGCATGAAAACCTTCATATTTTTTGCTAAATAAAACCTTCTCACAACTTTACATTCTTTTTCATGTAGACAAATAGATTTAAGTGATTTAAATGAGAAAACTATTTGTGTCACCTACAGTATTTTAGTCAAACTTTATTTATTTCTGGACCAATTGTTAATATGAATAACAAATAAACATAAAAGGGTTCTTAGATTATTTATTATTATTAATGTCTATTATTATTATTAACTTCCCAGTATATGGGAAGTTCTTGTAATCGCCTCGAAAATCGAAATTGAAATTTTCAACTTTTCTTTACGTTTTGAGGTCTATAGAGTATATATAAAGTGTTTTTAGAAAGGGAGATGTATGTGTGTGTGTGTGTGTGTACGTACGTACGTACGTACGTTCGTGGACACTTTTTTCTACGAGCATAACTCACGTAAACAAAGTCGTATCGACTTCGTTGAGGTGTCAATCGAAGCGTCTTTACAATTTTAAGAGCTGATTAGTTTTTGGGATACTTCGGTCGAGGGGGTTCGCTGTTTTGCCCGTTTGAAGGTCATTTCTGTCAGGCGCTATATCTCGCGAACCAAACAAACAAGGTGTCAATCGACGTGTATTGACGTTTGTGTTATTCTATCAAATTTTTAAAAAAAGCCTTGGAACGGTTTTCAAATTTTTTAGAAAAAAGTGCAAAAAATTAGGGTTTTTTTCAAAACCAATAAATTTTTAACCTTATTGTCAAGTCTTAGTAGTCAATGTTTATAAAATTTATGTACTCCAAACAATGTGTGCAAAAACTACATCAAAACTTTTTCTCATGATTACGTAAAAAAATAAATTAAAAATAAAAAATTATTAAAAGTCATCATGATTTTCAAGGTCATTTTCATCATTCACTATATCTCACGAACCAGATATAATATTTGCATCATTAAGGTGTCAGTTGACGTGTATTAACATCTTTGTGAAGTTTTTAACATTATAAAAATTCGGTTTAGCCGTTTTTTTAATTTAATAGAAGAAAATGCGAAAAATTATGGTTTTTTTCATAGAAAATATTTTTTTACTTGATTTGCACAGCACAGTGATCCAGTTTATAAAATTTATACATTATTATCAGTTTTTGGAGGGAAACCGGCAAAATTTTATTCCATAATTATGAAAAGGCTAAATTAAAAATAAAAAAATCATTCAAAGTTACCATGTAAAGAGGGTTCATACGAGTGCTATTACTTTATATCTTTTATTCTAAAAAAAATTGTTGTAAATTCAATCAAAGTTTTAAGATATTTGCATAAATTGAGCAGATTTTTAATAGTTTTTATAGTCTTTTAATTAAAAAAAATTGCTTAAATTTTGAAAACCAACAAAAATTTTCAACACCAAAAACCGATTGATCCGCGTGAATATTCAATCTGTCCTCATCGACCAAAATATAATCAATGGACCCTCCCGTAGACGATATGATTCATATTAACTCATTCCTGTTACTATTACCTCTTATTATTGTAACGTTGATGATGTTTATGTAGATATTACTGGGAAGTTGACCGTGTGGACCTCAAGGGTCGCACCTCGCGGCTTGTTTAGTTTAGTTTTTAATTCGTTCATTTTATTAAAAAAATTGGGCATTTTATCCGTCCAAGGATGCTTTCTTTTCAAAATAAGCTGAGAAATTGATTCTATTATTTATGAAAACAATTTTTAGCTCCGAAATGAGCGATTTAAAAAAAATACAATAAAGCTCAAGTCTTTGCTTTAAGTCGCTTACATTTGAGATCATTATTTGCCTACAATAGATGGGCTGCTTCATGTCATTTTTCTACTCGCTCCGAATTAATATTTTTTTTAAATATTTTAACCTCAATCCAAAAAAAAATCATTCAAATACCATAGCAGATATTCATTATTCAAGTATGTGTGTATGTCTTTTGCAACTAGTTGAGATGCGTCTAGTCACAATTATTGTAGCTGTTATGATATGAGTATCTTAAACGACGAAAGTCCAAGTGATAATCAATGAGTCTATCGCCTCGATGACCTCACGACCGTTCAGTCCCGAAATGAAACAACGCACCCATTTGAATCGTGCAGACAATTTCGGAGTTTGGTTTCTCTAAAACCAGGTTTTCGTTGACTGTTGGCAGGCCAGATATTTTCGGCGTCTTGACTGCTGGCAGGCTTGGTCGTTTCTCTGGTTTTGGCCTCTAATTTCATGTACTGAGATTCAGTCATCAATATGACCGATTACGAAATACCAAAAAATAATCAAACAATAAATAATCCAACCAAACCAGATCATCATTCGTGCCTATGCAGACTATGTTACTCCAAAACTTTATCTCGCGTGCTTTTCGGGAAAAATATCGCGATAAACACCTACTCGAGAGCACCAAAACTCAAACAATTTTAAGAAAACGTACTAAAATCCGAAGTGCAAGATCTATATATTTCAAAATATTGGCGCACGAGCAAGCAAACACACGCCCACGGTTGCCGGACGTCCGCGTTCCTTGCTTCACATATGTGTATCGAATAACTTGGGCCCACCCTGTCATGACCAAGCGCTTGCGATATCGCATGTTTAACGCCTCTAGCCCCATCATTGCATACTTCAGCCCAGTAGAACCTCGAAGAACTCTCAAGGTTTAACTGCCTAATTAATCTTTTTATAATTTATTTACCCATTTACTTCCATGTAGGACGTAGAATATAAGAAAAAATATGTCATTCAAGAATAAGCAAAAATATACACCTGAGAAAAAATGAAGAAAGAAAGTAAAGCAACCAACAAAGCAACGATATTAGATTGAAAGAAATTATAATTCATTTGCTACTTACTTCTTTACAGATGACGTGCCCTTTTCATTTGAGAACCTTAAAACTGTGTCCAATTTCTAAATAGAAATAATTAAATCTATAATTTGTTTCAATGAATCTGTGTTTCAACGTGTTCATTTGATTGGTTGTAATGGTACCGCAATGTTAATCTTAATCTTTAATAATCTTTAAAATCTTGAGTAGTTCAAATCATATCTTGATTGATGTTACCGAGATGGAAAATTTTTAAGAGCAACTTTATTATATATAGCGATGTTTTTCACACTGAATTTGGCGCCACAATGTGCGGTTTCATATTAATTTACAAATGCCTAACTTAACATTCTTTTCAAAATTGATAGCAGCTGTTGTTTAAAAGCTTGAAATTTCCGAGTAGAATCGTGGCCTTTTAACATAGATTACAACTCCTTCGTGCTCCAATGGTAGACTGGATAAGTTTTGCAATGCGATTTCTTCTCTTTTAAATAAAGTTGACATTTAAGTAGAGCTTCTCGAGATAGTTAAATGTTGATACAGACCCGTGCATAACCGCGAAGGAAGCAGGACCACTGTCAAGTCGCAAAAGCACGTCAGTCGATCGATGGAATCATGCTAGATCTTTCCGTGAAGGACGCTGGTATCCCTGTTAACTACGGAAATGGAGCCCTGCTTCCCTTCACAAGCCAAAATACTGATCCCCAGAGATTGAGCATGTGGCGACTTCGATGGTGCTAGGAAAATATCATAAATTCAGATTCCTTTGGAGATCGGACATGCAGGCACAGAGTTGTTAGTTTTCACTTTTCGCTTGCACTGAATTTCAACTGCTTTCACGGAGACGAGTCAATGATCAGTAATTGTTTAATAGCTGCTTGCTTTTTAAAATTTCTTTTTCGGATCATTTCATCACTGACTCGAAGTGGATTCGCCGATCGCGTAGCCTGTTGCTACCCTGCGCCGACGGCGTAGCGGTCCGTGTTCCAATGTCATGTCGTCGGGTTTATTTGATTATCAGCTAGTCGCGCTCTTTGCCAAATCATTTTGATAACGTCGAGTGTCAATTCGCAAAATTCCCGTAACGTTAAACTCTGCGCTAGACGTATTTAAGACTGTACTTTTGGGTTGATGGTATCATCCAGAGCTGCCGCTTTGCAAGAAAGAAAAAAGAACAGAAAATTCGCCTTCGTACCGTGCGATATAACAATTGAGGAAGGTGTCGAAAAAAGCGAAGTTATACCAAATGATACTATTTAAGTTTCGAAATCTTTCTATTTTCTGCGACATTATAAGATGTCGTCTGGAATTGATTCCTTTCGTATGTAGCCGAAATATTTTTGATCCTGATTTCGTGCGGCACTTTACTAGGCACTTTTAGAATGCTTTGGCTAGTCCTTAATGCCATCGATGATCATAAAATGATTTTGCTCTACAGTTGTTTAATTTTCCATAGTGTTCTTCAAAATAGTTTGTGTGCCGCGTTTTGATTAAGAAGAAAAGGATTCACCTCTATTGATTTGAGTTTGTTTTGGGTTAAAATATTATTGCCTGAAAGAAAGATAAATTATTAGCAAAGCAGTTTTGCTTTGAAATCGAGTGTACCATAGTTGTTATTAATTCCACCTACATTCTAAAATTTTGGATACAGACTCAATAATTTCGATGCCCTTTCTGTAAATAACATGTCGATTAAATACCAAACTAAACACATTACAACTACTATCGAGTAAATTGCAACCCCCACTGATTTTCACTCAACAGGGAGTGTAATATGAATCTTCCTCTCCATGCAGATTGAATATCAAGCGTCTGAACATTTCAACTACACTTTGCATATAGTTCAACTCGCCACTTCATCAAATCCATCAAATCTGCCATGGGGCTCCGTTCCAATCTCCATTTAAGCGACAACTGTCCTCATAAATATGTCAGTTCGTTGCGTTGATTAGAGTCCCATGAGAGCCTAACCTGGAACCGAACCTCTAATCAACATAACTAAGGAACTCACCCATCGGGTGCCCTCGTCGACTTGCCGTTGCCACATATAAGCTCCTATACACAAGCTTCTATACTCGAAGTAGTAGCCTTGGCCATTTTCCCAGTGGAAAGCGTTTGCTTTTCACCTGTCGCCCATCAGCATTACACATATAGCCAGTGTTTGCCTCGTAACGCGAGACTCTCTCTGGCACATCTAAGAAATTAATATCCTGAATACCTTCGTTGCTTGCCTCGAAACAAAATGAAATTGCACTTGGATACATAAACAACATCTCATTTGTGTGGTTGCGGAAGTTTGTAAGGACGAAGAGTTGTGCGAAGGCGAAAGCTTGATGTGAGAAAATGAAAGTGGTGGTTGTCGAAGAGACGAGGCGGCTCATGCTTAGTCACTGAAGGCTCGACTTGGTCTTTCACTCGAGTTGTGTTTGAAAAACGACAAAGCTCACGCAAAGAGCAAAGGACCTTTATTAGGACATAGTATTGCCAATAGAAAGATGGTCTCGGTGCGTTTTACCGCTTCTTATAGACGCAAAAACTTACGGAATCCTTTGGCACGAGAAGGAGATTAAATCTGTGAGTTTTCCATAGGTTAGGGAAAAGCTATGTGGGAAAGCTTGTTTGGCTACCCTCCAAGTGTCCTGAGCTTGTGCGATTCAGGCCTCGCTCGGGACGGGGTCGAAATGGTAGGGATGCAGGGGAGCAGTTCCCATGCTAAAAAGGACATACTATATGACTATGAAGCAACAAGAAGATGAAGGACACAAATAAGCTTTTCTAACTTTATTCAACCGTAGCCATCATGAGCGCGAGAACGAGACGTCCAATGCAATAACGAATGATTGTAAATTATTTATTTTGTTTGATGTTATAAAGGTTCCCAGGATGGCAAAAGAGAGGCTGCGGGAAGCGACGAACGACTTGTGTGCCTATCTTGGGCACAAGTGAAGTTCAAGTAAAAGTTGAAATACGGACAAAGTTTCTTCGTTAACGGCCTGTTTCATCTGAAGGCGGCAGGACACGAAGAAGAACGTTGGCGGGCGAATTAAAGGGGAATGTGAAGTGTTAACCCCTGGACTGGTGGCGGGGTTGAATGAGTTACAACGAAGCCAGCGAACCATTGAAACCGTAAAAATAGACATGGAACGGTGTTAGCTTCTTTAATGTATTGTTATTAGAACTGCTTTTCTTGTTGATTTTTCACTGTTTATCTGATGATGAAACTGAAATGATTTTGAGGGGTTGCTGTGAGTAAATCAGCAGAAATAGTATAATATAACTTTAAGATGATATCTGTTGGTGTTCTGCTTGGATCGCAAAGGAGGCTCGAAAAATGAAACTAAATGCAAAAAAAGATTAACAACAAATATTCTTGCATAACATTTCAACTGCTGTTATACGTTAGCATTCGTTGGAAAGTTATCCAAAACTCTCTCTCCAAACACAATGTCTTTCGTAGCCTTAGCTCGAAACTTTCATGATACATACAGTAAAATCATTTTGAGGACACGTGTAAATATGTATTCCCTTATATACACAATGCCAGCGTCATAAGCACCAATGTTCGCTTTCTTCGCTCTGAATGGCAAATCGGGTGGCATTTCAACAACGAGAAAACTTCAGTTTCTTTCACCACCCCCCCGAAAATGAAAATAAATTCTCTCTTGTCCTAGTGCTCTGATCCAAAATGAAATTTTCTCTCTGCCAAATGGCGAATCTTTTATTAATTCTTATTAATAGCAGATCAGTTTCCTTACATGTGTAGGAAACGTCATCTAAATTGTATGCAATTGTATGAAATGGAAATGAGAAGATCCTTGAGTAAGGCAAGGATGTGATGTACATATTTTTGTAGCTATGTATATAGAAGAGTTTTGGCAGATGTCACTGTAAATTTATTATAATGTTTTTATTCGTGTGCCTCTGCAATAAGACAATTGGAAGCTGAGACATTAACTGATAGATGTTGCCGATAAAACTGTTGAGTTATCTTTTTTAAGAGATTTCTGCATAGTGGAAACAAATTCACTGATTTGTAGAAAGAAACGAAATTTTGCAACTTCGTTATGACTAGTTTCAAAAAGCCAATTGCATTCGTTGCAGTTTAAACATGACTTTCCAAGTAATACAAAATGTTTTTAATTTCACTGACAATTGGAAAGGCTAAAAATTGGACTTCTCTAGTTAGACAAAAGATTGTAAACTTGAGAAAGATAGGCTTGTCATATCAATAGTGAGGCTTATCAACGATATTTCGGTGAGATCTTGGGGAAGCCGAACTACATGGCAGGATACCCAGTAAGAATCCCCAGGTAACGGCAACTAATCGAAAGAAAGAATGGACCTCGCACGGGAGCATTTATTCTGGAAAAATTAGTAGGAATTCATTTTTTGGAGCGATGAAACAAAAATAGATTGTATTGGCACTAATGGCAGGAGATATGTAAGACGACCAAGAAAAAAGGAATTCGACTCTCGTTGTACTCAACTCAACTGTTGTAATGCACGGAGCATGAATGTTTGGGGATGTTTCTGGTGATTTGGTATTGAACCAATACACCGTATGGAAAGAATATTAAACAAGGAAAAGTATGTCGATATCTTAGAAAACATCATGTTGCCATGGGCTGGGGATGAATCTTCCTATTATTTGGATGTTTCAGCACCACAACGACCTCAAAAATACGGCGCGACACACAAGGAAGTTTCAGGAATACAACAGCGTCGCTGTTTTAGACCGTCCATCATCGAGTCCAGACTTAAATCCATTCGAGCACTTTTGCGGAGACATAAAACAAGCCATAGCAGTAAGAAATCTCAGAAACATGGACCAATTGTCCGAAGCATACATGTGGAGAGATGCAGAAGACTTATAACGACGATGCCGAATCGCCTACAATAGGTTCTGAAGCAGAAAGATTTCCCGCCAATATTTTTTTTGTAATTTATTGTTTTTATTTGGTAAACTGCATAAGTAAATGAATTTGGAAATAATTTTTGTTTCTTATTGCGTGTTCGCTCGAAATCTTGGGTTTTCCAAAACTTTATTGTCCTGACATCCTTTTAGAGGAAGCATCGGCTAACGCTTCACCTTTCTCAATTGTCATTGAAACAGGTAAAAAACTAACCGAAAGGGAATGAGTTATATCGAAGGATTCATTGACAATTTGAGTTTTTCTTAGTAAGGTACTATTGTTTCTATTTATATGTCTGCAGCTGTATTTGAAAAGATAATTTTCAATTTCTGTAGAAGGACTGTTAAATGCCCGTGAGCTTAATTGAAATTGTTCAAACTCCTTTAAAATTGTGAGATCAAATGAACTTTCCTTCAACGCTTTCAATGGTGAAATATTTTGAAGAAGAAGATATTAAACAAAAAAAACAATCCTTTTTATGATTGCAAAGCATATTCATACAAAAACAATACCCCATTCAAATTTATAATGGAAAAAGGTTGATAAAAATAATATTACCCAATTACTCTTACTCTAATGCCGTGATTTCTATAAAAGTCTTTTATATCTGATTTAAACTTTGCATATAATCAGACATCGATTTTTTATTGCGTATTACATTTTGTTTTATGATCAACTTCAAAATAAGAAATAATTCTCAGTGCTCGAAGAAAAAAGGGTGGATTTGTATAAATCCAATGGTAGTCAATACTTTTCAAGGTCATATGCTCTAAAAAGCTTTCATCAAATAAAAAATTGTAGTTCTCAGTAGTTTAGTAGTTTAATTTTTAAGGGTTCGTAGGATATCAATTACTTCCTCTCTCATCGTTTGTAATACACTATATTTTTACATATACAACTGAACAGCGATTATTGACTGCCTTTCAATATTTTTCAAGATTAACAGCAAAATAAAAATTGATTATTAATCTCTTTGATGTAAAATGGTGAAATAATACAATTTCAGTGATTATGCCGCAACCATGGAAATTGTGGGGGCAAATATTCAAAATGGCCATCACGCGACAAAATTTCTTCGGTCGGCATTATAACAAAAACTGCATTCATTTTCGCTTGTGCTTTTTGCCTTTCAAGTATCGATATGAAAATATTAAGTCACGCAGAAAAGACTTTGTTATCTGTCGCCGCTGCGACGGCTAGCTGCGCTGCGCGCGCACGAGAGAAACGAACAGTGTCCGTCCGCTTAAAGCCCCCTAAGCATCCTAAGCCTTAACACCATTAGACTCCCCCTAGCTTCCTTAGATTCCCCCTTAGGTTCCCCTTTAGATCCCTTAGATTCCCCCTAAGCCTCCCGTAGCCTCCTTAGACTCCCCTGGCCCTCCTTCATCCTCCTTATCCTCTTAGCCCCATCAGACTCCCCTTCGCCCCTTAGCTTACCCCTTAGCCCTCTAGCCACCCCCTGAGGAGCCCTGACTCTCCCCCTTAGCCCCGTACATGCTCGAAACGTGCCGACGGCGGGGCAAAATCACCCCTTGGCGTCGCAACGTGACGCGTAACTTAGACTAGATTTCAGGAAAATTTATGAAGCTTATATTTTGTTGCCACACTTGTGATGAGATGCAATGGGAAAAAATTGTGCTACGAGATTTTTGTCTCTTGGTCCTGCAGTAGAAAGAATCATAGAAATATGGCCACCATTAAAATCTCATTTCCAAGAATCCCGAGTGTCCTTGTCTATTAGAGAACATAATTACATCTCCGAAGATGAGGCGACAGAAACTTTGGCGTATAAATACCAAAGTGTTCCTTCATAATGTAATGTTTTCGATAGAAACAACAATGAAAAAGATTTAGATTCTCTATAAATTGTTGAAATGCATCCTGAAATGCAGGAAATTCGCGAAAAGATGGAACAAAGATTGAAAGACAACTTTTTTGGAAGCCGACCGAGACAAATGACAAGCGAATTATCTACCTATGCCAAAGAATCTATCGAAAACGATTTTCGACAGTTCTACACAAATTTCATAGAATATTTGACACCACGATATGATTTCTCAGAAAGGAACATCCTTTCCAAGATGATATGTGTAAATTTGAAATCACCAATAAATTATTAATATTTTCAAAAAGCTGCAGAAATTTTAAAGGATCGATCTATTAAATATGGAGGACTCGTTATACGGAGAATTTCAAATTAATTTAAAAAAACCTGGAAATTGCAACGTCTTCTGATGACAAAAGCATTGGTGCTATTGAAAAGTGGAAGAAAATAATGGAAGGATTTTCCAGAATTGAAATCCTTAACATTCTTCTAATTATATCGATTATCTTTAGTAGCCCTAGTTCCAACTGCTTTGTAGAGAGGATTTTTTTCGCAGATGGCATTCAAAGTGGCTGATGTGCGCAACAAATGTATTTCGGATTTGGTAAAAAGCGAATTAATGATCGTTTCCTACTAAGATTATAGCTGCATTGAATTTTACAAATATGTAAAATCAAACAAAGATATGTGAAAACTTACACGATCTCCTTTAAGGTACCAGTCCACTTTAGGAGGCGAAAAAATACCATTTTTCAAGCATTTGTATCTCAGAAACTTTATTATATATTGGTATGATTATTTTTTATAGTATTATTTCATATTTGAATAATACAAAAAATAAATATATAATTTTCATTTTTTTGTTTATTATTCTTTTTTATAGAGGACGCTGAAATTAAGCTGAGAAAAAATCGTTACTCTACGGCGGATAGATAATCTATGGATTAGTAGATCTGAAACAAAAAATTTAAACGGCACTTGAAAAAGCAAGGTCTCTTACACCGTAGTCCACTTCCGTTTTAAAAAAAATTATTTTAAAAAAAGTTGTAAAAAAATATCAAACATCGACAGTTTTTTTAACGCCAAATTTTTTTCCTAGTTTTTGCTAATTCTCTGGTGGATTACGGTGTAATAATCTCTAACAAATAAAACTCATCAATGTTTTTGAAAATCGGTTCGGTAGATCTGGAGATTATCTGTCTGCCATGTTGGAAAACCTTGGTTCGGCGAAAACGTGTTGAAAGTTTTTGTTCCATTTTGCTGACAAACATTTTTTGTTTCAGATCTACCAATCCATAGATTTATCTATCCGCGTAACAATTTTTTCAGAGCTTAATTTCAGTGTCCTCTGAAAAAAAGAATAATAAATCAAAAATGAAAATTATATTTATTTTTGTATTATTCAAATATTAAATAATACTATAAAAGAGAATCATGTCAATATATAATAAAGTTTCTGAGAAACAAATGCTTAAAAAATGGTGGAGTTTTTTCGCCTTCTAAAGTGGACTGGTACCTTAAAATATAACTATTAACTAGCAAGAAAAACAATGTAAAATACATGTTTTTCATTTGCCCCGGGGAAAAATTTAAAATCCAGTTTTTGTTTACCAAAATGAGCGTTTGTCCCTTATACGATAAAAAACATCTGGCAATCCTAGTACGTTCGTACGATTACAAGAACTTGCCGTGTATGTACCTACTGGGAAGTTAATAATGAATTGCGAATCTGTATGTATGAGCAACAAAAAATTAAGCTTTAGATTCAATTTAGAAAGGCAAATGCTGTTCTACGTATGAAATCCGTGTGATTTATAACAAAATTAATGGATTCATCTCGTAAAGTGTCGATTATCTGTCAATTAAATCCTCCAAAAACCATATCCTTTCACAATCGCTAAACTTTCAAACATGTACTTTCCTTTAAAAACAGAAGCAATCAACCATTTCCGCAGTTCAAAAAATGTTCAAACCGTCTTGTGTTGCTTACTAATTAAATCGGTGAAAGCAAATAAGTACTAATACGGAAGTTGAACTTGGCAAGTGAGCTCCACGCTAAAATGTGCATTATCCAACACATTGGTACAATATCGAAAGTGAATTTGGTCGATGTTCTCTGCTGTCTTTCGCGAAACCAATCGAATCTCATAAAAGACATTTGGAATCAAGCAACTACCAACCATCAGCCAAGTGAAAGATATTGTTTGTCCGTGTTGCGCAAGTCCTCACGAAAGATCATTGTTGCATGTTGCTTGTTAGATTACGTTTTTTAGTTGTTGCTGTGTTGTTTTTTTTGGGAGAATATTGACTGTGTGATATGAGTGAATGTTGCTACTCTAGACCAGTCAGCCAGTGTTGGTTTCACACTCTCATTTTTTTGAACTTGGAAAGGAAAACGAAATGATGTGTGATTATCAATTGCCGAGCCTGTTGTTTGTATAGAGTTTGGAGCCGTTAAAATGTAAAAGCTGTTTTCTTAAATATACATAAATGAAATGTAATCTAATTTTTTTGCCTTCCTTTCGGGGTTTACCAGACATTAAATAAATTGTGCCTTCCCTTTAACGTCAATAAGAAAACAAATTATATTTTTGAGTTGAGAAGTGAGTCTCTCATTAGTTATATACTGTGCCAAACTTGCTTATTTTTAGGAAAAAAATTGCAACATTTAAGTGTTCGTTTTTCAAAGGTTATGCTCCTTTTAGTGGTGAATCTACTTGGCAAAAATTTTCTGAATTTTTATTTGGATTAAAAAAGTGACATAGTGCAATCCAATTATGTCACAGGGTAACTGAATAGAATCAACGCATTTTCTTCCTTTATCAATTAACAAAAGTTTCAATTACACAGCCGAATGCGTTCAAAATACACCATTCACTTCTGAATGAGTTTGGGTCCAAATCATCACCTCCCGCTTGGAACTTCAACGCTGTAAATGCTAGGATATCGACACATTCAAAAAAGATTGATATTACATGCTTTTTTGAGTGTCTTATTTATTTATAATTTCATAGGCTCTATTAATTTATTAATAAATGTTATTTTGTGATTGAAAAAAATAACAGCATCTTTTAATTCATTTTGAATTCGATGTTCTAACTTTTTGTTGAATTTTAAAGTTGTTGTCGAAAATATTTGGATTCTATCCAATGTTATTTTTTGCTTGCAAGGTATTTTGACAGAATCCATATGATTGACATTTGTCTAAAATCCAAACGTCACTATTTGCCTTTTGCCTCGACGTGTTCTCCAAAAGTTTAAAAATTAATTAATACGGAAAAAATGAATGAAAACAAAAAGTATAATTTTGAAACTTTTCACGGAGAATCCGAAGAGAACAGTGAAGTCAAAAGTACAAGCATCACAAAGAAAACGGGCAATTGTAAAATTCAAAATGGAGGGTTCTATTGAAGACAAACAGAGAAATGGAAATTCTTGTAGGTCCGGTGACAAAGAATTGGACCGTAGTGTATTGCGAGCAATTCACGCGAATCGATTGGTCGGTCGGTCGTGATATCGCGAAACAGTGCAAAACATCGCAATCGGCCGTGTAAAAAATCAAAACAAGGAAAGGTTCGAAGATACGCAAGAAATAAGAAATTCCAAAAATTAGTGCAGAACAAGAAAATCCATTGAAATGGCGAACGAATTTTATAAAAAAAACTGAAGAACAATCACTGCCTTCTTTTGGACGATGAGTCATACCTCAAATTTGACTTCAATACGCTTGCAGGCTCTCAATTTTACATCTTGCTGCCAGATGAATACCTATCACTTGAAGAAAGATCAATTTAGTTCAAAAGTTTGTCGCAAAAGCACTTGTTTGGCAGCACATTTGCGAATGCGGTGAAAAGAGTACCCCATTCTTCACAAGAAGTACTATCAGTTCGGAAATCTACATCAAGGAATGTCTTCATGGAAGCTCTGGCTACTTGAAGAAACCTGTAGAACAACCAGGCAGACTTGGTACGCACTGTGCTCCAAACGCACCAAGCGGCTTCTTTCCACGGGCCGCGAAACCTTGAGTTCCATCGTATACGTACTGACGGGGCACTGTCTGATTGGCAAACACGCAGAAGGATTGGGTGTTCCTTTCAACGATTTCTGCCGAAGTTCGAAGGACGAAGAAGAAATAATCCAACAGTTTCTGTGCGAATGCCCATGCATGCATGCAAACCTTAGGCTCACCTTTCCTGGACAGCCTCACGGAAGTAGCTGATTCAAATATTAGCTGCATAGCCAACTTCGTACGAGAATCTAAATGGTTCTCGTCATTCTGTAGCTTCTAATGCCGTCTCAATCTTTTGTGGTATCACAATGGGCCTATAGTGGTCTAAGTGAGCCATCTTTGGATAAAAGAGGCTGCCATTACAGCCAACCAACCAATGTCTTCAGAAACGTTTACTACGGTTTATGATTAAAAAGATATTTTGGCCTAATTTAGTTCTTACCCAATGCGCGAAAATTGCGCTTAAATAACGGTGAATTTTTTTTGGATGTAGAGCTAAGTCCACCAAATGTTCCAGAGCTTCGACCGATTGGACTATATTGGGCAATCGTTAAAGCCAATTAATAGTAGGCCCAAAAAGTTGCGACTAACGTGGAGGTGCTCCGTAAAGAATGGAATCAAACAACCAAAAACTAAGGCGAAGACCGAATCAAAAGTCTGGTCTTAGTCCAGTCAAAGCGTCAGAAATTTAACGTAAACCGTGCATTTTGGGTAGGCAGAGACATTTTTATTGCAATGAGTGGGCCAAGGTCATAGTTGGTTCAATAGTTCAATTTTATGGGGTCGCAGCCCCAATCCTCTGGGATCCATCTTGGAAACAAAAAAAAAGTGGGACATACCCCATATCTCCGAAACCATGGCTCTCACAAGAAAGTTTAATATGGCAAACTTGTGTCGAATTTAATTTGCAGCAAGTCATGCATACATCACTTTTACGTAGTATCAACAATGAAAGAGCCTAAAACGACATCCAAAAAGTGGGGAACATCTTTCGAGCACCACAACTTCATTGTTTTCATTTTAACCCGAAAACACATTGGAAATAACTTTAAGGCAATTTTGTCTCAAGTCGTTTGCGGTATTGATCGCTGTACACTGTACGCTGTACACTGCATCCCAAAGGGGGAAAACGCCCGTGAAAAACGCATGTTTAGGCCAAATAATCGGCTTCCGATGGCAAAATCCCGCATTGCAAAACTCACGGAGCATTTTGGTGGACAAACTTTTTTTAATTGCAATGAGTAGTATGTCTCTATGCGAGCTTAAATTTAGGTTTCTGGGGTCACAGCCCCAATCCCCTGGGCGCCATTTTGAAATCAAAAAAAAGTGAGACGGCACCATATCTCGGAAAGTACCGCTCCCACAAAAAAGCTTAATGTGACAAACTTGTGTAAAATTTAATTCGCAGTAAGTTTTGGCTACATCGTTTTCACGTGCTGTCAATATTAAAAGAGTTATACGCCAAAAACAACGTAGAAAAGGGGGGAGGATCAATTTTCGCGCGTCCCAACTTCTTTGTTTCCCCTATTACCGCGAAATTCGTTCGAAAATAACTTTTAGACAGTTTTACCACCAAACGTTTGCAGTATTGCTTGTTTCGATCACTGCACCATGGCGGGAGTTATTGTGTCTCGAAGGGGGACAAGTCACAGGATCAGCTAAACAGGTCTTAAAATGCTTTTTTCCTGTGACTTGTCCCCCTTCGAGACACAATAACTCCCGCCATGATCCAGTGATCGAAACAAGCAATACCGCAAACGTTTGGTAATAAAACTGTCTAAAAAGCCAGGAGCTGCGATCCCAGGAAATTGAACTTAGGCTAACTATACCATTGCTCACGCATTGCAATAAAAATTTCTCTGCCTACCCAAAATTCACGGTCAAACTCCCATTTGACTGGACTATCTAGAGGGACATCGAGAAAAGATCAGAAACTGTAGATCGTGAAAATTGTAGAAAACTTTTACCGCGGTGTTTTATTTTGAAAAATAGCCCCAACTGACTTCGCTAAAAAGGTATACTTTTAAAAAATCGCTTTTTTATTAATGATTATTCTTTAATACATACATTTTTTTGATTTCTTCAAAACCATATCCAGTAAAAGGTATAATCTCCATTCGATGCAAAACAGTTGTGGAGGAAAAATTGAATTTTTCGAAGTTCTAGGAATTATCTTAACATTCTTGTTCCGCTGTTTTGAATATTTATTATTATTTGTTGATTCGGCTTACTAGCGGAAATATTACAAAAATGTCTCCAGCAACATCAAAATAAGAATATATTTGGGATGGATTTTTCGAAGCGACCTCCAAGCGAATTCTCCCTAAGCTATGAAAAGTAATCCTTCAGGGTTTAAACGCATTATTCTGTTAAACAAATTGTAAATAAATAACAATTTTCAATGTTGCCTTTCATCATCTCAGCAATTTTTTGTGGCATTCAAGAAACAGTATAGATATCGTATTGATTTATTAATAAAATATGTATATCATGACTTTTAAAACTTTGAGTTTAAATTTGCCATAAGTGGACTACATCTAAACTGATAACTTTTATCAGACGTCCTTGAAAAAATTTGTCTGCAATAATCAAACTATTAGATACTTTTTGTTTTTTGAAGAAAAAAAATGGTCCATAATTTCTTCAGGAACTTTAATCTAGAACGGGTGGTACTACTATCATATCGCTTTTATTCAGTGTCTTTGTAAAAATTTGACCATCAATTATGTATATCTGCAAAAAACATATTTTTATTTTCACTCAACGCACTTTAAATTTCCAGTAAAAAGGCATCTCTCCGTTTCCCACCCAAAAAAAATTCAAAAAAAAAAAACATTCACTTTAATCACATCGAATATGATTTCAAATCAAAGACGACAAATCTACTTGTGATTCTTTAGCAAACAATCAATGCTACAAGGTAGCAAATCACAACGTAAACTCGTACATGTGTACATAAATTTGTTGGTATCTATGTACGCTGGAAAAGCGAATAAGTAAATAGACGTATGTGCAAAAATATCAATTCAATGTCAAAGCATGCTACAATTGTTTAGTAGGTATGATGTGGTATGAAGCACGGAATCACCTACGTAGGTATGCACATTTACTGATATAGTTTGTGGCAGCAGTTCCATTTGGAGGTGGAAGCACTCATGCGGGGATCATGCTCATATTTTCAGAATAGCATTGGCAAAACATATTTTATTGTCGACAGACTGGGGTTCGAAGCAGTTTTGCGAGGTATCAAATATTCAAGAGTATGCGCTGGTAATGGCTAAATAGAGCTGTTTGAATGGATTGAAACAATACGCGTTTGAAGTCAGTTTTCCCGGGAAATAGTTATTAGTCTCAAGGACCCACAAGACTCGCAGCAGAGTTGGTATATTTTCTTTATTTTAATAAAAAGGGGATGATTTCCGAATAGCTTAGATGCCGTTTGTAGTAGTGTTTGCAGAAGACGACAGTTGAATCTTGAGTATTTTTAGATTGTGTGTTTCCTGTGAGCTAATCCTGCATTTAACATTTATCAAATTTTTTGTGACTCTTTTTTGAATCTTTTTTGACCCCTTTTATGATCCTTTAAAATTTTTACCTTTTACTTTCTTACTATTCGCACATCTTTTTGGGAACGTCAGTTATTTAATCGAAATCCTGATTCGATTGTAAGCTTGATGGTTCTCGAGGATTCCCCAATATCCAAATAAAATGAAAGACATAATCTTGAAGATCGCACACAGTACTGCAAATTACTTTCAGAATCAAACGACATCATTCAATGAGTACTTTTTGCACACGTACCCTCAAGGCAATATACTCATAAAAATGCAATGAATTTAATTTCACCTGAACTGAACAGGGCTGAGACAGCCGGGGGAGGCCAAACGCCACCATATCAGACCAAGCTGGCCCGCGATGTTGCGACAGTGTGTGCCAATTGCAGTTGCTGCTACTACTATTGAAATTGTCGCCGTTACTGCTGTTGCTGTGGCGTAGTTAATGCAAAACAACAAAAGGTGATAATCGAGGTCACCGTCGTTTCGCGGTGTCTCTATCAGCAATGGTGCAATATTGTGTCGAGCTGTGGAGACTTTTGCTGCACACGTTGGTTTTTTTTACTTTAGAGCAAATTTTTTATCCAGAAGATTTGTTTTAAGAATTAAATTCAAGAGTGATATCAAAGCTGTCGTTAATTTATTTGTATAACATCTCAAAAAAAATATGACAAAAATCATTTATTAAATATTATTTTTTAAATCTCTAAATTATTTTTAATTAAGAGTTTTTGATAGATAAAAACAATTTGTGTTCATATGTGATCATTTTTTAAAGATTTTACTATAGACTGTATGCTTTTAAACAATTTTAAATGTGGCTAAAATTATCCGATATATTTTTTGTGACTGAAGCATCAAACGCTTTATTCACCGGTCTCGCTTGAGACTCGTGAAACTGTGTTTCACACACCCCAGTACGTCAAACATTCTTCGAATTCGTGGAACATTTCTTCGAGTGCGTGAAATATTTCGCTGACTGCGAGTTCCACGTGAAGTTAGCGCAGGCAGTGCATCCAACCCTCAAATCTGTACATGCGTAAAGCAATTCAACACATCTGACTCCTTTCTCGGCCCGCGCGCCACATCAGCTTTGATGCTTGTTTGGTAAAAAATAGAATTCGTCATTCGTACGTTTCCCACCGTGTTTAACTCGTGTGGTTGCTACACTCGTTAAAAACAACGGTTAACGAACTCATAACGAAAATAAGTATTATTAACAACACCAACAATAAAATCAATTTCGAATTTCCCAGAAGAAGTAATGTGGTGTTCTGGTCTGCTAACGACCGATATGAGCAAGCCGACTTAGGAAAGGAAATCTATTTCATTCCGTTTCTTGCTATTACAGATTGAGATACTCGAAGAATTTTGAAATGTCCCGCAAGATTGAAATTGCAGCATCTCTTTTGTAGCTCCTTACATAATCATTTTTTTTTATTAATTATTTAAGAAATCCTAGATCTAGTGCTGTATAATATTTTCATATTTTCTTCAAATCTTAAGCGTTGCCCAATTTCAAAGCACAACCTATTAATTTTCGTGCTTGGAACCCTTACAAAAACCTTTTAAAACTCCATTATTATTATTTTTATGATCTTGTTCGAACAACGAAATATTTTTTAGAATGCAATAAAATCAGTTAAATTTTCTTTATTCAAGTTAACCGACGAGACACAAATAAAGTGTCAAAAATTCGAATTGTAAAACTAAATTGTTTTTTTTTTAAAAGTTTCCCTTATTGCTTTCGTTTACAAAATAAATGTATTTCCATTGTTCAATAGTGAACTAGAAAGCAATCGAGTGATTTTCTTCAAGTTCGCCCGAAACTTTTTGAAGTTTTTTGAAACCTAATACATTTCTTTGTCAAATGTAAATTTTCTGGGCTGCCTTTTCGACTATGATCTTCATAACAATTATAAGGTAACCGCAATGTTCATGTTTTCGCTAAAAAAATTTAGTAATGCGATCATATGTTGCATACATTACGTTATAGAAACGTAAAGCTCACCAGTTAATATTCAGCAAAAGGTTTTTTCATTTGCCACAAATTATTACTTATTCTTATCCTATCTTCTCTCTATGATATTATTGGTGAATTTATTTTGATTTGTTAAATTCTGATGGCAAAACGCGCGCAAGTATCATCACAATTCTGACATCGAATAATTCAAATGTAACTTCTGTGCTACACTGTGTATCATACACATATCATATCATACCCCTTGACCAAAACACAGTCCAAAAAAACTTGAGTCGCCTGGCGCATCGAAGTCTTTTTGATTGGTGGCTCCATGCGCTGAACAATTCTCACTTTAAATTTTCTTGCTTCCCAAATGGGGTTAACAGCGTAAGTCGAACATTATTTAACATGAAAGCCAAAAATTATTAGTAGTAAGGACTATGCTTTCCCATCTTTTTATTCAGGTTTGCGTAAAGGCTAGCAATACGGAAGTATGGTCAGAAATCAGACACGCCCCCTGTATAAATAGATGGGATATTTTCAACTTCCTAATCAAAATATGCGCAACGAATTTCGAGCCTTACTGCCTAAGAATTTCGACTTGGAATTAGAAACTTTTAAGGATTGACGAGAAAAAAGCGGCCACTATCAAATCCATATTGTGAATTAGTGATTATTTGCCTGATAGAAGGAAATATTGAATTGGAGACTGTACGTTGAAGCATCTAGAAAATCAGGACAAAATCGCTTTGGGACGATAGTTGGAAGCAAGAATAGGAGTACGTGTTTTCAAACTAGAGATTATATGTGAGAGCTTTCAGAACTCAGGGTAAAGACCTTCTGAAAGGCTCTTAGTAAGTATTAAAGCCAGAGACTGACATGAAGGGGAAGAAACACTAATTACAAACATGTTAGGGACTGTTAACATTACCTTGATTTTTATGAATGATGATGCGGGGCAAAATCCATCAGGAATATAAGAGATCTTACGAAAAGAATGCAAGTATGACCAAAACAGCTAAGATTCATCTCTGGTCACAGATTCTTCGATGTTGTAAATACCGATTCGTACTTGATCGAATGAAACTTTTGACATTAAACTTGTAAAAAGAATGGGATATACGGTCCAAAGAACCTTCATTTCCTGAGTAAAGTGTTCTTGGTACACAAAGCACACGTAACTTCAGAAGAGTACCGTGGAGAATTAGTTCAACTAGCTATATGAAAGAAGAAAGTACAAAAGACAGAGCAGAGTATATACAAAACAGTTTTACTATCAAGATTGTCTAATTATGGCTAAGTCACATCTAGAATGGTTAGCTTTAAAAATTTTGATTAACGTTTCATGCCGCCAAAGATAAGTTTGCAGCAGCAACCTTAATTATGGTAGAACGGTCATCTTAAAAAAAAAACAATAATCTTCTTTGAAATATTATCCTTTTTATACTTTTTACTGGTGATGAAAGCGAAAGCAAACTCTAGTGTGACGAAAAAAAACGCACTTTTATGTCATATGATTTCCCGAAACTTATCTCCCTTCGAAATGGAACAACGCCAGCAAGTGTACATTGATTCTAACAAATGATACTGCAGACAACGCGTGGGATTGTTGTCTTTAAGTAAATTTTGAATGTTTTCCGAAGTAACCGTGGAAACAAAAAAAATTCTGACCACCGAAAGAAAATCCACCTCTTTCGGCACCATTTTGGTTTATAACTTTTTCCATTGCAGCGACATGCAAGAATTGTATGTGCAAGTTGCGGCCAATTATATTTTAAAACAATTTACACAATATTTTTGTGGGATCCTCGGTTCCGGAAATATGGAGGTTTAATTTTTCATGTTTAAAAACTCATAGCTCCCTTAATTTCCTGTGCCGCTTTTGCATACCCAGGGTTCCTTCATTGGGGAGTTCACAACTATCATTTTTACGGGTAGATTGTCGCGTCCACCAATTCGTAGACTATGGATACTTGATCGGGTTTGCTCGAAGGAACGATTTTTCCGAGGAAACTGACGAATCGGTTTGGAAGATTAGGATACTTCGCCTGATTTTCCATCGGAAGTGAAACTGATAGAACAGGTCTAGTTCTGGATCTTGTTGCTTTTGCGGAAACCTTACTGAGAGAATGAAGCAAACTTACATGGCAAAATTCGCTAAAAGATCTGAAACTACCTTCAGGTACGGAAGCTAAGATTGGGTTTTTCCGGAGGGTTTGAAAATACTCCAATATGAAGCAGGAGTGAAATTTTAAAAATGATTAAAATTTTATTATGTGGAAAAGGTATTTGCTTGAAATTGGATCTGTTTCTGATGATATTTTTCGTTTTTAACTCATCTGATGATTTTTTTACTTCCATGGGTTTGCGGAATCGATTGAAGGAAACATCGAATCCTATGAAATTGATTATAACATATCGTATTTTTGTTTTAAAATGGCAGTTTAATATCGTCCTCCCTCTTATCTATTTAATACTGCCTTTTCTTTTTCACTCTTGCCTGATCGTCAGTAATTTTCCTATTGAATAATATTGAGTTTACTTTTACATATATATTTGTTGGATCATTTGGTGTGGAAAAAAAAGATATTTGTAACTATCTAGGCATCTATCTATTTTCGATATTTGAAAGCTGATGGTTTATTCATTACCTGGACATTTATGAAAATGCATACATTTAGAAGCAATAGCTTATTTTGGATTCATCCATTATAAGTCGTAATAGAGTGAGTAAAGTTAATATGAAGAAAGAACCAAATAGATCATCCAATACATTCTGCACCCATCAATAATTTTCCGGAAATTTTCTCTTACGACATCCAATTTTCCTTACTTAATGACCTCATCCCCAAGTACAATAAAAACCTTTATAGCGTTTGGTGCACAAATTGTGATTTCATTTTACACAAACACAATATAAAAAAACAATTATCGTGTTAACAAATCACCAGTCACACATCCCATCCTATTTTCTTAATATCAACTAATTTTCTTAGAATTCGCTATTGAATTGTCGCTTCCCCCGAATGAGGGGACCAACGCAAAACTATTTTCGAACATAAATCATCGTACAAGTGCATTCCACTAATGCACATCGCATCGCGGAATCAAAACAAAACATTCTCTATCATCCAATATATTATTTTGATGATATGTGAACATATCGTACCTAGTGTTATAGTCGCTCGTCCGCATTTATTTTCTAGCCTTCTAGCCAGTTCCTCTTTTCTGGCTCGCACATACCCCACCGCAACTGAGTTCAGCTTCACAGAAAGCAGATAGTACTCGTAGTTCGGAAAAGCCCCATATGCACTCGTAGGTGTACATATGGCTGTGGAAATATGTAAGGGGGATGGATGCTCTATGCTAGCATGCGCGCATTGACACTGCTGCAACCTTAGTACGTAGCGACAGCACACTACACCACTTAGCATTTCCAAGTCACATTTCCCGCATAGTGCAGGCGAATCCCGAAATAACGCCGAAGAGGAAAATGCTGTATGCGCAACGAGCGTGTGTCTAAATAAAAGTCTTGAACTATTTCGTGTTTTCGCTAGAATTGCAGTTTTCTTGAAGGAACATTTCTTTGCGCTGCTAAGAGCGAATGAATGTGCGTCTCTTGCCCGTCCTCTCCTCATTTTTTGTCGACTGGCGGATCTTGTGAAAGAAAATTGTATGTAGGGCACATCGGGGTGAAGTTTTTAAGGTGTAGGTTGGATTCCTCAGGACAATGTTGAGAGTAAGACAGGAAACTTTGAAGTAAACGACCTTAAATTGCGACATAGATTTAGGTTTTGAAATTAAATCGAAGAAAATGTAGAGACACGATGTTTCTATTGATATTAGAAAACTAACAAAGTCAACATGAATTTCTTTTAAAAATTTTTGAAGCTGCCTTTTCATCAATATCATGCAGCGTCCGTTGTTTAGTTACTTTAAATGCATTACTTGCACGAGTTTCGTTTTGGTTTCACATATGGTTGCAGTATAATTTTAAATCCATTCCATCTCGTCCTAAGTTAAATAATCATTGAAAATATGCCAAGCGATTATTCTAACAGTTAAGTCATTGTATAAATTTCACAGCCAAAATATCAGCATAGGACAAATAACCACCTGCGAAAGTATTTTTTTTTTTAATGTGAACAATTTCAACAATAATCAAGAAGTAAAATAAGAAGGACTGATTCAAAAGTCTTAATTAGTATATCGTTCCTTCATGTTCAGGCAAATCAATATATGTTTGTTCGGAAGCTCTGATTTAGCATTCTGTTAATTTTTCATTTGGATCAATTTTGACTACGCAGAATTGTCTACACATACAGTTTTATATAAATCACGATCAATACTAAGAAAATCTTTGTTTTTTATGTTGCGCCCATTGAAAATAACGCGAAGATTTGCTTACCGTACGATCCAAAATTCAATGACACTCAGAGTATTGAAGGTTGATCCCGTTCAGAGCGATCCGTGACGTACGCACTCCTGCAGTCATCAAGAATCATCACAAATTGAACCTCGAGATTGGAGGCTTTCCGAAGATCAACAGGATATTTTCTGACAAAATAGTTGAAAAAACTTAGTACCACAAGATGTAAAGAGCTCCTGCAGCGTTACGGCAACAACAAACATCGACCAATTTTCTTTACTAATGAAAAAAAGTTCACGATGGAAGAAAAATCCCACCGACAAAACGATAGGGTGTTTGCTCACAGCTCCCGAGAGGCCCGTGAGGTTGCAGAAAAGACAGCAAGGACATTATCTAGCGTCAAAGCTAATATGGTGGGATTACAGCTGAAAAAGTGTCACAGAACTTAGTTTTTGCAAAAAAAAGGCGTAAAGCAGCAGCAAAAAACCATCAGACCGATATCCTTGAGTAGTGTGTGAAGCTATTGAACTCTAAGCTGTTCAACAACCATCACTGAATTTTCTAGTAGATTCTGCTCCGGTGCATAAAGCCCACACCAAACAAGCATAGTTGAAAAGCAATGTCCAGAATTTATAAGGGCGTCTTCTGATGCCCCGATTTGAATTCCCTGGACTACCCTAATACCCTGTATCTCTTCTTTCTCCCTTATTTTCGGAAATAGCTCTAAATCCAGAGTGAATATCCCCAATGTGACTTCACTGATTTGAAGTTGAGTTTACATCGATTTCCGGTGTGTTTTTTTCTTCAAGAGGTAGGGATCATGTCCTTTAACTTTTCTGAAACTGCCCATATTGTTAGAGAACTTCCACGGAAATTTCAGCTGGTGAAGTACGCTCGTGGGTTGTATACAAACAAGTGACAAATGCTGATGGCTGCAATTCATTCCCCGCAGATACCATGGCATTGATGAGCCATCAATAATGATGCGTGTGCAGACTAGAATGCGGCTAGCAGTTCGGTTTGCGTGAAGCAGTCTAAAATCTATGCTTAATATATTACATTATATCTTCTTTGTTTATAGCACTTCTTCCAATCTGATTAGCACGAAACTTGCTGGATATCTGCTCTCAATAATCGTAGAGTTCTTTGCATCAACTACTATTCGCCATCAAATGTAGTCCTCAGTTGAAACATGAAAGGATTGATAGGTCACAAATGTAAAATGTAAGAAAATGTTAATGAAATTTTCAATTTCCAAATATTTAAAACTGCAAACAGAGATAATGCATCCTTAAGATATCGACGCTTGAAAGGCAAAAAAAGGCATCGGTGGTAATTTGTAAACGTTATACAAGAGTATTTTAAAGTTGGCGAGTGTCATACAATGCGACCGCTTTGTGAAATATTTGTTGTGACTGCAAAAACATGTTCATAACGCGAAAAAATTCAATTTAGTCGATGCGGAAACGAAAACTACATTCAAAAATCCTGAAAATTTCAATTTCTACGAAAATGTCGCTGATACCATTTTGCCTTTCAAACATCGATATATCTTAGTCTTAAATCTCAAAAATATAGACCACAACCAAATGTCGAGCAATATTCTCATCGTTTTGATTGAGTCAATTTCCAAAGTATATAAATAGTGTTATTTCACTTCTCAATTTCTAATTCACCCCTATCTTCGGCTACACCATCTGTTCGAACAAAATTATTTTTTTCCATAGACGGTTGCCCCATTATCTTTGGCTCGAATCCATTTTACTATTATTTTGAGGTTCTTTAGTTTGAAAAAAAGAGTAAAGAGTAAGAGTAAAATTAGCATTGAATTTCAGTTCATCTTTCATCGGGTAATAAATCTTTTTTTACACCTGAATGATTTTCTCGTTGACGATTTGTTTTCATTTCGTTTATTTATAGTTTTCTATTTTCTATAAATGCTTTTGGACTGCCTGAGTGTATTTAAATCTTGTTAGAATTCTCATCAACTCATCAATGTGTAGAACTTTTCATTTTGGTTTGTGAAATGTTCATGTTATATTGATGACTCATTTTTATAGTATTAAAATTTTCGTTTTTCGACTGTGACATTTAAAATTGTTTTGATATTGTGAGACAGATGTCTTATTTGTGTTTCATTGGAAATTTTCCTTGTGTTTTTCGTGCAATTTGAAATGCTGCATTAATGTCCGTATCAGACATTCCCTTCGATATTTTCACCCATCTTGGTCGCACGCATTCAACTCCATTTTTGGCAAATTATTTGCAAATTAGTATCCTATCAACCTTAATCACCATAAATAATATTTTGCCGCAACACAATAAAATTCAGGAATTCGATGCAACACATTGCATGACAACTAACGATTCAAGTTTTGCCTGGAGCCTCTACAATTTCCTGGTTAGAATTTGGCAACAGAAATTCTTCGTGACGAATATACCAGCCAGCATTTTTGGTATATAAAATCTGAAAATAATTTTCGTATAAAATGAAGCAAGTATGTGTTAAGTAGTTTCTATAGTGGAGCATGGTTTATAGCTGATTGCATGTGGACTCTATCCTTTCAGCGGAAATGATAAGTTTGACTTCCACGTGTGGATATATAGTATGTGAAACGAATACCTTAAAATGTTATCTTTTGAAATGTTTCTTAAGAAACTTCCATTTCGATTGGCGAAAGTTTCAATGGATTTTTTTTTCAAACTTGGCACTCATTCCTGGAAGACAGTATGTTAAACTAAAATGTTTGTGAGAATTTGGACTTTCATTATTTCCCTTGGGATTAGCTGTCATGTAAATTTTGTTGTCCTTTTTCGTAGAAATATCTAATTTTTATTAACTTTAGCAGCTTTTCGTATTGAATCAATCCGAAATCGAACTTTCTCTACACTCCGCTCAAAGTTTTGATATTGATATGTGAAATACAAATTGCGTTGCATATATGTATGTATATATAATTCTTTCCTTGATTATCCTTTAAACTGATTGAACATTACATACGATGTAATCTCGAAAAGTAGAATCCAAATCCTCCTTAAAGGGCACACCTCTATCGCACACGATGCCCCACCTAATTATCCTTCGATATTCACCACCCCTAATCCAGACAAGAAAGCACCATTTTCGCAAGTCATTGACTCCTCGTTTGACTGAAATTTAAAAGCAATAGCGTTTTTTGTTGGCATGGGCATACGTTGATCAACCGCATTTGCATGGGCTTTGACGTCCTTTTTACTGGGTACGTGTCACCACTCGCTATCATATCCTGTTACCTTTCTTTCATTCAAACCGATCCCGCCCACATACCTGGCGGCCTGGTCGTACCATAAAACTCAATCTCATCATTGTCATTCATGAAAAATTCTTTGAAGTTATAAAGGAGTTGTTGCATTTCCCGTTGAAGCTGTTGCCGTATAACGTGCGGCAAAGTATTATCGTTGGTAACAACGCGATATGAAGCGTAAAGAAACTAAACTGCAGATGAGAAGCAGTGCAAATCGCTAGAATATTCGCAAACCGTCGCCACCACCCGTTGCTGCCGTCAAGTCCGACATGTCCTTATAAATGTAAACGCTAATGGAAAATCATGCACGACTAGCACGAGACTGGTCGATATTTTAATTATGCAAATGAAATGTCTGACGTTTGTCCGTATGTAGTTTAGTTTTGTCTCCAGAATAGTTATTTGACTGTTATTCGGTGATGATTTCGGAATGATTTGTCAAAAGTTTGAATAGTTTTCCGTAATATAACTTCAGCGTGACGAAAACTTATCCCGTATTCGGTTGCGAATGAAACATTTACACGAAAAGGACTAATTTTATTTAGTATGCTGTAGTCGATAACAAGTCGCCGAGTAGTGCGGACGTCAGTGATTTCGCGAGTTAAACAGTTTTAGTTGTCCTACTCATTTTTTTTTTTTCTCGTTATTCTGCCTACCATTACCTGCAAGCCCAATAGTTTGAAGCGGCAACGCGAATCAAGCTCGCCAGAGCTGCTCTTAAGGGATCGTTTAAAACTCCCGAAAACCAACAACGATTCTGTTATGGCATCAGTCAACAGGTTTCAGCCGTTAGCTGACCTTTCCGACGATACCAAGGCTGCTGAAAAGGTTCAAGGTGAGACTGCTAAAAAGAAAACAAAAATCCCACCGGTGATACTACCCGAACTCACGAGGGATACAATTTTGGCTACTACTAATGCCTTGAAAATTTCGGAAAATTCTTTCTATATCAAGCATATGTCTATTGGAAAAAAAGTTATATTTAACAATGCCGTCGATAGTGACAAATTTCGTTCGCACCTTATTGAGATGAAAATTCACTTTTTCACCTACGCCCAAGCGGACAAGCGTCCCACCAAGATCATACTTTCGGGACTCCACGAAATGAACCCAGCGGACCTTAAAAAATATTTGATCGAAAATCATAGCCTTGATGTACAAGACATCAAAACGATTGTTTTGAACCCATCCAAAAAACGATACGCTGAGGAGGCAGTATATTTGATCTATTTCCGTCATGGGTCAGTTAAATTAGCGGACTTGAAAGTAATCCGATCTGTAATGAGCACTATGGTTAACTGGAGTTACCAAAGACGACGTCCAAATCACATCACCCAGTGCAGAAACTGTCAGGCTTTCGGAGACGGTAGTGATCATTGTAATATGCCTTCTAAGTGCCTTATCTGTGGAGCTGACCACCACAAAACTACTTGTCCAGCAAATGATATAGCCCAGATGAAATGCGCAAATTGTTCAGGGCATCACTTGGCAAATGATCTGTCCTGTCCGAAGCGATCCGAGTACATCAGCTTTAAAAAGACGGTACCTCAAAAGAAGACAAACAAACGAACCGCACCAACCTTTAATGCCCGAATCGACTCAACATTGGATTTCCCGTATTTATTAGACCACAAAGCCTCTCACCATACGGCTAATAATAATCCAAAATTAAGTAACGCTAGGCAATATAGTAAAGTTTTGTCAAATACTTCCAGTGGTCAAAATAATTTAACACATCTTAATACAAATTCAATTCACACTAACAAAAATATTAGTGATGTTCCCAATAACTTGTTCTCACCAAGTCAACTCCTGGTGTTAGCCAAGGAATTAATCACAAATCTGGCTAGCTGCAAATCCAAAGTTGATCAATTTAACGTACTTACCGAGCTCGCAGTCAAATTTCTCTATGATTGAAAGATTGGAATTAAAATGTGTTGTTTGGAATGCCCAAAGTATTCAGAACAAGTTGCTGGAAACATTTTTGTTTCTATCCCAAAATAATATCGATATTGCTATTATATCTGAAACATGGTCCAAAGGCGAGAAAAAACTATCTCACGATAAATATTTTGTCTATGAATATCATAGGACTGGTATCACAGGTGGTGGAGTCGCAATTTTCATCAATAAGAATATCCGGCACTCGGTGGTCCAAGTCAAAACCTGCATTATCGAAACCGTGGCTATTAAACTTCTAGACACGGACCTCTTAATAATTGGCGCCTACTTTGCAGGAACGAAATTGAACGCGGCGAAATTAAATCTTTTCAAAGCGGATATGCTCTCTATGGCAAACCTTAAATATAAATTTATTATTGCCGGCGACCTAAATAGCAGACATCCTCACTGGAAGTGCGCAAGATCAAATCAAGCGGGTAAAATCTTGTATGATTTAATAAATTCTGCAAATCTCTTTATTCATGCTCCCAACGCACCAACTTTTTATCCACCTAGAGGCCTACCTTCCTATCTTGATATAGTATTAAGTAACGGGCTCATTTTCATCTCCTCTCCAATCACGCTTAATGAACTCTCCTCTCCTCATCTACCTGTGGTTTTCTCCATTGTCCTAAAAGACCCTGTAACTCAAAATGAGCTTATCACTAAAAATTACTCTAAAACCAACTGGATAATGTTCCGAAAGTATTTATCGAGCGCATTCAATGAAAATGCAGACTTTTCTGACGCTTGTAATCCGGAAGCAATTGACGTACTCGTCGCAAACTTTTCCGAGACAGTTCTGGAGGCCAGTAACCTCTTTACGCCTAAATTTACCCCCAAACCAAAGCCCACTATCCATAATAAAGAAATCTTAGAGCAGATTAAAATTCGGAATAGCATCCGCAGGCAATGGCAGCGTACACGAGACCCCAATTTTAAAAAAATATTAAACAGCGCAAATGAAAATATCCGCATTTCTCTATTAAATTTACGGAATAAAAAATGGAGTTCACTCCTTTCCTCACTGACCAAAGGCTCTCCCAATTTATGGAAACTTTACAAAACCATCAAAAGAAAACCGAATAGCATCCCACAGCTACGTAAACAGGATGGCTCTTCTGTGCACAATGATATTGAGAAGTCCGAGCTTCTTGCTAATAGCTTTCTCGCTTCCCATAGAATAAGCGAGAAACTAAGTGATGAGCATACTGTGAGAACTGTTGAATCTGTTGTTTCGAACCTTGTCAGCGTTATCTCCGATTTTACCCCCGTAGATCATGTGCAATTCTCTGAGACCAAATGCACAATCCGTAAACTTAAAACCAACAAGGCTACGGGTTGTGATCAAATCCCCAACACTTTACTAAAGAATCTCCCTAGAAATGCTCTTATAATTCTCACCTATTTATTTAATTGCTGCCTCAAAATTGGCTACTTCCCCCATCGCTGGAAGAATGCTATTATAATACCCATTTGCAAACCTGGTAAAGATCATAGCAATCCCACTAGTTATCGTCCTATTAGCCTACTCCCTGGCTTAAGTAAAATCTTCGAACAAATTATCCTTACCCGAATTCGCAGAAAACTGAACACCCATGAGATAATCCCTAAGTTCCAGTTTGGTTTTCAACCGAAATTTTCAACCAATCATCAGTTAAGCCGAGTAGTGAAACATGTCAAATTGGCTCAACTAAACAAGCAGTCCACCGGTATGATAGCTTTAGATATTGAAAAAGCTTTCGATTCAGTATGGCACAAAGGATTGATTCACAAACTTTGTGCCTTTTCATTCCCGATTTACTTAGTCAAAATAATTCTATCCTTCCTGTCCGAGAGAAGCTTTCAAGTGAAAATTCATTCTACGTTATCTACTCCTCGGTCTATCCCGGCCGGGGTCCCCCAAGGAGCAATACTCAGTCCCACTCTCTACAACATATACACAGCTGACACTCCTACAACTGATAACTGCAATATTGCCATGTATGCTGACGATACTGCCATCTATACATCCGCAGAAAATCCGGACGAAATAGTGAATACTTTACTAATTCAATTTGCGAAATTATTCAGCTACTACCACAAATGGAAAATCCAAATTAATAAAGAAAAAACTCAAGCAATTTTTTTCACTAAAAAACGAGCTAAACGTTTTTTACCTAGTTCAACAATACAACTGCTAAACACAACAGGTGCATGGTCAAATTCAATCAAATATCTTGGTGTTCATTTAGATAAGAAGCTGACTTTTCAAGAACATACACTCAAAACTTGCTCAAAGATGAATAAATCCATCTGCTCCCTCTACCCTTTCATCAATAGGAAATCTAGCCTGTCAGTAACCAATAAACTGCTGCTGTATAAAACAGTGATGCAGCCTATACTTTTGTACGCCTCGCCGGTATGGTCCGATTGCGCTCAAACGCACAAACATAAGCTGCAAATCATTCAAAACAAATGCCTGAAGATCATTTTAAATAAACCATTTTACTTTCCCACCCGAAGACTTCACACGCTTTCCAATATTGAAAAAATTGCGACAAAGCTACGTAAACTGAAGTTGAGATTTCTCAGTAAATGAAATTACTCACAATATTTATTGTTTGTGGCTGTTCAGAGAAGGAGGAAGTTCTTTTCCATAACTATAAAAAATAAATTCTTTGACCCAAAAATTACACTCCCTTGATATTTGTATAAGACTAAATCACGTTAGACATCGTTTCCATTTTATTAGATACTAATTAAACGCAGTAAAATGATACAGGTAAACAATCTGATAATACTCTAATGAAGCTTTCGATGAATATAGGCATAAAGCCTACTACGGATGATGATTGTTCCATTATTAGCAAGGGACACATCAAGAGTAGCAATTCACAGAATAACCCTCCATTGGTAAGGGGTTCTAGTGGCCCGTCGTTGTCTTTTTTGCTGATTTTGGCAAGAACGTATGTTTTAAATTTTAAACAGTCCGCCTTGATTTTTTTTGCATTCGTGGGTTTGTGTACAAGAGTTTTTTTAAAAATATTTTTAGAAGTAAAATGCAAAAAATATTTAAAGCTTTCAGTTTTTTCTATTTAACTTTCATCACTCCAAGCATATAACCAGCATGCTTTTTAGCCAACTTCAAACGGCTTCATATTAGTTTTTAAAGAAATTTCTTTCTGTAAAAACAATAATTAAATGACTATGCGATGACATTAAAAAAAATTATAATCCTTTGAAGATACTTCCAATAAGTTGCACTTCAGTGAAACCATGAACTAATTTAGTAAAAACCTACCCTTGAATAAAATTTAGCTTATGTAAACTAATTGCGTTTTTTTTTCTATTTCAGGTAAGACAACAGAAATCGATTGATATCAATCGTTGTGAGTATTTTAAAAAATTAACAAAAATATTTAACTATTTCCTTAAAATAAAGTATCAAATTGACATCAATGTCTATCATTTGAAAGGAATTTTTAAATGCCACGATCCTAAGCCAATAAAATTAATTAAAATCAAACTTAAGAACACTTTTTAATGCATGTTTTTAGCCACGGCAACTGAACTAAACTTTACGTGAGACATATGGTATATTTTGTGATTATCAACGAAAGTTATGCTACATTTTTTCCTTATTATTGGTATTTTCCGAATATAGTTAATGCAATAAATTTTATTATTAATTTAAATTGATGTCTAGAATATCAAAAGAAAAAGCACAAGTTTTTCATTCAAAAAGAGTCGATGTTTTCCTCAAAACAGTTTTCCAAGCAGTCCATTTCATTAAATTAATCCATCGAATGAATTTCATTAATTTTTTTTTTTACAAATTTTGTACCTTTTAACTGTTTTGAGAATATGTTTTACTAATTTCTTTCGATAAATTTTTCTTTTTGATATTTTTTGCATAATATTTCAAGAAGATAAATTCTTTTAAATATGTTTGTTTGAAAGTTTTTCTGCTTGTTACCATTATTTGCATATCTCGATTATTTGCAATTTCAATGAAAATTTTTCGCAGATAAATCTCCCAAAAATTCGACCACATCAAAGTTTTTCATAAATTGTTTTCGTAATCATTCAGCATATTTTTGCTTTGTGTAAATTTTGTTCTTAAAAAAATTGTTGTGTTTTATTTTGAGAAGTCTTTCACCCTTTGAATTAGAAAGTGTCCCATAACATTTTTTGGATGGCCCATTTTTTTTGGTTGATCAACAAATGAATTGCAATGAAAAATGTTCGAAAAAATTGTCGCCCGAGACTTTGATTTTTGTTTTAAATATTTTAAGGCATTTTGATTTTTATGTGATTTTTCGTAAGTATGAGCTAAGTTATAAAAATCGTAGAATCGATGGAGATTTAGAATGAAAACTAGCAACCTGCGTATCAGATAAACTTTTCTTATCTTTTTAAAAAATTATTTTGCTCATAACTTACTCTGGTAACAGTTTGATTTTAAAGATTTTTTATTTTTTCCATGGAAATATGCAGTAGCTCAAAATATATTAACTTTCCAGAAAACGCAACGGCTAGAATAGCAACTGAAATTTTAAATTGAGCAATGTGGTTGAAGTTTAGTTTCCGGCCAAGTCGAGAAAAATGCGATTTAAGTTTCGCTTCCGCCAATAGAAATTTTCAACGAAAAACGCAGATTGTAGGAAGCGCCGTATTTTGTTTAAATTTTAATACGTAAACGTACACATAATGAATGAAATCTATACGGTTAACGCCTGCAAGTGTAACTTCAATGCGATGAATATTTCCGAAAAAAACAACATTCCTATTGATTATTCTTTAAACTTGTGGTCATTTGTTGTTTCGTAAATCATCCTTTCGACTTAAAACGAAAAATATTTAAAAACAACGTTTCTATTTATATAAAGTGCAAGTAAAGTTCAAAACGGCAAACTGATTATTAACTCAACAAATAAATAAATCGAATTACTTCACCCCTAATCCATATTTCAAAATAGAACAAATTTTATTTGTTTGGGTTTCAAGTGTACCTATCATTCGTTGAACTGATCTCATTCACAGAACACACTATTAATCCTTCTACTATAGAAAATTTATCGATTACTGCTGAATAGTTTACATATGATTGTACATTTCTAGTTAATTTGCAACCAACGTAACTGTTGACATAGGTGGCGTATGTTTGCAATTAAATAATCATACCTGCAAACGTGAAGAGAAATTCTAGGAACTATAGAGAGAGAAGTTCTATCTATAAATTGATATCGAAACCATTTACTAAACACTGAAAATATGGTTGATGATTGTGGCACTATGTTGAATTTCAAATGGTAAATTTAAGCCTGAATTAAATTGGACACGATTGGAGGTATTTGTAGTTGATGGTATAAAAGGACCTTAGATTGTACTAAGGACTGTATCGGAAAAAAATTACTTTTAGTTTTTCCTGCATAGCTCCTGTTTGGGGTAAGTTTAAGCCTTCATCAGGTATGTAAATATAGCTATAAAATGCGACGAAAAAGAACGTCTAATCCATTCGTATTGTAAGATCAATCTTGAAAAGATGTCATCAAATCAAGAAAAAGTGCGTAGTTTAATTGTGAGCAAATTTCTTGAAAATCCCCTTCGTAAACATTCGGTACTAGCAAAGGGGACCAATTTGTCGGTTGCAACAGTGAAACGAACGATTATAAAGTACAGAAAGGACCTACCTGTTGCTAGAAAGTCTGAATCAGGTAGAAAAAATGTCCATCAGATACAAATTTGAGCCGAAATGTAAAAGGGAAATTTTTGCAGAGTCTTGACACATCCAGTCTAGATATGACTTAAAAAGTGCAAATATCGAACGCAATGATTCAGAGGATTGAGAAGCATTATAATGTCAGATCATATAAACTCCAAAAAGTACCCGATTAATCCGAGGAGAAGGAGAAAGAAGCGAAAAATCGGGCACGAAATCTATACAAGGATTACCTGACCAAATTTGATTGTGTTGTGTTGGACGAACAAACATACGTATAGGCCGTATTCGCACAGTTGCCTGGTCAGGACTTCTATACAGCAGGATCAAAGAGTGGTGTTAGGCCAAAATATAAAACCAAAAAAAGCACCTAATTTCCCAAGTGGTACATGATTTGGCAGGCAATATGTCGATGTGGTCTCAGATCAGAGGAATTTGTAGCAAAGGGTACCATCCGCTCAGCAGTATACATCGACGAGTGTTTAGAAAAGCGACTAAAACCATTTATCGAGAAACACGACGCATCTGTAGCATTTTGGCCAGATTTAGCGACGAGTCATAATGCTCGATCAACAATGAAGTGGTATGAGGACAACAACATCTCCTTGGTACCGAAAGCAGTTAACCCCCCAAACTGTGCAGAACTTCGTCCAATCGGAAGATATTGGGCTGAAATGAAGAAAACATTAAAGAAAACAAAAAAAAATGCTAAAACCGAAAAGGACTTTCAAAATGAATGGAGAAACGAATATAAAGTGGTCGATGACACCGTTGTACGAAACCTAATGCGTGGAGTTAACGGAAAGGTACGAGGTTTTTTTTTACTTGAAATGAAAATTCATGGAATTTTTATGTACATGTTAGTTTATATAATATAATAATATAAGAAAAATATTAGTTCGATGAAGCAATTAATACCACTTTTAGAGACATAATTATAAAGATAAATTTTTTCCGATACACTTCTTAGATAACTGCAATTAGACATGAAAATGAAGAGCTATCAATATTAAACTGTATAGTAAATACATCAAGAAATCTTTCAGTTGACCATTTGTCTTTACTATGGTTGCTCAGTTTTCAATTCGTAAAAATGTTAAAATTTTATGTTTTTAGCGATTCACCTGATCTTTACTGTTCTGTGCGAGAGCGCAAACGATCCAAAGTTCACAAACTTCTAAATGTTTGCAAATAAATTCAAATGAAAAAATATTTCGATTCTATAAACCTATCATCGCCATCATTATCACTTACGTGTATGACTTGTATGTGACGACATATGCAGTGAATTGGCTCGTATGAATTTGATGCTTATCGGCAGTAGCCATCATCATCATCATCATCACCACTGTTCCCATTACCATCAACATCATTCTTATATTGATATTGGTTTCCCATTGTCGAGTGTGGGTGAGATATTCTGACGCAACCAATAAAAATCAGATCATCGTCACCTACGTTGTGTTGTGTTACGAATGTAACTTTTTCTTGTTGCTATGAAGTAATACATAAGATATGCATTAGCTCATATAGTTAAATGTTATAAATATAGTTTTGTGGGATTTTCCGGAACATTTGGTGAATATTATTGAATCTTTAGGAAAGACTGAAACATTTACTTGAATTTCAATACGAATAAGCTTATATCAAAAAGGTGTAGCGCTGAAAAAATGTTGAAAATAGTAAAGTTTCTAAATCGGAGCATTTTGAAAAACTAGAAAATAATTTAAATGATTGATTACGACGAGGAGTTACCATCAACACGTATCAGTGAAGAAAACAATTCGATTGCAACTTGATCCCTTCAGTAATCCTATCGTTTTATACTAAGCATAGTGTAGGCCAGTTTTAATCCTTATTGACGAAAGAATCGCGCACTTTTCTACAGAAAACTTTATAAAACGCGAATAGTTGATTGAATACTTCAGTGATAAGTAATTAAAGAATTGAAATACCTCAGCACTCTTTGTTGTTCGTAACTGTTTTGCAAGAAACACTTCGAATCTTTTTAAATTTTCATTGGAGAAATTCAAAAAGTATTTTCTTATTCATTTCGAGCAGCTCACTTTTCAAGAACACTAGTTAACTAGTTGCATCTGTTGCCGGTAAATTTTTTGCTGTTGCCGACTACGTATGATATGCTAGTTACAAATATACACATAGTCACAAAATTGAAGACACAAGCAATAAATATGAAAAGTCTTAATCATATATAAACTAATATCACTTTTTTATTTATTTTTCATTAAATTGAAAACTAACAATGCTAAAATGAATGAAAAAGTAATTAATTTTTTTTTAAAGAATTCAGTAACAAGAAAAAATTAACAAAATAAATTATTCAAGGCACAAACTTCAAAATTACTAGAAAAATGTGAAATAATTTATTTTCAGTACTTAGTTGGATATCCTTTGGCTTTGATTACTGCTTGTAGTCTTCTAGGCATACTTTTCGCTAACTTTTTGTTATGGTTGGGCTAAATTTTTACATTCCCTTGTTATTATTGACTTCAGCTCGGATTTAATCGCAATTGAAGATTTTCAGATTTGTTGCTCAAGTACTGACCACAAATGTTCTATTGAGTTAAGGTCTGGTGACTGAGGTGGAGTTTTTAATTGTTTCGGCGTATTATTAAGCAACCACATCTTTGCAATATGTACGGTGTTGTTGGATCATTATCTTGTTGAAACCAAAACACATCCGATAGTCCTAATTTAATAGCACTTGATTTTAAATTCCTTTTCAGGATATTGAGGTATTAAATTTGTCCCTTGTGGTCTCAACAAATTCCATGTTTCCGACTCCTCCTGCTGACATGCAGCCCCAAACCATCACATTACCTCCTCCATGTTTTACGGTTCCGCACAAATTTTCTTTCTTTAGCTCTTTCACTTTCCTCCGAACTATTTGTCTGCCATCAAAGCCAAATAATTTGACCTTACTTTCATCACTGAAAGGCTTTTACGACGTCAGCGACGACATGGCTTTCAAGATCCTTGAAAAATTTGTTAATTTTCAACTTTCACTTTTGTAGAATATGGTTTTTTTTCAACCTCAAACATGGCCTAAAATAAATATTATACTGATTTAATAAGTACTGTCTTCATTTCCCCACAAATCAGTTGCAAAAAAGACCTTTTTTCGGCCTCTAAAGGTACTTCCCCCCTTAATGCTCATAATGCATACCAGAGTTTTTAATTGTAAAAGATGGCCTTCTACAAGTTCAGCATAGTTTTCTGACTCTCTGTTTCCGAGAAAGTTTTGCATCGCCGATACGAAAGCTGTCCATGCTCGTAATTCAAGCTTAATCATAGAATTTCTGAATTCAGTATCATTCGTAAGTTGTCTAATTTGAGATCCGTCAAAAATACCGGCTTTAATTTTTTCCATAGTGAGCTGTGGAAATTCGTGGTAAATATAGGAAAAGCAATTCCCGTTTTTATCGAGTGCTAGTGCTCGAGTGCTCGAGCTACTAGTGAATTTTGGACTATATTTTGCTGCCCAGGCATTATATTTTCTCTCAACGGACAGTTTTTTCTTGCCCAATATTCTTCTTTAGCTTTGCAGTCCCAGAAACATATAAAACAGAGAAACGTAGTGTAACCCAAGAATGTTCACCATTTTCAAATCAACACAAATTTTCCATTTTTGATCATTGAGCAATAGGTAACCCCTCCGTTATGCAACAGAATGCACTTTAAGGGGGTGGGGTGGTAAGGTATTAAAAGGCATTTTTTTAAAACAAAATTTAACTGAATGCATAATATCTTAAGACTATTGTGTCAAAGTTTCAAGTCGTTTGGAGTAAATTTGACGAAGTTATGAGTCATGATAAAATTCGCTTATAAACGTTTTATACCAGATTTTTTAATGTTCAAAACTTTAAAGCGTTTTCCCCACAACTCAAGTTTTCAAAGTCGGTGCTCCTCATAGCTTCGAAACTACTGCACCGTTTCTTTTGAAATTTTTAACATTATCTCTGTATATAATTTACGAGGTAACGCTGGAGAGATTTTTTCAAATTTTTTAACAATTTTTATTTTACAATAACAAATTAGCCGATTTTTTTCGCAAAAAATCGCGTTTTTCCCTTCAAAGAGTTCAATAAAAGTGAAAAAATGAAATTTCGAAAAACCCTTCCAGCGTTACCTGGGAAAAACTATTATCTAACGAATAAACTTTAATTTTTTGATTTCAAACGATTCAGCACCAAGTTATGAGGGGCACCGCAATTCTACTTTTTTCCGAGACACGTCCGAATAATTGCTGCCATTGCCGTATTTTTTTAATATTTCTTCGTGAAAATTTTATAAAATATTCTTCGAATGTCATACTTTAATGTACCATTTGTTTTGATACAGAGATTTTAACTGTGTCGTCTCAAAAACATGCAGTTTTTTGTACGAATTAATCATACCCTCCCCTTAAGCTACGTTTTGAGCTGTCACTGAATAAACGCCATTCGCTTGGTTCATATTGCTTTAAACCTACTTTTATCAACAAGTTTTAAATATCAAATCAATAAGTAATATTGTCTACTTCGAAAAATCAACTCGGTAATTGTTTTCCTTCTCTTGGTAAAAATTAATTTTAGTGCCTGGAGAAAGTAAATTTTTTTCTTTCAGTCTTGATGCCAACAATTCTGAAGCTGGTTTGGAAAGATTTAAATCTCTTACAAGATCATCTAACTTATTTTGTGAGAAGCGTTTTGGCTCGTTAAATGCAATTACAAAATTGGTATCATGTTCTGATGTACTTGATCCTTCAATGTCTTCTTCGGGCTCAGATGTATTTTTAGACATTGAAAAGTTGCACTGGACGTTGAACACAAGTAGAAGTCGGGCACAGTCATTTAGCTCGATTTTCAGAGTTTATTCCTTTATTGTTAACACTACAAAAGTAACACTCATTCAGACGATTTTATGGCTCTTGCCAAATGGTTGATGTTCCAAATTTAAAGCTACTTGTTTTACCGCCTTTCCATAATCTTGAATATCCAACACACGATTTACAAATACATTAGGGAGCCCAAGACTTGTCATTTTTATCCTAGAATATCCCAAAGTATAGTAAATAGGAATTTTTAACGACCTCTGATACAGCCTTTCTATACTCTTTTAACAAATATCCCCCACATATGTAGCAAGAATGATTTGGGTTGTTTAAGGGGGGAAGTACCTTTAGAGGCCGAAAAAAGGTCTTTTTTCCAACTGATTTGTGGGGAAATGAAGACAGTTCTGATTAAATCAGTATAATATTTATTTTAGGCGATGTTTGAGGTTGGAAAAAAACATATTCTACAAAAGTGAAAGTTGAAAATTAACAAATTTTTCTAGGATCTTGAAAGCCATGTCGTCGCTGACGTTGTAAATTGCGTAAGCGATGCTGGCTGCAATTTTCATCTGGAATCAACAAGCCAAACATTGTCCTACTCGAAAGGGTTGTTTTAGTAGATAGACTAAAATATTTGCGAAATTCAAAAATTAACCCTTCAAAACAGGCTCAAAAACAAATTACGATTTTGACGAAAAAATTTCGTTGTACTTCCAGTCAAAAATAGTCCCAAAATAATTTTTTTTTAAATTCTTAGTCTACATAGAACAGTTTTTTATGCTCTTTGAAATGAATGCTAGATGATGAAAATCGATTCACTAGTTTTTTTATTATAACTTACGCAATGTTAAAAAACATGGTTTCGAGAAAAGGCCGTTTAAAGTTTGTGGTCAAGAGAAAAAGCTCTGTGCCGGGCACTTCCGGGATGCATATCTTCCACAATTTTAAGAATTAACTTTTGAAACTTTGACAGGATGTTCTTAGGCGATATATCTATCGATTAAATCAATTTTGAAAAAATTGATTTTTTGAAGTGTCTAAAGGTATTTCCCCCCTTAAACAACTTCTCCTTAATCTTAGCACACTGAAACACCCACTTTAATAACGAATAAATACGTATAGATGACGAAAGTGAAAAATAAAAAAATTCACAAAATTCACAGCAACAGACACAAAATTAAATTTTTTTTAACTAGTGTAATTAATGCAAAAGTTATTCAGTAGGCGCGATGTATTTTTGATTGCCATTTAATTACCCTTTTGACCCACATAAGTACAATAAATCCTTTCTTTGTTATTGAGAAGTGCTAAGTATTTGACCTTCTAAATCTTTCTTGAAAGAACTTCAAAAGTTTCCGTGACCTTTAAAATTACGCCTGTATTTTTAAATGAAAAAAAATATTGCTTGCTTATAAGATAGAATATTAATATCATAGCCTCCTTTGCTTTTCCTATTCTCGGCACCAGGAAAGTTCAAACATCATCTTTGAACAAGCTGATGCCTAGCAAATTTTACTGTACAAATTTGGAGAAAAGTTTCACTTTCACTTAGAATTTACAATGAATATCTTTCAGCTATGATTAAATATTTGCGATTAGATTTAATTTGAGTCTGTTAGTTAGTATTTCAATAAGAATGGATTGTATTCAATATAATTCAACAACCTTCTTCCCAATGAAAATCAATTGAAATTGTGAATATCCATAATTCCTTTTGGAATCTTCACCCAAAAACATTACAGCAGGAACACTTTCATCAACCATAAATAAATTTTCACAGAAACTTCTACTTGAAGAATCGTATAATTAATTCTGTGAAGTTTTCAGAAAACCCTTGGGAGATGGTGCTTTCTTCTTTATCCTATAAAAGCAAATTAACGTTCTATGAATTGCTCAACGGCTGGTCCTTCCAAGAACCTTTGAAATGCTCTCATCATGCATAGTCGTGACAATGATTCAAATCCATCTGTACACTTTTACTACACTTACATTTGGTGTTGCTTGAACAGCAAACGAGAGAAAGTATCAAAGAGTATTACAAATTTTACGATATCCATTCATTTTAGTTGAAAGCTTCCAATAAAGGAGCAGCAATATCGTGGAGCTTGCACAATTCAGTTTTTTGAATATGCATAGTAAAAACGAATTCGCTGCATTATCCCGGTGAAATGTCTTGCATCAATTCCAATCGTCTGGAAAGGAATCGTAGTAGTAGCAATGCAAGCTACAATTATGACACCACTTCAAAAAAACTAACCGTTTTGCAGAGCTATTTATTTATCTGTATCTGAAAAGCACACAACACGACTAATACAGCAATCTTTCGATTTACCACCGTCAAAATCATGTTCAGGTCGAAATGAGATCCGTACCGAGTTTCACAATAACTTTCTGTTGATAATGTCGTAAAAATGAAATTTCCAAATTCTTGCTTGTGCATTGCAGCTTGAGGAGCATTTTCTCATTTCGAAATCAGTTCACAGGAAAGTTTTGCGATGGCTGGCAGTAAAAAAGCTGAACGAAATTTTCAGTTAGTTGAAAAGTCCACAATAAATAGAAATTAATGGAAAACGTAGAAGATGGCGGTTTTAGGGATGGGTTACGAGGAAGATAGACGGAGAAATGTGAACGTACTTTCTGGAAGTTTTTACTTTTAAGTATTGCTAAGGCGTTCGGTTCTGTGCTCAGTCTCTTCAATCAATTCAGCTGTGTTGACTTTTAACGTAAAATCAGCGGTGGTACGCTTGGGTTTGATTTAACCTATATTGAATTCATAATGCATTAAATATGATGGACTGGAATTTTTCCTACCTACATTCCGACATTAAGTTGATAACCATCAAATAATTTTCTTCGTGACTTACCTGATTAGATTGTTTTCTGTCTGAATGGGATTTTACTGCTTGTGTTGTCCGGGTCTCTTCTCTTCTTTCTCCTCAAAAAAATACTATTACATTTTGAGCTATTTTTGTCTGGCTGTCCAATTTTACGATCGCCTAAGATTTCTAAATATTCTAGCAAGGTTTTCCTAAATTATTACCTTTTTTGTCTGATCTTTAACAGTCACCAACAGTTCACGTCGATTTGCATTCAAACGTCTTCAGGCTATAGTAGCCTAACTATCTGGGTAGCATGTGTCCATCAGTACTGCAGTTGATTAAGTATCTACATTTTGAATTAATAATCAATAACTTAGATTAAAAACAAAACGTTTGTTCTAACCTTTTCCTCCCTATATAATTTTCAAAAAATCAATTTTTTTATTGCATTTTTGGAATGTATATATGGTATATATACCAAAATCTCATATTAAAATTTTATAATGATCCGAGCAGTCAGTCAGTTGGGCAGCTTTCATTTCGTCACCCGAGGGCGATTTTTCACTAAAAAAAACTTTAATCGCATTTTTTCGAAATATCGTTTTTCAACGCCGCGCTGATGAAATCGCGGCAACAACTAGACCGATTTTCACCAAATTTTTACCAAACATTCTATATGATTACAGCTGTAGCGCGAAATTTTAATTTAAAATATTTTTTTTGGCCAAAACCGGGTGAAAAAAAGCATATTTTTTCGTAATTTTTTCGGAAACTGTCCGCCATTTTGTCAATTTTACAAAAATCGAAAATCGCCCTATTTGCGTTATAGCTATTAACACACTGAACCTGAAACTATTTGATTTTTTTGTTCGAGACCAACCATCTCGAAAATTTCATTACCCACCACTCTCGTTTTTTCGATATTTTTTCAACCAGCATTTTCATTGATAAAAACTCACATAAATGAATAAAAGAATTGTTTTTTTTGTGTATTTCGAGAGAATATTTATTGAGTGTAATCCCTCCTTTATCAATATTTATAATTTAAACCTATCTAAAAATTATTCAAAATAACCCGTTTTTAAACTGCTAAAAGAGGGTAGACCCACAACGTTTTCTCCGAACTTAGTCTCATACCTGGTGAAAAAATGATTGAATCAGTGCCACTTAAATCGTTGTTCCTTTTCTTTCGGTTGTAATATCAAGCGAAACCTCAATATCCCAAAGGATTGCAGGTGCCTCTTTTTACAATTTCTCCCGGCAAAATTTTACATTAAAGGGTTACATTTTCTTTATCATCATCAAAAGACGACGTTCTTATGGCAAAAATATGCTTCTATTTAAACCACAACTTTAGTTTTTTTTAATTTTTTTTGTTAAGAACTGCCAGTTTGTTAACTTTTCAAAACCCAAACTTGAGCTATAGTGGCTCACCAAACTTCAATTATATCAAATATTAGCTGCTAAGAATATTGGAATCAAGACCATCAAATCATCGATCGCAACTCAGAAAATCTGTTAACCTTATCAAATGAATAGCCATTGAAATGGAAAACCATTGACAAGTAATTGAATCATAAATCACAAACTACATCCGTTGTTGTGTTTCCTGTTCTGCTTAAATTTAATCATTCACTCATTCAATCGCTTTCCTTCACTTCACTTTCAAAAACACTCTGATCCCGCACCACTGTCTATCCGCTTACATGTTTCTGGCTACTCACGTTTATATTAAGGGGGGAAGTACCTTTAGAGGCCGAAAAAAGGTCTTTTTCGCAACTGATTTGTGGGGAAATGAAGACAGTTCTTATTAAATCAAAATAATATTTATTTTAGGCGATGTTTGAGGTTGAAAAAAACATATTCTACAAAAGTGAAAGTTGAAAATTAACAAATTTTTCAAGGATCTTGAAAGCCATGTCGTCGCTGACGTCGTAAATTGCGTAAGCGATGCTGGCTGCAATTTTCATCTGAAATCAACAAACCAAACATTTTCTTCCTCGAGAGGGTTTTTTTAGTAGATAGACTAAAATATTTGCGAAATTCGAAAATTAACCCTACAAAACAGGCTCAAAAAAAACTAATTCCGATTTTGACGAAAAAATTTCGTTGTACTTCCAGTCAAAAATAGTCCCGAAATAATTTGTTTTTTTTTTTTACCTTTAGTCTATACAGAACAGTTTTTTATGCTCTTTAAAATGAATGCTACTTGATGAAAATCGATCCACTAGTTTTTTTATTATCACTTACGCAATGTTAAAAAACATGGTTTCGAGAAAAGGCCGTTTAAAGTTTGTGGTCAAGAGAAAAAGAACTCGGCGCCAGGCACTTCCGGGATGCATATCTACCACAATTTTAAGAATTAGCTTTTGAAACTTTGACATGATATTCTTAGGCGATATATCTATCGATTGAAACAATTAAAAAAAATCGATTTTAAAAAGTGTCTAAAGGTACTTCCCCCCTTAAATCATTGCAATCTATTCGACGACAGATATTACCATTGGTAATTTTTTCGAACTGTGTTTAGTTTTCGCGCGTGGAATTCAATTCTGTAGGTACCACTTTATCACTCACGATAGAAACATTTTATCATTTTGAGTTAAATATTGAATATGGAGAATATAATCTACCACAGTGCCAAGTTCCATCGATATTCGTTCAGTAGTTTTCGTGTCATGCGATACCGGATAGAAAAACAAACAGTAACTTCAGAAATGGTATTCCATGTTTCTACTGGATCCAAAAGATCCATCAAATAAACTTTTTTCTCAACTAAATTTTGATTAAACATCGACCCCTGTAAAGTGGTATTACAATCAATTTTTAAAATAATAATTTATTAAAATCAATTTTGTGTATTGTATTATCATATTAGAATAGATCAGAAACTACTTGCTTATTTATCTGAAAGCCTATGTAGACTCAGTATGGCTCCAAGGGTAGTATAAACTACCAGTTCTCCTTGAACACAATCAAAAGCACATAAAATATTTTTCAATACATATGGAAAATATTTCAAATGAGAAGTGAGTATTCTGCTCGAAATTTTATCACTAATTGTTAATCAGAAAACAAAATACAATTGAACTTTCCTTTGAAAAATCCTGCCTTATCGCAGTCATGATCGTCATGAGAGAATCGTATGGTGACATCCGTTAACAGATCTACTGGGTGGTGCCGTTTGCAGAAATGGATGAATTGGCGGGTGTCCCGGTGATCGCGTTGCAAATAAAGAAGAGTGCAGGGTTTCACATTCACAGAGTGAATAATTTTGAATGCGACTTGCGTTCAAGATTTTTTCGTATAGGACCCAGGAGTATAACTCATCTAATGTTTGGAATTGTCAGCGGTTGTGTAAAATCGAAGCTTTGAACCACTTACTATAAATCTACAGTATAACCGATGAATTCCTTCCGTCCAGATAGGGGTTGTTTTAAACTTTTAACTAGGTTCACATGCGGTCCACTTATCAATTCTTTGCTTTGGTGCTGACCGCACGTCAGGCATCTGTGACCCAATTATGTTCCTACTAGGCGTGCTCAAATTGGTGAGGCTTGTTGAGAAAATATCAAATGAGTGCGGCCTTTGGCTAATTATTTTCGAGGGCAACGAAATATAAATGTAACAACCGTTATGGTATGAGTATTATGAGATCCCAGCAAAGCTTTTGTGATTTTTTTTAGCCAAGAGAAAAAAATTTCGTATGGCATTGCACATTCTTACTGTGGGAGTTACTTGAGTTAAAATGTTGCTTTCAAATAGCATTAGATTAAATTTTCGTAGTTAGTCAAAATAAGTAAAAATAATAGGTAATTTCAACGATTGATCCAAGCAAACATCGGTTCCCGCTTTCAGCGGGCCTGTTGCTTTGTTAAAGAATTCACTTAAAAATGTTGCCATTATTTTTTATGGATGCATAAAATATGCGCTTCCTGTAAAAGGCAACTATTTTTCAAATGTTTATAAAGCTACGATTTAATCCACTGCAAGATAGATATATCAGTAAAAATGATCTTAGTTTGAAAGAACTTTTAGACAAACCTTTGGCTCATATTTCATTGTACATCTTTCTTGAAGGCTTTAATATACAAATGTTTATCAAAATCGAAGCGTTTGCAAGCTGAAATTTCTATCATAATTTTGTATCATTTTATCTCTCTGCCGTGATAACAATTTTTCATTTTTCCTCTGTACAATTCGTATTAAATTTTCCTATTCTCTATACTTTCAGCATTTTTGCTTCTCCCTTTGCATATCCAGTTCAACTTTATGATTTGACGTGTCTCTGACATCTTTGCCGTTGATTCCTGCAGATGGATTATTAAAGCGCTTCCCTTTTACAATTTTATCTTTACCACGCAATGCTTTGCCTTTGACTGATTTTCTGTGTTGTTTGAATGTCGCTAACATTTTTGATAAATTAGTTGAAGCCAAAAGAGGAAAATTCTTTAAATGTGTACAAAGAAAGAAGGACGACAAAGAAAAGTGTGTTTAAAGAGCGCATATAAATGAAGACATGTGTTGAAATTGGAATTCTGGTGGAAATTTCATTGAACTAACACAAATGAAGTGATAAGTGTTGACAAATGAGATAAAATATTAAATTTAATTATTTTTATTAAAGGTGTTTGTTCTTTTCACTTTAAAATAGAAAATAATGTACATGCAATTTTCAAGGAATCTACTACGGGAAACCTTAGATGACCGTCCCATTTGCGAATTGAAAAACGCGATTTTAGAGCATGACTTGCATTGATTTCATGTTTCGAATCAAAATTCCTAGCGTACTTAGATTAGAAAGATATTTTTATTTCTGCCTGAAACTAGATTTAGATATGATCCTAAAAACCAGCAAAATCATAACCAGACGATAAAAAGCACAGCCTCTGCATTGAAATTTCAAGGCTATCTAACTTGCGAAGAATTGTCAATGCTAGGAAACTGATTCCATTATGTTGAGCACCAAAAAACATCCACCCGATCGGTAACTCCAGCACACTTCCTACCCTTATTGCTGTTGCTCTCTCATCTGAGATTTGCGCAGGAAAGCCACACACTCCATCCAGATAGTCCTCCCTATCGGGAAAAAACTCCGATTCGCTTCAATTTTCCCTAAAGCACGAGAAGAATAAGATGAATTGCAGAGAAAATGCGAGAAGCTTTCCTTGTGAATGGAGAACCATGAAGGAATACGCTTGTGAAGACTGACTACACAAAACTCTATACATTTAGGTAGTACTATGCACAGCATTGAAGCAAAGAATCATCGTCAATTTATGTGATTGGAATGCTTATGGCGTTGCTGCTTCATCCCGACTCTCCTCCTGAATTTAGATATATACATGGATTTTATGTATCTTTTAGATACGAATCGCATAGGGATCAGTATGTCTGTATCGTCCTGTAACTTTGATACATGTCTATATGTGAGCTGGTGAACCTATAAAACGGTATGACGGTAGTTATCCTAGCTATTGATACATACTTATGTGCCAGGAGGAGAGTTGATGTGGGAACTGGGCTCCCGCTGTACACATACTCCACGCCACATGTAACGTATCGTAACGTAACAAAACATATGAAGTATACTTGAGCCATAAATCTTAGCAGATGTAAACGAGCTTTCAAAGTATGTTCCTTTGTACTACGTTTTATATACATACGTCCTCTTGCCTCTGTGGAAACACGGGAAATTCATAAGCGATTCTGATTCCCTTTCGTACGCGCTTTGGCAAGCATAGCCAGGACCTTTGGATTTACGTTGAGGAGGCCTCGCTACTCTACACAGCCAGTACATTTACACGTTCGAAGGACTATATTGAAACTCTCCCCGTTAGCCGTTAAATTGGAAACTCCACTGTATCGGCTGTGATATACTGTCAAATTAATACAGAGGCAATACAGCGGAGGATGAAGTGCCAAAGGATATTATAATGTACAGAATAAACTGCTTCATTTTGGCTGGTGATTGTGCCACGCGTATTTATCGACAAATCGAGAGACTACTTCACGCATTCTGTGTAATTGCGCTGATGAAAACGGTACTCAATATCATAAATCAACGGAACACAATGGCAGAAGGATGTCGTCCTGTTCAGGGAAGAAAGAAGCGAAAGCTGTTTTGTTTGTTGGAAAATTTCGAAAATTATGTTGGCTGACGGAACCATGAACAGAATGAATCTTTTTATGGAAACATAAAGCAGCTTGCTATGAAAATAAATTTATTTTCCAAGTAGAGAAATAAAAAAGAAAATAATGTACATTCCTGTTGCAAAAGTTCATCAAAATGCTAATCTTTCAAAAAAAATCGTTGAGGCAAGTTTCAATTCACAAAACTGCATTCTTCCTTATTGGTAATGCGTAGTAAATTATAGACAATCATAGCTAAAGCTGGAATTTTCAGTTGAAAGTCTCAAAAAGTTTCTTAATGTATCTCAAACCGAAAACGAAACGAACAGCTTTGTCCAAAAAAATGGAAAAAAACCTTTTTTTATATTCTTCTTAGCCCCTCTCAAACCGTTTCAATTTTTTACCGATCCATTTAAACGTTATCTTAAATCATAGGTACGACTACGGATTATTTTATAATTTATTCGGTTTTTCCTGAATGCGCAAATACCCAAGATCACGTGAGAAATACTAATGCGTGATGTTCATGAGACAGTTTTTAATTATGTATCAGCATTTCACGATTGACTTAAACTTTACTCCAAATAATTTTTTTTCCTCACATGTAATTAATTCTTTTCCAAAATGAATTGAACTTATTCCGAAATGAAAGTTTCCTTTTCTCATATCCAGATACAACGTGAGAAGGACGATTATAACAGCGCCAATCAAGTAAGTTTGTTATAATGCGGTTCATCTTGAGTAAAAAATTGTTCCTCGAAAAATTTCGCAGGAACTCCGTTTAGGAGCTGATTTTCAGGACAAAATTTTTTTGTCTAGTTTTTAACTTTTTTTTGAGGCTGAGAAAACAAAAAAAAACATATCTCTCGTCCTTAAAATCTCTATTCCTTCTTCATGGAGCTGAAATGAAATGCTTCGTTGAAATGGATTCCGGCTGACTAAATAATTGTGCGGCTTCAGCTTCACTAAGGACGTGTAAAGACTTTATGGACGAAGGATTTTTGAATTTTTTTTGATGAGAAGTTGGTAAAAGAATTTTTGTTTTCAAATTTTTCGTAATGCAACCGTGACAATATATTTTGTGTAACCATTTTCTACTCAAGATAAATCGAGATATAACATACTATCGCTGCTACAGTCACCCTGTATGTGAATTGAGGAAATGATTTCATTTTGGAAAAATTATTTTTTATATGTGGAAAACAAAATTCGTTTGGAATAGTTTAATTCAATGGTATAATGCTACATAATTAAAAACTGTATCATTAGGTTTAGAAGAAAACGAATACATTATACTCGAACTTTGAGTGGTATTAATGCTTTGGGAAAAAGTTTAAATGAACTGGAAAATGTTTAAACGACTTGGAAAAGTAGCGCTCGAGCCGCTAAGTCACCGTGATTATGCCCTTATATGCATATCAAAATTTCCATAGGAAATTTTTGGATTTTGTTTTCATACACTGTTCAAGGAGATACACTTCAGCATATCTTTTATGCGAAATCCGTTACCAAGTCATTACAAAAGCTACCGGATTACAACTTTTGTCCAGTCAATGACGATTTTCCTGCATAATTTTCTCTGTTACCACCGAATTCCATGAACATTTGGATTTAAGTTCTGCTTGCCCTCTAATTCAAAGTTAAAAATGTTCCGAGGGTTGCTTTTTCCCAGGGGGTGGATGTCACCCCTTCTCGGGGGTGAAAATGTTTACATTAAAACTAAGCCCGAAAATGAATATATTGACCAATTCCAAGCAACTTTTATTCCAGAAAGTTTTTTCTGTAAGTCAATACTTTTCGAGTTATTCGCGAATGAAAGTGGGGATTTTTCGACCAAAAAAAAGCACTTTTTCAGACGGTTTTTCACAAATGACTCACAAAATAAGAGTTTTAGCGAAAAAACGACGAGAAGGACTCTACTGCAATTCGGGATGTATAACATGCAGTGGAGACAATCGTTAAAATTGTGCTCCAATAATGAATCAAGAAGAAGACGAGGAGGAGGAAGAGGATGAGGCTTGCGTGGAAAAGAATGAGAGTGAATAAGACAATGAAGACGAAATTGAAGTAAATTTTTAACATTTTTACACGGGTTTATATGTAAAAAAAAATTATAATAACAATCAATAAAAGTTAATTTTAAATAGTAAATAAATAATAATAATTAAAACAGTAATAGAATTTAATTGTATATCTCTGTATAGTTGAATACGTCATTTATAAAGCCTTTTGAAGATATTTTTCAAATTATAACTATTCTAAGCGGTAGCTTTGAGGGGTTGAAAATGTTAAATAATTCATAAATTGGGACCCTCAATTACAATTGACATTCATTCCACTCATTTAAAGATTATTTCAATCGTTTTTCCATTTCAATCTGCAATTATACAATTTTTTGGGGTAGTTTTCACCCCTAAAAAATAAAAAGCAACCTTTGGAACATTTTTAATTTTGAAGTAGAGGTTAAGTAGATCCTAAATCCAAATTTTCGTGAAAAGCGGTGGTGACAGAGAAAATTGTCCAGTTTCACCGTATTTTACCGTCAATGACCGGACTATTTATATCTAGAAATGTTTTCGGGAGCTCAAGATCATTTTGCGTGTTTAACTTTCTCTAGATCGTAATTACCTTCTCCATGTCAAAAAAGCTCATGATACTTGAAGTTAATATTTCGTGCTATACATCGAGCAGGTTTTTTTTTTGAATTTTGTCATCCTTATTTACAGTAATGTTGTTACAAGCCAACGATCTATTTTTTTAGGGAAAGCACATCTCAAGCTAGTCTGGTTTATTACGTACTTTTAGTTCCTGATTCCGACGTATCCTTTCTCTAATCGATTTGGTACTTAAATTTTTGCAGCTGGTCATATGTACATATGTTGGTTGAAGAAGGTTGAGTTCATCAAATACATAAGCTCCTTTGCGATATTCTGAAGCCTAACATTATTTGGTGTTGATTTGTTGAACATACGTCAATAACTGCGGATGATTAACTTATGAATCATGCAAAGAATCACCTATGTATGTAAGTTTTATCTGAATATTTTCACCACACAGCTTATAATACGTTTTAATATATTTGTCACAATATGTGTGTATCCATTCTTTCAGGAAAACGTTCGGAAATTCTTTTCAATCCATAAAATTATTTGAAGATATTGCAGAAAGTTGACAGAAAGCAAGCATTCAAATATCCATTTTCGTTTGCTATTAAGTGTATGAGATGCAATGAAAATCCAATATAAATTTTCGGAATCATTAGCTAATGATGAAGTGGTGGATTTATTACAAAGTTCATCCATTAGTGAACGCTCAGCTACTCAAACTGCCCCATCCAAGAAAGTTTAACAGTCGCGCGATACATGGTAAATTTTAATTACCAGCGAGAAAAATTGCTAAAACATTTCCATTATTTCAAATACACCCCACACTGGGCGCGTACACAATCTGAAACATCTATTAACATAAAATCCGATTAAAGGCCACGTCTCGATCGTTAATGTGTGGCATGCCTCATGTTTATTTTCCGCACTCAATCTGATATGATTGCGCGATGATCACTCATCGCACAATCGCATGTAGCGATCGCTTGGCTATCACTCAAAGGAGCTAAAAGCGAGGAAAAATGGAAAACTGCCGCACGAAGCCGCGAGCGAGCGAAACTCAGATACATTTTGCCAACTTGAAAAGTATCTGCGCGCTACGCGAATCTGTGTTTACATTTGTTTTTGCTCGCAATCCACCACCATTGACTTACTATCTTGTGATGATGGAGGCATTTTCTCATTCGCGATCGTTTTCTTCAATTATTCGCGGTCGGAATACTTAAGATTGCAAATTTCAGCTTCCAGTGGTTAAATGTGTGATGAATTCGTTTAGCGGCGAGTGTGAGTATGTGAAGGCAGAGTGTTGCCGCTTTTCATAGAATATTCAGCATTTCAGTGAGTCGATTCAAAAAGAACAGATCTTCTGGATGTCAGTCAATTGAAAATTGCACAATCAGTTCAAAAAAATAGCACAGCAGAGAGATTTTCTAGCTCACTGAACGATCCTCACTTCTAATGAACTGATGGTTTGACTTTACAATCAGTGATCATCCAGATGAAGAAGGAAACACTGACGCCTCCTCAATCAACCTATTGTGGCATTCACATTTCCATTATAACCTATTAATAGAAGATCACTTCAAGAAATGTGTAGATAAGCGTGTATATGGATTTCGGCATACATATGCCGGCAATTCTCCCGATCTTACCCATAAAGCCAGAAGCATCACTTAGGGCCGTCAAACCAGGCGAATAAATTATTGTGATCATTCGAGGTCTGTTTCTGAAATATCAGATTGGCAAAATACTTTTTCAACTCCGTGTGGATTATGCCTACAAAAATGATGCATTTTTGTTTTCATATTCCTGAATTTCCCGATTACTCAAAAAGCTTTTTTCGTTATCGAAACATTAGCCGACTACAGAATTCGATAGCTGATGTATATTTTCAGCTCTGGTTTACTTGGCGTCAATTATCCTAATTTACGAACAGAATTTTTTTCTTTTGCCCAAAAATAAAACATACTGTTTCCATTTCGTGTCGACGTTCTTAAAATACTATGCATTTTTTTATTCTGTCGAATAATTTTCTTACACTAAGCAGAAATGTTCGTACAATATCTCATTCAGTTCTGTGAGCTGGTTGGTCCCAACAGAGCCTACCATGTGCAAATCCGCACTCTGTCCGCGGTTAGGCCCTTCATATGAGCACCTAGTCAGGCTACTCCCGGTAAGTAGAATAGACGGGCAACAGTAAAACTTTTGTGTCCCTTAATAGGTCATTCTTGTTTTGGAATCTTAATGTTATTGATATTCGAAAACAGGACTAACGTTCTTATTGGTATGTAAGAAAATTGTCTGGATTTTATGGTTGGCTAAAATTCAAACTAATGGTAATATGAAAAGTGCCTCTATTTTCGTGCTAAAATTGAGCTGCAATAAATGCCTTTATGAGACTTATTGCTACAAACAGAAAAACGACAAAAAATTGTTCTTTGGATCAGTGAAAATTTTACTACCCTGGACTACGTTCAAGTTGCTATACTCTGAATATCACATATTCTACTATGTGAGCCGGATTTTTTCTTGTTTCCCTTGAAAATCTAGGAATTATAAGCAAAAAAACAAAGTGAACGTTTTCATTAGTATTTGGGGTTATTTGTGGGCAGCCCCGAAAATTTTCAGAGCAAAAAATATTAGCGGGCTATCCTTGCTTGACTCTACAAAAAACTGGCGTAAATCAATATGAAAATTAATTAAGCCAATTTTTCCAAGAATTCTCGCTAACATTTTTATGTAGAAATTGTTAAATATAATTTTGGCAAATATTTTGAAAACGAAAACTTCAAAATTGAACTAAGCATCAAAAATCCTACACAAACACAATATCTTTGAACGTGATACATTTTAAACTAGAGATATTTATTAGGCAACATCGATGTGTATCTAAGAAAAACACTCATTTGATGTGCTCAAATTTTTCACTTGACGTCATTTAAATCGAATTTTAAACTGTTGTAAATTGCGATTTTCCGCAATCATGTGCTATTTGCAGGTTCTACCGCTCGTGGTCTCCCACCAAAAAAATATATCTTCAATCATCCCAAAATTAAACAGGAACCAACTCAATACCAAAAATTCTTTGATTCATGATCTAGTTTTGAAATTATTCCCAGCTCTGATACACATTTTTCCCTCCACTTGTTTGTAGTGTGTATTTCAAAACATCACACTACACTCGACGAATTTCGTCTGAACGTATATTTTCTTCTTCCATTTGAAGAATGGTCTCTACGTGCAAAGTTAATTTTGGTACTTGGTATATTGATGTATAAACAGAAGAACAACTCCCAATACATTTGGTGAGAAGCGCGTTTAGCTTACAAAATATTTTCCATGCTTTTTTTGACATGGTCATGAGATTGAACGATAATTTCATCGACACTTCAGAATATGTATCTATTTATAGCGGAATGTATGTATATTCCAGACTTGTTGTAATTCGTGGAGCCCACAAAATTCAGTATTTGAATAAGATTGAAATTTTGACCGATTTCAGAGAACGTTTGCGAGGATGTCTTAAAATAAAACTGATAAATTATGATTTTTCGAATGTTTATTCGATGTACATATGTGGATTGGAAAAAGATATTTCAGGGAATCAGTTGATACATGTTTGAATTTTTTGTTTTGTGTACAAAACATGAATATTGAATGATGTCGTTTATTTTTGGACTAGAATTTTTTTTTCATTTTGGTAGGGAGTTAATCAGTTTTCAGTTTACGATACAACTATCCACAAAATTTGTTGTTTATCCAAGTGAAATATTAAATACCCTTTCTGTGATCCACCTCCAAGACAAAATTTATTTATACGAGAATCTTGACAAAACTTTCGCAATCACGAAATGTTCACCATTTTTAACATATCCATTCGTAGTTGTTTCGAAGTTTATAAAAATGTTACTTGATAGAAAATTGTGTTAAGTACAAAAATTTTTTTTGAAAAATTTTGGTTAAAAAAATTTGTGGCAAGTTTATTTTATTGAAAATGAATTTTGCTGCAGTTTTTTCACTTTTAATTTTACTCAAAACTTTCATAAATATGTTTTTTTCTGAAAAGAAAACATTTCCGGCAATTTTTTCTGCCTATCTGTTGCCGATTTCAGAAATTATTTATGGTGAGACGTGTCCATTGATGTCGTAAGACTTGTTTAGGGAAAAGGTCCGATCGAATCTACTAGGGGAAGGAATTAAGAGAGAGCGTGGTCGCTAAGCTATTCTTGCGTAAGTGAATTGCTCTCTCGTTTGAAGTGATTCACTTTGAGAAGGCATTTTCACTCCAGCTGGAAGCCATTTGTCGTGTGAAGGTGTCGTCAATGCGTACTGAACTTCAGGCTGATGTGCTAGAATTGGGAACCAACCGCTCCAACGTGCTGCAGGCGAGCGAACGAGCTGTGAAGCCGTGCAAACATACTGCAGATCTCGTGAAAACGCCATGCGGGTGCGTTTGTTCACTATGTAAATTCGCTGCGGACGTGATGCGGACATATTATATATATGTGGTGAAGACGCGCTGCAGACATTCGAAAATTCTGACCCGTTCTATATCTCTCTTTTGTTAAAAACAAAAAAAGATCAGGCCGAATTGAATTTTGCCATTTAAAATTCAAAATTTTCAAGTGTTTCCTACGAACCAAATATAAAATACAATTACCAAATGCACGCAAGTAGTAATTACAGGCCAATGCCTTGTCGTGAAAGAATTCATGAAATCAATTCAAGTAACAGAGTTTTATTAACCAAAAAAAGTTAGGCGATTCTTACTGAATTTCAGTCTCTGTATTTCAACTGTTTCTCTATTTTCCCATAGAAAAACTATCATATTTTGCAGTTGATGTTAAGACAACATCTAACATACAGTAAATAATCCATGTCTGATTATGTAAAATCTTACGAATCTTAAGGTCGGGAAAGGCGATGACTCAAAAAGTTCTTAAGTAGTTATTAATGAATGCTCCCGAATATGTAACTCGTGCATTTTCTCTCCCCAAAATACAGTTTTGAGATATTTTTCGGTGAGACAATTTTGTTAAAAATTATTCATAAAAATTTTTGATTCAAAGTTGCTTTATGGATTTTTTTTCATACAATTGTGTCAGAACGGTGTTCAATGTTCAAAAATGGACATCAAATAGATTTTTTTTGGCTGGAATGAAAATAATTTTTTCTTGATTTATGTCGCTAAAATTGAGATTAGTGTAGAAATAAAATTCGATTCATTTTCGTAATTTAAAATATATATTATCAGTTGGAAAGTGGATTCCAATCATAAAATTCAATATTCGATTCCCATTTATAACTTATTTAAAATGAAATGTGCACAATTCTTTCTATTACATATGTATTTCGTTTTGATCTGTACCGTCGATTTTTTGTATACGAATTTTACTAATTTTTCTTAATTCTTTGCAGGTAAGAAACGTCATACTCGCTTTCCACATGTGCACAGAGCTCTAAATCATCTGTAAGTACGCCTTTATAAATGATCATCAACATTTTAGGCTAGAGAACTACATATGTTAAATGCATACAATATATACAATAATTCCGTGGAGTAACGCGATAGATGGGACCGATGTCTAACCGCGTAAGTCGAATTCACGTGAGTCGGGGTACATTTTTCCATACAAATCAATACAAAAGTTGTTCAATTGGGAGCTGCCTATTTTAAACACCAGTATTTAAGGAAATTATAGAAAGTGTTTTTGAAGGCTTCAAAAAGTCTAGTAATCTCTTCAGACGACATAGTGATTTGTTTTTTTCCGCAGAATCTGTTTACAAAACGGTAGTAATTTTTTAATTTTTATGTTTATTTGACCCATGAAACACTAGCGGGAGCAGTGGTCAGCAGCACGATCGTTTGCGATTAATATTCTGATTTTAATGAGATACTCATTTACTGCCGGGTGAACTGACACCAAATTTCATTTCCGAAGTCTACTTGTTGCCTAGCAGCGTCGAACCTAGTACTCGGTGCATAGAAAGAAAGAGCTCCGACCACTAAGCTACCTAAAAGATTACTAAGCAACCATAATAATTAATTTCTGGAATAATATAAATCAAAAAAAATATTTCACAAATATGAGGGTGTTGTAAACAACACACAAGGATTCTCAAAAACGACAAAACGATTGAAAAAAAATTCACCACATGGTGTCTTTTTGATATTTTAAATCAGATTGCAATCAGAAATTTATAGAATCTCGAAAAATGGAGAACAAATCACAAACAGTATAAATTCAAATGATTTAGCAGTAGATTTTATTTTAAAAGAGTGTCTTCTATAGTTTTTCAATTTTTGTCGGTCAATTCAATGTAAGCTTTTTCTCCCTCTCAAAAAAGTCGGGAACATTAAAGAAAATCGAAATGTTGAAAACTAAAAAAATCGTTTTTTTTTGCTAATTTCCCCACTTAAGCAAAGCTTAAGTTTCTGACTTGCAAGCATTCAAAATTTTAGAATTTTTTGAATAAATTTAGATTGCACAATTAATATGCGCAATCTACTGAATGGATGTTGATAGAAACTAGTGTGCTGTTTAATTACACCGACAATATTTTCTAAGCGAACTATGAATGTCTTAAATGCATTCTAAATGGTAAAAAAAAAGGCTTTTTTATATTTATTTCTACTTCACGACAAGGGTGGAATATTTTAAATTTAAATATCTTGCAGAAAATTTAATTACGCAACTTTCATTCCCAAACAACTTTGCTCTAAAATGAACCGTTTTAAAATCAGGAGTGAGAAAAGTAGGAAAAAACGATTTTTAAACATATCGATTTTTTTAATGTTTTCGACTTTTTTGAGAGGAAGGATAAGTCAATTATTGTTACTTTTTTTTGCAAAAATCAACTTTTTTTTTGCAAAAATCAGTGTGCCCCCCTCTCTCAACGCCAACTGAAAACAGATCCGCCCTGGTCTATATACAGAATAAACATAATGTCACATACAAAACATGCCCAATAATTTACCTCTGCGTTGGTGTGAAAAAGAGAAGATATTTTTGGAAAGTGCGGAAAATGGAACTTTATTTAAACTTTTACTCAAGAAGTGTAACACTACGAAAACCGCAGGAGCATATGTTTTTGAAGAATTTTATAAACTCCTGTTAATCTGGCAGTTCAAAACATTAATGACTATCTGCGGAAAAGAATGTTGCTGTGTGAAATGTTTTTGATATTCATTTACAATAATTATGGATAAAAAAATTCTTCTTAAAAAATATTTTTGAATCCAAATACATACATCCAAAAATACAAAACTTTCACAAAATACATACAAAAACATTTATATTTTGCAAAATCCATTTGAAATTGACGAATCTACCCTCTATAAATTTTTGCCAAATTTTACAGAACGTTTAAAGCATTGAAATGCTGCTTTTGAAATGCTCTGACGTCATACCGACATCTCTGTTTTCATAAATATTACATCAGTGTCCATTAAAATTTCACATAGTACTTTCAGTTAAAAGATCAAATTTCCTTGATCCATAAAACTGTCACCTTTAGTACTAGTCCATGCCTCTCTCACACATCTTCTCATTTTGATCCATATTACATTATCACCTAGTAGAAAATCCTTTTTTTTTGATTTTGCTATCACATTGAAAACACGAACAAAATACGATTCTTATTGTTTCTCATCCTGTTAAAGGATACAATCTTCATTTCGTATACCACACAACATGCCAGAAGCTCCTACACTCCTACACATGGAAATAAATTCCAACCAAAGTGGAACCTTATCGTCCCACAGGATAAATATCCATATAAATAGAGGACAAAGGTAGAGAAAGAATACAGCAAGGAAACGATATAGTTAAAAGAAAGCAACGAGCCTGAAGCACGTACTTCATCCTGACAATATTCCAGTGCGTTCCCGGGCAGATGACATTAAAGCTAACAATCTCATTTTATATGCTTACCTTCTTAGCGCCGCCACAATCAAATAAACTTCAAAGGGATGGTGGAAAAACAACAAGTTGTAAGGAGAGCCGTGTGAAGCGAAAGACACGATGCGATACGATACACGAGCTTTCGTCCTTATTCCCTTAGCGTGTGGCCGAGTCCCGTGGAAATGCTTGGAGTACGCTTTTCATGCATGCATTTTGCGTTGCTTTGAGTTTCACTATTTCCTGTCCTACATTATATAAATTGAGAGAAGCTTTTCAGTATACATTTCGTCTATTAGTTGAAAAGTGAGAGCTTTCTAGGTTCGGAAAATTCGATCCTTTTAAAGTAGGGTTTTTTTTGGAAAACTCCACGAGCTCTATGACCTGAATTTGATGGTTGCGGAACTATGATAAGGCTAAAAACGTCGAAAAGTGAGAAGTCATACCTGTTAGCAATATATGATAATCACTCTCAATCGATACGACTACCAACTCGTTATCCTGGAAAACTTTTGGTGTCGTAGTCTAGTATAAAAAGTTGGTGAAACGTCTTCCTTGCTCTAAAAAGATCAGTGTTGATCGCTATTTAAAAAGCCTGTGAAGATAGCTTTTTTTTCTTTCGGGTCATAGCAATTTCACGTCAACATGGTATTCAATGATTATGGAAGCTATTGGTTATAATCTTAATAGGCTTATAAATGAACACGTCACGCGCATACTTGATTAGAAATACTGTTAAAAACTAAAATCATTAAATTTTCACTTGAAAATCGGCAAAAAATCAGGCAGATGTCACGACATTTTCTGCTGGAATCTCAGACCCTATAGCCTAGTGAATCACGACATTTGACGCCAAAAAAAAATGAAAGAAAATTTAAATGTAGGTAGTTGAAATTGTTAACTTAAGGATAAAAAAATCTTTACGGAAAATTGCATACCTAGCAGAGGTATGCAATCTTCCGAAAAATCGCTGAAAAAATTTCATCTTTAGACATTTTACTATAATTGTTTAAATAATGAAAATATTTCAAGTATTAACGAGTTTCTACAATTCTGTTTTCTTAAAAATATAAGAAAAGACACGGACATTAATTGTGTCCTTCTTCAGTGTATAACTGTGTCTGCATAGTAATACACTGAAGAAGGACACAACTAATGCCCGAAATGCACATTTGGTAATAATAAAATCGAAATCGTATAATAAAGGAAACATGTGTCTTTTCTTATATTTTTATTGAAAATATGCAAAAATGTTCCAAATCAAATTTGTGCCCCATGAACTTATCTATAAATTTTGTCTGAAAAGTTTTTCTGTAAATAAATTATTTCACGGATACGATCAATTTTATTAGAATTTTTTTTATCGCTTGATTGAAGAATCAGCGATTTGGGGCTTTCACTACTCGGAAAAAATAAGCAAAGTATTTTAATATGTAGAGAAAGAACTCAACCTTCAAATGAGTATATTTTCAAGTTTAAAAAGTTATCTAACTGCAAAATCTATTTATTTATGAAAAAATCAGTCATAAAAAGACAGTCAATTATTACGATTAATATTTATTTAATAGCTATTGCAGCAAAAATTCCTTTTGGATTTAGCATTTTCAATGTTTATGAAACATTATTGTTACATAAAATGGGATGAATATTATAGGAGAAAAACAATAGTTTGTTGAAATGCTTGTTTGTTAACATTCTCAATTTTACTTGTGTTTTTTAGAATTCATTTGATTATGTTTTTTTGTAAATTAATTATTTCACGGTCCGAAAATAAATTATTTCACGGATACGATTAATTTCATTTCACAAACACTTCAACGTATACACTGTGGAAACTATTCTACAGTTTTTTGATAAATGTCTATTTATTAAATAATTCACTTTTTTAACTCGTAGAAAAATTTATCAATTTTTTCTAAAATCTACAATTTTTTTTAATATGAGTATTATTACCTAAAACTTGTTAGCTTGAAAATGAATATCTATAGAAGCGTTTGTGCTTTAAATGAAGTATATTAAATAATTTAATTTTCATGAATTTGCTTGTTTTATATCAAACAATTGTAAAAAACTTTTTACTGGAGGTTTACGTGGAAAATATTTTCTAAAAAAATGAAGATATTGTTAAAAATTCAGAATTAAATTGTAGATACATCGATTTACTATCACTATTTCATGAAACTTTTTTTTAAAAAAATGTGATTGTTTACTACATACAACATAAGTGACAAATTTCAAAAATGATTGTGTTCAAAAATAGTACTTGCAAAATTGCGTATATCTCAAAAGCAAATACAGATATCGAAAAATTCTTCAGATAATTTGTGTAGGTAAATTCAATAGCTACAAATTTTAACTTGATCATTTTTTTGTATTTTTATTATTGAAACAATCATATTTAAAACACTAAAAAAATACACTTATCGATTTTTCGGAAAATTGCTTGATAAAGATTTTTTATCTTAAAATTAGCTCTTTCGACTACTTACATTTAAAATTTCATATTGTTTTTAATTTTTGCGCGATTCTAAGAAAATTGTGGATACTTTTACTACACTCTATGGTGTTTCTGATGTTTTCCTGTTTCGGTTTCGTTACCAAATTTATAATCGCATGCGGACAATTAGCTTATTTCCGCATAATCCAAACCTTTTTTTCCTGTTTCAGGTGTACCATAAGGGTTCATACTCGTTCCTTTTCATTGCCTTGATCATACAAACGATCTAACCACTCATTAGCTCTTCTTGTCGATTATATGCTCACTATGGTTTTGAGTTATTTCTTTTTATTAGGTTTTACATTGACTTGAACATAGTGATTTAGATGCGCTTATGCGACTGATTCAGTCAAACCTCCTTTACGTCAGTATATCATCTCATAATCTTTTCTCTTAAAATCTTGCTCTCAGTTTTCCTATTTGAATCCAACGATTATCCTCCAGTTCCAACTAGGCACGCAACGAATTTAGATGTTGAATGTGACTTCAATAGTCAAATTCTTCTAATATCAGAGTATAACATATGGTTGGCTTGATCTTACGTAGGTATCAGTCCCTCAAAAATATATCTTTCCTACTTTGTTTATGAATATCGGTTGTCCTTTCGATTCTTGAATATTTTCCCCAAGTATTTCAATTACTTAATATCCATTGTTGAATTCTTGCAATTAAGGGGGGAAGTACCTTTAGCGGCCGAAAAAAGGTCTTTTTTGCAACTGATTTGTGGAGAAATGAAGACAGTTCTTATTAAATCAGTATAATATTTATTTTAGGCGATGTTTGAGGTAGAAAAAAAAACATATTCTACAAAAGCGAAAGTTGAAAATTAACAAATTTTTCAAGGATCTTGAAAGCCATGTCGTCGCTGACGTCGGAAATTGCGTAAGCGATGCTGGCAGCATTTTTCATCTGAAATCAACAAACCAAACATTTTCTTACTCGAGAGGTTTTTTTTTAGTAGATAGACTAAAATACTTGCGAAATTCGAAAAAAACCCTTCAAAATAGGCTCAAAAAACAAATTACGTTTTTGACGAAAAATTTCGTTGTACTTCCTGTCAAAAATAGTCCCGAAATAATTTGTTTTTTTTTATCTTTAGTCTATATAGAACAGTTTTTTCTGCTCTTTAAAATGAATGCTAGATGATGAAAATCGATTCACTAGTTTTTTTATTATCACTTACGCAATGTTAAAAAACATGGTTTCGAGAAAAGGCCGTTTAAAGTTTGTGGTCAAGAGAAAAAGAACTCGGCGCCAGGCACTTCCGGGATGCATATCTTCCACAATTTTGAGAATTAGCTTTTGAAACTTTGACATGCTATTCTTAGGCGATATATCTATCGATTAAAACAGTTTTAAAAAAATCGATTTTAAAAAGTGTCTAAAGGTACTTCCCCCCTTAAGTTCATTCTTCAACTATTCTTCCAATATGATATTCTTCCTGTGACTTATATTGAACGACTTTGCTTTCAGGCCAATTAAAAAAAATAGAGGCAGTGCCTTAAATATCGTTATAAGCTGTGCTAAATGTTTTATTTAAAATCAATGGCACCAAAAATTGGCTGTATGCAAATATATGCTAAACATTAAAAAGAATTACAGAAATGTGCACTACAAATTTAAAGACCATATAATATTCTTCAAAACTGGCCCGAGTCTATTTTTTCTACGTGAGACAAGGTTTTCAAAAAACTGCAAATTTCATGTTTTTTCGTATAAAATTCGCAACATCTAATTTTTCGCGAATGCGTATATCCAAAACTTGGTAAAAAATTAATTCAATTTGTTGAGTTTCCAAAAATTTTGCACGATAAAATTCTTTCTTTTGATTTGAATAAATTTTAATAAAACAATTATTTAAATACAATAATCCAATTCTTGCATACAAAATAAAACAATAACATTTATGCAGATAACTCGATAAGCGTCAACAGCAGCACCGCCATCTCGAAATCCTGAAAAATTTACAATCTCGTTAGAAAGATGAATGATAACAACGCCATTAAGGAAATACATCTTCCTTTTCACTATCCATTTTCTTCATGTTTATTTTGCACCCGAGCTTTGTCGTTTTTAGTCCTCATCCTGTAGAAAAAAACAATCCCTCTCGCACATAGCCCATAAGAATGTCCTAGCAAATAGCAAGCACCGAAAAATGTCTCAAGTCATTGGTAGCGTTTGCCTCTTCATTTCTTTAACTTTCTCCTAGGACAATTTGATTTATGTTTATATACATATATGTCACAGCTGGCAACGCCGAGGAGAAGACGACGGACGAAGAGGCAGTCAACGAGGCGACGCGAGTGAGAAAGGAGCGAATAAACGACTATCGAGTAAACCAAGCTTGAATAAACGCTTCTGATATGTAATTCGTGTTTAATAATATTTCGGCATCTGACAATTCAGAAGTGGGATCCTTGGGATCTAAGCGTTGAAAATGCCTGTAGTAAATATTGCCGACTTGGGGTGCAAAACCCTTCGTGAACTGTTAAAGGAACGTGATCTTGCGATTGGAGGTCGCAAACCCGATCTGGTCGAACGTCTTGCGATACACCTTGGGACTGACGTAGTTGAAGTCTCTGAGGACGAGAACGCCGCGAGAAACGACAACGATTTGCGACAGGAAGTGACCGAGTTAAAGGCTCAGGTGGAGGCTCTCATGGCCGCCATTAAAGCCGTTTCAATGCCTCCCGTTTCAATATCGCCAGTTCCAGTTCCACTTGTTTCGATTGCCGGTGAAAACTTCATTTCCACACATCACATCGGACACCCGATAGCGACAACGAACCAAGTAAGTGAAGTTCCGATATCTATGTCAGCACCGGATGGTGGGCCACGATTTGGACCGAGAACTTCGACAACTCAATGTCACACCACGATTCCTGCCCACGTCGGAATATCAAAAAATTCGATCAACAACAACATTATAGCCGATCAGACATACGTCCAGTTCCATTCCACCCCCGGACACGCTCATTCATATCAAGCGGCTCAGTTAACGAATGCAATTGCGCACCCCTTGACGGGAGAACAAGAACTCAATCCGCTGTCTCAAACACGTCGAGGGGAAAGAGGAGTGTTTCAAGTACGTGACGTTATCAACGTACTACCATATTTCGATCCGCTGGATGAAACATCGCCATCTGCGGAACAATTTCTATCACGTATAGAAAAACTGGCCCGTATTTATGATTGGGAAGAAGAGCTGATACTTTTCGCCGCTCAAGCGAAACTCAGAGGTCACGCTAAACAATGGAATGATGGGCTCCAAGATACATTCGCCACTTGGGGGCAATTTTCTCATATGCTACGAGCAGACTTCCCACTCCGTCAACTTAACGTCGACATTCATCGAAAATTGATTGAGGAACGTCGCCTGTCAAACGAAACACCGGAGGAATATTTTTACAGGACTTGCGCGATGGGACGCCGTGGAGGTTTGGACGACCTCATCATCATCCACTACATACGCAACGGACTTAAAATGCCTCTGTTGCAAGCGTCTCTTGCTGGTGTTGAATTTGCAACGACAAGCGAACTTCTTAACGCAATACGACGATTTACGATGACGAATACACGCGACGAATTAACATCATCGACCCGGTCGATAGGGGAAAAACAATCGGGAACAAATAATTTGAGGTTTCGCAACCGGCCAGGGCCCGAGTCTCGCAGTTGTTTCAACTGTGCTGAAAAGGGGCATCTATCCATCAATTGCCCTAAGCCACAGCGGAAATTTCGCTGCCCAACTTGCACGCGAACAGGACACACACAAGCAAACTGTCCGGCGAAACTCTCTGACCCTAATCTGCAGAGGCAACCGATAAACAGAATCACGCAGCAACGACCTAATCTTCTTACCAAACAGATCAGCGTCAATGGACGTGATCTGACAAGCATAATTGATTCGGGAAGCAGCTGCTCCCTCATTCGACGCACTGACGCACGAAACATTGGAGAGCTTTTACTATCTGTGTCGCCCAAATGTCTCGTAGGTTTTGGTGGTGGTGAATACGTGTGCACTCATACACTGCAAGTGACCATCGAAACGGACGGAAGCAAAACAGATATGTGTTTACATGTTGTCGATGATGATCTGCTTGACGAACCAATACTTTTAGGGAACGATTTCTTGATCGGGAAAGCACGATGTGTTATCATTCAAGAGGGGAACGTCACAGTCAGTGAACGACAATGGGACGTGAAGACAGGCCCGATGACGAAGGAAAATCGAGCACAACTGAATTCACTTTTGACCGAGTTTAATAAATGTTTCGCAGAGAGTATGTCAACAATCGGCCGTTGCACTACGACGGAGATGAGTATCAAGCTGACAACGAATGCTCCTGTCAATCGATCTCCGTATAAATTGCCATTTCCAAAACGGCAAACTGTCGAAAATATCATCAATGACTTTTTAGTCAACGATATCATACGTCCAAGTAAATCTGAGTATTCTTCGCCTGTCATCTTAGTTCCGAAGTCAGATGGAACCGATCGACTGTGCGTTGACTATCGTATGCTAAACGCAATCACGATCAAGGAGCCGTACCCCGTTCCGAGTGTCGACGAACAACTCGCCCAACTTGCAGGAAAGTCGTATTTCACGACTCTGGATTTTCTATCCGGGTACCATCAAGTGCCAATTCAGGAAAGCTGCAAAAAATTTACTGCTTTCGCCACACACAACGGGCAGTACGAGTACAATGTTGTACCGTTTGGGCTGGTGAACGCACCATTTGTCTTCCAGAGAGCGATGCGGAGAATTATGGTCAAAATGAAGAGTTCAGTAGTTTCCTACGTCGATGAAGTAATTATTCCCAGCGACACAATTGCAGACGGACTTAGCGCCCTTCGGGAATTTTTATCTCTTGTGCTCGACTCGGGAATGACATTAAAAACATCGAAATGCACGTTTATGTCTCCGGACGTGAATTTTCTTGGACACCGTGTCACAAAAAACGGCATCTCACCAGGGAATACAAAAACGACGGCAATCCAAAATTTTCCAGTACCTAACAATCAGGCTGACGTTAGACGGTTCCTCGGGCTGACGGGTTTCTTTAGGAAATTCGTTCCGAGCTATTCAACCATCGCACTACCACTAACTCGATTGCTCCGCACGAAAGACGCGCCCCCGTTTAAATGGTCATTCACGGAGCAACAAGCTTTTGACTTACTACGACAGCAGCTGTTGAGTCCTCCTTTGCTTCAGATCTACGACATCGCAAAAGATCACGAAGTTCATACCGATGCAAGCTCGATTGGACTAGCCGGAGTATTACTGCAGAGCACTGGAGACGGGTGGAAACCTGTCTCATATTTCAGCCGACAGTGCTCAGACGCTGAACGAATCTACCATAGCCACGAGTTGGAAGTGCTTGCTTTAGTAGAAACGCTAGAAAGATTCCGACTTTTCCTACTCGGGAAACGATTTCGCGCAGTGACTGATTGTGCCGCTATCACTGCCACGAAAACCACAACGCCACTGAAACCTCGAATCGCCCGTTGGTGGCTGCGCTTGCAGGAGTTTGACTGCGAATTCGTTCACCGAAGCTCCGATCGAATGCGTCACGTCGATGCGTTGAGCCGCGCCCCAGTTGAACGACCGAAAACAATTGAAACGGTCGTTGATCGAATTTTCAGAGTCGATCTGGATGAATATGATTTTCTAACGACCATACAACTTCAAGATTCTGAGCTTGCCACCATCGCTGATGTTCTTCAAGGGCGGCGTCACTCAGAGCAAGCACCACAGATCCGAAAGGAGTACGCACTCCAGAACAATAAATTGTATCGACGAGTTGACGATCGACTTAAATTTGTCGTTCCTAAAGCAGTTCGCTGGAGAGTCACGAAGACGTATCACGACGAAATGGGACATTTCGCTATAGAGAAAACGTTAGAGCGACTGAAAAGAGATTTTTGGTTTCCGAGGATGCGCAAATATGTCCGAGCATATATTTCTGCATGTATGGAGTGCGCTTTTAACAAAGCTTCATCTGGAAAGCTCGAAGGTGAACTACACATTAACACGGTCGAACCCATTCCATTCCGGAAACTACATCTTGATCATGTAGGGCCTTATCCAAAGAGTAAACGTGGTAATGAATACATATTGGGTATCACGGATCCGTTTACAAAATTCACGGTTTTGAAAGCTGTCCGCTCAACCAAGACGATGCCAGTACTGAATGCACTCCGAGAGCTGACTGGTTACTTTGGTCTTCCGAAAATTATCGTTACAGACCGAGGAACGGCGTTCACATCTAATGCATTTCGCGACTATTGTGAGTCTAACGGCATCAAACATACTCAGACAGCGGTTCGCACTCCACGAGCTAATGGAGCTATTGAACGTGTCAATAAAACTCTAGGGAATTGTCTCCGTGCAAGCGTGTCACACGAAAACGACTGGGACTTGCACATTCAAAATATACAGTGGACCCTCAACAGTGGAAGGCACGATACAACCCAATACAGCCCAAACGAACTAGTCTTCGACTTCAGCCTCAACGATGTCGTTCACAATCGAATTATTCAGGCGTTGAACGATGAAGCGCCGCGTATGTCACCCGAACCGATCGCTATTCGCCGATCAAAAGCTGCAGAATCCATAGCCAAGCAACAAGTAAAGTGGAAGCAACGTTTTGATCAGGCACGTCAACATCCTCGTCACTACGCCGAAGGTGATCTCGTTCTTGTGGCACACGTGCCGCCCGCTTCCGGTTTCTCCAGAAAGTTAGAGCCACGCTTTAAAGGTCCCTACCGCATTACGAAATCTTTAAGATACGACCGCTACGTCGTCGAAGACATTGAGCAGATGCAACGAAGTCGGCGACCATACAGTTCAGTTCATCACGTTGAGCACATTCGCCCATGGTGTTATGCCGATCCCATTTTAGACGATGACCCCTTGGACGCATCCGATACCGAAGATTACCTCGGTCAGGAGTCCGAGTTTGTCAGAATTGGCCGAACTGTCACAGCTGGCAACGCCGAGGAGAAGACGACGGACGAAGAGGCAGTCAACGAGGCGACGCGAGTGAGAAAGGAGCGAATAAACGACTATCGAGTAAACCAAGCTTGAATAAACGCTTCTGATATGTAATTCGTGTTTAATAATATTTCGGCATCTGACATATATATTTATTTATTGGAAAGTTTTTTCGTTCGAGCTGTCGTTTGTTCACCAACATCAGCTTAGTTATAGCTAGCTACTTTACACTGTGTCGAATTTGCCTTCGAGTGAATTCAATATCGGAAATTGAATCTTTGAGCGAAATAGAAAAACAGATATATTGAAAATGTTGCGATGCGTTCTAGGTGAGAAGAGATTGGACGGAATACGATGGATAAAATCATGTAGTAAATGACATTTTTTTTCTGTTTGAGCTTATTTAGTTGCCGTTTCTTCCTGTTGGTGATTGCCGAAAATTGCGTTAAAATTATTTGAAGATTAATGAGTGGCTAAACGGAATTAGACAGGGTATTATCTATAATCCAACTGATTTTTTCAACAATAACGAAATATGTCGTAGTGTTCGAACTGAGCTTTTTTATGGGTTTCTTCAGCATATAATCCTTCTAAAAAATGTGGTTGGCAAATGGGTTTACCATTTGTAAAATTTTACAATATTAGATACAAATTAACCAAAAGAAAATTCAGTTCGAAAAATTGCCCACATGAAATCATTCATCATTATTTTAAACAGTACATTTTGGCATGACAGGCTGATTTTTATTGCAATGTGTGGTCAGTTCAATAGTTAGCTTAAGTTCAAGTTTTTTGGGTCGCAGCTCCTCTGGGCTTAATCTTGAAAACAAAAAAAAAGTTGGATACCTCCATATCTCAGAAACCATTGAACTCCTACCAGAGTTCCCTACCAGAAAGTTGCATGTGGCAGACTTGTGTAGAATTAAATTTAGATTAACTTGTGCATACATCACCTTTACGTAGTGTCATTATTAAAAGAGTTACATACCAAAAACTACACCCTAAAAAGGGGACACAACTTCTTTGTTTTCACGATTAATTCGAAACATATTTGGAATCTTTTTTAAGATAATTTTGTCACAAGTCGTTTGCGATATTGATTGTTGTAATCACTGTACATTAGCGGGAGTTATTGTATCCAAAATGGGGATAGTCACGCGAAAACGCATTTTTAGGGTAAATAATCGACGTTCGACGACGAATCCCCCATTGCAAACCTCATGGAGCAATTAGCTAGGCAAACAGGTTTTTATTGTAATGTGTAGTATGTCTCCCTGTGATACCACAGAAGATTGAGACGGTACTAGAACTTAGATGCTGGATGATGAAAACCATTTAGAGTCTCGTATGAAGCTGACTATGCAGCCAGGAAGGGCGAGCCTAGGGTTACCAGGCGTTTTCTGGATAGTGGTGGGAATTCGCACAGAAAATTTTGGATTGTTTCTTCCCCTTCTTCTGATCTGCAACTTTGACAAAAATCGTTGAAAAGCACATCCAATCTCTCTGCGTGTCTGCTAATCAGACAATGCCCCGTCAGTACGGAGATGATGAATCCTAAGATTTCACGGCTCGTGTTGAGGAGCTGCTTACAAAGTGCATGCAAAGTTTGCCTGGTTGTACTTTATGTTTTATTATTGATACCACGTGAAAATGGTGTACGCACAATTTGCTAGTCTACACAAGTTTGCGATACGCAACCTAGCTCTGAGGTGCTGTGAACCATTTGGATTCTCTAACGAATTCGTCTTTGCTGCTGGAATTTATGTTAGCCATTGCTGTGAAGCTATCCAGGAAAGGAAAGCCTAGAATCTTCAGCTTTTTTTGGAAAGTGTTGAGCATTCGCACAGGAAATTCTGAACTGTTTTCTCCTCTTCATGTGGTCTGCAACGGTCACAGATGTCATTCAAGGGAACGCCTTGTCTTTTTGCGTGTCTGCCTATTAACCTATTTGTCTTATTTTAATAGCACTGACACACTAAGGCTAATAATGAGCTCACAGCTCATTATCAGCTTGGATCAAATGACATAGTGACACACTACATGTCGCTCATTGTAACTGACAATTGAACTGTCAGCAAAGCTTTTAAAATGTGAAAAACAACTGCACTTTCGTGCCACAAACACCGGGTACACACTTGTATTGCGTTTTTAAAGAATCGCTATGCTATTTACCTTCAAATTCTTCGAAATTCGCTATCATATGTCAAATTGACAAGTAAAATTGAACCTAGATCACTTGCTCGGCCCATAGATGGCACTTGCAACAGTAAGTTTTTTCCTAGATTAAACTTCTAATGATATAGCTTTTGCTGACTTACCGCGAGATGATTATCAGCCAGAATGAGGTAATAATGACCTGCAAGCTCATTATCGGCTGTAGTGCGCCAGTAGTAGTAATTCAGTTTTTCACTCAAAAGTCACATACAGTGGGGAGCAAAACTAGATAAATGATATTCGAAATCTATTATATCTACCTTTGTACTTCTTATTACAAATAATTGTAGAATAAAATCTTTATAGTTATTAGCAATTGCAGTTTATCAATATAATTTAACAAAAATATCGGAAGTATTTAGATGCGGTAACCCAGTAGCCATCGAAATACTTGTAATCTTTTGTTTACAGTAAATTTTTTTGTGTTTTCGCTTGAATTTCTCATTTTCACTGTTTTAATTTGTTAGTTTCATCGGATCTGCTTAGATGGTAAGTGAATTGAGAGATTTGAGATTAATCTATTATTTACCTATTTTGAATATATAGTCAAAATGAGGAAAATTTTACCGGATTTGGAAAACAGCATCGTTTCTTTGACTCAAAGTGGGTACTCTTCGAGAGAAATTGCTGGAAAGCTAAAAATCTGTAACAAAACGGTACTTTTAGTAAGAAAAAGGAAGAATATTTCATCCGCAAGAAATCTTGGAGGGCGACCAAAATTCCTATCGGATGCCGACGCGCGATTAATGAGCAGACTACTAAAGAGTGAAGATTCCAAGGAAGCAAGGACACCAAAAACAGCAGCGCAACTTATAAACAAGACTGTTAGCGAGTGGACTGCCAGGAGAGCGCCAAAAAGAGTTTGCTTTATAGCATCTATCAAGCCTAAAAAACCATTGCTTTCCGAGAAAAACATAAAAGAGAGGCTAAAATTTACCAAATGACATAAAGACTGGAAAGTGGAAGATTGGAAAAGAGTAATTTGGTCAGATGAATCCAAGATTAATCGATTCCAGTCTGATGGCAAAGAATATTATTGGCATCGACCAAATGAGAGCCTTCAGAAACATCAAGTGAAGCAAACATTAAAACATGGAGGTGGAAGTTTAATGGTGTGGGGCTGCTTCATGTTGTGGCATCTGGGTTCATTGGTAAAAATAAATGGGATAATGAAAAAAGAACATTATCTTGATACTTTGAAAACAAATTTAACAGATTTCATGGATGAGTGCGCCTATCCCATTGCAGAGATCGTTTTACAACAGGATGGTGACCCGAAGCACACCGCTAAAATTGTGCAAAATTGGCTTGGTGAGCAACAATTCTTGAAAATAAAACGGCCAGCGCAAAGTCCGGATTTAAATCCGATTGAAAATTTGTGGGCCATTTTAAAAGGAGTCTGGCACAATATGATTATCCTGCAAAAAATGTGGTGGAACTCTGGAGTCGAGTGCAAGCTGAATGGGAAAAAATTCCACATGACAGCATTCAGAGGTTAGTTGAAAGCATGCCAACACGCATGCGAAGTGTCTTAAAAAACAAGGGATTATGGACAAAGTATTGAAAAGCTCCTGAAAATCTCTTTAATTGAATTGTGCAAAACTGGATGAATGAAAAAAAATATTGTTTTATTTTTATTATTATTTGTAGAAAGCTCATGCGTTATGTTTCCGTAATAAAATGAATTGTTTTTGTATTATGATATAATGTCAATGTTATTGAAATTTAGCAAAATAGCAGCCTTTCATTAGAATTTTTAAATCATGTACCACTTTTGCTCGCCACTGTAAGTTTTATTTTGATGGAATGCTGGTTTTACCAGAAAAATGTCAACAATTTGTCGAGTAAAATGGTACATATTTAGTGTAATAAAATTATAGGAAAAATATCCCAGATTTCCATGACCTCAAGTTGGAAAAGACTGCCGATGTCACGGAGTTGAAGTTACGGGATGTACTATCATCATATTAGATAAGTTCAGTGCTGCTTATGTCCTCCTTAAAGGAAAAGTGCCCTGATTCGAGGACATTTCCCCGGAACATGCCTCCCGTGATAGTCTTCCAAGGAGTCCTTTCAGAAATTCGCGATGCTGCAAGCATCCTTTTGACAAACAATTGCCACAATTCCGCCATGACAAGCGACGATTTCGAATCGCGTCTGAGTCAGATTGTCTGACGGCCATACGCAAATCCAAATTAAAACATCAGAAGCAACAAATCACTTGTCGCTCGGTCGCCGCGCCGAGTGAGGGCTTTGACTTGGCGGGTTCTGTGTCCTCTGCCTCCGTCGCCATTGTTCTCGCAGGAATGCCTCGTGTTTCCTTTTGGCTTTAGCGATGGCGAGCCACCATTTCGCGTTCGCAGCTTTGTGCTGTCGTCCTCCGCGTTGACCGCAGATACGGTTGCACAGGTACGCCTCGGCGACTGCCCCCGGGCCCCATCCTAGTGCCCCTTCGCCCTCAGACACAACTGGCACGCAACAACAAATGGAATCGGCACAAAACAAATGTGTCGTCGCGTTGCAGATTGCAGTGCATCTGAAAGATTGCGAAAGCTCTTTTTGTTATTTTTGAGTCGCTGGCGCGAATCCGCGAATGATGTTGCTGGCGCTGTCTGCTTGGCTGCTTGTCTGTTGCTAGCAGCAGCAGTCGTGGCTTAAGGCGAGCGCCCATCGACGTGATGGAGAGCTTTATTTGCGGCCGGCAGAGCTGTAGTGATTGTCGATGGGGTCAGCCGGCGGGTTGCGGGCAAGGACGGGAGGGCAGGAGCAGCGACATGGGCATGCAACACGAACAATGACCTTTTTGCAGGCATGCGCACAAGCGCCGCCAATCGCCCCCAACACTGACCGTTGCGCTGACGTGCCATGTCGCAAGCTTCATACCGAGCGAGGCTACTTCCAATGCGATGCGATGAAATGAACATGTCCGGCCGGGACGAGCGGACATTAAAGCACGACACGGAAGACAGCCGAGTTAGAGTACAGTGGAGCGTTTCAGTAGTGGAACACTCGTACAAAGTACCCAAAATTAAGGTGCAGACAATTTCCGATGGATTTTTCAGTACCAGCAAAGCCTGACGTTTCTCTCTATGAATATTATCGATAATAAAAATTAGCATCTAACAATTATCTGGCAGTCTTCCGCACAGGTCGCGAATCTAATTAGGTGCCACCCATATATTACGTAACACTCCAAAGGAAGGGGGTACTTGAAAATGTTACGATGTGTTACATGAAGGGAGGAGGGCTCAGGGAAAATGCTATGTAACAAAAATTAAAATTAGTTAAAATAATGTTTTTATGACGCTAAATCATAGTCAAATTTTAAATTTATTTGCCGCGCCACGAGGTGTCAGCAGACGCTAGGCGCGAAAATAGCAAAATTTAGATGCATTGTTAATAGTTTGTGATTAAAATATTTAAAAATCTGAGGGGGATACGATGAATTTGTTACGGAACATAGTGTCTTTGAAAATGTTACTAAGTGTTACTTGGAGAGGGGGCGGGGGTTATTCGAATACTCTAAAAATTGCGTTACGTAATATATCGACGGCCCCCTTAGTCTATAAATAATTCTAATAACTTAACAACGCAATATACAGTTGACCAACAAAGTATATGTACATACCCTTTGAAAATATATGGTTTCCAGGCTTACAGAAAGCCAGGGCTGGATTTGTTATTTTAGTGGAATGTATACAGTATGCGCCATTCGTATTCGTACGGTAAAGTATTTTCGACAAAACATGGAAAACAACCCCTAAGGTGCGACCCTTCAACTTCCCAGTAATATTTACATACATAGTAATTAAAAATATTCAACACGATAATAATTATGAAAACAAGCCGCGAAGTGCGACACTTGAGGTCCACACGGTCAACTTCCCATTAATATCTAGATAAACATTAAAAATATTAAACACAATGATAATTTTGCAAATACTACTACTTTAAATAATAATAATGAGAGGTATTCATAGCAGTAACAGGAATGAGTTAATATTAATCATATCATTTACGGGAGGGTCTATTCATTAAGTAAGGCGTTTGGTGGAAGGGTGATGATGATTGATTACCTGAAATGCAAATTTGATTGAAATTTTGATGGTTTTCAAAATTTAATTTAATTTAATTTAATTAAAAGACTGCAAAAACTATTAAAAATCTGCTCAAATTATCCAAACATTTTAAAACTTTGGCTTTAGAATAAAAGATATAAGATAATAGAATTGAAGATAATAAAAGAGAAGAGAATAAAAGATATAAGGTAATATCATTCGGAAGAACCCTTTTCATATGGTAACTTTGAATGATTTTTTATGTTTAATTGAATTTTTTTTTCAGAATCATGAAAAACTTTTTGCTGGTTTCTCTTCAAAAATTGATAGGAGTGTATAAATTTTATAAACATTTATTACTGTGTTGTGCAAATCAGGTTTAAAAAATATTTTTTATGAAAAAAAATCCTGAGTTTTCGCATTTGCTTCTATTAAATTAAAAAAAAACGCTGAAACGGATTTTTCAAATGTTAAAATGATCAAAAAGATTTTAAAACACGTCGATTGACACCTTAATGATGCAAATATTATATCTGGTTCGTGAGATATAGTGAATGGAAAAAATATCCTTGAAGATCATGATGACTGTTAATGATTTTTTATTTTTTTATTTAATGTTTCTTGTTATCATGAGAAAAAGTTTTCATGGTATTTTTTCAAGCACTGCTTGAAGTATACAAATCTTATAAAAATCGAACACTGTCTTCCGTAAATAAGGTTAAAAATTTATTGTTTATGAAGAAACCCTAATTTTTTGCACTTTTTTTCTTAAATTAAAAACCGGTCCCAACGATTTTTTCAAAATTTGATGGAATCACACAAATTTTAATACGCGTCGATTAACACCTTAATCATGCAAATCGTATGTTTGGTTCGCGAGATATAACGCATGACAGAAATGACCTTCAAACGGGCAAAACAGCAAACCCTCTCGACCGAAGTTTCCCAAAAACTAATCAGCTCTTAAGATTGCAAAGACGCTTCGATTGACACCTCAACCAAGTCGATCGGACTTTGTTTACGTGAGTTATGCTCGTAGAAAAAAGTGTCCACGAACGTACAGCCATACGTACGTACGTACACACACACACACACATACTTCCCATATACTGGAAATTTAATAATGCTTCCTTAAATAATGATAATGAGAGGTATTCATAACAATAATTGGAATGAATTAATATTAATCGTTTCACCTACGGGAGCGTCTATTGATTATGTAAGGATTTTGGTGTGTGACCCCTGACTGAATTTTCACGCAGATCAGTGGGAGGAGGGGCAGGTAACAAAACATTTTCTACATTATTTGTTATTTTCATATTGACGCTTGAAAGACAAAAGGGCGCTAGCGAAAATGAATGCAGTTTTTGTTATTACGCCGACTGAAGAAATTTTGTCGCGTGATGGTCATTTTGAATAGTTGCGTTCAAAATTTCCAAGACTGCGGCATAATCACTGAATTTGTATTTTTTTCACGATTTTACATCAATGAGACTAATGATTATTTATCAGTTTGCTGTTGGTCTTGAAAAACATTGAATGTGCAGTCAATATTCGGTTTAATTGCATGTAAAAAAATAAAAAATATAACAAATGATGTGGGTAGAAGTAATTGAAATCTTACAAGCACTAAAAAACAAAAACTACAATTTTTTATTGGATGAATGCCTGTTCAAGGATATGATAATGCAAAGTATTGACTACAAAATATTTTACCATTGATTGAATTTTTTTCCAAAACTTAAGCATGTTTTTCATTAAAATAAAAAAAACTTCTCAAATTATGCAAATATTAATTTGTTTTGATTAAATTAACAAAAATGTTTTTAGAATAAGAGATATTAATTAATATCATTCGTATGAACCCTTTTGACGTGCTGACTTTTAATGATTTTTTAGTTTTAATTTAATTTTTTTCGTAATCACGATAAATGTTTTGCTGTTTTTTTGCAAAAACTGGTAAGAGTTTTCTTTCTAAAAACGCTTCAAATATATTTTAAAGACCTCAAAACGTAAAGATATGTTGAAAATTTCAATTTCGATTTTCGAGGCGATTACAGGAACTTTCAAACTGGAAGTTAATTATTATATAAATTGAATTAATCGCCTGGATTTTCTTAAACTGCTTTCTATTCTAGTTTCAACTTCATGCTTATTTTCGATCATAGTTTTGAATTTATTTTGCTCTTCCGAATCAAAAAGATGATCCGCTTTTTTTGCAGTTTTTGACTGTTTAACAGTTTTTCATGCATTATTTAGATTTGAAATATAATTTTCTCCGAATAGGAATCGGTTTATTTGAATTGCGTACAAAGTGTTTCTTTTATCAACAGTATGAGTTTTTTCAGGAACAACGATGTTACTAACCCTATGAGATTGAAAATGTATCTTTTTAAATTGAGATTTGTATTCGTTAGCATAATCAACATATATCATTCGAAGCAATTTAACTTATTCTCGATGTATAATGATTATCCCAAATTACCTTAGTACTTATTGCTATTGAAAAATCAACAAGCGCTTTATTCAGCAATAATACCAATACCAATAATAAATTGTAACCCAATTAAAAGTAAACTTTCGATAAGCCGATAAGAATTGTAGCTTTAAAATGCTCAGCATTTATTAACATTAATAATAAATCAATGCATGAATGGATTTGACGTAAGTATGATTAGTAGAAAATCGTTGTACTTCAACATGAAATACGTAGGGTGAAAACTTACTATGTTGTCTTCTGGCTGGAAGAACAAGTGATGGATATTGGTTTACATATTTTATATTACTTACCGGTAGTTCCTTGCAAATCAAACCAGGCAGTTGGTTTCCTTCGACAGAAGTCAACACTAAAGAAGTGTATAATTAGCAGCTCTCGAAATTCGTATGCATATGAAAAAAATTCTATTTTATATAATAAGTCATGATAATATAATATTTTTTCTGTATGAGTCACGCAAACATATAATAAACATTTTTTATGAAAGTCTTACAATTTATAAACAAAAATTCTTTCTAAGATTTTCCCATACATTTCTGTATGATTTGGGAATTTATTAGCGAAACGCTAATCTTATACGAAATAAGAATAAATATTTTCCAAAAAATCCAAAATATGCATACAAAAAAAGTTGTAGCTGGAATACTATTCCTTGATTCTTACAGCCAATAGATCAAGCATTTTTTGAGTCTTCAAAAAAAGAAAAAATCGTGATGATAAATTTGCAAAAGTTTCAACAGATTCAGATTTCAGATTTTGCTGTGATAGAATCAAAAAGAAAATATTGCTAACTGCTACGAAATTATGTTTGATGTGAAATTTTTTCCCCACATGTTTAAGAAGCATAATTTAGAAAAATCAACTTCGAAGAATTATGAAAATATGTTTTTTTGTGAAAAGTCTGCAAAAATTATGTCTTGTTTTATTATTTTCCAACAATGAATTGAAAAACTGATAGTGTTAATAATTTATACGTATCTGCAGAAAACCGTGCTTATATTATTTCATAATTTTGTTGCATAGAAATATGGCATACAATCATCTTGAAATTATCTTTGGAATATCCAATTCTTTCCAAGTTTTATGCAAATCAAGGCATATATGTTCCAGTAATATTTATACTATTTGGTGGTGGTCCTATAAATCTGCGATCTCATTCTTAAAGTTTAAACTCAATGCCGCAAATAGGCGCAAATTAAAACATGTCGCTTTATTTTAATTCAGCTTGACGTCAATTTGTTCTCCAAATAAATTTATTTAATTTTTTGACTAACTACCAGTTATTCAGAAAATCTGTAGGAAATTTGGTTTCCACCGACAATTTTCACATAATAAATGTGAATATGTACTTAAATAATGAAAGACGAAATGGAAATTATGTTAGTTGCGATGAAGAATTATTTTCGTCGAAACCTACACTACGATGTGATGTTATCCTGGTATCTCTGGTCTCAGTAATCACTGAAGTTTAATTTTCTTAGTTCAGTGTACATTCGTTAATTGCTATCATAATTTTCTATTCATCACATCTAATTTATTGACCGAGGAATGTAAATAGGAAAAAAATGCGCTAATTTGTTTAATTTCTCCAATTATTTTTCAAACTAGAACGTTGGATGTACTTTCGAACTGTTGAATACATTCAACATACATACTTCCTTATCACAGTCAAACAATACAAAATCAATTGAATCCTAGTGCTAATGAAATAAATATAAATGTGAGCATTGGATTGTCGTTGCGCATTCATTCATTGAAAGTACATATTCAAATACTGGTTGGCTAGGAAAGATGCTGCAAATCTGCGGAACCTTGATAGGTAGCCTTTGAAAAAGAGTCAATTAAAAATAATGTTTTCTTGTTTTTTCATTTGTAAAAAAACTAGACACACATGCAATCACACTCAAAATGTTTGGAAAAAATCATCAGAATTTAAAAACCTTTCTTCACAATATTTATTCAAATATTTATTCGTTTTAATTAAGAAAAACGTGATATTGTAGACTGTTATCAATGTTACCCATACAAGCGAGAAGTAACATTTTGTTATGCTAAAATATGCCATCGTCTTTATGGGTGGAAGAAATCGCTTCAATTTTCCCATAAAACTCTTGAAGGACACATATTCACTGCAGTGCCGCTGGCAAATTATTTTTATTTGAATTTTTATTTCCAGTTTTCAACAGTGCCTGCAGTATAACTTACTGAAACAGAGACAAATTCGAAGATGCCTCCAATATGCTAAGCAAACCATGTAAAATTTATTTCACCCTTCTACTACCCATTCATCTCTAAAAATATGTCGGCTGTTAAAATTATGGAAATTCTTCTATTCCTTAAGAAATTGTCAAGACAAAAACTTGCAAATGTAATAGAGATATATTATTCTTATTCAGCCCATTGGGATCAAGAAGCTTGCTTGAATGTTTTCTTATGCTTCGACTGTTCGCTTTTCTGGTTGTGCCTTTGTTAAAAGCAGCAGCAACAACAACAAAAAACTCCACAAATATGTTGAAAACCACCACGACAAAGATAAATTTCATTCAACTTTCGCTTGAAATGGAACTTTTAGCACTCTTGAAAATTTAGATATTCATTTGGAATGCACTTTAATTTTTTCCCAGGAAAACTTTAGTGGAAATATTTCATCACATGCAAAGCTTCATTCATTTTGTGCTTCTCCTTAAAGGATACCATAGAAAAGGCGACTTTATAAAGTGTTGAGAATCATTAGTTGTGTAGTTCATCGACATTTGAACAAGTAGTGGAGAATCGTGAAAGCATTCTATGTAGCCTTGTTTGTTGGATATGTATCCTTGCAAAGGGTATTTCCGGTGATTTCAAATGTATGGGTTGAAGATGGCTTTTGAATGTTCGACGAGTGGGTTAACAAACTCTAAAATATTTTCAGCTTTTGGGAATATAGGTGGGAGAGGAAATGAAGATTTTTGTGGCTCGAAAGCCAAAAGTCGTTTTGGTGTCTTTTCATATAACTAGAATATTGTTAAGTTGAACCGTAAACTGAAACTGTCCCGGGAATTTACTTTAAATCTTCTTATAAGACTCTTAATCTTATTGTGGCTCAGAGTTTATATCATCAATTTTGATCAGATTGGTAAAATCATTCCAATTCATTTCAGTATTCACAAAAAAAATCTGCTCAAGATGGTTACACTACTTTTCATCTGAAGTACATTCTGTATTTGATGTTTCCATGCACAAAATGTTAACAGAAAGTAAGAAACTTATTTTGACTTCCTGAAAACGTCCCCCCATCAGAATCCCTGCAAAAACCTTCGTATATATAATATAATAACAATTAATAAAAAATAATCAAATGAAAATTTAGAGTATGTTGAGTTTCCGTCCGTGGAAAACAGTTCAAAACGTTTGGATAAATTTTCAATGCTCAAAATTTTAAATTTCAATGGATCGGTGCTTTTTATATATACTTATTTACCAGAGCTTAGGTTTTTTTTTCGAACACAGCTTTGACTCCTCGTCGTTCTCAACTGATGCTGGCATAGACATTCATATGAAGAGCTCATAAAATTTTATAAAAAAAATTTTGATTTGCTTATGTATTTACTGGTGTTTCTGGAAATTGTCTTTCTCATGTGAGGACGATACCTCTTCACAAGAACTCATAACAAGTTGATTTACTCCATATGTCTGTCTAGTCCATTTTATTCTTCATATTTGCTACTTTTTTGTCATAATGTAAATTTGAAATCGCCGATCAAACGTTTACCAAGCAGATTAGAAGCCTGTGACTCTATGTCTTCATCCATGGTAACATAATATAAGAAAAGTGGATCACACAAATGAAAATCGGACCAACAAATACTTTGTACACATTTATATCATGTAGACTCTATTCAAAATTCGTAGGGAAACTATTTTACGTTTATAAAATGTATCGTTTTTGGTTGATTTATGCTAATTGAGCATGAAGTTCACGCTTTGAAAATTATTTCATTTGCGCTATGAAGGATATATTTAATTCTGTCATACCCATGAAGGTTGTATAGAAGAAATACTATATGTCAAGATAAAATAGTTTGAAATCACTTAAAAAAAAATTGTGGAAGAATTTACTGCAAATTATTTTGCAAAAATTTGGTAATGATTTTTTTAACGAGACCTAACATAAATCAATATTAAATTTGGTGATGACATAACATCCTATCATCAATGAATAATTTCTAGAATTCAAAAACATATCAACGTACGAAATAAATTCATTTTCAAAATGTGATTTTTAAAAAAAAAAAAATTAAAAAAAAAACATTCCCTGGAAGCTTTAATTTGCGATACAGAAGTAAAAAAGAAATGTTTTACTTTGAAATAATTTCAAATCGAAAAATTCCTGGATTTATATTCATTTAAATAACATTCCAACGGAAAATTTTCCCTTCAGAACTTGCATGTTAAATGCATTTTACGTAGAGAAAATGTTGGTGCAAAATTTATGCAAAACTTCTGGGAAAATTGGAAAACAATTTTAACAAAACTTTTTGCTTGGAATTTTTTAAACTATTATATTTTACAAAACAGTTTGCTCCAAATAATTGTGAAAATATAAAATGTTAACAATTTTTTTTTATCAGAAAACGATCTTTTGTTTCTATAAAATTCAGTGAAACTTTGATTCCCAAACTTCTGGAAAAAATGCTGCATCAAATTCATAGTAAAGCGCCAAACATTTGAAATCAAGTTAATTTTTCAAGAAAGTAAAAGAAACAAATATTTTTAAAAGAATTTTCTTAAAAATAAACTAAAATAGTTTAAAAAAATTTTATCGTTGAAAATACTGAAATAATGACGTTGAATATTACTTGAAATAATTTAGTTGAGAAATTCTGTGAAAGTTTTCCACAAGTAATAATTTTCGATATATGTTCAAAATATGTATGAGAATATTCTGAACTACTTACAATAAATCTTCAAAACTGTTGTCATAAGTTCTGATAAAATAAAGCTGTGGAGCAATTCGTGTAAAAACGGGTGACGAAAATAAATAAAACTTCATTGACACGAATCGGTTTAAAGGAACGAATTTCGCCATTAAAATAATCAAGAAAATTATTGTTAACGGAAAAATCTATGAAAATAGTCAACCGAAATCAAACAGAAATTTTTACTAAATTATTGTAATTGTTTTCAAAAAAATTTCGTTGATAAATTTTAGTTAGCAATATTTTAAAATCATTATTTATTCAAAATAATAAGTTTTAAAAGATATTTAAAAAAAAAATGTTGGCCAAGATCAAACCAGCGGTCGCCTGATTGAACGGCGAGTACTCATGAAGAGTGTCACAGCGTGTAAAGATCCAAAATTGCATATTGATAGACGCTGCTCAAAGCTTTTCAGGCATTTTTTTTGGAATCAGCTAAGGGCCGTGCTCTTATATTTAAGCGGCTAAATATACTTAAAGTCTTAAAATTACATGCCAAGTTTCATCCTGATTTGAAGCGACCAAGTCGTGCCTACCCTCTTGTTCAAATGTTTTCCGATAATTTAAAAAGAGTTTTTGTTCTTTGATGTTGCAAAAAAAGACAACAACATTTTCAACCGTGAAAACTTAAGGGGTAACACTACTCTAAGATTTTCAAAAAATCGATTTTTTATTGGCTTAAATTGTACTTTAGGGTCATAAAAATAAGATGTCGGTAGTTTTATAGCGTGGAAAAATTTTCTAAAGGACTAACTGAGCGACTTTGCTGTACCGCGTCCCAGAGCTCCGCCCACACTGTCGGTGAATCACGCGCCACTGCTCCGTTATACCTCTCGGGATAATAAGTAGTCTTGTTACCTACATCACGTGAGGTATTTATAGTTTCAAAAAAGGTGAATAGATGTCGCTCCTAAGATGCTTATATTTTTGACTACTTAACAGCTACAAAAACTTTAAACGCGTTTTTCTCAAAATCATTTTTTTCAAACTTACCGGTAAAATTATTTTGGAACGGGTGCATGGATCTATTTGAAATTTTGACAGTAACTTTGAAATACCAAAATCTAGTGAAGTACCTAGAAATATTTCGATTAATTGTTTATTTTTAATTTTATAAACAATTTGCGGCTAAATTTTTTGTCGAACATCATTGTTTTTCCTCAAAACAGCGCCATTTTGGTAAAAATTAGTTTTAAAAAAATCTCCTACGTACTTCACTAGCAGTAAGCACTTCAAGGAAAAATTTAGTTTTTTGTTCCAGGAGCGACCGTTCGAGAGAAAAGTTACCGGTAACTTTTTAAAGGTGGACCACACAACAGCCGAATACGGGATACTGTGGCCACCATTTTGGAAAAAAACATTTTTTTTTGTACATTTTGAGTTATACAATATACTACCATAAGCGAATTTGGTATTTTTTAATTTATTTACTTACGAAAAATCATGAAAAAGAGGGTCTCTAGAGTAGTTTTATCCCTTAATTGGATAAATCGTTTTTGAGGAAAATTTTGTTGGAATTGAATTTTTGATACAAATAATCAAAACCGAATCGTCACCTCTTTGTGATGGACGTTGGGTATCCAACCTACGACGGTATTAGTGTGGGACGCATTTTTTTCGTACACCAGTGAAAGGTTTGCAATTCGTTCCTTCCCTACTGTTACAATTATGTGTTCTTATACACCGTCTAGGAGGGTTTGGAATCTTTTGCTACGTTGAAAAAGATTGATATCTGCCAAGTTTTAAGCGAATCGATGCATATTTGCTGAACATTGTTAAGAGTCTCTACGACATGATCTACTATTTTCAGTACTCGTATGGACTGCTGAGTGTGCTTGGCTATGTGTGCCATACATTTTGGTTTGGATGCTAAACTCATTTTGATAGTGGTTTGCTTTATTACAATATATGTAAGTCGTCAAGATTTATTCGACAAGACAAGAAGAGCAGTACAATCGATAGGAAAAAATAATTCATGAACAAATTAGCATAAAACCATCGACGTCGTGAACTTAATCTTTTTCTACAAATGTACCCCATTACCTCAATAAATATCTACTCGAGTATAATGGACCATTTAAATGTTGTCATTGAACACTGCAGAAAAAATGGGAATCATTCTCGTCATGCTGATGACATACCACAATACCTCGCACACTCAGCATACATTTTCGCTATTGTTTGCTGTTTTTCTCTTGATTTGTTGCTATCAAGGTCGACGTTTGCATACCACGAAAAAAAGATACATGCCACATTCTGTGCACAACAAACAGAACGCACTGTAAGGCTAGCTGCGAGGCTCACCCGAGCTGGAATCATGCTCGCTACTAGCCAAGTTTCTTTTTTTTAATAATAATTTCATAAGTCATTACTAATTTCGTAGTTTATGCTTGTGCAGTCACGAAATTTTCATTTCATTTGAATCGAGAGTGAATGTCGGCGAAGAAGGTTGTGGTGTGGTGGATTCGTGGCGATGACAATAACGACAACCAGCAGCAACAGCGTCAAACAAACAATGTTTAAATAATCATACACCAATCTTCATGTTAGCATTGTTTCGTGCTTTGGAGACAATAATTTGTCATAATCGTTTGGGAGTGGTCTGGCTGGCCCTTGCTTGACTTCACCCAACTCGCTTCGCCTCGTCGCGTTGTTTTGGTCAAGCACTCGGATTTTTTTAGGTCCCCCTCCCCATCCGACAGAATAAAAAATCGTAATAAAATAAGAATAACGTAATGGATGAAGTCGACGGCACGCAATCGAGGGTGGAATCAATTTAATAAGATTATGTATGGCCGACCATGGAAGTTGCTGGTCTATGCAAATGGACATGTTGCCCAAGTGGGACGCCAAATTTTGTTGATAAATGTTGAAAACGTAATTGTATGTTTTGTGCTCGAGTCGACAATGGTTGTGTTGAATCCTTGACATCCAATCATTATTCATATTGAATTGGATTCATAGGCTTGAATTAGGGTTTATTTATTCATATTGGATTGCTTTGCAGGTACTAGGAAATTATTTTTTATTTTTAGCTTTTATTCTGTTTTTATGCTTCATACTTAAAGTTTTTAAGATCGTCTAAGTTTGGAAAGCATTTTACCTTCGGACTGAAAAATATTGCCTATTTTTGCTGTATCTCCGTAGTTGCTCCCTTCTTTCCATAACTTTGATGATTTTTGTTTCATTCACACTGATTTCTTTCCTTTTATCTTCCATTGCGAAAAAATATATTCACAACACAAACTTTGCAGAAAATTTTTCAACCACTTGCCAGAATAGCTAATAATGAATAATAAATGCAATAAAACAATAGAAGAGTGTATTTGAAACGACTTATTCCGGGGAATCCCATAATTCATCAAGTGAACGCAGACTTTTGCTGCCTCGCTTTAGTATGTTTTCTCAGAAAAAGGCCGTTATCTCAAAAACAGTACAAGCGAAATAAATGAATTTACATGTGTCGACTACTTAAGAAATACTTAATAAATATATGAAATCAAATTTGGAAAATATTTGTTGATTTTGTAAAGTTACAAACTGATTGACACCAGGTGAACGCAGACTTTTTCTAGCAAGTGTATTTACTATCATTATTCCTTTCCGAACAAAGAACATGAATGCAACTTAACATTTATTTTGATTATTTGGATTTGGGAATCGTTCTTGTCCTTTTTTGTTTGTAAGCTTTTTTTGACGATCGAATGTTTTTGTTACCTTGAAAGCTTATAAAATGAGAAGCTGGTTTTTTATTATGAAGTTATTGACGTGAAAGGTACATTCACTAGCTTGAGAAAAAATGTTTTCCATCACATCGTCGTTTTGTTATCATTATCATCAATTTCCTGATTATGTTGCCATAAGTAGTTTCATTATATTAGCAAACCACTTCTAGTTTTGTCTCTCTATTTTAAACGTTACTCAACGCGTTGTAGACTGGTAGCTCTAGTTACTCTCGTAAACAACAAGTCAAAGGCCAAACCCATTTGAGTGTTCTTTAATTAACCGCCTGCAGTGTGACCGCTGATCATGCCCATCTTCAGGCCTCATCGGTTTGAGCGCACCGAATACGAACATGATCGGGGCGCAGATCATTGACAAGGGGTCACTAATAAATCGAAAAAAGAAACATAAGTCGAGTGCATAGTGGCGTTCTCAATTGAAATTTTCATTGTACCCCAACTAGCTCACCAGATCGGGAATATAGAATCAAAAACAAAAAGACGAAAGGAAAAAATGACTGATTGACTACGTCCGAAAGAAATTCACGAGGTCTCATGTCATGCTGCGAAGAAGAGCGATGAAAATAAAGTTCTAAGCCATTTCAAAATTATATATAAAAAACGATTCAACTGTATTTTGAAAATCACATCCAAGTGTATGTAATACAAAGGAAGTGTTCTACTTCAGAACGTTCCTGAGGGTACTCTTAGTGGCACTGGATTTATGCACTATAACTTAAAAAAAATTGCGTCCTTCAACACAACCAAACACGCTGAATTCGCGTGAATTCTACAAATTTTGTTATCTTCGGCATCTTTTCTGAAGAAGTGACCATAATTTCCGTTTTCCTCAAACACCTCCTCATCATGCTCACTTTTCACTGCCGAGAGCTAGTCGTTTTCATGTTTAAGCAAAGTTACCTTCTCACAGCTATCGCGCCAGGATTTGGTTAGACAAGAGTGGTACATTACTTGTTAAATTTTCTGAAAGTTTCTTCCTTTTAATGATGATCAGAGTAAACTTGCGATCTTACGATCGCTATCAGCACAAGAATTCTCTTCATTGTAACTATCATCACTATTAGAGTGCTTTTCAGTTTCGGAAAGAAATTCTAAACACGAATCATTCAAGTTAAATTCGGATTCACTGGGGTTTACGAAAGCCTTCAACATTTTCTTTTCTACAGACTACCCAAAATACTGAATAAAAATATTCTTTCTTATTTTCCAGAACGATATACATATCTCGTAAATGTCCTGTTTTTGGCCATTTATCCTGCACTTTAAAAATCCACAACTAAATACTTTACCCTCTCTTTTTGGAATGTTTATGAGGCACTTGAACTTGAAAACTAAATTAGTAAAAAAATCATAAAGAAGTGACACAAGTTTTGCTTAAGGGGGGAAAATACATGTATTTTTTTTTTTAAAAAAATGCTCATTTCAGATTGATTTAAAAAATATATGTTGTTTATTCAGAAGATTTTAGTCACGATATCCTTAAAGTAAATGTCTCAAAGTACTTGAAAATATTTTCGTTATAATTTTTGAACACAAAATGGCGGTAATGTGAGCGAATGAAAAAAAAAACACGTCAAAAAATGCCTCGTACAACTTAATGCCATTTCCGGAGATCCTGCAACATTCAGAAGAAGAAAAATAAGTAAATGAGATGTATAGTTCATAGGTTGACCAATAAAATTTATAAATAATAATGAAATTTTTACATTAAATTTAAGTTAAACGAAAAATCGATTATTTTTTTCAAAAAATCGCGTTTTAAACAATAATAACTAAATTATTTCTCGAAAATTGCAAAAACATGTACAACAACAAGAAGATAATACCGTTTTGTAGATGTGGTATAAATTTAAGCCGGATCGGTCCTATATTTGTTGAGATATTTTGTACGGAAGTTGAAAAAGTACTACTTTGAGAAAAACGCGTTTAAAATTTGCAGTAGATAAAAACCATTGATTATTAGTTTTTATTATAACTTACGCGTTAGTCAACGATTCGAGGTCCTATTTGCTTAGAATTTCAAATTTATAAGAATATGGTAGGGATACACAATTAGAGAACCGCCCACAGCGCCAGAGAGAACGTGGGAAGGGACGCGCGGCAGGTGTGCTCGACTTACTGGGGAACGCCACACTGCCTATAACATATAACACGAAAACTAATACGAATATCGCTTCAAAACCTTTTTTTGGCATATCCTTAGAGTATTTGGAACATTTTAACGTAAGAAAGAAAAAAATCGATTTGTTCGAGCAGTTACATGTATTTTCCCCCTTAAATGTAGGTAATAATGTTTGCTGCTAAGAATCGCCCAAAGACGAATATTCAAAAATGAATGTTTAGATATTGGGTCAAAATTTCGTACAAATTGAAATACATACCTCCTACTACATCATGAAAACAATACTGTATGCCTTTCATCATCGTGTCGACAGGAAAAGGGTTTGAAAATCAACACAGAACTATTCAAAAGTGACTTTTTTAAAGTATTTTTTTCTTATTTTGTCAAAAATCCAAAACTATGGACTAAAATCAACCCTTTTTTAAGATGGATCCAACCGTGTTAAACATAAATTTATTTTATTTTTCAAAAAATTAGTTGGTCCATGATAATTGATATCAACCATCTCAGCCTACCATACTTTCATTGATAAGACCTTGTTCACTTGTAAAGCACATACATAGTTACAATGTATTTGCCATATGAAAAATCAATCGCAATTCAGCACCCAACATGAAAACGACAAAACATTTATTTTTTGCGACGCTTAAGGAACAAAAAAATAATCTTTTTGCCAAGTTTTTTTTCTCAAGTTGTGTCTGCAAAACGAACTCGCATCATTGTTAATGGAGTCACGGTTACAAAATACAAGGTTTATTTGTTATTATCACCGTACATATACGATTTCATTTCAAATAGCAATAAGCATTTATTCAACACCACCATACTTGTTTGGCATAAGTGTAAAAGATCATCAAGATCGCACGAAGAAAAAGGTGAAGAAATAAGATGTACGCTGAAATGAAAAAGTACACATACTCGTAACTACTTAACTGCCTACCGAACGAAATGGAATGGAATGGAAACGTAACTTAGGGTTTTTATTTGATTTGAATGATGGTGAACTTTAGGTTGGCAATATATGTACGTGTCTGTACAAAAAGATAGAAATTTTTGAGGGAAAGCTGAAATGGTGTAGAGCGAAGCAAATAACTTTTCATAATTAGTTTAATTGCAACGAAGCTTATGCCTAGTCATCTGCGGAAATAGTAAAAGACATGGTGTGTTTTTTTATTGATGTCTTTCACTTGGTTCCGGCTTGAAAGTTACAGACTAAGAATTTCAAATTCACCCGTGAAATTTGAAGAGAATCATTTGATACATCTTTGAACAAGCCGTGAGGTGCGACCCATGAGGTCCACACGGTCAACTTCCCAGTAATATCTACATAGATATTAAAAATATTAAACACAATAATAGTTATGGAAATAATACTACTTCAAATAATAAAAATGTACCTCTCATAAAAGTTATTGGAATGACTTAATATTAATCGTAACATCTACGGGAGCGTCAATTGATTACGTAAGGATTTTGGTGCATTGGTTTGATTGATTATTCACGCGGATCAATCGTAGGGGGGACAGGTTACAAAGCAGTTTTTTCATTAAAGTTAAACATGGTGCTGTGAAGACTATTGAAAATCTGCTCAAATTTTGCAAATATTAATAAACTTTGATTGACTATACAACAATGTCTTTAGAATAAGAGATTTAAGGTATAATGATTCGAATAAACCCTTTTTACATGGTGACTTTGAATGATTTTTTATTTTTAATTTAATTTGGTTGTAATCATGAGAAAAGTTTTTGCTGGTTTCTCTACAAAAATTGATAAAAGTTTATTAATTCTATAAACATTTATTATTACGATGTGCAAATCAGGTTAAAAATGGAATTTTTTATGAAAAAAGCACTACTTTTCTAAAAAAAATTTAATAAATCGTAAAAAACGCTTTACAATTTTTTTTAAATATAAAAACATCATAAAGATGTTGATACGCGTCGATTGACACCTTAATGATGGAAAGATTATATTTGGTTCTCGAGATATAATGAATGACGTAAATGACCTTGAACGTTTAATGATTTTTTATTTTTTATTTAATTTTTTTTGTGAACATGAAAAAAACTTTTGCTGATTTTTTCAGAAGAACTATTTGGAGTATATAAATAATATAAACATTGATTACTTAGGTTTGAAAATCAGGTTAAAAATTTTGTGTTTTTGAAAAAAACCCTAATTTTTTGCACTGTTTTTAAAAAAATTACAAAACGGATCCAACGATTTTTTTAAAAATTTGATAGATTCATACAAATGTTAATACCCGTCGATTGACACCTTAATGATGAAAATCGCATGTTTGGTTCGTGAGATATAGCGCATAACATGGTTGACCTTCAAGGGGTGAAAACAGCAACCCCCCCCCCCCCCGACCGAAGTGTCCCAAAAACTAGTCAGCTCTTAAGATTGCAAAGACGCTTCGATTGACACTTTAACGAAGTCGATACAACTTTGTTTACGTGAGTTATGCTCGTAGAAAAACTGCCCGCGAACGCACGTACGTACGTACATACACACACACACACACATACATACATACTTCTTTCTAAAAACACTTTATATATACTCTATAGACCTCAAAACGTAAAGAAAAGTTGAAAATTTCAATTTCGATTTTCGAGGCGATTACAAGAACTTCCCATATACTGGGAAGTTAAAAAAGTGAAAAAACATTTGTATTGTATTTAAAATCATTTTCCAATGATAATTTCGTCAACCTCAAAAGAAATCCACAAATTGTGAATGGTTTTATTGCCATTATTATGTGGATTTTTTTCTTCAATATCGAATAAAAAAATATTTCATTTTCAATCATCATCATAATCGTTATGCCAAAGTTTCAAAATTTGAGCCCATTATCGATTGAAAAATTTTCTTTTATCTAAAGACAGCTTTATTTTCAATCAAATTTTTTGAATGATATTAAAAAATGGTAGTGTCAAATAATATATAAAATGAAATAAGACTACTATTTTCATTCTGGACATTTTCCCAGTGAAATAATTATTTTATTTTATAAATAATCAGCCTAACAAAAATCTCCGCCAATTAGTTAGAGGACATTTGTACGATAACTCGAGGCGATTTCTAAAGAAGGCCAATGATTTATTCAGGCTTATGTGATAACAAAGAAGTCTACACTTACATGACTTACACTCTACTAAATAAACATTTTCAAAATGTACATGAGGTCACAAAGAGCACAAGGTTTACAAAATTATATGTCGTGGAGTTTCGCATTAAAATTTAGATTTCTTTAAATTTCAAAAAAGTTTTGATGATGTTTGATGAGCGTTTTGAAAATATAAGCAGTTCTATTGCAGCATGTATTTTCTTCTTCACAGTTCTATTTGTTGCTAAATATAGCGTTTTCAATAAAAATATTGGTTCACCTCTTGTAAAAATAGCAATTCTTCTTGAATGTTATGCACTTCTCGTCTTCATTCATTCGATTTCGTTTCTATAAAGGTTATGAAATTGAAATGAACATACCTTATATTACATTCAACTTCATGTTCAATTTAATCTGAAGTCATTTACCTCGAAACGATTGCTAAACATGTCTCTTAAAATATTCATAATGTTTACATTGGCCTTAGTTCTGATTTGTAGTTAAGAAAATTTATTGAGGTAAATATTTTTTAATCTTTTGAGTAGGCATTCTTATAGGCTTGCATTCAAATTATTATTTAATATCCACATTTGTTTAATAAAATTAGGTACATATTATGTTCTCTCGTAATTTTTGATAATTCTTTTAAATCTTGATTGCAATGTTCACAAAAATCTTGTTAACTTCCCAGTATATGGGAAGTTCTTGTAATCGCCTCGAAAATCGAAATTGAAATTTTCAACATTTCTTTACGTTTTGAGGTCTATAGAGTATATATAAAGTGTTTTTAGAAAGGGAGATGTATGTATGTGTGTGTGTGTGTGTGTACGTACGTACGTACGTTCGGAACACTTTTTTCTACGAGCATAACTCACGTAAACAAAGTCATATCGAGTTCGTTGAGGTGTCAATCGAAGCGTCTTTGCAATCTCATGAGCTGATTAGTTTTTGGGATACTTCGGTCGGGGGGGTTTGCTGTTTTCGCCCCTTGAAGGTCAACCATGTTATGCGCTATATCTCACGAACCAAACATGCGATTTTTATGATTAAGGTGTCAATCGACGCGTTTTAACATTGATATGATTCTATCAAATTTTTAAAAAAATTCTTGGAGCCGTTTTTTAATTTTTTTAAAAAAAGTGCAAAAAATTAGGTTTTTTTTCAAAAACATCAAATTTTTAAGCTAATTTTCAAACCTAAGTAATCAATGTTTATATAATTTATATACTCCAAATAGTTTTTGTGAAAAAACCAGCAAAAGTTTTTTTCATGATTATGAAAAAAATTAAATAAAAAATAAAAAATCATTAAACGTTCAAGGTCATTTACGTCATTCATTATATCTCGAGAACTAAATATAATATTTCCATCATTAAGGTGTCAATCGACGCGTATTATCATTTTAATGATGTTTTTATATGTTAAAAAAATCTTTAAAGTGGTTTTTTAAATTTATTGAAAAAAATTGGAAAAGTAGTGTTTTTTTCATAGAAAAATTCATTTTTCACCTGATTTGCACATCGTAATAATAAATGTTTGTAGAATTTATAAAATTTTATCAATTTTTGTAGAGAAACCAGCAATAACTTTTCTCATGATTACAAAAAAAATTAAATTAAACATAAAAAATCATTCAAAGTCACCATGTAAAAAGGGTTCATTCGAATTATAATACCTTAAATCTCTTATTCTAAAGACATTGTTGTAAAGTCAATCAAAGTTTATTAATATTTGCAAAATTTAAGCAGATTTTCAATTGTCTTCACATCACCATGTTTTAACTTTTATGAAAAAACTGCTTTGTAATCTGTCCCCACTCCGATGAATACTCAATCAATGGACGCTCCCGTAGATGAAACGATTAATATTAAGTCATTCCAATAACTTTTACGAGAAGTACATTTTTATTATTTGAAGTAGTATTATTTCCATAATTATTATTGTGTTTAATATTTTCAATATCTTTTTAGATATTACTGGGAAGTTGACCGTGTGGACCTCATGGGTCGCACCTCACGGCTTGTTTAAAATTTATTTTCAACTAACAATCTGTTTTTTGTTTGTTTGATCAACTTTGATATAAAATTTATTCAAAAAACCGCACTTTTCGGAAACAGTGCAAATCCAAAAAATGCAATACGGTTCATAGTCCTTACAAAACGAATCTGATTTTTTTCAATTGATTAAGTGTGGCTCTGAAAAAACTAAATAAGTACAATATTTCAATCTTCACCTTTAACTATGTCGAAATCTCGGAAAGAATTCATTTTCGTCGGAAAAAATATATTGGGAACAAGCATTTTGAGTTAGTCATTGCAAAATTGGAATTGATTCTTTTCAAAAATGGAAATAATAGATATGTAGTAGTAGGTAGGAGCCTTCGTGGGCAAAGTGTGATGATTTGCTCTGTAAAAATCAATCTCGAATGGATTTTTCTGAATTTGGAATCTATATCCACAACACCACAAGTTCAAAAAAACTGTGAATTAAGCAACAAAAAATTTGGCACAATACTCGTAAAAGAGCACGAAAATAAATTCTTGCCAAGGCTTGTTTTTTTTGAGAGCATTTCATAGAAGTTTTTGGACTTGGAAACAAAAAAAAATCCAGCAAATTCTGGTTAGTTGCTGATCTTCTGTAAGTTTTGACCCGATATCTACATCTTTGTTTTATGTATAACCAATATTCAAGTTTACACAAAAAATCTTTTACTCAAAGATAAAATAGTTATGTAATTTTTTTGTTTTATTTTCTGATCTTATATTTTTAATCGCCTTGTGTTTTTTATATACTCAAAAGAAATCTTGGTATAATATCTTATTTGATTCTGTGAAATCTCGACTTCATAATTGTATTTTAATTCTAAATAGGATAAAATTAAGGAAATAATACAATGTTAGGAACTCAGCTAAGATAATATTAAGGTCGATCTTCAAAAACACACATAAAAACGTGTAAATGCCGAAAAATCTCAATCTAGTACGGATTCTACATAAGACTAAAAAAAGTTGGTAAAATAAGCACGTCGTCACTTAAAGTTTAAAGGGTCTAAAAACTACATTTTTCAAGACAGTAAAAGCCTGATATTTTCCTTATGATTTGAATATTTAATTATATACTTTCTGTTTCTGAATTATATTATTGAATTGACCACTAGTTTAGGAACTAATTAGACACATTTAGCAATATATTTTTTAAATATAACTTCGGCATACAACCTTTTGCACTTTGAGTGACGATATGTGAAGAAGAAATAACCGACCTTCAATTCTAAAAGTGAACAATGTAAAGAGGTTTTTAACATGTAAATAGTCTTTCAGACAGTGTATCCAAACATATTCTTCTACATTTGCGTGAATGTAATTAAGTCCGCGCGGAAGTGGCCTACCATAGAATTGGTAAAACAATCATACTTCCTCTATTTTCAATTATCCATCACAAATTTGGATAGAAAAGAGTACTCAGAACTACTACGTGAAAATTTCAGTGGTATTTTAATTAACTCCAAAGCAGAAAATGAAAAGTTTTGCTAGTATAATGGAGAGAACCGACAAATTCTGAATCTGTTTTGCCTCACAATTTTTTTAGGTTTTAAGGATATCCAGTAAATTTTAAGAAATCTTGTAAGGCAATGAACATGACTAAACTTATGAGATAAAAGGACCAGATTTGAAAATGGTATGGTGATTAGAAGTCGTGAGACTACTTTTCAGTTTACAGGGCGATTATATGAAATACGCACTGCCATCTTTTGCGGACATGGAATGGTGAAACAAATTTTTTTAAATTGCCTGTGCGTTATTGATTCCAAGGATGTGATATTACCGCCGCTTCATGAACAACTAGGACGACTAAAATGTTTTGTAAAAGTGCTTGATGCAAAAGGGACCCGCTTTCTAATATTTCACAAACATTTTTTTAAACTCTTTCTGACGTAGGAAGAATTTTTGTTGGTTTCCATAATACGGAAGATACTGAAAGGTAAAATCTTTAATCGTAACTTATTAAGCGTTGTATTCTTTCGAAATAATGCAAAAAATATGAACATTATGAAGCAATTTTTATGGAGTTATTGAAGGATTATCACAAAATCCATATGCCTGAATAAATAATATGGTGTCGTAGTCCCTATCTCTAAAAATATATTTAATTCATTCGCATCTCAATTCTTGAATTCTGAAAAGTTAAAGTTTTCCTTCGAACTTGAAATTCATTAGGAATAAAACATGAATTATCAAATTACTGTTGGTCCACTCTAATAGATGCAGATGCTAATCAAGTTCAAAATAGAGTAAATTATAGTATTTTTAATTTTTTGTGAATGATTGCTGATGATTTTTTTAAAAATAATCGTAGTAAACATTTTGAATACGTAACGTTCTGGAGTTTTGACTTCAGAATCGAATTTACCGTCAAAAATTCTACACAAATGCAGTACTTTCATATTTGGGTGAAAAACGTTGCAAACTAGTGAATAGATTGAACATTTCTTGATTGCATTGCATAAACTAGAAAATTTTCAGACTTATCATTTACAGGGTGCATGATTCTGAATCTTATGTCTGTATCTTGAAATCTTTTTTAATCCCAAGCCTATATAAATTGTTATTTCATATTGACTTCAATTGCAAAATTCACTGGTAACTCAACCCTCAAGTGATTTAGACGCAAATTTCAGATAATTTAGATACAAACTTTCGGAGAAACAATTTCTACAGAATTTTAATTTTTCCATTTCTTGTCATGTGTCATTTCGATCGTAAAATACCGAGAACGCAACTTTCGTTGAGGTGCAGATTTATAGAATTTTGCTTTTGTCCTTCAATACTGCTGGTCTTCCCATTTCCAATGTTTAAAATTTTCCGTTTCTGAACAAACGAAGCAAATATTTCATTTTCTTAGGACTCATGCTTAGATTTTTATCAAATTTTTATAGTAAAGCATAAATCAAAATCGCTGTTGCTCCAATTCCGAACAGCATTTTTAACTATTATTTTATCGGTTTTTGTTATTCTTGTATCTTGTAGAGTATACTTTCTACTCATCAGTTGCTTAGAACATGCAGAGAATAAAAATCTTGTCAATCTTACGCTTCTTCTTAAATATATTCCAAAAAAATTTTGAATTTCAAATTCCATGTTTCCAAATATGTTTATGTAAAAATTGAATTATTCAACATGTTCAGGGCAACATATCGTAATCACTATTCTTTTTATCCTTACATCGAAAATACTGCATACCATAAAGCAGCAATAGGCAATAAAGCTCGAAAAACATATTTGAATGGTTGTCTCTCGTGTTCACTCGATTAATTTTATTGCCTTCCATATGGCAATCTTGGCAATGGTGCCAGTGAGACATCACATATGAAAAATTACCTTCATATATTATCCTTATAATAGTAGATATCAAAACAAAAAAAAATATTAATACAATGCCGTGTCAATATACGGTGTGTATTGAATATCGTTCTAGGACATTCAGAGAGCAGGAAAAGTGTTGAGTGTCATCGGATGTGCAATAGTACGACTAATTTTATGTAGGGATTCTAGGGATTTTTGTGAAAAAGATAATCATCTTTTAGGTTGTATGCTGTGGATAAAGGCAGACATCTTGATTTGACTGACGATCGGTTAGTTGATGTTCTTTCGAACTTGACAAAAAGTCGTTTTAGATGTTGTAAGTATTGGCATTGCTTATTGGCAGAAAATTCAGATTTTTGGAGCCTGCGAGAAATTCATATCGATAGATTTTAAAAAACGAAATTGATTAGTCTACCTTTAATTTCATCAGTGCCAGGCTTATGTTCTTCAAAAAAATTGGGCTGGCGTCAGTTTTAAAGGCTATCAATTTTAGGTAATCGAAAGGTCTCGTTTTGATCAACATTTCTAATATAAGTAATATGCTATTATTTTCGATTATATTTATGGGTAATTTTTTCTTTAAATTTTATCTAATTTAATTCGTCTAATATGCTTGTTTTCGACGTTACATTTTCGAATTTATATCAATTAGTGATTGAGCTGACTTAAATGAATAACCAACACAGCCAAATCATTTAAGCAATCTATATTTAAGATCATTTTTTTTCATGAACCTACTTTGTTGCCGAAAAATTTACCCCAAATCATTTTAATCTACGCTTCATGCAGCTATGACCCATTGTATGATGATGATGATAACAAATAAAATGACTGTTTGACATGGTCTTAGCTTAAGACCTTCACACAATAAGCGAGTGTCATAAATTGAACCCTTTTCTCAGGCAAATATCCCAATTATCATTACTGTATCGTTGCTGAATAGCTTTAGGACCAAAATTATTGCAACAATAATATTTGAGATGGAAAATATGTTCATCATCATGTATAGAGTGTTACCAATGATTGATGAAGGATGTTTATTGAACTACATATATAAATGTGTATTTTTATAAAATTTTGTAATGTGTAGACTATTGTTGAAAGCACGAGATTCAACAACAAAAATATAGCTAGACTGAATATCCTGATTTTGGTTCAATGGGTGTGCTACATATCTTTGAACGAAAATCGGCAATAATTTCATCACACCCATATTCGAATTAATTTTTAAAACCAACTTAAGGTACTTTAGAATGCAAAAAAAGATAATTTTTCAAGAATTTGTTTCTCAGATATTTTATTATATTGTAGTGGATCTACACATATCTACACAATCAATCAGCATTTTACTATAAACTAAACCCACAAATTAATAATCAATGAGCAATCGTAGAATATACAAATGCATAACTTACGATCACCTTGTAATGCTCACTTTGCATACTCGTTTCGCATTTCACTCACACGAAAGTCAATTCATGTTGTCACTAAAAATAGACATATGAACGAATGTTTATACTAACCCATTGCGATCGCTCTAGACGAAGCGGCGCCTAGCATTGGCATGTGTAATGTACACACAAAGTACGAAACCTGAGTAGTCATTACTCATGGACTATTATGAGTGTTGTATATTACTCATGGACTATTATGAGTGTTACATTTCACTCATGGACTATTATGAGTGTTGCATTTTTAAATTGGGTCATATGGAAAAGTGCTGATCGATATTTTGATTGGTAGAATGAATTTACCATATTCAATTCTTCCAGTTTTAGAGTAGGGATTATGTATTAAGTAGAATAAAATATTAGAGTAGGGATTATATGTTAAGTTGTAAAAAGTGTATAAAAGGAAAGTGTACAAAAGAAAATATAGTCATAGTCTTACTTTTGACTCGTTTTAATTATCTACTATTGCCGTAGTTAGGCAAAACGCTCGAGCCGTAACTTGGCTTTAGAAGCGCTACAATTAAAGCGTAAGCAGTCGCTAAAAGTAAAACAGAATAAAAATATCGGCTAGCTTGGATCTTGAATCCTGCGCCAGATATGTGGCAATTAACTTGCCGGTAGGTACTTCAATTTAACCCTGTTCCCTCACTAAATGTGCGCTATTCCTATACAGCGCTAAATCCCGGATCACACTTGAGGAATACAAGATCCGGCGTTCGGCGTCCTACACCGAGAAGGCATCTACTGCGACGAACTATCATTTAAATGCAAATCTTTTACATGGCGATCCTGCAACCGACGATCCTGCAACCGACGATCCAGTAAACTTCGAACATCTGAAGGATGATATACCACAGCATACGGAAGACCTTGAAGACGGTGAAATAGCCAATATAACAACAGATGAAGAGTTCCACAAGGCATTTGAAAGATGTCTGATACGAGCACAAAAAACACCAGCGGCAACCTTACACGAAGAGTATGAGCTTAGTCCGAATCTACGAGCTCCACCATATAAGCCATCATCGCTACCTGGTCCACGTCCAAGGAAAATAGAGGACTTCGTGAAACGAAGTGGAATAGATGAGCCACGTATAAATAAAATAAAACGTCGACAACGTGGAGGACGCAGATACAAAGAAAGGCGTGAAAAAGCTATACTCCACAGGCTAATACATATTTCGGCCAAGGAACAAAGGAGGCAATTTACGGAGCGGCTAAACAAACTTAAAGAAAAAAAAAATTGTATAAATAATTAAATTGTATCATATATATATTAACTACTTTAAACTATGGGAAATAATTGCAGTACTCAGGCTAATATTTTTATTGAATACAAACAAACAATAAGTACAACAATTGTTTTCTTAATAATAATGGCGTGCCTATATCTTTATAATAATAGTCAAAAAAGGTATGCAAGGAAGATAGTAGATAGGAATATCGGATTAGGACGAAACAATGTATAGCTGAAAGAAATTCTAATTGTCCTCACAGATGTCGGTGGAGAAGATAAAACAGATATTGTCTGAATTACAAAATAATTTAATAAATTTAAAGAAAACAAAGACCTATACGGTCAAAACTCTTAAAGAGAAATTAGAATACGCAATCGATGCAGAAACTGTAGGTAAAAACCTTTTTAACGACATTAAGGAAGGCAATGAGATAGAACTAAAATCGACATTTTCATCAGTTTGTAGAAACCTAATTACAAACCTGATACAACGGCTGAACGCTGCAAACATATTGGTAAAAATTGAAGACAATATCATCTACACAGAGATGGCAGAATTTAACATAGAAAGTGCAATCAAGATTATACCCACATTTGATGGGAAGTTCGCTGAACTAGAGACATTTTTAACTATAATCAAATTAATAGAAAAAAAATTATCGGCAGAAGGTAAAATAGAGTTGCTGAATCTAGTTCTACACATTAAACTCAACACAAATGTGAGAACAGCAATAAACATTTCATCAATTACTAGTATCAATAATTTAGAAACAGAGCTACGACTCAGGTACAAAAATAATAAAACAGTACCCCAAATACATACACAGCTCGCAGGCATAACCCAGAAACGCATGCCCATAACGGCATACAAAGACAAAATATTATCTTTAATAAGTGATTTAAACCAATTACAAATTGGCACGTTAGGTGCAGATGTAAACCAAGCTGCTAAACAAGCAATACAGAGCATAAACGACACATATGCTCTTACTATATTCAAGAATGGTCTAAACGATCAAATTAGGGACACTGTGTTCGCAGCACGACCACAGACTTTCAGTGAAGCTATCACATTGGCCACTGAAATTGAGAACAATGAATCTCAACCTTCAACAATTATGTATGTAAATAAAAATAACAAGTACAATAATTTTAATGCCAGAAGACATAATAACCACAATGGTTATTATAATAGAAATGACAATCGTGGAAGTTCCAATCACCCACGCAATAATTTTAATAATAACTCGTATAGGACATATAATAGATACAATGATAGGAATTCTAATCCTACCAGAAATTTTAATAGAAATAAATTTGATAATAATACAGGAAGATATAATAACAATAATAACAGATACAACACTAGAAGGGTAAAATTGATAAACAACCAGGGAAACGTGACAAGTTCCCGAGAGGAATTAGGCAACCTCCCGGAAGAAGCATAGTTTTTGAAGCCGAAACAAAAAACAGTAATAAATACACTCTAGAGAATAAGGTATACAGAATAACGGGTATGAGCACAAACTATATAAAAATATTTAACAAAAATGAACATAGATATCTACAACTATTAATAGATACTGGAGCCGACATCTCCATATACAAGAGTAATAATTTAAGTTCATATGATATACAAGCACAAAACAGGTGCAAACTCACGGGCATAACAAACGAAACTACAATGTCACTCGGAACTATCAAACTAAATTTCAACATTGAAGATATCATTATATCAAATACATTTCATGCGGTAGATGAGAAATTCCCTATCGAAACTGATGGCATTATAGGACGAGACATGCTAATCAAGTATATGTGCAAAATTGACTACGAAACGTATACCATATCCTTCAGTACAAAAGACAGAGATATAGTGTTACCAATGTACACTACAAAAGCTAACATGGCACACATAACTATTCCCGCAAGAACAGAAGCGATAATACCCATAGACGTAGACAGATCGGAAGACAGCATAATACTAAACAAAGAAATCGAAAAAACTTACTAGAATACGTCTAGATTTATCGGACTACGATTTCGAGATCATATACAAAAAGGGTAATATAAATACAAATGCGGATGCGCTGTCAAGAATACAAATGAACACTGAAATGCTAAAATCCATGATACCTCCGACAAACGATGAAAATATTAGCAAAAAATTATTGGCGATAACAAGAAGTAAAACGAAAAAGGTACAAAGTGAAAATAAAAATACAGAAATCGACAAGCAAAGTGGCAACCAAAACGAAGAGATTGATCACCTCCATGCGTTTGATTGCACTTCTTTGTCAGATATTAAAGGGGCGATGAAACTGAAATTTTATATGCTAGCTAGCAAGAAATACAAGAGAGATGATATATCTATAACTAAAGAGAAAGATTTTATAGTAGTGCGCTACAGTGATAAAGTTGTTGAGAAACCAGTTTCCTTCAACGATAAGCTGAAAGTTCATGATAACAACAATGATAATTCATACACGAAATTAGTTTCTGTCATGAAGAAATTGTTAATATATTCAAAGAACAATAGCATAAATGCACTATCTTTATCCTCTAATGATGATATATTCAGGTACGTACCGAGAAATGAATTCAAGAAATTATTTAATGCGTTGCAACGGGAAGAAAGTTATAAGTTAAAAATGTTAATATACAGACCGCCCATAAGAATTCAAGACGTCAAAAAGCAAAATGAATTAATTATTGAGTACCACAATTCGCCACATGGAGGACATATAGGAGTACATAAAACATTGTTAAAATTGAAACAGAGATACTGTTGGAAGGATATGAAGAAAATGGTCAAAAAACATATAAACCAATGTGAAAAGTGCAAAATGAATAAAATAACTAAGCACACCAAAGAGAAAATGATAAAAACCGAGACTCCATCTACTAGCTTCGAGATTGTAAGCGCAGACATTGTTGGCCCGTTGAGAATTTCCAACAACTACAGATACATTCTCACTATTCAGTGCGAATTAACGAAATTTATAACTGCCATACCCATAGAGACTAAGGATGCTACCACAGTAGCAAAAGCTATAGTAAATAAATTTATCTTATTATACGGTCATTTCAAGATTCTAAAAACGGACTTAGGGACAGAATTTACAAACAGTCTAATGAAAGAAGTATGCGAGTTACTACATATAAAACAAATATTTTCAACCCCTTACCATCATGAGTCGTTAGGTGTAATAGAAAGGAACCACCGCGTATTAAACGAATACTTACTGTCCTTCGTTGATAACAACAACTGGGACGAATGGATACCTTTCTATACATTTCATACAATACAACTCCACACATTGACACAAATTATACACCTTACGAACTAGTATTCGGCAAACTATCCTATTTACCAAATGACATTTTAAGCGATTCAGAAGAAATATACAATTTAGAGAATTACAGAAATGAATTAAAAATTAGATTAAAAATGTCTCTAACAAAAGCAAAGGACTTAATTGAAAAAGCTAAAATGATTAGAACAAATAAAGAATGTTATTCAAAACCATTAAACATAGAAATAGACGATCTTGTTTTATTAAAAGTAGAGAACAGAAGAAAACATGAGAAACCGTATAAAGGTCCATTTAAAGTACTAAGTAAAAATAATGTAAATACACTATTGGAAATAGATAATAAGAAAAAATGGATACACAATAATAGACTTAAGAATTTCAAAAAAAAAAAAAAAAAGGGGAATAACAATGAATAAAAATATAATATAAGACATGTAAAAATACCTAAAATAAGTCTCGAGTTTGTACCCAAACTCTCACCTCAAAAGGTTAAGGGTGTAGTGGATTTACACATATCTACACAATCAATCAGCATTTTACTATAAACTAAACCCACAAATTAATAATCAATGAGCAATCGTAGAATATACAAATGCATAACTTACGATCACCTTGTAATGCTCACTTTGCATACTCGTTTCGCATTTCACTCACACGAAAGTCAATTCATGTTGTCACTAAAAATAGACATATGAACGAATGTTTATACTAACCCATTGCGATCGCTCTAGACGAAGCGGCGCCTAGCATTGGCATGTGTAATGTACACACAAAGTACGAAACCTGAGTAGTCATTACTCATGGACTATTATGAGTGTTGTATATTACTCATGGACTATTATGAGTGTTACATTTCACTCATGGACTATTATGAGTGTTGCATTTTTAAATTGGGTCATATGGAAAAGTGCTGATCGATATTTTGATTGGTAGAATGAATTTACCATATTCAATTCTTCCAGTTTTAGAGTAGGGATTATGTATTAAGTAGAATAAAATATTAGAGTAGGGATTATATGTTAAGTTGTAAAAAGTGTATAAAAGGAAAGTGTACAAAAGAAAATATAGTCATAGTCTTACTTTTGACTCGTTTTAATTATCTACTATTGCCGTAGTTAGGCAAAACGCTCGAGCCGTAACTTGGCTTTAGAAGCGCTACAATTAAAGCGTAAGCAGTCGCTAAAAGTAAAACAGAATAAAAATATCGGCTAGCTTGGATCTTGAATCCTGCGCCAGATATGTGGCAATTAACTTGCCGGTAGGTACTTCAATTTAACCCTGTTCCCTCACTAAATGTGCGCTATTCCTATACAGCGCTAAATCCCGGATCACACTTGAGGAATACAAGATCCGGCGTTCGGCGTCCTACACCGAGAAGGCATCTACTGCGACGAACTATCATTTAAATGCAAATCTTTTACAATATATTGACATGAATCTTTTTTTAAAGTATTTGAATAATACAAAAAAATATTTTTTATTTATTATTCTCTTTTATCGAGGGCGCTGAAATTAAGCTCTGAAAAAATCGTTGCTCCATGGCAGAGAGATAATCCATGGATTAGTAGATCTGAAACAAAATTTTTTCTTCTCTTACACTTTTCGTTTCTTACACGGTTTTCAAACAATCAGTTAAAAAATGGCGGGCTTGTGAAAAAAATGTCAAAAATCGATCCTTATTCGTAGTTTTTTTAACGTCAAAATTCCCCCCCCCCCCATTTTTTCCCTCATATTCTGGTGGACTACGGTGTAATATTCTCTAACAAATAAAACGTATCAAAGTTTTCGAAAATCGGTTCAAATTTCGAAAAGATATTTCTGAAAGTTTAAAGTTCTAAGGAGTCGAAAAATGCCAAAAAATAATTTACATTGTTTGAAATTTATAAAGTGAGCTAGTACCTTGCGAAGGCGGCGACAATTGAAATTGAATTTTTGATTAATTTAAATTTGTTGGCTTTAAATTTTCGGGAAATCATCTAAACCTGAACAATTAAGGCCTAAATAGATCAAAATTACATGATTATATTATAGGAATTCATCCAAACAGTCAACCTTAAAAAATTAAATGTTTTATAAGAACATTTGAAATTGTAAGAATTTCGTATATAATTTTTTTTAAATTTGATGGTTTACTGCTCAAAGTATCTCAAAAACTTATTTTCTTTAGATAAATTGCCCATGCACATTTTTCATCAGCTCATTTTTGGGTATTTCGGTGCAATTTTTTCTTAGCAAAGCTACAAACAGCTAACATTCGCCCACTCATCTCTGCACGTAGTCCAGCGTAGTTTTTTTGAAATCAAATCCCTTTCTCTCCCTGAATATAATACATGGTTTATGGATGATTCATCATCAATAGCAACTTCTAAATAGATGAAACTGTTGCTATAGTTGCAACGCTAAAGGCGCAAACGTGACTTCTTATACACTGGTGGTCAAAATAATAAATACACGCCTGCGTTTTTTGGAAAACGTCTATTTTTTCAGCTTTCAATACCTTGTAAGTTAAGCCAGTCTATTGAAACTATACGTTGAAATGTGTAGAACATATTAGTAGCAAAACAAGCGTCTTAGCTGTTAAGGGTTTTTAATATATTTCATTAATTATCCTAATTACAGAGTGGACAAAACAATAAATGAGAAATTTTATTGAAAAATTTAATTCTCTACAAGTGAATTTTTCAGTTGTTTTATAATATCAACTTAGTAATTTATTGCGTGACCGCCGGCTAATCGAGAACCGAAAGTTTTTTGCGGCGCAATCAATTCTCCACTATTTTTGCAGAGTGCTTCGGATCATTATCATGTTAAAATGTCCATCGAAGCGGCATGTCTTCCTCTGCAAATGGTAGCATTATGTCCTTTAGTATGTCCAAATAACTTTCTTTGGTCATAATCCCGTCAATCAACTGAATTGGGCCTACACCATACCAAGAAAATGCTGCCCACACCATTATGTTACCTCCGCCATGCGTAACGGTCTTTTTGGTATATTATGGATCAAATGGTTTCTTGGGAAGACGTCTAACATATTATTTTCCGTCCGATCCGAAGGTGTTGAACTTGCATTCGTCACTCCAGAATATATTTCGCCATTTTGTCATGCCTTCTTCTCCATTCCAATCTAAATGGGCCCTTGCAAAATTTAGTCGGTTCCGTATGTTTTTTTTTATTACTTAGGAGAGGCAATTTTCTTAGTGATTGGGCTGGTAAGTCTGCGTCCAATAATCTTCTACGAATTGTTCTAACACTCACGTTAGCATTTGTTTCCCGCAAAATCACGACGAAAGACGCGAAAGGGTTCCATTTAGAGACGCGCACAATTTTTCGATCCAATGATGAAGTGGTTTTCCGTGGCCAAACGCGATTTTCTTCACGATTCTTCTCCTTCATGGCGTTCTGGACCATTCCCAAAGAGCAATGAGAAATTTGTGCAATCTCTCGAAGAGAGTAGCCGTCGTCCCTTAGGCGTTGAATTTCGATCCTCTTTTCTGGGGAGCAGTGCTTGTTTCGGCCCATATTTGAACTAAAGAATTATTACGAAATCAGATAATTTGAACTTATTAGTAAAGTTTTCACTAAACTTGCCCGAAAGAAAATAAATTTGAAAAAAAAATTAAAAAGTGATCCGAAACCACTTATTTCAAAACACTGTATTTATTATTTTGTCCAATGTGATAATGGTCCTTTGACTATCAAATTCAATTTGACATGTACGAAAAACCCATATAAACAGGCTTGCTACATACAAAACTGTCTCCAATCTAATGATTCATTGCAACTGATTGCGTCACTTGAAAAGCATTGCCAGCTGAAAAAATAGATGTTTTACAAGAGACTTTGGGGTGTATTTATTATTTTGACCACCAGTGTATACATATGTTATGTAGTTATATTATTGGCGTTACGATATACTCCGAACTTAAGTTGGAAAAAAATAGGATGATATTGTTTATTCTCTTGTTTAAAAGCTGATTCTTTAATGTGTATCTTTCATTTCATAATTTATCGTTTAATAATATAAGCTCATATACGTAGTAAAGTTAGGATAAAATATATTTTCCATTGAAGCAAATTTCATACATTTTTAAAAAAAGATCAAAAATTGCCAAATTAATAGAATTTAATGAAAAACTGTTATTGGTATATTATTTCGCTTTATAGTCAAACTTTTAGGATGCACAATTTGATGATTTATTGAAATTGACAATGTTTATCTTCACCTTATACACAATATATATCTATCTTATATATCTATCTATATCTATTTTCTTGAAAATTTCCTAGTCAAGTAATAATTGCTTGCTGAATTGTTTGAAAACAAGAAGAAAAATAGTCTCATCGAGAAATAAATCAGAGATTATCATTTTAGCAAATGAACATCTGAGAAGGAATTAAATACTTTATTGACCTATCAAATATTCATTTCGAATTTTACAAGAATAATTTGAAAGTTGTTGAATCGTTTATCAACATTGTGAGTTTCAACTGTTCTTTTATGCATTGCAGTCAGAATTTTTTTCCCATAAAATGGGTCGTTTAATCTGTACTTCGTAATTGCGAAAAAAATCCTTATCGTGACTAGTGGCATCAAGAATAGCCAACACTGATGCCCCATTTTCATTATCATCGCCCAAACATAGCCACTACCATTTCGCGCTGAAGCAACAAGAGGCTTTGATCGAAACTCAACTCCCCCATAGAATATAATGTCCTTTTTATCTCGAAAAACTGCTTTTTTGGCTATAATTTAAATTTCAATCACCATTAGAGACCATTCAAACTTTATTATATCACGATTTTGATTTTTCAATACTATTAGCCGGATCCGGATGTGGACTCATGCAAAAATGGCCTATGGTGGCAGGACATTGCTTGTTATCCCCACTAGTACGGGGTGTATGTACAAAGCTGAAATGATGTGAATTGTTGTACGAAATCAAGGGTAGGCAATGTGATCGGGTGTCCCGATTATGGACACTTTATAGGATGAAATAATGGAAGGGTCATAGCAGTAAAGTATTATGAATGCGGGCGAAGCAATGATTATTGTTATGACGATTATTTAATATTTTCCCGGGAATCGTGCTTTCCTGTTGAACTTTGTTTGTCTACTGCACGGAAAATATCGAGGGAGTAGTAGAACTTGGTTTCTTAGTGGCTGAAACTATTTTCATTGGGTTCGCATTCATAATTTCAGATGAATTCCGCTTAGCAAGAATACGACTTCGCGAAAGTTTAAACAATAATGTCGGTTTGATAATGGGGGCTTCAACTCCATTATCATCGCTGATGAATTTCATTTTCTTTTCGGATACGTTGCAATTGAATACGCATTCAGGTTATTTATTTCACTTATCAATGCATAATGCATGGCATTTCTCTTGTGATGCTTTGCAATTTCACTCCCTTTCATTTGTCGTTTACTCCATTTTTTCCGCATCACTCCTCGCCGCACGGGCAAATCATTATCAACTTTCTCATTAGCAACAATCATTTCAATTGGCTGTACTTGCTTAGTGGGATATCATATTTTCATTATTAAACTGTTGACTGCACTTGCCGGAATTATTAGCATGTACTTTCATATATGCATGCACACATGTTAGGTATGAATGTGCATGCAAGCCACCTGTGCAAAAATATCAGGGAAAATGGAAAATGATTCTCTTGGTTGTCGTTTTCAACAGCGTCAACATTGCATGAATTTGCTGAGGCTCCTTCCCATTCCGATTAGACCAAAGGTTTGTGGTAGAATGAAGAAAAAAATGTGCTGAGGCACAGTGAAAAGAATTAAATGTGAAATGGAAGAAAGTACCAAGTCAGTTGAACAATAATTGTTGTGATATGAAGGATGAAATGAGGAAAGTGAATGGAATGATAGGAAAAGTGAGAAAAGGTGGGGAGCTATGCGTAAGAGATTTTCATGTTGTTGATTAATTACTTGAAGTGTGATTGCTGCTGTTTGGTCGTAAAGAGCATTCAAATTTTCCCTACTCCTCATTTATCACTTGCATTCTTAATATTGTTGAAATCCAGTTCAAATTTTCCTTAGTTTTCACGCAGGACTAAAGCTTAGTCCATACAAACAAAGAAAATGAGTGTTTACAACCTATTATTTGAGTTGGATTGGTTCTCTTCTCAGTATTTTAATTTGAAAAGTTTAAAAAAATTCATCACGTCCTTAAGCGCTCATGCGGCTTCTTTGTATGGTAGCCAGTATCATTTCTCCATGTACTAACTGAAAAATGTTATGTTCAATTTGTGTAAAACATGCTCTGAAGGCTTGTATTTAACAAAGCAAAAAAATCTCTTCGACAACTCCTCTTATTCTTATTCGATCTTTTGAAGCGACCATTCGAAATTTTGAATCTTATGACGCCCTTTGCCCAACTAAATTTTATTAGGGTGTTTAAAAGTTTAGAGTAGACATGTGTGTTAAGTAAGAGCGTATACAGCATAACTTGCCATTGGTAAGTGATACGAACCTGCAAATTTTTGTATTTGGTTTAGGAAACTTTCATCTATGGCGCATTAGTCGAAAAAATTTAGTCTTTGTCGATCTTCCGTCAGAGAAACACAGAAACCGCGATGAGTGCCGTGTATTCGAAACGTTTTGAAGCCGTGTTCCTATGCGTACACGCAAAAGGGTCAAAAATGTCTTATGGCTCGGCTACCAAGTATATGCAAAAGTCGAGGGGGTTTGCTGCAAAGTGGGTGAATAGGTTCAAAGAGTCGAAAAATGTCGACGACCTTCCAGATCGTGGTTCAGCAGGAAAAGTGACAAAAAAAGACGAAAAAGTGATTGTGACATTGTTTTCACAAAATCCTGGATTATCCTTGCGTCAAGGGCAAGCGAAATTGAAGGAAATAGGATTAGACATACCGCACGTTACATTACGTGAACATTTGCGAGCGAATAATTCAAAATGGCGAAGCACATTGAAGAAACCTTTACTGTCGGAAAAACACACAGTAAAAAGACTTGCCTGGGCACAAGAAAACATTGCGCAATGTAGTTTTTACTGACGAAACTTCCGTTTGGGGTTATGTTATCATACCACGTGCATGGTGTTCCTCATCAAGCCAATTCGTTCAGCGCACCGTCAAACATCCAATCAAGGTACATCTTTGGGGCTGCTTCTCAAAGAAGGGTTTTGGCATTTTGCACCTCTTCACCAACAACCTCAATGCTCCCAGGATGGTCAAAATTTATAAGAAAGCCTTGTTACCGATTGAGAAACGTCAATTCGCCAAAAAAACGAAGAATGGATCTTGCAGGAAGATAATAATCCAAAACACCGGAGCCGACTCTGCACTGAATGAAAACAGGAAAATGGCATTGGTCATCACAATCGCCTGCAACTAATCCCATCGAAAATGTCTGGGCCTACATAAAGCAGAAGATTCGAGGGAAACGTCTCTTCACTTTGAAGCAGGTCTCTGGACAAATTCGACGCGTTTGGAGGGCGCTCCCCCAAGAATACGCCGAAAATTTGGTACAAAGTATGCAGCGTAGATGCCAAGCGGTTATCGACACTGGTGGTGATTGGACCCACTATTAAAGCTATTGCACCAGAACATTTTGAACGTATATATGTAAAAATAATAATTTTCAAATAAATATTTTCTGAATAACGCTGTACACGCTCTTACTTTGTCGAAAAGTCTCCAAATATTCCATTCACTCCGCCTTGGAGAAACAAAGTATAATCAAATGTAGCATCGCTATCGAAAGAATCTAATTTGCCCTCTGTGTTCTGAGCACATCGCATGAGCACATTTAAAAGTACCCTGATTCCTATTTGTCTGATCGAAATTTTATTTCAAGAATATACCCACATTAATTTTGATGTACATTTTTTTTAAAGATTTTACTTGTGCTTTAGATAACAATATTGTGTAGATCCTTTCTCTTAAATATTATCTTTTAGCGTCTATGAAGCTACGTTTCGAAATTGAATTTTAGGAAAAGACAAGTTCATCGCCTTCAGGTTTTATTTTTAGCACACTGATTTTTTCAAACGCCGATAGCTTGGGCAATGAGGAAACTTGTTCGTCCTTTAAAGTATAAAGACCATCAATACACGGGTGCAAACGTTCAAGCCGGCTTAGTCAAAGTAAAGCATCTCCACTAGAAATTATTCGATAATAGATGGTCTATATTCTTGAATTATTTAGTTATGAGTATTTAGATATTAACGTTGTTTTCCATACGACCGATAGTTGAAATTATGTTTTTTTGGCTGGAATATCCATTCTAATCTTTTACGTTCTCCAACTTCAACGCTGTGAAGACTTCTTAGAGCTGAAAGTCCTCATCATTTGGTTAAAAGAGAGGCATAGATCCGTCTTAATTAGGAACGATTTGGCCATCTCAGTTGCTCTTTGAAATCTTCAGATTAATACTATGCGTTTTGTTACTGCAGATTAGTTTCCTAGTAGCTTTTTTCTAAGCTTGCTAGTGAAGAGCTAGAGGTTGACAATTGGATTTGTAGCTACTGTCGACGAGGCCTCTGTTATTTGATCGCTCCGCTTACGCTGGCCGCCTTCGCAAACAATCAACAGAAGGCCTCACCCAATTGAGTGATCTTCAGCAGGCTGCGCATGAAGCAACCATCTGATCATATTGTCAAATGTTGTAATGCTATCTAACAAAATGAAAATTTTCATCCTTAAATACGACAGTGGATTAATATTCTGTTTTCTCTCTTTATTCTAATAGGTCTCAGCTGGTCAACATTTACATCTTAGTGGCGATCTGAAGAGCAATGTATCTGTCGCAGCTCAACAAGGTGTGTACTTCAGTCAACAGCAGCAGCATCAGCAACATCAGCAGCAGCAACAGCAACAACAGCAACAACAGCAAGCGCAACAACACCATCAGCAGCAACAGAATAGCAATAACTTAAGCAATAACCCGCAATGCTCTCAAAACCAAACCGTCAACAATGCACAAGGTAAGGGTCCTTGTTTTTTTGAAAATGAAGCAATCCTCGTTGATGGACTATTTCTGTGTCTTTCCAGGATCGGTGAGCGAATCCTATTCCATGTCGCAATCGCAATCGATCAACTTCACCCAGCAATCAATCCGGCAGCGACAAAGCCATGTGGCGGCGGCGGCGGCCGCTGCGAACTCTGTTGGGATGGGAGGTGGTGTGGGTGGTGGTCCTAATCTAGGAGGTCAACCTGGTATGAACCCGAACGGGCCTGGAAGTACAAACGCCATGGGACAGGCGAACAATGTGCCGCCCGGTATGAGCCAGCAGGCAATGAGCCAAATGTCGGCCGGCGGAAACCCGAACATGGTCGGTCAGAATGGGCTGGGAGGTCAAGGAATGCCTGGAGGTCCTGGCAACCCGATGCGAATGAGCCAAGCGGCGTTGAGCCAATCAATGGGTCAAATGTCGCATGGTCCCGACGCAATGATGGGCATGGCGAGCATGAATCCTGGCGGCATGGGTGGCATGTCTAGCCAAATAGGTGCAATGGGAGCGATGGTTCCAAATGCGATGGGTGGCAATGGAATGGGCGCGAACCCTATGATGATGGGAGCCGGCGGACCGATGAGCATGAGCCAGGCGAAGTTCATGCAGCAGCAGCAAATGTTGAGAGCCCAAGCCATGCAACAACAACAGCAGCACATGGGAGGCAGTAGGCCACCCCCGCCCGAGTACAAAGCAACCCAAGCGCAGTTGATGCAAGCACAACTGATGCACCAAACGGGCGCGGGAAGGTTCCCGAATGCAGCACAAGCGGCTGCTATGAGGCGAATGAGTCAGCAACCGATTCCTCCGTCAGGTAATACATCAGCAACATAGAGTATGTAAAATTCGTATTCGTACGGTCCATTTTTTATGGGTACCCTGGCATTGTATCCTTAAAACAATAAAAATGACCATTCAGGATTTTTTATCTTTCTTCAAAATACTTAAATTTTAGTAAACCATGCAGGATTAACTTTAATCTTCTTGCCATTCGATGAATAAGAAGAAATAATTTACAAAAAGAAGCAAAATCCGTATTCGTACCCATGTAATACCTTGATAATTTCATCATCGCGGCTAAAATGCACGTGCTGTTGTTATGCGAACCGTTAGAATTGACAGCTGAGTCTTATTACAGTAGTTTAAATTTAGTTTCATATGCCGTGTCGAGTCGTAAAGGAATCAAATTAAAAATGGGACGAAATACATGTGAAACGCCAAACGATTTAAGAAAATTAATAGTAGATTTGCAAAAAAGGACAAATCATTGAAGCAAATCGGTGAAATTGTGTTAAGAAGTAAGTCAACTGTGCAATACATCGTAAATAACTACAAGGAGTGTTGCCAAATCACTCGAAAATGCTGAAACCAAAACCGGTCAGTCCTCACAACAAGACATCTATCATTCTTACGACGACTGATTAGGCAGGATCCCGGAGTAAGCGGTATAAAACTTGCAGGATTGCTCGAGAAATACCATGACATCAACGTCACTCCACAAACGGTTAGAAATCACATTAAGAAACTTAGATTTCGAAGCAGAGTTCCAGTAAGGAAACTGTTTGTAAGTGAAGTCAATAGAAAAAAACGCGTAATTTTCGCAAAACTATACCTTAATAAGGACTTTTCGTTCTGGAAACATGTCATCTTTTCTGACGAATCTAAATTTAACGTTAAAGTGGCCGACGGATGCGTACGAATTTGGCGTGAGCGAAATACAAGACTCGCGAAGTGCAACCTCTTGCCGACATTCAAACACGGAGGCGGTTCGGTAATAGTTTGGAGCTAGTTCGGTGCTAAAGGTGTTGGAAATATACACTTTATCGACCGTATTATGAACTCGAACATGTATATTGATATTTTAAAGGGAAATTTGGTCCAAAGCTCTCTCCCAACACGACAACGATCCCAAACACACAGCTTTCAATACTCGTCTGTGGATGTTATATAACTGCCGCAAATATTTAAAAATTCCACCCCAAAGCCCCGAAATCAATCCCATCGAAAATTTGTGGTCGATTGTTAAGAGGAATTTGCGCAAATACGACATTTGGAACATTCAAGAGTTCAAACATACTTTACGAACAGAATGGGACAATATTCGAAGCGATTTAACTACAAAACTCGTAGAATCGATGCCAACAAGGCTTAAACCTATTTACAACCTAAAGAGTTATCCAAGCAAATATTAAAATTTTAGAATAAGCGTTTTATATTTAGGTACTTAAATCGTACGAATACGAATTTTGTTTAGTTATAACCGAAATATTGTTACTTTTGCCAAACTTGTGATATTTACACTTTTTATTTTGTTTTGTTTCGTTTAATATACATATTAACAATGATTTTATTGCACGTCTTATCAATTGGCAGCAACTTGTTACAGCATAAAGAGGTTTTTCATATAAAATTGTTGGGATACGAATCCGGATTTTACATACTGTACATATACACATATTTTTCGGCTGGTCCCATTCTCGACGCCAATCCAAAACTAATTTGAAATTTTTTGTAGGTCCTATGATGCGACCCCAACACTCAATGTTTATGCAACATTCCGCAGCGGCCGGTCATGTGGGTGGACCACGCAATTCCATTGGAGCCGGAGTTCCATTCGGGGGTCCGATGGGTCAGCGACCGCCAAATGTTCAGGTGAATCCGGAAGGTATGCCCATCGGCTCACAGCAAGAATGGCGTCATATAATGATGTCACAGCAGCAGAACATGTCGTTTGGATCGCAAGGAGGCGGTGGAGGACCGCAGATGCGTCAGAATGCGTTTAATGCAGGCGCGCATCAAGGTGAGATGTGTGAAAATTTATCGCTGAAAAATGAAATCGTTAAATCGAAACATTTTGGTAGTTTTCTGAATCAAAAAATCTATGCAGCATTCATTCAAATATTTTCAAATTAATCATCACTTTTGAATTACAAATGGACCTGCTTATGTTATTTCGAACTATTTGAACTCCTCGAGCAGTTCCTGTAATCTAGTCAACAATTTCATTAGCAATCAAAGAATTGAGTTATTTTTGCAAAAGAAGAGGGTTCACCTAAATTTTCTACCTTTATTTCAATCTTTTGAAAAGAATTGCTACTTACTTACTCCATTCGATGTTATCACAACACTTATCGCTCGTTTGGGTGATGAAAACCTAGAATGAGGGCTAACTATGTACATACGTTATACACTGAATAAATAGTACTGTGTTACACATACTTAAACCACACCCACTACCAATTCTTTTCCTCTGTGGTACTATCGGTGGATATTTCCTCTTAGAGGTGGCTATGCTTTAGCGGGTTATAACAACGCTTGTCAATCTTCAGAAATTGTAAGTAAGCTTTTCTATTGCGCACGCAATAGTTACAGCTTATCCAGAAAGGAAATTCATACGATACCAAAGAAAACGGACAATATTAAATTCATAATTATATTTTTATGAATTGAATCTTTTTCGCAACGATGTTGAAATACCGTAATATGCTATTTAATTATTAGCCATGATGGAGTTTCTTCATGGTTAATAATAAAATGACATCATTCTTTTGAACTAAATTTTTGTCAAATAATACGCCCATCTTTGCTGTAAGATTCTTTTCAGATTTATGAAGTTTTTTTATTTATTTCCGCGTATTTTTGGTTCATAACACACAGTCATTTTCGATTTGAGTAGCATGCAGTGACTGTGATGGATCATACATAGTAACAATGCTTTTTACTACCTTTCAGTCGGTACAGAAGCAACTCCGGTGTTATGAGCTGTTATGTCCTTAAAAGATGCAGTTAGCTTTAATAATTCTGTCTTGTGTAGTTTTACTATTTATTTGGAACTCAGTCGGTGAAGACAACACTATTTTTGAGACATATCCATAAAAATAAGGATCATAAGGGGCATTTTGTGAATGTTTTATCGAGCGCTGTAGCAAAAATATACATTCTTCTTACTTGATGGTAGGATTCACGACTACCGCTGTTTGATCCGTGAATAAGATATTTTTTCAATATTCAATCCCTTTTAAAGTTTTTTTCGAAAACATGCTATACTCTTTTCATGTCGTTTCTCGGTCAAAAAAAAATCTTTATTAAAGCTCCCCTGTAGCTTATGATTTGGCCACTCGTTGCCAAATTGTATTGATCGTTATGTATGCCTCCTTTTTCTGCAATTTTTCCTAGATTTTCTCAAGTGAGTTTAAGGTCTTTACTATACAATTTAAACGATATTCTTTCCTTTGATTGCTGAAACTGTTGTCGTTTCTCTTCTCTATAGAGTTTTATACACTGAAGAAGGGTGAACAAATACTCCCGAAATACGTATATGTAAAATAACTCAAAATAAAAATAACGTTTTAAAGGAACAGTTAAAAGTAATCTTTTTTAACCAATTATGCGAACGTTAAACAACCGGGATCTGGAAAATATTAAATTTTAGAATGCGAAACTTATGTAGAGTAGGAGATCTCTTAAATGAATTGGCGATGCTGTAGAAAAGTTATAGCAGAAATTTCTTAGTGAAAATTTCATTGGTCTTCAGTTTGTGTATCTTCTTTCCTATCAATCGAAGCGAGTCCAAAAACCTCTTGATATCAGAATATCACTGAATGTCCTTTAAAAATAATTCAACTTAGAATACCAAATTGATTTCTTCACCGTTTCAGGTGGCTTCATGTCGAATGCATCGGCTGGCAACAATCCTGGCGCTGGCATGGGCGTAAGTGGAATGCAAATGACGCAGGCTCAAATGCAACAGCAAATGCTTCGCTCGCAGCAACAGCAGCAGTTGCAGCAGCAGCAACAACAACAACAGAACCAAATGTCGCAACAGCAGAATCCCCAAAACATGCTCGTTGGCGGCCCCGGGATGGGGCCGAGCTCCCAACATCAACAGCAACAATCTGCCATTCAGCAAATGCTGCACCAGCAGCAGGATCAACAGCAGCACCAGCATCAACATCAGCACCACCAGCAGCAGCAGACACAGCAGGGCATGATGACCCAGATGCAGATGGCGGCCAGTATGCACATGTCGCAAACGCAACAAATAACCCTCCAACAGCAGCAGCAGCAACAGCAGTTCGTGCAGCATTCGCAGCAAACGACAACGAACCAGCAGCACGCCATGATCCAGTCGATGTCGCAGGCTCAGGCGGCAGGCGGAGTAGGCAATGGGAATATGGGCGGCGTTGGTGGAGGCGGTGGCAATCCGAATGCGGGCCAGGTTAACAATCAACAGCTGAATTCCGGCGCGTCTGCGACGGTTGCTTCGATCAATCAAACAATCAATTCGGTTGTGTCGAACACCAACGACTTTGGACTCGACTTCCTGGAGAATTCAGGCGATGTGGGCAACCTGTCCGCTCAGGATCTGCTCAATTCGTTGGACAGCGAAAATTTCAATATATTCTAAACGGATTTTCTATTTGTGAGAGAGGACATCCGCAATGGATGCGTCCCAGCTGATTGCTGGTTCAATAATCAGTGTTTTGCTGCAACCACAGGTTTTTAAAAAAAAAACGAAATAGAACGACCGACGGTGACACACCAACGGTGATCCTTTGGTGATAGATTTGTTGTTTAAACACTTTTTAAGGAAATTAATAAAACAAAAAATATTGTAGTAGTGCAAATCGAGAGGGAGAGAAAGATAGAGAGAGAGAGAAAGTGAGAGGAAAAATGTACGACGTAGAATAAATAGGATTGTAATAAGATCTTCTTTGGGGGATAACCTCGCATTCCTAAGGGATGGGACACATTTTTAAGAGTAGCGTTCATTCGTTAGGCCATATAATATACTACATAATACAGTTATGACTATTTACCAATTTAATGTGGACAGTATAAAAGCAAGGAAACAAACAAACAAACACTTACATGCATAGTATATACATACAATGATACATACACGCGGTTTTGTACGTCTGTAACGGTTAGAATACAAAATTGACCTACTATTGAAATCCCGAATAATTCTTAGTATATCTCCTCTATTTATTTTTTGCAGTTATGTCTTGTCTTAAAGTGTTTTTGTGGATGGTTTTATGTTGAACAATTTCGTTTTTATATTAAATTCTCGTTTGTTTATTTCTTCTTTATTTTGTGTAAAAAAATTTACATTATTTATTTGCATAAGTTGAGATTAAAATTGTTTCAGTTGAAAATAATGTGTCATAAATGTACATCAGTTTGTTACCTCTTGATTGGGAAAAAAATATTGAATTTTTTCTTATCGTTTTTCCGTGTCCTATGAAAATTCTCAAAATTGATATGTTGTTGGAATAAGGCTTTGCATTCTCGTTTCTTTGGGAGCACAACAGTTTGATATTCAAATCCATCAGAAAAATTAATGGGCTTGATCTTCATATGGCCTGAGCAACAAGTGAGGCCTTTTTTGGACACGTATCGCTTGTTAGATTTCGTCAAGTCACAACGGCTCGAAACACAGTTGCCATAAGAACGCTTTTGCGTTTTCGCTACCTTTCAAGTACGTTTTACCTGAAAAACTTGGTGGGAAGATGGACAAACCGACTGTTGATGGCTGCATATTGCAGATACAGGAGACGTGTGACGAGATTTCTAGCTTATTTTCTGGTATGTATTTTAACAGTTTAAGCCAATTTTGGACAGTTTATTTCGACACATTGTAGTCACTAAATGTTGCCATCTTTACCCAGCGAAACTCATCCATTCTTTCTATATTACTATCTGCGTTGATTATTTCGAAATAAGATCTATTTTCTGTCTCGCTTTGAAGATCAAAAATTCATATGCGCAGAAGTTTGCTGATTGTGATCTTAAAACGATTTGATTGATTTCACCTCAAAACTAGATAACACATCATTTTGTCTCGATATCGCAGCCAAACTAACATCTCAACGCTAATCGTTTAAAAAAATAAGAAATTCTAATAGTGTTCCTATCTAAGATAGACCAAAACTGTCAATGTCCCTAAAATACTATCAAAGTGTAATCGATTTCAATTGATCCTCACTGAATGCCAATTATTGCTATTGTACTTTCCCTTCGCTGTAATTAATTTTTGTTTTGCATATGAGAATAAGTTTAAAAATTAAATAAAAAACCAACATAATTTATTATTTAATAAGTTATTTCCTAGAACCGAGTGTAGAAATTCGAACATGGAGACGGAATGTATGTCGCCAAAAACCATTTTTTTTTTGTAAAATACAACTCTATATTACCCAACGTGTAAAATGCAAATCCCGTTTGTTTTATTACCGTATAAAAAAAATTTTGAACCTTTTTTTTAACATATTTTTTATTGATATATAAAATGTACTATTTTATTATTATTTTTTTGAAACTCTATGTAAAGCAATCACCTATTATATGTTCATAAGCAATTTAAAGAGATAGTTTTTAAGGATCATATTTCTACAACGCGTCGTGAGCATCTCAAATTGATTTTCACTTGAGATTCTTGTTTTGGGTTGCTCTTATACTATTTTAGTTATTATTATTATTATTATTATTATTATTAAAACAAAAAACAAATTTAAATTTAATGCTAATTTAATTGGAAAATATAAATGAAGTTTTATTATTTTGTATAAAAATTGACAATGAGAAAAAATCACATTTTCGATGAGAAATTGATTTAAACAAAATGAAAGTGTCCAAGAACAAATATTTATGTATACACACACACACACACTCGCAAACCCATAATAAAGTTCAATGAAATCAGCTAACAGACTGATAAGATCATATTTACCAACTTAAAATCGCCGTTTGTACTATAGACAATTTGCAATATATCTGAAAATCAATATATTTAAAATTTAATGTACATGAAATATTTTTTTGCTCGAATGCATTGACGATCATATTAATCCGAATACATTTTTTTATGAAAACAAATATACATAAAGTATCTTTATATACATATTTTGTGTGTGGATAGATTACAATTTAGTTGCAGAATATTCTATTTTTTTTTAAAAATTTAATCGTTGCTTTATTCAACAATCCAATGTTTAGATTTCAACAGAAAATATTCTAGAAAAATGTAAAATGCGGACAAACATTTTTAATAGAATTTATTATTTAATAATTTTTTTTGGTGTAAATCAAAAGAAAGTATGCAAGAGATACAAACAGGAGATATTTAAAAACAAAACAAAGATCCTTTTAAATAAAATTATAATGAAAAAAAGTTATGTTTGTTATGTTGTGTTTTTTGTTTTTATTTAATTTGGGAAACAGGATATTATACTTTCAATTGATTAAATTTAATTGAATGATTTTTTTTGCGAAATTCTGACTAACAGATTATTTTGAATTTGACCAATGGATTTTTATGTGAATTATTTGTCTTTAAACGAGTGTTGGTATTAAAAAACAAAATGGCGGCTCCCTAGCATTTCTCCAGAAACGCCATATTTTTCCATGGCTTCGCGGCCGGACCGTTTTCTCCTGAATTGTTAAGGTTATGGCTATCAAAGAATTGTCAATATAATAACAGCCAGAGAAGTACGTAAGATTTTTTTAAATTGATTTTTGACAAAATGGCGTCATTTGGAAAAAAAAGGTAAAAAAAAAAACGAAAAAAAACGCTCGAAAATTGTTAATAACAATTGAAATATGCAGCATAGAAAAAAAATCCTACGTGCTTCTATACAGACACTAGTTTTGAACATATTGTAAAAAATTCAAGTAAATTGAACAAAAATTGTTTGAGAAAAGAGTCCGGCTAGTTTGGAAAATGTTGTTCCGAGATAAACGCGTTTAAAGTTTAAGTTATTCAAAAATCATGAATAAATTTGATATACCTCTAGTCCGCAAAATACGAACTTCAGCGTTTTCTGCTAACGTGCAACTAACATAGCACGTGTACAGTTTTGAGAAATTTATATTTAAAATTGTTCTAAATTTCAATACTAAGGACGCGCGGGGATACGCGCGAATTGCGCTCCGAAAGAGCAGTGAGAGGCGCCGCGCTAATTTAAAATTTCGAACACTTACAATTTTTTCCACTAAATGAAACTTTGCTACATGATTTATATGATGATAAGGTATACTTTAGAGCAACAAAAAAAATTGATTTCTTGAAAATACTACAGTGATGTTCCCCCTTAATTCAGTTCTTCGAAACTTCTTCCTACTTATGTGGTTTCATTGCCAAAATGAATACAAACGCTCGTTGTGAATGAGGAAACATAATTACATGTAAAATTGTGTTTAACTGATTCTGAGGGTATGCCAGAAATATTGTTTATAGCTTACTTATTTTACCTTCCATCAAAACTGAATAAGACAAAAAAGGTCAGTTAAATTTACAAATATTTTCACTGTTCTCATCGATTCATTGTCGTCTTCAACAAGTAAGAGTTTTTGACAAAATGAAAATGTTTACTGAATTTAAAAACTGAATGGGCAAAACATGTCATCTAGAACATGTTGGAATACTGACGAGAAGTTTCAAGTACGTCGAACAAATAGTTTCATCACAAAAAAATTTTTAAAATCTAAAATTCGATGCCTAGAAGTAACCTAAATGGACCTGTCCCCAGAATACAACTGTTGATACCTACAAGTAGACACGATGGTTTATTGCGTAACTTACTACTCATAGAATGGTAAACTTATGCACAAAGTGCAAATATTTCTATATTTTATTATTCCGGCTTCAATTTACTTTTGTCCTTTCGCATACGTAACAACACGATGAATCCGCTTGGTTACAGATATTTAGGAGTTTTTAGGGGGAAATCAAATTAACCTAAGATTTTATCGCATGGATCGTCTGGCAGCAAAGATTCATATAGAACATTAGAATAGATTTTTTTATATTTGTGTAATTTAATTTTTTGTGTGAATCTCAAAAATTCAACGAAAAATGAAACTTCGAAACACACAAGCGTCGAAAATTTCCTACCAAATTTCCAGGTTTGTGTTTCTTTGTCACTGGGGACAGTCTTTTATAAAGTAAACTGTTGTTTGTTCTCAGAGATGAAGTGGTAGGCCCAGACGACCTTTCGAGATTCACTTGGACTTTTCAGTATTAGTGCGTAATATCTTAAATCGTCTTTTTTTGTTCTTTGACTTATATTTTTGCTACTCCGATTTCGAAGATTTTTTTCATCTGTAATTCACAAGCAAAAATCCTATGAATGCTATCTCCTAAGTTCACTATGACCTCAAGCAAATTCCTGTCTGTCTCGTTAGGTTTTCAAATCTTAAATTGTAGATATTTTTGACACTATCACTAATAGTTTCAAAAATATCTACACTAAGGTTCAAAAATGCATTTTCTGATAAAACTCACTTTGTTTTTCTCTTTCCCAGTAGTTAAATTTTTTTTCAACGTTGGGATGTGGAAATCTTCAAAAGATACCGATCAGCTCCTGCCTCTCGGCATGCCGGATTTCTACCGACTAAAACCACCTCCGTTTCCTTCAATCACTCTCTCCATCAAATTTAGTAATTCTCCGTATTTAAAATTTCAGGACATAGTACTTCCCAGACGATAAGAATCGGTATAAGGGATAGTACCAAATTTGTAAGTTTTAGTGTCTTTTTAGTTAGATTAATAGCTCAGACTATATGTTTATGAATTATTTCCTGTAGATTACATGTTCGGCTTTTACATTCGAAATAGGTCTGCTTCTACTATAGGTATCACTACTATGCTACGTGGCTATTTCCTTCTTTTATTTTAGTCACATTTTCAACAACACAACAATTCCATTTATTCGTAATTTTTCTTCAGACGTGTTTGCATATATATTTAGCTCTTCAGTGAAGACTGTTTGAAATGAAAAACGGTGTTTATCAGAGTTTGAAATAAAATAATAAATGTTTATTTATTATATACTGTTTCATCGTTCAGGCGATGTGGTAAATATGTTGAAGTTGATCCGGTACATAAATTAATGCACTTAAGATGTTATATTATTTTGCACTCCAATAAATGTTCATTTATTTGCTACACTGAATGTTAAATATTGCATTTATATTTTATTCCTTACTGGGAAACATGAAGGTACTTTGATTCATGTATATTAACATTTTATGGATGATGATCAATATTTTCTAATACATTTTTACTCCTATTTTAATGCCTTTTCCATTGATTTGCTACTTTTCTGTGCAAACTCGACTATCCATTTTTTCACTGAATACTCATCACTGATTCTGTCTGGCCTAGAATGATTAGATAAGCATGAAACTACAAAATATAAGGAAATAGATTTCGACAGTGTTTCCTCCACGTCTGTCTTTAGTTTTTTCTTAACGATTTTAAAACATTTTTCTTAGTCATTTTTTGAATACAAGAAGCAGTTTCTATTTCGTTATGGTCTTCTAGGAGTAATTTTTAAAGAATCATTGCTTCATTGTGATGAACTGCTAAGGTTTGATTAAAAATATAGTTCAAAATTAAGTCACCTTCTATTATGAAAACGTCCTTCATATGATTTTTCAACCTCTTCATTTGGCGAAATCAATTTCTTTGATCCATTGCATTTCAATTATCTCTTTATACACTTCTGTTGAATTTATCTCATTTGTTTCTTTCTAGTGACATATTAAAAGGATAGTTGAGTAGAATAAAGCGAGCAAATCCTTGTAGGTTTCATTTTAATCTTATCTATATTGTTCCTTACTTACACATGTCTTAAACATACCATTTTAGTTTAGCTTTTCGTTTAGAACTGTTTTCTGCTCTTTAGAAAGCATTCCTTTTTGCTGCAATGTCCATGGATATTTTATGGCAATCAAATTTTTTTAAAATCGCCAGAAAAATTGTCATCCAAAAAAATGATGAAAGTGAAGGCAATTTTTAAAAAAAATCACTTAAGGGGAGGCCTTGAAGGAAACAAAAATCAACTTTTTCAAAAAATTGCATTTTACAAACCAAAAATCTATTTTATTTAAAATTTACACACATAAAAGTTTAGCATTTCAAGAAGTTGTAAAAAATTTTTCAGCTAAAAACATTGAAAATTGTCAATTTTACGGCAGTTTTCCTCATCCAACCTTTTTTTGCGGTAGGCAGAATATTTCGGGGCAGGTTCATCTCAAATCAAAAATTTCTTATAGTTTATGCCCTTGGCTCGTGCTTGAACGAAGGAATTGAAAAAAAATATGAAATTTAAAGTTTTGAAATGGATTTGAATGAATTTTCGTCTCAATTTTTTTAGAATTTGTTCGATTCTCATCGTTTTTAAAATATTTTTTTCGTATAAAACAAAAACGAGTCGACCAAATGAAAATCCCTGTGAACTGTGCAAAGTTTCAGCAAAATCGGTCGATTCGTTCTCGAGAAATCGTGCCTACCGCACGGAAAACCAAAGTTTCGAGAAAAACACGTTTCAAGTTTTTTTTTACCGCGATTTAATGGATTAAAGTTACTTTTTAGCGACTTACATCGAGTCGTCGATTCCAGGTCCATACAGTAATTGTAATTGCCTTATTCGCGATGTTCAGAGCATCCTTTTGATGTTGTGATGTTTGATGAAAAAGAAAGGAGCTGATTTTACGCGGTAGAATCGCGCCGCATGCCGACTGTGCAGTATTCAAATCTCTATAACTCCGGTAATATTAATCGAATTTATTTCACATTTGGTGTGAATACTCTTGAAGTACTATACTTTATGGAATGCAAAAAAATTCGATCGATTTTTTTGAAAATACAAGACATATGTAACCCCTTAACAAGGTTTGGCGACTGGAGCCATACATCAGATGAAATTTCATATAAAAGTTCTGAACCTCCCACTAAGGTCCATACTAAAGTTAAGAACTTCATTAAACTTTAATGAAAAAATGGCTTCTAATGAAATAATGACTTAGTATTAACTTTTGCTGGTGCAATCCTCGGACCAAATTTTTTTAAAAGGTTTTCGTATTGTTTTTGCTTTATGTTTCTCTATTTTTATTGTAGTATTTTCCATGATTTTCTTACATTTATTACAAACCCAACAAACAAGAGACACAATATAATGACACAATTTAATATGTAACTATTATCAAGCAAAAACCATTATCTAGCATCGATGAACGTAGAAATACATTAAATTTTCTTATGAATAAATAACTACTTATTTTGATTAAATACTAACTAAAAATTAAAAATGTACAAATAACAGCTAATCGATAAGAATTCATAAGTATTCTTTTTTAAATATAAACAAATGTAAACTGATTCTAAACAACTTCTCACACAGATATATTTCTCAACATAACCGTTGTGTATAATTCTATGAAATACAATTGATTTATAATTATTTGCATGTAATTAAAATATTTGTTTAAGAGCAAACACCACATAGTCGCAGAATTCAAATATAAAATAAAGGAAATAGTAACCTGTACAGTGAATAAAACAACTGACCTTATGTCATTTCTCTTATGAATTATTGGATTTTTTGCAATTAAATCTTTCAATACTATCAATAATGTTATAAATCTAGCTGCTAGTTGTATTAATTGTGAAGTTTGAAATTCAAGAGATGGACGATATCGTATTTTATTTGAAATTTACATAACATGATGAACTCATCCAGTAGGGATGTTAATTATCAATTAATTAGATGATTAATTAGTGTATCTATGGTAGAATAAGTATTGATTTAAGATGAAGATTAAAGGATGTAAATCAATTTGTGTAGGTTATCGGATGTTAGATGTATGACAATGGCAAATATTGAAATAAATAATGGATAGATATTTGAAAGAAACATGTTTAATTGAAACGGGCGTATCACTGTGGAGCGTCGCAATATTGCTGATTTTTTATTCATTTGTTTATTACAAAGTTAGAAGAAATAGGTTGAGTAAAATATTTTAGGGATACTTTGATGTATGCTAACACAAATTGAATGAATTTGTTCATACTGACCCTTCTAGAGACAGTTTGCTTTTTATTACGTTTCGCATGATTCCACAATCATAGTCCATTTCGATTATAGTAAAACTAACTTTTCTATTGTTATAAAGAACGATTTTTTTCATCGACGACGACATCGTATTCGTCAACAACACTGCTGGAATGGAAAAATCGAGATCAAGGGTGGCACCATGATTCTGAAGACAATTGTTTTGAGTTCTTCTTCTTCTTCTTGACTTGACTTATTAATGGGTTCGCGGGTGGTGCTATTGAAATGAAGTTTTAGAAATCAAGTCGTTTCAATTGAGTGGAATTGGAATTGGTTTGAGGATAGGCTAAATGAATTGTTGGTTGTGAAAATGAGTGAAAAATGATAGAGCCACTTACAGTTTCGGCAAAATTGTAAATTTTTTGATTTTTCTGTTTTTTTTAATTGGCTACCAAAAACGGAAGAACACTCTTTCGAAGCTTTCTGAACCCACTCAAGCTTTGTAGAAGCATCGGAGACACAAACCAATAGAGTTCAAAAGGTATTGAGATTGGCCTAGTTTACGCTAGAGCTTCTCGAAGAACTTTTCGAGATCTTCACTCGTTCTATATAAAGAGAAGCATGAAGCAAGAAAAGTAAGTGATAATTGAGCTTCGATTGAGGAAAGCGTTTCGAGTAGTCGTTGAAGGTAAAGTGCGATGAACGAATTTAGGCCTACGGTTACAGTGAACTCTAAATGACTGACTAAAAACTCTCGAGAGGGCTTGTCATAGTACCGAATAATAGTCTATGGATACACTAGTCGTTAAACTTAGAGTAAAAAGTGGACTATCAATTTTCAACGCCGGGTAGCTCCGAGGAACTACCACGAGCTTTCAGCGAACATATGCTTTGCTCTGCTTTACACCTGTATTTCCTATAGTTGTTTCGCTGTGATCTCTGTTATATTTCTCTTAATGCTCTGTTAAATTTAGTTTAAAAGCTTCATTTCCCCACCTAGAGTTTTCCCACTGTATATTGTATACACTGTGCACCGAATAATAGACGTGTTGTGTTTTAGAGAATGGTCGTGAATAATTAAGTACGTTCAGACTAGTGATAGTGTATTGTGCACCGTGTTGATGTAATAAAAAATAGAAATAAAGTGCGTGATAAGTTTGTAACTAAGATGTGTTTATTAAATTCCAAAATTTCCTGATTACTTTTAACAGCTTGTGAATTTACAACTGTATTATCAAATTTATTACGCCCTTCAGCATCTATCAGGCGTTTAAGTAATTTTCAAATTTTGCAAAGTCTTTCATCGCTATTCAATTGATTCACAGACAAATAAACAGTATGCGAATTTATTTTCGCTTAAATTTAGTTCAATATGTGCAAACCATTTAATGCTTTAGTTCAAAGTTATAAAACTCTTGAGTCGCTAACTTCGGTATTAATGAAAACTGTTACCAGAAATTCCCAAGCATGACTTAATAACGTTTAATTTTGTTGCTTAGTAAATGTTGCTGTATTTAAGTATTGGGAAGAGTTTTTGAAGAAAATAAGACAAGATTGAATGTCCTGTGATTCAATTTTTACGAGACGAATTTCCCTATAGATTATTTAGTTTCATAAATGAACTTGAAAGTCATTTTTAAAATCGTAGTTACACTTAAATAAGCAATTTAACACAAAAAAATATTTAGTGGTAATATAGACCTAGACAAATTCATTTTCCAAAACCCACTCAGATTATTAGCGGTATAAATTAGAGAATTTGCGTTAATTTTTATTTACTAATTTAAAGAAGCAATCTCCACGGGAATAGACAGTAAAATCAGTATATTAAAAATAGTTAGTTTCGCTTAAAAACCAAATGTGAAGAATAACTTCATCCGATGTGTACGTTAATTTAATAAGTCTCGGCAGTGGCATTTCAAATCGTTATCAAGGGAAATTGTGATTCATCGAGTCCCCAGCACTGCTTGTGCCTTGGATAAAGTGTAAATTGTCATAAAATTGCCAGCACATAAATCGCTCACAATGCGAATGTGCACTTGGTTTTCATCTTTGCTAAGCAAAGTTACATTCTATCAGCACATCTCAAAGTGCATGAAGAAGTACATAACCATATATGTAATTTTTTAATATAATATTTAGTAACTAAATATTATATGTATTATAAAAATCGCTGCATATTAAACATTTTTAATTAATTTAATTATTTCCCTATGAAGTGGATGAAATCATGCGGTAAATTTAAATTGGTGCGTGTCATTATGATACTCGATACTCTTTAATAGCTAGTTCTGAATAATAACTGGATTCGGATTTTTTTTTTGGTTTCATCGCAACCTTCAGAGTCCTCTCATTGAACGGTTTCATATTCAGAGTAAATGTCTTTCAATTTATTCATTTTGTCCTTTTTGTCGTTAATTTTATTTAAATAAGTCGTTACAGACCTAAATATGTCTATCACATACACTTTTGCTCTGTAATTTTATTTGAGTTGCTTTCAAAATTAAAGTTAAAATTGATAGTACTTTTACTATCTTCTTTCCCATGAAAAATTGTGCACCAGAATAACTTTACAACTTGATACATTGTGCAATCAGCATAGAGGAAGCTATGTTTTTCATTGATAGCCTATATATTTACATATTTTGCGCTTCGGCTTTCATTTTAGTTGGCACATGGTACGGGACTCCAAAAAAAGATACGCATACCAAGAATTTGGTACGTACAAGGGGCGGTCAAGGAGATTGAAATAAACCATTAAAATGTTTTTTCTTTTCAATATATTCTCCCTTAACCCAGAAACATTTTTCAAATCTATCGAATATCCTAGAAATATCATCGAAAATGATTTCTGTGGTCAAAATAGGATAAAACTGCCGACTTAACTTCATTATGGTCGTTAAATTTTTTTCCACGCAACTCCTTCCTCTTCTTTGGAAATAAATAATAGTCTGGTCAAAATCGCCTCGATGAATAACAGCCGTCGCAACGTGGCTCCTTTTATTAATATCCCTCTTCTTTTTTCTTTGAAAGCATCCTTCAGTTGTCCTAGTAAGGTAGCATAGTATTGTTCTATTATGGTAACACCACGATCTTTGTAATCGAATAATAGGATACCTGCTGTATCCCAAAAGATGGTCATCATGATTTTTCCGGCCGATTATGAGACTTCATATCTTTTTGGGAGGGGTCTCCCTTTTTATGCCTTTGCATCGACTCCTGTTTTGATTCAGGTTCATAATGGTAAACCCGAGGCTCATCAACAGTTACTATCTGGGCCATAACATCTTCCTTCTGCTTTCCATAGTGACCCGAAAACTCGTGAAATGCTGGCAGCTTGAAACCCACCTTGCACTGAATTTTTTCATCCCAAGATGTTGATGTAGGATGCTTAAAATAGTGAATCCTGATACTGCAACTATTGATGAAAGCTAGTTTTTTTTTAACCGGGCATCTTCCATTATCAGCCTTTCTACTGTGTCGATGATTTCTTGCGTGGTACCCTCAACCGGCCACCCTGGTCGAAAGTCGTCTTCAATCGAGTCCCTTCCTTGCCTGAAAAGGCCATGTCAGTTATACATCTTAGTTTTGTCAGACACAAAGTACTCGTAAACAGCTAACATCTTTTGAAAAATCATCTGGGATGTCTTTCCTTGTTTAGTGAGAAGTTTTATTACGGCTCGATGTTCCATTTTCTCCATACTGCCTAATTTATTGTGGAGTGACTTATTTGCTCGTTGATCACTTAGAACTTAATGATTCAATCAGGTTCACATTGCTGATATTTATACTGAAAATGAGTCACCTAATTGGATAATAATCCACACTACCGCCAAACCGTCCATTCCGTGAACTTTTAGACCTCCTTTTGTACATCATCTCTGGGTAGCATTTTTCAAAATACGCTGACGTATATATTTTTCGGGCAATGTAAATGCGCTTTAGTACTACCGACACATTAGAGCCGCTTATAATAAGCTGGCGGTAATGAAGTAAAATATATATCGTAAGAAGTTAAATGAAATAAAAAATTTACTGTTGTCGGTGCCATCTATGGAGATAGCAAATAAGTTATGTGAAATTTGACTTATCAATGAGACATTTGGCAGCAAATCTATCTGGACTTGCTTTTCGCCTTATAAAAATTTTCATGGCAGTTCAATTGTCAGTCACAGCTGTGTACAATATGTGTTTATGTCTAATGTCAGATCAACTGACAGACTCAATGCATGATGTGTTACTGTCTCATTAGATCATAGCTCATTATGGGCTCTAGTGTGTCAGTAGTATTCTATCAACGCTGTTTTATGTTATGTTTGCAAATGTATTCGTGGCCATGTTTAGATAAATTAGTGGGATGCAATCAAAAATTATTCTTCTGGGAAATCGTGTTAATTTTTCTCACTTTCTCAATGTTAAACAAATTACCAAATGTTTGGATTGACACGTGCAGTAATTTGAAACTTTGTGAAAACTGGAAAACAATATTGGTTTACCGCTTCGATTCAAACTATCGTGCGAGTTTAATTAAAAAAGCGAAAGCCCTGTAAGTGTAGGAAATATGACCATTTGATAAAAGATTATGAAAATGATTATATACACCAGTTTCCCAGACATAATCCTGCTTTTTACAAAATACAAAGAGTCGTGTTTAGTTTTCAATGTGATATGATCGAGCTCCTTTAAAAAACTCTGTCCTCTCGAAGTAGCACAGTATCATTGCATGCATTCAAGCCAACTTTCAATCTTTCACCGTAAATTCCGTATGCTTAAAACCTGACAAACGTCCTTCTTATTTGCGCTTGACGATGACATTCACCAGTCCGCTAAATAAATATTGAATAAATACTAGCTAAACTTTACATTCAAAATGATACAAACCATTCATAATCTCTAGCCTATTGATAACTATTCACCCTTATCCACCATTCAAGTCCTACCATCCATACCTTGACTTAGAACCAACTTAGCTGCTTCACTAGTTCCCGGATAAAGTCCATCGACCTTAAAAAACCATTTCATAATCTTCTTCCGCACTCCGTGGATGACACAAAAGTGTCCTTTTTGAATCGGCAGGCTGCTGGAACAGGCTGATGGGGTCGTAAAGCTTCTGTTGGATCTCCATTATCCATGCGGTGTCCATTCATGGAGCGACATATAGTTCAGGAAGTGATTTTGTCTAGCAGCCATACGGCAAGCGTTAGACTTCTGGAAAAAGAAAGCAAGCGCGGAGGCTTAGGATCATCCTATTCAGTGTGTCTATTTGCAACATTGATTGCACTTTAAACAAACAACGCCGAGCACAAACAATTGCATCCTTATGACATGTATGTCCTTGCAGCCGCGAGGGGTTGTCATGGAAAAATCGAAAAGTGAAGTGAAAGTTAGATGGATATAGTTTGTGTAAAAAGAGCGCCGAGAGATAGTGAAGATATAGCCACCATATATTAGGAATTTCAGCCAGGACTATTCATTAATACCGCCAATACTCACGCATTAGCTAACCAACTTCAATCAAGCAAGAAGATAAGCATGATGTAGTGCCACGTTGTCCAAACTTTGCAAACAGAACCTTTCCCGAAACCATGACTTTTTCTGAATACACATTAAACTTTATATAGATTCCAGGATATTCACACAATCCCACCAGTATCATCATTGTAGACAAAAGTAATTCTCCCTCTTGACCCACCATCGCCTCCTTGTCTCGTAGGCTTACAAGGAAGCATCGGTGTAAAGGTGATGAACGATGACTTGTCGCAACGATTACGAACAACGCTAGACCCTTTTTAGCGTGGCACCTTCATCAGGTTGACGCCATTGATTTACAAACATCCCCACATGTCCTTTACACCTGAAACTAAGGTGCCCTCGAGCAGAAACCCTAGATAGGACATGCAGGAGCGACGAGGAAGCAGTAATTGGTAAACTGAGTTGAATCGAAACGTGATAGACATCCTGATGTGAAGCGTATGGAAGTTGCTGCGACACAATATGCATCGAGAATCTTGAAAGATAGGTGTCCTAGTGCATAGTATGATGTGCAGTGGAATTATTTGTGACAAGTGCTGAGGAGAGATGTATCATAGGTGCATAAGCAAGAAAAAAGTTGTTTGCACAAATGTCAGGCATGATCTAACTTTTATTAGAATGAAAAATACAATCAATATAATTCTACGAGAAGTGCGGCAGTTACATTCTTTGTTAATTCAGAATGTGTGAAACCTACAGTTTTGTTAGTACATTTCTAATTTTGAGGATATTCAATTGTATCATTAGTGAAGTCATTCTACCACTGACCAAAGCTGTTTCCATAATTGGAACTTAAAAATGGTCATAGGATCTAAAAAATGGTCAATAGTACAACTTTCACATTGGAAAGTTGGGATGGCGTTTTTAGTATAAACAAGCAGAAATCATCACTTGAAGCTGGTTGCCTCAATCAAAGGTGAGCCTGCCCTGTTTGCATGATTTTTTAACACTAGGCATGCAGCTTCAGCATCTATTATATCCAGAAACTTCAGTCTATCAACTCTTTGATACATTATCAACTCACCAATTGTTATATCGGGCATAGACCATTTTACACACATTAATGAAATCTACCTTTACCTTATTGTTGGCATTCAAATAGACTATTTTTAATTGCAAAGAAGAAAAGTCCTTATAGTTCAGCATAAAAAAAATGCAACAGTACAGTCAAAACCAGTCACGCAGCTCTTAAGAATATTTAAATCTAATATAAATAAGTGTGCAAGTAAAAAAAGTATGATTCATAAATGGGAAGTGTGGTTTCGGGGTGACGGATGGCATCCTCTTCAGGTGCTGTCATTTACCATCCGCCACCAGACAGCACGACCACGGTTAGGCTTGTTGATGGGTTAAGCTCGTTATATTTCAACTATTTTATTATTTGTATCCGCGAAGTATAACGACTGTCAATTGGTTCGTATATATGCCTACGTCGCTGTTCTATATAAGTCAGTTTGTCATTGGTTAGAACCTTCTAGTCTAGTCTTCTGGTGTGCTTTGGGTTAACAATTCACAAACAAAAGCACACTAGAAGAGCTGAAAAACGAAAAACGGATTGTTAGGGTGGCCTCAGGATTTTTTGCTAAACTTGGTAATAAACTCTAAAACAGTGCTGGGTTGCTGCGGATTCAGTCGTAGGAGCCATGCTTCCATCAACAGAATCCGCAGCAGCCCAGCAATTTTAGCAGTTTTAGATAAACGATTTTTTTAAATTTTTTAAACATTTCAATTTTTTGTAATGTTCCCGACTTTTTTGAGAGGGAGCATAAGTCAATTATTGTTATACGAGTTATTCCACAATTTTTCACGCAGAAATCAGTATGCCCTCTCCCAACGGCCAAATGTAGTCTTTTTTTACAGATCCGCCCTGGTCTATTATGTTATATTGATTTTGTATCATACTAAGCACTAGTACCAACTTTGGAAAATTCATGAAAGAATTGAGAGAATGATTTACAGGCGATGGAGGTGGTTTCAATCGAAAAAATTTGGCATACCAATAGACAGGAGCTGATCGGTAACTTTTGAAGATCGCAACATCTCAATTTTGAAAATTTCAAGATGCAAATTTGATGTCCAGTCAAAACTGAAAATGATCAATTCGTGATGTATGATTTTGTCAGCTGGAACTTATTAACTCCAACATTCTTTGCAAATAAAGCATTTCAATCGTATCTCGTTTAACTGAACTAACTGAATTTTTTTTCTTCTTTTTATATAGCAGTAATATATGAAAGAAATGCACTGATACTTGATATCTTGTGACGGACAATAAAGAAGAATAAGGTTTCTATATGTGACCTAGATAAGTTTTCACAAGACTGGTTCAAACACAAATGTATATATTTTAAAGAGTAGTTGAGGGTCAACGTTTTTAACGGGAAGTGCATGAATATCAAGCTATGCCACTGCAGCTCCTCCTTGAAAATTCATGAAATCGAAACGATGGTAAACATAACACCATTTTTCTTCTACTATCAATTCAACCAGCAAATCTTGTCTTGTTTCTCAACTACATACAATTCGATTATTACTACTCACTCATATTCTAGATAATCGTTTGATTCAAATCTAGTTTTACTAATAGCATCCACATTGCGTCGATCAAGTGTCTACGACCCAAATCTATTTCCTTCAATTAAATGTGCCCAAGTGAAAGGAAAATCTTCGTTTAAGTGGAATCAAGCGTTTGATCATTAGAAAAGGCACGTGTTACAAATATATAATTGAATGATTAAATCGACAAAACGTACAAAACTAGATAGCGAGAAAATACACATATCTGCGAAAAATGTCGGCACTTATTTTATCTGTACCTTAATGTGATCCAATCGGTTATCGAATGAGTCGCGTTCTGGACATTTATTCTGGTCGAAGGCTATTTGATGTCAACGTGCAAAGACATCTATCGGTGTTCCAAAATGTTCCTAAAAATGCTCTCCTATGAAACTGCCTCCCGCAACCAACACTAAGAACTTTCAATTTCGAAAAACGCCCTCAGTTTCCTGAAAAAAAACTCCTTACCCAAACATCAACCCACGTCGGCCACTGATTTTTGAAGAAGTGCTAAATATTTCAATTTTTTTTCGTAATTGCAATCTCAGATCTGTTCTCGAAATAAAGCCTGGTATAATCCCAAAATCCAATCTCAGACGTTCTCAAAATACAATCTGAAATAACTGGAAACTACAATCCGAAATATATAATTTTGTTGCTATGATGTCTCACATATTCTCAAACAACAAATTCATAATTGCTTAAACTGAAATACAATACATTCTTAAATTACAATCTCAAAATTATAATTGAAATAGAATCTCAGATGGTTTCAAACTATAACATGAGAGGTTTTAAAACAACAACTTCACATAATCCAAAAATATATTTGTAAGTTCTTTGATATGCCGATTTAGAAAGTATGACCGACTTGCAGAGTTAGGATTGATTCCTTTGGAAACATAATCTTATTTTAATGCTTACGATACTGCCGCAGCTGAGATGAATATTGATTAGTATCTTAAACTTTTTAACCACAATATTATCAAGCGTAATACATATAAGAAAACTTTTATTGTTATTGATTCTCGAAACTTTTGAAACATAGTCCTAGTATCTTCACTCGAGAAATTTGAAACATAAAGGCAAACATAAGGCAATTATTAAAATAGAACAACCACTGTTTATGTAGCTTCCTTATCTTAAATGTTACTATATATGTACAACGCCATGTACTTTATTTAATCCAAGCAAATAGGACTGCATGACCGATCATAACGACCATCGCAATTGCAATATGTCTCAGCGCGGAATCATAAACCTAAATTTATAGTTTGAATATAAATTATACATCTACAATTGCACTCGATCACGGCTAATTCATATCTATCTCGTAACTATCATTTCGTGGATAGCAGAAAATATGCAAAGAAAATAGGAATGGAGATTCAAAAGATACTTCTTTTGATGACCAGATATAAAGACATGAAACCTTTCAGTGAAATGCGTGTTGGAATGTCCTAGGAACGCGAGAAGTTTGATGTAACATTTTATTGAACTTACTAACGATAAATATGCAACATATGCAACTGAGGCTCTATTCTTCACACGGAACCGTAAACCTGAACTGCTCCCGTGATCACCACTTAATCTAAAAGACTATGTTGTGCACTGGAGTCTATAAAATATTTAGGCATTCACTTGGATAGAAAACTAATATTCAAAATATATATTGAACATTCAATCAAAAAATGTGACGCGCTAATAAAAATACAATACCCATTAATCAATAGACGGTCTTCCCTCTCTATCAAAAACAAAATATGAATTTACAAGTCTATGTTTCAGCCAATACTACTATATGGAGCCATAGTGTAGAGGAGTTCCGCAAAAACCAATATTAAAAAAATTCAAGTTAAAGAAAATAAACTTCTAAAAATGATGCTCGCCCTTCCATTCTATTATCCCACTAATGATCTTCACGAAATTACAAAAGTCCCTTTAATTGCAAATAATATCATTAGTATCTCTGATCGATTCCTGAACACATGCGTTTCTTCTGATAATGCACTAATTCGCAAACTAAAGCTATAATTTATACACTCGGTGAAACTTTCTGAAGAAACCAAACCATTTTCCGTAAGAATGCCATTATTTAAATTTAGGAGTAAGTTATTAAGTTAAATCATAATTAAATGGGGAAGCATTGTTTCGGGGTGACGGTCGGCGTCCTCTTCAGGTGCTGTCATTTACCATCCGCCACCAGACAACACGACCACGATTAGGCTTGTTGATGGATTAAGCTCGTTATATTTCAACTATTTTATAAATTAATTATATCCGCGCAATATAACGACTGTCAATTTTTTCGTATATTATGCATACGTGGCAATTCTATTTATGGGATTTGAACCTCCTTAAATTATAAGTTATAAATTAAGTTTTATCATAGGTAAAAGCCACTTATAGAAGGCTTTTTACCATTTTCCTTCTACCATCATTATAGTATTTTATTTCAGTCTATATCAGTGATTTGCAAAGTATTTTTAACTTCCCAGTATATGGGAAGTTCTTGTAATCGCCACGAAAATCGAAATTGAAATTTTCAACATTTCTTTACGTTTTGAGGTCTATAGAGTATATGTAAAGTGTTTTTAGAAAGGGAGATGTGTGTGTGTGTGTACGTACGTACGCACGTACGTTCGAGGACACTTTTTTCTACGAGCATAACTCACGTAAACAAAGTCGTATTGACTTTGTTGACATGTCAATCGAAGCGTCTTTGCAATCTTAAGAGCTGATTAGTTTTTGGGATACTTCGGTCGGAGGGGGTTTGTTGTTTTGCCCCTTTGAAGGTCATTTCTGTCATGTGTTATATCTCGCGAACCAAACATACGATTTGCATGGTTAAGGTGTCATTCGACGCGTATTAGCATTTTTTTGAATCTATCAAATTTTTAAAAAAATCTTTGCAGCCGTTTTTTAATTTAAGAAAAAAAGTGCTCAAAATTAGGTTTTTTTAAATAAACAATAAATTTTTAACCTGATTCACGGAAGACAGTTTTCAATTTTTATAAAATTTATATACTTCAAGCAGTGTTTGTAAAAACAACATCAAAAATTTTTCTCATGATTACATACAAAATTAAATAAAAAATAAAAAATCATTAACAGGCATCATGATCTTCAATGTCATTTCTTCCATTCACTATATCTTACGAACCAGATATAATATTTGCATAATTAAGGGGTCAATCGACGTGTATTAACATTTTTGTGATTATTTTAACATTATAAAAATCCGTTTCAACGGTTTTTTTAATTTAATGCGAAAACTTAGGGTTTTTTTCATAAAAAATATTTTTTTAACCTGATTTGCACAACACAGTAATTCATGTTTATAAAATTTATACATTCCTATCAGTTTTTGAAGAGAAACCAGCAAAACATTTTTCATGACTCTGAAAAAAATTCAATTAAAAATAAAAAATCATTCAAAGTTACCATATGAAAAGGGTTCTTCTGAATGATATTACCTTATATCTTTTATTCTAAAGACTTTGTTGTAAAGTCAATCAAAGTTTTAAAATTTTTGGATAATTTGAGCAGATTTTTAATAGTTTTTGCAGTCTTTTAATGAAAAAAAGCGGCTTAAATTTTGAAAACCATCAAAATTTCAATCAAATTTGCATTTGTGGTAATCAATCATCATCACTCATCCACCAAAAGCCTTGCGTAATCAATGGATGCTCCCGTAGATGATATGATTAATATTAACTCATACCTGTTACTGCTATGAATACCTCACATTATTATTATTTAAAGTAGTACTATTTTCGAAATAATTATTGTGTTTAATATTTTCAACGTTTATCTAGTTATTACTGGGAAGTTGACCGTGTGGACCTCAAGGGTCGCACTTCGCGGCTTGTTATATTTACAGTTGTAAGAGCCACCGCTCAATTCTCTAAACTAGTGGCTATTTAAATAAGATTCGCGAAAATATTTTGGCTGAATAAAAATTGAATTGAATATAAACCAAATTTATCCGATTTTCATTCAGGTAGTTTGCATTTCCACTACGAATTTAGAATTAGTTGAAAAACAGAAACTGAATTTTCCTGAATGGTTTTTTAGATTATAAGTATAAGATTTGAATAATTTCAAACTCTATTATTTGTACGTACATGAAATAATAGACTTGAAAGGCTTTTTCAATTGAATATGGTAATCATTCATGATGAACTTCTGGTGGTATTTCATTTTTTCTTTCAAAAACGTTAAAATTAAAAATCAAGACAGACAAATGCCACTAGATGGATTAACATCAAGTCACCTAGCACATGCATCATTCTCTAATCTCTTTCTAAAAATCATTTCTTCGGACAATGAATTAATTGAAACGAAGATGCTTGTTAACCAGTCGCATCACTACAATCCTGAACTGTTATTCCCTGGAGAGTGGGCTCCTTATCCAGACACATAATCTAGGTCGATTGTAGAGCCAGTTGCCATCATTGCAGTCGTTATCCCCATCGCCTGGTGTGCACATCTCGTCCAAAGGACACAAACGCTTCTCTGAACGAGCTCCATTTTATCCTAATTTATGTCACTTCTGGGGAAGTGTTATATGGCCGAGAACAGTCGGGGAGGCAGTGGAGTGTCAGTAGTGTCGGGTAACCCAATTCGAGGTTGCTCAACCAAGTCCTTCTGCAGCAGCATCTTTGTTGCCGACAAATGTCTTTCTGGCCAAGTGCTACTCAAAGGAGTGCTACCACCCTCATTGATAGACAGCAGAGAATGCTTCTATCGAAACTCTGCAAATGGGAAGCAGTTGAAATCGGCAAAGGGCTGTTCAATCGAGTAGACACTTATAGGCTGATCATTTGCCCAAATATAATTTCTTCCTTTAAATCGAAAGATTATTGAAAATCGAAGGTATTCTTTTAAGAAGAAGTTTTCATGCTGGCATAAATAGTTCAACATAATTGAAACACAGTTGAATAAGTGGTAACTCTATACGATAGACGTTTATGGTTGCTGGATATCCTTTTTTATTTACATCATCCAGCCCATATCACTTCAAACATATAATCTGCAGGACAGAAGACACTGAACTAAGATAAAGCCAGCACATAACGAATGGACCCACGATCCAAACATAGTGTGATAGCATCACCATGTAATCAATTAATTTTCGGTAATCAGATTTCGAGTATTCTTTTTACTTGCCAGCAGATAATTATATCGTTAAGAGCAATGGTTGATGAAACTTCAAGGACAAGGCAATATTCTCCATGTTTCTTGATTGAGTCGAAGGAATTGACATCAACAAAAGGGAAGATTGTAAATAAATCTTGTTGAGAGTTTTGCGAAATTTGAGTATCGTTGAAAGCGTTAGTCAAAAATTGGAAGCTGTATAGGATTATTTGTATAGAAATTGTATTTTTGAATAGTATATGCGACACAATTTAATTTCTTTAACGAATTTGCTAAGTTTTCATAATAGAAAAACAAAATTACTCCGTATTTGATAGATTTTTTTGTAATTTAAAATTAGACCTGACATTCTTCGGGCAAATATTTTTATGTATTTTATTTGATAAGTATTAGATTTTGTTAATGAAATGTGACCCATGTTGTAATGAAGAAAAATTTAATTTTAATTAATTTTCCCAAATGTGCCATGAGTCGGATTCAAAACTCGAGTTCAGATTTGACTTCAAATCATTCTTTCGTCGTTTTGTGTCATTGAAATGTTCATCTTTTTCACTAAATAATTTTTAAATACTTTCATTGTATATTCCAAGAAAAATTCTGTAGCTAGCTGGTCCTTCAAGCGTTATTCAAATAGCATAGTTACAAAATGTTACGTTTAGTATCAAGTTTGATCAAATCAAAGTGGATAATTTAGAATTTGTATTAATCAGCTTATATCATAATAAATTGAGACATTTGATGCCGCAAAATTTATTCGAAAGGGTTAACTTTAAGTAAATTTTTTTACAATTACAATCTTTAGAAAATTCGCTGACTGAAATTTTTTTATCGTTTTTTTAACTATAATTGTTTAAATAATGAAAATACACAAAAATGTTCCAAAATAAATTTGTAGCTGATGAGTTGATCTATAAATTTTGTCCGAAAAGTTTTTCTGTAAGTAAATTATTTCACGAGATACGATTAATTTTATTAGAGGTCAATTGTCGTGTGCGCGTCCACGTTCACCAAATCGAATTTTTTTTATCGATCGATTAAAGAATAAATAACTTGGGGCTTTCACTACTTGGAAAGAATAAACAAAATTATCTTAAATGTAGAAAGAGAATTCAACTTTCAAATTAATATATTTTCAAGTATGAAAAAATAAGTTATCTAGCTGTAAAATCTATTTATTTATGTAAAAATAAGTCCTGAAAAGACAATCAACTATTTCGATTGATATTTATTTAAAAATTATTGCAGGAAAAATTTCTTTTGGATTGAATATTTTTAATATTTATGTAACAGTATGGTTACAAAAATATGGGAAGATAATATGCATCCTATATTTTTGTAAGGAGAAAATCAATAGATTGTTGAATTTTCTTGGCACGCTTAATTTTACTTGCACTTTTTAGAATTAATGAAATTATATCTTTTTTATAAATTTACATATTTTAATGAAAATTTATTCTTAAATACTAAATACTTTCGAAACTATTAAAGATTTTTTATGAATGTTAAATATTTTAAATAATTCACAATTATTCTTAATTCATACAAAAATTTGTCAAGTTTTACAAAATATAAAATAACTTCTTTCAATATGATTATTATTACCTAAACCTTTGTAAACTTGGAGATGAATACTATAGAAGTGTTTGTGCTACAAATCGTTACACCTATGGTTCAGTTAGAAAAAAAAGGTTCATAAACAATTGCTTTAGAGTAAACATTTGTTAAAAAAATAACTTTTTACTGGAGGTTTAAATGGGAAACCGCTTATATTTTCACGAAAAATTTAGGCATTGGTAAAAATTTAAAATAACATTCTAGTTACATCAATTAATTATAATATTCACAAGAAAATTTTACTTACATTTATACTGCCCAATCTAAAGAATAAAACTCTAAAAATGTAAGGATTTCTTCGCGTGCGCTTGGAAAATTGTTTGTATCTCTGACGAAAATACAAACACAAAAAACATGTTCAAATCAATATTTTAGATTTAACCACAACCTTTGAAATAGAGTATTTTGAATAATTTAATTTTTATTTTTTGATTGTTTTATTGCCAACAATTATAAAAAAAATCACTTTTTATCAAAGGTTTACGTGGGAAATTAGTAATATTTTCTAGAATAAATAAGATATTGGTAAAATGCAAAAGAATGTTGTAGATACATCGATGCACTGCAACTTTTATATAGAACATTTTTTTCAAAATACGATTGCTTAAAAACTACAACCAAAGTAAAAACCTCAAAAATGGTACATGGAAAATTGCGTATATCTCAAGAACAAATAGAGATATCGAAAAATTCTTCAGAATTTTTTTTTTGGGTAAATGTATCAGCTAAAAATTTTTAATTAATTATTTTTGTACATTCATTATTTAAACAATTATGGGGGACACATTAAAAAACAAATTTTTAGCTATTTCCCTAGCATACCTAGCAGTGTAAAGATTTTTTTTATCTTTAAGTTAACCCTCTAAACTTCCTACCTACCTACCTACTACCTATTAAGAAAATTATGTGTACTTTTACTACACTATTAGATGTTTTTGGAATTTTCTTTTTAACGAATTGAATTTCGACAAGTTCATGTCTGGTGGTCAGGAATGGTTGTAAGTTTAAGGTGTCTACCCTCTTTATAATTTTCAAAAAATCGATCTTTTTATTGCAATTTTGGGAAGTATATATACACAGAAATATTAAAATTTTATAAAGATTAGAGCAGCCTGAATGTATTTTCGGGCAACTTTCATCTTGGCACCCGAGCGCGATTTTTCATTAAAAAAAATTTCAACCACGTTTTTCTCGAAATAACGTTTTTTGACGCCGTGTTGATGAAATCTCGGGAGCTACTGAATCGATTCTCACTAAATTTTTACCAGACATTTTTTTTACTACAAATATAACGTTTTTTCAAAATTTTGATTTGAAATATTTTTTGGCCAAAAACGGGAAAAAAGCATGTTTTTTCGTAATTTTTCGAAAAATGTCAATTTTGCAAAAAATCAATTATTAGCGCTATAGCTATTAACCCTTTATACCACCGTGTGGCATTACTGTAACATACCGAATAATTCCTTACAAATTCCAAACATTACATTTTATTCCATTTTAAGTCACTGTAACACGACGGTAACCCACCACTCTATGGATTATTCATGCAGTTCTTGTGAACTGTATGGAGTTACGTGTATTAAAATTCGTGCGAAATTCACCTTGCACCACTTTGTGGCATTTGTTCGTGGGTGAAGTTGATAAAATACGAAAAAAATACAAAAACGACACAAAATTTGTGAAAAGTGTGGCGTTGCATTATACATACTACAATAAACTTAACAATTGTTTTAAAGCGTTCCCTACATCTTAGAGGAACAGTTTAAGGCAGTGTGACACATCTGTCACACACGCTTTTTGTGCATTTTTCTCATTTCTTAGTAAAAAAAAAAATTCCAAACTAAAAATACGTATACTTTTATTTATTCAAACCTACCAAAAAACAAACTATTTGATAAAATATAGGCAGTTGAGGTATAAAGGGTTAACATGCCAAACCTAAAACTATTTGATTTTTTTTGTTTCAGACCAACCATCTCGAAAATTTCATCAACGGCGCACACTCGATAGTTTTTTCAGCCAGCATTTTCATTGATGAAATGTCACATAAATGAATAAACAATTTTTTTTGTGTAATTTTGTGAATTTTTGTGAAATTTTAGGTTTCGCATGCGAAACTAAACAAGGAAACTCTATTGCAAAATTATCCTTCTGACCCCCAGATGTTTTCAGTTTGTCAATAAGTTGCGATTTAAGTGGAGTTAATTCAGCATGGAATCCATTCCCAAATATTGCATTCCAGTGGCGTACCCAAGGGGGGTTTACGGGTTCAAACCCCCCGGGTAAACAAGTTTAGCCACGTAAATGAAACCAGACATGCAATCGGGCTAAAGTGTGCCAGAATTATTTTTGGAGGACACCAACTTTGACCGGTGAAAAAGTATGATTAAGTATGATTACATGAAGATATAATCATATCTACACCGAAGCACTAGCAAACGTACCTAGTCAAGACTTCAAAAATATGAACCCCCCCTTATCAAAATCCTGCATACGCTACTGTTGCATTCTATGTTACCAGCTGTAGGGCGAAAGATCACAGAATGGATATGGGGTGGGTGTGAGTTACCAAATAGTACTTTAGACTGTCTTATAGTTTGAAACAATTGAAGTTTGAATTGTCTGATATCCGCATATATAGTTTCCCATTCAAAATTAAGAGGCAATGAAGAAATTTTGAGCAAGGTGGATAGATTTTTTGATTCTAAAAAATAGGTGCGTTTAAACTAGTGTGTTTTAACACCTCCACAAGGTGTATTAAAGATTACCGGATGGGTTTGCTGTGATCAGCAATTCTGTAGAAAATCTGTTGATCTCAATTTGACGAAATTTAAAAAGTTAGAACCTTATTGAAAAGTTCTGGGGCGCTAAGTTGTTGAATACTCCAATAAGGGGCGACTGAGATGGTTTGCATTCTTTTGAATTTTTGCTTTTAATCTGCCCAATTGGCAAGACTAAGATGATATAGACTAAGGGGTTCAACTAAATAGATTTGACTGAGTTTTTCTTACAAAATTGGAATTTTTTAAAATCTAAGTTGATTTGCAAAACTCATAATGAGAATGGAAAATGCTCTGCATCGAAACTCCTTCCGGAATTAAAAAATTTCAAGCAATACAGATTTCTGAAACAGTCTAGTAATTTAGTAACGTCGATAATTATAATGTATATATTGCAAATCTATATTCTTGAAAAATATCAGGAGTCACTTTAATAAAAAGACTGTCTGCATAAATTCAAAATCGATCTACCTATAAGAGGAAATATTTACAAGTTAAAGTATGTAGCATCAAACTTCAATCAGCAGTTTTACTCACTTTGCAGACAATATACATTTAGATAATAATTGTGAGGTCGAACGGTCAATCTCCATAGTAAAAACATCTTAGATGTGTAAATCAGCCAAAAAAGTTCAATTGCTTTTACTGGTGCAAAAGCAGCATACTGACTTTGTACGAACCACTATAAATCTGCCAAACAGAGGTAATAGCTTTGGCTAAACTTTATGGACGAACCTATTAAACGCTCGTGCTCCTCTACATCTTTTCGATTAGTGTTCCATAAAATGCAAAACTTTATAACAGTACCGCGCATTTCGCCTGGTTCTAACCGCAATGGTGAGCTATATATACCTATATTATAGCTACTAAGGAGATTCTAGCCAGTTGTCCGTTCCTTCCACAGCTTCCAGCTATGGTCAGTAATGTTTCAGGTCAGGGAAGCAAAAGAATGCGATTATCTGTACTCGACTTAGATTACAGATAATCGTTGGCTGGTGAGCAGCCCATTTTCATCAAAACGACGACTAGCACGAGTGCTGCTTCCCAGGTTGAATGTTGTACTGTCTACCATCATCGTACGCCCAACATCAGATCCCTCACAATACTCGCGTCTTTTGATACTGATGGTGATCATGATGACGCTGATCTTGGTGATCCAAGTCTTGGATGTCGGATCTGGGATGCAATTTCAGTGTAAGATACTCCAATAGTGGCATCCAACTCATTGTGCTTTAAGTCGTACGCACAAAAGATAGATAGATACGTAGAATGGGAAGAGCGGATACCTGGATGGATCGGTAGCGCCTAGGTTATCTGAAGTGACCAGTTGTAACAAGAAGATCCGTTAGAATCTCATGTTGAGGCTCAACGTCTAGAATGCTTTTATTTATGTTGATATTAAACGGAACGATGTCTGACCGATTGAAGTGCAGTGGTGGATTGAATGATTCGAGCTTGTAGGTTTACGAGATGCATGTTTTATTGAAGGCATGAGTTGGCTGTAAATAATAAGGCCAGAACAGTCGTACAGTCTATTAAAAGTTACTTGGAAATCGTAAACACCAGCTATATGACCGATTTGGTTAAGAAAGAATGCATTAACATATCTTCTCCATATTCAATATTACTCCTAATTAACAAGAACCCCATTCTGTACTGGTGCGTTTGATGGTGCAATTTGTGATGCACCACTCAATATTACATATTTAAGCGATATTTAGACCAAATTCTTTAGAAAAGACCATTAAGCTTCCTTCTGAACGGCTCCTTCGTATTAATCCTACACTGGTGGTCAAATAATAATAATAATAAATACACCCAAAAGTTTCTTGTAAAACATATATTTTTTCAGCTGGCAATGCTTTTCAAGTGACGCAATCAGCTGCAATGAATCATTAGATTGGGAAGACAGTTTTGTATGTAGCAAGCCTGTTCATATGATTTTTTCGCACATATCAAATTGAACTTGGCTTTGACTACCAACAAAGGACCATTTTCACATTGCACAAAATAATAAATACAGTGTTTTTAAATAAGAACTTTTTAATTTTTTTTCCAAATTTATTTTCTTTCGAGTAAGTTTAGTGAAATATTTTTAACTTCCCAGTATATGGGAAGTTCTTGTAATCGCCTCGAAAATCGAAATTGAGATTTTCAACTTTTCTTTACGTTTTGAGGTCTATAGAGTATATATAAAGTGTTTTTAGAAAGGGAGACGTATGTGTGTGTGTGTACGTACGTACGTCTGTACGTTCGTGGACAGTTTTTTCTACGAGCATAACTCACGTAAACAAAGTCCGATCGACTTTGTTGAGGTGTCAATCGAAGCGTCTTTGCAATCTTAAGAGCTGATTAGTTTTTGGGATACTTCGGTCGGGGGGTTTGCTGTTTTGCCCGTTTGAAGGTCATTTCTGTCATGCACTATATCTCGCGAACCAAACATACGATTTTTTTGAAAAAGGTGTCAATCGACGCGTATTAACGTTTGTGTGATTCTATCAAATTTTTAAAAAAATTCTTCGAGCGGTTTTCAATTGTTTTAACAAAAAGTGCAAAAAATTAGGGTTTTTTTCAAAAACAATAAATTTTTAACCTTATTGTCAAGTCTTAGTAATCAATGTTTATAAAATTTATGTACTACAAACAATGTTCGCAAAATCTTCATCAAAACTTTTTCTCATGATTACGTAAAAAAATAAATTAAAAATAAAAAATCATTAAAAGTCATCATGATTTCCAAGGTCATTTTTATCATTCACTATATCTCACGAACCAGATATAATATTTGCATCATTAAGGTGTAAGTTGACGAGTATTAATATCTTTGTGAAGCTTTTAACATGACAAAAACTCGTTTCAGCTTTTTTTTAATTTAATAGAAGAAAATGCAAAAAATTATAGTTTTGTTCATAAAAATATTTTTTAACCTGATTTGCACAGCACAGTAATACCTGTTTATAAAATGTATACATTCTTATCAGGTTTTGAAGAGAAACCGGCAAAATTTTATTCCACGATTATGAAAAAAACTAAATGAAAAATAAAAAATCATTCAAAGTTACCATTTAAAGAGGGTTTATACGAATGCTTTTACTTTATATCTTTTATTCTAAAAAATTGTTGTAAATTCAATCAAAGTTTTAAAATATTTGCATAATTTGAGCAGATTTTAAATAGTTTTTATAGTCTTTTAATTAAAAAAATGCTTAAATTTGTAAAACCAACAAAAATTTTCAAGACCAAAAAGGCCCCCACCGATTGATCCGCATGAATATTCAATATGTCCTCATCGACCAAAAACCTTACGTAATCAATGGACCCTCCCGTGGACGATATAATTCATATTAACTCATTCCTGTTACTGCTATGGATACCTCTCATTGTTGTAATGTTGTTGATGTTTATGTAGATATTACTGGGAAGTTGACCGTGTGGACCTCAAGGGTCGCACCTGGCGGCTTGTTATTTAGTTTTTTCATAATCATGGAATAAAATTTTGCCGGTTTCTCTCCAAAAACTGATAAGAATGTTTAAATTTTATAAACTGGATCACTGTGCTGTGCAAATCAAGTTAAAAATATTTTCTATGAAAAAAACCATAATTTTTCGTATTTTCTTCTATTAAATTAAAAAAACGGCTAAAATGAATTTTTATAAAGTTAAAAACCTCACAAAGATGCTGATACACGTCAACTGACACCTTAATGATGCAAATATTATATCTGGTTCGTGAGATATAGTGAATGATAAAAATGACCTTGAAAATCATGATGACTTTTAATGATTTTTTATTTTTAATTTATTTTTTTACATAATCATGAGAAAAAATTTTGATGATCTTTTTGCAAACATTGTTTGGAGTACATAAATTTTATAAACATTGATTACTAAGACTTGACAATAAGGTTAAAAATTTATTGTTGTTGAAAAAAACCCTAATTTTTTGCACTTTTTATCAAAAATTTGAAAACTGCTCCAAGATTTTTTTTTAAAAATTTGATAGACTAACACAAACGTCATTACGCGTCGATTGACACCTTGTTCAAAAAAATCGTAAGTTTGGTTCGCGAGATATAGCGCATGACAGAAATGACCTTCAAAGGGGCAAAACAACAAACCCCCCCCCACCGAAGTATCCCAAAAACTAATCAGCTCTTAAAACTGCAAAGACGCTTCGATTGACTCCTCAACCAAGTCGATACAACTTTGTTTACGTGAGTTATGTTCGTAGAAAAAACTGTCCACGAACGTACGTACGTACGTACACACACACACACACACACACACACATCTCCCTTTCTAAAAACACTTTATATATACTCTATAGACCTCAAAACGTAAAGAAAAGTTGAAAATTTCAATTTCGATTTTCGAGGCGATTACAAGAACTTCCCATATACTGGGAAGTTAAAAAACAAGCAGACGGAACCGACTAAGTTTTGCAAAGACCCATTTGAAGTGGAGAAGAAAGCATGAGAAAATGGCGAAATATTCTCTGGAATAACGAATGCAAGCTTGACATCTTCGGATCGGACGGAAAAGAATTTGTAAGGGGTCTTACCAAGAAACCATTGGATCCACAATATACCAATAAGACCGTTAAGCATGTCGGAGGTAACATAACGGTGTGGGCAGCATTTTCTTGGTATGGTGTAGGCCAAATTTAGTTTATTGACGGGATTATGACCAAAGAAAATTATTTGGACATACTAATGGACACAATGCTGCCATTTGCAGAGGAAGACATGCCGCTTCGGTGGACATTTCAACATGATTTCGGTTCTCTATTGGCCGGCGCATTCACCGGACTGTAATCTTATTGAGAACTTGTGGAAGCATGTCAAGGATGGGGTTTATGTACATAAACTCATAAAAAAGTTCTAATTGTGGACTGTAGTAAAAAGAGAGTGACACCTGATTTCAAAAGAAAGCTGTGAACGTTTAGTGGATTCTATAACGGCTCGTTGCAAACAAATTCTTACAAATATGGGTCACGCAACAAATTACTAAGTTGATATTATAAATAAAAAAAAAACTGAAAACTTCTTTTGAAAAGAATTAAATTGTTCAATAAAATTTCTCACACTGTATTTATTTTTTGTCCACTCTATAATTATGATAATGAATCCAAATCGGAATATATTGAAAACTCTTAACAGGTAAGACGCTTTTTTGCTACTAATATGTTCTACACATTTCAACGTACCGTTTGATAGACTGGCTTAACTTCCAAAGTATTTAGTACAGTCAAAGCGTCGTAATTTGAACGTAAACCGTGCATTTTCAAAAGGCAGACAAATTTTAATTGTAATGCGTGGGGAATGATATAGTTAGGTTGATTTCAATTTCCTGGGATCGCCGATGATGGCGTTTGGGCTCCATCTTGTAAAGAAAATGGGACACCCCCATATCTCCAAAACCGTGGCTTCCACGAGAAAGTTGTGTATAAAAACTTGCGTAGAATATAATTTCTAGCATGTTGTTTATACATCACTTTTACGTGGTGTCAATAATAAAAATGATACAATTCAAAAACCATACCCAAAAAGGAGGGAACAACTTCGGGCACCACAACTTTTTTAATTTCACATTTAACGCGAAAAACGTTGGAATACTTTTCTAAGATAATTTTGTGAAAAATCGTTTGCGGTATTGATTGTTTCAATTACTGCACATTAACGGGAGTTATTTCATCCCAAAGGGAAGAAAATCGCGTGAAACATCCATTTTTAGGCAAAATAATTGGCTTTTGATGGTGAACCCCCCGTTGCGAAACTCGCGGAGCGTTTTGGAAGGCAGCCGAATTTTTGGCGCAATGTGTAGTATGTCTTACTGTGAGCTTAAATCCAAGTTTCTGGGGTCGCAGCTCCAATCCTCTGGGCTCCATCATGGAAACAAAAAAAAGTAGGACACCCCCATATCTTCGAATCCATGGCTCCCACAAGAAAGTTTTGTATGGCGTAAAATTTAATTTGCAGCAAGTCATGCACACATCACTGTTACGTGGTTTGAACAATAAAAGAGTTACAAGCTCAAAACGATATCCAAAAAGGGGGGAAACATCTTTCGAGCGCCACAGCTTCACAGTTTTCACTTTAACCCCAAAACACATTAAAAATAATTTTAAGGCAATTTTGTCGCAAGTCGTTTGCGGTATTGATCGTTTTGATCGCTTTACACTGGCAGGAGCTATTGAATCCCAAAGGGGGGAAACTCAAGTGAAAAACGCATTTTTAGGCCAATCGGCGTCCGATGGCAAACCCCCCATTGCAAAACTCACCTACTCAGTGGGTAGAAAGTTTTTAATTGCAATGAGTAGTATGCCTTTATGTGAGCTTAAATTTAGGTTTCTGGGGTCGCAGCTCCAATCCGCTTGGCGCCATTTTGAGAACAAAAAAAAGTGAGACGGCCCCATATCTTGGAAAGCACCGCTCGCACAAAAAAGTTTAATAAGACAAACTTGTTTAAAATTCAATTTGCAGTAAGTTGTGGATACATCATTTTCACGTGCTGTCAATATGACAAGAGTTATACGCCAAAAATGACGATGAAAAGGGACGATCATTTTTCGCGCGCCACAACTTCTTAGTTTCCCCTACTACCGCGAAATTCGTTCGAAAATAACTTTTAGGCAGTTTTATCAGCAAAAGTTTGCGGTATTGCTTGTTTCGATCACTGTACCATGCCGGGAGTTATTGTGTCTCGAATGGGGACAAGTCACAGGACCAGATAAACAGGTCTTAAAATGTTTTTTTCTTATTGCTAAAAATTATATTTTACGCAAGTTTGCTATACACAACTTTCTTGTGGGGTTTATGGTTTTGGAGATATGGGCGTGTCCCACTTTCTTTTGTTTTCAAGATGGAGCCCAAACGCCATCATCGGCAACCCTAGGAAATTGAACTTAAGCTTACTATACCATTCCGCACGCATTGCAATAAAAAAATTCTGCCTTTTGAAAATGTACGGTCAAACTCCCAATTGACTGGAATGATTGAAAGCTGAAAAAATAGATGTTTTTCAAAAAACGCAGGCGTATATTTATTATTTTGGCCATCAATGTATGCCACTTTATTATGAAATTAGTAAATTCAGATCCTTATTACGTATTCATCTACCCAACTGCATCCATTCCATCACAACGATCAGTCTGATAACTTTCCAATGACATGTTGATTGGTCCTCGTTGGCTCGTCCAAACCATCAAATAATCAAATAACCGTTAAGCGTATCTCTTGATTGTCCAGTTCAACCTCAAACAAGTCAAACTAATATCTTCCATGTAAGATGCATGCTAGATCTGTTGCAGAACTTGTTCTCGACACATGCACATGCATTTGAAAACAAGTCAAGTGCATTTCAATAAATAATTGTTTTGCTGATTGTGTGATGCATACAAAGTACGTGTACTAGTTGCCGTTACGTTACTCTGAATAGCCATCCGTGTTCATCTATTATCTAACATATACACAAAAACCGCTCGGCCACGAAAGATATGAAAAATGAGTCTAGTTGCACGATTGCAAACAATTATTCATTTCAATTAAGAACGTGTATTTGCATTGCCTTGCGGCTTGCAGCGAAATTTATTGTATCTTGCAGAAATTTCAAATCGGTACCTATGCACAAAAAAACGCAGTTACAAAAGCAATTGGTTGTATTTATTTAAAATTAAATATAGATCTACCTTTGGAATGTTCATCATTCATCAAATTTATAATTGATAATTGATTCCGATTCGGCGATCGCGAACAAAAAATAAACGGAATCCAAAGTAATTCATCAAAATGAATCTGCAATAAGCATATTTTTTCTACACGTGTTGTCATTCCGCCCTTGAAAAATGGTATCTTATTCAAAAATATGCATTTTCCTTAAAACTGTTTCAGGGAAAATATTTATTCCCACAATATGTGAAATATGTATTGCACTCCCGTGAATTAGTGGATTCGTTTTTTTTGCTGTACCACTGAAATACGGCAAACTGGCAGAATGTTTTAAGTTGCCCAGTGTTTTGTGAGCGTAATTAAATCCGATTTGGAAGTGAAAAGTAATGAAGTTAAGGGGGTGTTTCCATACATGGAAATGATTGATTATGTTCCGATTTGTGTATTTTGTAAGCATAAAAAACTTACACGAGAATCATTTCCATCAGCTATAGTGTAGAAATGGTTTGTCTTAAAATGCAGCCCCTATACTAACAGTCAGTTAAAATGCAGTAGAGTCAGATGGGGTAATTGGAAATAAAATTGCAATGTTTTGCATTGATATTATTCCGTACTCATTGATTAATTTTCGAGATGAAATTTTTTCATTTGTGTTCAAAACTACTCTTCCGCCTGAATGCTGTGGATTGAAAATTTCGACTCTATTTCTATTTTCAAATGAGAAAATGCCATCATGTTTTCAACTACCTATTGGTAAGGGGGTAAATGGAAACAGAGATTTCATCACTATGTTGAGGTAGGGGACAACGGACACATTCATTTTGGAGGCACTAAAATTCCTAGACAGACTTTTGTGACGTTAGCAACATGTTTCCAATTACCCCAAGTGGCAGTTTCCAATTACCCCAGTTCATATTTCACAGACGTCGAACACTCATCTTTGACTTTTAATTTAATTTTCTAGTGGAATAAGTAGACAAATAAAATTTAATATACTGTATTTTAAAGTAACTTTGCACAGTAAAATGATGGTTTGGATCAAAATCACAATATCAATCAAATTTCAGAAATCCAACGGGGTTGAACTGCCGCACCTTTGTGCACTATTAAAGGACACCATAGGTGATTGACGGCAGTCCGAGACACGTTGAAGTGTTTTTCCCTTTTCTCCTATGGCTCTAAGGCGTGAAGGATCACTTGCAAAACCTGCCCCGTCCGTATTGAATATTAGACTTCCTTGGCCTTCTTTATATATTTCGTAGGTATGATAGACCTTCTTGATGGTATCAAAAAAACTATACACTATAAATGGATCTCGTGTATGTTTTCTTGGCTTTTGCAAGTGTTCAGGCTTTTTCAAAGAGATCAAAGGATTCTTGCGCATAAAGGCAAGATACCAATCTTCATCAGGGCGACCGTTTCGAAACCTTGTTTGAAGATCGTTACTCTTGATAAATTTTTGGACTAAATTTTACATGTAGTTCTTCCTTGTCGCAAGGGAACCCCATCTTTGAACGAGGCATTAAACAAGAAATTCCTCGACTTCCTTCGATAAGTCAGTTGAACAGCCTGCTCCAATTCTATTGATACTAGTTTTTCCACCTTTAATTCGATTATATATAATGGTGTTAGGAACGTTATAGGTGGCTTTGTGCTTCCCTGTATGTCTTCTTCCCGTTCATCACATCGAACGCAGCTTCTTCTAAGCTATCTGTATTGTAAGTTGGAGGTGGCTTTTTCTTATGATACATCCTGGGCATCCTGCAAGGACCATGTAAATAAATATTTACTGAGATAAATCGGACTAAGAAATTCCAAATTTGAGTACAGTACATACAAAAATTATAATTCACTACTAAATGTTTGGTTTATTGCCACGCAAAGAGCAGTTGTTTTGTTGTTTCCAATTACCCCAGGGTAAAATATCTATGGGGTAATTGGAATCATCAAACTTACACATCAATTAAAACATAGAAAATCAAAATAATAAGTATGTTTTTTCAATAAGATCCCACATAACCAATTGAAATAGTTGTAATCCCTTTGCGTTTTTTTATGTGCTGCAGCGGAAAACTTGAGCTCACCAAACTTCAATAAACAACTTTTTTCACAGTGTCAACTTCAAACAATGATGACACTGCCATCAGCAGACTGCAAAGCGCGGGAACGCTCTTAATGTCTTTCGAGAGTTGTCAAGTCGACAATCACCAACATTTAAGTTTATCATAATCACCACGAGGGCAGCTATGTCGTTTGTTTCCATTTACCCCACCTGACCCTACTTATTAAATAACATTAGAATATCCCAAAAAATGCATGCAGGAATTTATGAAAATCATTTGAGTGTTCATAATTAGTAAGTTTTTGCTAGTAATACGGTTTAAACCTATTTGAAATCCATACTTTTACCACAGATTTAAAGAACACTTTGATAAATGAAATTCAAACACAAGCATTGTTAGTTACTGTGAGCCTTCTAAAAGACTTTATGAAAGTAACATAGTTGTCACTTACACACACACACACACACACACACACACACACACACACATACATATATATATATATATATTGTTTATTCCTTTACGTTAGAGGGACTTTGGAAACATAAATTATTTTAAAACAACGAAGAACTGGCAGTACACAGCTTCCAAAGCGAAAATTAAAGTAACTTTGTGGATCGCATGCTTGTGAAGAACTAATCAAGGACGCCTTTGGTGAAGGAAGGAAGCAAACTGATCAAATCAACGAATGATAAAAGTATAAAAGTAAAAGTGATAAATGATGTGAAACATTTGTTACATCGTTTAAAAGAAAATACTTGCACTTAGAATAATGAATACGTTCAACACTTTTACTATTTGAATTCTCAAAAAGGTAGACAGTTTACTGAAAAAAATATTAACGAAATGCATGCATCGTCTGTTTTTTCAAATGAAAATATATGTTTTTTGTTGAAAAAATGAATCAAACCTGAAATTTTTTAAAGTGGGGCATTTGTTATTATGTTCTTTTCACCAAATCTAATACTTCTGGAGAAGCGATCCCATGCCACGTGGACAACTTCGGAACTTGACCCCTTTCGATTTGGCTGAAAATTTATCCACTTGTCCTGTATGTAAAACCATCAAGATTTTCCAAGGTCAGCCGAAAATATGTAAAACTGCGCCCATGGTGAATTTTTTAAGTTTTGACGTTTTTTTTATTTTCGAAGTATGTTTTGCATTTTTGTTGAAAAGGTCTAATTTGCTCAAAAAAATATCCAAAATATGCTTTCCGACGCAAAATGACTCGCTGAACACGATCCTGTGGTGGTATGTACAAGGTGTTCAACCAGGTGAGGAAAATGGTCAAAATGTTATTTCTTATGTAAAATTGTGCAAGAAATCTGAATCCATGCTCAGAATTGAATTTTCAGTGGATATACACATAGAGTCGGAAAACTAATGATTTTTCCGAAAAATCGACTATTTTTAGCGATTTTTCGTACTACTATGTACTACTACGTACTACTATTTTTGTACTTTTGATGGGTGTTAAACTATTTTTGCCCCGATGGAATTTTTACTATGAATTTATCAAAATTTTACCTAGATTGCGGCTTTTCCGGCTTTCCACGATTTTTCGAAATTTTTTCGACCACGGAATCGTGTTCAGCGAGTTATTTTACGTCGAAAAGCATAATTTGGATATTTTTTTTGAGCAAATTTGAGAGGGTCAAGGGGTTAAATTCCGAAGTTGTCCCACTTGATATGGAATCGCTCGTATATTCAATCTTTCACATTGTGAATATTTACATCAACGTAACGAAATTTCTCGTTGATTTGTAAATAATATTTTTTTGGAATCAAGAGGAATTTTCGTAATTTTTTCTGAAATTTTTCAATAAATTTTATTTTCAAAATTTGTAAACTTATTCATAATTTCAATGAAATGTACCATTAGCGAACGTATTTAGTTATCAGTTAAAGGTATTTTTGCTAAGCTGTTAATACTTGCCGTATTTATTAAATACAATGAAAATTCTCTTGTGTAGACTTTCTTATTCTTCTTTTGAGGAATTTCTGAATGACGGATCTTCTCAATAACGGTCACACTTATCACTGTAATTATGATGTTACCATGGATGAAGCAGAATTCTAGCCTCACATCAGTGGTTCAAATCTCCATCACGATACACATAATTAACATTGAAATAATACGGCATATCGAGGTGATCAATCTGAAATGAACTGGCTTGAAAATAAATTTCACATGATAAAGAAATCTTTCAGCAGCGTCACAAGCCAATAATCGAACCGAATCAAACAAAAAATCTGAATATCAAAGAACAAGTTTATTCTATCAACCGAACATTTAATTTATATTTTAATTAATATTTACTGTTGTATAAAAATGCTGGCAATTGAAAATCTTAGATAGTCAAATAATATACATGTATGATCCCAAAGATCAGATTAAATAATATAAAATTAAAGTTCAATTTTCTCGATAATTATATGTGTTTGCAGAAATATTGAAGACTGCGTTTTTTCGTAAGCAACATTTTTTCAAAAAAATTCATCTACACCACCTTAAACCTCACGAAAAAAATGAAACTTTAAATGAAAACCTGGCGAACAGGCTTTCACGTATCTCACGTTTAAGGTATGCCGTCAAACAGAAATCGGAAGCCATCCAGATATCATATGTCAACCAACCAATCCGGGACATTAAAGATACATATATCTAAGAATGAATAGAATATATTTTCTAGACAGGCATGTACAAAGTGTTTGTACTCATAATCTGTTACGTACAACATACAGACACCTAACGACAACAATAACTAAAACTGCAGACAAGTCCAAGACACTGTTTTTTTGCAAATTCAGCAAAAAGGATCCAGACCAAGTCTGTCGATCTGGGCAAGATTGAGTTAGAATCTAGAGCGTCGCTTGTCTCCTGTTTAGTTTGTGGTCATTGTTCGTGTTGTTAGTTGGATTTTTGCAAGTTAGTTGCAGTGTTTGATTTACTAAGAAAGAAGTTTTTTTAAAAATTTTATTGTGATTGATCCGTGAAATTTAACTAAAATATTGTTTTAGTTTTTTAAAGTCAAAAGGACTGGTTTTCCCGACTTTTAATATGTTTAATGCTGCCGGTAAACTTATCTCAAATGAAAGAATACTCAAAAAATTCTTTTAAAGTGATTAGTAAGTAGTCGTTCGTATTCTAACATTTAGCTGAACATTGCTATTTTGATAAAGATTAAAAAAATTCTTCAATGAAGTTTAATGTGTTTGCAGAGCAGAGCTGTTAATGTTACTTAGTAAGTATGCCAAAATGATCCGAAGTTATGATTTCTATATGAAAATGGTTCCAGAAACTGATCTTTTTGAACGGCTTTCCAGAATTGGTTACGAAGAATACTTTGATTTGATTTGATAGAACTAGAAGTTATTCATTAGAAATAAAATATTGAATAGTAAATAACACTTTTAATTCATTTCATAGGAAGGAACATATATCCACTCTTGACAAAATGGAAAATCTTCTCACATAAAAAGGAGTCCTGAAAGCAGAGTATGGAACCCAGAAAATTCAAAATGTCTAACGTTTTTGCATCGGTGACCTGATTTCGGAAGCTCTATGTTGGTAAGTTTTTATCAAGTGCCAATATATTATTGTTAAATATATATCGTGTAAAATTTTAGTACGTATTGGTAATAAAATGATAACGTAAATCTCTTATGGGTTATTTGCTTCTATTGAACATAATTTATTCAGGCAAGCGTCAAGAAATGTTTGAAAGTTCCCTCCGATAGTTCGAATTTTATAATAAATTTGTGAAACATTCAAACTAATTCGAGCTTCAAAGATGGTTGAATATTGTTTTTGTCTATTTGCATGCAATAAAATTATCCGTCTTTTTGATGGTCGACATTGAAATATTAAATTTTCAGATAATTTTATCCAATTTTATGTTATTGATGTGAACAAATAGTGCACCTTTGAGTAAGAACTTATTTTGTAGCCTGATAAAAGAAAAAAAAGCTAATTAAAACTATTGAAAACTGGATCATAAATCGATATGAATGTTGTGATTCCTTCTCATGGATTGGAAGCTATGTCAGTGAAAGTGTATGTTAGTTATGCTTTATGTTGGAAACATACAAATAATTAGACTTAATGGTAGAAATTATGGGGTACATCTAAAAATTGACCTTGTTATTTGAAGTATTTGTGTTCAGTTTGTTTATTTTTACAGATTCCTAAATAAAACTGTACATGAATTATATTTCAAGGATTATGCTTTAAATTTGAATTCACCTCTCTTTAAGATTGAAGTTTCTTTAACCTGCTTTCATTTTATCAAATCAAGAGTTAAATTTTCTTATCCTTTTATGCTTTATACTTCGTTTGAAACAGGGCAAACCAAATTTTAAAATAGCTACAATGCTATGAATTGGGCTACGAATATCTGTTCAGGCTTAAAAGCTATCCTAGATTTTATATTCTGTATTTCTTGTAATCAAGTTCTTTCGATATAGCCAGCATCAATGTTAATAATTTACTATCATCAATATTAAGATTTTTTAAACCCTAAACTTGACAATCAATGATGTATACTAATATTCAGTTTATTAGTTACATGAGATAAAATTTGTACGACGGTCAATTATTTTTCTTTCTATAAAATGCTCTGAATTTATTTTTCCCATTTTTATGTATTGAATTTCGGCCACAATTGCATATCATTGAAATTTTTTATTACATTTAGAAACCAAAATAATTGTTTATTGACTATAATCTTTATGATTCCTGACATGTCAACCAAGATTATACATTTTCGCTCTAGCAAATTGAAATGTGTCTTCAATTTTTAAATCAAATAATTAAAAGGTGTCTAAAAATAATTTAAGACTTGGTACGAAATTTACCTGGATTTCATTTATTTATTTTTATGGACATTGAGTGCTGGTATAAAAATTTAGTGCCGATAAATGAGTGATATATAGTTAAAATTGTAACTAACAATAAATTGCCAGAATTATTTTTCCCGTCATTTCGTATTCATATACATAAATACTATATGAATACTTTTTCAACAAAGCTGTATAAAAGCTCAATAAATATTTCGGTGCCAATTTTCATTTAAAAATTGTTTGTTATTTTTTTTTTATTATATTATTATATTATTATCAACGAAATTTTTTAGTGACATTGTCTTGAATTCTCCTAAAACGTTTCATGCCGGATTTTTCGATAACAAATTCTGTAGAAAATTCATCCGTGAAAATTGTTGTATTGCAAATATTTGTAGAATAGTTTTTCTAGAAATCGGTTTCATGCCAATTCTCAGCATTTTTATCTTGGTAATGATTCTTCATAAAAATATAATCCTTATGAAGCACTCTGACCAGAGTTATTTAATGATTTGTTTTTTTCACTGTATAAAATTTCTTTCTTCCGCTTTATAATATTCATTGACAAAATATTTAAGCTGGAAATTCTATACATATGTATATTTTTTTCAAAAATTTTATACGAAATTGTTCGAAGAAATTTTGTTACAGAACATTTTTAGATTTTTTTTCATTGACTCCCTACAATTTTCCACGAAAATTTAGAAATATTTCATTGAATTTTTCTAATCATTTAGAAAAAAAATTATCATAGATTGTATTGTTTCGGTTGAATTTTCATAAATTTTTCGCTTCGAACGAAGTATTTTTTCAATTCTTAATAATTTTGTAAAATAATTTTGAAGCTTATTTCGAATAAAGTTGAACCGCGGTAGACATAAATAAATAAAGATAAATAACTGTGAATTAAGCATTATTCTCTTTTGAATGTTTTATCCATGTCTTCTACGCCATTCAGGTACGAATAGGTTGTACAAGACAAAGAAGTACGGTAGCACTTTACGCTACGTACGTATTAAGTACTTTTTTTCTTTAATGTTTTAATCGTTACGATCTACACATTTTTCCATAAAAAATGTAAAAACAACGTTAGGAATGATCTTGGACCCCATTAGCCGCAATTCGGTTTCTTTCATTGATTCACTGATGCAATCACCTGATCTTGATAGTCATGAAGATACTGACGACATCACTTCGACTGAATCGACCTAAGCTAGAAACGCTAGATACTAAGGAAGATACTAAGTGTGACGTTCGAAAACATTTATCGTTGCAAGTTTCGAATAATTGTTGACTATTTGCTATCAAATTGCTACTCTGTAGCAACCAATATCCAAACCGGCCGCGAACCAAACGAACGCGACTCATTCGATAACCGATTGGATCACATTAAGATACAGATACAACAAGTGCCGACATTTTTACGCAGATATGTGTATTTTCTCGCTATCTAGTTTTGTACGTTTTATCGATTGAATCATTCAATTATATATTTGTAACACGTGCCTTTTCCAATGATTCCACTTAAACGAAGATTTTCCTTTCACTTGGGCACATTTAATTGAAGGAAATAGATTTGGGTCGTAGACACTTGATCGACGCAATGTGGATGCTATTAGTACAACTAGATTTGAATCAAACGATTATCTAGAATATGAGTGAGTAGTACTAATCGAATTGTATGTAGTTGAGAAACAAGACTAGATTTGATGATTGAATTGATAGTAGAAGAAAAATAGTGTTATGTTTACCATTTTTTCGATTTCATTAATTTTCAAGGAGGTCACAAGCTGCAGTGGCATAGCTTGATATGTATGCACTTCTCGTTAAAAAAGTTGACCCTTAACTACTCTTTAAAATAGATACATTTGTGTTTGAACGAGTCTTGTGAAAACTTATCTAGGTCACATATAGAAACCTTATTCTTCTTGATTGTCCGTCACAAGATATCAAGTATCAGTGCATTGCTTTCACAAATTACTGCTATATAAAAAGATGAAAATTAATTCAGTCAGTTCAGTTAAACGAGATACGATTGAAATTCTTTATATGGAAAGAATGTTAAGAATTAATAAGTTCCAGCTGACAAAATCATTCATCACGAATTGATCATTTTCAGCTTTGACTAGTCATAAAATTTGCATCTTGAAATTTTCAAAATTGGGATGTTGAGATCTTCAAAAGATACCGATTAGTTACTGCCTCTTGGTTTGCCAGATTTTTTCGATTGAAACCACCTCTATCGCCTCCAAATCATTCTCTCAATTCTTTCATGAATTTTCCATAGTTGGTACTAGTGCTTAGTATGATACAAAATCAATATAACATAATAGACCAGGGCGGATCTGTAGGAAAACGACTACATTTGGCCGTTGAGAGGGGTCACGCTGATTTTGTAGGAAAAGTTGTAGAACATAAAAAAAATTGGAAAGTTTAAATTATAAAAAACGTGTTTTTCCTGCTTGTCTCACTTCTAACTTTGAAACGGTTCATTCCAGAACAAAGTTGCATAATGAAATTTTCTACAAGATAAAATTCGTTTAAAATTTTAAAACATTAAACCCTTGTCGCAAAATAGCAATAATTAAAAAAATGGGGACAAAAGCCGTTTCTTATTCAATTTTTTTTACCATTTTTAATAAACTTAGGATCTTCATAGTTCGCTTAAATTTTTTTTAATGAAATAGTAGAAGAGCACACACATTTTTAATGCAATATTTAGGATTCTCTGTTCGAGTTACATTGGCCGAGAAAATGCTTTTTTTATAACTTTTTTTTTAAAATTCGTTTGACCGGATGTATCTCAGAAGCTAATGAATATAATTCAATATTTTTTTAAAAGAACCGTACTTTAAAGTTATTTCTCACGTGTTTTTTTTTAAATTTAATTTAAATTTATCGTTACCGAGACATTCAATTTGATTACTAGCAAAATGAATGTTTATAATTTCAAAAACATCCTGAGGCCGCTTTAATAACCCAATTTTAGTTTTGTAAAATGCATTCAATGCGTGAAATTCTATTCTATATGTGAAAAAAAGATATGTTATGAGAAATCTACTGATTCGATTTTGATGAAAATTTGTTTGCTGTTACAGTAAAACCTGTATAAAACGGAATACTGTGGTACCCAACTTTTCGATCCGTTTTAGCAGGTTTCCGTTTTACGCAGTTTAGCTTCAGAGAGATTCTCATTAAGAACGCACAGTGCACAATGTTGACATAAAGATGTGTACTAAATATTTATTTCAGAATGTTAAAATTAATGAAGAAAAATACAGTTCATGTGCTTATCTATTTTCATGAAAAATTCCTTATTTTACACTTGCATGAATACATATTAAAACCATTTCAGCTCATAGCTCCTTTTCTGTATCTAAAAAATAAAGAAAACGAGCTTACTTTCTTTGAAATGTCTTGGCGGGAAATTTGGTTACATATACATATGTCGGTATGTACCTAGCTAGTCCGTTAAAAAAAACTCGGTCATAGTTGTCTGACGGCCCGATTTCGCATAATTATGAAAAATAATTTCTTCTGCTTCCTGCATGACTTCCATCAGTTGAGGACAATTTTTGTGTGCTGAAAATTCTTGCAAATCTTTCACCAATCCTAATGCTTCACGGAATGTTTTTATTTTCAGGGTTTTTTCATCCTCTTCTATTTCTTCCATCTCGTCTTGCTCATTTCCAAGCTGCTGAAGAATATCAACAGCTCTGCCAATATTTTCAAAGACAGGTAGATCATCATCAAAATGAATTACGGTGTTGACTTCAAAAGGTAGATTGATTTGTTGGCAAAGTTCCGAGATTTCACGATCTCTTTCAATCCCGAGGTTATCATTTCCTTCTACAATTTCATCGTGACCGAAGCCTGCATGAATGAAACATTTTTTTACTGTTTCGGGTTTAATCTGCTTCCTGGCTTTGTGAATCCAATAGACTGCTTCTAGTACATTTATCGATTTGCACAGTTCAGTAACATTATTGAATTCATGCATTGTGCCAATAAGTGACTGTAACACTAACTGCCTATAAAAATGTTTGAAGTTGGCAATGACACCTTGATCTAGAGGCTGAGTAATTGAAGTCGTATTTGGAGGAAACCAGACCAATTTTACATTTGACAGCATGATGTGTGAATGGCACGAAGCGTTGTCTAGAAATAACAAAACATTTCTTTGCTGTGTCTTCATTTTCTCATTAAAAGAGTGTAGCCATTCTTCCATTATTGCACTCATCATCCAAGCTTTCTTGTTAGATTTCCAAAGAACTGGCAAGGTTGTGCGATCAAGGTGTCTAAATGCCCTAGGGCAAGCAGATTTTCCAATGACAAGCGGTTTTTCGATTTCCCCATCAAAATTAGCGCAGAAAAAAAACAGTCAATCTTTCTTTTGACATCTTACCTCCAACGCATTTATCGCCTTTCTCAACGAGTGATTTCGTCGGTAACATCCTATAGAAAAGGCCAGTCTCATCCCCGTTAAAAATATTTTTGGCTTCGTAGCCTTCCGTAATTAACGAAATTTTTTCCTTCCATTCAATTACAGTTCGAATGTTAACGTCATTTGCTTCGCCGCAAACTTGATTAAAAACAATGCCGTGGCGTGATCGAAAGCTTTCAAGCCAGCCGTTGGACTCTTTGAAGTCATTTTTTCCTAATTTCTTAGGAACTTTTAGGGCTTCAGATTTTATTAAAGGTCCTGAAACTGACATACCTTTTGCTCTGACACTAACGAACCATTCCCAAACTACCTTATTTATTTCTACGTTGGATGAAACTTTACCCATGCGTTTTATTTGTCCGGGTGCTCCATTTAACCAGGTTTCTATTATTTTTTCTTTGTTTTTCAACGTTTCGTACACTTGCGTCTTCTTAACTTTGAATCTATCCATCAATTCTTTGGCCGACCGTTTTCCCGTTTGATGTTCCTCAATAAGTTTCACTTTTTCAGCAAGCGATAACGTTTTGTGTTTTCTAGACATAACTGCACAAATAACAAATTAAATTTGGAAATGTTAAGGAAAGATCTTAATCGCTCGAAAAGTTGAAAACAAGTGGAAGCCGTATTGTTGATATTCATGTATGCTTACATCGAATGGTACACTCGCTCATGACTCAGTATCTGCTCGGGATAGTTCGCTCTTGTGATTGCAAACGCGTACACAGATGCATGTTAAATAAATATGAATATGTATATAATATGTCTGCCGAAGGAAATTTGACGATTCAACTGTTTTCCGTTTTCTGTGTAAAATTTCGTTCCACGAATCGCGTTCCGTTTCCGCGTTATACAGGTTTCCGGCTTATTCAGGGTGTTTTGCATTAGAAAACGCTCCGTTCCCAGTATATTTTTCCGTTCAGGCAGGTTTCCGTTATAAACAGGGTCCGTTTTAGACAGGTTTTACTGTATATCATTTTATTAGAAAAATTTGAAGGTCCTAAGTTTATTTAAAATGGTAAAAAAAAAATGAATAAGAAACGGCTTTTTCCCCATTTTTTTCAGTTATTGCTATTTTGCGGTAAGGGCTATATGTTTTTAAATTTTATTACGCAACTTTCATGTTTGCACAACTTTGCTCTGGGATGAACCGTTTTAAAGTTAGAAGTGAGACAAGCGGGAAAAACACGTTTTTTTTTAAAAAAATAACATTTCAATTTTTTATGTTCTCGATTATTTTAGAGGGAGCATAGATCAATTATTGTTATACGAGTTATTACACAACTTTTCCTGCAAAAATCAGCGTGCCCCCTCTAAACGGTCAACTGAAAACAGATCCGCCCTGGTCTATAAGTAATAATTCATAAGTCCTTTTGTTTAGTTAGACTCATCAGTTTTTATGGTTAGACTTAATTTTCAAGTTATTCTTCTATATGATTTTAGTTTGCGTTGAGTCGATCGGTTTGGTTTTTCTAATGAAGCTGATGAAAGTACTTCAAATTTTGATCATGCAGGATGTATTTTTTAATGCAGTTTTAATTGAAATTGCGTTGGTGATGCCTTTTAATTTTTTTTGGTTTGATGAATCTTTGTAAAGTGCAAGTGGCCTTGTTTATGGGTTCTCACTTAAGTCGTTCAGTTTTAATAAATGCAATGACTATTTTATTTGCGTTTCTTATATTGCATATGTATTTTTTCCCCGAAATTCTATCTGGTTTCACTGAGCTAAATTCATTGCAGTGTGAATTTTTATGTATAAATTTAGCTCTTTAGATCGAAGTTAAGCCTTCTAAGTTATGTTCTTGGGCTATATTGTACACCTCGACAATTGTGGTTTGCATAGGAAATTCGTAAATAGTTTTGCAAGCTTTGGTTATTTGTCTAGACATGACCATGAGGTTTCTTCTTAAAATTCGACTCCAATTTATGATGCTATAAGGAATTTTCAAAAAAATATTCGTTTACATCACTTGGTTTTTGCTCCTTGTTAAAAATAAGTTGAAGCAGGTTAAGAAACCACCGAAAATAGTCAATTTTTCATTGGGTCATTCAAATATGACGTCCAAGTAAGTTTCCGTCTTTTATGAGTTCTAAGTAATTTATTTTTTCTACTCTCCGGAGAGTTGTTTTACTGATTTTTATAAGTGGTTTTAACTCAATTTTCTTGTTGAAAATAATGTACCCCGATTTTAAAGAGTTCATTGTTAAGTTGCCATGTAGTAGCCAAAGCCAGTATTTGTCCAGGTCAGTGTTAACTTTTCGTTCCATGTCGAAAATAGTTTTCCCTTAGCAAATGAGTATAGTATCATAAGCTTATATAAAAACCATCACACTAAGTGCTGCATTTATTATGGAATTTGTATAAAGCAGGAATAGCGTCGGTCCTAGGATAGAGCCTTGTGGAATCCCAGTGCTAATTTAATCAGTTTTGATTTAGACTTCTCCAATTATTCCTTTTTCGAGATCTACCTCTAAATATAACTTTATGCGTAATGAATCACTTAATGCCAAAAAGGGTTTTTCATGTCTACGGAAATTGCAGTATATGTGTTTCTAAACCTTTCTATGATTTTATTGCAATTTTCTTCTGAATTTCGACGAGCTTTGCCCAAAATTCACCATTAGATTTTTCTAAAAATCATCCACACATATTTTCATATATTTGCAATACAGTTTTCACTGCCTGGAAATTGCCAAAGTCTATCATTTTCTTTCTGTTAGAATTTTACCGGCGCATAATCGAGAGCTCATTAAGTGGCTGGGTTTTAGGTAAAAATATGCTTGCAAAGATGGTATCTTTCAGATACATTTTCAGAGTGTCAAAATTATTATATGTTTTTAAACTTAAAACAGGCTTTATACTAACAGTCGAGTGAGTTATATTGTAGAGAAGTAAACAGAACTTTACTTTTTGGATGTAAATAATTCAAAAAGGTTTTACGCCTAACCGAAAAAAACATCTTCAGCACTCTTCCGCAACTTATTGCGATGGAATATATGTAGGTATGTATCCTTTTGCTAATGTTTATTTTATTTCAGCCAAGGATTCAAATAGGTATCCTAAACAAACTTTCCTTATTTCCATCTGAATACGAAGCTTTATAGGTACATCTTAGGTGAGTGTTATTCAACATTTAAAATGCTCCTGAAAATTCTTTCTTTAGATTTCTTTAAAGCAGCTCTGAATATCCATTCAATTGAATTCAATTTACTATGTACGGTGAAAAACGATCAAACGCTGTTAAGAAATGAATAAATAGTAAGCAAAAACCATTCCTTGCATCCCATATTTGCTGAACGTCCATCGTTACACGTAACCACTTCATTCATTTTAGAGGTATTCAAAGAAGTACATTTCGCGTGACTTGCTATGTACTAATTGAGTATACGCGGAATATTTATGGAGTTTGTATTCAGGCAAGACGTACTCTAACCGACGGTTTCAGCAAGCTGTAAAGTACAGCGGACGCAAGGAAGACTTGCTCAATGGATCAGGCAACAATTTTACGTAATTGCAATTTCTCTAAGATGCGTGACTTGAATGGAAAATGGTAAAGATAAATTTTATTCATGATTCAAATAGTATAAGTTTTGGATGAAAAGTAAATGAGAATATTATTTGAATTTGATTTTAAGGAGTAGCACTTTGAAAATACCTCGATATATCTTTAGGATAATAAATGGTTCTTAAGCAGAAATTCATATGCAATGAAGAATCGACAGTGCTAGAAATCTTTCTAGTTAAAAATGAATGGTTTATTTCGCTTGAGTACGAATCCAATTATAATATTTTATTATATGTTGATCCAAATTTCGAAGCGTTCCCAGGACATATGTACACTGCATGCAGATGCGACATGGGAAACAGCCACTACCTCATCGTCACGTGATTAGAGAAAAGAAGTCGTTTCCAATGTACTTTCTTTTTCAAATTCAAATTTCATGTGATGTGACGTAGTGGAACATTCCTGCTGTCGCTTTCAACTCCATCCAATAACCATCAGACGCATACTGTGTATGCAAAACAACAATTTCAGCTACGAAACATTTTCACAACTAAATCTGAATACAAATAAACATTCAAATGAACGACATGTATATTATGATTTTAGCATCGTAGCCTGCATCCAAAGGTAGTAGCAGTACGTCCCAGACGAAGGATACCAGGACAACCGCCATAAAAGGAACCAACTTACTATATGGGCAATCTGTCAGAAGAAACATGTCTGTGAGTAATCGGAACACACCACGAGCCTATCAAATCCAATCGTCCAATTATGGATGTTAGCCAGAGTCAAATGGCAGCCAGAGGATGTTTGCTTGTATGTTTTCTCTAGAATGAGGGCACAGAAAAATCTCAGTTTCTTGTTGTTATGCTGACTGTGAAAAAAGAAGTCCTACACCGATCAAAAGCATGCAGACAAACAAATGAATAACCAAATGCAGACAACCATCGATTGGAAGTCTGTTGTACTTTTTTTGCATTTTGTTGTACTGCTTGCTGGAAAACGTGTTGAGTTCCTGTACAGGGTTGTTTAGATCGTCTAGTAGAATCGAAAAATGGTAAATGCCTCCTTGATATAAGCTAAGATTCAATGGGATATTTTCGTTTCAGACGTTACTTCTTACTTTTGAAATGATTTTACGAATCAGTAGCTACAGATGTACTCAAGTATTTATTCTTGCCAAGGATCTTACATTCTTACTGATGAGAACAAGTGGCCGTGAGTGATACTCACAACAAATCGTGATCAAGAAAACTTTTCCAACAGATTATGATTAGGAAAACCACTTCAAATTTCAGAAAAGTGGTTAGTAGCCTCTCTTGTTTCCTTTATCGAATTCGGAAGATTTATATATATAGTTCTTCCAAAAATAATTCGTAACCTTGCTCCACACGTTACAATTTTCGCTTATCGATTTCTTTTATTTTCTATACAAAAAAAATCTCCTCTCGGATCAATTTTACCAAACCACTACAATTTTCGAGGCATAAACTTTTCTTTTTCACAGTTCAGAGCTTTGGATGTTGTCGTGTTTTTATATTTTTATGGTTCCTTATAAATATTCTACTCTGAATTTTTTCCTGATCCAAAAACCTGTGTTGAAGATTACCGTCTTGGCCCGTACTTGTTTTGGGTCAAACTGAACATCACAGTAATAGTCCTTTTTCAGGACATAGTGTAAAGTTTCTTTCTCGAAATTCATTTTATATAAGCTTTGAATTTTTTTTTTTCTTTGTAAATTTCAATATTATTTCTTTCGGAATGTAAATATAGACGAACCTTCTTAGGGAATGCGTACTTTATCTTGAAAGGTGTTGCCTTGATTCCTTGAGAGTTGCTGTTCTGTAGATGAAGATGTGATAAGTTGAAGGAAACTTGAATTGTAACTCTAGAGCAGGATTTCATTATTGTTAGCATTTTCTATCAGTACGACTTATCTTATTGGTTAAATTGTTGACTATTCTTTCATCGTCTCATAATTTCTCTTTTTTCAAATAATTTTTAGGATAATCCAAGCATGATTTTCAGGCTCAGATTCAATGCTTTTACTAAGACCGATAATAGTTTAATTGTTTCGGAATGGGTTTTATTAATTTAGTTATTTAGGTGCACTTTTGATCGTGTGATACTCGCAGGTATTTTGTTTATCACTACGGTAAAGGTGTTGGTTTCTGCTTATAAATTAAAATCAATTTCTGGCTTGGTTTTCAATTCATCCATCACAAGATTTGGAAGTACAGTAGAACCATGATTATCCGGACTTATTGGGGATGAGAGTAGTCCGGATAACGAAAAATCCGGATAATCGAAAATAATAAGACATGACAGATTAGATTAGATTAGATTTACATACATACACATATGTATATTTAATTATTTTTTATTAAAAAAAATCAAAGACCGATGGTTGCTTAAAGGTAGCACTTCTTTTATAAGCTGCCAAATCGCGAATACTTTTAAGACATATAAGTTGTCTTGAATTACATTCCTCTTGTTCCTCAAGCCATTTCATCACGACATCTAAACATCGAAAAACTTCAAAATGAATAGGATCAATATCTCCCCCGCGCAAATATCTTGTTCGTCTTCTCGATCTTGTTCTTTTGAGGCAGATATTTCGTTAATTATTTCCTCATCACTAAAAATTTGGAATTCAAGATCGATTGAATCGAAATTTAACCACTTTGTCGCATTCAGCACATTAAAAAATTTGAGCTATTGCTTCCGCAAGGTCTCCTATATCCGATTCTACCACGTAACTGAAACTTACTAACGGTCTATTCAAAATTTTATTCCACGATTTTTTCAAAGTTGAGACATTTAAAGAATTTCAATATCTGCTGCCATGTAGCAACAATCTTTTATATTTATTTTCTTGTGGAAGCTGATAAGTGTTTCTTCATTATTTTCGTCTGCTAGTAATAATCGTCGAAGCATCTGTTTTCTATATAAACGTTTAAATGTTGTGCTACCGACGTGACATTTGGTGGGACAAATTTTACTGTATACATTTCATCGATCTGGTTTAAACATTCTATAGATGGGTGGGATGGTGCATTGTCCAATAACAATAATGTTTTTCCTGTCTCATTTATGGAGTTTTGATTTTTTTCACTTCTAGTATGAACTGTTTTTCTACCATCGTTTAAGAACTTCGCCATTCATCCAAGCTTTTTTCTGATGATCGTATTCAATCGGAAGACTTTTGATATTTTTATATCTGGGGATCTTCGATTTACCAATTACAAGCAATGGAAGTCTGTGTCTGCTTGTTGCACTTGCACACACCATTATAGTGACACGTTCTTCACTATTTTTGTACCCAGGTGCATTATTTTCACGTCTTGATACTAAAGATTTATTAGGTAGTTTTCTCCAATTAAACTGATCTGATCAGCATTGTATATGAACTCTTCGTCGAATCCTTCCTTCTCCACAAATAGTTTCAATGTGTCAACGAATGTGTTTGCTGAAGGTATGTCAGCGGAAAGCTTTTCCGCATGAACTGCAAGTTCCCTGATACCTTGTCGTCCTTTAAATTTTTCAAGCCAACCCGATCTTGCTTTAAACGTAGAATCTCCATTTAAATTTCTGTTGAAAATATTGCTTTTCCACACAATAATGTTCGAGATATTGGCTGTCCAGTTGATCGTCTTTGTATGAACCACATAAAAATATACTCTTCGAGGTCTGTATTTCTTGAGTTTTTCATAACTTTCCGCTCTGAGCTTCCATCTTCTAACATTAACCCCCCAGTGGTGACGCAAAATTATCTTACATAGTTGGTCACGTCGGTCTCAGAGACCAAAATTTTCGAGTGAAGATCAATCCAAAATAACACAATTTCTGTAAATGTAGCAAATTGAACTTAAAAAATACAATGTTATAGTATAATAAAACACAAAAAATTATTACATCACATCACGTTTATTAATAATAATAAAATTCCCCTGCAACACTAAAAAATTATGTTATTTTCATACACATATTTTTCTACGAAACCGGTCTCACAGACATATGCGTCACCATTCGCGGGTTAAAGAGTTAGTAAACTGTGTAATATTTTCACTTTGTTGTTTCATATTCGAGATGATTGACGTTCCGACACCATATTTATTAGATAGATATCGTCCCGAGTCTCCGTGTGTCATCGATTATATCCAAATTGTTTTTAACGATATAACGACATGTTTTCTTTTTGATGACATATCGATAATATTAAAAATATATATTTAAATCGTGACCGATAATTTATTTTAACAAAAGAACGCCCAATACGTATTGCATCCGCACGATTACTGACATAATTTTTTTGTACACAGAATGCAGACTCATATTTCTTAACACGAAAATTTCTCTTAACAAATGCGACAAACAACCAAAAACGCGAGCAGCAGTGGACCCAATTGTCCACTTGAAAACAAGCAAATAAAATTGCTTTTGTTTTGTTTTGAGCAATCCGGATAATCGAGAGTCCGGATAATTGAGGTTTTGGATAATCGAGGTTCTACTGTATTTTGGAATCAGCTCGGTTTCCATCAAAGTTAAAACTGAAAGTAAGTGACTTGTTCGAAAACAAATTATACTTGAATTTGTTTTATGTTACAATGTTATCAGTGGAGCGTTCGTTGGCTTATAAATTTTTGTCTTGTTTGTAATTTTAGTAACCATCTAAATTGAGAGATTATGGATTCTTGGATTGATAGTGGCTTTAAAGGTCTGGCTACCAACCATAATAAACGTATAGTATAAAACATAGTCATTCCATGGTAACATGTTCTTGTCCTTCCATAAAGCCATCGTCTTGAAGTTTTGTGTGATTTTTGCCAAGTATACCTAAGAAATCCAAAGGTCTTATTTGTCGATAAAATGAAAACAGATTTTTTTTGACCTATGGAAAAATCTTTGCAAATCGTAGACAATCAATGTAGTTTGGTTCCCTCTTTAAATCGAAGGTTAGTAAATTAGACCAGAATCATCTATAACTGAAACGGTTGTAGCCTTTCGTTATTTAAATTCTAACTTTTCTTTGCTTCGAGCATTTGTTCTTCCTTGGTTCATTTGTTTCAATTTAAATTTTGTTCGCTTCCTATGGGTTTTTGGCTTAATAATGCGTTTATTTAGAATTTAATTTTTGCGGCTCGGGTTAAGTATTGACTTCATTCAGCTCGCGTTGATGGTCTCTACAATGGGCTCAAAAAAATAACAAACTCTATCAAACAACGGAAAAAAATTAATTTTTTGAACAATTGAATATCTGTGACTCGAAAACCTCATTTTTCCATCGGTTTCAGCAGTTTCGAATTATCGAGGTTCGATGGTATAATTTTTTATAAGTCCACAAGTATTCCTATTTGATAAGAAAATTTCTAGCTATGCTGCCGTAAAATGCTCACAGTAAATGATTCAAATATTTTCTTTGTACAAAAAGCTGTTGAGCGAACGACTTAAGCTTATGGATTGTTGGATGTTTTTTTTCCTAGATATGACATAAAATTTATCCTCATTAGTAACGGTTTTTGCAAGAAGTGTACAATCTTAAATTCTGGTACACAAAATTCGAACTTTTGCTGTGAACAAGCTTGGCGTCTGTGACTTGAGCGTGCAGACTTGCAACTGCTAACAGTTCAAAAAACATTTTCTAGAACGAGCCAAGCATATTCTTACTTCTTCGTTTGCATTTTTGATTTTCTGACAACTTTTTTCGTAATATAGTGCTTCAAACACATCTGAGGTTTATTTACTGGTAGAGAACCATTTTTCAATACCACGAGCATCTATCACCAAACCGACACATCGAACACACTTATGACTGAAAGTACATTTTTTGAACAACTCATAGGTGGTGTCCATTAACATAGGATAAGCAATGGGTGTCTAATGTATGATCCATGCTCATCAGGTCGTTCGAAATAAACACTTCGTCTAGCAGAAAATTACTTGGAAGGCCTATTCAAAGAAAGAAAAGGGTTTCGAGAGTCTGGAAGTATTAATCCAAGCATTATTTACAATTATACAGTAAATTTTGCGATTATCAACCAGAACAAGCCAAGGGCTACAACACAACAACAACATACTCCGAAAAGTATTGACTCATTAACTGATGATATGATAAAATTTAATATTTTATATCATATCCTTTTTACTTAAAAATGCTTTGCATTCTATTAAGGGGGTATGGTTAGTTCTTGATTTTTTTAGCATAGTTTTAAGATTCTTTTTCATTAACTGAAGAAATATACTAAAATACATTTATTAAACAGTATTCAGTAATTTTTAATTAGAAAATATTAAAACATGAGCCAGTGACTATACATGCAAATAGACATCCCAAAAAAGGAAAATTGCCGTGAGAAACACAACTTATCGGTGGATCATCTGAAACAAAAAATATTCTGTTAGTTAATGAGTTTCTTGAGATAACGCTGTCAAGTTTTTACATTTATTTTGTTTATTTAATTTTTGGTGTAATTTTGAAGTAAAAAAAACAACGGAAAAATAAAAAATAAATTATTTTCGGAATTGTGGTTTTTAATCGTAAAAATTCCACTCCACTCGAACAATATGCCGTAGCTAAATGTGGAAACATCCTTAATTTTCGAATGCATTTTGTGTTCTTCTTACACTGTTGGCTACCTATCATTATCAGTGAACTATACTACCATACTACACTATGAAACTTAGAGCAGGTCTTAAGTAGATTTCCTTCCATTCTATTATTGATTGATGGAATTCAATTCACCCTATTGTTTTAAAAAACAAAAGTCTACATATCCTGGTTTGAAAATTCGAATTTTTTTCTACTTTGGAGAAGAGATTGAGTGATGCAAGTGTAAAACTTATTTGATTTCAGAACCGAAGAAATCAGCATTTGCTCATTTCGTAGATTCCTTTTATTTTCATTTGTATTCATTTGCATTTAATTATTGTCTCCGAATGCAAAGGATGTAGCCATTAGTCTGCTCTTCAGTTATTAGCATTAATAGTGCTTAATTCTGGCATCCGTGGTGTCATATATGATGTAGAAGGAGTTGATAGTCAGTTTGATCCTACTTGGGTGTTGCATAAAACAATATTCATACGTATAGGTATATTGAAGTTGGATGCATCATCCCCTCTAAAATGTTGAGAATTATGAAAATTTCAACTCTATCCAATTTTCTTTATCATGGCTAAAATTGCATTTCAAATTATATTCGTTTCAACCATATTAAATGCAGGAATTCTTGGTACAATGAATTAAGATTAGTATAAATATTCGATATAATAGTCAAGAATATTGTTGTTCATTGGTTTTGGAAAGTATTTTGGCAGTAAGTCTTCAACTGTTTTTGTAGCATCCCTAACTTTCCTTGCTTGGACATACGAGCTTATTTGCAACCTAAACAAGGTTGGAATCACGAAAATCTCCCTCATTTAATTCAACTCTAACTACCAATGGTTCATTCCACCATGGGTTTTATACAGCAGCGATAAGGAAAAGGACAATTGCAGGATTCGATAATGATTTTGAATTGATAGTCATTTCATCCTGATCACTTATTGAAAATAAAGAAGCGTAAAGCACTGGATTAGAAACAAGGACAAACATTGAAGAGATATTTTCATGGCTTCATAAATGACATGAAAATGTTAACTAATCTTAGATTAAATCCTTCTGGAAATAGTCAAGCAGTCCTGAGATAGTCATTTTAATCTTGAATCTAGATTGTTGTGTAGTTAAATTATCTTTTTGATTCATTCCGCATGTATCCATTTTCGCAGAGGAAATGAAATCCAACAATATTTTCGACCTCTCTTACAAAGCCAGAATCAAATTTGCATCTGCTCTGCGATACACTTGCCCAATTTACATGGATCACTTTCTTTATACACCAACCCTGAACCTTGGACCAAATTATTATACAGACATCAAGCACTTTTTTCGCAATTGATTTTTGCATATTTGATATTTCATCCAACATTTGATATCCAACCGTGGCAACAGACTCATGCATGTTCATATGTGGCTGCAAAGTGCCCCTAAGTGACCGCATATTACATGCGAGTATTATTGTTTCTGGTGGCTCGTCGGATGGATGGATGGATTGCTAGCCTACCATCTAGCTAGCTAGTCTAGCTATTCATATGCATAAGCAGCTTTGCTTGGTAATTCCAGCGACAACGTCGCGATCCAGTCAACTTATTCGAGAATACAGAGCCGAATATTTGCATATTTCATGCTTTATTGTTCCCAGAGTTGTTCCAAACGCGACCTCGGTCTTCCCAGGAAAACAAGCCAAATGTTCGGCTCGTCTGGCGTCCTATGTGGTGATATGTGATGTGGTGCCGAACGACTCCTAAACGTTCGATTTATTGCCAACCAGCTATTTCATATTTGAATCGGCAATTGCAGATAATAGCGTCAAATGCAACCAATCAAAACATCATTTTGTTGGAGTCGTTTTGCCTTATCGAGGGTCTAATTTGTATGAAATGCATGCATACGCACATGTATGTTGGAGGTTGCAGTGGATGCAACTGATGTCTGTGGAGCTGGTAATTTATTTCACTGCACGATGGATGAAACAGGGTTATGCATCCTTCAGCAATGATGATGTTCTAGATTCGAATTTTACATGTATGACCTCAAACTTTTCAATCATACAGCAATTTGATAGTTCGGAATTCAAATCAGATATATAAATGGATCGTGGTTGATTTAATGTTTGTTTTTATAAAAAAAACTCAACCCAAGTGTTTGAATGCTTTGCTACCAAACTAGGAACTGTAGCACGATGGAGTAACTTTTGTATTAAATGACCCACCATTGTCGAGTAATTTTTGATACGTAAATTTAGATTTAACCAAAAATAAATGACAATCATCGCCACATATTAAACATTGCTATGCAATTAAAAAATGGTTTACTCGCATCTATATTTTCAACTAATATTCACTTACTTACAATTAAAAATGAAGTCTCGTCCTGCTGCCACCGTTCATTATGTGGAAAGAAATACCACATTGATGTTGTATTTTAAAATTAATTTGAATGATTTATTTTGATAACAACTAAATTAAGAATGAAGATGAGGAAAGCAAAGCAGGAGAAATTTTATAATTTGATCACAGTACATATTTTAAGCAGAAGTCAATATTTAAGGGGATGGTACACCTTTGGATTTTTTAAAAATTAAATTTTTAAAATGCAAATTTTTTTAAGAAAGGAAAGAGACATCTTATTGAAACTTTGCATATTTATTTTTTGTAAAAAAAGGTATACAATTTTTTTTTTGGTTTTTCCAGCGTGTTTTTTGGCTGCTGTAGATTTCTGAAAATAACATCAAAAATCACGGCGGGCGTGATTTTGGCTCTCTGGAACGTCTGAAGGAAAAAAATAAAAACAGGGTTTTAATCAGCATCGAAGCCGCTATAGATTGAAATAAATGAAAAATTCTTTGGCCAAAATTGACAAAATGGCGGTGTTTTTTCGAAATTAGCCGATGTTTTGGATCAAAAAATCCTTCCAAAAAAGAAATATTTTACCGATCGTTCTATCCGTAATTCAATCTATAGATTTATATGTGTACAGATGATGATGAAGTCAAGAATTTAAGTGCCTTCCCCAGAATTAACTATTAAGACACTGACGTCCTTACGTCTGGGTATCTAATGGTAACAAGTACCAACGCCCCCATAATTATACTAGTCAAAAGACCATAACGAGTATGGGTACTGCTTTTCTGAATACAGGTACCAGATTTAGTTCAAAGCTTACTGAGACTTCTGCGCAACCCTTGGTTTGGATTCGGACCTATCAATCATCCATACCGCTTTTTGGGCAACAGGGGTGCCTTCGTAAACGCAACAGCAAGCCAATGCACCACATATAGAAGGATCCTGTACCTTAGTATTCGGTTCCAAGCTATATTATAATGAAAGTACCCGCTAATGGGTGTACAACCACAGCCCCTAAGTTTCAGCCTCCACAGGCTTCTCACCGACACCGGCAGGGACAAAGTTCCCTGGGGCCCCGGATCCCTTAGTACCAGTATACCCCTGGTAAGGTTTCGAGGAAGCTCAACACAACCTCTTCAATTGAGCCCTCAGTTGCTCCGGATTGATCGCTGTTTTTGGCCCATGGATACTTGGGGACAACCAACTCCCATCAATGTCGGTCAGCTAAGTTCGAAAACCCGCTAATTGACACAACCATGAGTATTTTAGTCTGGAGTTCGTGAGGGTGACTATTCCCCCTTAAGTCAGTCAGCAAAAGACGAGCTCTACTGTGCGACTTCTTCATTCGGTTGGATCATTTGGCGTTACCCAGGGTGCACCGCGAGGAGGCGATCCATTTACACCCCTTTATATGTGTGCAGTAACATATTAAAATTTCAGAACAATCAGTCCAGTAGTTTTTTTTATCACGCCCGCCAACTCGAAAAATGTGCTTTCTAGAAAAAGCGCTTTAAAATTTTCAACAATAATTTTTATACAAAATGTTTTCTAAATTTAGTCGGAAATGCCTGAGCCATACAATAATCCTTCCTCCTGCTTATACTCTTCCTTCATACGTGATTTTTTGTTACGAGCAGTCCTCGCTTCTTTACACGCCTCAGTGCTGCGGCGATTCCCCTGCTTGAGTCGAGCAGCGTCAATAACCTCCACGTAATGGCTTGCGGGCCAATTGTGTCCCATAACTTGCATGATCTTCAAAGTTCTAATGAATCCTTCATTGAAGATGCATGCAGAGCTATTTTCAGCAAGTTTAATTATATTTTTACCGCAAAAAGTGTGTTTGGGGGCCAGGTTCCACACTCAGTCATTGTAGCTCTCATTGCTATTTAAGGTGTTATTGCCCAAACAATGCTTCAATAAGTCATCTGAAGCCAGTTCTGCATAAATTGTTGTTCTCTTTTTTTGCTTTGCAGTTCGTGAACCTTTTCCTAATATTTTACCCATATTTGACAAACTTTAACTGGAAATATATGATACAAATGTGATCTAGGTGCGACCCTTATGGTCCACACGACTAACTTACTAGTTGTTTTTATTATTTATGTTTATATATTCTATTATTATTCTAAAATATTATAATTATTTTTTTTTTAAATTTTTTTTTCTCGATAAAAGCCATTTGATAGTGGAAGACGTCCCCGGCCTCGTCATCTACCAAAGTCTCGACCAGATCCTAAACCCCCAGATCCAAAATCTCCCAGATCTTAAATTCCCCAGATCCAAAATCCCCCAGATCCAAAATCCCACCAATCGAAAATCCCCCAGATCCCAAAATCCCCCAGATCCAAAATCCCTCATATCCAAAATCCCCCAGATCCAAAATCCCCCAGATTTTAAATCTCCCACATCCAAAATCCCCCTGATTCTAAATCCCAAGATCCTAAATCCCCAGATCCTAAATCCCCCATTTCCAAAATCCCCAGATCTTAAATACCCCTGATTCTTAATCCCCCATATCGTAAATCTCCCAGATCCTAAATCCCGCATATCGTAAATCCTCCAGATTCTAAATCCAATATTAAATTACTTATAACAATATCCAATATTAACTGCATTAGCGTCTCTCCTCTGATTCTCATAAACCTGATAATACAAGATTGGAATTTAAAAAATAATCTTGATTTTTCAAATTGCATTTTTACAAATTTGATCAGAGTTTTGCTAAAACACACAATAATAATAATATTACTATGAAGGTATTTGGGATCTGCATACCATACTTTCAAACACGAAAGCAGTACGGTTGCAGTCGGATGGGTTGCACCTTAAATCCATGTCGTGCGAAATATTCTCTTCAAATAACTCTTTGCTTTCCAGCTCATGCGGTCAATAATCTGGACCAGAATACGGTCCTAAGAAACAGTACTGCCAGCAAGAGTGCCTAGCTCAGCATGACTACAACAATTTAAATCCTAATTAATCATTTTCCGGTAAAACATGATTCACGAGCGTGGCGACAAAAACATAAACAGGCTTAACAAAATGAAAGTTTCATATTTGGCACTTTGAGACTGGGTTGAAAATTCTTTACATGTGATATAGTCAAGAAATTGTGCATCGCGATAAAAATCACTTTTAGTTGAGTAGGTAGGTCATTTCAAAGTTCAACCAATAAGCTAAAAATGGTTAGGCAAAGAACATTATTAATGGAAGTGATTGAAATTGTTCGTCCTCTTTTGTTAATGGAAGTTGCGGAAAACACAGGTGAGTGGCGATCACACACAAGAACTTGGCGTTGAAAGTTTAATACTTTTCACGCAATCGTGAAGTGAATGGCAGGAACAAACACAAGCAAACGACACGAATATTTTTGTTGATGACGAACAGATTTTGTTACGGTGGAAGAAAGGTAAAGATTTCAATACGGCAAGTTAGAAGTAGCGTGCTAGAAAGCAATGACGATGAAATTAGTTGCCCAGTGGAGTTTAGGATCTTCACGCCGGGTTTATATGCAGTCTGATGACGGTAAATTAATCAGAGTTACAGAGGTTCAGCACATCAGCAGAAGCAACTGAAATATGTTTCGATGTTTGCGGGATCTAGTTTAGCCAGAATATAAAACCCTGATTTTCTACGTTTTGATGGGATGCTCCGTCAGGAATGAACTTTAAAAAAGTTACGCCTCTGATTGGCCCTGGTTTGGTTCAGATAAGTGAACCAAATATCCTTGAGCATCATAAAGTGTGCCATATTCTTTGTCTAACGTTCATTCATACTTGTTTTAACTAATCGTGATTTTAGATTCAATGAAATCGACGTCTTAGTTAAACAAATATTAAAGTATAGTTTGACTTGTTAACAAACCTAGACCTCTAAATAGTAAGTGTGCTAAAACATTGGAATTTTTATATATATTAAAATTTTGAATTTGATAACAGTCTATGATTATTTTCATAAAATATCACACCCAACCTAAATAATTCTTTTTCATTTGAGTTCTCAATCAAAGTTCCTTCAAACAAAAACCTCAAAGAAACATGAACTATTTTCTTCTTGCTTAAATCTTTATGTATTTTTTAGATTAACAATGTGACTGGATTATTTAATCAGTCCGATACAAGCTGCTCCTCGACCACTTCTGGTCGCGAAATCTACAACGATAAACAACTTTCATCATTTCTACTATTGTGTGGTCTGGTCCATAGAATCCACCACCATCCGAATAGCCAAGGAGCCAAGGGACAAAATCCATAGACTGGTCGATTGGATTGTTGAAGCTGCGTCCATCGGGATCCAACCACCATCCATATACACCAGAATGCTCAGTAAATTCGTGTGGAGGGATTTATCTCGTGACTTGAATTGAAAACCAATGACCAACTTGACCACCACAATGCACCACCATATCCACTGTGAGCCCAGCGTGGTATAGTGAGGCGAGGCGATGGATACAAATGAATGGATTTGTACTAATAATTTATTTACGGATTTTATATTATTCGCATGACTCCATAAATTTCCACTGTCATTTTCAGTTTCGCTGTGCCGATATCAATTGTAGAAGAAGCGGGACTGGGAGTGAAGGCCATTTTTTCGCATCCCATCAAGGGGGCAGTGTTCCGATCGGAGGTTTGTTGTAGTGCTTGCTGTTGGTGTGAACTTTTAACCTGCTGAAAGGACGAGAATGACTTGGCTGGGAGGCATTAACGAAGAAGATGCTCGGTGTAATTTTGAGTTGATTGTGTTCTTCAAGAATTTTATAAGCGGTATTTTGAATGTCGGAGTGAATTTATTAGCAAATTATTGATTTGAAAAATTGCTCGAAGAGAACAAATTTATTTAAATTAAAATGAGTTTGAAGGGCATCCCATACATGTATTTATAATCGGAGAAGTAAGGTCTAGAATTTTAAAAATAAAAGTGTGTGATTTTTATGAAATAAACGACCCTTCTTAGCAGGCCAGAACTAGACTTTAGCACATATGTTGTTCAAAAACAATTGATCAAAACTAGTCCTCGTTAAATAAGTTGCGAACTTCGATTATGATCAGCAAAACGAAAGCCAAAATTTGATAAATGTGAACTAGATTACACACAAGTTTTTAATTAAAATATGTGCACAAAATATATCTTGAAAGTACCTGATAATATATAACATAAATAACAGTAGTAAAATAAATACATTTTAATTTTCTAAGATGTTCACTTAATATTTTCGAATGCCTCCACAAAATAAAAAATGCAATACTCTTCAAATTAGGAAAATATTAAATGCGAAACAAACAAACCACAAACAAATTGTGAAATTTTAAAATCATCTGCAAAGATTCAATTTTAAGATATGAAAACTGGAAGAAAGCTCTGCCGTTGAATGTTCAACTGTTCCTCAAATTTTCATAACTTACTTTTGAGTGGACGGTGTGCAACAAACTACTTACGACCAAAAATAAAAATTTCTGTTGAAAAACTTTACAAAATTTGTGTTTCACAAAGCTGCAATCAATTTAAATCTTTTGACCCAAAAACTACAGAGAACCCCGATTTTAAATCCCACTTTTCATTGCAATCAAATTCATCCTTTCAATCTGTTTCGATTCGCAAATACCACGCAAACAGCTGCAGTTCATCGAATTATAGTTAACAAGCACCATTGGTATTCCAGGCGTCTCTCGTTCACAAAAAGGATTTTCAGGACGTTCAAGCTTTTCGGGCTCTGTTGGAGGTTCATTACAATTTGTTTGGCAACAGGGTGCGCGTGATAATGGGTCCATCGGCCATGGAATGGAGCGATGCAGCTTTCATCACGGGATTCCCAACAACCGGACTGAAATATGCAAACGAACTAACAACACATCTGACTCATGACCCGGGGTGCTTCTTGGAATCTCTACTGCGAACTATAGTTGGCGTCATAAAAAACAATATTTTCCTGATGGCGTCCATGCTGTTGCTGCTTCTGGCTGTTGTTTAGCGTGCAGTTTGCACTGCTCGGCAAAGTGGTATGCAAATAAGAAAATGTGCAAATAGACTGGAGCGATGTGATGAAACAGATGGAAAGGATGCAGGACGATGGGTGTTTTAATAGGAAAGCTATGGAGTCATTAGTGAGTTTGTCTAGTTAGACGACAAAGTATAAGTTTAAGTAAATGCGAAGGAATTAATTTTCTTAGTGAAATAAGCATAAGTTGCATGCCACTGAGAAGATTTTCAAGGAATTTTTACAAAGTAAATAATCATTTTCTTCCTTTGAAATTTCAACGCCGAAATTTCGCAAATGAGAAGACATAAAAATTTTGAGGCTGTCGCATAACATTGACTTTTTTACACTTGCTTACATTTTTCGTTCGAATTCCGCTCACACTACAGATGACATAAAAAACGATTAGTTTGAAAATATTCCCCGATTTTTTCTAAAAAAAAACTGAAAAACAAAAAATGTGGCTCGAAATATCCGATTGATTAATCAATGGATTCAAGAAAAGTTAGCTTTTAAACGTTAAGGGATCAGTTTTTCTTCCAAGCTAAAAAACGAAACCATATTACCTTCTTTGCATGAGATATCTCTCTCAAAAGACACTATATAATGTTAAGAAGAGTGAATTTCTTGCAGAGAAGAACACTTTACATTGAATAGTAATGGTTCAAAAAGTTTTAGTCATTTCAGTAAAAGCACATTTAAGTGATCACGAAAATACCTATTTATGACCTGCATATTTGAAAATATCTCGTAGCAGAAATGATTTTGTTTAACAGAGATGAATAGTTTTGGTCTTAAAAAGTGAATGTGTAATTGAAGCATTTCAATTTTCAATAATTTAAAAACGAGTCCAGAAAAAACACATTTTTTCTCAAGGGAATGTCACTTTTTCGGAGGATCTCATCGCTACTTGTCCAGAAAAAACACATTTTTCTCCTGGAGAATGATTTTTCGCGGAGAATTCGATTTTCCTGCCACAGATTTGACTGTAAACAGTTGGCAAACTTTGTACTCTTTCTTATTAGATCCTTTTTGGATGGATCTCATCGCTGGTACTCCAAAAAAACACACTTTCCTCTCGGGGGAGACACTTGATACCGGTTCTTTTCTGTTTTCAGTATCTTTCGAATGATTTGTCGCAAAGAATTCGATTTTCCTACCTCGGATTCAACTGTAAACAAATGGCAAACATTGTACCCTTTCTTTTGATATTTTTTTGGAAGGATCTCATCGCTAGTTGTCCAAAAAACACACTTTCCTTCCGTTACACTACTCACCCTTGCTCTACTCATCTTTTACTCTCCCTTACTCTACTCTCCCTTTACTCCCCCTTACTTTACCCTCCATTTACTTCTTCCCTAAATTGAAAAAAAACAGGTTGAACCGGTTCTAAAATCTTAAATCGTCGATGGAAAGCGGCGAAAAAACCGTATAACCGGCACAAAAATGAACCGATTCAGATGTGGGTTATCGGGTTATAGGCAATTTGATTCCACTGTCAAAAGTATCTGGCGATGTCTGGTTCTCCAGCGAAATACAAAAACCGGTTGAACCGGTTCAAAAATCTAAAATCCTTACAAAGCGGTGAAAACACTTTGTGACCAGCACAAAAATGAACTCATTCGGATGCGGGTTGTCATTGGCTATTCAATCCCGTGTTCAAAAGTATCGGGCGATGTCTGGTTGTCCGGCTAATTCGAAAAAAACCGCTGAATCGGTTCAAAAATCTAAAATCCTCAAAAAGCTGTGGAAGCACAGTGTGAACGGCACAAAAATGAACCGATTCAGATGCGGGTTGCCATGGGCTATTCGATTCCGTTGTCAAAAGGGTCGGACGATATCTCCGGTCAAATCGCATCTAAGTAGCATATTTTTAGTATTGCAACGTTATATTTGGCGGAAATTTAGGTTGATTTAAAAGCAATAATTTGTATTTCATTTATGAAAAATATGTGATTATTTCAAAATTTATATTATTGCAAAAAACTTTAACGGAAAACAGATTGAAGTATACCACTGATAATTTTTTTTAAAAAAATCCCGAAAATATATGACCATCAGAACTATTTAAATCATGGCCAGAAAAAAATCAATTCTCCTTTAATATTTTTTGGAAGATTTTCTTGAATTATTTTTGATACTTTTTAGTTTTGATACAATTTTGACGTTAATATCCTTCGCCAAATCATCATGCATAAATAGATCAACAAAAATATTGCTTCTGAAATTTTTACGTCAGAAAGTTAAAAACATATCGATTGTAAAAATCTTTATAATATTCGAAACAAAAAAAATTCCAGACACAATTCAGGCAAAAATTTAAAATAAATTAAATTTCACAAAAATTCCTATAAATAGTTTTACTTGTGATATGGAACGTGGTAATTTTTTGTGAATTTTTTAACCAGAAAACTAAGCAATCGAATATTGCTTCAGCTATTAAGGTTGAAAAATTCAGAAAATAGGTTTGTTATTACATGTCTTTTAACAAAAACAATTTCAAACATATATCATTGACTTCTTTTGCAGCAATAGGTATTTTAGCGGTTTGATAATAATAAAATTATTTTTTAAAAATTAATTAAGCTCGCTCCTGCTGTTCTTCGAAGAAATAAAAAATTTATACAAAATTTTTGGTGTTTATTTTTAAGAACTTCAAGTAAGGGTTGTGTTTATAAAGTGCGTCATGATACCTATTTTAAATTGTATCATTTAAGGGGTTACATACAGTGCTGTGCAAAACTTAAGCAACCCACTACATGGCGGAATGAAAGGGAAAATTGCAATCAAAATATAAAGAATTTTTTTCCTTTTTTTTTAATTTACACGTTAGCATGTTGCTTAAAGCTCTGCAATAAAAAAAGTACATCAGTATTTTAACTGTTCTTAAAAAAAATACACCAACGAAAAGGCTGTGCAAAATCTAAGCAACTTTTATTAATATTTCGTGTAATAGCTGTTATTTTTTATAACAGCGGCAAATTTGCGATTCAACTAAATTATTTGAAATTGATATGTCAATTTTTTCCGATTCGGTTTTTAGGTTTGTAAACAATTGGTCCTTGTTTGCAAACTGTACTGTTCCCATACGCCGTTTCAATATACCGAACAAGTTTTCTATAGGATTCAAGTCGGGCGATTGTGTCGGCCAATCAAGAACTTGAATACTTTTAGAGCTAAGCCATTCTTTAACCAACTTCGATATGTGTTTCGGGTCATTATCATGTTGAAACACCCATCGAAGTGGCATATTACACTCTGCGTAAGGTAACATTCTAGATTCGAAGATGTCCTTATACATGAATCTGTCCATAATTTCGTTTATTCTATGAAACGGACCAAGACCTAATGCTGAGAAACATGTCCAGACCATGACGCTTCCTCCCCCATGTTTCGCCGTTTTCCTACAGAAGCGTGAATTCAGTTGTTGTCCTTTCTCACGCCTCAGACGGGATAAGCCATCATAATTGAAGAGGTTGAACTTAGATTCGTCACCAAATAAAACGCTCTTCCATTTAGCAACTGACCAATCAAGATGGTTTTTAGCAAATTCAAGCCTAAATGTAGAACTAAATGTCTTGAAGGAAAAAATACAACTTTTTCAAAAAACTGTATTTTAATTTATTTTATTTAAAATTTACACACATGAAAGTTTAGCATTTCAAGAAGTTGTAAATTTTTTTTTAGCTAAAACCATAGAAAATTGTCAATTTTCCTGCAGTTTTCCTCGTCCAACTTTGTTTTTGCGGTAGGCAGAATATATCGGTTCATCTCATATCAAAAATTCAAAAATTTTCTTATAGTTTATGCCCTTGCCTCGTGCTTAAACGAAGGAATTGAAAAAAAATCAAATTTAAAGTTTTGAAATGGATTTGAATGAATTTTCGTCTCATATTTTTAGCGTTTTTCCGATTCTCATCGTTTTGAAAATACATTTTTCGTATAAAACAAAAACGAGTCGACTGAATGAAAATCCCTTCAAGCACGAGTCAATACTATAAAGAGGAATTGTGCAAAGTTTCAAGAAAATCGGTCGATTTGTTCTCGAGAAATCGTGCCTACCGCACGGAAAAACAAAGTTTCGAGAAAAATGCGTTTAAAGTTTTTTTTTACCGCGATTTAATGAATTAAAGTTAAAAGTTATTTTTTAGCGATTTACTTCGAGTCGTCGATTCCAGGTCCATATAGTAATTCGTTCGCCCCATTCACGATGTTCAGAGCATCCTTTTGATGTGATGTTCGATGAAAAAGAAAGGAGCTGATTTTACGCGGTAGAACCGCGCTGCATGCGTATAATACGCTAGGTAAGGCAGAGCGCACGTACCGACCACGCGGTATTCAAATCTCTATAACTTCGGTAATATTGCTCGAATTTATTTCAAATTTGGCGTGAATACTCTTGAAGTACTATACTTTTATATGGAATAAAAAACATTGATCGATTTTTTGAAAAAAAACAAGACCTATATAACCCCTTAAGTAAAATAAATAAAATCGTTTACTTCATATCCCCAGCAGGGCATATTTTTTTTTAGTTAAAATACAATACGTATTTTTTTTGTAGCTTTAGGTTTCATAGAAATGAAACGGTACTGAATATTGTATGACTGATTCAGTACCGATTTCGTTATATGGAACAGAAAGCTACAAAAATACACGTATAGATACGACTACATTTTTATATTTAATTTTATCATTTTATTGTTTCGAAGATAATACATTTTCTGAAAATATGTTTGTGGCATTGAATACTGAGCAGCACATATTTAATTTAAGAGGGTCTTAAAAATTTCCACTTGAGAATCATCCCAAAACTGACTACCACTGTGGTCCAAATTGAAACCATAAAACTGAATGTCTTTTGCGATACTATTTTCGATGGTTAGCATTCTACTACCAGTAGAAAGCAGAAAACAGATAGTTTAGCTTTCAACAAGCCAACATGCAAACAGATCCTCCTGAATGCTCACCAAATTGATGAGAGAATTCAATCTGAAAAGTACTTGACATCAAATGAATCTCACAGAAGAAATTCTTAGTCCTTGCAATTCTAAAAGAAGAATATGAGCTCAAGGACCGTTCTTCTTTTTTGGACCTTTTGCAAAGTTGCTCCTTCCGGCGGCCACGTATTGGTGGAGCAGCATACAATAAACACAATGCCATCTGCTACTTTCGATTTGTCCGATTGAGCAGAACGTACTTTAGATACTGCACAAATTCTCCAACGCTTGCCGACAGTGCGAGATAGCGAACGAGGATCTATCTTCCACGTCCGTTCGGCATCTCCAAACGAGGCAATTTATGAGTTCCGACGCGATGCACTCGTATCTTTGCCTGGTTGACTCCTGCTCGCCATTCCGCTGCAAGAATTGTTAGCCCTGGTATCCATCTTCGGAATCGATATTGTTCCTCTTTGAATGGGCTGCCGAGGTGGTTGCGCCTTAAGAAGCGAAAGTGAAAGGTGAAGCACCGTCGTCGCCGCGCCACGCCACCAACTCTGGCCATTGTGGTGTTCTATTGTTTGATAATTAGGGAAAACAGAGGCTTGACGGCGGAATGGTGGTACATACTTCCATCCACCACGGCAAGAGGTAGAGGTACAAGAATACTCAACGTCGGCTGATTGCCAATAAAACGCTTTGTGGACGCGACAGTAAGATGGGCTGCAGAAGACATCGATGGCTGGACACGGGACGTTATGAGATATGCAAAACTTGGAGTTATCAGAAGGATCTCGCTTTGTTGTCGATGATGCGTATGACATCCCATTCGTAATCAGATTGTGGGAAGTTGGAAGCTAGCGTCGTAGTTGGTGGCAATCGCTCATGACGTGTTTGCTCCATGGATGAGGGTCTCTTCCGTGTTGCATTGCGCAAGTATTTGATTCTGCATTTGCTACAAATAATATGTTTTTCTCGATGCAAAATGAATTTCATGTACTCTTTTTCACTACTAACGAGAAAAGGATGCCAAAAGCATACACAACAAGCCGTGAGGTGCGACCCATGAGGTCCACACGGTCAACTTCCCAGTAATATCTAAAAAGATATTGAAAATATTAAACACAATAATAATTATGGAAATAATACTACTTCAAATAATAAAAATGTACTTCTCGTAAAAGTTATTGGAATGACTTAATATTAATCGTTTCATCTACGGGAGCGTCCATTGATTGAGTATTCATCGGAGTGGGGACAGATTACAAAGCAGTTTTTTCATAAAAGTTTAAACATGGTGATGTGAAGACTATTGAAAATCTGCTTAAATTTTGCAAATATTAATAAACTTTGATTGACTTTACAACAATGTCTTTAGAATAAGAGATTTAAGGTATTATAATTCGAATGAACCCTTTTTACATGGTGACTTTGAATGATTTTTTATGTTTAATTTAATTTTTTTTGTAATCATGAGAAAAGTTATTGCTGGTTTCTCTACAAAAATTGATAAAATTTTATAAATTCTACAAACATTTATTATTACGATGTGCAAATCAGGTGAAAAATGAATTTTTCTATGAAAAAAACACTACTTTTCCAATTTTTTTCAATAAATTTAAAAAACCACTTTAAAGATTTTTTTAACATATAAAAACATCATTAAAATGATAATACGCGTCGATTGACACCTTAATGATGGAAATATTATATTTAGTTCTCGAGATATAATGAATGACGTAAATGACCTTGAACGTTTAATGATTTTTTATTTTTTATTTAATTTTTTTCATAATCATGAAAAAAACTTTTGCTGGTTTTTGCACAAAAACTATTTGGAGTATATAAATTATATAAACATTGATTACTTAGGTTTGAAAATTAGGTTAAAAATTTGATGTTTTTGAAAAAAAACCTAATTTTTTGCACTTTTTTTAAAAAAATTAAAAAACGGCTCCAAGAATTTTTTTAAAAATTTGATAGAATCATATCAATGTTAAAACGCGTCGATTGACACCTTAATCATAAAAATCGCATGTTTGGTTCGTGAGATATAGCGCATAACATGGTTGACCTTCAAGGGGCGAAAACAGCAAACCCCCCCGACCGAAGTATCCCAAAAACTAATCAGCTCATGAGATTGCAAAGACGCTTCGATTGACACCTCAACGAACTCGATATGACTTTGTTTACGTGAGTTATGCTCGTAGAAAAAAGTGTTCCGAACGTACGTACGTACGTACGTACGTACGTACACACACACACACACACACACACACACACATACATACTTCTTTCTAAAAACACTTTATATATACTCTATAGACCTCAAAACGTAAAGAAATGTTGAAAATTTCAATTTCGATTTTCGAGGCGATTACAAGAACTTCCCATATACTGGGAAGTTAAAAATGGTGACACGACATCCATCTAGGAAATAATCAACTGACTTTAGTATAGGATCAGTGCGCCGCAAGTTTGATATGGATTCCAAAATTTCTTCCAGTTATCATTTATTTACATAGACAATTAGTATCTTTGTCCTCAGATTTGTTAGGAAAATAAGTGTGTTTGTGTGTGTGTGTGTGCTATGCACCCATTTAATTTTGGCAAATGAAATCTTTCATTTTTGCTTCCTGATCTGCCTTTTTCCGAAATTTTGGGCTTTATCTGAGAATCCGGTTGTCGTTTGGGTGAACCGGCATATTTCCCGTTATTTTTTTCTTCTCTAACTAGGAGAGGCTCAGGTTATGGAATCTCAGATTTGGACGAAATTTGGCACATGAGTGGAAGACGTCAAGGATATTCGATCCTTAAAATATTAGAGCGCAACACTCTTCCGTTTTTGAGAAAAACGTCCTTAAAGTTTTAAGCGTCGCTAATGGATTATTAAGTTTTTATATCTGACAGAAGCGGTGCAGTGTAGGTAGCAGCGCTACAAGCTCGCGATCAAGGGGTCTTTTTGAATAAATGTCGTCGTCGTGTGTTCCATCACCGGTGGGTACTGTTGTTTTCAATATTCTTGGATGTAATTAGTTTAAGGTAAATCAGCAATGCTCAACTGCAAAAACATTTATTTTTAGAAATCAGCAAATTGTTCGATCATTTATATATGCAAATTATACTCATTGTTAAACGGATAGAGTCTTGAAAACTGTTGTAATCGAAGCAAAATCATAGCTAATGGTAAGATCATCCTTTGTTCCTCGAATCAACCCTGCTTCCTCTTCGTGTCTCAAAGTCAACTCGGCAAAAAGCAATAAACCAGGGTGACGCCCATTGTATCAGTCATAAATGTTATGGTGGTCAATTATTCAACACCATAGCATTCATGGCCACGTTGTTTTACTCACCTAGTTTAGATCAAACATATTTATTTATTAATGAATGACAACTGACTGACTTGCGATCTGAATAACAACTAACATGATCTAGATGATCAATACGTATTTATATGATTGAAGGCAAAGAACCCAAAATTGCCTAGTTGCGATGTTGTCTGTGGAAAATAAAAGATAAGCTGATCAGCATTTAACGAAATTGGATACGAAAAGCTAAATCAGCATAAACAATGGGTGGATGCAGTTGTATAAACATTCAGTAGAAGTTATGCATCATAACGGATGCAGCTATGTAAACAATTAGTAGAAATTATGAATTGCAATGAAATTATGATTTCGTATAGTATATGTTAATGAATGATGTTGACTTTAGCATACATATATCGTGTATATATATATATATACATATATAATACACACATATATATGTGTGTGTAAATAATATTCCACATCCCTTATAGTTTTTGCACCCGGGCTTGGGACCGGCTAAGGCGGATTTAAGGTGCTGTTGCTGCTTGTCAAAATGTTTTTAATAATTATGTCGTTTCTCATAATTGCAGTTGTTTAGGATGAATACATCAAGTTCATCAGCACGTTTGAAGCGGCATTGAGTCTATGTCCTGTTTGTCTTCTGAAAGCTGCAAGCCCCACGTCTCTTTGATGATACGACTCATGGTTCTCGGCGCAATATTCATTTCACGAGACATGGTTTTCTGATTGCGGACAGGATTTCTTGCAATTCTGGACCTTACAGTTTTGATGGCTTGTGGCTTACGAGCCGAGCGAGGTCTGCCGGATCTTTTACGGTCTATTACATCTGCAGTATCATTGAATAACGCTATTGTTCGATACACGAAAACACGCGTGATTTTTAATGGCTTTATTGTTTCGAAAATTCGGCCTTTCTCCATTCCACACTTGTGTGAAGCAATCACAGCGATGCGGTTCTCTTTGCTAGACTACTCCATCGTAACGGCTCAAGCTACACTGACAAGATTTGGCACGTTTTTAGAGCGTATAGGTCTGACTGCAATTGACGTCCGAGCCCGGACGTCGAGCTCGTTAAATTGACTTACGGTAGGCTAAGTAGCTGTCAAAATATGATCAAATCGTGATCAAACTTAAGTTCAACTATAATAACGCATACAGTGTCTTCGATATGGCGGGTGTCTTGGATATGAAATGAGCTGTCATCGGTGACAGCTGCCGTTGCAATTCAAAAAAAATTATTTCGATCGTGAAAGATTGTTCGGACACTGCACGATTTTTGTCTTTGATTGACTTTACTCACTTCATTCATTAATCCGCCGAATTCATAAAATTTCCTAAGTCACAGTTCACAGTCCTCCATATTTGAAACTCACTTTCTTCTCACTTCGAGTGAACTCTAACCTCACTTTCAGTATGTCAGCTAAAGTTCCTCGGGTCCGGACCCGAGAAACTCAAGCTTAACGAAGATATCAACTTCGACGTAAGCTCTAACGAAACGTTTCACACTTTGACGGAACTTATGTCGAATTGAACATAGCTGTAAGTGAGACGATGCGTACCATCCTAAGCCGACGTGCGGGCTCGGACGTCAATTGTAGTCAGACCTTATGTCAACAATCAGGACTACCAACAAAGCAATTAGCTACCTGCAAGCTATCATCCGCAAAGGCCGCATTTACAGTTGTATCAATATTTATGGCATGAGTAGGTACATTATCCTGTTAGCTTATTTCAAATGTTGCCACGGTTTTGCTGGTTAAAATGCATCTCACACATAATATAAGTTTTAAATCGTATACTCACAGGTGTTGTAATTTGCCACATTCATTGACAAAACTCATTTCTAATCGTTAAATACATTCATCTACAATAAATAACCGGTTGGATCACAAAATACTCCAGAATGGAAAAACCATAAAACTTGTCCCACTACTTTCAATGCGCACTGTGCTCACAATAATAACCTTCCCATCAACTTGTCACCTTCCTGTTAAGCACCTGCGAAAATTTCCCATTTCGCGTCTGCACGCTCTCCAGCCACTGTTAACGGTTGTGCAGTTTCTTTGCAAAAGCTCCAAGCGCTCTCTCCAATTCCAAACAGAACAGACACGCGCTGATATGATAACAGAGCCGCGGCGCGAGCCCAAGTAAACAGTTGGGCGCGAGAAGCGCTCCACAATATAGCGTCAGCTCTTTCGCACGCAGTCAACAATAGTGAGCGGGTCTGCGCAACGGAGCAGTGGTATCGAGTCTCGCTGGAGCGCTTTCGATAGTCGATGGACATGTCCAGCGGCTCTGCAGCTCAACGGAATGGATTCGATCTGCAGTTGAGTTCTGTTATTTGCGGTGTCTGGAGGTTGTGTGCGTGTCACCTGTTCGTTCGACCAAGGGAACTTGTTTCCTGCAGGAGTGCTCCACTTGGCATAGTTGCAAATTGTCTGTGCCGTTGCGGTTCGGCAGTAGCTCCGGGACTGTGCTTTTGCTTCCGGTCGGACAGGAAGCTGGACGGGGCTCGTGAGTGCGCGAAGGGGTCCTGCGGGATGCCGTAGTCCTTGCCTGCTGTGCGGATTTGCGCGAAGGACGGAAAGGAAGGCGACACTGAACGGGACACGGGAGTTTCCGCGAATCGTGGGGCGTTAGTGCCGGACGCGGGAGTGTTGGCGCGCGGGTGACAGTGCCGTGGACCAGAGCCTCATCCGGCGAGGACGCCGCTAGTTCGGTGCGTGTGGCCGCTGGCGGCTCCGTCGTCGTCGTTGCGGTTGCGAAATCGTGCGGCAGTGATTTGCGAGTGCGGAGGAAGGAACGGACTCGGCCAGCGCCAGACAAACCGGTCCGCCGCCGTGCCGCCCGCGAATCTGCGATTGTTATTGCCCCCTGCCCCGTGTGACACGCATTGCGAAACTTGCGGCGCGCCCGGTGCAGTGGTTGTGTGGGAAAATTCTGGTGAGTGCGAAAATTCCGGCGCGCAAGAGTGAAGGGAGGCGGCCGCGATTTGTCGGATAGCAGCACCAGCAGCACGAGCTCCGGATTTGGATACCGCACTCCGGGAGGCAGCAATCGAAGGTTCGTACCGAAAACCCCCCGCTTACCCGTTAGTCCTGCGACTACTCGATCGCCAGCCGTCACGCCGCACATCTGATCGGAGCAATCGATATTCCAGCGAGTCCTGCTCCCCACAATGGTCGGGGGTTGTTTTGCTTCGGAGCAGAGCGGAGCGGACCGTCGCCTGTCTGCCACGATGCCCCACGTCCTGCGCCCACCCTCCGAGCAAACGGATTTTCTTTCTGTTCCGGTCGGTCGTCGTGACGGCGTCGAAGGAATCGTCTTTGGCGTCGTCCTTGTCCTTCCGCAGAAGCTTTGCGGTGTCGTCGGATTTTGTTTTATCCCCCCGTCGAAGGCGAGGAATGAATGTCGTGGGGTTGGTGTGGGCGGATGGGTGAATTTTTCTCTGCAAAGGATTTTTTGATTTGCTTCGATTCAGGGCGTATGACGGTACATTTTATGTTGTTTTTGCGAGTCCTGGCAAAACAGTTGTTCAGTTGAAGATGTTTCGAAAGGTTGCAAGGAATGACTGGGAAAATTTGATCCTTTGATTAAATTTATGCTTATTTTGGAATATTTTACGAATAGGGAAGCGTCACGTTCACCACGGAATAGTTTTTGATAATTCTGGGATAGTCTTCGTTTTGGTCAATTCCTGGCCAAGTAAATACTGACAAAAAATTGATTTCATCAGGATGACTTGGCTAAGATCGACTGAAAAGGATAAGACTTACCAAGCTCGCTGTTTGGGAGTTACTTAAAGCCAAATAAATCTTAAATAAAAACTGATTTGCTTAGCGGTGGCTTTTCGTAGAATTAATACGAAAAGGGCTGCTTAAAAGGAATTTCAATATAAAGAAGGAAATCAGAATTGTTATTGTCATTAAATGAGATGGCACTACGTTGTGAAGTGACCCTGCACAGGGCACTTAAACAGAGGTACAGGTATAACTAGAAATAGTTAAGTATATGTCCTAGCGAGTGTCAGCATTAAATTCTCATGTTGAGCAGCATCTAGCTTCCATAAACCTACGAACTAAACATCACTACAGAGTAGCTGCAAACAGAAGATACTACCAAGCTAACGTAGCTTGTCTTAACCCTTTGTCTCTACCTCAACCGAAGCTACGTTCGCTGAGCCTTGCGGTCAAAAGGCCACATACTCGTAGATTCATCTATAGAAATGATATAGAACAAGCAAACGACAGGAGCAAATCATTCTGAAAAAAGTTTCTCCTAACGTTTGCATCTGAATTATTCGATGGTTCAAGTTTCAGTTTCCTTTTTTACGAACCAAATGAAATTCCTGGTTGATAAGCCGTGGAAGATTTATTTATTTATTTCAACAAGACTACAATATACAGATGAATCCAACAATTTATTGTAATAAGTAAAATAAACTAAATTCAAGCAAAAAAAGAAATAAGAGAAAAGTAACTTAATATAAAAAAGCGAAGAAGAAGAAGAAAAAAACAAAAATTATTCAGGGATTGCATAGTTAGCAACTTTTAAAAGTAAATTTCGCTTAAAGAGACTAAAAGAAAGGGGCAGAGGACCAAGCTGCATAGCATCAAAATCGCGCATTAATCGCACAATAGGCGAATGAAAATAAATACAGAGATCGGCCACAGGAGGATCAAAGACGATATTTAGTCTTGAGCTTCGAGTTACCGGACGAAATTTAATGACTTCAATCAAAGGTGTGTCTAAAAGACCACGACAAATTTTAAAAAGAAAACACTGATCAAGTTTGATTCTACGTTGATTAAGAGGAAGAAGATTAAGGAAACAAAGACGAGCAGAATAAGAGCTGTAGGAAAGACCAGATTTGAAGAATAGTAATCGGGTGAATTTTCTTTGTACTGCTTCAATAGATGCAGACTGTACAGTTTGGTACGGTGACCAAACTACTGAAGCATATTCCAGAATACTTCTGACAAGAGAGCAATATAATTTAACAAATGGGGAAGGACAAGAAAAGTCAGAAGCTCTACGAAGAACAAATCCAGTAAATCGAGAGGCACGATTAATTATATCAGCAAAGTGATGATGAAAGCGAAGACAAGTGTCGAAGGTAACACCCAAATCTTTAAACACATCTACACATTTCAGGGACTCATTAGAAAGAATGTAGTCAAAGTTGGTAGGAGAATTCTTTAAGGAGTAAACCATATAAACACATTTGCTCACATTAAGCATGAGGCCATTAGCAGAGCACCAGGCAAACAGTTGATTGAGATCATTTTGCAGCATGTGACAATCATTTATGGAAGACACTCTGGTGAATATTTTACAGTCATCGGCATAAAGAAGACAACGCGAACGAAACAAAGAAGGAAGGTCATTAATAAAGAAAGAAAACAGCAAGGGACCCAAAATAGAACCTTGTGGAACTCCAGACAGTGGAGAAAACGGAAGGGAACGGGAATCATTAAGAACAATACAACATGAACGATTCTTGAGATACGTACTGAGCCACAGAATTAGATTATCAGGAAGATTAAGTAACCTCATTTTAGAAAGGAAGATATCGAAGCTAACAGTCAAAAGCTTTGGCAAAATCTGTGTACACAACATGAACATCACATCTATCATTAGCTGCACTAGCAACAAAGTTGGTGAACTCAACTAAGTTAGTAACAGTTGATCTACCTTTGTGAAACCCATGTTGACAAGGACTAATTAACTGATAGAAAGACGTGAACAGGAAATTATAAAAGATTTTTTCTAAGAGTTTAGATGGGGCAGAAACTATTGATATAGGTCTATAATTAGATACAAGAGAAGGATCACCTTTTTTAAAAATAGGAAAAACGAGAGTATGCTTCCACGCATTAGGAAAACACCCATAATTAAAGCTTTTATTGAAAATAATGGAAAGGGGAAGGGAAATAGAATCAATTGTCTTTTTAAGGAAATAGTTCGGTAGACCATCAGGACCAGCACCACCATCCAACTTCAGTCCAGATATGAGGCACTTGACAGCAACAGGAGTTATAACAAGATCAGAAGAAGAAGGAGAATTATGCATGATATTTGTGAGAAAAGGAGCAGTATTAGGATGAGACGAGTAAACAGACGAGAAAAACTTCGCAAAAAGCTCACATTTTTCTAACGGCGTATGCACTGTTCTATCATCATAAGTTAAAGAGGAGGAAACAGGGGACGACGAACGAAAAGACCGAGCATATGACCAGAAAAGCTTGCTTTCACCCCTATTAATCGATTCTTCTATACAAAGAAGGTAATTGCCTCTGGCTTTTTTAATTAAAGATTTAGCTAAAGATCGGAATGAGCGGAACAGTGCAAAATCCTCATCCTTCTACAAATCAGAGCTCGGGTTTTTTCAGATTGAGTATCACGCGAGCATAAATTGTAATAACCGGCAACAAAAAGACTTTTGGTGATGTGCTCAAGGAGCCTAGTTGGCAAAACGAGCCAATGCAATCCATACAAACGTGTATCTAGTTATAAGCCGCATCCCTAATTGTTATTTATGTGGCAAATAACAATTAACAATAACAATTTTCCACTTACTTCTACAGTTGCTAGATATCTGGACATTTATGGCTAACAATGATTGATTACTCCTTTAATCTATTGCTTTTTATGTTACTCAATCAAGACAAAAAAGAGACCCATGCTTCATTTTAAGAACAAGCAATAGTCTGACCACCATTAGTCCAGTCAAATTGTCCTGGAAATGACGTCAGCCGTGCATTTTGGCAGGCAGGCAGTCTTTTTGTTGTAATGTGTCGTTAATCTTTATTTACTTTTTTTTTATTACAGTAGAACCTTGATACTACGACCCTCGATAGCAAGACATCCTTGGTAACAAGTCAATTTTTCTAGTCCCCGTGAAATAATCATAAGATTTAGTGTAGTATATACCTCTATAACACGACTAATATTTAAATGAAAACCTCAACAACAAGTGTTTTCCCTAATTCAGATTTTAGCTATAACAACCTCTATAATATGTCACTCTAAGCAAACAAACCTTTATAACACGACTCTTAACTTTTGAATCCATTGTTTCCGCGTTTGCAAAACGAAAAGAATGGAAGTTTTGGGCTCATGATTTAACGTGAAAACTCAATAACACGACTTATTGTCTACACAACCTTAATAACACGACCCTCGGCTAGGAGTGTACCTTGATAACAAGTCTATTTGAAAGATCCCTTTGAGAGTCTTGTTATCGAGGTGCTACATTCGATAGTACAGCCCTTCAAACGTATCAAGTGAAAATGTGAGATTGATCGGAGCAAAGCTGACAGAGATACAGCCATTTTAAATATACTATATGCACTCAAAAAAAATTTCTATTATGTATTATCAATTTTTAAACGCGTTCAGATTTAGTTTTTTCAAAGTCGGTGATCACTATATTTCAAAAACTACTTATCCGACCCTACGCAAATTTTGCAAACTTACTTTATACATAAATCACGAGCTAACAACATCCAGATTTTCTATTTTTTATTGTTATAATTTATTTTAAAGCAACAAATTCGCCAATTTTTATCAATAAATTCTCATAAATTCAAAAAATTCGTCTTTTTTTGCCTCCAAAAATCGAAAAATAAATAAAATAAAAAAACTTGTTGTTACCTCGAAAAAATCTGAAACTAACGAAATCTTTTTGATTTTTAGTCAACAGATGATCTAGTAATTAGTTATGATGGTCACCGCAAAGCAACTTTTTTTGGAGTGTATACGAATATTTGCTGTCAGTGACTTTTCCCAAAAAAATCACAGAAGAGTCTTGAAATGTTGCATTAGTATGTTCTTTACTTATAAATAAATGTATTTTTAACATATTTTCAGAAATAACCCTTAAAAATGTGTTGGCATATTGAAAATTAACCCAACACCAACCCCCCGGTCATCTGACTCCAATTTTAGCGACATCTTGAAAAGAAGAAAACAGAATAGCCCCCTTACCCCAGAAATCGTGGCTAACACAAAAAAAAATTGTATATAACAAACTTGCGTAGTATTGAACTTGCAGCCACTTTAACCCTTTCATTCGTAGTGGTTTCACTGTGAAACCACCTTTCAAAGTGCGAATATTTACTCACGGTGGTTTAATTTAGTCACCACCAATACTACGGCTGATATCTGTGTTTGCATAGATGAATCAGCGTTCTAACTGAAAGAAACTGTCAGTAATCGCAACGTATTCTCATGGTTGTTTATATAATAACGTAACGTAAATTTTTGCTTATGCGTGACTGAAAAGGTTAACGTAGAATTTCATTTGAGAAAAAATTGGATATTATATAATTAGAATAAAACATTCCTCTTTACAGCAGTGATTTTAGTTATTAACTTGAATAATTTCTTTAATAATCTTTTTTTCCAAAATAAACCGGAAAACATAAATATTAAATTCAACACTAAAGCAAATCCATAAATTTGTTCATGATCACCAAAAACGGTGTGAAAAAGTTTTGTAATATTATACCGAATTCCTCTAAAAAACAAAAAAAGACCATTATCAAAGCTGGTATTAACTCAATACATAATATAATCTAGTATCATATCCTTTGTGCTTAATCACTTTTCGTAGTAGGCGGGGTATAGACTCCACAAATTTTTTTACAAATTTTTTTGCAATCGTTCTCCATTCTGCTTCTTTACTTAGCTCTTTTTAAATTTGGGACACTTTGGATTTCCTGTTTTACTTAAATATTTTTCTAAGAAATCTGAAAAATGCCCAATCGGGTTGAGATCCGGGCTTTGCGGTGGTGTTTCCATAACATGTGGACAGTTATATAGCAGCCAGTTGTGGACAAATCCCGTTATGTTTTTGATCGTTATCTTGATACATGCGGGCCTGTAGAGAAGGTGGGGGGAACGGGGGGATTCCCGCCGAGCTCGGAATTTTAAAAGGGGCCCGGATTTTGAGACAGAAGTTATATTTTAGTACATCTTATATTCAAATTACTTATTTTATATGCTCACTAATGTAACAACAATCAATATTTTAGTTCACGAACAAATAGCAAGTAAGGCTAAAAAATGGCGAGAAATTTTGTCGAGAATACTAGACAGGATCCTATTCCTTGGAGAAACGGGATTCCCGCCATCAGCCATCTAATTGGAGACAGAAGCAATGTAAACTTCTTAGGTATTTTGGAACTAATGAGCCATCACGACCGACAGTTATATAGCAGCCAGTTGTAGACAAATCCCGTTATGTTTTTGATCGTTATCTTGGTATAGGTACAAATCATCAGCAACTTCCAAATGCTCAATTGTTTGTCTTCAATTTTTTTTAAATTTCCAAATATTCTTTATTTATAGTTTTGGTTTCCACATTGTTGCTCATAGCTCCCCACATTATCACACTTTTACCACCGTGTCTTACTGTACAACAAATATTTTTCATATATTTCCTTGTTTACTTTTCGCGATACTGTTGCCTGCTTCGTGTCTCTGTTAAATAAATTTAAATTGCTTTCGTCAACAAAAATAACCTTTTTTCAAACCTCTATGTTCTTGTTTTTGTATTTTTTCGCGAAATTCAATCATTTTTTGTTAATTTCACTCATTCTCGTGCCACTCGTTCAAAACCGTTTTCGTTAATAATTTTTCCTATTATATAATTATTGACGAATATATTTCTTTTCCAAAAATTCTTTGAATTTCATAGCTAGCTCCGTGGTATTTACTGTGGGACTTTGTTTAATTTCCCGAATTATAATTTTTTTCATCACATTTTGTACTTTTTTTTTGCGTCGGCCACAACGTGATTTATTCTCGATAACATATTTTTCAAAATACCTTTAACACTGTGGTCACATTCAAATTTAAAATACCGGCGATTTCTCGTAAGGTCTTCTCTTTTTGACAATAATTTGTTGCAAATATAACATTTTTGTAATGCTAACATACTCAATATTATGAACCAATGACAACAATATATAAGGCGTTTTTTTAGAGGGATAGAACTTCCGATAGGAATATCTCATTGTAGCTGTCATTTTGACATTATGTTTAATTTACTTTGGCAAATCACCATGCAAAGACTTACACCCGAATAACGCAACGTCTCGAAATAGTGGATTTTTTCCCCGAAATTCGCGTTCTGTGCCTTAAACTTGTAGAGCATTACGTCCAATTTACGGTGCTCATAATCCTTTTGAACATCTCATACGCAAAACGATGGAAATACCTATGTCCACGTATATTCTATTCGACAATGTTCATCCAACCTGAGCTCGTACAGTGCGTACCGAGGCAGCTATCGCTGCTGTAAAAAGTAGTGTGACTGAGGATCCAAATTATTGATTCGACATCGTTTTCCACAACTTTGCCTCTGTCCGTTCACTAAATGGAAAATTTTGAGGAAAAATCTGAAACTAACCCCCTGGAAATTCCAACTAGTGCTGCATTTGAAGCCATTGGACCATCGTTTGCATCGTACGTTCGGTGAATGTGCTGAGAATGAGTTGGAGGTTGAACTGCATTTTTAGTCAAATCATTTTCAGCAATGAGGGTCATTTCTGGCTCAATGGGGTCATAAATAAGCAAAATTGTCATTTTTGGTATGAGGATAATCTTCAAGAGACTTTGGGAGCCCCATTACATCCCGAAAAAGTCATTGTATGGTGCGGCTTCCATGCCGTTGGCCTAATTGGTCATTTCTTTTTCTAGTCTGAAAACCGAACCAACGTTACCGTTAATGGCGAGCGCTGCCTACGCATGGTTCGTAGATTTTTGATTCGCAACATCAATGCTAATAGTCTGAGGGAGAAATAGTTCCAACAGGATCTCGCAACATGCTATACAAAGCGTGAAACCATTTCCTTGTTGGGCCGAACCTTTGGTGAACGAATTATCGGAAGATATGGACATGTGAACTGGCCGTTCAGATTATGTGTTTGACTCCATTGGACTAGTTTGGGTAGAGGGGTACGTCAAGTTACTTTTCTATGCTGAAAAACTTGCAACGATTGATGCCTTGGAAGCCAAAACTCAACGCGTAATTGGCAAAATAAGGGCGGCTATGCTGGAAAAAGATATGCAAAATTGTACCGACAGGATGACCTTCCTAAGACGCAATTGCGGTGTTCATAAGCCGGAAATTATTTTTAAACACTAAATGTCAGGAAATTTTAAGCTAATAAAGTCAAAAAATTGGCCATTTCAATAATTGATTTGTGTTTTATTTGTTAGAGAGGTTGTATGACTCGAAAAAGCCTATATTAGCCCCAAAAAATTCCCTCAATACTGTCTCAAGAAAACACAGCTAGCTAACCCAGAATCTCTTCAAAACTGATGATTTATTCCTTTTATCCACATTGCGACTACCAAATCAGAAAGTTTTGAAGCAGAGAAAGACCCACTGGAATCTTTTTTGATCCACTTGCAAAGAAGTATTTTTTTTTGATATTTTGATCCGATGAAAATTTATTACCACCAACCAAGTTTCAAGTTTAAGACATTTAGTGACAACCGCTAATATCCTTACAATTTATTTTGTGTACTTTTTCCATTCTTTTCACTTTTCGCCTCAATTCAAGGATTTTCTCGCAAAATAAAAATCACGAAGCGCAGGAACAAACATTCATAACCAGATTACCATCATTGTCTTCATGCTGTTATACCTTTCTTCGCACTTTCTCCTGAAAAAGTGGCAGCCGGTGAAGAAAAAAATAATTAAGTTTTAGTGTTAATAAATATACATAGAAACAGAAGTATGTACTTCTGAGGAAGTGGAAATTATTCTTGGGAAATTCGGCAAGGAAAAGTTTTCGTTCGGTTGTCGTCACGTTCACTTTTTTCTTCGTCTTTTCCTTCTCCTTGTTGTTTTCCTTCTGTTTAGTTGAAAGGCGCGTCGTCATGGCATTCGTCGGTAGGATGTCATGTCATCTAGAGGTCATTCAATCTGTTTGCCTTGAAGTGGCGGATTGAGGGTGGTGTAGTAGTCGATGTTTTGTGTTTACAATATGTAATGGAAAATTGCAGACGTGGTAGAATGCGGGGGTGGGCAGACACTAGAGAAGCATTCTAAAAGGTCGTGTGGCTGCAAAAACAAAGGGATGGTGGCATAATAATAATTTAATCAACAAAATAATGGAGGTATTGGAAAACATCTGCGTATGTTGGCTAAAAAGTTTATCCGTTTGCCTCCATTTTGTGTTGTTTTGACAAAAGGATAGTTTGGAAAATCACTGAAGTGTTTTTTTTTGGACATGCGTCTGATTTCAATTATGGTCGAGTTGGTCGTTTCATCGAGAAGAAGGGTGGTTTTGATGTGATCTAAGGAAGATGGATTTTACGAGCACCAAACACTTTTGGAAGTGTCCGCTTGGTGAATGACGCGCTAATGTTTTAATAAAAATTTTGATGGGACTAAACATTTTGGAATTATAAATTAATAATGGCAGCTAAGACAGTAGATGCGCGTTCAGCTGTAACTTTTGATTAAAACAATCATGCTTGTAAAGGCTGTGTGTTGGAGGGTTTTATGAATTTTTAAATCATGTTGCTATGAAAACGTACAACTGTTATAATAATCATTAATAGTTTTTTATTCTGTTGAAACGATTTGGTTATTTGGAAAAGAGAATCAATATACAGTACCGTTCATAGATATTGGAACGACATATTTTGCGTATATATTCTAAAAACTACGAGAATATACTCATGACGATATTCTAGATAGATTCTGGAAAAGTTGTGGCATGATTTGGATTTTTGCATTCAGTTTAGAATACAACCTTGTCGAAACAACGTCAATTCCAGGTATTTTAAATGATAAAATAATTTTGATATAGTGCCTATCCGGAAAGTTTCTAGAGGGGAGCAAAATTCCTAAAATTTCGGAAATATCAATAGGAAAACCTTCTGTCATTTGTACTCTTCGTAGTGAAGGATATTGAATGGCTCCAAATGGAAAAAAGTTGAATATTTCGAAAACTTTTGTGTTCAATGCTCTAGAAAAATAGAAAGAAACATGTCTTTTAATCAACAAACGACAATCAGTAAGAAAATGGATAACAAGTTTTAATGAGGACTCGTTTGTTGCTGTTATCAGCAAGACAAATAGACAGATGACAGCAGTAAAAATTAACCAAAGAGTGAATTTAAATCGCGATAAAAAATTGTCTGTGACTACGGTGAAAAGACGTTTGAAATAAGGGAGCCTGGAGGGTAGGAAAGCCGTAAAAAAACCATTGATAAGTGGGAAAAATACGAAAAATTTGAGCCCAAAAGTTGGACAATCGAGTAATTGAAAAATGTCCATTCGATGGACGAATCCAAATTTGATATTTTTGGATCAAAGAGTCGTGTGTTTGTCCGAAGAAAACCTGGAAAACGAGTATTTGAGCAATATATAGTGTCGACAATAAGGCATGGCTGAGAAGGTGTTATGGTTTCATTGAAGAAGAATTTGAAGAAAATAGAAAAAGAGTTGCAAGAATAGAAGCATAACTGAAGGTATGAAAAAATCATGCAATTCTCTCCGCACGCTGCATATTTCAGGGAAAATTTACATTTCATGAAGATAACGACTTGAAGCAGTCTTCTGAACTTTGCAGAACCTATTTCAACAACTTAAAAACGAAAATGTATACAAAAGGATGATCTGGCCAACGCAATCATCTAATCTTTGTCCAATAGAACTTCTCTGGGATGAAATGTCTATTCAGAAAAGTACGCGAGATGTTGCCTGTAAGTGCAAGCGATCTTTGGATAAGGTTGCAAGAAATTTCGGTTTCATTTTCCGAAGAAACACTTGTGAAATTGAAAGCAAGAATGGCCACGAATATGCAGTGCTGTGATATGTGGAAAAGGTGATCACATTAATTTAAAAGGTTTATAAAAATAAATACAGAATATATTGAAACTAAGCGAAAATTATTCTACTTCAATCAAAAAATAATATAATAAAAGTTTTTTTTATCACAAGCGTGATGACTTTGTATCGAAATAAATATTAACGGGACATATACACCTAGGAGGGTGAGAAAAGAGGTTGTATTGACGATTTTTGTAGAGAAATCGTTTGAGTTTCGGGGTCCGATTATTTTTGAGGTAAAAAGCACGTATTTTCGAGAGTATATTTGATTTTTTCCTTTACAATATTTTCAAAATTAAAAAAATTGCAGCATCTTTTTCGCAAACGCAAACGGGTCCCTTTACTATTTCTTGAAATATCATCGGAAATAATGGCGGACATATGAATTTTTTTCGTAATTTTCCCATAAAACAAAAAGGAAACAATAAAAAGTAGTAATCCTATGACAAAGACTACATTTACACTGATGGATCAAAAATGGATGGAAGAGTTGGCTGTGGCATGTTCTCAGAACAGCTAGGCCTGAAACTATCCTCCCGATTACCAGACCACTGCAGTGTCTTTCAGACAAAGGTCATTGCGATCTACAAAGCTGGCTGAGAAATCAGAAAATTTCCATAAGAAATTTAAACACCTTTTCTGACAGTCAAGCTGCTATCCAATCACTATCCAGCGTGCATACCTCATCTAAAATTGGTATGGAATGCCGCTCATAACTGAACGTGATGTCTCTTCACTGTCAAGTAATCCTTTGCTGAGTACTGGGGCATATTGATATACCGGGAAACTGCGAAGTAGATGCCTTAGCGAGAGCTGGCACCGAGCTTCAGGAGTATACACTTAACCCACAAGTCGGCTAACCTCTAGCCTCTATAAAGCTAAGATTTAAGCAGTTCTACGTGCAGGCTGCCAATAGGACCTGGCTGCTTGAAGAAACCTGTAACACAACCAGGCAAACATGGCAAGCACTGTGCTCCAAACGCACCAAGCGGCTCAACACAAGCCGTGAAACCCTGAATTCCGTCGTTTCCGTACTGACGGGACACTGTCTGATCGGCAGACACGCAGAAAGATTGGGTGTCACTTTCAATGATTTCTGTCGAAGTTGTAGATCAGAGGAAGAGCAAGAAACAATCAAACACTTTCTGTGCGAATGCCCAGCACTGTCCACGAAGCGCATGCAAACCTTGGACCCGCCCTTCCTGGACAACCTCACGGAGGTAGCTGATTTCGACATTAGCTGCATAGCCGGCTTCATACGAGAATCTGGATGGTGTGATCCCGCAGGTTCTAGTGCCGCCCTTATCTTCTGTGGTACCACAATGGGCCTATAGTGGCCTAAGTGACCAAACTTTGGATAAAAGGACTGCCACTACAACCAACCAACGATGACAAAGACTAGATAATTATGTGTACAAAACGCACACAAAAATTCAAGGTAATCGTTTTTAGTGGTTTTCAAGCTATTTTGGTTATCAATTTGAGAAATGTGGTTTGCAGGAAAACGCAATTGAAAGTTTGTAAAATAATACAACACGCAATTTGTCGATTCACACCGAATCGTCAATCCCAGGGCTCATGGTGCAAATCTTCTGCAATGGATGGAATGTTAAAATCAGCTTAGTTTTGTTGTCGACGACATAAGCTGCGCTCCTTTGAGTATTCCTGCACGCGGATCCCTGCTTCCCTTATGCGGTGATCATCTTTTTCTGCAGCGAAATCCCTAAGGTGTTCATTATTTGCAATAACGATGAAATTCTATTGATGGACAGGCATGTTGCTAGTAATGCAGTAATATTAACAGTGGCTGCCCCGCTTTGCATTATTTTTGCAGCTATTTTCGGCCAAACTAGCTGGCTATACCTTTCGTTATTATTTTGCGTAAAACCACCGAAACAGCGCTCCAATAATGTGTCCTTACTAAGATCGTCGTATATTGGTTTGATGAAATTCAGATCTGCTAATGGTAGCGCCGAATAATCATGGCTTCTTTTGACCATTCCAGGCGTATATTCCCCCTTAAGTTGACTGTAAAAAATTGGTTGTCAAGTAGCTATCAAAAAATTATCATGTTTCAATTGAGCCTTCTTCTTCTTCTTCAAATAAATGTTGTTGAAGTTGTGAATAAAAGTGGTGTGAAAATAATATTTAATAAAATTTTTTATTAAAAAAAAACACAATAAAATAGGGTGTGAAAATCAAAAAAAATTTTTTTGGCACAAAATAAATTCACTTCATCTCATTTTCATTTCATTTATATGCTCAATGTCGCCCTAAACCTTCACCAAAATTTTCTCTGCAGCATCTTTTTAATTCGTCACCTAAAAAAGATACACAATTAGCACCTGACCACTGTACTTAATTAAATAAAAAACCCTTCTTTTACATAGACCGTTTGCTTTTCGTCTAAAGAACAACAACGTCGCGTTTGATTGATGTTGCGTAAAATTTCCATTTCCCAATTAATTCCATCAACTCATTTGTTAAGCTTGTGCTATTGATTTTCCCGCAAGTATCTAAACGTTTAGATAGACAACTTTGAAATGTATACGTACATATGTATGCATGTTCGTTAGTCGTTTCTTTAACCGTCCATAATTATGAGCATGCGTTTCAAATCGATTGAAATGTTATTATTAGCCATTTTGGAATTGAATACTATTGTTTTTACGTTGGAATTTCTTGTGATCCCGTAATACTGTTCCTTTTATTTACCTCATCTTGGCATTTATTGGATGGATAAATTTATTGGTGTTGTTGCTGCGAAGATCATGCAACGGATTAAGGTCAGACAAGCTGATGAACAACATAGGTTACTGGTTTTTTAATGGTTCCGTCAGATAGTGCCAATGAACTTGGTTATGTCGTGTAGTTAGTTATTCAAGTTGATTTTCTTCTTCTTTCGAAGATGTGATCCATTTTAGGGGCTAGGTATCTCCATATTTGTGATAGACTTGTTTCTGAATTATTTTGTTTTCAATGTGGAAATAGCGTAGGGTTTTGTGAGGCTAAAAAACCGGTTAATATCCAGAAATGTGTGTGGGAGACAATTTTAAATGGATTGACTGTTAGAAAACTAACTTTTATCCCATTAATATCAATCCATATTGAATGTGCTGAGATTCCGATATAGCTAGTGAAATTTAATTGCTTTTCAACTAAGGGGCAAAGTCGTTAAAAATATTTTTTAGGCAACTATTCAATTTGAAGGAAAGTAAATAAAAATAAACCGGTAAACAGAACGAAAATAAGGAATGGCGTTGACACTGTTTTTTTTACAGCAGCACAGAAAAAGTAGATACTTACACAATGTGGAGTCAATAAAAAACGTGTGGTGTTGTTCAGCTTTTAAAATGAGCTCAACTCTAAGTGCTAAGAATTTATAACTTGATAATAAAAAAGTAGAACATTTAACGTTCGATTCAGATAACTGATTTCAATAGAGTCATCTATGATGCAGGCCAGACAATCATTCATATCTATACCGCCATCAGTTTCGAGCAAGGTCCTTCCTATTCCGATTGACAACCGCACAAATAACAGTTGAAAAGGTACCTCCAACATAGGTTCAGATCGATGGGAGGAACTCTTTGCATACTTGATCCTTTTATTCGTGGCTCGTTTGTCGAGATTAACGGATTGTTCTGGGGAATGAAGTTTAGCCTGTGTACGGATGCTTATCGTCGAGGTAATGAACAATTAATGAAAATTTATGGAGAGATTGATATGAAGGAGATGAAGATTGTTTATTCGGTTAAAATACGGCATGTTGAAAGGCAAGAGCTGATCGGTAATTTTTTTAAAGATTTCCACCAACGTTGAAAAAAAAATTGTATAATTGACAGCTATCACATAAATGGATTGTTATTTACTGTCGCGGACATGCAAACTTGGTAATGAATAAGTCTCACAATGAAAAAGTTACATACGCTCGAATTTTCAACATGGTTCATATAAAATATGTCAACCTCTGCATAAAATCCAGAGCGAGTAAACAGATAAATTCTTCCGAAGATCCTTTAGAATCTTTATGGTGGTGGGTAATTCCTATCACAGACTCTTATGTTCCAACAGGACTAACCAGACTCTTATGTTCCAACAGGACTAACCAGACTCTTATTGCAAGTGAATTCCGCACTAATGCAACGAACTTTATTTAGAAGAACGTGAACGTGATTTTGCGTACTTTCATATCTGACCCAAATCTCATTAGAAGAGCGTCATTCTTAATGTGATCTAATTTCCAATTACACTCCATTCAAATCATAATTGGCATGCCACAGAGTTGATTGAATCAAATTCAGGTTGTCTTGACTCCAAATCCAATTAACAAATTCAAAGGATACCCAGTCAACATTCACTGAATTTTCAAAGTAATAAAAAAATAAAGGGATTTCACTGTGAAAACAATTTACCTATATTGTTAATTCGCCCAGCTATTTTTTTTCCTACAAAATATATTATTGAGTTGGCAAGAAAGCCATTTCGGTTTTTTTGTGCAATAAAACTAATTTTGTTTCCTATACACAAAATGAACTTGTTCAAATATTTTCCATTCTGTTCGATGACCTTTCAGATAAATGCTTGATTCTGCAATCATAGAACTGCTGGTCCTTATCAGCAAAAAAATCCCTCAAGAGCGATTTGAGGTCTTCGTTGTTGTTGAAATTTTAACCGTTTAAAAAAAATTGAAAATTTTGAAATAAATGAGGGGGGACTATATGGAGGATGCGACAGCACTTCCCAAAAAAGCTCCAATAATTTCCTACGTGTTGCTAAATATGTATGGGGGCTTTACATTGTCGTGGTAGAACACAATTCCTTTATGAATTCAACTTCCGATACAGTTTGTACTAGTTCATCCATGCTTAGACCATGATCTCTTTCTATTCATGTTGTTGTGACAATCCATTTTTTTACGTGATAATTTGCTTCAAAAAAGGATCGATTGCATTATGTTGAAAATGCGCATCGCAAATGTTGATCCGTTGTGTTGAGTAAATTTCTTTCAACTCGTACGGAACCTAAATATTCAGCCCAAGAGGTCTAATATGATTTTCAATTGTTGTTGTTTAATTATTTTGCAATATTTCGCAGACTTATATAACAATTTGATTCAAAAATGGTGGCTTTTATGTGGTCTTCATCAACTTCAGAAGGTCGGTCAGAACGTTGATCATCGTTATGTGGAAAACCTCCAGAACGATTTTTTTTAAACCTTTTCTCACACGTGCGTTCTATTATGCGATCAACACCATAAACTTTATATATATATATTTGTGAGCCTGTGCCGATTTCTGGTCTTTACGAAAATAAAACAGTAAAATGTGTCAAATGTATCGATGGATCCTTCCAAAAAAAATCTGAAAAGAAAGAGTACAATGTTTGATAATTGTTTACAGTTAAATTAGTGGATGAAAAATCGAATTCTTGGCGAAAAATCATTCGAAAGGTACTGAAAACAGAAAACCCCTGGTAGCAAGTGACTCCCCCGGGAGGAAAGTGTGTTTTTTTTGGAAAACTAGCGAGGAGATCCCTCCAAAAAGGATCTCAAAAGAAAGGGTACAATGTTTGCCGACTGTGTACAGTTAAATCAGTGGCAGTAAAATCGAAATCTTGGCGAAAAATCATTCGAAAGGTACTGAAAACAGAAAAACTCCGGTAGCAAGTGACTCCTCCGGGAAAAAAGTGTATTTTTTCCGGACAACTAGCTGTGAAATTCTTCTAAAAAGTGACTCCTCCAGGAGGAAAGTGTGTTTTTTCTGGACACATGACACATTATAGCACTCCATGTTAAAATTGATTGTCAACGAACAGTTGTTGTAGTAACTTAAGAGTGTCAACTACCAACTCTCAAAAGAAAAACCATATATCAATGACAAAAGTCTAACATGTAGCGGTTGGCTCTACATAAGAATACAGCAAAAAGAAAAAGTGAAACGCTACTTTACAAAATGACTGATCAAAAATACATCGTATCGCGCGCTGTTATGGATCGAAAGAGAAAACTTTCTCCTGTTGATCGTCGTGAAGTTAGCATCATATTTCCTATCCACACATAGGCGTGCTGTAGTCCCTTTATGGATCCTATAAACCCAACGCTATCTATTGGCGCGAACCGAAAGTACTTTCTTGCCAACCCAATATTTTAAAAGTACGTATTGAATGAGCCTTGTCTACTACAGCATCCTTACGCCCATAAAAACCGTATGTAATAAGAAATGTTATGGCTGAAAATTGAAAGTGTATTCTAACGAATAAAAAAATATCAGGCTGAAGGAAAAGGAAACTGTCAAAAAATACATGATCCAGCACATGACAATTTATCCGAAAGAAATCCTTTTTGGTTAGTGTTATTTTAGCCCAAAAAATTTTTGGTGAGGACTTCAAAAAGACCATTCACACGTGAAAGCTGCAAAAACTACTTCGATTGCTCGCCAAACAGCATGCATGCAGCAAACTCACGGTTTGGTAGTCCTGGATGTGCGAAAAATATAACAGAACGTACGACAGTTAAAGTTTATATCATTGACAGACTTACCGACATAATGATTCGCAAAAAAATGCGAATACTAAATCCACGATTCTAAAACTGTATTTAATGTTCAAAACTTCATTAGTATTGTGGAAAAAATTGGTTTCATCCAAACATAATTTATCATTTGGTAGGCCATCTTGTCTTTTTGCACAAACTGTCGTTTAAAATGAAATGTACTTCATAATGAAATAAACGTTCTTTTGAAAGAAAATTTGTTTCATTATGAAGTTATGATAACGAAGGTGAAGGTGTTTTAATGAAATTGTAGCGGTAGGCTCTGCATAAGAATGTGCCAAGAAGAATAAGTGAAATGCTACTTAAAAAAATGACTAGTTTATTTAACCGAGATACATGTGGTCAATGAAACGTTCTGTTGCTACTACGACAAAAAAGGTCAACTGTCAGACACAATGAAGTACCTGTAATGTGTCACTACTTAATTAGACAAAACTTCATAATGAAGTACTATGTGTCAAAAATATTACAGATAAGTGGACTCGACTATCGACTTAAAAGTGCATTTTCGAATCTCATCACTGATATAAATTTGCCTTTTCTTATTTTAAATTTACCTTTCGTCTCATAGAATCACTTCCTATAATCATATCAGTTTTGCTTCACAAACAATAAGATTAGTACCAATGCAAATTTATGAAAGAGACGACAAGAACAAAATTCGCACCACGAAAAAAAAACTCGTATACAAAATATTAAGTGAATACTAAAATATTGCAATAATTTGACCCACTTCAGTGTAGCTGTAAAAAGTCGTCACTTACAAAGGGTTTTCTTTCTATAAATATAATATGACCTGCAAAAAATAGTATACGTATCCATTTCCGTTTGTTGCTGTATAATATGCGTGCCAGGAAAAAAACCTGAGATTCAATTTTGAATGGAAAGTTTCCAATTTGTGACGAATTCGATTTCATTTAATTTGTTGTATAAATTTTCATACGATAAGCTATGAACCCATGCATAGTTATGAAACAAAAAGAACTTGGTTGAAAAGCCAAAATGAAAAAAAAAAGACTTTTTGACCAAAGTTCATAAAAAGATTGATTATGGAAACGTTCCCATGAAAATTATTCAATATCTTTTCACGGTTGATCGTCGCTAAATCAATTCTGAAAGATTGAATTTCTATGACATCATAACGGGCAATGCAGCGCAACACTCAGCTCATAAAAAAGAAAAACCGAAAACATAATCTGTCTTCATTAGGACCATCGTCATCAAAAGAATGTAATCTAACTACCATTATGATCTCCATGACTTTTTCATGTCCTTAAACGATCACTCATGCATTCCACGACAACCTTCACCGATTCCCGAAAATTCTTTTTGTGCTTTTTGCGCCCGTTCCGCTCACGCCCATCAAAAACCCACTCGCCGGCGAGGTTGTTAGCTGACCGAAACCTGACTGTCGAAAAATCGGAATTTACCTGGCGATCTTGACTCGAACGTGCAGACAATTATCTTTGGATATTTATTCAATTCCCGGTGACTTCTTCATTCTTCATCATCGACAGAACATTGGTGTTCTTGTCGGAGTCGAAGAGATCGGTGGAAGATCTGCTGATGGAGGAACTTCGTACTCGACGCGATGGCTGATGATGCGTTACGTTACAGGTAGCTCTTGGCCGCCGTTTCGTTTGTTTGGCTGACCATCGTAACCTTGTTTTATGACCAGTGTTCCTGTTATTGTTTGTTGTCGGTCTGTTGCTGCTGATGTTGGCCAAACAATGCTATTTGCTTACTTTCTTCAGATAGTCTTGAACATCTACAGAACTTCGCCGAACAGCACACGCGACTTAAACGCTGCTGGCGTACGGTCGTCGACCATGATAACATCGCAATTTTCCTCGGGGGCTTTGTTGATTTGGCTCCGGGCACCTTGGCGAATCCAAGAGAAAGTATGTGATCAAATGATTTTCGCCAAGCATTCATACATACGTACATATGTTTGTCTGCCTAATGAATCGAACGAAGCCAATTGTGTCGATTACTTTTAATTTTACTGGAAAGTTACTATCAGTTGCTTACATTCTAAAAATGCACGAAAAAGTGACCCAAAACTTATTGGAAATACTCACAGCAGTCACCAATGGAGTTCCAAACCGAAGCGGGCGATCGATAGTCGAGAACGCATTCACCAGCTTGACCCCATCATTAAAACATTACTTGGCTGTAACTTGTTTCGGTCAGTAACTAACTTACTTACTGACTGCAGCACACTAACGAACACCGGCCATGCTGGACGCGAATGTGGAATACCACCGCCATCTTAACAACCTTAGTAATGCTCCTATATAATTTTGATTGGTTTCATGCGGTTTTTTAATGCTTTTAAATTGTCCGAAAGGAATTTCATGCTGAATTCTGAATTGGGACCGGATTAAATAAGATTTCAAAAGGTGATGGTGGTGGTGGTTGTATGGGGAACAGAACTAACCTTTCGTCATGCCATGAATGAGAACTTTGGTGGATGGTTAATATATCTGGAGGGCAAACAACAACTGAAGAAAAAAACCGATGAATAAGTGGTTTGCGTCGGTGGATATGTTCGAATTCAAATGAGCGAAACGGTATTGGAGGAGCAGAGGGTTTTCGGTTGGATGGAGAATGTGGAAATCGTTAATTAAAGGGTCCATTGCTCTTTCTAAGCGTAGCAGAATACTTCTGTAAGGTCAAATTGGCTATTATATGACTTGAGGCGCTGGAAGTTGAATGTAAGAACTTTCTCATTTCAGGTTCATATCAGTGGTATGAGGTTAATTGTTGACTTCATCAATATTGACCTGATAAGCTTATTTTGCTCAGCCTGTCCCGTACAGGCAGGTTGTACTGGCAGCCATATTATTCAACGAAGACTCACTTATACCTCAGTGGGGCCATTTTAATACCACAAAAGAAAGTTCAAGGACGGCTTATGATTCTGCTCACTGCGTCATGCGAACGTCTGTGCGGCGCAATGGAAGGCACACACAATTAGTGGAGTCGTCGCCGGCGGCGCACAGATCATGCAACTTTTCCGGGTGAAACGTCCGATACCACCAACAGCTGACTAAGGTCGGAAATCGCCATAACCCGGCGAGAATTGCAATTGGTCGTTTTTGAAAGTCAGTCTTTTGGGAAAATGCTCGTTATTTTCAAAAGAAGTAGGAAAACGCCTCGCACTAGTTTGAATGTGATGATTGGGACTGAAGCTATCGGGAATTGACATTGGAAGGATGACGATCCAATAAATTTATTGGCAGTGGGACTTTCTTCATAGTATTGAACCTAAAAGCGGAATATTATCATTATTTAAAATAATTTTTTTTTGCAAAAAAGTTGTAAAAAATGGCAAAAAATCATGCTAATTTGTTTTGACCCCTGTAAAAACTTCAATATATATACTTTAAAATAATCTCAAAGCATAAGTAAATAATATTCATTTGTTATACTATAAAATAATTCTTGAAAATCATTGAGAATATGCTTTCGTAACCTATTTCCCCCCTTAACCATCCGAGAACACACCTATTTTTTCGATCACTGGCAACACTCTGGGTCAATCTGTAACAATACATTTTTTGAACACGTACTTTCCACAATGACTGGATGGGTTGCTTTGAAAAAATTCTCAGTGTGATCTCGGAGGAAATGACATTATTTTTTGCTCAAAGATTTTTTCCCCATCAATTTGCAATATCAACAAACATCCTGCAATAAAACCTTTTGTAAATATTATGATCCGTTGGTTTTATACATCGAAAAATAGGTTGAGCTTAACTTGTGCATATTTACTCAAAATTATTGATGCTAAGAACCATATTAATTGTCTCTCGCTACTTATACGAGGTTTGCCTTTTAAGAGTTTACAGAAGCAATAAAAAGAAGTTTTAGATGAAAATCGGGTTTTTGCACCATTAATATCTGACACTTTTACTTGCGTTTGAGCGAATTCTTCAATGAATTTATCTATTGTGAAGGTGGTATCATCAAAACATGATTTTTGAATGCTTCAACAGAGTTTTGGGGTGATGAAAATCACTGCTCATGCATATTTTTTTTAATTTCCGGATCAGAAACAAATGTTAGTTAATTGAACCGGTGAATACGAGTAACGACTTATTAATGGAATAATTTTCCCTTGAAATAATCAAGAATTCCACTCGTCGTATGTGAGCTGGCATTGTCATGATGAAGGACGATGCCAAATTTTTCCTGTTTTTCATGATTTCATCGGCGACTATTTGCAAATAAATTGTTGTATGCCAGTTTCCATTAACTTTTCTTTAATCCCTCAAAACTATGGTTGCGAAATCCAAGGAAACCAGCGAAAATTTCCTTGGAAGTATTCCGCATCTCAGTGTCCATGCAAATTCAAACACACTGCAGTCCTTAAGATACCTCTATTTCTCAGTAAGTCACATGTTCATCGTCTTCTCTTATGATGCATTCAGCATCGATAACTACTAATTTTCTGCGACCTTCATCGCTGACGGAAACAATCTTTTCTTATAGTGTGCCATTACCAACAGTTGCAAGCAGCAATTCGAGGCATTTCCATTTCCAAAAACCTTCCTCGAAAGCAGAGAATATTCTCTCAACAAAATTCACGCTTGTTAACCCAAAAAAATGTTACTTATTCAAATCTTCAATTGCAAAATTGCGAATGTATTCACCCTACCTGTCACTACTTAAAAATTGTCCAATCATTCCGAAGGCATTGTCTTTTGCTGCGCAATCCACTTCCAATAAATGTCTTGGATGGTTCTTCTTGCAATGCCAATTTCCGAAAGCTACAATCCTAATCAGCACATTTTAACTAGCTTCAGTCGTTTTCCAATTGATTTTTTTAAATGCGTGTACTTTTGAAAATAACGAGCAGTTTCCCAAAAGACTGACTTTCAAAAAAGGACCAAGCTCAATTCCCCCGGGTTATGGCGATTTCCGGCCCGGCTGCAACGGAGTTTTCACTCGAAAAAGTAGCATGATCATGGCTTCGCAAGGCGACGACTCCCCTAATTGTGTGTGCCTTACTTTGCGCCGCACAGACTTTCGTATGACGTGCTGGGTGATCATGTGTTATACGCTCGTGTAAATATTTAGGATACGATTATCGGTGAATACTGGGAGGATTTAATAGATTCAACCAATATGAATTTAGTTCGAACCTGATATGTTACTTACCATCGCCAAAGTGTAATAAAAAACTTCTTATTGAGATTGTTACGCTGCTTCCGCGTCGATCTCCTTAGCTCCTTACACTTGCTTAAATCTTACTTTTGAATATAATCCTAAATTCTTAACTTTAAAATCTAAGTTCCATTCAATTCTAATACCATTAACTACCCTCCTTGTGACTTGTGTGGAGTATGGTACGCGTACTCAATTTTCACCGTGTACCGATAGTGGTTCAGTGTCTTAAAAGAAGGGCAACCGTGAGCCTTGAATAATTCTCGCTTCCAACGAACATTGTTCAAAGTATCTGTTTTTACTTGATCGGCCGCACTGCGCGGCGAACGTAGCAATGTACAAATAAAACACAGATTCTTCTGTCAGGCTCTATGGTTATTGCCAAGAGACTCTTCGCTAGGATGATATTATAAGTTAAACTATTAGCCTAGACACAAAACGGATCCAGACTTACTTTCAGCTGCCTCTTGTTTAACATCACATCGATCCAAAGTTTCAAGGGTTTGTAACATTTTCACAGTAGCAGAAAAACACTTTCCTTTTCCATAATTCCTTGATTATATAAACGATTGTAATCCTGTTAATGTTACTAATTTGGTTTACTCCAGCAGTGTTTAATATTCTCGTTAAATTTTCATTTTAATTTCATTGACTGGGTTGCCGACGAATTACAGATATAAATTTTGAGCATCGATTAAAATATTTTCTGGTTTCAGTTGTGCTTTCCATCTTTTCAAATGTAAATCGAATCAAAAATTCTGGTTTGGTTTTTACTCACAAAATTTGTCCGGCGACATTCAAACAAATTCTCATGTGGAAAATCCAAAATGTTGCTTACCGTTCAACACCAATTTCCCACAAAAAAATGTATCTTCTGGAACAATTGCAGCTATGTTGCCGAAAACAAAATGCCGCGATTAAATTGTATACCGTTTTGACAGTTAATACAATTCTTCAATATTTCAACCGCAGAAACATGAATACCAAATGTTCAATTTTCTACAGAATAATGGTACATCCACCCCAAATCGCCCCAAAAATCAGTATAAACAAAACATTCTAAAATGTTGATTGGATTCGCGCGAATACCATTCCTGCTAGGTACGGATTTGTTAAAGTTCGCTGATAAAATCTGATGATTCTGTTAATATTACAACATGTACCGCAAATCGCAGTTCTCGAGCAACAACATAAATCGTTTTAGGTATACAAATCGCAGTCAGGCATATTTTTTTAACATAAAAACCGTCCGAAAAATTCTCTATCGGTTTTATTCTATTTCATCCAATAACAGTTGAAAAAGATTAAATAGCTGTAGTTTTGGAACGGAAATCCAACACGAAAATCTTTTCATATTTCGGATTTGTTAATTTTCGATTACTAGATGAGAATTGAACAACAACAAAAAAGATGAAGATTGCTTACCATCTTCTTCTTCTTGTTCTTGCGTTCATTGCGGGAAACTCGGCTAATTTCGTAATTTCCAAAATGTGCGCAAAGTTGAAAAGTGAAAAAGAAGATGAAAATGTTGCTTGGCCATCCATCAATCAGTGTAAATTGAAATGCACAAATGGCGGAAACTAAAGAAATTAATCTATTAGATACTGTTAACAGTAATAAATGGTTGTGAATTGTTGTTCGATTAAAATGCTACGTCGATTGAGTTTTTGTTTTGATTTATTGAATACGAATGTGCTGTTCTGGGCTGCACGGGATTAAATGGGAACGCACCACAGAACCAGATCGGATTATTCGTATTATTATTATTATTGCTATTCCCGCAAATTTTCAATAACAACATTTTCTCTTTTACGGCAATTATATTGGCGTTTGTATCTTTGTGGAAAGAAAAGAAGCAAAAAAAACTCTTGAAACAGCGTGAACGATAAAAACTGACACAGAAATCACAATAATTCATCGAATGGCGTTACAATATTGATTCTAGTGTCAATCACCTGCCAGTCGGGTATTTATTTGCTCTACAATTTCACGCACCATCCTCAAGTATCTGGATGGAACATCTTCGAAGCCATAACGGTACATCTCATTATCAAGAGATACGACGAAAGATACTAGATGATGTTAGCCAGTCAGTCAGTCAGTCAGTCACTCAATCGATTGGCTTTAGTTTTTCCACTATCAACCATTTATCAGTGGATTATATAGTCTGTCGTAGTGTATCTCATTACGAGTCGTTGTCCCCATCGATAGATAGTGTATCTAGAATGTATATCTGGCCCATGACATTGATGCGATCATAGAAACTTACTCTTAGATACCTGACTGTGAATCCATTCCAGCCAGGTGAACGATAGAGTTTGTTCCAGGTGTTTAATGGATACCGTGACGTTCTTCTTGATTCGATGCTAAAACTGCACATGAACTACATACGTCTTCAGGCGTAGTTCTTGGTCGAGGGCCCGGGAGCTGTAAAAGGTCGTGAGATGATGATGGGTCATAAAGTAAGAAGAGTCTTCCCGAGGTGGCTTCCCACTCTATTCAAGTAGCCTCGCAGTTATTCCATCAAGCTAATCCAACTAATTAAAGAGTGGTGCGAAGAGGAGCCGTGCTAGAGCATCGACGAACTTGACCAGCGTCTCGTTGGCGAGAAAGGTCATCTACATCACGAAGACGTAGCGTCACAGTAGCGAGTGAAGAACACAGGGTGGAGAGAAAGTTCGATTTATAATTGAGAACTGAGGATATGGTTAGAAGCAGAATTTACTGAAATTGTTAGGAATAATACAGAGCTCTTTTTGATAAGACACAAGCATCAAAATGCTTAGAATCCACAGAAATATATTGTTCTGCCTTTAGTCTACCCTCTTTTAGCAGTATATAAACGGGTTATTTTCAATAATTTTTTAGATAGGTTTAAATTAAAATATTGATAAAGGAGGGGTTATACTCAATAAATACACTCCCGAAATACACAAAAAAATATTTTTTTATCCATTTATGTGAGTTTTTATCAATGAAAATGCTGGTTGAAAAAATGTCGAAAAAACGAGAGGGGCATGCTCTGTTGATGATATTTTCGAGATGGTTGGTCTGAAACAAAAAAAAAATCAAATAGTTTTAGGTTCAGTATGTTAATAGCTATAGCGCAAATAGGGCGATTTTTGATTTTTGCAAAATTGACAAAATTGCGGACATTTTTCGAAAAAATACGAAAAAACATGCTTTTTTTCACCGTTTTTGGCCAAAAATAATATTTCACATCAAAACCCCCTATTCGCGCTATAGCTGTAGTTATAAAGAATATCTGGTTAAAATTTGGTGAGAATCGGTTCAGTAGTTTCCGCGATTTCATCAACGTGGCGTCGAAAAACGTTGTTTCGAGAAAAACGCGGTTAAAGTTTTTTTTAAATAAAGAATCGCGCTCGGGTGACAAAGTGAAAGTTGCCCAAAAATACAGTTAGACTGCTCTGATCTTTATAAAATGTTAATAGATATCATATTTCTGCATATATTTACATGTATCGATTTTTTGAAAATGATAAAGAGGGTAGAGCGCTCAAAACAAAGACGCCTTAAATACTATTTGTTAAAATACTATCAAGTTAAACTCTTGGAAAATATATGATCACTGCCAAAATATCAGCCGTAAATCAAAAACAGAAACTATGAAACGTAGAAAACATAGGAAACATAGATACTAATCTAAATCTAGTACATACAACGGTTATCAATTCAAATGGCATGAAATTGGGAAGTAGAATTCACCACGATCAGTTGGTTTGAAAATATCTTTAAACAGATACAGAGGGGACGATAGTAAAGTCACACTTACAATTTTTAAAAGTAAGTAAATACAAATAAATTATATATGAATGAAACAATCGATTCAGTCTTTATACAAAATTTTTTTTCCTTTATGCTGAGTACGAGTATTCATAAAAAAATTCCAACAAAAGCATAAATCCTATTAACAAATAAACATAACAAAAGTATTGGCGTATTCTAAATGAACATGGGATATTCCAGAAAAATACACGCCATCAATTTTGAGTTGGCCCTCCTTTGTTCTTAATCACTTCCTTTAAGCTGTACACCATAGAAAATACTAACTTCTGGGTTATACTTCAGTAAGTAGCTGTTTTAACTGCGCTTTGCGGTAAATATTGTGTTTTCTAACGCGCTTTCCTAATTCGCCCCAAATTTGTTCAATTGGTTTGGGGTCGGACGAATGCAGAGGTGTCTGTAATATGTGGGGAATATTGTAAACAATCCACTGACGAACGATCGGATCATTATCGTGTTGAAAGTGATAATCCTCTCCAAGTCTTAACTTTTCTGCACTTATTTTTAAGTTATTTTTCAAAATATGTAACTAACATGTTTTATCGATCGTATCTTCTATAAAAACCAGCTATCCAACTCAAGAAGAAGCCATACATCCCCATACCATGACCCTTCCGCCTCCATGCTTGACTGTACTTTCCAAGTGTTTCGGGTCTGGGTCCGTATTAGGTCTTCGTCACACTAAAACTCAACCATGACAACGAAAAATGTTAAATTTGCTTTCATCAGAAAACAAAACTTTACTCCAAAAACCATTATCTTTATGCACGTACTCATTTGCGAAGTTGATTCTTTTTTTCTTATTAATTGGACTTATACTACCGTTTATATGTATTTGCCCACCATGAAAAAGTGGTGTATTCGGGATCAGTAAATAAAATTAAAACTTTTGATGGAAATAATTTATTCTTTATTTAATTCTAAGCACAAATTAGGAGAAAAGATACAAAATAATGTCATATACATTATATTTTAGACTCATCAATGTGTCCACCCTTACTTTTAATTACAGCTTCACATAGTTTCGGCATTCCACTTAGCAATTTATTTAAAGTTTCTTCTGAAATTTTATTCGATTCTGACTGTACAAGATGCCACAAGTGGCGCTGGACAAACATTTCGGACATTTCTATCGAGTTCATCCCATAAGAGCTCTTTTGGCTGAGATCAGGAGGTTGTGGTAACCAAACCATTACATTCATTCAGAAAGGTCCTGTGGAGACCTGCACTCGAGAGCATAACTCAACGGTCCTTTTCGTAAACGGGTTGCTAGAATCCATCAACCAATGTCTCTAATACATCGATAGGAGTGTAGTCTATCACGACCAGGATCAACTGAAGATGTCAGGATGCAGAATATCATTTTCAGTGTTCTGTTCTATATATAATTAGCTGCTTCTGCGGAAACCTATTATCGACTATTAATCGTAGAGTACTGTTCTCACGTACCTTAGGATGGTGTCTGGCGTCGGACACAACTCTAATGAGAGCGTCTCATGAGCACGAAGACTTACCACTTAATTATCGCCTCCCATACGCCGATAAGAGTATAGTCTACTATGAGTGCAAATTCAGAATTACTTGTGGAAGCTAGGTCCTTCTAGTACCGCTGTCCATCGTTGGGTGATAACTATCTATTGATTGTATCAAACTTCACGCCGAATTTGAAAGATTTCGTATGAAATTTCCATACTGGATATTACGACGATTTCAGAGTGGAATCATCACAGATTTACTTGAATACAGATTCAATTACAACCATCACGTTAAACACTATAACAGGGATCTCACCACAACCGGAAAATAGTCTGATTTCCTTGGGATCTGGAATATGTGCCACCAAATTAAATTCTGGTAAGCCTTCGTCGCCTTCGGATGCTTTCCGTTCGATTGTGTCCCACGCCATCATCCTAAGGTACGTGAGGACGGTTCTAATGCTAATTGCTAATTGTATATAGAATAGACACTGGAAATGAGCTTCTGTTTCCCGACATCTTTAGTTGATCCTTGTCGTCATGTGGTCCCAAAGTCTAATACAGAATATATTGAAGAAGAAATGTCAAACATCTTAAAAGTGTCTTCGGAACAGAACTTGGTTGATAAGATCTGTTTCAAAATTGGGTGCAAATCTCTGTTTCTTTAGGTTACGCATCCTTCGTCCCAAAGTAACATCGAATTTAAACAATTTCGGTGCTAGAACAATTTTCTGGTCAAATTTTTGCTGCAGATATGATCCTGGAAGTGTTAAATCATTCTTCTACTGCAATCTCTTCAAAGGAGTTTTTTATGTAAACTTTTAAAGTGTTATGAAATATAAGATTGATTCGAAACTTCCAGGATCATATCTACAGCTATGATAAAATATTAAAAATAGTTTGACAGCTGTTAACACTGGGATGCAGATCAACCATAAACTCATAGCTTTTCAGACTTCTTTTCAACGTAATCACTTAAAATCTTCTCGGAATTCATTATCACCAGGAAGCAACAAATTGATATTTTTGGTGTCTTCTTTTCTGTATTAATTCCAATAAGAAATGAATACATTACTGATTAATACCCTTGCAACTATGATGACTCAAAACCATTCATCTTTAGCCTTCATGTCACCCTGTTAAGTCACTTCTATTGCCCTCGAATACATCATAACTCGCGACGACATACTATGGGACTATGGGAGATCCACTTATATAATTACATTCAATTCCGCGCATTAACGGGATCCGTGTGGATAGTTATAAATGGAAGAGCAGTGGACGCGACAGTTGACTATGGTAACATAGTAAATAAACCATCAAGAAGAGCTGACTGAAGATCCAATCAAGACGACAGGAATGCGAATACATTTAAGATTATGGATCGTGGTAGATGCTGTGTGAACTCAACGACTTGGCGAGACATAAGACATAAGAAGTGCCGGCTGGTCGGTCATCTTTGAACCTAGATGACGATGATGATGGTCCGCGAAAGACCGACCAGGCGATTTCCCATTAATGTATCGATCATTTGATGAATGCTAATCAACGAAGCATATAGAGAGGCCCCCGCGTGAATTTGCCCAAGAAGTTCAACTGAAGCAACCACTACATTTGCCGCAGGTCGAGTCTATAGTATTTTTTGGTGGATTACCGGTTTCCGTAGGGGCAACATTCAATTTTTTGAACAAGTTGTACGAGTACATGTCTTGGGTTTCGCTGCATGGTACTTTGAGCCGCTCTTGCGCAATTTCCATGTGCGGCTACACGTTCATGTGGAAACTCTAGACACTTGGACCAAATGGCTAGCATCGGTACTGGTTTCGGGACTAGTTTGCAGGGGAATATCGGCCGGGAGCACATTTTTTTCACGTTCATGCGGATTTACTGCATTGACAAGAATTTCTCAAACGGCTGGTTAAACGCCTTGCGGAGATTGTGTTATGCATCAACGAACAGCTATAATAGTTATTCGTTGGATTTGTGTGAGGGTGGGTTGAGAAATTTTGAAGATGTTCGAAGTTTTCAGAAATATCATATTCGAATTCGTAAACTAATCGCATTTTAAGTCCCTTACTACTAAGATCCCGACCTAAATCAAAATTAAATATACTTATATCTCCTAATATCTTACATTTCATTAAAGGATTATCTGATGTTTATCATGCCAACGAATGAATTTCTTAACGATGCTGTGCCTTGGATCAAAATCAAATCGATTGATTGAAAATCGATAGACGAAATAACTAACAAACTAGACCCAAATAAGATGCGTCTAACTTTCGAACCTTATAATTTTTTCACTAACACCAAATACGAGTAACCACTCTTCGGCTCGTACTGAACTTTCGGGTAGTTAATACATATTCACCTGTTTCGACAGAAAATAGGGTCAAGTCAAATTGCTCGACCGCTCGAAGTTAGATGCGCATATTTACTACAAGACCACAGGTGACTCGTCTTGGGCCGAGTCAAGTGTACCAACCGAAATATTGGATTGTTCGATGGTTGGGCTTTCAATTGAAATCGTGATGGCCTGAGAAAGTTTTGGTTTTTCATGCCAATGTTACACAGTGACGAGGTTGTTTTTTTTCATATCCAATCAATAACTGCTCGATCAAGATCAATGATAAAAACATGTTTCTTGAATGGGGAAAAAATTAGTAGTTGACTTGGATCTCTTCCAATGTATGCCTCCCAGCTTGCTTGTCTGCTTGCCTACCTTCCTACCTATCCAACTACCTACGTTGTTTTTGTTGTTGCCTAAAAGCTATTCGATTGATTTTCAGCCATGATTTATTGAATGCTTTTTTCGTGCTGATTGTACCTTTTTATAGTTTGCCGAAATTGAATTTGTGTTCGAACCTGCTTGTAGACTCACTGGCAAATGCTTCGATACATTAGTTCCTGTGGAGCGCTGTTTGTTTATGCTATTTTGAAAATAGGTGTAAGTGAACGCTGCACCTGATAAGGAAACGACATGTCATTCACTTTTTAGTGGCGGTGTATCCAATTTTTAGTTTAACTTTTAGGTATTCAAAAAATGAGGTTCTCAAATGAAATAATGAAGTAATATAAAAACGTAGGAAGGGGACATACATGATTACTGAGTAATTCTTCATACTCTTTTAGCTGATTTAGGTGTCCTGGAAATTCTAGTGTGTAATAATGAAAAGTCAGGAAGAACTGATTTCTTCTTCAACGCTGGAGAAGACTTGTATTCATCTCGCAATTATTCGATACAAGGAAACTGGCAGTAATCGAGACTGCCGACGTTCTGGAAGGTTAAGAGCTACCACTTTTGGAAAGGACATTTCATTGTTGTTATCAGCAGGCGAAACAGACGCCTAACAGCGTCAAAAATATGCGGCAAAGTAACAAATCTCAATCAAAACCTGCATCAATAACTGCAATAAAACGGCGTTTGGTTTGGTAGCGTTGCCTTCCGAAAATCACTGTCAAAAATAAAAAAAACGATGGAACAGCACTCTTAATCCGTAATTCTTCAGTGATATGTTTAATAACGGCAGTCTTAATCCGTAATTCTTCAGTGATACCTTTACTGTGAACAAAATTCAACACTCAAGTCATCGAGGTTTTAAAAATTGTTCTTACACGTTCAACTATCATAATTTTACGCATTGAAAGTATCTCAAAATAAGAAAAATAGTACCTACCCATTTTGAAAAAAAACCGTTAGCAACAAATTTTATCTCATTGGAGGTATTTACATCCAAACGACAAAATAATTAGGGGCTAATTCTTCAATTCATTCTCATTTTGATAATCTTCGTCAGTTTTTTCCCTAAAAATTGCCAATCAGTGCAAAAAAAGGTTCTAGTCTCTGTAACAAAAAAAATGCCTAATTTTCCACGAAAGATTCAATTAAGCTTCCATCTAGACTTACATTAACTAATTGAATCTGCTCAATTCGGATAAATATTTCAACGGTATGCGGTAGTCAAAGTCAACTATGATGAGTCCTGTATGATAGTTTCGTGAAAATCAATCAACTGCTTCATATAAGTAATATTGAAAGTACAACTAAAATTCAAGCCAGTCTAGACTAATTATACTCTATTCTTCTAATCAGACTGCTCAAAAAGAAATACAATGTCCATCAAAATTTATATATTACGATATGACGTCAATTTAATCGTTGAATTGATTGTCGACCGTAATCCATTTGTTTGTAATAAATCATAGATATATACAGCTATGGACATAAAATTAGAAACACTTATATCTTACTTAAAAAACTTAATTTGTCAATGAATCTTTCCATAAAACTCATTCCCCTTAGGTCAGTTTTTTATCTGTTTTAATGACAATTGAGGGAGAGAAATCGTTAGCCGACGCTACCTCGAAAAGGACGACATGCCAGTAAATTCTTGGAAATCCCAAGATTTGGAGTGGATACGTAATCAGTAACACATAAAAATTATTTTAAAATCCCTTAATTTACGCAAATATGTTGGCAAATAAAAACAATAAATTACAAAAACATATCAGCAACGTGTCAGGAAACCCTTCTGCTTCACAACTTTTTGTAAGTGATTCGTCGTTGTCGTTATAAGTCGCCTGCATCTCTCCACATGCATGGATGCCGATGCTTCTTTCACCGCTTCGAACAATTAGTCCTATATGTGAAAGTTCTTACTGCTCTAGCTTGCTTTCCGTCTCCCCACAAGTACTTGATTGGATTCAAGTCCGGATTCGTTCATTGCCAGTCTAAAAGGGCGACACTTTCGTCCTTCACAAACTTCTTTGTGTGTCGTGCCCTATGTTTGGGGTCATTGTCGTGCTGAAACATTCATATAATAGGAAGATTCTCATCAGCCAATGGCAACATGATGTTTTCTAAAATGTCAACTTACTTTTCCTTGGTCGATATTTCTTCTATGCGGTGTAAAGGTCCAACACCAAACCACGAGTAACATCCCCAAACTTTGATGGAGTCATCTCCGTGCTTAACAACAGTAGAATTGTATCGAGGGTCGAATTCCTTACTTGGTCGTCTTACATATCTCCTGCCATTAGGGCCAATGCGATTTATTTTCGTTTCGTCGCTCCAAAAAATGAATTTCATTCATTTAGTCCATTCTTTCTTCCAATTAGTTGCCGTTACCTACAGAAGCTTCTTCCTGGCTATCCTGCCATGTAATCTGGCTTTCTTAAGGGGTCTACTCTCTTTTAGCAATGTAAAAACGGATTATTTTCAATATTTTTTTTTTTTAGATAGTTTTCAATTATAAATATTGATAAAGGAGGAGTTATACTCAATAAATACACTCCCGAAATACACAAACAATTATATTTTTTATTCATTTATGTGAGTTTTTATCAATGAAAATGCTGGTTGAAAAAATATCGAAAAAACGAGAGGGATGTGCGCTGTTGATGAAATTTTCGAGATGGTTGGGCTGAAACAAAAAAATGACATAGTTTTAGGTTCAGTATGTTAACAACTATAGCACGAATAAAGCGATTGTTGATTTGTGCAAAATTGCCAAAATGGCGGATATTTTTCGAAAAGTTACGAAAAAAACATGCTTTTTTCACAGTTTTTGGCCAAAAAATATATTTCAAATCAAAATTTTGAAAAACCCCCATAGCTGCAATCATAAAGAATGTCTGGTAAAAAATTGGTGAGAATCGGTTCAGTAGTTCCCGAGATTTCATAAACGCGGTGTCGAAAAGCGTTGTTTCGAGAAAAACGCGGTTAAAGATTTTTTTAAATAAAAATCGCGCTCGGGTGACAAACTGAAAGTTGCCCAAAAATACAGTTAGATTGCTCCTATCTTTAGAAAATTTCAATATGATATTTATGTATATATATACTTTCCAAAAATGCAATAAAAAAATCGATTTTTCAAAATTATAAGACGCCTACTGATCTCATCGGTATATCGCCCCTTTCCCTGAAAAGTCGTCGATGAATTTCGACAGTTGATCCTTTGGGGGATCCGTTTCGATGTGCAAACATTTTGTCTATCCATACTATGAGTTGAGAGAGAGTATGTTGGACAATCCTTCGGCTTTTCATTCGACGTGTTTCTTTAAAACTTTGAAAATTCCGTTTAAACTGCAACAAATGCAACTGGATTTTTCAAATTGATCATAATGAATTTGCATGCGATCCTCTTGAAAGTTAAATAAAGTGTTTCTAACTACGTGTCCGCTCTTACTGTTTTGTTTTGAAGGGTTTCATTGTCCTGTAGTCCGTACGGAGGTAGCATCAGCAAACTATTTGCCTCTGTCGATTGTCATTGAATCAGGTAAAGAACTAACCTAAAGCGAATGAGTTCTATCAAAGGATTGATTGACAAATTGAATATTTTTCAGTAAGCTATAAGTGTTTCCAATTGTCCGCATTTCAAAACCATTTTTTAAATAGATTGCAAGGTTTTTTAGGAAGCCTGCAAGGTTTTTTTAGGAAGCCCCTTGAAATCCTTTGAAACGAATGTTATCATAGGTATTTAAAATTAAACATTTTCTGTGATGCATTTATCTTGAATTCATATAATTGCGTTAATCAATGCTGTTGAAAATACAACCCGATTAGCCTGAGTGTTCTCTAGTTTATTGACTACCAAGTTTATTGACTACCTTGTTGAACCCCACCAGCAAATTGGAAATACCATATGAAACTTTTTGAAAGTTTCGTTGATTAAGCATCAAAAGATAAAGCCCGCCGCTGTGCAATGTAATCCACATAAGTGACAGTGCTCTCCATTAAACACACCCAACATAGAAGCGAAAAAGGCAAATTTTTGACTGATTTCAAGTCCATTTTTAACAAACCAGCTGGTGGTACAACATCTAAAAAATATATTTGAATTTAATGTATTTGCACATATTGAAGAACGTTTGCCCCCAACTTCTTACCCATATTCACATTATTTCAAATGTTAATCACCTCATAAAAAAACCAAAATGTTGAACATAAAACAGTTTCAACGTTTGCCTTGCGTTCATTCTAATTTACAACCCAGATGAGAATCGAATCAATCTGAAATATACGCGACAATCAAAAATACGGGGGTTTGGGAGCAATCTTCCCCCGGAAAATCGCATAACAATTTTTCGACAGAAACATACATACAGTGTGGCAAGCGGTGATATAATTTACCTACCCCTCGTAAACACTCCAAGAGCATTGAATGAATTAACTCTCTCTTCCTTTTTGTAATGACAACCTTCGATGGGCATTGAAAATTGTGTAGCATAGCGAAATTAAATCGTTTGTTATCGCCTTAAGACGTTGGTGGTAAAGAGGTGATAAAATTGTCACTAAACGTGTCATGGTGTTAAATATTTTGGGTGCTAAAATGTTGGCAATTTTATAGGCGGAATCGTAAAAATGTTGATGAGTTCAAATAAAAGTTGAAAGTATGTGGATATTATTATTGGATTGAAAAACGTGCAAAGGGGAATTTCCTTGTCAAATTTAATGTTAAATTACATATTTTTACAGTGCATAATAAAGTTGAATTCCAGTGCAAATTTTCAACAGTTGCTGATTAATTTCGTAAAATTATTTACGTGAGAACTTAGAAGTGGCTTATTTTAAAATTACTTAATACTCAAAACAATTTGCTTTCACTATCCCCGAAAAAAATAAATGATTATAACCAATCCCGCCCCAAAATATTCCAAGTGTGAAATTTTTCATTTCTCCTGAACGGACCAAATCGAAATTATTTCCCGCAGTGATGCCTTCTCATTCATACATAAAATTATTTATCATCCTCAAACCACCGTAATTACAAAATCTAGATTGACTGGATATTAAAAAAAAGTCATCGTTGCCTTTGGACCGAAAAAAGGTCCAAATTTCCAGAACTCTTCGGCTCAACTTTGACGTTGCTGTCGGGGACGACCTTTCGGATATGACGCGACCGTGAAATTAGAAAGGAATCTTTCCTAACCACATAATATGGTTGGGAGGCAAAAAAATACCAGCCAACAAGTGAATCCTTTTGATTACCTTTTTTCGGCGCTTATTACAGACGAGAGAATTTGTTTCACTTGTGACCCTTCGGGACATTAATAATCATCAAAATGTTTTGTTACATTTACGGGTTGGGGTTTGATGCAAACAGGCCCAGGATTTGGATTGGATTTGAAATGGTTTCGTGAAAAGATTTGATTTTTGGTACAATGTTTAATTGGTGGGTGCGTGTGTTGATGATGCATGAAATGATTGCTTTGGGTCGTAAGTCTTTTTCACAAATTGAATTGATTTTTTATTCACTTTTATTCGGTATCGCTTGATAAAATTTGTACTGATTACTTTTCTGAGCGTCAGTAGCTGATTCTTGCTGTTCGTGGAATATCAATTCGTTAGATTCGTTGCAGAAATCTCCATTTGTAAAATGTTGTACCTCAATATGTATTGATAATGATTTTCTCCGCATCTCATTTTTCAACTCTGTTCGATATATACATTTCAGGATATTGTCACACACTTTTAAGAAAATGGTTTAAAAAGGAGTCATGAATGATACCGACCTTATGAATTAAAACGCATTTAAGCGACCATTCCCCGGAGGCTTGATTTGTAATTTGTTCATACTCATTTCCTTTTCAAAAGGCGCCTCATGCATGTCTCTCATGTTGATCCTTCACTGTCTTTTTAAAATCAATCTAGTATAAATTCATGTCCATGTTATTCTTACGCTCTTTCCCATCTTTAATGTCACTTTAACAACTTAAGTTTTTCTTTAAATCACCCGCCCAATTTCTTCAGTAGCTCTGCCTTCTATTCTGCTCACAGCTTGTTTGACATCCTTCCCGTTTTTCCCGTCAAGAATTTATTTTCATAGTAAATGATAATGTTTTTCGTAGCCAAGAGTAGACGCCACTCAATGAACCGTTTTAGTGTTTCCAGGAAAGTTGCTTTTCATTTTGCTTGTTTTCTTTTCAAGTAGTTTTTAACGAAATGCTAGGGTTTCTAGAAACTTTACTTGGTTGTATGTTATCTGTTTAAAAAGTGTAATAAATATGAACGTTAAAAGTTTTATGGATCGACGACAGTAATGGCAAAGCAAGGACTATTTTACGCGAATGAAAACATGGAATTAAGTATTGATGATGGTAAAAAAGTTTCTTAAGTATTCTCATTATTGCTTGCTTGATTTTCTTTTCGAAACATGTAACTTTCAGGCTGCATAGCATTTTAGTTATGTGATGAAGTCGTATGCGAATTGTGTAATTATTTTTGAAAATAAAAGTCTAGGGTGAAAGTACACAGTCCAATATTTTAAATAATTTTCCATTTTCCTTGACACTGAACTCCAAAAATAATTTTTAACATTTATGTCTGGGTCTTTTGCATGAGATTTCATAATTTTTTTTAAAGTATTTATTTAAACATTATAAAACTCTTTAATTTTAAGAAAAAAATGTTTTTTTGTTCAGAACCGCAAAAAGTTGGCTGACATGATATCTCAGGACTGGAACGTCTGACACAAAAAATCCAAAAGGCATGTTGAAATATAACTAATTGACTATAGCCCTTACGAGAATTAATCATTTTGGACGAAAAAAAATGGCGGACTTTTCAATTTTTGGCCTCTGTTCCTTTAATAAAATAGTTAAAAATTATAAAAAAATCTAAATCTCGTAGAGACTGAATATGGTTAATACTCAGGATTTTCTCCCGATCGGTAATGCAGATTTTTCAAAATCGTGTCAATCAGGTCGAAAAATGTTGCTTCGAGAAAAAACGCGCTTAAAATTGAAACACCTGCAGAGCATGCTCGCACACGCTCTTATATATATATATATTAATGAATATATATATATATATATATATATATATATATATATATATATATATATATATATATCATTGCCAGCTTGTCAACCATGTATATGAATTTAGGGGTTTGCCTCCCCTATGTATTGGCTTCTCATTGCCCTCCATGCTTGTCTATTTTTTTGCGGTACGTGTCCAGGTGATGCCGGCTAGCTTCCTTATGTCGTGGTCCCATCTAAATTTCGGACATCGTCTCAGTCTTTTGGCTCCCCGTGGGTACCACTGTATGATTTTCGCAGTCCATATATTGTCTGATATCTTCGCTAGGTTTCCTGTCCATTGCCCCTTGAGAGTTCTCATTCTTTTGATCACATCAATTACTTGTGTTCTCGCTTTTATCCAGGTTAATCCTTTTCTATCTCTGATTGTGATGCTCAGCATACATTTCTCCATTGCTCTTTGGGCAACCTAGAGCTTCCTTATGATGTCTGTTGTTAGAGTCCATGTTTCACAGTCATCGGCAGGATGCATTGATCGAAGGCTTTCTTTTTTCAGGTGGCATTTCATTCTTGACTGGAATATTATGAAGTTCTTCCCGAACGCACTCCATGCTAGCTTGATCCTTCTGTTAATTTGTGTACTGATTAGCTCAGATGCACATGCTCGTCTACAACTTCCAGTTCGGTGTTGTTAGTTTTTTTTTCAACGTTGGGAGGTGGAAATCTTCCAAAGATACCGATCAGCTCCTGCCTCTCGGCATGCCGGATTTCTACCGACTAAAACCACCTAATTTTTCGTATTAAATTTTCAGTACATAGCACTTCCCACACGATAAAACCCTGGCTTCTCGTTACGAACTCATTGTACATAACTTTAGTTTGACTATGGTTCATTTTTAGGCTTGCTATCTCGCTAGCTGCGTTCAGATCTTCGAGCAGCATCTGTAGCTCGTGTTGGTTTTAGGCGACAAGGACTATGTCATCTGCGAATCGTAAGTGATTTACTCGCTCTCCATTTAAGATTAGTCCTTTATTATCCCACTTCAGGTGGCGTTGAACATTCTTATCAACAATCAATCGATGTGGTATCCCCCTGTCTGACCCCTCTTTGCCTGGGAAATTCCGGCGTGTCATCAAACGCTTAAGCGTTCTTGTAGATGTTGGCCAGTGTTTCTATATAGTGTTTCGCAATACCCTGACTTATGAGCGCTCTCATTACTGCGTCGGCGTTTATTGAGTCGGAGCCCTTCTGAAAGTCGAAGTCGATATTGGCTTTGCCGACCAAAGTAAAAGTTTGTACACTTATTCTACATACATACATACATACATAGTACCAAAAAATCCTGTTTCTAGAAAATTGATTGTTTTGAAAAAATAGACCCTGACTGCCCCCTTAAGTAAGTTATACATAGTTGATTAGAAAAGTGGAGAAGGAATCAATCATGCCTTCCAGATATTCTCATAAAAGAGAAAACATTCTTAACATGAAATTCCTTCTGAATTTGGAGCTAATTATATTCTATTGGGGGAACTACGTTGCTCTTCGCAGTACTTCAAGTAGCATCCGTAACTATTTGCCTGGACCACAACTAAAAGGAAGTTTGTTGCGTTTAGGATCGAAATGACCGCACATACTCATTTGTAGAAAATAGGAGCAAAGCGCAACGAATGAAAGTCCCCAAAAAAAGGTTTTTCTGAAAGATCTCGTCTAAATCATCTGAGAATTAAAGTTGTTGGAGTTCGAAGAATTATCCTCGACTATTTGACCAAAAGCCTATTTAAATTGCAATTTCATATCAAATAGACCAATCTTCACGATACTATCAATATTTGAAGTCTAACTGGTGCTGAAAACAATGCATAATGCTTCTGATTGTAATTATTGGTCGGTAATATCTCATATTGAACACTTGAATATTTATATCTTATCTCAGTTGATGTGTAATTAGAAAATAAAGCGGTATATATATCTATAAACCCCATTGAGGATGATTTAAATCATAAAAGGTAGCCGCAAACTCAAACGTTACTTAGAATACCATAATTGTTATCGCTATATACTGTGAGGATTAATCAGAGTGTCAAATTATAGCTTCTCTCAAGAAGTCACACCAACTCTATTACTAGAATTTCGTCTGTGTGTTTTATCTGATTCAATGGCCATTGAGGGAAATTATGCGTTAGCTGATGCTACCTCTAAAAAGACGACAATAAATTAAGTCTTCGAAACCCAAAGATTTCGCGCGGACGCGTAGTTAGAATGTAAATTATTTTAATATTGAAAACGGTGACGCTGTTGTCGTCCAGAAATTTCCTCGTCTGTCGTGCCGTCTTTTTGGAGTCGTTGCCGTGCTGAAACTCCCTTATAATAGGAAGATTCTCATCAACCCATGTCAACATGATGTTTTCTAAGATGTCGACTTACTTTTCCTTGGTTAATTCCTTCTTTACAAACACCAAACCAGGAGCAACATCAGCAACCATTGATAAAGCCACCGTCGTACTTAGCAACAACTGACGTGTAGCAAGTGTCGAATTCCTTATTTCTTGGTCATCCTACATATCTCCTACCATTAAAGCCAATGTGATTTATTTTCGTTGCGTCGCTCCAAAGCATGAACATCCACTCATATTTTCAGGTTAATTGTTCCCGTGCAAAGTCAATTCTTTTCTGCCGATTAGTTGCCGTTTCCAGGAGCTTTTTCCAGGCTATCCTGTATGTAGTCTATCCATCCGAAAAATCGATGATGAATTTCTACAGCTTAGCTTTTTGGGCTCCGTTCAGATGTGCGGTCAATTTGTTTATCTAAACTAACAGTTGTCGTTCGGGCTCATTTAGCCGGGGGAATATTTTGGACCGTCCTGCGGCTCTCCACGTATTTGACTGCACCGTAATCCATTCTTATGGAACACTCCAGGTGGCTGACAATTTCTGGATATAACAAATATACATATGTTCGACTGATTTTCGCTTTCTTCAGTCAATTTTTCAAATTTTATCGAACAATTTCAGTTTTTTTCCATGCTAACATTTTCTTACCAATAGGACTCAATTCGTCTCAAACATTCCAGGTATTTGGCAGTCTTCGTCATTATCTTAGAGGGTATGTTATTCAAGTTGCAGTAGCTAGTATATATCAATTTTATTACGCTCCTTGCTTTATAATTTGAGAGTATCCCTCAAGGCTGGATTTGTCGCTTCGCGTGGAGATAGAAAGTACTTGTCCAAGTTTCCCAATTGTCTATGAAATGCTGTAGCAAACCCTACTTAATACTTTTTCTTGTAAACACAGCAAGGACCATCCAGTAGGCGATGGTCGTTTTTTAATCTATGACTATATTTTAAGAATGAGGGTTTAGTTTTTAGCTTAAAGGAACAATATCACACTTAGGCCGAGAGAAAACTGCAACATTACTTGAATCATCGCTAAAGTCCTAGAATAAATTTAGTAGATACCGCGAAGTATAAACGCACTAAAACTGTCTAACTAAATTCTAGCGCGATGACCGTGAGGGAGGGTACATTCCGAAAATCATCAAACATTTCTTGAATCAAGATTTGCATGTCCGCAAGCTAAAAAAATTATCAAAGCTCAATTCGAAGGGACTTCATCCCCCTTTCTAACATATAAAACATGCATGTGCAGTAGGCATTGCTACAAGAACACATTTAAAAATATTTGGTTCATTCAGGAAGCATCCAGCTATGTTAAAACAAAGGTTGTGACATAGAACGTGGCTTGCCTATTCAAGATTGATAGGATGGCACATTATAGTCCAGCCAAATTAATGAATTTCTTCGCAAAAATCGTGCACTCAAAGTTTTGGGTGTTGTGTTAGTAGATGACTTTGAGAGTGAGTTTGGAATCAAGAAGCTGATCTTGTTGGGAGTCTAGCTTAGCCGCAATCTTTGATTAAAATATTTTGCTAAATTGAAGTCAATTATGTCTGAAATACAATCAAAAAACGAGTTTAGGCCATGTTATTCAGAAAACAGGGATTGTACAAAGAAAAAATCAACCATAAAGGTTAAAAAATTAAGTTTTAAACAAACCGTCTTGCACCGTTTTTATCGTAGAATCAACGGTTTTCGAGATATTAACAAAAAAAATTTAAATGCATGATTCTAGTTGATTGATTGAGGTTGATATTCACCCCGCACCCTTCACCTAACTCAATATACAAAACTCTATTGTAAAATGTTTGCATCATGGACATTTGACTGGACTTTTGTTGTTTCTTATTGTGACGACGTGTTAAATATTTTGGCATTTATTTCATAGAAATCAATTGATTTCATTGATCCACAAAGGTAAACATTTTTTCTAGATTACTTTTGATTTAAAAGCTTGAATAATCGGTGAGTTAATACAAAATAAGAAGCAAAACAATATTCAAATCATGTTTTCAAATTAAATTTTCAGTATTCTACATATTAATCTTATTTGAATCCTCACTAAAAAATTTAATAAATTATATATTTACAAAAATAAAACAAAAAAAAATTTCTATCCCTCCATAAGAACTATCGCATACTGTGTCTTCTTTAATGAAAGCCCATTATAAAATACACCACTACAAAACATTTTCCCTTCTGTCTCTGATTAAGGCATAATTATTTCGTTTAGATAATTTCCAACGTTAATTACGAACCTTAAACGCTCGTTTAATCATATCCAAGACAATTATCATCCCTCCAATGCTCACAATTGTCCACTCATTTAACCATCATTAAGCTGATCGTCAGTTCTTCCAAACCCCAACCGAAATTACATAATTTGAAATCTCTCGTGGACGCAAATGAAAAAAAAATAAGAAAATTTCAACTTTCATCGAACTGAACCGAACGGAAAAATGTCTTTAGGCCATTTAACAACAAAATGGTTAAATGCAATTGCCACAATCGTTTTCTTTTCGTTACGTCAATTTTCCACGTGATATCATTAAAGATGGATTGAGCCCTAAAGACATTTCCATTTCCGGCTTTTACCACTGACCATCATTATTTTCACTTGAAATCTGTCGTTTCGTCGTCCGTTTTTTTGTTGTTGCCGTTTTGGTTCATTCCGGTCGTATTGGTATTTTATTCTGTATCTGGGCTTAGTGTAGGCGTAATAAGAAAAGAATACACTGAGCGTAAGACGATTATCACTATTTGAAGCTAATGCTGTCGACAATTGGATTCAATGGTAGTTCGAGGAAATGGAGGATCGCAGTTTTCGGTGGTGAATTTATAATTATTTTTTGTGAAGCTTTGACAATCCTCAATTGGGTTTAATCTTGCTGTTGAGAAGTTGAGGTTGAATGTAGTTTTTGAGTTTTAAAGTACTTAAGGGGTATGGCCACTGTAAATGGTGCAAAATCATGTGTTTTTTAAATAGTTTGTTTTATATGGAAATTATATTTATATATAAAAATAAGTACATAAAACTACAATATCGGAATATCGAAAAAAAAATTATGACCGATTTTTCGTAGCTCCATTCCGAGGTGTTTTTTTAAAGCGCTCCGCGGCCGGCTTATCTAGGAGCATATGAGCTTAAAAAATAAGAAAAAATACCATCTCAATATAGAGTCTCTTCCACAAAAACTGAACGTAACATAATTGACACACTTAGGCAACGATCTTTCAAAAAAAATCAGCAACGAATCATCAGAATCCATTCTATGAATCCTGGAAAAAAAATTGTATCAACCCAATGGGCAGCGTAGGCGAATGTCCAGATTTTTTTTGTAATCGAATCGCAACCTAGGCTGCGTGGATTTTAACGTAGGTCAAGTACAAGATCGCGATCGTCACGACTTTATTGAATTCGCAGGCATACGATCAGCACTCGGGGAGTCTTGAATATAGAACGACCAACTCCAGACATAGTGGTGGTGTACTTATTCCGTGGTTACGGTTACTGTCGCTGTTGCTCGGAAAACGACCTGAAGAAAACGTGCACATTTAAAAGATACCTTCAGATCCACACGCTGACTACAATGGCAACGTTAATTTCAAATCGTGATCTTTACATTAGGCCAGTCAGTCTGCAATGATAGTCCCAAAAGAAAAATGATACGGGCGTTCCACATTACCACAGCCGATGGGTACTTCTGGAACGCTGAAGCCTCCTCCAGACCAGACGAAAGACCACGTTCAAGTCCAAGTCAGGCTAGGCCAGGCCAGGCCACGCAACTATCTATACTCGATGGGATGTGATGGAATGGAATGTATCTTGCTTGTAAGTGAATGGAATGGGTTTGTCCTCCTGCTTTTTTATACAATAAACGTGAGTTGTAACGGATCAATTGTCGAAGGCGTATTACCTTCATGTACAGACTAGCAAAATGATATTCTCTTGAATTCGCGACTGATTGGGTGGAGAATCTATTTTTTCCGGATGGTATGAAGCACAAGATGATGATGATGGTTCAGTTGGTCAAATCCCATTACCTTGACTAATGAAATTTGCATTGCTGACCATTGGGATGTTATTATTTTTTTGCGTGTCGACGGCTACATGAACTATCATCATGACTCCTGAAAATAGTGTTTGAAAATCGGTTGGGAAAAAGGTGACCGTTAGCTGAAAACTGGGTGAAAATCAATGAAATGTGTTTTGATGCGAAAGTAAGAGGTCCTAACAAGAATGCGTACTAGAAACCTACAAAGGTGTGCAATTTCGCTCCTTTTCTGCTGATTTTACAGTCAATTGATTAGCAATTTACTTGTGATTGGACAAGTAGTGTCGAATGTCATGTCATAATTTGATGTTGTAGTTAGATAAGCTGATTTATGATTGAATTGCAAATAATTTGGCAAATTTACACAAAGCATTTAATTCCCCAAAAAATGTTGTATGAGTGAGTAACTAAAATATAATATATGTTTCCTTCCTTTCCAGGTAAATCACTTTAATGGGCCGCTTATAAAACCGTAAACTGATGTTTCAAGCCGAAAATTTAAAGGTAGAAAAGTTGGATTGGAATAAAATTTTATGTAGTTTTGAAGACGATAATCTTCGTGTTATAAATTTGTGGCAAAAGTTCTCTCAAAAATGAAACAAAAAGAATTTAAGACAGATTTAAACTGATAAATTCAAGCCATCCGCAAAATAGAAAATATGGGCAAGACTGCAAGTTTCATACGAATTGAAGCATATTTTCAATTGTTTCGGAAATCTGAAATTGGGCTGGGAAATGATATTTATGTACGAATCTAGGCACAATTTCCGAACTCGTTCTAGTAACAACCTTAGCACACAATCACATGTGAAAGTAAAAGGCGTTTTTCGAGGTAAAGAACTTTTTAAATAAACAAAACACAAATAAATTATTGAAATGGTCAATTTTTTGGCTTTATTAGATCGCAAATTTCATGGCATATGACCAGCACGACTGCGTCTGAGGAAGACCATCCTTTAGGGCCAATTTTGCTTCACTGTTTCCAGCATGGCCGGCTTTATTTCGCGAATAGCGTGTCGAATGTTGGCTTCCAAGTCATCAATAGTTGCTGGTTTATCAGCATAGATAAGTGTCCTGACGTACTTTCAAAAAAGTAGTCAAATCACATAATTCAGGCGTCCAGTTCACAGGTTCATGTCTTCCGATGATTCATTCACCAAAGGTTCGGCCTAATAAAGTTATGGCTTCAGGCACTGTTTGGCATGTTTTGCCATCCTGTTGGAGCTATTTGTTCCTCCAACGATTGAAATTGATCTTGGCAATTCAAAAATTACGAATCATTTGCCGGTAACTATCGCCATTAACGGTGGATTTGGTTCCGTTTTCAGATATGAAAAAGAAAGGCCCAATTATACCGCTGGAATGCAAACTGGGGGGGGGGGGGGTGTAAGGATTTCAGCGTAAAAATTAAGACTTTTTTTTAAAGTATTGATTGAGCAAATTTTATCAGACCTTTTGTACATTATTAAGTACACTTTTAACAATATTCTGTAATTATTTCATGCGGAAATATTGAAAAACAAGCCGGTAACAGAGCTTGCCCCAGAAGGTCTTAGAAAAATAACAATTTACGCTGTTCACTATATCTCGGTCGGAAATTATCTAAAAACAAAAACCATTGAAATTTAGTCAAAGTATCATCAAATCCTCCCCCCAACGTTCTATGATTTTTTTTCATTAAAAATTTTTTGGTGGCCATCTAAAGTGTAAACTGCCATTTTTCACGAATGTAGATTTTTTTTTAAATTAACGTTGGGTGGAGGTTTTTTTTTATGTAGAAAATGTGTACCAAGTTTGAAATGAATCGGTCAAGTTGTTTTTAAATGGCAGTAAACACGGACTTTGAATAAGTATTTTTGAGAAAAGCGCGTTTAAAAGTTTATGAGCTAAAAAAGTGAAGAAATGTTTTTTTTTCAACTAACGCAGATTCATCGATTGCCTCGGCTTTACTTACATGCCTTTACTAAATAAAATATTCTCGAAACAGGAAAATTCACCAGAACAATAGAAGTGAATAAGCTGTATACCTGCTCGACGGCTTCACTGCCTTCCCGAACGCCTGCTGCTGTCAGAGCTATAGTGTTAAAGGACAGGAGACTTAGTAGAATTTTGAGAATATATTCTTCAAATGTATAACAATAAGATAAGATGAAAAAAAATCGATTTTTCGAAAGTGCAAACTCTTGCCTCCCCCTTTTGAAGATTTTCCTGTCACCAAAAACTTCAATTTTGCTTATTTACAAACCCATTAAGCCAGAAATCGCTGAAAATGATTTGACGGTAATTGACTGGACGTACGACGCAAACGATGGCCCAATGGGTTCAATTGCTGCTCTAGTTAAATATTATAGGGCTTTAGTTCAAGATCTTTCCAAAAAAAGTTCCAAGTTGTTGAGAACGGCATCGAATCGATAAATTTGGATTCTCAGTCACACTACCCACTACAGCAGTGATAGCTGCCTCAGTACGCACTGTGCGATCTCGTGTCGGATGAATATTGTCCAATGGAGTATACGTGGGCACAAATCATTCATCGCATTGCGCATGAGCTGCTCAAATGGACGATTATAAGCACCTTAAATTGAGCGAAGTTTCTTCAAGTTTGAGACATAAAACGTGTAGTTTCGAAATGAATTTCCACTATTTCGAGACGGTTTTCGGGTCTTTGCATGGTGATTTACCAAAGTAAATTAAATATAATGTCGAAATGGCAGAGAAATTTTATCATTCTTAAAAACACCATATTTTAACAAACATTCTGTAAAATATACACCAAGATTTGATCTGCTAGAACAGATATTCTTTTTGACCAATAGTAATAGTATTTGAGGGACCCAGGGGAAACAACAGGAAACTAAAAACAATATATACTTACAATATTTTTTTTTAACAATGTACCAGTAATTAAATATTCAGGTTGTTAAACAAACCTTATTGAGGCATTAATTTTAAAAAAAATGGCTGTAAATAAAATGCAAAGGGGGTCCTCCGGTTTTTCCTTAGATTCTTCTTTCGGCAAATAAAAAAATAGTGATACAAAATTTAACAAAACCTCGCATGTGAGCCGTCCTCAAAAGTCCCCACAAGCAGAGGCTGTTATTGATTTCAATTGATCTTCTTCGATTTTATTGTACGATGTCTTATCATCTGCACGTGATGACTGATGAAAAAACCAATTTCTACAATACCATCAACAATATAATAGCGAGAAATACCTGCAACAGTCATTCATGATCTCATCGTCCCTTTCAATAAACCAGACACCAAAGGAAAAACAATATTCGTAACTGAATACAAAAAAAAATGTTTGCAACAACATAATTTGCTTTTAATGCAACACAGAAACACTTCAATCTTTTGTTAGTGCATTTTTTCATTATATAATTTGCAGTCAACCTTCATCTTCATCAGGCAATGCGACGTAATGAAATCGCTGACAAAAGATAAACCTGTATGACGAGTGATTAATGGAAGCACCACATGACCTCATCTAAAGGTAGAGTGGATTTATTAATTGTCATTTTGCCGTCATTTAAAGAGATGGCAGCATCACTCACACCAGAGCCACCAGCACTAACCAAAGATAATACATCGGCAGCATCAACAAAAATCACTAATAACATGACATTCTGGACCAGACATGTATCTGACAAGTTATTTAAAAAAAAATAGCAATAACCATTTCAACATGCCCGGCAACATTTATAGGACAAGATATACAACAAAATGATGGCATAATATTCGGCAGTTTTTCAATCTATTATTATAGAACTTGTATGTGGATTTGTTTTTGTTAGTTAAGTCCTTGTTTTTCATGGATAATTGAATTGGCTTTTTTTTTTAATTTGCACCTCGAAAAACATTTTGCTGCTAATGGCGTTCAGACTGTGTCAGGTGACTTTGGTGTGTTTTTATTTTCTGTCCTCAGTTTATAAAGAATGCATTCGATATTTATTTTCAATGCCATGAAAACTGGATGGGGTAGACATAGTTGTTGGACAACAGTCAATTTCATAGATGAGGAAATCAACGTGGAATTTTATAAATTCAAAGTTCATGACAAGATATTGTATAGTCTTGTGATAAATTCCGTAATATGCGAAGATATTTCCAAGGTTTTGTGTCAAATTAGAAAAGAATGAAAATTGTAAAGAGCTACTGGTAAAAGTGCTAATGGAAACTTGCGAGCTGCAGTGAATTCTACCACGATGAAGTAAAATGTCAAATATAAACAGGAATTGTAGCATTTCTATTTATTCTAAAAGTTGTCAAAAACATGCTTATTGGTGTCACATTTTCAAACAATCATAAATTTTGTGAAAGCTTATTATGATATTGCTTCGTTTACAACAGTTTTTAATAATCTATCTGTTCAACAATGAGTTTTTAGTATAATTTACATATCTAAATGCTCGAACAATTTGTTGATTTCTAAAAATAAATGTATTTGTAGTTGAACATTGCTGATTTACCTTAAACTAATTACATCCACGATTTTTCAAAAAAAAAGAAACAACAAAACCGACCGGGAATCGAACTTATGACCTCATGATCACGAGCTAGTCGCGCTGCCTCCTACACTACACCGTTTCTGCCAGATGTAAAAACTTACTAATTGATAATCATCACTGAAAACTTTAAAGGCTTTTTCTCAAAATGGGTGGGGGGCTGTGTTGCGGTCTAATATTTTAAGGATCGAATATCTTTGACGTCTCCTACTTATGTCCCAAATTTCATCCAGATCTGAGAGGACGAGGCCGTGCTCTTTTTTGTTAGAAGAAGAAAGCACGACCTCGTACTTTCAGATCGGAATTAAATTTGGCACACAAGTAGGAGACGTTAAGAATATTGAATCCCTAAAATACTAGACAGCCAATCCAACCCCAACCTCATCGATTTTAAGAAAAATCCTTTAAAATTTTAAGAGTCAATTAGTAAGTTTTTACTTCAGATAGAAGCAGTGCAAGGCAGGGAAGAGTGCACCTAGCCCACGATAACAAGGACGTTTGTTCAATTCCCGTTCCCCGTAAGTTGTTATATTTTTGAAAGAAACCTTTAACAGGTTTCCTGTTCCCATATGATGGTGACTATGGAAATATACGGACGTATATGGAGCGAGTGTTAGAGGAAAATGATGAGACCTCTAGTAGACCCACGGATTGCATAATTTCGTGAACTATATGTGCCAGCTAATACAATTGTCGTTGATGAATCACACATCAATCACCAAGATCGACTGTAAATGAAGACTTACATATAATCTGGGGCAACCCCATAAACACGGCATAAAAATATATATGTATTCTATCGATAGTTATATCTGGTCTTACTTAGTATACGCTGGGTCTGGGACTGTTATAGAGGGATTTAGTAAATCTGGATCAGTTAAAGTGAAGCTGTGCTTGCTGCCTTTGAAAAAGGTAGAATGATTGTAGCAGATAACACTGCACTCACTTTCCAGTGATTCTAGCAAAATATTTGAAAGATAAACATGTATGCGGAAATTTGTGGAAAAATAGAAAAAAACTTTATGGAAAAATCAAAAAGAAAGTTGCCTATGATTTACTGTTCCAAGCAGCAGTTGTCGACAACCGAGTAATTGTCAATGAAGCTACTGGTTCTTCTGTAACGAAATTGGAGATACAAGTGGTCATGATTCGTCTTTGGCGTGGCGAAGGAGCACAGAAAAAACAGCCGGGAAGACCATTAAGCGTGGCAACAATGGCTCCAGGACGACATTACCTTTCCCAAATATCACGGGGTCATAGTATACTCTTATGAAGACGTATCTCCTGATATGCAAAAGAAAAAGCGGATGGACATATTGTGGAAGTCAAGCAAGTAAACACAAATGTCATGCTGCAATTAGATCCACTGAAAATCATAAGAGTTTAATTGTTTTCTTCATTTTTTTCGAAGCAATTGGTCATGTGTGAATTTTTTGTTTAAGATACTCTTGTTTTCGAAAAAAAATTGTTACAAAGTGTGCCCCACAAAAAACATGAACATTTGATTTTTTTTTTCTAAATTGAATAATGTACCGCTCACGTCCCCATACTGAAATTTGAATTTGTTTGGCTACGTCCTTATAAAAGAGGTCTGGGAAAGGGATTTGAATCTGCTCATACAGGTTTCATGTCTGATTCTTTAGACAGCAAACCTGTTGAAGTTATAAGTTTGGTGAATCATACTAAAAATCCAGTTCAGAACAGTTGGATAATCAAAAATTGGTGTGACCGAATCGAAATCATAGCTTTTGATTATATTTGTAGGATCATCCCTTGTTCCTAGAAGCAATCCTGCATTTTCTTCGTGTCGTGATGCCAATTTGCCAAAAAGCAATAAACCAGAGTAACGCCCATTATGACTAGCCTTATATTAATGACTTTTGAGTAACTGGTGCAATTAAAAGGTCTGAGAAAGTTACAACTGAAAATAAATAAATACATGTGCAAATATATACAAAAGTCAGCCCCTTAGTTGATCGAAAAATCAATTCTTGGGAAAATTATATTAAAATACAATCCATAGTTCATCATCAAGTACCACCGACTATTTTTGACAATTAATTTATGTATTATGGTTTAATTTCATTGCGACATTTGTTGGTACAGAGGGTCCTTGATCCTGTTTTTTATCAGTATGAACTCTAAAGTTCCATGTTAAACAGCTTAAACATTTTATTCCGTATTTATGTGTTTTTCGGGAATATACTGCTTTATTATAAGACGACTATAAAAAGAAACAAATGTGTTATCAACACATACGGAGCGCCCGAGGGTGTAGAAAGTTTTATACCTCAGAATCGTCATATGTTGCTAAATTCAACTTCAAAACGATAGTTTTTGATTATATTTATAGAGATTAAGAGTTTACACCTCTGACGTTTAGCAAAATTTTCCAATTCTAGGTTAAATAAACTCCCAAATCGCAATTTTCCCATGTCCCAAATCTCAGCAGTTCCTTGCAACTGATAGTTTTCACATCTCTTCAAGAATACATCACACTTAACCTATCCGACATACATTTCTATCTTGGATATTATTCGAATGAGGACAAACTTCTGATGTTATCCTTGCGGATAGATCAAATGCTTTCCCTGCTCCGTTCCCTTCAGCTATCACACAGGATGTAGGAGAATCGTATGGCAAATTGTTAATCGATAATGCATTGAACTGTGTATAATATGTGGCGTGAGAAAATTAAAAATGATACTGCTGAACTGAGTCGAAAGAGGTCACACCTCGGTTGGTATGTGTGGGAATATAGGTGAATTAATTTATCTAGAAAAATGATAATTCTCTTTTGCGAATTTCATATCGTAAATTGGAGTGATGGTGTTCTAGTTTGTTAGATTAGAATTGATTGAGTTATTCCGAGAATTTTTTGCCCATTTACACGTTCTGGCAAGAAATCAATATATAGGGTGGGCCATATAAAATTTGGAATTTAGTTTGGCTGTAAATAAAAAACATCATGCATAATTTTAAAAATTTATGGGAGTATATATTGGCAGTTTTTCATCACATTTTCGTTTGTAACGACTGCTATCTCATGAATGGCAGCTTCGATTTCATGTTTCAAGGCTTGAATCGTCTCTTGATGGTTGACGTAACTTTAATCCTTAACGACACTTCACAAAAAATTGCCCAGCGAAGTCAAATCGCAGCTGCGAGGCTGCCAATTGACATCAGCTTTTCGGCAGATTATGCGATTTTCGAAAACAGTGTGCAAATTTTTTATGTTGGCTGTGTGGCAAGTATTGCCGTTCTGTTCAAACTAAATGTCGTACACGTCATCCTATTCAATTTCGGGAAAGAAAAGTCCGTTTAACATGGCGCGGTAATGCTCACCATTGACTGCAACGGCGTCTTCTTGCTTATTTTCGAAGAAACATGGCCCAATGATGCCGCCAGATCAAAAGCCGCACCTAACAAGCACTCTTTGTGAATGATTCCTGTTCATGACGACGTGAAGATTGTTGCAACCTCAGCGTATTGACACTGCGGTCACGGAAAATTTATTTGAACCTAGCCTTCCACCCCCTGTATAGCGCAACGATGCCGGCTAAAACTAAGCGCGTGGGTGTGGTTCTTTAGGAGGTTAGGCTAGGCCCGTGTCGTTCCAAATAACATGGACAAGGGATGGGAATCAGGATTGGGTGTTGGTACTGAGCCTGAAGAAAAAAAACAACCTTAGATCATAATACGATTAAAATGAATATATATATATATTTCAAATAATTCAAAAAAATAAAAAATAACATTATAATAAACTTATAAAATTACAAAAATATAATTCGAAATAATAACAAAAATTAAGGTTTTAAAGAAAACTATAATAAAGAAAATAATGGAGAAAAAAATAATTATGATAAAAAGGAAATTATGGTAACTAAATAATAATAATAATAAAAATAATTATGATTAAAAGAAAATTATAAAAACAGAATAATAATAAAAAAATAGTAATTATGATTTAAAAAAAGAAACTATAATAACAGGAAAAAATAGGGAAAAAAACGAAAAGTGAAGTGGAGTCAACACACAAAAAAATATCAACTTTACTCCAAATAGTTATCGGTACCCAACTTACTCTGGCTGATGACGAGCGCTCCTCACCGCTGGTAGTTGTCCTGAAAAACCAAACAAATAGACGGTGGCCTGACTTCACTCACTTGGCTTTCTTTTTTTCTTGAACTTGACTACATATTTTAAGTTCATCGAATTTATACGAAACTTTGTTAAATTTACTCATTTTTATGATGGAAAATGATTGATCTCTACATAGGCATTGACCTTCTCAACTCAAAATTCACATCAGTGGTTCATAACCAATTATTTTTTGAGTGTCCTAATGTAAATTCTAAATAGGAATTATTTGTTCTAAAGGTTTAATCCCTCAAATTCTCATGTGTTCGCCTTTTTACAATAAAACTAATAATTTATAAAACGAATCTTATCGTACAATGGCTGTTAATTTTCGCGATCTGAATCTCTATTTCTTTCAATTATTGAAAAAAACTTATTAAAATTTCGTTTAATTGTGCTCAATATATGGAAATAGAATATATGAAAAATAATGACTGCTCCACGCGCTGATCCCGCACTCGACTGCATTCACGCCACGCACCAACGGTGTTCAACATGCCACTCCATGCTTCCACATAACTCTCCTCGAGCCACTTTTTTTCTAAATCCATTCAGCTCCCCGCTCTGCTGTAAACCCTTCACTTCTGATTATTTTTTTCTCTTCAAGTATAGACCACTATGTCCTTTCTTAAGCAAAACTATTTCCCGCGTTCTTTTTCTTCTTCTTCTTAACACTTTGGCTTCTTTATTTTCTTCACTTATTTCACGCGTTCTTTTTTTCTACCCAAATCGAAACTCGCCTTCCTCCATCCTCTTTCCACGACCAACTTATTTCAAGCGATCTTTCTTGTTTTTTTCAAATCGATCTCGACACCTTTTCCGTCTACCACCAACTGTCCGCACGCTTTCGTTGTTTTCCTGGCTTCCGAAAACGCATCGGATGTTCACACGGCTTCATTTCTTGCTCTAATTGTAGGTTTGACGGTTTCTTCACGAGGACTTTATGCAGAATTATCCTCAGAAAAGTGCGAGAAATGTCCAATTCTTAAGAAGGACGACGAGTTGAAATTGATGGTTGTTAACGCTGACTCTGAGCAACAGCAACAGTGTTTTCGATTGAAAACAAGTACGTGAACGAGTTGTTTTATCCAATAACGATCCAGTTTCACGAACTCGCTTTCCAAAATCATCCACAAATTGCGTTGAAAGCACTCATTTTTTTACCAAACTTTCCACATAAGTTTCGTACATTTTGGGTAGAAGACACCACTTTTAAAGTAAATTTTCAATATTTCCCAATTATCTTCCAGCGTAAAGAAACGACCAATTTGAAATGCCAAACATAAAATTAAGTTGCTGTCACCTCATGAATATCATAATACCTTTTAAACTCAAAATAACAGGTAATTCAAGTTCCAAACGATAGATGGCCCGCCCTGTATAAGTTTGGGAAACTATTTCATGCGAATTGTTTTTAAAAATTATTTTTGGAAAAGCCAGTATGTGGAGTTTAACTACATAAATAGAGTTTTTTGAATTTATATTATTTGGCCATTTTGGATTAGAGATCTCAAAGAATCTCATATGTTTCCACCAAATTCTATTGAAGATTTAAGTTAAACTTCTTTTAAAAAGACGTCTTTTGATGCGCCTTAAACGAGTAATTTTGCTAGATGGACAAATTTCCTAGACATAAAAAATGGCTTCAAATAGAAAACCAAAAAATATTCCGTTTTCTCTATGAAAAATTATATTGATTTTCATATTGCCCAATTTCGTACAAAGCGAAGAAAGTGGTGTCGTATATGAAACACCACCAATTAAAAAAGTATTAGAGTCAAGAAATACAAAAATTTAAGATGATGTATAAACTTGATGCTAAACTTCCATCAGTAATGAATGATGCAATCAAAATATTTTCACCCAGTTCGTTATTCAACGGGAAATGAGAGCCAGAAATGGATATATGAATGTAAAAATCTTAGTTGTACATAAGCAGAAACAGCTTTCTTGTAGCAAGTACTACCAATATTTTGAACCGTGACTGTCTGAAAAAAGAAAGAAAGTTCAATTCGCGCATGTAATAGCTAAACAATGGATCATGAGCCGAAAACTACCCTCTGCATCAACTAAGGAGATTTTATCCACCGCAAAACGGAAGGGAATAATACGAAGGTAAGTTTAATAATAGTTTGAGCATCCGGCACACACAGAACGAATGTCACTCCAGTAGCTCTGAACGGTGAGCATATTTCATTGTAGCCATCCCAAATAAGCAAGGCGGTGTAAAAGAGTTAGACATAATCCACCTTAGAATTCCAAAGGATTCCAGATTAGGTATCCATAGATTTTTTTTTGTATAATCTGAATTCTAAAGCTCTCAGAAAGTTTGTCCAAAGGTTATAAATGAAAACGAAGGACACAGGATCTCATGTAAGGATATGTAAGAACTGACATAAAGCTTTTCGTAGTTGAAATAAATAAATGATATCGTCCGCAGTTAATCCGCTTCGCCTTGGAGTATATTATTCGGGGAATATCAACAATTTTTCCCTATTTCACAAAGCAATCGAAAATAGTAGGTTATGCAGACGTGCTGCACATTTTCTTTGGATTTACATATACAAGATGCGAAGCAATTGTTACTGGGATTAAAAAAATAAGTGGCAAAATGTGTAGAATCAACGTATCGACCAGAAGAACACTAAATTTATAGCCTAATTTCGCAAAAAAAGCTTTAAATAGGTAAGATTATACCAAAGAAAATTTTAGCAGAACTCTAAAATATTGATGGAACCTGCAATGATGTTAACGATGAAAATAAAAGTTAACGAGCAAGAAAATAGTTCAACCGCCTTAATAATGTTGGAATTTTTTTTAAAATAAACTTCGGAACTATTCAGATTTGTAGTAACCAGCTTAAGGGGTTACATAGGTCTGATATTTTCAAGAAATCGATCGAATTTATGCTTTATGAAAGTTTAGTACTCCAAGAGCATTCACACCAAATTTGAAGTAAATTCGACCAATATTACCGGAGTTATAGAGATTTGAATACCGCGTGGTCGGTTCGTGCGCTCTGCCTTATCTAGAGTATTATACGCATGCAGCGCGGTTCTACCGCGTAAAATCAGCTCCTTTCTTTTTCATCAAACATCACAACATCAAAAGGATGCTATGAACATTGCGAATGAGGCAAACGAATTACTGTATGGACCTGGAATCGACGACTCGATGTAAGTCGCTAAAAAATAACTTTAATTCATTAAATCGCGGCAAAAAAAACTTTAAACACATTTTTCTCAAAACTTTGTTTTTCCGTCCGGTAGGCACGATTTCTCGAAAACGAATCGATCGATTTCGCTGAAACTTTGCACAGTTCCTCTTTATAGTATTGACTCGTGCTTGAAGGATTCCCATTCGGTTGACTCGTTTTTGTTTTATACGAAAAAAATATTTTAAAAACGATGAGAACTGGATAAATGCTAAACAATATGAGACGAATATTCATTCAAATCCATTTCAAAACTTTAAATTTCATTTTTTTCTTTCGTTCAAGCACGAGCCAAGGGCATAAACTATCAGACATTTTTGAATTTTTGATTTGAGATGAACCTGCACCGAAATATTCTGCCTACCGCAAAAAAAAGGTTGGGAAGGAAAACTGTAGGAAAATTGACAATTTTCAATGTTTTTAGCTAAAAATTTCTTACAACTTTTTGAAATACTAAACTTTTATGTGTGTTAATATAGATTTTGGTTTTTAAAATACAATTTTTTGAAAAAGTTTTTTTTCTTCAAGTCCTATGCAATACCTTAAAGACGGGAATACAAAGGAGAAAAGCCCTTGCTCCTCGAATTCATCGGATCTAAAAAGGTGCATTGAAAAGCAATATTTAACTTTACAAATCAATAAAAGTAGCTGTCTTACTGTTTCTTTCGTGATATCGTTCTTATCACATGATGCTGAGCTAAATAAGGACACTTTTCAGTTGAAACCGTTAAGTTTTTATGTTGAAAAAAAAATCCCAGCGTTTTCTTTGCTACTAAAACGTGTGCAATTTCCACGACAAATCAAGCTTAACCATCTTTGTCAAGTTTGAATATCTTGTGTGCAAACAGTCGGAATTAATAATGCTCCAAATTTCAGTAAAGAATTCGAAATTGAACGACATAATGATCGTGGTCTTTTGTGACTTCTGAAGATGAATGATGGAAGTGAAGAAACCTATAAAAATTTTAAACTACACAATATCTGCCGATAAACAAAAAATGCCATCAAGTAAAATCAAGCGGTTTTTTCAAAAACATTGCTTCAACCATAAAAGCTAAGAAATTGATTCTTCGGCATACTTCCCGATACCTAATCATGCCATTCACTGTCTAGTTAAGTGTTCTACGGCATGATCCAGCTCAAATCCTCACACATTTACTTCCGCATCTGCTTTCTTTAACAAGCCATTCCTCAATATTCACCGAAATTTTGTTCTTCATGCTATTTAACGGTAAATAGTGATGCGATCATCTTACCAATTTTCCTATCCCAATCCATCCATACGATTTGACCTATTCTCATAGCATTCCAATACAATTTCATTTCATTTTCTTCGATTCCAATTGTATGTAGAAAATGACATGAAGAAGCGATTCGACAAACTCCTCAAAGTATCTAAAAGATACAATTTCTCGCGCAACGTTTGAACGTTCTATACGTAGCTGTTGTTGTTGCTGTGTTGTATTTGAACATAAATCATGCAGATGAATTAACACAATTCCCCAAATACGAAGAGCCAAATTGCAATATTCTTTTCGTGGATTGATTTTTTTTGCGGATGTCAATTAATGTAATAGGAAATGGAAAAAGATACTTTCGCAAATATTTGAGTGTTGGGTATGAACATCCATTTGAATGTTGAGTATTGAACAGTAATTTAAGGAAACTCATCGCTTGTTTTGTTGAAGAAATTTCGTTTGGTTATAAGTGAGACGAATAGAAAGTTCTAGTGACTAATTTTAAGCTAGTCTTTCGACCAGTGATAATGTAAGATGCCCACTACAATCGCTAGCAATAAAGTTCTAGTTGTCGAAAAAATTCAATTTTTGGTTTGAATCTTTGAGGCTTTCCCGGATAACCAACACTTCCTTCAATTTTTTTTTGCAAAAATCCAATTTTTTCGGCCGTGAAAACTTTATTGCAAGTGATTTTAAAACGAGCGCAGGATTCTCGTACAGTACACCCACCATACGTTCTAAAAATAAACTATTTGATTACAAATGAGACTATGTAGATTTATTCTTTTATGAAAACAAACCCCAAAATCAACAGAATTAAATGATGATGCCACTCAAAAATCGAATCTGACATAAAAACTGGACTATGTAGGTGAAATGTTTAAAATTTAGATACGAATTTATCTAGAATCCAGAGCGCTAACGAATTTACGTCCTATTTTCATATGTTTACTAAAATTTGCATTTAAATTGCATAATTTTGCGTTCAAGCGAAAGCTTGAAATATTGAAATATAAGTCAACACAGAATATAATGCCTTTAGGAATGGGAGATAGTTTAACCGTAACAGTGGTATACTATCAGTGTAAATTTAAGATTATCTGTGACTCTTGGCATATATAACTATCCAAAATAAATGATTCTAAAGAATTAAGTAATGCTGTGATATTTATATCTGTACTTTATTATATATCTTCTTCTGAAAGAAGTAACTGCAAAGAATTTGCATGTATGATAATTGAAGGGAATACCATAAATTGTAAGGCGAAAACTTGATAATTTACCGAAATAAGCAATCATGTATCCATTCATTGTCGTCATTTGCATGCTTAGATTCTAATAAATCAAAAAAAAATATTTTTAGTTATATTGCAAAAACAACAACTGTAAGCTTTTTAGTTCTTTGCGTGTAAACAAATAAACGCATACAAACAGATAAATACATATTGTAATATAATGTAATATTGTTTGCATTGTAAATTTCTGGAGTCTCTCATTTAAAAAGTATGTAAATATTTGCTCCATAACTCAAAATCAACTATTTGATTTATGAAATTAAAATGCAAACGGATTAAAATATGATTTGCATATAAAACTAAGGCCGTTTGAATATTTTTTTGTAAAACTTGGATTGTTCATTAGTTTAGCCAAACTTCCAATGATTTTGCTGAATGTATTTGACGATTTTTACACGAAACACACAAAAGTAAATTATTTTTTTGAATTTAATTTGGTGAACAATCTGAACACATTTATCTTCAATGCTAATGTTCTGTTAATGAATGTTCGCCCTGAATGTCCTAATTAATTTAACCCAATAGCATATTTGCTTTAAGCATATTTAAATTTAACCTGATTTTTAGATTGAGCAAAACTAATGAAATCCAAATTATGCAAGTGAATTCGAGTCTAAGTGTAAAGGCCGGTCCAGACGCTCCGTTGTGCAACGTTTTCATTCCGTCTTAAGACTGCACAGACAGAAGGTTGTGCAAAACGGAGCGTCTCGACCGGCCTTAAAGTCAATATACATTTATCTTAAGAATATGAAAAGGATTTCAGATTTTTTCTTCAAATATTTTGATATTGATTTCTGTACGACTTTAATAAAATGTATGCTTTTATGAAACGAACATTCATAGCTGCATTGAAAATTGCCATTAGCCACTGCGTCGTCCTTCTAGCATCAATTTATGTCCATATGTTTGATTTTATGATTATATAGGGTTTTTTTGGAGGCTTGTAATTTTAAACAAATAAACCACAGATAAATTATAAAATTTTTTTTTTTGACATTTAGTGTTGGAAATTATTTTTTGGTACATAACCAACGCGACGGCATCTTTGACAGGCCAACCTTTCGGTCCAATTTTGCAGCACTTTTTTCAGCATAGCCGATCTTATTTTGGCAATAACGCGTCGAATGTTGGCTTCCAAGTCGTCAATAGTTGATTGTTTATCAGTATAGACAAATGACGTATTTCCGCAGCATTGATTCCGTCTTCAGATTTGATAAAAAATGACCAATTATGCCGCCGGCATGCAAGTCGCACCATACAGTGACTTTTTCGGGATGTAATGGGGTGCCCAAAATCTCTTTAGAATTTTCCTTTCACCAAGAACGGCAATTTTGCTTTTTTACGAACCAGACATGACCATCATCGCTGGAAATGATTTGAAGGTCAAAGTGTGGTTTAACTTCTTACTTATTCTCAGCCCATTTACCGAACGTACGACGTAGGCTTCAATTGCTGCACTAGGTGCACCTTATAGATCTTATATATCAGAATTTTTTATTAGTGGACGGACAGAAGTCAAGTTGTTGAGAACGTTATCAAATCGATAAATTTGATTCCTGAGTCACACTACTTTCTACAGCAGCGATAGCTGCCTCGGTACGCACTGTGCGAGCTCGTGTTGGATGAGCATTCACCACTTTATTGGACATAAATTTTCTATAGTACTGCGTATGAGCTGCTCAGATGGACGATTATGAGCGCCAAAAATTGAACGAAGTGCTCTATAATTATGGTGCACAGAATGCGAGTTCCCTAAATAAATTGCCACTGTTTGGAGACATTGTGGGGTGTACGTCTTTGCATGATAAAGTGGCAAAGTAAATGAAACATAACGTGAAAAATTGAACTGTCACAATGATACCTCTACGAAAATAGTCTCATGCTTTTCAAATTAACATGTTCTGCTCTAAGATTTTCAGTGATAACTATTAAACCATCATAGATTGCTTCTTGTGTTTTTCTACTACAAAAATTGATTTTTACAATAATCGCTTTCAATATTTGCATGAGAGAGTTATGTTTATGTTTTTTGGAGAAAGAGCTATGTTTATGTTTTTTGAAAAACATGAAAGTGTTGTTTTAAACGTAATGTGATCTGGAGTGAAATTTTATACATTCCAAATATGACTTAGGCAGATTTGTAATTTTAACAAAATAAAACAAAATAGCTTTACCGATTTGCGCACATATATTTTTAAATATAAAATATTGAATTTACTATTATCAACGATTTATGCATTCTCATAATATTTATTTTCGTTTAAAAAATAACTGGTTTTTTTTTTGAAATTATTATTAGGTTTTAACCATATTAATAAAGACACATCGACCGATGAAAGTTTACAAAACTTGAGACCTCAAACGAATTGAAGAGGTTATAAAAATTAACCGCGTAGGTGTTGAGCTTAAAAATGATAGCGGTGTCAAAATAAAAATAATTTTCTTTGGAAACAAATTGCAATTTTAAAATTTTAGCCTCAACATTTGATTCCCGAATAATTGCGTTATTTTATCCCCACATTTTCGCGGTTTTTTAATTGATTTGTACTGGAAGCCTGATTTTCACAAGCATTTCCAGTTTTGTGAAATTAAGTAAACATATTTATTTTATGACTTTCAATTTGATTTAATTTTCAATTTTTGTGAAACTTCCCGCAATTTTTTTTTGTTATTGACATGCACAAATTTAATTGCTCACATTTTTCTCGTCATACATAATTGTAAGCCATTAGAAGCGAGTCATTAATAAGAAAAGCCTTTCTTTGCAACTGAAATGTTCGCAATGCAAGAAACTGCTAATTAAAAATTGAATCATTCCAACGAATCATTAGGTCACACCAGCTGTTTAAAACACAGTTATTTTTCATGTATGAGTTCCTTGCAGTAAAGTATACCTACTTATCGTCATTACCGAACTCATTAATCTCACTTCACTTCGTTTTTTCTCCCTCATCTCGCAATCTTCATCCAATTCGAAAGTAGCAAAGATTGTGCCATTGCAAATTTTATGCCACTCACTACAAATCCCATAATCCGACTCTGAACTACTTATCGTGGTGTGTGATAACAAACTTCGATGCGTCATTCAATTATTATTGAGCTTTGCGAAAATTACCCCAAACCGACCATAGATAAAACATACCCAAACAACTATTCATGTTGGCAATGAATTATTGACATTAATTAACAATAGATAAGACTAATTACAATAGCAAACAATTGAATCCTCCACCAATGAAATGTTGCGCAAGTCAGAATCAGAACAAAAACACAATGGAAAGTCATTGTCGTTGCTTATTTAAGGGTAAAATAATTGTTGTCGTATAGTTGCAATTTATTTACTTTTCTTTTATCTTGATTACGATCCTCTTGAAAAAGTCTGCTTTGATTTACTGCTGAATAATATTATGCGAAAATTGGATTAGCCGAATGAATTGATATCGAAAAGAAGTCAAGGATTAGATTCGTCAAGGATTAACTTCTGGTATTGTTTTTGTAACTATGTTTTATAATAAATAAAAGTGAATTATTGGTAAACAATTGATAGTACATTTTTTGTTCATGGTGTGTTAATCGGTTTTATTTATTTTACAGATTTTGGATTAACAGAAAGTTCAAAGTGGATCGAAACGTAAGTCGATTCATTGTATTAAAAAATTTAAAATGAATTCTTTAATTGGCCTTATATGAATGGTTGATTAGCTAAAAAAAAATTTGAAGTCTTAGAGGTATTTTACATATATATTTTGAAAGAACTATCTCATTTTTCTCATGACTGCTCAATAACTTTTTATCAATGATTTTAGAATAGTAGAAATAGCATTTGCATTTGGTTATCAATGCGATCGTCACATATAGCATTTACCTCATATTCAAATCTACAAGGCTCAAATCGCAGCACTGAATTTTAATAATTTGCCCTGGGAAGCAATTTTTCGATGGTCCTGGTTCAAACATTCAAAAAATATTATAGACTTTTACTATGAACAATTATGCGGATTCGCTGGTTTTTTTCATGGTTGGGAGGTGAAAATCTTCAAAAAGATTCCAGTCGGCTTAAAGACTAAAACCACCCTTTCCATCATTATTTGTCCATTTTTAGGTTGTCCATAGTCCTTCCCAGACGATAAAAATCGGTGTAAAAGATAGTACCATCCAAAAATGCCAAAAAACGATTGGATTAAATTGATACTCTTTTTGAAAGAGATTGTGAAGTTGATTTTTACTTCACGAATCATACAAAATATCAGTTCTTGAGTAAAGGATCGAATCAATGATCGGTTAGGAACGAAAAGAATCGGACCACAAAAAATCAGAATGAGTTGCATCAAGGCTACCGTAGTCAGCTAGTAAATGAGTCTCGAATTTTTTAAATATACTATCACCGGTTACCCTTGCACTAGAATCAAAAAAGTAGTAAATGAAAAAAAGAACCACGATCACACATATTCTTAAAATATGAAATTTTCTCATAAAATCAAACCTGCCTTTTTTTAAATATAGAAGTGTCTGTCTATTCTAGTTTAAGACAGATTGCTAAGACATTCTTGAAGGCACTTCGAGTAAATTGTAATCGGATTTTTGAATCAAAAATTAAATTCAGAATCCATAAATCACATTTAAAAATCCAGTTCTCTCTCAAAATTAGTGCTGAGAAAAACTACCTTCCAACAAAAAATGTAATACGAGTTAAGTCCTTTCATTCGAAGCATAACGGTAAAAACTGAATTTTGCAAATTGCTCAGCTGTTCTCTGACTCTTGTAAAAGCAATCGCTTTTAAATTTTGTGAACATATGTATGCCAAATTGCCTCTCTCCCTGGAAAATATTCATAATCTCTTTTTAAAAAAAAATATTATTTATTCCACCGCTAAGAGTGTTAAATAAACAGACTGGCAACATATAGTCCAAAGTGATCGGAGAAGTTTTGTCAGCGAAACTAGCCAAAAAAATACAAATTTTGGGGGAAAATTTGGTGTCCTTAAACAGCTTGACAACTTTCTGAGCGGAAAATATGAAAAAAGCACAAACACAACCGATGATTCAATTTTTTGTGCAGATTGAAATTTCCCGTACATATATTATATGTGCCTAATCAGCAGTGACCTTAAACTTCACGGTAATATAGAGTAGACAATCTGTTGCACATTTTTTCTAGAGATGCCTCAGCCTGTCTACCACCAGGCGAAGATCTCAATAATTTAAGTATCCTTCAACTGAAATTTTACGAGATGATGCATCCCGCGAAGAGTGATACAAAGTCGATCCAAAAGTCGGCGTCCCGGGTCAAAGTTTTTCACACCAACTAGCTTAATATATTTAGAGAAAAAAGAAACAAAAGAATGAAATCCAAACGAAAGTCATACACACATATCGACAAACTACAAACTACTTCTAAGAAAATCCTAACCACGAATCATCAATAGTATTTTCATGTTTTATGTTAAACTGATGAATATTTTTTTGTTACAAAATTCTTAATTCTCAGCATTGTCACTTCATATATACAACAAACGTCATCCTCAATATAGTTTTTCAATAAATCATGATACAATATTCGATAAAAACAATCTGAAACACGTCTAGATTTTAATGCATGCAATGAAAAAAGAATACCCGTAACAATTAAAACCCAAAATGTCTGCGCTTTCGAAGGCGGTCGATAAACATCAGCAACTGCAGAACTATCACACCCATACGGTTCCAATGTGACTCTCTTCTGTTGGCTTCCATTTATCTCCATTTTTGTTTGCTTATTAAAATGTCGCCAGCGAATACGGTTTCAAGCTAGACTGTTGAATCAGTGCATGTTGATTGGGTAACAACAACATTCGTCAATATTTAACAAAATTTTAACACCGTTTATCTTTGGCAGTGGCCAAATCAAAGGATCCGCTCTCTACGACATATGGATCACTAGTTTCAGCTACCATCAATCGGTTTTTCTTTCCTTGGTTTTTTTCCCGCATTATCGACACACACACCCATTTAAAGTATTTCATCACGAGTTGAAATATACCGGAAACTACAATGTAATGCGTGAGTGCTAGAACGACAGTTGCGGTGTATTTACGTAGCGTGTCTTATTTCGTGCTCTTTCGAGGCGTTACCAAATATGCGTAACTTTAATTTGCATAGTATCCGTATAAACATAGCATTGAGTCTTTAACAATCAGGATTAACTTATTATTCTGGAAACGCTATGGTCTGACAGTATCCAATCTTCATTTGAATTTAGTTTTGTTGCAGTGTACGCTTTGTCAAGAATATTACGATATCGCAGATTATCTACGCATGTCATTTGAAAAAATATACTTACATATAAACTGGTGCCCAAATCCGATTGATTTGAGAGAAAATAAAATCTTGCAATGTTCGTTAAGATATCTTTTTTTTTGAAGTTCCGTATCTTTAACATGAACAAAAATTTCAGTTGATTAAATCACACCATTCTCTTCTTATTTCCAACTAATTTGTTCCACAATTCTGACTAGTCTCACACTCTATTATTATCAAAACTTTTCCTCGGATAGAAATCAACAATAGCCAATCATAGAGTCTCACATATGCAACTATGCGACCAACATAATTGTCTAACAATGTGCCACCACACATACGAGACGAATGGGATCGTTCGCGCGTACATATGAAACCAACGATACAAAGATGCAATCGCATCCATTCCACCATCGTTTGTTCCACATAAATCAGAGTTAATTATGCAATTTATGTGAACTAGTTGCAGAATGGCAACAAATATAAAAAAAAAATGAAACAGATCGTAAAGAAACACATGCAGAAATCCATACAATGAACACAAAAGTCCTTCCTTGCCCGCACGGAGCTCGCAAGATTGCGGAGAATGGTGTTAGTGGTGGCGGTGGGCCCTGCGAAATTATGCTTACGATGGATGGTGGGTGAATGGTGAGATTGAGTTACCTGGCGAGTTCAACGTAACCAAGATGCTGATGATGGTTAACAATATCTGCAAATCTAATAGGTGACGATTTCGATCGCGACAATTGTCGAAAGAGATTGTAGTCGGCAAAGATCAAATCACAGGTGGGAATCAGGTGAGTTTGTTGATTCAAGAGACTGGAATAACGACTTGAAGGCTGATGACCGAGAATTTCACTTTAGATTTGAAATAATGGCGAGAAACCATGCAGACTAGCCACAACCGTAATTACTAGAGCTGCATCTCAAATTGGTTCAACTTTATTCAACAATCGGACATAGTATTGAATCGAACGCGGTTCCAACAAACACTCTTGTCGTCATGGATTGTATCCAATCCAAAGAAATGCGGAACAAATGGTCCACGATATGTGGTTTCTGATTATTGCTCGACCAAAAAACCAACATATGACATGCTTGCGGTGAGGAGTAATTAAACCAAGCAAATATCAGACAAGATTGTTAGATGCGGATTTTGTGTTGGTCCACGTCTTTATGACTATCCACAGATTCAGGTTTCTTTTGGGGATTCACGTTTTGCCTATAGATTTCAAGGTTTTGCCATAAAATAGCACAAAATTTGGAATATGTTATCGATTTAAGGAGTCTACCCGCTTTATCATTTTCCAAAAATCGATTTTTTTCATTGCATTTTTGAAAAGTATATATATGCAGAAATATGATATTCAAATTTTATAAAGAGGAGTCTAACTGTATTTTTGGGCAACTTTCACGATTCTTCATTAAAACAAGCCGCGAGGTGCGACCCTTGAGGTACACACGGTCAACTTCCCAGTAATATCTACATAAACATCAACAACATTACAACAATGAGAGGTATTCATAGCAGTAACAGGAATGAGTTAATATGAATCATATCGTCGACAGGAGGGTCCATTGATTACATAAGGTTTTTGGTCGATGAGGACAGATTGAATATTTACGCGGATCAATCAAATTTTTGTTGGTTTTCAAAATTTAAGCAGTTTTTTAATTAAAAGACTATAAAAACTATTACAAATCTGCTCAAATTATGCAAATATTTTAAAACTTTAATTGAATTTACAACAATTTTTTTAAAATAAAAGATATTGAGTAATATCATTCGAATGAACCCTCTTTACATGGTAACTTTGAATGATTTTTCATTTTTTATTTAGTTTTTTTTCAATATCATGCAAAAAAGTTTTCCGGTTTCTCTTCAAAAACTGATAAGAATGGATAAATTTCATAAACTGGTATCACTGGTTGCACAGCAAATCAGGTTAAAAAATATTTTTTATGAAAAAAACTATAATTTTTCGCATTGTCTTCTATTAAATTAAAAAACGGCTGAAACGAATTTTTATAATGTTAAAAACTTCACAAAGATGTGAGTACACGTCAACTGACACCTTAATGATGCCAATATTATATCTGATTCGTGAGATACAGTGAATGATAAAAATGACCTTGAAAATCATGATGACTTTTAATGATTTTTTATTTTTAATTTAATTTTTTAAGTAATCATGAGAAAAAGTTTTGATGGTGTTTTTACAAACATTGTTCGGAGTATGTAAATTTTATAAACATTGATTACTATATTACGCAAATCAGGTTAAAAATTTATTGTTTTTGAAAAAACCACAATTTTTTGCATTATTTTTTAAAATTAAAAAATGGCTCTAAGAAAAACTTGATAGCATTACATAAACGTTAATACGCGTCGATTGACACCTTGTTCAAGGAAATCGTACGTTTGGTTCGCGAGATATAACGCATGACAGAAATGACCTTCAAACGGGCAAAACAGCAAACCCCCCGACCGAAGTATCCCAAAAACTAATCAGCTCTTAAGATTGCAAAGACGCTTCGATTGACACCTCAACGAAGTTGATAGGACCTTGTTTACGTGAGTTATGCTCGTAGAAAAAAGTGTCCACGAACGCACATACGTACGTACGTACACACATACACACATACATCTCCCTTTCTAATAACACCTTATATATACTCGTAAGACCTCAAAACGTAAAGAAATGTTGAAAATTTCAATTTCGATTTTCGAGGCGATTACAAGAACTTCCCATATACTGGGAAGTTAAAAAATCATGTTTTCCCGTATTTTTTCCCCGAAAAATGTCCGCCATTTGGTCAATTTTGCAAAAAAAAAAACGCCCTATTAGCGCTATAGCTTTTAACATACTGAACCTAAAACTATTTGATTTTTTTTGTTTCAGACCAACCATCTCGAAAATTTCATCAACAGCGCACACCCCTCTCGTTTTTCGACATTTTTGCAACCAGCATTTTCATTGTTAAAAACTCACATAAATGAATAAAAAATATTTTTTTTTTGGTATTTCGGCAGTGTATTTATTGAGTATAACCCTTCCTTTATCAATATTTATAATTTAAACCTATTTAAAAAATGATTGAAAATAACTGTTTTTTACACTGTTAAAAGAGGGTAGACCCCATAATACCTCAAGTAACTAGATGTGTCCATCATGTTTATCGTACGAGATACTTTGTGGATGAATTCAAACACAATTTGGAAGATTTACGAATTCCTTTCGATGGTGACGTATCCTCCCTAAAACTGAACTGCTTTCCTGTTATCCGATCCAGCCAAACCAATCCACAACAACATCGATTCACTTCACCATTCATAAAACCCACACTCACCTGCCACACCACAACCTATTTTTAGAGCCAATTTATTTGTAAGACTTACAGCATTTCCTATTGTATGCCAACAACACAGCTCGCGTATTTCCATATCAGGATTATTATCCACCATGTTTCCTTGCTTCGCTTTCTATTTGTTCCTGACTTTTTTGTAACCGATTTCAAGACGATCAACCGCGACGCTACGTTTGCAAAGCCTAAAAGCTAGGCAAAGCCACCCCCTTCTTCTGCTCAACGTTATATTTCAAACGCATGAAATTGTTTAGTTGATGTTATATTATTATTATTTTTTATTTGCAGCAGTAGCTCTAATGTACTTTAATATTTATTCTATGATCCAATTACACAGGAAGCAAGTTTACCGAGATTTAAAATAATTTTATTCACTCATGTAGGAACGTACTCGATACATGTGTACATATGTAGAACATATGCAAGGTGTGGTATCAACATCGCGTGTAGGCTTTTGAAACGGTGACAAGGGCTCCAAGCAACAAGTAGGCATTGTTTGAATTCGAATAGAGGAAGGAATTTGCAATTTCAGATTTTCAGTTGAGACGTTAGCTCGGATTTATAGATGCATAACTTAGCAAAGTATGAAAATTTAGCATTGTTTGTAAGAAAATTGTGGGCTTGGCAAGCAGTGGGAGAGATACGTAGTTTATGATCTTAAATTAAGAAAACATTTTCTACTGCAATGTTGCATAATTCAATACATTTGGAATCCGTAAATTTTCGATTTGCATCCCGGATCAGTTTACGCATAACTTAAAAACACATAAACTACTGATTTTCAGCGATTCAAATGAGTAGAAACTGAATAAAGTGTCATTGCGTGTGGTTTCCTCGATACATATCGTTCGCAAAATAGTTTTCCTTGCTTTTGTGACTTCCTCTTTAATTTAAAACTCATTAATTCATAAGAGAATTTGTTTGGAGAACAGAAACACATATCTTGTTGGAGGGTGTACACCACAGTAGAGAAAATTTAACGATTTTTGCGATTGATTTTTAAGTGGAAGAAAAAGTAAATGGGTAATTCTTTATTTAGCATGTTTTGAAGTTTTAAGAAAAATTGTTTATTAAAAAATATTACAAAATAGCTGCACTTATTTGTACCTAAAAAAATCGAAATATTAACTTATCGAAAATCTGATACGTATTTCTATGCGGAATGTTGTTTTAAAGATGTGAAATTAATTTGGAGCGAAAAAATAGAATTTTTTTGGGTTATGCTGTGTGCTGATTTGAAAAAACGTGTTTCAAGAAAAACGCGTTTAAAGTTTTGACTTTTAGGTACTTTACGTCTTTCAACATCAAAGGATGCTGTACTAACGTACTTTGTATTCAACATCCTTGAAAATGTTTCTAACAACATCTATTAGTGTAATAGAGAAGTTAGAAATCGAATGGTAAGAAATAATGCTGTACCCGACGAGCAGGTGTCGTATTTACCGAAGGTAGTTGTTTCGGAGCAGTCGGGTGTGGTCGAGAAAGAGCTCGAAGTTTCAATGAAAACGATATCCGGCAGATATAAAACCGTTTGTTCTGATTCTAGAAAATTCAAAAGATTGTTACGGTACCAGTCCACTATAGAAAACGAAAAAAAAACATTTTTCAAGCATTTGTTTCTCACAAACTTTATCATATATTGGTATAAATCTTTTTTATAGTATCATTTCATATTTGAGTAATACAAAAAAATATATATAACTTATTTTTTATCTATTATTCTGTTTTATAGAGGGCGCTGAAATTAAGCACTGAAAAAATTGTTACTCCACGGCAAGGAGATAATCTATGGATTGATAGATCTGAAACAAAAAAAATATCGGCACTTTTAAAAGAAAATCAATTCAAAAAAATCAGTTAAAAATGGCGGACTTGTGAAAAAAATGTCAAAAATCGACCTTTTTTCGTAATATGTTTAACGGAATTTTTTTTACAATTTTTTTCCGCATATTTTGGTGGTTTACGGTGTAATATACTCTAACAAATAAAACGCATCAAAGTTTTTGAAAATCGCTTTAAATTTTATTCTAACCGTGGCGACAAAACGACTGGAACAAAGAAATTCGAAGGCACTTTGGAATATAAGTGGGTGGCTTTGGTCGCAACTAGAATTGAACGTTTTGGGTGAAAATAAAAATGGCGGACTTTACAACTTTTTGACCCTTATTTTGAAACTAAAATTGTTTAAAAATGAGTAAAAAATTTATGAAAAATTCTGATTCTAGTTCGAACTGTAACTGTATATGTATGCGAAAATCCCTTAAAATATCAGCCCAATCGATGAAATAGCTTTTTCAAAATTGTGTCAACCAGGTCAAAAAACGTTGTTTTGAGAAAATCCCGTTTAAAACTGAGACATCTTCAGAACGCGCTCACACACGCTCTATTGTATCTCTGTATATATATTTCTGGGATTCGCCAGCCAAAATGAGACACACTAATTCTACATTTATATAGTACCGAAAAATGATGTTTTTGGAAAATCGATTTTTGAAAAAACGAACCCTAACTGCGCGTTTTAAAAGGTTAAATTAGTTTCATTTATTTTTTAATTAACTAAAAGACTCCAAATATAGTTTATAATTTTTTTTTCTTAAATTCTACGAACTAACTTTTTTTTTCAAATGGTTCGTATATTATAAAGACAGGGGATTATACCGTTTTTTTCTGAATCAGTAAAGCATTAAAATTATTCGTTGTTAAAAAAAAAATTTCGTGAATGCTTTGGAAAGATACTACTCGAGGGGGTCGCTAGGTGCTCTCGTGAAATTCTCCTATATGCTGGATATTTTGCAAGCAGACCAACACAATATCACCTCATTCTCAGACTCATATCACTCGGTTTAGCTCAAAAATCTTCTCAATAAGATACTAGTTTCTAGTAGACAATATCCAATATGCCTTGAAGTGAGTTGAAATTTCTGGAAAATCAGTCAGGGACGTACTCTTAGTGTCCTCGATCTATGAAAAAGTACCTCGAATCTAACCTGCCATATATATTACAGCAGCCAAGATCATGCATGAAACCATCCAAGAATCTAGCGACATCTCGTAAGATCTTAGCGAGCCTCTAGTGACCTCCTCGGAGACCCTAGCGAGCACCTAGTAACCCCCTCGTGAGTCCCTAGGAAGCACCTAGTGATCCCTTCGTAATATCTTGAGCACTCAGTGACCTCCCGTAGTATTTTAGCAAGCACCTAGGGTTTCCTTGAGAGCACCTGGCAACCTCATCGCGAGTCCCTAGCAAGCACTTAGCGAGCACCTAGCGATCCTCTCACGATGCCCTAACAACCACCTAGTGACTGCCTCGCAAACCCCTAGTGAGAACCTAGAGATCCTAAAGAGTACCTAGCGACTCCCTCGCCTCGACTCCTGAGCACCTATACACCTTTCTTAAAATCTCAGCGAGCGCCTAGTGATCCTCTCGCGAGACCCTAACGAGCACCTAGCAATCCCCTTGAAAGATTCTAGCGGGCACCTAGCGATCCCCTGAACTGTCAGAGCCATAAAAACTTTAATCACAAAAATCATTGAGATAAACTTCGTTACAAGTGGTGGAAAATTGTATAAGAGTCATTCAGATTATTCAATCTCAAAACTGGGATGGTTATATCGGCAAGCAATCGTTGAATTCTTCATTTTCTGTTAAAAATATATACAGAGTATGTATGTAGTCTTAAATTTCGCTTAAAAATCAGTCGTAGATCCGTAATTCGTTGATAGCTCTCATCTATGAATGTGTAGTGTAAGCAAAAAAAATCTGCAAAAAAGTTGCAACCATTATAGAAATAATAAAAGAAAAATACTTTTCAACCCCCGAAATATCTCTACAAAAGAATGCCAAAATTTAATTGAAAAAGGAATGAAAATGAAAAAAATCAGCAACCGTAGAAATAAAAAAAACTGTATTTTGTCGAAAAAGAAGCATCACTAATTAGGAGAAAGGATATGATAGTGTCTTCGAAATAGTTTCGAAATTGTTGATCAACAGTAGGAAAGAAGAGGTCCATTCAAGTCAAAACAAGAGTGCATACAGCTGTGATTATCAAGGACACAATCAAAGAGTGCTTTGGAAATTGATGCTTCAATTGAACTGCAAGTTTTGCCACATTTAGGAACTATTAAAAATTTGCTGTCTCAATAAAAGAATGTTTCAAGATCATACGATAGAATTAAATTTCAGTTCATATCACACCATTATTGAGAAAAAAGTGAGACTTTTTTAAAAGAAGACTTCGAAAATTTGCTTGAATATTATGGGAAAAAATGCACCGTGCAAAAAGAAACAAGCCGTGAAGTGCGACTCTTGAGGTCCACACGGTCAACTTCCGAGTAATATCTACATAAACATCAAAAACATTAAACACAATATTAATTTTGAAAATAATACTACTTTAAATAATAATAATGAGAGGTATTCATAGCAGTCCCAGGAATAAGTTAATATTAATCATATCATCTACGGAAGGTTTTTTTGGATTTCCAACATTTAATCATAAAAAACATTAACACTAAAACACTGTAGAAACTATTAAAAATCTGCTCAAATTATGCAAATATTATAAAACTTGGATTGAATTTACAACAATTTTCTTAGAATAAAAGATATAAAGTAATATCATTCGTATGAACATGATAACTTTGAAAAATTTTTTATTTGTAATTTAGTTTTTTTTTATAATCATGGAATATGGTTTTGCTGGTTTCTTCAAAAACTAATAAGAATGTATAAATTTTATAAACATTTATGACTGTGCCGTGCAAATCAGGTTAAAAAAAAATACTTTTTATGAAAAAAACCCTAAAACCCTAAAAGACTAATTTTTTGCATTTTCTTTTATTAAATTAAAAAGCGGATGAAACAATTTTTATATAATGTTTAAAAAATCGGAAAAATGTTAAAACACGTCTATTGACACGTTAATGATGCAAATATTATATCTGGTTCGTGAGATATAGTTAATGATAAAAATGACCTTGAAAATCATGATGAGTTTTAATGATTTTTTATTTTTAATTTAATTTTTTACGTAATCATGAGAGAAAGTTTTGATGATATTTTCACAAGCATTGTTTGGAATATATGAATTTTATAAACATTGATTACTATACTCCGCAAATCAGGTTAAAAATTTATTGTTTATGAAAAAAACCTAATTTTTTGCACTTTTTTCTCTTAAATTAAAAAACGCCTCGAAGAAATTTTTCATAAACTTGACAGAATCACATAAATGTCAATACGCGTCAATTGACACCTTGATCAAGGATATCGTATGTTTGGTTCGCGAGATATAACGCATGAAAAAAATTACCTTCAAACGGGTAAATCTTCAAACCCCCCCCCCCCCGACCGAAGTTTCCCAAAAACTAATCAGCTCTTAAAATTGCAAAGACGCTTCGATTGACACCTTAACGAAGTTTATCGGACTTTGTTTACGTGAGTTATGCTCGTGTCCACGAACGCACATACGTACGTACGTACACACACACATCTCCTTTTCTAAGAACACTTTATATATACTCTATAGACCTCAAAACGTAAAGAGAAGTTGAAAATTTCAATTTCGATTTTCGGGGCGATTACAAGAACTTCCCATATACTGGGAAGTTAACAAAACGGTAAAAAATATTATTAGTATCTTAATATGTTGGTCCGAAAATTAGGGTATTATCTGTTGCACGTCCCTCAAATGTACAGCTCTTATTCCTGAATATGTCGCCATTCATCAAATTCTTCTCCGATTGACCTTCACCATATTCACCGCACAATCCATCCTTCCAATTCAATTCACATTACCTACAGTTCAAAACCACTTACCCTGGCCGTCATCTAATTAAAATCATGTTATCAACAAGACTGCGCGACGCAAAGTGCAACTTGAACAAAAGTCACAAAACGAATGATAAATTAAACAATTTCCCATAATTTGCAACAATTTCCACTTCCCATGGACGTGACCGCCTTGCATTTTCCGTTGTCTGATGGACGGGATCTGACCGAGTGCCTCATTGCACTATTTCCATTATGGAAATCATTGTCTTATTCGTCGGGCGAATGTAATTACTGTCATTTGTGATGGCTTCGTAACACCAGAACAAAACGTGTCCATTGGAATTGAGACAGTTCAACCAGCGACAATGGCGGCATGAAAATGGAAAATAGAAAATGCAAATGTGAATTGTTGGCGACATGATGCGGTGCAGTCAAAAGATTACGTACGAATTACATTTAACTAAATGAATTTTAATTGTGCTTGATTCATGGGCAAATGGTTAAACGGACCGTCTTAAAACTGGACTATAGAAGAGTAGATCCGTTCTAAATATAACTAATCATTACCAATGAAAGTGACTCAAGATGCATGTTATTTTGGTGGTCAGAACCTCCAAAAATGGTGAAATGTTCTTTGAAAGTTTTCATATACTCTAGGCCCATTCTTTTCTCATTCAAGCTTTTACAGCCTAAGAACTACTACGAAAATTCAATTAATTGAAATGCATACTTTAGCAATTGTTCGCAGCTCTTACATAGATTGATAGTTATATTTTCTCATTGATAACAATCTATCATTCTGAAACTGCTATGCATCAACACCACAAAATGAAAATTACGCTTCCATTAATTAGAGCGCCGATGAAGCAACTAGATTTCAATGGCCCATTGTCTAACAATTCTTAAAGAAGCACATCGAGTCATGTAACAGCCCATGTAGGACATCACTCGGATGGCAATCTTCCGCAGATCTCACTGGCGATAACAATACCGCTTTCACGTAACAACCTGTACAAAATGTTGTAGATGATACGGCGACAAGTTGCCGCAGATTCCATGCCAATTTCACACCTTGCTATCGCCACCCATGCCCAATTGGCGAGCCATTTGCGCCTAAATAATAGTCGCATAGTAGGGCTCCGTTACAACACAATATCTTTTTGATAGCGCCGCGTATCACTCACATCGGATCGTGTGACGCAATACGCAGCACTCGTAGAAGAGAGAAAAGATACGCGCAATCCAAAGAAAAGATACAAACGTCTCAATGACCTGATGATCATGAATGGAAATTAAATGACAATGAAATACATTGTGCTGGGTGCAATGGAGTTGGGCCGGTCGATTTGCAGGGTGGCGTGTACGCATTGCATTCATTCATTCATCCATTCATACATCCATTCACTCAGCATGTGATGTAGTAACACATTCACACATTACGAGAGCCACGATAAAAGTGTTAAATGCGTACAGGTAATTTGGATCGTGTAAACCGGAATCGCAACATTTCAATGGCGACCTGTTGTAATGAGTTTGACTCGACGATAAACTAGAGAAACATTGACGATAATGAATGGAGATCGATTGCAATCGAAGTAATCAATAAGATGGGATGTGCTAATGATGGAAATTCACATGCTCGAAAGAGTGATCGCAATACGATCCGGTAGCTGGAAATAGAATAGTTGATTCCAAAGGTGGTTCTCACTGTTTTACAGGCAATCAAGACCAGACTGAGTGGCTGCTTCATGTTATTCTAGAAGACAGTTGTTGCCAAATGAAACCGGCAAGAAGGTTGCGGCTTTTGTAACCACAAAAGTCTATAAATAAGATTAGGGAAATAGAATTACTAAAAATGAAGAAATAGGAAGAAAATTGAGAAAAATCATTTAGTACAATGAGAATTTGATAATTTTGAAACACTCATATTTGGTCTTGATGGTGGAAGTGTGCAACTTCATACTTGATTTTTTTTCGTACACTGTGTCACATGATTAACTCTTTGGTAGAGATCATTTGAATCAAAGTGAGTTATAATGATTTGAATCGTTTTCAAATCCCTGAAGTCTGCGTATCCATCTATAAATTTAAACGCTAATCCAGCTAAGCAACAAAATCACTTTGTAAATTCAAGCGTCTGGCTTATTTTGATCCTATCTGTATTTTGTTTTTAAGGAGCATGAAATTTTCCGACCATCACGCGAGTTAAAAACAGCGCGAAATGCACGAATGACAAGTTTTATTTTTTGTCACTGACGCACCAAAGGCGTGGTGCTTACTTGCCAACTTTTAAAAATCCTCTCGCGGAAAGTGATAGGTTAAAATGCGGGAAATGCGCGGAAGATAAGGAAATGTCAAACTGCGAGAGAATTCCGGGAATTTAAAATCTCTTTTGCGGAAGATTTAAATTAAAAACAAAACTTTTTTTTGAAGCATTATTAAGTTTTATTTACATTTTGAAAACGATTATAATTTTATTACAAGAACACTGATATTATGACAAAAAATTATCATATCACATGAGTATGTTAATGACTGAATAAATGAAATATTAAATTAACTAAAATATGAAATCAACTAAAGATATAATAAAATTCAAATTTAGCTGGTAGTATTTTTATTGCGCAATTTATTGTATTCGTAAACTGCTGATTTCGTACTTTTCAGTGATGACTCAGTGGGATCAAAACGTCCCTTTTCTAAGGACTGAGCTAATTTTACTCTGATGATGGAAGATAATGTTTCACTATTATTTAAATGCCATCCAAGGTCGGTTTTATTCTTCCGTATTATAGAGAATACTCGCTCCTCGGTGGCATTTGAATGCGGAAGAACAGTATACATATTTCGATATACCAACCTCGATTTGTAGGAATGGAAACCTTTTGCTTTCAGCTTTTTCTTTGGCGCTTAATCATCAGATGACATTTTGAGTTTTTTAATTGAAAATAAAGGATAAAAATAAGACTACTATTTCTACAGCACTTGATATTTGGCGGCGTTGCAAGTATGAACAAAGAAAACATGAAAAAAGAGACTAAAACAACATACGACGCGTTTGTTCTGACAGCTGACTTGAATAGCAGCGCCGAGAGTAGATAAAATTGTAAATATGGTGGGTAACGGATGTTTGTGAGCGCCAAATGTGGGAGTAAAACGAAGCAAATGCGGGAGAGTATAAGAGAGGATTGGATTCGCGATAATGTTGGCAAGTATGATGGTGGCACCCTGATGAAGAAAGGGGCCCGAGAATCAGCTATGTTGACTCCAAAGGCGTAAAGACGTATGTGCGGATATGAGGATTGGATTTAAATTTATATGGCTTCATTTTTTTCTTTGTTGTATTGTATTTTAATAAATGAATATTAGAAAAATATTCAGAATTATTACTACGACAATTTTTCGATTTAAAATATATTTTTTTAAAGTCAGATCGCTTAAAAAATTCCATAATTATTTTGAAATTGCATAAGTAACTTCTTAAGCCTAACATAAACTTACAATGATGATACTTATTTTTTACTAGTGGTGAAAATTTTGATTTCATTTTTCTATATGCAAAATGACGAAACAAAATGATGTGCAACATTTTGTTTCATCAACATCAAAAAATTTAAGATATAATTAAAAAACAGTGACTGGAACTAATCTAAATCCGTAAATTTTTGGTATTAAATATATTAATTTTTTTTCGTTTGGCAATCGCACAATTTTTCAAGTCAAAAATAACCTCCTTTTAACTTTTTGACGTCACAAAACCAAATAAATTGATAACTCACACACTTTTTGAAAAAAAATTCAAATTGTTATGTAGAAACTGCTGTAGATTTTAGAACATATTAAAGCGATTCCACCTACACCTTCGGAACTTGACCCCTTTCGATTTGGCTGAAACGCACTTGTTTTGTATGTAAAGCCATGAAGATTTCCCGAGTTTCAGCCCAAAATATGTAAAACTGTGCTCAGGATGATTTTTTAAAGCTTTGACTGTTTTTTTTTTATTTTCAAAGTATCTTTTGCATTTTTTTATGAAAAGGTTTAATTTGCTCAACAACAAAATATCCAAGATATGCTTTCCGGCGTAAAATGACTCGCTTAACACTATATCGTGGTTAAAAAAAAATTAAAAAAATCGTGGATTGCCGGAAAAGCCATTATATGGGTAAAATTTTGATAAATTCATAGTAAAAATTCCATTTGGGCAAAAAAAAATTAACACCCTTCAAAAGTTGCAAAATACACTCTACTTCGAGATAGCATAATTTGTTGTTGGTAATTTTGACATCTGCGCCCTCTACAGCGCGAAAAGTACGAAAAAATTTCAAAAAAACCGATTTTCTGGAAAAATCATTAGTTTTCCGACTTTATATCCATTGAAAACTCAATTCTATGCACGGATTCGGATTGCTCGCACAATTTTACATAAGAAATGACATTTTGACCATTTTCCTCACCTGTTTGAACACTTTGTACATCAAAGATGATGCGTGAGTTAAAGAAGCTTTATTAATCGAAAATTTTGTAAAATTAAGCACAGTATCGTGTTCAGCGAGTCATTTACGTCGGAAAGCATATTTCGGATTTTTTTGAGCAAATTGGACCTTTTCATAAAAAAATTCAAAAGGTGTTTTGAAAATCAAAAAAAAAACGGTCAAAACTTTAAAAATTCACCGTGGGTGCAGTTTTACAGATTTTGAGCTGAAACTTAGTGAATCTTCATGGCTTTACATACAGAAAACTTGCGTAAATTTTCAGTCAAATCGAAAGGGACCAAGTTCCGAACTTGACATGGAATCTATCATTAAAAAGTTTGTCAAATAAAAAATGGTCGAGTCTAAGTGATGGTGTGGTTAAGGAGTACTGTTAAATGCAAATATCCGTGATGTCTGTTTATACTTGAAACATTATTGCAAAATCGCCTTAAGACGCAGTCATAGTTGGTTTGTTGTATTGATTCCTCCTTTTAGAAAGGATTCCTCATTTAGGCTACGATGCTAAAACTGTAATGAATTTAAATGCAGAGAGATTGGTCTTGATTGCGTTCAGTTTCTGATTAACGTTTTTTGCAGTATCCTGTTTCTGATTAGCTTATGTAAACTCCCAATCTTTCGCCAATCAGTATCAGTATAAGCTTGTGTACTTCCATCATCCGATTTCACTGAAAAAAGTTCTATTTTAGCTCACATTTTAATCCTTTTGCTGATTCCATACGCTATGAATGCAATTATTCGAATTTTTCCTATCTCTTCTATATAAAAGGCGTTAAATTTTGATCAACTGTGTCGATACTTTGAAAATTATTAATCAATGATAAGTTTTTTTCTTCAAAAGGTTAAAATTTGATCGAATTGTGTCTACTAAGGCACAAAAGTTTTGCAGTGTACCTATCAATCTCCAAGAAAATCGTTGCATATTTTCTCAATTATCTAAAGTTTGACTTATTTAGCAATTTTCGATGAAATCGCTTCAAAATTTCTTCAATTATCCAAGATTGGACCTACACAGTCTGATCGTTGTCAATTTTTTTTAACGATATGCACTTTGGTCTCATACTGAAGATAATTCAGGCGTATTTATATATTCCACATTTTCAATTGTGGATTTTTGTTTGTTTTTCTGTCGATCTAGTTTCGCAGTTTGCAGCTTAAATTTTCTGAAGTGTTTAATTTTTTTAATAACGCCACTTATTGTTGATCGAAAATATGAATTTCCCATCCTTCGTTTACCACTTTGACATAAATAACTTTGTTCATGTTCACAATACAAAATTGAATCAATTCTGAGTTATGGGATAATTCGGAATTGATTGGCAATTGTTTTACTGCTGAAAAATTTAGCGCACTGTAGTTTATCTATGAGTAGAACTGTCTCTGAGCCGTAGAGAACGGCTAAAAATTGACTTGTCTATATCTTCTCAAATTATATGACGAAAATCTACAGGACGCATTCAATATCTGGACTAGTATACTCGAATGGTAGTTAAGTTAGTCTTGACCTAGTCTTCTACTTTAACTTCTACATCTGGAACTTGAACGATCTTTATGTCTTCGAGCGGTAAAGCAATCATGAAATTGATGTCAGCTAGATGTTTATAATGAAATCTATATAGGAAGAGTTGTACTCTCTCAAATCTTTAGCTAGTAATTTTATTACATTGTATTGATTATATAGCATGGATCGTCTGCCGATCGAGAACCAGTATGATGCTATCTTGATTGCAACACTATTTCGAGACAAATGTCCAGCTGCCAGTTGCCAATGCGACCAACAACGACATTCGTATCATGACTCAACCTTGAATCTCATCATATTAAGAAAACTCTCCAGCGATTCCACAAACTTCTTCGACACCTTTATTCCTATTATAAAATTGCAAAAACTGGTTCAGCATAATATCTTTGTCAATCTTTTGAATTTTTTTTCTGCGTCCACTTGCTACTTGGCGATCTGAAACCGCCATTTGGATGTCTACGATCTGAGCGACGGATCTCGCGTGGTATGTGGAAAATTCACTAGTAGTTAGTTAGTCAAGCCAAGCCGCCTCTCCGGCCTAGTCTGGTAGTTTCTAGTCTCACACATTGATCCTCTGGTCCTGCCTTATTAAAAGTTCACACTGGGATACAATCGACCATACATGGTCATACTGTTAAGCGATCTCCAGCCACTAAACATGTATGCATGTACAAGAAGAGAAGTACATACGTGCCGGGCTACGAAGGTTGTGTGGGACTGCCGGGTATATATTATTTGTGGTGATCTTGTTCATAAAGTACTTTTAGAGGATATCTTTCTTAGAAATCTCGTGATGAACGTTCGAAGCGTCAAGAACGATCGAACGGTGAGACAGACGCGACTTTGAGTACAGCAGCAAGCACAAAGAAAGATTAAACAATTTTCGCTAGTTGTTGCCATGAGCGATCATCGATCGACCAAGAAAAAAACCGCGAGATTTCTCGACTAAGCGAACTAAAGAACTCCCATTGAAGCAAAGGTGGATTATGAGACGGCAGCAGTACAGCCAGCCAGTCCAGCAGGTACTTTGCAGTGTACACATGTGAGGTATTAATCACATTTGAAATTCAGGCGGTTGAACCGAGCGTGTAGGCTTCAGGGGGCAAGTTCTCTGAGGAACATGTTAAGATCAGCCTAAGATCACTTCATCCCAAGCACAACAGTTTGTGATCCATGTACACGCTTGGCTGCAATCGCGATCTTCGCGAATTTCCAATTGATGGTTAACGACCTAACTATCAAATCCTAGCGAAGAAAAATCAGAAAGCGTCTTTCACTTTTCCTATACTGCCATGCTACCGATCATAACAGTCATGTTCTGTGTACGTGCAAATGTTTCTATTATTCCGAGATCCATGGCGAACGCTAGAATCGGCGATCGCGTTAAAATCAGAGGATTTAGCCTGGTTGGCTTGGGTGTTAAGTTATAATCGTAAAGCGACTTGACAATGGAGCGGATCCAAGAGAATTTGTTTTTTTATATTACAAAACGGTACTCCAATGTATGAGTCTCTTGATGGACCGATCGTGGTGATCAGCAAGAAGGGTTCGCCAGCTAACTATACTAGAAGTCGAAATTCTTTAGCCATCTTTGGTGCTTTTTGCAATCTCTAATAGACCGTTAGTCAATCACTTGTTCCGGGATTTAATGGATGTAATACGGTCTAATTACGGGGATTTCAATTGATCTTCACAATCGGTGGTACGCTGTAGTGGTCCATTGATCGGCTTCGGTGCGATTTGATTGGATTGTTTGTATTTCACTGCAATCGATCATAAGAAAGAGCTAGTAATTATGTTCTATCATATGAACGCCGATCATGAATGCTAGGAATGCATCAGCTAGAACTCATTAGCTTAGAATTCTGAGAATTTTCGACCGTCAAGGAATCCGTTGACGATTTCTTCGATTTGCTTCCTGAAAGTTTTTCGTGGGTCAAATAGTAAGTAAAAGAAATGGAATCAGATGATCTATAAGTTCCTTATGTACTTGCAAAATCCTTATTAAAAAAATCATTTTCCGAATCGAAATCTAGTGAATGTGACAACATCTAGCATGTCAACTTGTGTAGCCAAGAAAGATTTACCTTGAAACTAGCAATTATTCCTCCGATTTGCATCACATGGCCTGTGTAGGCGAGCTTGTTTTAAAGTGCCTACCTGTTGCCGTATGTGGTTCAATTCTCTTTGAAAGTGTTGTCTACCAAATAGCCTATAGGGTGTATAACCGTAAATTATTGGTCTAGTTTTAATGTTCTTAGCGAATTAACGTATTAATTGAAAACTACATGGATTTGTTGAAGATATGTGTTAGAATTGATCTATGATAGAATAGATGGCCTCGTTTAATGTAATGAACACACATGAATTTATGGTAAAAGAAGCTATTTCGTTTTGCCAATACAGATTGAAACGAACATCAATGTACAGATGTGATGTTTAAAAATTCTTAGAAACAAAAAAAGACTATTTTATGCACAGATAAAGCCAAATCAAGTCTGATAGTTCAATGAAATGAAATATTCGATGTAGTATTTTTATACTTGCTTAACTCATCATAAAAGTCTTCAATTATGAAACATACAATAAAGTAGATGTGCCATCAGTCGAACTTCCGGCAAAAATGATGTTTCAATTGATCGTATTCAAAGAAAAATGGTTATAAAACGAGAAGATTTGTGGTCCGGTTGGTGAGGTCACCAGTAACACTCTTTTTTTGCTTTGAGACATCAAAATTGATTTTTTTGTTCTCCTAATGAATTTTTATTATTTCATAGCATTATTGATGGCGGTATCCGGTCTTAAATTGAATTTACCCAATGAAATTGTCATGACCCATCCGCCCATAATATGATGGTCCAAATGCCGTACCATTATGTGTTTCAATTTGAAGAAACAAGAAGAAACGCTGTACTCAATGGTGGATAGTTTTCGTAGTAAGTCATTTAGCAAAAGTTGCAATATATGTCTGCTTCTTTAAATAAAAAAAACCTGGTGCAGAAACATTAAATTATATTTATTTATTAAGAATTTTCCTTACAGACAAACATTATCCAATGACAAGACAATAAAAAAGAAGAAGAAGAAGAAGAAGAAGAAGAAAATGTGAAAATTAAAGAAAAGAAATACATAGTATAGATTAAACTAATTAGTTAAAAAACAATTTACCTTCTAACACAAGTTATAAAATAGCAAACGTAGGCATATATACGAACCCATTGACGGTCGTTATAATTCGCAGATGTAAATTATAAAATAGTTGAAATATAACGAGCTTAATCCATCAACAAGCCAGCCGTGGTCGTGCTGTCTCGTGACGGATGGCAAATGACAGCACCTGAAGATCCGCCATCCGACACGCCGAAACCACACTTCCTACTAAAATTAATTAGGAACCAGCCTATAATCTGGAACAAAAAAGAACCTCCATTAATGTGCATTAAATAGTGTTAGCAGAGTTGCGAACCAAAATTGCACACTAGAAGATAATGTTGTTGACTAGAGTAGGAGGTTCTAACACATGTTATAATTTACCTTCTGTTTATGAATGTAGAGTGATTGAGGAAACGGACCAAGTTGCAGAGTATTGTAGTTTCGAGGGAGTAGCAACATCGGCGAATGGTACAAAGTCTCAGACCTAGTATATGGAACTGTAAATATAATGGAAGATCTGGCAGGGCGTTCTCAAGTACGATACTCTAACCAAGCAGAGAGGTTAGAGTTTAATTGATGATGGTTAAGCCGAAACAGAAAACACTCATCTAAAAGGATTCTGCAGGAGTGCAAAGTAGGAATTTGTAGGAAGGCATATATGTAATATTAAATTTAAAGATGAGGAATCGAGTGAATTTGTGCTGTACTGATTCAATCATAGATTCTAGATGTTGATAGTGTGGTGACCATACTTGCGAGCAATATTCAAGTATTGGTCTAACGAGGCTAGTGTATAGGTTGACAGAGGAAGAAATGTCAGTAAACATATGAGAGTGTTTTGATACGAACCCGGAGACGCAAGAGGCGCGTGCGACTATTGCCACAATGTGAGGTTCAAATTTAAGTTTCGGGTCGAAAATCACTCCCAGATCTTTTATTTGAAAAACCGGCGCACGTCGAATATCATGTAATACGTAGATGTAATCAATTGGACTAGGCTTTGAGGAGTAGGACATTTTGTGGCATTTCTAAACATTCATGGAGAGAAAATTAGTTTCACTCCAAGAAACGATGGCGTCAAGATCCCTTTGGAGAGCAATCAATCCTCTTCTGAGCGAATAACGCAGTAAATTTTTAAGTCATCATCATACGGAAGACACTGTGACGCTACGACAAAGGGAAAGTCATTTATATAGAGTAAGAAAAGAAGAGGGCATAGAGTAGACCCCTGAGGAACGCCGGAGGTTGGATGGAAGAGAGAAGAATGTGCTTCACATAGGCTAACATGGCAAGAACGAGAACTGATGTAGGACTCAAGCTAGGAGAGTAATGAACCATATAGGCCAAAGTGAGCTAGCTTCTGCAATAGAACATTCAGGTTGGCTGTATCAAATGCCTTACCGAAGTCAGTGTATACTACATCAACTTGAGAACGGCTGTCGAGAGTTCTTGCGACAGTTTGGGTAAGCTCAAGGAGATTGATGATGGTCGAACGGTTTGGAACAAATCCATGTTGAAACGGGTACAGTCTGCAATTAAGAGCTTGATATATTTTATTGTTGACAATGCGTTCAGGAATTTTGGGAAAACAGGAAAGAATCGAAATGGGACGATATTCGGAAGCATCAGAAGAGGATCCAGATTTGAGTACAGAAAAAATGTTAGCCAATTTCCACAAATTGGGAAAGATGTCAGAGGATAAACTAGCATTGAAAATATAAGATAATGGAATGCATAATGCATCTGGCCCAGAGCCTACGCTGGAATCTAAAGAATTGATCAAAGTTTGAATTTCAGTTGGGTTAGTGGAGATAAGATTAAGAATAGGTGGAAAGCAAAAAGGAGAATCAAAAGAATTTGGGAGAGTTGTGGCAGGATATATTGACGAAAAAAACTGAGCATATATCTCACAGTTTTTTTAGAAGTAGAGCCTTGCTTACCGTTCCAGGAAACAATATTAGGGAATACTGAACGAAGACTTAAGGGAATTGACATAAGACCAAAACGGCATTGTTTGGTTAATTCAACTACCGGTTTTTATTATCCCCGGCAAAGGGAAGTATGTTTGCCTTACGTCGCGTTCAAAAATTATCCATTCATTTTCTCTGAATTTTTTGTTTGGGCTCAAATATGCATTGGTAATTTAGGTAACCTATTGATCAACGAACCTCCAAATATGAAGAATTTGTTATTCACCCAAAAAAATGAGTCATTGTCATTTGAGGAATGTCCAAAATTAAACTATTAATCCGTCCAAACGAGGTGCGACTATGGAAACACTTGTAGCTTCATCAACACTTTTTTTACCCATCATAATTGTGCGTACTTTTGTTTCGTATGTTTTTGATAATATTTCATGTCATGATTTTGAAATTTATCCTTAGACCTTGTTCAAAGTTCAAAGTTATCCTTGTTCAAAGTTAAAAACATCCATTGTTGTCTCTCATCTAAATCCAATATGCTTCAAGTATCTTCGCATAGCATAATCCTCTATATGCAGAATATAAATAGGCCAATCAAATACAAAATGCACCAAAATAACACAGAAAAACCTAGTAGACGACCGAAGTCTTTGATCTTGAAGATATCAACCGTAGCCTCTTTATCAGGTATAACGTTTTAGTCAAGACTGAACTGCAACGAACTTGAAACCATCTAAAAAGCAAACTTTTGCATCAGTTACTTTTAATGGTTTGAAAAATGTTCTTATTGCCTGCGGGAAGGATATCATTCACCAAACTAAAAACAGAAAAGAACATCAAACAAGAAACATTCGTTCTACTTTTGTAGTTTGCCTCAACGGGAATTAAGTTTTGAAAATAAAGGAGCATAAATCTGAACTGAATATCTGCACAATACATACTATCCATTCTCAAAGTTGTATTTTCGAAAAGTTATTTGGGTCAAGTGTTGTTTGAAGCTTTTTTCATCTCAAAAGAGCAGTAGCAGCAAAAGCACTAGAAGCACTAAGAAAACGGTCAGGATCAGGTATACATCCTTTCCTATTGTCGTGACTTTATAGTGGCGATTCTTTGTACTCGAGGACTGTGTATATAGTAGAAGAAAAATAGCAGAAAGACTTTTTTTTGGTTGCAACCAATTATATTAAACTTTTTATGCAATGGCTTGAATAGATATTTTTATGGTAAATGAAAAATAGAATTTATCTCGAAAGATAGAGCGAAAGAGATGTATTTTTTTATCGGTTAATAGCATGCAGTAGCTACAGATCGCTATAAAAGTTTGGATATAAATAGGAGACGTTAAAAATATCCACTCTCTAAAATACTAAATAGCACAAGCCAGGCAATTCCCTGAAAAAAATTCGTTAAATTTTGAACATTGCATTACATTCAATCTATAGAGAGGTTACGATGTAGAGATGTAACTTTACTTCTGATTGGCTTTTGACACTTTGATTTATCACTTGTTCGGCTGCTACTTAATACTACCCATAAATTCTATCTGGTATATTTGGGTAAAATTATATCCTCTTGTTGTTAGGTAAAATATTACACGTAAGCCAACTTCTTTTTGCTAGCGACTGAGAGCACTTCAGCTCTAGCAATCATAAAAACTTCAACTCGCACAATGGGGAGTAATGAACATTACTCCAGCGACTTTATTCCCATAAAAACAGCTTCTTATGAATGTTTCTTTGAATACCTTTGCCACCAAAAGAACAACCACAAACAATTTCAATTTTGTCTCCCATTAGGTTACACATTCATCAAGAATTCCATGTATCATGAACTTTATACTTGTACCTGGCCACGACCTTATCCTCAATGTGCAATATTCAGAGGACAAGTTCAAAAGCTTCCAACATGTTTCATTCCTTGTTGTATTGCAAAAGTCAACCGCAATTTCCTTTAGCACCAAAATCATTTTGTTTTATCAAAGGAAACTTTCTCTTGAAGGTAGCGGGTGTGGAATCTCATTCAATCGTGGATCCTTTCAACTTGGAAATTTTGTTGGAAGTTCAGTTGTGGCGACATTGAGGAAGCTTGTTTGGGAACTTTATGGGGTTTTGTTGTAAATCGGCGAAGGAGGTACTATATGAGTCGGTGGGTAATAAAGATAGCAGGTGGTAAGAGGTATGCATCAAAAACTTATGAGTCACTTTCGATCCTGCTTTTTGAAGAGTTCAAAAGCTGTGTGAAATTATTGCTTTGACGCAAAAACTGTATCGAATGTACTAGACTATATTGTATGCACTTCTTGCCTCTCCTCTTATAGGAATTTTTTAATGTAAAAATTCTATTTTTGACAATTAAAATAGACATAAACTCGATTACAATATTATTACCCAATATTACTCGAATAGACACTTAGAAGTGATCAAATAAAAAAGCAAACTATAAAGCCAGTTTTTTGAGTCCTTAAATTTTTTGCAGAATTTTATATACTGATTCCATAATATCTATAAACTTTTAATAAACGTAACACACACAACATTGTTTTTTCAAATTGAAACGTTGGCTTTGTTTAAATCTTAAAATGTAATCAAAGAATCAATTTACTACTATGCAATTTTAAGTTCACACTCTTTAAAAAATGCCAGGATAATCTTCATAAGAGACTGTTGGTCCGAATATTTCTAAAAGTAATATTCAAAAGCTGCCTTTCAATCACCTTGTAGTTTTAGTAGCTTAGAAGTTAGAGCGCTTGCTTCCTATGCACCGAATACCAGATCAGGGTCTTCTTGACAACAAGTAGTCTTCGGAAATCGGACTTTTTCTGGACTATCTATTCAAACAGTTGTAAATGAGCGCCCTAGTCAAATCAGGGTAACAATCTCAAATGAGCGTGTTGCTTGTAATGAATTGTGATTTCGCGCAGCGAAATCGCGAGGAAAATTAAAGTCAATAGGTCTTTTGTCTAGTTGACCTCATGAACGTCCAGTCCCGGGTCTGAGGCAATGCACCCTTTTGCCGTGCAGACTAATTTGGGCTCGGCCACTACCTAGCTAGAGGTGCGATGGATGCTGGCAGGCAGGGACAATTATTGCGACTTTACATGCTGACCACTTGGCCTATTTCGTTGGCCAAGTAAATGAGATAACTTCAATATTTTTTTCGGAGCTTAATTCGGACTGTTGCATCATCGATTATTAACAGTTTTATTTTTAGTCCATTTTATGCACACTTACTGCTTTATTTTTTTATGTGCACATCGAAAACATCTTGTAAAAAATTGTCGGGCTACACATTTAATTCCTTGCATTCGACCATCCTAATGGCCTATTTCATCAATCAATGGCGCATCAGCCCAATTCAGGCTTTGGTCTCCTGAAAACACTGCCACAATTTATTTTGGTTCAACGGCCGCGTCTTCCAGTTTGTGAATCTCAATGACGATTAGCTCCTTCACTGATACCTCGCAGAGCTTACGTGGTTTGTTCGGTGAGCGTTGCTTGACGCTTCTTAGTGCCTCTGAGAGTTCTACTTTCATTCATATGCTTCACTGAAGTCTGTACCGCTTAAATCTCGATGGCTCCTCAAAGTGTACTTCAGATGTTTGTAATAAATTCTCCAATTCGAGCGGCTCTTTTCGGACACTAGGGTACACCTTCGAAAAGGACGTCCAAAAATACCAGTAGATTTTTAATGCGTGTGCCTCTTAGTAAAGAGAAACAAAATTTAGCGTAATTTGGTAAATAGAGAAACTCTCATTCAGACTCTCCTGACTTTCAGTCTTCATCATTTTTAGAAATGCAAGAAAGTAGCGCAACCTTACCAATTTTTTAACTTTAGCTGTTTCCGCATAAAAACAGTTACGAAAGGTCAAAAACAGTCACACTAGTGGAAATCTGACACCAAAACCATATTCATTAGGCATTTCATAACTATTTTTTTCAAAAAAAAAAAAACTTAAAATTTTGTAAAATATCTGTTCAATGATCAATTCGAAATTCAACCCCGTGATGTTTTCCTTGTAGCAAAAAATCTGAGCGGACCGTAATCGTTTTTTTAAAACCAAATATCTCATTGAGGTCGATCGTATGTATTTTTCCAGCTGCTTTTAACTATACAAAGTAAAAAGATTGCTTCAAACCAGCTGCACTGCCAGTCGCACTCGTACCGATAATGATTCCAGTCCGACTGGCAGTGCAGCTCGTCGGATGCGGACTCGAATCACAAAGGTTTGATATTGCTAGTATGAATTTGATTTCGGTCTTGAGATTTCTGCAAGTCCATTATCAATTTATACTATTGATCACTAAGCGGCAGTAAATGGAGGATGCTGGTGTAATGTTGTAGCACGAAACAAATAGCAAAGAAGAAACTAAGAAAAATATAAAAAAATACAATAAAAATGAATTCGAAGGCCAAAACTTTGAAAAGCACAGAACAGAACAACATCATCATCTTTCTTTCACTTCATTTTCTGTTTCCAGTTAGCTTATAGAAAAATTGACCCTCGTCTTTCCAAACGCAAGAAACCACCCACCCGAAATATAGACCTTAAATCCTTTATTCTGATGATCGTTTCCGTTTTTTTAACAGGCAGATGAACTTCTTGATCCCATAAACTTAATTCCTCTAAATAGTGATCGTTTCTGTGCATGAAGTATATGTTTGCTTACATTGATCATCACAATAATAACTTTGAATGGAAGTGCAAATATTCCAAGTTATCAATTTCTTGATAGATTCGCGAGAAAAAAATTCTACTGCAGCACGAGTCGCGATTTGACGCCACTTATGAAACAAGCAGTATGTGATAGATCATGTCATAGATCCTGGCGATTCTAATATGGCTCACATTTATGTCTTTCACTATCGAACAGAATGAATGGTCCTGATCTTTTATACTGTTTAGGAAATACACGAGATTAGTGAAGTAAATAGATGAACGTGTAAATTTTCGTTTTAAAAAATTTGGAGGCATGATTGCTTTGTGTTTTACATAAAATGAAATAATGAAATGTAGAGTAGAAAATTCAGGACTTAATAAATAAAATAATTAATAGTAATAAATAATCTTTTTAGGTTTTTAGTGAATATCCGTAGAATAATAAAATATGGCTGAATATTTTTATGCCATTTTTTCCGCGGCAAGCGCGCTGTAGTTGAAAAACATTTTAAAAAGCATGTTTCACAACTCATTTCGTTTTGTCCTAGCTGTGCCAGAATCTGTAAGAAGTCTTTATTTGGCGACCTGGAACCCAAGGGTTAATTATCTATGCGGAGCGACTTCCCATGCTTTAATTCCTACTGAGCAATCCCGCAGACTACTCTTAGATGAATGTTTTCTGTTATGGCTTCACCACCGTCAATTAACTTCTACATTCGCTGTTTGGTTATATTATCGTTTTTCTGAGCGACCTGGTAAACTCGAAAACAACTCTGTAGTTCCTTATTCTAGAAATGAAACTCATTTCCACTTGACGTCGTTGCGAATTCCCAGAAATCATCATAGTCTGTAACGTGATCCATTTTCTTGTCTTTTTTTATTTTTAAGTAAAAATTTCAGCGTATTTTATGTAATAAGACTTTTTTCTTAGACTATATTTTTGTCTTACTAACAATGCTAGTTTGCTGCATCAAATTTAAATAAAAATGTATTTTGAAATTTGAGTTTTTGATGAAAACATTATGCATCAAAGAGCCAAGTAAATTGAAATTATTTAATAAATGCGGAACTCCCTCCACAATGGGAAAAATTCTATACTAATCATTAAAACAATTAAGAACTGCTATCTTCATATCCTACTTTAATTGTCAGTCCACTTTTGAAAATATTTGAAATTATTTCAAAGATAATGTTTAACTCTTATGAATATTTGAAAAACTGTTTACACAGAAACTTTCTCCATCATCCTAAATCCATCTCAAATCATTAATTATTTATTTTTGAACCCATGACATTGACAAATCGTACATCTTTTTGTTAGCCATATCTATTCTCTAGAATTCATCCAACTCTGCCCGCATTGAAAGTTTATCCAGTTTTTGCCTTCAATAACAATCATCATGTGATGAGAACATTGTCAAAAAAGTTTTATCGATGCCAAGGTCTATTGTTATCGTTTCGTTCAGCTTTTTGTCCTTGTTCGGTGATTGTCTTGAGCGACGAGATACATCCTTGACATCCACCATCTCCCTTCCCTTTATCAAAAGGAGCATAATAGTAACTAATGGAAAAGTTGGCTTCTGAATTTATTCTATTTTCATCCCTTCATAGGATATACGAAATACTTTTATTTCATGTGGCAGCTCACAAGATGCTTGTTTTAGTCCTTTTGACAGGTGTAACATTACCGCATTCATCCTATTCCTAGTTGAATAATAAGCGTGGTGTATCTTAGCTTTGATGATTTATCAAGAGATTTTATTTCCATCAGAATGACAAAATTGTGTTGTTATTGCTTGATGTTGAATTGTCGTTCGGTTTCAATACAATGTTACAATTTCTCCTTCATTTTTTATGGACGTGTACATGTCGTAAAATGCGATTATGTAAAAATGTATGGCTATTTATAGCTAAGCTATAAAAATGATAGGGATATTTTGAACATTGGTCATTGTATTGGTCTGTTGGGGATTTTACTGTGATACTAGATGCATTTTAGGGAAATATGTAAAAATTTAGGGTCATATTTTGATTGTGCTTTTGATATTGCTATTAATGACACAGAAGGGATTTTCGAAATTTATAGCTTGGATGGGTTTCAAACTTTTTCCAAAAGATTACAATCTTTACCTATAAAATGCTTCATTTTTAAAATGTTGAATACTTAACTAAAATCAAAGAATACGTCAAATAAGCTGTAGGGTGTTTTTTAAGGCATAGAACTTTTTAAACATATAAAACACAGATTAATTAATGAAATGGACTATTTTAGGAGCTTTATAGGTTGCATTTTTAATGGCATTTTGTGTTTGTAAATAATTTTCGGCATATGACCACCGCGATTGCGTCTTAGAAAGGTCATTCTATTGGTCCAATTTTGCATCACTTTTTCCAGCATAGCATTTTCGGCTTTATCTCGCCAATAACGCGTCAAATGTTGTCCTCCAAGTCATCAATAGTTGCTGGTTTATCATCATAGAAAAGTGACTTGAAATACTCTCACAAAAATTAGTTTAATGGAATCTAATCACATGATCTGGACAACTAGTTTACAGGTCCATTCTTTGAGGTGATTCGTTGACCAAAGGTTCGGCCCAATAATATAATTAATTCACGCACTGACACTACATGCTGCCATTCATCCCAAAAAGGCGCATCGCTGATAATGATTTGACGGTGAAAATGCGGTTCAACTTCCAACCCATTCACCGAACGCAAAACGCGAACGATGGCCTAATGGTTCCTTAAGTCCCATATCTCTTGTAATGGACGAACAGAAACCCAGTAGTTGCGACCGGCGTCGAATTGATGAATTTGTATCCTCTGTCTCACTACCGTCTACAGCAGTGATAGTTGCCTCGGTACGCCCTATACGAGCTCGTGTTGGCTGGAAATTGTTCACTAGTGTATACGTGGACATAAATCTTTCCATTGTATTGCATATGAGCTGCGCAGATGAACGATTATGAGCACCATAAATTAGACGAAGTGTTCTATAAGTAAGGCGCACAGAACGCGAATCTCGGAAATAAACTTCCACTATTTCGAGACGTTGTTTGGGTATAAGTCGTTGCATGGTAATTTATCAAAGGAAAGTAAACATAATATCAAAATTGCAGCAAAATTTACCAGCTATAGTGAAAGATATCACCATTGAAAGTTCTATTCCTTCTGGAAAAAACATGCTTTACTATAAAAGTAGTGAACATTTATCGGAAAACAAAACATTCTTGGATTCGCGAAGGAACAAAAGATGAACGTTACCTTACAGAGTGTCCCATACGTAAACTATGAGTGGCTTCATAATTATATTTATTATAGACTATTATTCATATTTCGTAGCTTGCAAGAAGGCTTTCAAAATACCCTAAATTTCTAATTGTTTGAACCTGATTTGCCAATTGAAAATTACTATAAAATTTTTGAAAATATTTCTACAAAAGGTTCGATTTTATATGGGTCTGAGATTTAAAAGTCTTCAAAAACTTTTTGGATATTCATCTAAATTTCATTGAGAACTCAGTTTTGAACGAAAAATTTCAATTTCTCTCAGACCAAACTATTTTGGTTTAACCAGCAACGCATCCGACCCAAACGAAATACGTGAATACAAAATTGAAATAAAATGCTGGAAAAAGTTTAATTTACAATTCTTCTAAGCGGAACCAATTTCGCTCACGAAACCACTGAATCGCTTAATTTATGCTTCACCAAAAACCCAAACAATACCATCATCAACAATTCTGATTTAACCGCGATAAATTCTCTCCATCAGAAGCTAAAACGACCGCAAAAAGCTTGCCAAAAAGTATCTTCTTATGAAGATCACATCACATCCATCACATAGGTAGATCTCAATGACCATCATCTTCTTTTTGAAGGCCATTCTTTGAGCGAATGCCTCGCCATGTCACGGCTACCAAATTCAATTTCCTCGTCGTCATTTGTAAACAACCAAAATGTGATTGCCCTTAATATCGTTAGCTGTTACGATTGTTGGAAGTGAAAGACGGTGTCGCGTATCTAAAGTCGAAGGTGAGATTAAGAAATTATGGAAGCTTCTGCGACACCGCGCATCGACATATGCGGCTTGACACAAAAATCAATGGCTTGATGTGTTGAAGATGAGCTACTATTGTTATGTTGCGTGTTCTTGACGCTGAAGGAGGTTGATTAAGGTGGCGTGTGTGTTAGCTACGATTAGCTAACAACAATCTTCACTAAATACATATTTATGACGGTGTTTCCAGGTTGTGTGCCATTTCTTGCGAAACTAGATAAATAGGTGGGATGATCAATGTGGGACGGCTCACTACATATGTCTTCTGAATTTGTTTGGAATTCGTGTTACATCAAATTTGTAGGAATTGGTTTGTGTGGATAATTTTTTTTGGGTTTCACAAGTCTATTTTGAAAAATGGATGCATAAAGTTGAATGCAAATGAGATCAGATGCAATTAAAACCATAGTTAACTGTAGCGTTGATTCTTTAATCAGACATTTGCGTCTGCTTGTAAAATAAAAATTGGCATGTATCTCACATTTAAAACGAGAAAATTCTCCATTCTGAAGCGTATTCGTCCATGGAAGATAAGCAATTTAGATGTATGATGTAATGATCTAACAAAAATCTACTTTATTCTAGAGAATTAAGGATCAACTCAATAAATTAAGCTCAAATTGATACTCTACTTGGTGAAGAGGTTGAATGCTTTAGTCAGAAATATGTAGGTTATATGACATATTCGTTTCAGCTCACTTGAGTATCTCAAACATTTACTTAATAAATACTGTTTTTAAACCCATAAAATCAAAAACTAACTTTTAGATAACTTTGAAAGTATGATAAAGAATATGCAACTTATCTTTCTCTAATAGTGATGATATTTGTTTCAATACTAAAGGTTCGGCTTAAGTTTAAATCATGGAAATTTTCATACTGTAAGAATCTAAAACATAAAATCTTCGCTAGTCAACTTACCTTTCAATGTATAGAGTAAATTTTCTAATAAAGATTTCGCCAATGAACGATCTCATATGCAAAACTTTTTGCTAGTTTAATCTATGTGTTTTTAACTATGTTATTTTAAACACAATTAACAAAAACTGTAAAAGGTATTTTTTAATATTTAAGTAAGTAGTTAATTTTACTAAAACTGTCAGCGTCTGCTAGAATATAGTTTTAACATTTTTTTAATCAAAATTGTATGTATAAACATTTCATTGACTTGAAGTGATTTATGTACTAATGTGATTTTCGTTGAATTTTTGTGTGGCCCATTTGTTTTACATGGGTATAAAATTTATCTTTTATGTTTTTTCCCTAAACAATAAATTTTTAACTTGATTTGCGAAATGTAGTGATCAATGTTTATAAAATTTATATACTCCAAACAGTGTTTGTAAAAACACTATCAAAACTTTTTCTCATGACTACGTAAAAAATTAAATTAATAATAAAAAATCATTAAAAGTCATCATGATTTTCAAGGCCATTTTTATCATTCACTATATCTCACGAACCAGATATAATATTTTCATCATAAAGGTGTCAGTTGACGTATATTAACATCTTTGTGAAGTTTTTTACATTATAAAAATTCGTTTCAGCCGTTTTTTTTAATTTTTTAATTTAATAGAAGAAAATGCGAAAAATTATAGTTTTTTCATAAAAAATATTTTTTAACCAGATTTGCACAGCACAGTGATACAAGTTTATAAAATTTATACATTCTTATCCGGTTTTGAAGAGAAACCGGCAAAATTTTCTTTCGTGATTATGAAAAAAAAAACTAAATAAAAAATAAAAAATCATTCAAAGGTACCATTTAAAGAGGGTTCATACGAATGCTTTTACTTTATATCTTTTATTCTAATAAATTGTTGTAAATTCAATCAAAGTTTTAAAATATTTGCATAATTTGAGCAGATTTTTAATAGTTTTTATAGTCTTTTAATTAAAAAAACTGCTTAAATTTTAAAAACCAACAAAATGTTTCAAGACCAAAAAGGCCCCCACCGATTGATCCGCGTGAATATTCAATCTGTCCTCATCGACCAAAAACCTTACGTAATCAATGGACCCTCCCGTAGGTGATATGATTCATATTAACTCATTCCTGTTACTGCTATGAATACCTCTCTTTGTTGCAATGTTGTTGATGTTTATGTAGATATTACTGGGAAGTTGACCGTGTGGACCTCAAGGGTCGCAATTCGCTGCTTGTCTTAAGCTGGATCAGAAAAATTGAGATAGAAAGATTGTCAGTTAAATTCCGTGACACCCCTAAATGGTCCTACTAAACCGTTCAGCTTGAGAGCGGGGCTTTGGCAGCAGGTACTCGCCCTAGTTCGGCCACCTTAAGATGAGGAATCATAATATCATCATTTGTCACCTGGGAAAGAGGATAGCATTGACCCTTTACGAAGAAGATTATGTCAATTTATTTCAATCTTACTATGAAAGACTTCATACGTAATGCAATTCGATACGGCTTTGCCTTCGTGATATATCGTTCTAGAAAGAAATAATCCAAAAATTCGTACGTATGTACATACACACGTACAAACTACTTCTTAGCATACTTTTAAATTACTCCTAAGACCATAAAACGTAAAGATATGTTGGAAATTTCGACTTTCGGATCAATTATAATATCTTTCTTATGTACTGAAAAGTTGAAAATACATAAAAGCAATAAAAAAATAATTAAGTGGCATATTATAATACAAAAATCGTGAAATCGAGCCATGAAAACATAACAACTATTGCATGAAAATACAGTTAAAACAAAACTTACTCCTGTGTTGTCCGAAGAGCGGTCTTTGGATCGTGGAGTATGCATAACTGTCAAAGGAGTTGAAGTAATGAGCCAATAAGTATAAATAAATTTATGAATTGAAATATTGAAACAACGGCTTCGACCCCTCCTAATCTTAAGCCATACTGGGTTTTGTATACGTCACTGCTGATCAGCTTCTTATGAATTCCCTTTCGTTTGAAAGATTGAAGTTCAGAGTGCAGGATGTGATCTCATCACCAATTATTTAATCTTTCGTTCTATCTATGAAGGCTTCTTTTATTTGATTGATTAAAGACGAAACAATACTTGTAGGATCACAGATTTGGAAGTACTGTAGGATATTCATTGTCGTAATGAAGCAGACTGAGATTACCGTTTCGGTAGTGGCCTTCGCGGTTGCAGTTTCGAATGAAACCTCGAAAATCTGCCCTCAAGTGAGTTCTAGGACGAACAAAGGAGGAGGAACCACTTCTCCATGTCACTTTTCCCACCCGATCTAGTGGGCCTTAGATAAGCGAACCGCCTTAAATACCATATCTCATTAATTTTTGATTCGCCGTTCAAGTTACTGGAACCAGTATACTCAAAACCTTGGGCTCCAATCGCTAAATCGCAGTAAGAAGGAACAAGAGATTAAGATTTATTATATGAACTCTCTTTTCACAATACCTACCGCTACTTAAGGGGAGGGTAAGGTTTGTTTCGTTTAAAAAATACTTTTTTTCATTAATATTTTTAGAAAAAATTATTGCAGTAGGTTTATTTTACATATTATTATATAAAAGTACAACATGTGAAGAATATTTAGAAATGAAATTTGTTCAAAAATAGAGAGAAATAACTGATTTATTGTAGATCTCCGCAGACGCCTAGAAAAAAAATTTTGGGCGGTAACCAGCCTACAGCATCACTGGATCATCTGAAACCAAAAAATCAAAATGATTTCTTCAGTTTATTACTATATCTCTTCCGTCTCGGCGAGTTTTTTTTAATTATTAAATTTTTTAATTTTTGGCACCATTTTCATGCCAAAATAACGATTTTTGACGAAAAACTCGACCTATTTGTGATTGTAAAATTGTTAGTAATTTTTTTAAAAAAAACTCGTAAAACCTAACTCGAGAGTTATATATATGTAAAATATGTGTACAAAATTTCAAAACGATCGGTTCAGTAGTTTTTTCTGTAGGCTGGTCACCGACTTTCAAAATTACATGTTTGGGAAAATCGATTTGGAGATTTGTACACTGAAAAAATGAAAATAAATGGATTTTCTTATAAAATACGAACATGTCATCATCGATTCCTGGTCCATCACTATCATCCACGTTATCTAAGGCATCTTTTTGCTCCTGTCGATAAAAGTAATACAATAGAGACTGAAACAGTTGCCGCTCGTCACTCAGCGCAGGTAGCTAAAAGGCGCGCAAACCTAAGAGGTGCGGTTATTCAACCTACTGTAACTTCGTTGGTTTTACTCCGAATGACCTACAAATTTAATACAATATTCTTCAGATGTTGTACTTTCAGTCTTTCTATGAATCTATCTTACTTTGTATGTATTAGGCCGGTACTACGAACAAGAAGATGTATTTTTCCAGGTATTCCTGTGTATATAGGAGTAATACACAAGTCACTTCAATATTCAGTTTTTGGTAATTTGTTTTTAAATGCGTTTTTCCGGCTTTTGTGCATTGTATCTCACCGATTTTTTGATCGATCTTCAAAAACCATATATTTTCTAAATCGTTATTAAATTTTCGTAAAACTAAACCTGAAATAGGGATAAAAATGATTTAAAAGTTTTTTTTATGACAAAAGCACGAAAAAAATTTCGATTCGTTTTTCAAACGCGTCACAAATTTTCAATTTTCAAAATTTTCGCTCACCCTGGTTCATCGAGTAATCATAAATATCGATAATATGAAAAATTTGCTTAGATTGCTTTCATATTAAAATTTTGGACTTCATGAAGAACAGCTTTAAGCGTTGCGAATTTTGATGATAATCACTTGGAAAAATTATGAGATGTAGTTCAAAGTATGGGTAAAATAGCATATCAATTTCATTTCTTCCTCTTCAAAAAAATCACGAAAAACTCGTCAAAGTAGGCCTTCTAATGTTATTCCCCCCTTTAAAACAAAACGTGATAGCTTATTGAAATTTAGCCGAACTACCTGTAGACTTTTAAAGTTGAAATTGAACATCAAATCCCAACGGAAAATAGTGCAAATACCTAAAAGGCATACCGAAACCACACCAGCATTACCTACCTTTCGAGCCTTCTTAGATTGCTAATTTGAAGAGGCAGTTTTTTCATCATTACGTCGTTGACTGCGTTCGTAACGACATTATTATTACAAGAATTCGCCAAAAGCGCTCGCCATGAAGTTGAAATTCCAAAGTTGTTTTAACGCCGCATACCTTCCATAAATGACGAATTAATTGCTCATGGCTCGTTCGTTCATCTTTGAAGGCATTTTGTTCAATCATTGCGACTACAATCTCTCAGGGTCCGAAAATTCATCAAGCACTTAACTTAGTTTCTTCTAAAAAAACATGGCAATTGGCAGTTGGCCTTACCAATTGCCTTGATGTGCAACCCATCCAAATTCATCTTATCTAATCGAATCACTTGCTTTAATGCATCCACATTGTTCGGATAGTAGTAAAAATGCGTGTCACATATCAATTTATCATGCATCCACGAACGCCCGGAAGCATCTAAACTTTGTACTGATGTACAAATATTTTTGGCTGAAATTTGAGTGTTGGTGTCCTGAGGCCAAAATTGTTCGAGTACGAAAATTGATGGAACCACACATGATTGTTTTACTCACTCCCATGCATGTTTTCTATTTGATTCATAAATAGTTTTACCAAAAATGATTGTTCGAAAATCGCTTGAAGCAAGTTGATGCCTTTCATTTTTTGATTTGTTTCTTTCCAGGTGGACGCTACTACAACTTAACAAAACAACAACAGCATAACAACAATTAAAGTCATCTTCAAATCAAAGGAAAAACACTACTATGATCATTAAAGTGAGTAAAAGTACTTCTTAGCGATGTGCTTGCCCACATTGCATCTAAATTAGCCAACGTTCATTGATCTTAGACTAGCCGTTGGCGCTTTTATATATATTTCAGAAGAAGAAAAATAGATAATTTTTATAATTTCAATTACAACCATTTTAAAGATGCGAGTCAACATGACGTAAAGTATGGAGAATATGAATTTTTGAAGAGAAAAAAAAACCATTTTGTTTTGCAGTTAATCTTTAAAGATTGATTTCGCAAAAAGAAAATTCAAAGAGCGCCTCCATTTCTAGATATACAATTTTCGAAAATCGAATGAAAAGAGAAAATTTATTGAAGATTTCCGCATCGGGTATTTCAATGATAGTAAATTGAGCAAGCAAAAATAGGTGTAAACCCGGCAAAAAAACTTTTTCGATGAGTAGTAAAGTCTTGAATTATGTACGAACAATGCCCGACTGACCCAATTCAGATGAGATTTGACTTTGGAAAAATGAAGAAGTTTAACAATGTGAAGATTTGGTAAGAAAAGTGAATTAACAAGAGAATTAAAAATTTATTTGCCAAGGGCTTAGTGTGGATTTTGGAAGTTTTGAGTTTAAGTTTTGTGCGCGTATTCAACGCATGCGATTGTATTCTTTTTGTGGAAATGAAAAATGTTGTATAAGTTTGAACACTTGCATTTTCACAGTTCGAAATAATGTGCTTCAATGAAATCGAGTTTATGAAATGATTGAAATAGAAATTTTATTGCTTACGAATTGGGGCCAAGTATTCGCGTAGTTTTTGGTGTTTGGACATTTTTTTTTCAAAAGAAATTGTTGCAATACCCCAGAAAAATTACCAAAAATAAACTCTTGGAGGTGTTTTTTTAACAGTCGAGGTTGATAGCTTCTGCTTAGAGTTTTTTCCAAGCTTTTTTTTATTTTCCAGAAAAATTTAACTTACAAGAAGAGGTCATGGTTTCGACCCCTCAAATTTGGATGAAATTTGACACATAAGTAGAAGACGTCGAGGATATTCGATCCTTAAAATATTAAACCTCAACCTCCCCCCGCCCACTTTTTTGAGAAAAATGAACGAACAAATTGCTGATTTCTAAAAATAAATGTATTTGTACTTGAACATTGCTGATTTACCTTAAACTAATTACATCCATAATCATTCAAAAAAAACAATATCGACCGGGTATTGAACACAAGGCCTCATGATCGTGAGCTAGTCGCACTGCTGCCTACACTGCTTCTGTCAGATGTAAAATTTTTTACTAATCCATAAGCGACGATAAAAACTTTAGAGGCGTTTTTGTCAAAAATGGAGGGGGGAGAGGTCGGTCTAATATTTTAAGGATCGAACGTCTTCTACTTATGTGTCAAATTTCATCTAAATCTGAGAGGTCGAGACCGTGGCCTCTCCTTGTTAGTGAAAATTATTCTTTTTTGTTGAAACCCAACCAAATATTCCTCGATGCGGCTGGTTGATTGTAGTGTGGCAGCACCCGTTTCTCAAAAGACTGCCGACTTAGGCCCCGACAGGTCCATTGTGATACCACAAGAAGATTGGGACAACACTAGAACGTTTGCTTGAGTGTTCTAGAGGTTTCTTCCGGTAGCCAGGCCCTGTTTGCAGCTTCTGTGTAATGCTGCTTGAATTCTAGCTTTATGGAAGCTAAAGGATGGTCGGCCTGGGGTGTTAGTGTATAGTCCTGAAGCTTAGTGCCAGCTCTCGCTAGGCCATTTGCTTCGTAATTCCCAGGGTTATCCGTATGCCCCGGTGTCCAGTATACGGTCACTCACAATAAAGTGAGATCTCGTTAAGATGTGTACGACATTCCATTACAATTTTAGATGAGGTGTTCACTTGGATATTGATTAGATAGCAGCTAGACTGTCAGAAAGGTGTTTAAATTCCTTATATAAATTTTCTGGTTTCTTAATCAGTCTACTGTTTTGTATATTGCATTGACCTCTGCTTGAAAGTCGCTGCAGTGAATCGGAAGGTAGAAGAATAGTTTCAGACTTTAATGGTCCATCAGTGTAGACATCGGCCGAATCCTGTGCGTCACTTCTTTCGTCGGAGGGATGTTTTCAGATATTCTAGTAATAAATGCAAAATGCCTTATTTGCTTTTGTCAAAATTTTCTAGTAACTGCAACTGAACACTGAAGATGACCAGTGTAAGTTGTGGTATGCTTCTTTTTAGCAGTTCATATATCAGAATCCCAATAGATCAACAAATCTAATGATGGGGATCAAGTAATTCAGCTACCAAAATCTGAGCGGAGGTATCGCGCTATATTAAGAAGACTTTCTCGTTCATTTTCGAAAAAAGACACATTTCTAAAATCTTGAAATTATTCTCTTATATTTATAGATATAATTTTTCTATTATATTTATAAACATAATTCCTATTGGAAATCTATATATATCATAAAAACACACTTTTAGTTTCTCTTGACCGCTGTAGAAAACTTCATGGGTCTCCTGTAACAAATGTATTAAAAATTCAAAAGGGGATTCTATTCGTGAACCATGAAGTTAAACAATAAACCAGTAAAAAAAAATTTTCTTGATTTTATGGTTTTGTAAATGTTTTCCGGAAAATACCAAAAATTACTTTTTAGGCGATTCACCTCTGAATAAAAAATAGCAGGATACTTTTATGAATTTTTAGAGGTTTATTGTAATATTTTTCAAAATAAAAAAAAAATATTTTTTTTTTAAAAATTGGGTGGATAAAGGTCTGAGAAAAGTTTCCTACCAGTTTCTAAAACACAGTATAGAGAAAAACGCGTTTAAATTCCTTGTAGTACAATTTTACCACACAAAACATTAATATTTTTTCAAATTTCTAATCGGTCATTCCTGGTGAATATTAAGAGGCCTCATTCTCAGTTAAGAGCTGTAAAATATTGGTGAAATTTTTTTAGGTTTCCGGCCTTTTTTGGTTCTACGCTCCACCTCCTGCTGACTTGTAAAATGCGATACTCGTCGATCAAGCCGTTGCAGCTTCGCCAATTTTTATACCTATTATAGCAAGGTAAGTTGTGGATTCTTCGTTAAACATACATATTGCGGTGCAGGCTGCTATTTTAGCATCATCTTTGCCAGAAAATTTGCTTTTCAGCGCGATTTATCAAATCAAATTATTGTAACTTTAGTTACAATTTTGCGTTTTTCGGCCGAGACATGTCTGTCGCATCTCATCACTGCTAAGTGATAAGTGGCTAAGGTGAAATCTATCTTTGAATGCTTGAATCAAAGGCTGGCTTATGAGTGAAAGCCTTTTTAGTTTCCTTGCTTTTCAAGAATTTGTCTCACTCCTCATTACAGTACTCGTGACGATGTTCCGCCTACAAAAATTTCTTTCTTCATTTTTCGATAGAATCGGGATATGTCTGAATCGCAAGGCCATAAAAACAGACATTTCTCGAACCAGTTTCTGTCGTTTTATCTTGAAGATGCGGAATTCTCCAACCCAGCTTTCAATTTTCTATCCCATTTTTTCGGGCTTGAAAATAAAATGAAGCAAATGAAACTATTTGAGTTTGAAGGATGTCACTATACACATTGTAACACACTTTATTTTCCAACTTCCTTCGTTTTCGATATGAGAAACGGCTCTTTATTTTGATGTCCTATCTATGATTGGCAAATAATCTGGTCCCCCAGTGTCCCACTATTGTGTTACTAGTACCCAAGATAGTTCTTCTTTTATTTGGACCATAATTCCTCTCAGAATGTTTCTTATTAGTCAGTGATTTCGGAAGCTACTAGTTCCTGAAACCCTTCCCCAGTTTATAATGACAATTTTTGATGAAATATATCGTTTGTTGTGTAGGATTCTTGTAAATATCGTCCATGAAAGTCAGAAGACCGTCTCAGGTTTTTTGGTTCGTTTAAAAACAATTGCCGCTTTTATAATATACAGTGAACGAAAATCTCATCGCTACTGAAGGTTCCTTTGTTTTTGGTAATTATTTTCTTGAACTTATTTACTTTCTTCTTCAAAAATAATTACTGCTTTTCAACGTTTCCTATGGTAGTTTAAAGAAAATTTGCATTACCAGCCAGCAATGTTGTTCTTTTATTAATAAAAATCATACTTTCAAAAGTTTTCGTTTCAGAAGGATTTTTTAACTCTTAAGCAATGTAAATTAATTTCCATGTCTAGTAGCGAATGAATTATTTTAAATGGAAAGCAATTGACCATCTCTCAAGTGGTTGGTGATAATCATAAATTCAATCATTACCACCCGGAAGAGTGGACATGACTAAAGTTCCCCTTAAACTTTTATGTCGAAAGTCAAATGAGATTGTCATCTCTTCCTGAAATAATGTCTCTTAACTTAAAACTTCTTCCTACAAACCTTCTTTTAAAGAAACTTTTCAAAATTGAATCAATTAAAGTTCGCTTCTGTCCATAGAAGAGCTTGAATTTCATTAAATTCCATAGACAAAACTTTCATCAAGGATATTTCCGTTTGACTTTCTTTCTGAAAACGTTTATTTGAGTCTGTTACGCATCGTCAGTTCAACTCGATATCCTTCAGCTTATAAAGTTGACTGTGGCTTCTATAGCAACTGGAGTACGAAATTTCCATTCCGTTTTGAGTTGAAAAGAGCAAATATACTCAGCGTAATTTCAAATTTATTCAACGTGGACGAAAAGGTGATTTATACGGTAAAATTTGCATTGAAAGTGAATGAATTTAGCAAATTTGAAATTATTCTGTCTACGAGGGAATGCAGGGTGATAATGAATTTTACGGTCCCTATTTCTTTCAAACATACAATGAAATCTTTTGATGTTTTCGAAGAACCTAATGATAGCTATTACATTTGAAATGAATGATTGTTTTAAGGATCAGAGAAATAAAATTATGGGTATTTTATTTCTTTTAGTTCACTCAGCTGAAAATGAGAACCTGTTTATTGATTGGGGAAGTAAATGCGCAGTCAAGACATGATGCTGATCACATTGTTCTCCGAGTGGACTGAATTGATCTAGAAAGGAGTTCTCTAACACATCTCACCCCTAGTTCCAAATTGAAAAGTTGCTGGATTTTTTCGCTTGGTACTTCTGAGAACCGTAGTCTTAGTGGCTTAGCGGTTAGATCGCTTATTTCCTATGCACTGAGTACCAGGTTAGAAGCTGCTCAGCGAAATGGAATTTGATGCCGGATCATCAGTTCAATCAGCTGTAAATAATGACCTGAACCTAATCAAGGTAATAATCATAGACGAGTGTGCTGCTAACTTGTTAACTTTGTAGTGTTTTGTCCGTTGATTAGCTATGATGCGAATTACGTTTATCATTCGCTGTCACGGTCTAAAATTATATAATGGTTTCGCTTTCTTAAAGTCTTTAGTCATGAGTTCAGTACCGAACATTATTGACTATCTTAATTGAGGTTCTAGATGACATCCGTTTTGAATATATGAATCCAAAAACAATCTTGAATTCTTCAGATTTTCATTACTTTGCCACATCCTCCAAATACTTACTTTCTATTCAAATACATGTAAATTACATTTTCATCACAACCACCTTGTATCCTTTCAACGATTGCTAAACGATTGCAAAAATATTTCCCAACTCAATCAAATGAAATCCATTGCAACTAACTACTGTTCCTGGATTTCGAATTCGTTAGATGTCTACTAAAATTAAATATTTCCTTTTTCATCCGCCCATATGCCTTCCGGCTGGAGCACATCTAGCACGTATCCACGTAGCGAGTACATCAGTTGTATATCAATCTGTCTGCTCAGGATACCTTTGACAGGAATGTATCCGAATAGAATTTATAGACTCAATAACGTTCATTCGTCGAGATCCAAGACATCCAAGGATTCCGTGGAGTCGAGTGTCCAGTGTTTCAACCACCTATCCTTCAGGATTTAATGGCGAAAAATTGGATTTCGCTCTGTTGCCACCCATAATAAAATGCAGTGGCTTGAGGGTATCCTTTTCCAAGTCCCAACTGTGAGGTGCTTTACGACGAAATAGCAACTGGCGACTGTTATCGTTAGATCAGGCTTATATTACCTGCTCCTGTTCTACGCCACACCGCTTTCGTCTGACATTTTATATGAAATCGTGGTATCATAATTCCATGACGTCTGTGTATTTTTGGCCTACAATATGGCAAGGATGGTAGTGTGATGGTATTCTGGAATGGAAAAAATAACAGAATGATGGCAAGGACTACGTCAATGCTGCTCTTTTGACAACCACATCACAAAATTGTAGTGCACAACGTTCCAATCAAATTGAGAAATTTATTGATTGAACCCTTGGTAGGCGGCTCCATTTAAAGATAATTGGAATTGACGTTGTTTGAAAGGGGATGAAGTCGTTGTATAGCCTGCGGGCGATAATGATGAAGGGGATAAAATGATATGAAATATTTTGTGAATGGATTGAGATATGGACGCTCATGTTTTTATTTTCGTCAAGAAAAAAGAAAAATGGGAGGTAGAATCCAATTGAAATTTAATTAAAGACTATTTAGTGTGTGTTATTGAAAAATTGGATTGATTTTGGTTTTTTATTGTTGCTTGATCGACAAGCGTATCATAAAAAGTGTCAGTAATTTCCAAATTGAAAACAGATCAAAGTTTAATCACTGCAGAATATGTTGTCAAAGTTATGACTAACAAAAAAAAACTTGAAATGCAAAAATAAAATCAATCGGTTTAGAAGAGACTCATTGTTTAATGTTTTGGTATAGTGTGGTTTTATATTAATGGAAACCAGTAGAAGCAATTCAGATTAAATGGATCTTCTTTGAGAAACTCTCAAGATATACCCAGTAATTATGCGTACTGCAGGCCACATATAATAATTGAGCCTGCTTCTCAGAAAAGGTTGTCGCAGAATTGAAATTGTTCAGTAAAAAACTAAGGCTACCGAAAATTTGATATTTTCTAAAATGGACTCAGCTTTTGCAAAAATTGAACGGATCTAGTATGTATCGAGGACGACGTGGCATGCAGGAAAGTTTGGCAAATAATGTTTTCTCTAACACGAGAAATCTTACCAAAATTGAATTATTTTATATAGCAAAATCAATGGTTGATAAAATTTTCCGAGATATTAAAAGGTCATGTCTCCTTAGCTGTTGAACTAATCAAAAAATTAGCATACCTGTATTAACGTCACAAGAAGCAAAGCAGAGGTGTTTGGAATGAAAAGCGTAGGGTTTTGTTCAAGACATAGTAAACTTATAAGTTAGTCCATCTTGATATTATCCCATTTTAAAAGGTAAGCATAAAACGCCCTTAAAAATAAAAAATCAATTGTCTGCTCTTTTGTGTATTGCGCGACCTCGGAGGCTATATAAAATGGTGAAAACTTAATTTTTTTTTTTGAATTTCGTTATAATTCGGGATTTAAATGATGATTGAATTCCAGTAAATTTGTTAGCGGGTAAATACTATTCAAATAATGATTGTCGCTGGCTTCTTGGATGGCTTCCCTTGGCGCGAAAAGAATGTACCACGCCTCGTCACTTCAAGCCATCACGTCATTGGACGGGTGTGGGGTGAATCGAGGAGTGTGCCTGGCCGTGCAAATCAGAGCGGTGTGGCTCGTAAATTCACATGCCGTGGGAAGCCGTCAAAAGTTTCTTGCCAATTTTGGAACATTTTTCAAGTTAATTGTCGTACATTATACTACAAAATAGAGAGATTTAGGTTAAATACAACTATCCTATCCTTACGATCTACTAGTAAATCGAAGTAACACTTGACAAATCCGCTGAATTATTGACTTTTTGGTTTAAAAAAAAGTCCAAGCTGTTTTTAATTTTTGGGGGCCGATAAAATAAAAATGAAATTTTCTATGCATTTAAATGCCATTAAAATTTTTTTAAATGCCATTAAAATTTTCCATAATATTCTTGCTGAATTGTTTTACATAAGGCTTGGTTTGAGTATTTTTTTTAAAATAATTCTTTTAGAAACGAGTCTAGTTAGGCAAACATCCTGCATCCTATCCTTCAACAAAGGAGGGAAGACCATTTTTTGACTGGAATTTTAGAGCAACTCAAAGCACGGCCGATCTCATTCATCTAAATAGATATGCGAAATTGAAATCCAATGGAAAACGTATAGCAAATAATTAGATATTCACTAGTCAATGACGATACAGTTGCTCCATTGTGGGCGAAGCTATTGATCACTACATAAAATATAGAGTGTAGTTTTTGTTGTTTACAGTGAACCAAAAACCGTCGACATCAGAATAAAAAATTTCATTTTAAAACCCTCAACCCAGCATTTCGTTGCCATAACAAAACTCTGTGCATTAATTTTTGTCATTAGAAATATTCGATGTTAGAAGCAAATGTTTTCTGTGATATTTTATCCAATGACACCTTTCATAAAAAATCGGTTTTCCATTTTTCGCGATGTTGAAAATTTTGTCTTATTTTATCTTCACACTGGATCGGTTTGGTTTGATTTCCTCCGTAAATCTGTGAAGATTACTTCTTCATGTTGCAACAATATGACTTGTGATTATTTTAATCGAGATTTGAACCATCGATGCGAGATTAGAAGTCTGCCATTCTACGCAGTCATCCATGGTTCATCATCACTAATAAGTTCGGGCAAGTTGTAACCGTTAAGAAAAAAATACGTTGAACTGACAAATAATTAGGTACGTTAACCAATGAAAATATTCTTTGATACTATGAATAAATTTAAGGATTGTGAGGGTCAGATTGAATGAAAAGTAGAATATGTTTAACAATAATTGTTTTATTATACGCACATCTATAAAAAAAGTCTCGTTACATTAATATAAAAATTCATAGTACTAACAACTAAATATAGAAGAATATAGAAGAATTTGTTTTCGTGCAGACAGCGTAATTACAAATACATACCGCAGTTTGAAGATTTAAGACAATTTCATTTTTTTCTTCGAAAAGTACGTAAGGAAATCGAAAAATAACTGACAATTGAATTTTATTTAGTATTTATATTTTTCCATGATAGTTCAGAAGCGTATTTTATTATAAAACGATTGACTGATATTCTGCGTAAAATAAGTGTACCGTTAGTATAAAAATATAGTCAGTTCAATTTATTTAATATCAAGGAGATCAGCGGGGTCAAATGGAAGCAAATCGTCTGACAATTTTCGCTTTTCTTTCGCCAGAAAGTATTTAAAGGGTTACGTAGGTTTTGTATTTTCAAAATATCGATCAAAATGTTTGTATTCCATATGAAAGTATAGTACTTCAAGAGTATTCACTCAACTTTCAAGTAAATTCGAGCAATATTACCGGAGTTATAGAGATTTAAATACCGCGTGGTCAGTATGTGCGTTCTGCCTTACCTAGCGTATTATACGCATGCGGCGCGTTTCTACCGCGTAAAATCAGCTCCTTTCTTTTTCATCAAACATCACAACATCAAAAGGATGCTCTGGACATCGCGAATGAGGCGATTTTTGATTTTTAAAATACAATTTTCTGAAAAAGTTTTTTTTTCCTTCAAAACCTATGTAGCCTTTCAAGGCAAAATAGGTGATGCGTCCTTGCAAGTATGATAATGAAACCATCGAAATTTAATGAGGTACTTTTAAAAATGCTTTGAATGTTAACTGTTTCCAAGTGTAAAGGTGGAATATTCCATAAAAATATTCAAAACTTCTTAAACCTCTCGAAATATGTAAGTCGTTTTATATATCAATCAAAAATCCATACAACCAGTAACAACTCAATCATCGTTTCAACATTTCCACTAAAAAATTTATTCATTTCCATCCATCATTTAGCATTCATCAATCCGCCACCATCCTCTTATCACACGCTGAATTATAGTTAATTTAAATAAACTGCCTTTATTACATGTGATCCGTGCGATGCATGGACACTTGAGTTTGTTAGCAACAATTTAATGTTATTTATGATAATCTGTAAATTGAAAATAGTCTACACAATCAAATTGTATACTTCCGACACGCATTTACTCACCACACATTTATTGCAAACTTAGCTGTAACTGAATTTGTATGTCATTTAGCCTCTCTACTCTAGATAATATTATAGATACGAAAATTCATCATCGAGGTCTTGCCGAACAATGTGAGCATAATGTTGCAAGATTGTGACCTTATTAGCATATATGTACATAGCATGTGTATATGGATAATAATGTCTAAGCACACTTCTGCAAGATAATGCTTAAGTGCTTACAACAAGTACTTGAAGTCATTCATGCACAAGATAAAAGATAATTTTTGGATGACTAGATCATATTGTCTCGGAATGAAGTGGATTATATTTATAGAATGTCTACTAATTGCTAAACGACTTCTAACGAACAGCGTGAATGGTTTTTAAACATGTTTTATGTTTAGAATGTTTATTGATTTAATTTGATCAATTTTCTTTGGAGGAATTATAACTTAGACAAATTTAGTATTCATGTGTTTTCACAAGAAGAGCTAACATTACTCAGTTTTCGAAAATCGGACTGAAACATTACGGAATATACTATTTACTATGTATTTTTTCAAAAATATTAATCAACAGTCAGTTAACAATCCAAATTGTTAAGATAAGAGTTAATGAACTAAACAAAACTGTGTTTGTTCAATAACACTGTTTGTTACAAAACAATTCTTTTTATTGACGAACCGATTGAACACCACACCCAACGCCTCATCAATGAACAAAAAGTGGCTAGGATCTAAAAAAAGCATTTGCTAAAGTATTCAAAACCAACAAAAAACAAGAAATGAAAAATGAAACAATCATAAAAAGTGACCGATAAAAGTCACTTGGATAGACAGTTTAGATGGCTTTTTGTGCTGCTCTCGGTGCAAACCTTTTAAGCTGGACATCGTTTTCGACAAAGTGCAGTTTCATACAATAAAAGAGAAACCCCAACGAGATAACAATGTTTGAATCTTGGCTATTGTGGCAATTTTAGTGGAATAATGACTCTTAAAGTTGTATATATGTATGTACATATTCGAAAGTGAGTGAGATATTGTGCTATGTGGCACTTGAAGGGTGAAATGTTTTATGTCGCATTTGGCATGGGTCAAGTGAAAGATGAACACTTTTTTAACCTCTTTTTCACACTTACAATCATTTTTTTAAAGCTTATATGTGTCAGTCTGTTGTATATTCTTTTACTTTTCTTGAAGGCCTTTCGTACTAGCATTCATTAAAAAAGCCAGTGGAAAATTTAAAGATTTTCCTAAATATGTTAGTTGTAATTTCTTTAGATGGTGCGTCTTTTTAGATCTGGAAATAATCATATATGATTGATTGATATGAATCATTATGCTGTTAACAAAATGTCAGATGTTTATGACCAGCATCCGTTCTTGTTAGCATGATATATTCAGCATATACAACCGAAAGTAATTTCTTTCATAACATTCTTCATAAAGGTCTTTGAGTACCTGCGAGCAAAATAACTTGTGTAGATACTCATATTATTCTGTTTGGCGTAACCATTTCATATGATATGATTTCTGATACAGCTTCCAATAATCAGGGGAAGTCTTTTCGACTTAAAAGGGGAGTACTCCGTTAAAACGGCAAAAACCGAATCTTTTTTTCGAAATAAACTATATATAAAAAATAAGCTGTTAAAGTTGTCAAATTGAAATTAGAAATGAAGATTAAAGTTTCAGATTCATATTATTAAAAAAAATTAAAAAAACAAAATGAGGATCGTCCTGACCAAGCGCTTGAGCGGTATCAAACAAAAGAAAAATATCCATATATGACCATGGTTGGTTAGTTGGTTGTAGTGGGAGCCTCCTTTATCCAAAGTTGGGTCACTTAAGCCACTATAGGCCCATTATATGTGACCATATACCAAAAAAATATTAGTCTTGAGTATAAACTAATGCACGGACCCAAATTTGAAGCAATAAGTAAGTTTTTCACGAATCGGTGCACATTTGAAGATACGTGCAACGATTTTTGACGTTTTTTCGCTCTAACCTTAGACCCGTGCAGTAGTTAAATAGTTAATAAGTATGTGTGGAAAATTTCAAGTAAATCGAATGAGTAGTTTTTTCACAAATCTGCGACGCGCACAAAAATATGAAAAATATGTTTCGAGAAAAACGCGTTTAAAGTTCCTTTGGTTTACGAGAATCATCTATTCTTTTTCGACTTGGAAGCATTTTTAATCTCAATTTTTGATGTTTACACAGTGAAATTCGAATATGCACTAACTTAGACTATGTAATATAACTTGTATGTATTGTATTAGAGAGTATAATTGTCAAATAGTTACAAAGCGGCGTATGTTCGGGTACTTCAATGCCGCTTGCGCTCCAAAAAGCATAGAAAAATGGGAAGGGACTACGATCCCTCTAGGATGAAAGCCAGTTCAGATATCTATGTAAAATCTTGTAGAGGTATTTTGGAAGTACTTTTCTAACGAAATATCCAAAAAAAAATGTTTTTTTTCAACAGGATACTTCCGCCTAATCAGGAAAAACTTGAACCGATTTCACAATTTATCATTTCAAATATTCAAATAATTTGTTTCTGATTGGCTAGAGTTTAAAAACGCCTAAAGAGTTTTATCATCAAATATTACGTTTTGAACAGAAATAATAATTCCCTGAAATATAGCTTGCTTTTCCAGGTATGGAACTTTTGATAAAGTTGTATGTGATTGTAGCGGTCAAATTTTGTTGTTATTTTAAATTATGTTTAATTTTCTTTGGCAATTAGCGCAAATATATTTCCAAGATTCGCGTTCTGTGCACCAAACTTATAAAGCACTTTGTTCAATTTATGTTGCTCATAACCGTCCATCTGAGTAGCTCATACGCAGTACTATGGAATGATTTATGTCCACGTATACTCTAGTGGACATTGTTCATCCAACACGAGCTCGTACAGTGCGTATCGTGGCAGCTATCGGTACTGTAGAGGATAGTGTGACTGAGGGTTTAAATTTATCGATTTGACGCCATTCTCAACAGCATGATCCCTAAGACGCAGTCGCGGAGATCATAATCAAGAAATTATTTTTAAATACCAAATGCCATAACATTTGCAGGCTAATAATGCCAGAAAATTGACCATTTTAATAGTAATCTGTGTTTTATTTATCCAAAATGTATCATGTCTCTAAAAAACACCCTATTGAAAATTATTATTATACCAAGCATTTATTATCCCATCTTTGAAGTTACAAGATAGGGTATGATTAAATCGGATCTAGGATACCATTTTCATCAGAATTCCTACTGTAGAATAGATTCTACGTCAAGTCAACACTTTTGTCCTTCGTTTGAACGTTTTCAGTTTTAACCCCATTGCCAAAAAGTGTTGTGATTGTCATAATGTGCACAATCAGTTTGCCATAACATCGTTAAAATATCTTTCACGTAAAGATGAGAACCAAATTTATTTAAATGCAATCTGAGAGCAATTCAAAATATGATCGATTCCATTTATCCGAATAGATGTGGAAAAAAGTTAAATAGAAAGTATTAGGTAAATAATTTCATATTCACTAGTCAGTGGTTATATAATTACTTCCTTGTAGATGACGCTGCTGACCACTTAATAAAATGTAGGTTGAATTTTCTGGTGTCTACATTGGACCAAGAAACGGCGTTAATACAACGAAAATTTTTATTTAAAAAACCTTTAACCGTCAATCACAACAATTTTCTCTGCATTAATTTTTGACATGAAAAAAATTATCGTTGTAAGAAGGAAACATTTTCTTTGATATTTCGTAAAATGAAACCTATCGAAAAAATTCGGTTTTCCCATTTTTTGTAATGCTGAAATTTTTTTATTATCATATGAGAGCATCTTGAATCGGTTTGGGTTGATTTACTCCATAAATCTGTCAAGTTTACTTCATTCTTCATGTTACTACAATATATCTATTGATTTTTGTAATGTAGATTTGAACCACTGATGCGTAATCAGAAGTATGTTACTCTACGCATTCATCCAGGGTACATCATCACTACTAGGGCAAGTATTAACCGCTTCCAAAAATTACATTGAACTGGCAATGGTTTTTTTTTTCAAATTTAAAAATAATAAAATTTTTTTTTGATTCTATGAGATATTTTGTTATATGCCTATCAATGAAAAAGCTTGTTTATTAATATAGAAATTCATAGTATTTACGACTCAATATATTATGTGATTGCCATCATAAACACAACCACTTACAGTACACCAATCGAATCATATCTGATCGATTTAATAAAAAGTTCCATTTGCACTCATGGACGAACACGTTGATGTGTTATTTTTATGGGTAATAGTTTTCTGTTTTAGATTTATTGTTCCATTTGCTCCTCCTTCACTATGTGTTGTTGTAAGTCCGCAATTCGCCATTTAATCTGAATCATCTCGTTTTTAATTAAGTAGTTTTAGTAGATTCAGGATTAGTTTGGAAAATTGATTAATTTTGTTTATCTGCACATATTGCTAGAACAACTAAAATGATGAAATTAATCCTTTAATCAAATCTGCATTGCCACTAGCATCTATCAGATGTTAAAAACAATGTTCATTTTAATCGGAAGTACACTCCGTACGTATTTCTCGCTAATTCAACATTGAATAATTTTTTTGGGAAAATATTTCGCATCCTTCTTCTTTCAAAAAATCGTTAGAAAAGCTGTCTCTCTCTTTGTTTGCTACTTAAAAGCTGTCTCTCTATCTGTTTCTGTTTGCTACTTCAATAAGCAATTGTATTTCGACAAAAATTTCATTCCATTAAAACAACCTCTTGTCTCGCATCCATGCGAATTTCATGTAATCCAATATTTTATTTAGCCCACATACTATACAATCGCCCAGCACTCCCATTCTTTCGTTGTGGAGTTTTTTTTTGACTGAAAAAAATCGCATATCCATTTGGTCCTTTGTGAATTGCTTCCAGCACAAAGTATCAAATACACCGAAATAAATTATCCTGAATTTTACGACATTTACATCGACGCGACGACAACGACTACGAAATGACGCGACATTCAACTTTCTACGAAGGACGAAAGCAGCGCCAGATAAAACATTTTCAAGCGTAGTAAATGTTGAAGTCCTGAAAACAGTAGATTTGTTCGGGTACATTTTTTGTTTGTTTGTCGAAAATGAAAATTCGACTAGAAATGTTGCAGACGTACATAGAGTACACAGGATGCTTGAAATGGATCCAAAAAATAGAAGCTATGGAGCAGTCTGACTGGAGCCAGTGGAGAAGGATATTTTTTTGTTGGAGCACGACAAGTTGTTGATATGGTGGAGCATTTGAACATTGGTTGCGTTCTTTTTGTCGCTAAGAATCATTCGAATTTTCGTACAAAGTTTCAAGTGGTCCATAGATCCTTTGGAGTCTGATGTTATTTCCATGGAGTCAAGAAAGATAAAGCTAACACAATTGTCGTTAAAATTTGGAAAATACAATTTCTCTTAGTATTTTCAAGAACCTCTTCGCCAAAAGGATTTTCCTGTTATGCCGGTGCCCGAATACACGTTGGTTTCATCACATTTTGCCACTTACCCCGGGTGTTCTGCATTTTCCTATCATCACACGCAAATTCATCAAATTGGAAAAGTAGATTTCAATTACGCTGTTTTAGATCCGGTCTGTGTCGGATGCTGTTTATTGGATCGCCATCCCCACTCGCCCCTGCTCCTTAATAATTCTCTACGCAAAATGTGACTATATGGACGATGGACCTAGATGGTTTAATCAATAACCACAACAGATACATCTCCTCTGAGTCCGGGATGAATTCAAACCTATGACCAACTTTCTCTTTGCTATCAAATGCAAATTAGTCTATTCAGGCCGCCACACATGAAACAGGGTTATGGGAACTAGCTGTGCCTGCCACAACGCTTGGAAAGCTGAATAAATGATGGGGTGGAAAATGGTAGGACGCACATATGTGAATAATAGCATAGAATGCTGATGCGTTGCTTTGTTTTGAGTGGCAGTAATTTCATCAGAGACTAACGATAGATTATTGTGGGGTGAATTGGGGAGGTTTTCATCAAAAACGGAACATCCGTGCTACTTCATGATGAGCTCTGGGACTTGGATGCGGATGATGAGTGGTTTAAAGAGGGATGAGGGATAGCTTATGACCAAATGAAATAGTTCATGATGAGACTGAGCTTGAACTGATGGTTTCTTTTTGTTTTATGTGTTGTTTCCTGTGTCAAGGTATGCTAGGTAGTGTATGAATAGGGTTAATGGGGGCGAAGACTATGTACTACGATTATACGTGGATTAAGGGCGACTTGCATCGACTTTATATAATACCACATACGAAACCATGGAATCTTTACCTTGCAGATTAGAGCGTTTAGTTTTGCCTCTTTCATAATCACTATATGTATGTATGTGTTTCGTATTAAGAGGTCTAAGGAATTTGATCGATTTTGGAGGAGGAGCTGACACTCATCCCAGCATTATTTAAGAATATTTATAGCATTATTGAAGAATATTTATAGAGTTCTATTTATAAGCGGCAAATAAAATAATTGTCATGTAGATGTTCAGGATAAATTTGACAGTTTCGTAAGGAAAAAGGAAATCTTCTTTGTATTTATTAAATTTAATGAATTGACAAAAAAATTACAGGCAGAGTGAATTACAATACTATCAACAAGATTCACTCAAAATAACCACCATTAGCATCGATCACAGCTTCAATCATGCATCGGAACCTCGAACAAGCTGATGCTACATTCTCCCTGAAAAGGGCCTCAAAAGCTGTTTTAATTTTATCCATTAACTGAACTTTTGTATTACTGGAAGTGCGATTGGTGCCTTTTTAAACTGCGACCCATGCAAAATAATCCATGGGGTTAAGGCCTGGGGACTTTGGAGGCCAAACATTTGGACTGAAGTGAAGTGAAGTCGTAGAAATTTTCAGACAACCATTTTTGACTTTTTCCTGAAGTGTGGCAAGGGTCCGAATCCTGCTGTCATACATAAGACCTACCATTGGCTACCCTTGTTATCCAGGGCTTGACTACTCCACGTAGCCATCTGAAGTCAACCTGACGCCCTCTTGGAAAAAAAGCGGAGACCTTCAGAGGATACACATCCGAAAACCATCACAGTTTGGGGAAATTTAGTCTGCATTACACGAGGAATGTCCTTTGTACTGTATGCAAGCATCTGTTATTTTGCGTGTTGTGTTTTTGATCCTGGCAAAAGTTTTTCTCATCGGAAAAGAACCAGATTATTTGTGGTTCCGCAGGATGTTTCACTTTGCTTAGAAGTTTCTTCGCGTTTATCAAACGTCTTTCACGCGCCTTTTCTGTGAGCAGCTGACCTTTGCGGTGCTTGTATGAGTAGAAGCGAAGGTCTTCATTGAGTGCAAGTTTCATAGTAGAGATTGCAACATTCATTTCACGTGACAGAGCCCGAATTCCAATGCCAGGGTTCTTCAACACCTGTTCCTGCAAATTTGCGAGGAATTCTGCTGTACGAACGCAATCAGATCGTCGGCTAGGGATCTTTCTTCTTGCTACATCCTCGTAGTCACCATTGCAAGTCTCTAGTTCATGCCTGATTGTTTTTACTGTGTTCAGGGTGCATTGGGCAGCAATCATAATATCCTTATTTTGATGGCCGGCACGAATCATCATGATGCAAGTTATTCTCTTCCATGATTCAGGTGGGTTCCAGTCATCCATCTTGTATATGAATGAAGAAGGGTCCAAACTTTTAAATGACGAGTAGTGTGTGTTAATACCTCCAACCCACGGAAAAATAAAATCAATTATAAATATGTCAAATTTATCCCGAACAGCCTGTATGTGTAGCGCCTGCATCACCTGCTACAAAAACTAGTCAATGCTGAACTCCAAATCATTTTGAAACGAATGCCAAAAAAAATATTGGTATAATGTTGACTATTTTGGAAAGTTTTTCGGAATAGCAATAAAAATTTAGATGCTTTATGAAATGACAATCTTCATTTTGATAAGTTTGCTTATCTAAGTATTTAGATATTATTTCTTACTTTTTTTTAAAGAAACAGCGAACATATATTTGTAATTATCGGGTGTTTTTTTTACACGTATAGAACTTTCAATGATATCTGTCAATGTAGCTGTTAAATTTCGCAGTTATTTTAACATTGTATTGGATTTACCTTGGCACCTCGAAATAGTGGAGATTTATCGCTGAAATTCGCATTCCGTGCGCCAAACTTATAGAGCACCTCGTCCAATTTATGATGCTCATAATCGTTCATTTGGGCAGCTCATACTTAAAACATTCATGTCTACGTATACCATAGTGAACATTGTTCATACAACACGAGCTCGTACAGTGCGTATCGAGACAGCTATCGCTACTGCAAAGAGTAGTGTGACTGAAAATTTAACGCGTCAATGGCGAAATAAGACCGGCTATGCTGGAAAAAGCAATGCAAAATTGGATCAACAAGGTGGCGTTCCTAACAGGCAGTTGCTTTGATCATATGCCAGAAATTATTTTTAAACACTAGCTAATAAAACCAAAAAAATGGTCATTTTTAATAATTTATCTGTATTTTATTTGCTTGCAAAGTTCTTTGCTTTTAAAAAAATATATTAAATCAGTTCATATAATTGACATCCATAATAGTAACTCAATTTTTTTTGATGCTTTGTCTTAAAAATTCCATACTTTTTTGTGATGAACATCTGAATGTCTTCCTTGAAGCGCCATTGGTTAAACTGTTTGAAGCAAGTTACCAAAAACGAGTGACAGACTAAAAGGACGACTTCAACATATTTGATATAATTTTGAAACGGCGTAATAAATTTCTTCAATAGCAATAAAATACAAAATCATGGTCAAAATTCTTTTTTTTTTGTTCAAGATGAATTCCTTTCCGTTGGCAGACGCTGCTAGAATCACCGTGGTTACCAAAACTAATAAATATTTAGCCTTTTATGTATTAAAAGAATTTGCCAAAATTGCATGTTGGAATTTTAAATTTAGATTGAATAGACAAGATAGAAAATACGGTAAAAAACGATTCAGACAAAATTTATCTAGGTTTGATGCTGTTTCCAAAATGAATGATTCATAGAAATTTTTTAAAAAAATTAACTGTTCAAAATAAGGACTTGCTTCAAATACACTTTTTAGTTCGAAACTACATCGTTAAGAGAGTTGCTAATTTTTTTTACCGAACACTTACTGATGTACGTACATAGTTTCAGCCTTAATCAAAAACATTTAAAATGTATTACATATAATTTAAATATAAACATTTCCATACCTACGTAATCTCCACCATGTTAGCGTGACTAATGTATCACTGAGAAATTTAATCGTTTCCGCTTCTTGTGCTCTTGATAAGGTCGCAACATGCTTTTATGGTATGTTTTGATGATAGACTTAGTGTATACACAATTGATATCGAGCTCAATGGTTCTTTAGGTGCCGCCAACGGATTTACCCATAACTGCGTTAGTGTTGAGCAATAGATAAGTTTCAAGGATGTAACTCTAAACCTTATTTACATACAATTTGCGGCATTTCGCTGAATATAGTGTTCGATTCATGTTAAATGCATCACGCCTCATTTACTATGAACACAGATGATCATTTGCATAGAAGATTAAAATAAACGTATGAAGCAGTCGATGATGCATATGAGTATTAAATAGTGTTTAAAAATAAAGATGTTGCACCTAAAAAGACTCCAAATGTCGTTTTCGAGACTGGATTGTAATTAATTCAATTGAAATGCTGTTAACTAGTCCTAAATTTGCTCCATTTTTCGTCATAAAATGTAGCAGGATAGTAATGCATCATAACTTAGTGCGATTGTCAACATCTTTAAATCTTTTACGAGACCACTCTACTGTTAAAGTGCTAAAAATTCATTTTGTTTTAAAAATCGATTAAAAAAAACTACGAATGATATTCATTTGGAACTAGGTGTACTTCTTTATTGAAGTCTAACGTTACCATTTTTGTTGTAAAATTTTTTTTGAAAGCAAAATGGCCGTCATACTAACTAGGAGAGGCTCAGGTTATGGAATCACAGATTTGGACAAAATTTGGCACATAAGTAGAAGACGTCAAGGATATTCGATCCTTAAACTATTAGAGCGCAACACTCGTCCTCTTTTGAGAAAAACGTCCTTAAAGTTTTTTGCGTTGCTAATGTATTATTAAGTTTTCACAACTGACAGGAGCTGAGCAGTCTAGGTAGCAAAGGCACTAGCACGCGATCAAGGGGTCGTGAGTTCGATCCCCGGTTGGGGTATTGATTTTCTTTTTGAATTATTGTCGTCGTCGTCGGCGTCGTGTGTTCGATTACCGGGGTGAGTATTGTTTTTTTGAATAATTGTGAATGTAATTTTTTTATGGTGAATCAGCAATGCTCACTTACAAATACATTTATTTTTCCAAAACAGCAAACTGTTCGTTCATTTAGATATGTAAATTATACTGAAAACTCATTGTTGAACGGATAGAGTCTTAAAAACTGTTGTAATCGAAGCAAAATCATAGCTAATGGTAAGATCATCCTTTGTTCCTCGAATCAATCCTGCTTCCTCTTCGTGCCTCAAAGCCAAGTCGGCAAAAGCCAATAAACCAGGGTGGCGCCCAACGTGGCCATGAATGCTATGATGTTGAATAATTAACCACCATAACATTTATGACTAGATACAATGGGCGTCACCGTGGTTTATTGGCTTTTGCCGACTTGGCTTATGTGTCAAATTTCGTCCAAATCTGTGATTCCATAACCTGAGCCTCTCCTAGTAAGAAAGATAAAAATTCAAACTGCGTCTCGTAATATCTTGGCCGAAATATTCATCTGCAAGCATATAGCAAGAAAAATTCTTTTAATCTTGGTTATAAAGGACAGAAATAATCTATTATTGCAGCAAAGACAATTTCATTGACGATTTGGTGCGCGTCCGAACAAAGATGTGTCGATTTACGTCATATTCGCAAACGAAAAAATGATTCCGAAATCTCTAAAACAATTTTTTAAACTGTGATAGTAGGTTATTTCTTTATTTAAATACTTTAAAAAATAGTGTGCAAAGTCTGAAATGATTACTTTTCTTACAATTTTACTACGCACAATGAAAAAGTATGTTTCGAAAAAAAGGGCGGTTGAAGTTTTTTAACAAAATTTTCTCACATATTTCAAAAAACACGAAAGCAACGATTACTAAAATTCGGAGTTGGAAATATTCAAAAGATACCAATCAGCTCCTGCCTCTCGGCATACCGGATTTCTACCGACTAAAACCACCTCCGTTTCCTTCAATCAGTCTCTCCATCAAATTTAGTAATTCTTCGTATTTAAAATTTCAGGACATAGTACTTCCCAGACGATAAGAATCGGTATAAGGGATAGTACCAAATTTGTAAGTTTTAGCGTCCTTTTAGTTAGATTAATAGTTCAGATTATATGTTTACGAATTATTTCCTATTGATTACGTGTTTGGCTTTGACTTTAGTGGAGCTGATTGTCCTTGTATCTTATTTCGAAAGTTGGTCCTGAAGGAAACATTTTTTTAGTTTCGTTTTAAAGGAAGTTGGGTTCGTATGTTTTTAATTTTGTCCGGTAGTGTATTGTAAAAGTTAGCTGCTTTGTTGAAGGGATCTTCTTTTAGCCGATCAGCTCTGGCAAATGCTATAGCAATATTATTCATCTTTCTCATTCTGTAAGTGTTTTTGCCCTCAATTCTATCTAATTTAATAGTGGTGTACTTATTACGGTGTAAATTTTAATGTATGAATTTAGATATTTCCATGGAAATCATGCCTTGCAAATTCAATTCTTGGGCTGTTTTTTAAACTTCGCTCGTTGGAGTTGGCATAGCAAGATTGTAAATGGTCTTATACGCCTTCGTTACTAGTCTGGATATGATCATGAGGTTACCTTTAGAGATTTGGCTCCAATTCAAGATGCCGTAGGAAATTTTGGAAAGAAGATGCGCATACATAAATTGGATTTTTTCTTTAGAACAAAACGAAGCAACGTAGAAGAACAATGAAGACAGCCATTTTTTTCTTTAGATCATTTATGTGTGGAGTCCATGCTAGTTTCTCGTCTATTAAAAGTCCTAAATATTTTATTTGTTGGGTTGTGTCATTGATTTTTATGTGTGGTTGTATTTCAGTCAGCTGTTTGAAAATAATATATTTTGTCTTTCCCGCGTTTATTGTCAATCTACTTTGCAGAAGCCAATACCAATACTTGTCTTGGTCAGTATTTACTTTTGTTCAATTTCGGGATTAGTTTTACCTGAGTATACGAGCACAGTGTTATCTGCGTACATAACCGCTTTCGCAACAAAGTCTGGTTTTTTTAAGGAGTTGATATAAAGTAGAAATAGCGTTGGTCCTAGGATCGTGCCCTGCGGAACACCTATGCCAAATTCTGCAATTTTGCCTTTGACACCTCCAATTAGTGTATTTTGAAATCTATCCGTCAAGTAACTGCGTATTAATTTATTTGCTTTTCCAACAAATCCATATTCACCGAGCCTGGTGATTAAAGTTTCATGTGTAACTGTGTTGAAGGCTTTTTTTTAGGTCCACGAAAAATGCTGCAACATAGTGGCCCTTATCCAAGTACTCATTTACAAATCTAGTTACATCAGGAGTGGCATCTGTTGTGCCTTTGCTCGCCTGGTATCCGTACTGGTTTCTATCCAAAATTTTGTTTTGCAATAATAATTCTTTGATTCGGGAATCTACAATTTTTTCGAGGATTTTACTTAAAGAACTCAAGAGTGAAATTGGTTTATATTTACTTCGTTCGACAATTGTTAGTCTATTATGTTAATATATAGATTTAGAGAGTATCATACTACTTAATATACAGTTATTTCACGACAGAGTTTGCGCGGCTACAATGCCTGCGAGCACTGTGGGAAACGAATTAGTATAAATATCGATCTGAAATTTTAAACACGCATTTTTGAAGCATATCATAATATGAAAGGAGAAAAGAAATCCAGAATTTTTTTTACAATGGTGAGACCCCTTAGGGGGGAAGTACCTTTCGAGGCCGAAAAAAGGTCTTTTTTGCAACTGATTTGTGGGGAAATGAAACCAGTTCTTATCAAATCAGTATAATATTTATTTTAGGCGATGTTTGAGGTTGAAAAAAAGCATATTCTACAAAAGTGAAAGTTGAAAATTAACAAATTTTTCAAGGATCTTGAAAGCCATGTCGTTGCTGACGTCGTAAATTGTGTAAGCGATGCTTGCTGCAATTTTCATCTGAAATCAACAAGCCAAACATTTTCTTACTCGTGAGGGTTTTTTCTAGTAGATAGACTAAAATATTTGCGAAATTCAAAAATTAACCCTTCAAAACAGGCTCAAAAAAAAACAAATTACGATTTTGACGAAAAATTTCGTTGTACTTCCAGTCAAAAATAGTCTCAAAATTATTTGTTCTTTTAATCTTTAGTCTATATAGAACAGTTTTTTATGCTCTTTAAAATGAATGCTAGATGATGAAAATCGATTCACTAGTTTTTTTATTATCACTTACGCAATGTTAAAAAACATGGTTTCGAGAAAAGGCCGTTTAAAGTTTGTGGTCAAGAGAAAAAGAACTCGGCGCCAGGCACTTCCGGGATGCATATCTTCCACAATTTTGAGAATAAGCTTTTCAAACTTTGATATGATATTCTTAGGCGATATATCTATCGATTAAAACAATTTAAAAAAAACGATTTTAAAAAGTGTCTAAAGGTACTTCCCCCCTTAAGGGGTTAGTACCGGTTATAATCTTGAAAATAAATTTTCCATTTTTCAATTTATGATACCTTCAGAAATCATGTCTCAAAATTTTGTTAAGATACTTCCAAAAATAAAGAAGAAGGCAGTTTGAAGGCGCACGTCTTTTTCGCTTTGTAAGCAATATTTTCGGTAATCGAAACTTTAGACGCGTTTTTCTCGAAATTACGATTTTCCAACTGCGAACACTTATTCTCCGGATTGGCCGAACCGATTCAAGTCAAGTTTGGTGTGCTACTTTATTCAAGTATCTCACAATAAAGGCCAAAAACCAATCTAAAAAGTTAAAAAATGTGGCAAATGACACAAAATGAAAAAAGGGATTTTTTCAAAAAACAATTTCAATCAACCGCCATTTTTCTATTTCTCATTTTTTCAAAATATTGTGATGGAATACCACGTAAGAAATATTCCTCTTTGAAATGCGATTTGGTTTTTTTATTTCAAATTCTTCATTCCTGAGATTAACCTTCCGCCGTGGGACGAGGTATTTTTCGAGACATCAACTTTGACGCCCTCTATAAATAGGTAGAAAATGAAAAAAAATAGAAAAGTTAATTTTTTTGTAATATTCAAAATGTGTTTTTTACCCATGCAAATTTTAAAATTTGCATACAATGAAGGAGCTGAATTTTTTTTGAAAATAAATCTGTTTTTTAGCATTCTATCCGGTACTACCCTCTTCAAACATTTATTTCGAGATCAAGCGATTTTCTGTGACTTTTGACTGTTTGAATATTTCAGTTGAGATTTCTAAATATTTTATGAAAAAAGAAAACAAAATTCTCTTGTCCTCATTTCATGACATTTTCTCTCAACAAAACATTTTCGAAACTTATAGAATCAAAGAATATTATTATCCATCGCTAGAATATCTCAAATATGATCTTTTTAGTATTTGCGATTTAAAAATTAAGCAGAATTAAATACAAAATATTTGAAACACTAAAATTTTATGGCGAAACAGTTCAAATCCTTCATAACATGAAATTCTTTCGGTACAGCAGTTATCCGATAAATTTTCTAAAATTACTTAAACATTCAGAATATAAGCATCCATCAAACGAACTTCCGAAATCTTCAATTACTCGAAAACGGCTGGCTGTGATTCAAATTCCGTATTTTCGAGAAACAAAAAATTTAATGCCGATAACGCGCTCCAGCGCTTTAAGGTAATAAAACTCACTAATGTGCTCAATGTGAGGTCGTTAATGCATTACCCAGTAGCAGCAACATTTCACAACTGAAAACTATGTAAAATGTAAACATATCGTAGGAACGCATCAATCCACATATGTATACCAATTTGCTATTCAGCCGTTGCATCGCGCAATAACACTTCGAAATGATCCGCTTGTGAATTAACCAAACGTACTGAAAACGTAGAGTATTTAATCTGAAGTACCCATCAAAATCTTTTGATTAAAAACTTCCGAACGAGCTACGTTTGATGGTTGTTTTTTTTGTGAGGTGTACAGCAACGTATGAGCACATTCGAGTACGTTTGTATGTTGTTTGTGTATCGAAGAGCGACTGTTCAGGTAGTGCCACTTTGTTGGTGCAGATATGAAAGATATGTGGTAAGAATTCATTCGACACGTTTAACTCAAAGACTTTGCTCAGCCACCTGAAATAGAATTTTCCAATCACGTTCAATTTCCAATCGGCCGATAGAATCTTACAACACGTATTTTTCCTAGAATAGAGTATGCACGTTCAAAAGGATTTCATATTGGAAAAGTTCGTTATTTCTCAAGCAGTACGATCGCGAAGTGTCTGTATTAATCGAAAGTGACTATGTGGTGGTGTTACCAAGTTAAGGTTTTAAAATTCGAAACGCATAATGTAAATTCACAACTTGCTATAATTCTAATGGCATTATAGCGTGCGAAATTGTCTACTTAGAAACATTCTCCAGAACATACCATCCAAGCCAGACGATTTAATCCATGGTTTTGGTACCTTCTCTTTTCAAATGCATTTCCAGCGCATTTTTCCTTTTTAATTTCTGTAAATTATGTACCGATATTCTGGCAACACTCTTTACTTATCACAATTACCTGATCATCCCTAAGAAAACACGAAAAACGTAATTTTTTAATGGTGAATAAAAAATTTCTTTCAATTCTGATTCATTGTATATTGTCGAACAGAAAATCATTCGTTGAATGAATTAATCCACGGTATCTTAGATGTTCATCAAATAATTGTAAGAACTTGTATTCTAGCCGAAGATACATACGTGAAACAGGATGTTGAGGGGTAAGAATGTTTATGATAAACATTCATGGATCAGCTCCTTCGGTTGTCTAGCATAAATGCTGATTGCCGGCTAATGGCTCATCACAATCAGGTGCATAAATTTTCAATCCTCGAGTAAACAAACGGAAATTGAAGTAAGCATAGTTGAGATGAGCAGAAGCGGTTCTTAGCACTTGCATATGCATGCCTTGAATTTATAAACATTATACAGAGGCTAATGAACGATAATAGAATGCAATCAAGGATGTTGTCTTTGATTTGGTGATTTCGAACGATTTCAATTCAAAATTGAAATTTGAAATTGGGTCAACACTTGCTACCAGAATTTGTTAATGAAGTGCTTAAAGATGATCAGTTCATTATAGAAGAGTATTTCACAGAAATTATAGGTTTTATAGATAGTTCATACTGCAGGTAAATGATGTTGATTTGACATGAAGTACTGTTCGAAACCCTAATTTTGGATAAACTTGTCCTCATTATTCAAACATAGATATTAATTGATATTAGTATTCTGTTCCTTATGCTTATGATCTCAAAGACAACCAACCTCGCCTAAAAAGCAAGCGGTCAACATTAAAAACTAGAGTTTCTTCACACATATTCTTGTAAATTCGTTGAAAAATATGCACACTCACACAAATTGTGCATGATGATAAGGTAAGGATTGGCAAGCACGGCTAGAAACACTCTGTAAACTTTATACCAAAAAGTATATTTTCCAAAGCCAAGAGGAAAATATTCCCACATCACGATACTAGAGATGGACCAAAGTCCGAGGAAGTAGAGCTTGTTTCTCCGAATTCCTGCTTCTACCATGGCTTCAAGTAAATCATGCCGAGCAGGGATGACTGGGTCATAGAAAGGGGTGAGATGTAGGTATCGGTCGACAACTATACTGATGGATCAAAAATGGATGGAAAAGTTGGGTGTTGTTTTCTCAAAACAGCTAGGTCTGAAACTATCATTCCGGCTTCTAGATCACTGCAGTACTTCAGACAGAAGTCATTCCAATATACAAGGCAGTAGGCTGGAAAAGAAACCAGAAAATATCGTTAAGAAATTCAAAGATCTTCTCTGACAATCAAGCTGTTATCCAATCAATACCTCATCCAAAATTGTAATGGAATATCATACACAACTGAGCCTTATGTCGCTTCATGGTTAATTTATCCTATATTGGGTACCTGGGAAGAGTACTATACTCGGAAATTACAAAGAGCTGGCACTAAGCTCCAGGATTATATAATAACACCGGAAGTCGAATTCAAGCAACATTACATAGAAGCTGTAAATAGGGCCTGGCAACTGAAACAAGCCTGAAAGACACTCAGGCAAACTTGACACGCACTGAGCTCCAAACGAACCAAGCAGCTCTTCAATATGAGCCATGAAACGTTAAGTTCCATCTTATGCGTACTGACGGAAAATTGTCTAATTAGCAGATTTACAGATGAATTGGGCGTTCCCTTCAACAGCTTCTGCCGGAGCTACAGATCGGAAGAAGACGAAGAAACGGTCCAACATTTTCTGTGTGAATGCCTAGCACTATCCAGAAGACACATGCAAACCGTAGGCTCACCCTTCCAGGATAACCTCACGAATTAGATAGCCAGCTTCATACGAGAATCTAAATGGTTCTCATCATCCCGCATCTAGATTCTGGTGCCGTCCCAATCTCGTTGTGGTATCACAATAAACCTGTCATGGCCCAAGTAAGCCATCTCTTGATAAAAACGGGCTACCTGTACAAGCGACCAGCGAACCGAAGAATTTCTTCATTTTGAAAATGGTTTAATTTATTTGGGAAAAGAATTTTTTTCATTTGGGAAAAATTTTCATTTTGGATAGAGTTTAATTCAATTGGGAAACGCTATAGAGATAATAAGAGTACCGTTAACACGACATATTATAATTTCTTACGAAGTTTTGCGTCAATAGTGGATTTTGGCAAATATCGAATACATTATAATGTAATCAATAATGATGTGAAAATGGAAAGAAAAGCTTGAATTCAATAAATTGGGAAGAAGTTCAAACGATTTGGGCAAAGGTTTAAGTGGCATGGAAATTGCTACACTTATGATCCCGCAGAAAGTTGTTGGGCAATCTTTCGGGGATTCAGTTTTTGAAAGTATGTTACAGATGGATTCATTGAACTGGACCCCTATCAATTTGGCTTGTCCTGCATGTAAAGCCATGAAGATTCCTCAAGTTTCAGCTCAAAATATGTAAAACTACGCCCAGGGTAATTTTTTTAGGTTGTGACTGTTTGTTGATTTTCAAAGTGTTTTGCATTTTTTTTTAATGACAAGGTCTAATTTCCTCAAAAATAATTTCCAAAATATTTTTTCCGACGTAAAATGACTTGCTGAACACGATTCCGTGGTCAAACAAATTTCAAAAAATCATGGAAAGCCGGAAAAGCCGTTATATTTGATAAAAATAATAGTAAAAATTTCATCTAGGCAAAAATAATTTAACACCCGTCAAAAACAGAATACACTCTACTTCAAGATGAAATAATTTGTTGTTGGTTATTTTAGCTTCCGCGCCCTCTACAGTGCAAAAAGGACGAAAAATCGTTAAAAAAGGCAATTTCCGGAAAAATCATTAGTTTTCTGACTCTACCTATCCATTGAAAACTCAATTCTGAGCACGGATTCGGATTCTTCGCACAATTTAATATAACAAATGATATTTTAACCATTTTCATCACATACAATACAATTTCCGATAAGAATATCTGTCGTTGAAGTGGTTAAACTTCGCTATCATTTATGTTTTATTTACTTTCGCAAATTACTATGCAAAAATGTACACCCGAGAAAAGTCTGCAAGTAGTGGAAACTTATTTCCGAAAATCGCGTTCTGTACGCCAAACTTATAAAGCACTTCGTCCAATATAAAGCACTTCGTCCAATTTATGATGCACATTATCGTCCATCTGAGCAGCTCATACGCAATACGTGTACTTAATAGACTATGTTCATCCAACACGAGCTCGTACAGTGCGTATCGAGGTCACTATCACTGCTGTAGAGGAAACATGGAAAACTTTGAGTAAAGATATTGGATTAAAGCTCTATGTGATCCAACTAGTGGAGCATTGTACTGCTTTTCATGGAGATACGTGAAGTCACTTGTCCAAGCTAATAAACCAGCAACTAATGATGAAGTGGAAGCCAACATTCGTCGTGTTATTAGCGAAATATGACCGACTATTCTGGATAAAGTAGTGCAAAATCGGACCGACCGGATGACGTTCCTAAGACGCAGTCGTGGTGTTCATATGACAGAAATTTTTTTTAAACAATAAATGCCATAAAATTTGCAATAATTTATCTGTGTTTTATTTCTTTAAAAAGTTCTATACCACTAAAGATAACACCCTATATGTTAGATCTTTAAAAGTACTCAATATTCAAATGCATGTCGTGCTAATCCCTACTTGCTTTTACCACATTTTTTATCAAGTTCGCTTCTCCCTATAACTTCTAATGTATTTTTTATCAAAGAATAAAGTTCGATTTTGCTCGAAAATTTTTTTCAAACGAATCATGTCTCCACAGTAAAAAAAAATCGTAATTCAAAAAAATCTGCAATCTCCCCTATGCACTGTTATAATGGCCAAGTTAAGTAATTCGAATCAATGTTAAAGCACTTCTTTCTTAAAAACTCTTCAGCGTTCGTGAATCGCAGCATACTCAACTGGTAGTGCAAAAATCCAACCCATCATCGGCAATTGCAAAAATTGTTCCCATCCCCACGTTCCAAGTGAAAACTTGGCGTGAGAATTTCACACGCTTAATCGCCGTTCCTCAAACACTTTTCCAACAACGACACCAACAAAAAACTATCTAGTAGCATGCACACTAACTTTATTTCATTAGCCAGGAAGAAGTCAACAAAAAGTTCTAGGCATGGATGCAATCAAATATGGGAACATTTGCTAAAATCGTTAGGTTCCGCTTTGGAACCTCACGTCGTCGTCATCAGCATTGGAATCGGCATATGTGAGGAGAACACATACGTGATTATCAATTTCCCATGTTAATTTCCTTGGCATAGGTTCACTCCTATAGGTGTATATACATGCCTTCGTGTGAATTATGTAATATGTGGCTGATGATTAACGTATGGTTAATGGAGGAGCTTAAAGGTGCTGTACTTGCTTCCGTAGCCGCAAATTGAGTTATCGCTGCCGTTGTCGTCTGTTTACCTTGATTTGCTTAAGCGGTACAGCACAAAAGCCAACATTTGACGTTGATCCGATTTACCACAATAGTAGAAGCGTTCGTGCCAATTAAGCATGAATAGTGGATTTTAAGGTTGTTTGCACAACTGATTGTTGCATGAAACTAAAAACTGACGACAGGTGTGTTGAAGTGAAAAGTCTTCAGAAGTAGGGTAAAATGACAAAAAAGTTCACACTGAAACAATTTTTAATGAACAAAATGAAGTTCTACTTTTACTTTCATCTGCTAAAATGCTGAAAGGCTGAGACAAAGTAGTTTTAAGTTGAACTTTTGAACCTTGAAACGCGAACATTCAAACAAAATTTTATAGCGTACTTGAGGACACACGAAACCAAGCCCGTTTTCAATTGCCTGTATCTTCAAACCGAGAGAATTTCTATACAGTTTTTTAAAACGTATATTGTGGTGAACCTTATTTTAAGTGGTTACATAGGTCTTAGAGGAAAAAGTTTAGCATTTCAAGAAGTTGTAAAAAAATTTCAGCTAAAAACATTGATATATGTCAATTTTCCTGCAGTTTTGCTCGTCCAAACTTTTTTTTGCGGTAGGCAGTATATCTCGGTGTAGGTTCATCTCAAATCAAAAATTCAAAAAAAAATCTTATAGTTTACGCCCTTGGCTCGTGCTTGAACGAAGGAATTGAAAAAAAATGAAATTTAAAGTTTTGAGATGGATTTGAATGAATTTTCGTCTCATATTTTTTTTAGCATTTTTCCGTTTTTAAAATATTTGTTTCGTATAAAACAAAAACGAGTCGACCGAATGAAAATCCCTTCGTTCAAGCACGAGTCAATACTATAAAGAGAAACTGTGCAAAGTTTCAGTAAAATCGGTGAATTCGTTTTCGAGAAATCGTGCCTACCGCACGGAAAAACAAAGTTTCGAGAAAAAGGCGTTAATGAATTAAAGTTATTTTTTAGCGACTTACATCGAGTCGTTGATTCCAGGTCCATACAGTAATTCGTTTGCCTCATTCGCGATGTTCAGAGCATCCTTTTGATGTTGTGATGTTTGATGAAAAAAAGGAGCTGATTTTACGCAGTAGAACCGCGCTGCATGCGTATAATACACTAGGTAAGGTAGAGCGCACGTAGCGACCACGCGGTATTCAAATCTATATAACTCCGGTAATATTGCTCGAATTTAATTCAAATTTGGTGTGAATACTCTTGGAGAACTATACTTTCATATTAAATAAAAAAAATTCAACGATTTTTTGAAAATACAAGACCTGTTTAACCTCTTAAATCCTGACAAATTTTGGCTCATTGAGTAAAAATAATTACGGTCGTAGGTCTTTATTCTAATTTTTTCGCGCATTGTTTGCTCATCCATTTTTTTAGTTTGTCGTTTCGAATGGCCTTAAAATTTTTTTTCTTCAGAATACCTTCCTTCGAATTTCTTGCCACGTTTACAATGGTTCCAATGATTTTCTAATTTTGAATGAGAGTTGCAACACTGCCTTTAAATTTCACACTTTATCTCCGTGGCATAAATTTTTGGGAGTATATAAACTCAGAAATGTATCTTAAACTTTCGCTTGTTTATTTTAATGAATTCCATAACATCCTAGAGTGCAGCCAAGATTAACCAATTTTGGTTGTTATATTACTCCGCATCGTATATCCTGAAGAAACTGGTACCCTTGTGGGCTAATAAAATGTCCTTACTATCTTCAAACTGGCAAGCCATGTTATTCGCTGATAAGAAGACATCAAATGAATTTTTAAAAGGTGTCTCATCGCGAAAACGGAATCAACGTTATATGCGTTTGTGCCCTAAGCACAAGATTGTGTCTTGAAACTGGAGACTTCTTAAGCCATTTTTTCTAATTCAATAGTATGTAATTTTAGGTTTTTACCTCCATTTAACACAAAATTATGCTAAACAAAACTTATAGAAAATTATAGTTTTTAAAATAATTTCAACATAAAACGTTAGCAAGAAATGCCATAAAATGTCTTAATTACAAAGGTTTTTGTTGGGAATGTTTTCATGAATAGAATATTACATCCTGGTTTAAAATTTCAATGAAAAACATAATCTGACTAAGGATGCAAATTTCCGCCGTATTTATTTTTCGGTTGCTTTCTTATTACAAGCATTATAATAATAATAATAATAATAATAATAAAAGCTTTATTAGAACAAAAAAAATTTCAAGGTATTGTAAAGGTACACTAGATACATTTTTTTTATTTTAGGGGTCAGACAGTGTCTATGCAACTATGATATATTATATTGTTTGTAATGCTAATATTAAAGACTGAGGAGTATATTACTTTAGGAGAAAGCTTAAAAAAACCTGGTGATAGGCTTAAAAAAGCTAAACTTAAAACTAATAAGATTATTTACATGTGGAGTGTTGATGTCTAAATCTTCGATTAGTGTGATATTGCTAGAGACTAGACACTAAAGACACAATTAACGGGTTGTCGCAATTTCTACATTTTGAAATGAACTTTTCGTATCTCTTGTCTGCAGTAAGTGCGATAGGATAAATGTTGGCAAGACTGTGAAGGAGCCGAGTGAAATACTAAAAAGGTTTATTTAATATAATCTTTTGGCATTTGTTTTGCAATATTTGTAGCTTTTTTTGTGGCAGAACGCGCATCTATTCCAAATGGCGCAACCATATAATAGAATTGGCTGCATTATAGCTTTATAAAAAATTAGTTTGTTTGAGATTGAGAGTTTAGACTTTCTGTTAATAAATGGGTAGGTACTGCGAATACTACTAATAATCTTAGATCCTACGGAGTCAGTGTGACATTTAAAAGTCAACTTCTGATCAAGGTGCATACCTAAATATTTAACATCTCTCGACCATAGGGTATTTGTCCTGAGTACAAATATAATAAATTGTAATTAAAGTTAACCATTTCAGCTTTTTATGAAGTCAGAAAAAAACCTTATCATGAGTAGCAATTTTAAACTGTTCTTGACCTTTTAGATAGTTCATCATTTTTCTATGTAATATAGAGAATACTTGATTGTTATTTTTAAATCATTTCTAGTTGTTATATTTAATTTATTGCATTCTTAATTGATTTTATTTATTTATTTTTGTCTATTGTCTACGTAGATTGTGAAATGATGACATAATTGTTTTTTAATTCGATTTTTATGTACTCTTTGATAATATTTTCTACTGCTCAAAATATTTATGTTGTACATAAAATAAAATTTTACGAAAAATTTGAAAATTGTTAAGCTTCACAAAAATTTTCCCAGCATGTAAATTGTTAATATGACGTTGCATGGGACCTTATAAATATATAAGGTTCCATTATTTTTGGCACCACGTTCAGTATACGTCGTTTACGCTGGTCTCACACATTTGAGTTTCCTTCGACTAGCCTGCGATGCGATCCGTTGTGCATAACTATCCGCAAACCTCACCAATTTGAGCGCATCGGAGGGTAGCATGATCGAGGCGTAGGTGACTGATGATAGATCATAATCATAGGAAAGAATATGAAAACGTGACGTGAAAACGTATCTTGGCACAAATTTCAAATTATTTCACCTAGCTCTACGAGTTTTCGGTCTTAAAAAAGGTAAAAGAAAACTTGACTTCTTCCTGGAATTGCCAACGATGTCATGCTGTAGCGCTGCATTTTCAAGTGTGGTGAATCGAAGAACGTTTGTGTTTTTTTTTTTGCTATTCAGGGGTGTCTTAGCCGTTTCACATGAATACAAATTTTAGGTGTTATTACCGTTTGATTGATTCTGCTCCATATTAACTGTGAAACTTTTTTCAAAATGAAATTTGCCAGAACTTCGGAAGTTGGCTTTTAAGTAAGTTAGGTTTCGTAAATTCTTGTAATTTAAATTTATTTTCAAAATATTTTATTACCTAGAGATCGTGGCCTAAGTGAGCCACCTTTTGATAAAGGCGGCTGCTACTAAAACCAACCAACCTTTAACTTGATAATCTTGTACCGTTTTCAAATTTATTAAATTTTCAATAAGAAATTCCATAAACATTTAAATAACACTTCTTTCCTTTATTTCAGATTAGCCAAACCAAACAATCAACTTATTAAAAATAGTTCAACACCAAAATGCAACAGCAGAAATACAACAATCAGTGCTTTTCGTTGTAGCTTCAAAAATAAGAAGCTGATAAATTCTACGAAAAATACAGAGCCATATAAATTATCACCTATCAAGGATATTTTCCATTCAAGCTTCAAGTGAACTACCAGAAAATCAATCTACCAAACAAAAAAAAAATAGTAAAATCATCACCAGCAAAATGGAAACAATCGGTTTCGATGATGATCCACCGCCAGAACCCAGAGATGGTTGGCTCCTAGTCCGCATCCACGTGCCCGAATTGAATGTCTACAAATGCCTGCAATTTCCAGCCGATCGTCTAGTTTGGGATGTGAAGCAGCAGGTCCTCGCTTCTTTGCCTAAGGTAAGTCCCGAACCTATGGTGCCTCACCTGCATCGCATCACACTTTCCATAGAAAGCATTCCATAAGCGGAACCATAAATCGCACCGAACATTGTTTCATCATTGCCTCGTCATTCAAACATTGTTTCTTGTCTAACGGTCAACCGAAACCGACTTAATTCCAATCCGAGCAAATGACCATAGTCAAATCGGTTTCCACTCAACTATGCACAAAGCTTAATTGGACACTGCCAAAGAAGAGAAACAATACCAAACAATAGAAACAAACATTCAAACAAGCAGACATCCCTGCCATTGCATCAATAAAAACAACAATTCCCTAGTCACGGTCATCATTCCGAGCGAGACAATATCGATTGGATTTGAAAATCGTGACTGGAATTTGTTGCGTGGACTCGAAGTGAAACCCCACAAGTTGCTGAGCGAAATGTTGAGTTTGCTGTTGGGTTTCCCTAAGAAATTTAAATTTTATTCGATATGAGCATATTTTGAGGGAATTCACATGGGCAATAAGTTGGACGATATGTGCGGATAAGCGAAATAAGGGATGAACCACAAAAGAATTGCTGATGGTCTGTCTGTGCTTCGGAAAGTTGGAAATAAGTTCAAAAAATATGTAAATTAGCTTTTACAACAGAATGCAAAGATATTTTGCACGTTTCCCGATAAAAAAATTACCACCCATAAAAAGAGATGATGGTGAATGTTAATGAAGATGTTACTATGTATCCTTCCAACGGATTAAATTGGCTCTGTATATCCCTGTAAACAAATTTCTCTACATACTTTCTTAACAAAATTTCTGAATCTAGAGCTAATAATTTTAGAAGCAGACTGCAACTGAACTGAATCATGCCAAGAAAATTATACTATCGTTCTAATCCAAAAAGGCCTTAGAACGGCAGTATACCACCTGGATCTGTTATGTCCAAAATCCGATTCTCACTTTATTTAATATGAAATGCTATTTGCCAGCTCCCTACCATATGTACCGAATGATTGCCAGTATAATACTCTCCAGCACACAATCATCTTCCGAATAACTATCAGTTCTATTAGTATCACTGTAAAGTCACGTTTAAATATTTACCATCGTTTATACTAATCTGCAACATTGCACTTATACTCTCAACCAGTATTGTTGCAATATACAAAACCAAATCCAGACTTAGGTAGTTGAACGTCTAAGGATTTGTAGATTTCAAGATAACTATTGCCCACTGTTGTCACCATTCTAAAACACTCTCTCCCCGAATGAAAATTTATGATTCTTAGTTTCGGCCCCCTAAAATTTTTAGTCAAAAAATTTCTCACCAAAAAAGACGAAAATCAAACCAACGAGAACCAAAAAGAAAGATCTAAAATAATGAATAATGGACTTCAAAAAGAGGCTTGAAATATCTTACCATAACATTTTTGTCTTACGAAACATTCGGTAATTCTATCTGACTATTCCTGAATTCCCACAATTTTCTAATATTCTACTGTGGCAAAGATAGAGAATTGACAGAGGAACCTAACTGAGGTAAATTAAGTAAGAAATAATCTCTTTAAGAATAGTGAATGTTGATGGAGTCTTTTTGAAAACTGTTCTTCTTTCTTTGTAGTGCGTGACTCTCAGAAATAATGAAACTTATTGAATCTAGAAATTCTTGATCTGCTGGTCTCCTTTCTTTTTTTTGAAATATGACCCGACCCGATTTTTTTGCATGTCCTCATTTTATTTTGGCTACTTACAATTTCCCAGTTACTGCACTTCGTCATATTTTCAATTCTAGGTTTCAAATGCATTCCATAATTTATCACTGAAGTTTATCTGTTGTAAAGATGCCACTTAATGAATCGATTTTCTGAAGAAACTCAATTCGCAACGCCTAGACGGCAAAATAAACTACATCGAATTGCTGCATGCATTAATTTATTGTGTGAATTCTGGGTTATTAGTTTCGCTCGACCTTCGCACTTACTTAAAACCTCACCTTTTCTAGCTCCCATCAGTGTTCTGCTACTGCATAGTCTCGCCTGAAAAAATGCGGTATCTTGAATTTGTCTTCCTCCGCGATTCAAAAAGCACATTTTTTTAAGGGCTTACCGAATCTGTGGTATCTGAGAGACATTTTAAAGACTTCTTATCAAAAGGATTCGTAAAAAGCACAAATTTACAAAATACTCTTTTATGCATAAGAATTAGTATAATATTTTTTCTCTCGATCGTTTGCTGGCTTCTTTGCAAAATCTTTTTTGTCGGCTTCTAACCTAACCATGATCCTTTTTAACCTACAATCAATTGTTCCGTACGAGTTCAATAATATATTTCAACCATTGCTACCGGAATTCTTCTAGTTACTAGGAACGCTCAACGCTTTTAAGCCAGATTATTATCTTTATGGTGCTGGTTTTTATAATTTCTTCATAATTCAGGGCAAGCCCCTTCTATATATTCTGTTTCTATTTTAAATAATCAAATTCTAACGATTGTCAATTTATTTAAAAGATTCTTTTGCCAGGTTATCTGCAATTTGCATATATAAACCGTTGAATTTGTCCGATTTCTTGAATGTTCAAGATTGGACACTGATATATCAGTAAGAATTCTTATCTTTCCATATCATTCTGTGCAAAAAGGTTCCATCCAGCGTTGGGAGGGGTTCGTCTAACGACACTTTGTTCATAATTTATTTCATCTCTGATCTCGATCGCAGCCACAGTAATTTTAGAAACGTAGCTAAGATAGATATATTAACTTTTACTTTCTCATGAACAAATCCTTGCCAGCTTTGTCTCTCTCTCTCTCTCTCACGCTTATTCAATACATATAGCCTTAGTTGCTGTTTTGCTTGCTCCTATCGCGCCATTTCCCGGCGCTCCTCAAGGGGTCGATACTAATAGGCTCACTATTTTTCTTCCCATGATCAGTCCCTTTAATAGCTACACCGAATCAAGGGATTCTTAGAACCGAGCCTAAATTTCCCTGAAGGTCTTTTGAGAATTTTTTTTGGCCGGTCAATTTTATCTGTTTCATTTCGCATGACTTTCAGGACGTTCAGACCACAAACGAGGCAGTGATCGTTATGAAACGTTTGGATGAACTTGTTTGGCCTCTGAAATGCTAAGAGGGTGGTGCTTGCTGGCAGTCTAGTTCAGTTCGACAGAAATGTGTACGCGGTTAGTTTTCCCCTAGTCTATGCATTTGTTTACTACCTAAATTATTTCATCCTAGATAACATGAAACTTCCAAAAAACACCCAAGTGGAAAAACCCAAATCAATTAGCATGCCAACTGAAGGCATAGCTTCTATTTTGCTCCAACAAGTTTTGCAACAAAAAGAAGGCCTCCTTTTTATCGAATAAGTTTCTCGCGCTTTAATTGACTTTATCATCATGTTCAAAAGCAAAAATTACATTACATTACAAAAAGAAAAGATGCCCAAACAAAATAAAATACTTACCCCCTAGCAGTGGCGAGGCGTTCATATAAGCCGATTCCCATCGGCTTCACTTTCCAAATATGTTCCAAAAATGTCTAACACTTCAGCTTTATAAGGGAATAAAGTGTTTATTTACTTGCATGCATCACTGTAAACATGCACAATCGTTCCACTTGATCTCAGTGTTTATTCCATCATACTCCATTCTCTTCATTCTACACATCCTCATAGTTCCATAATAGCCAGCAACGCGATCAACATCTGTAAGAGTTGCAGCAAAGCTTTCCGAGTCTCGAATTCATCAATAATTTAAGGTGCCGCGGGGATTCAACTCCCGTTTGTTGGAATGACAGCACGGTTTTCCTCAATAGGATATGGAAACAAATCAAAAAGCCGGTAGCGTTCCCGGCTTGCGAATCATCTGTGAAAATTGATGCTAGAAAATCATCGGCTTACCCACAGTAATTTTTCACCCCTCGCCACTGCCCCCTAGACGACGTCACTCCAGTCGAATTCATCAGACATTCTTTCTGGTTACCGTCAACTGTAGCAGTCGCCCCATATCCCAACGAAAATGGTGGTGGCATTTGAATTTTCCACTGGGTTTTTTATAATATAAATTATATATCAAAAGTAATAAAATAAAGTGGAAATTAAACATATGGGATCATTCATACTAAATTATACTAGTTGGCATTTATTTTTCTTCGAACGATTTTAATAAAACAAAAAACAAATCGCAACAAAAGATTATTCGCAAAATAGATCCCTTAAAACCTTAGATGGATACAAGTTTTTTATTCTTTTTGAAATTGACAATTGACAATTCTTAATTCTTTATTGTATCGGGAATAAATATCTCATAGATTTTAATTTTCATTTGTATTTCATCTGATAAGTAATTTTAAAAGGAATGTAAATAAAATAGTTATGTGCTTACAAGGCTCAATTATTTTTCGAACTTAAGATTTGATTTTACGATTCTGTTTGCAAGTTTTGATGTGAAAGTTTTTCAGAACTTGATTTGATTATCTTATGTATATGATATTACATTTATATCAATTCGGAATCTGCTTTATGAGGCCGCTTGTTTAATTCGCGACACTCTACAATACTCTCCAATTCTATTGTATGAAGCTTATTTTAAAGCATCCACCTGCAATGTAATCTGAATTCTGAAACCAGCTAGTAAAAAAGATTGTATCAAATTAGACATCAAAAAAATGCTCAGCGATTCCACAAGTACTTATGTATTTTTCTCAAATGGAGAGGGAAGATGGACTTGACTATGTTCTTAAAAAGGTCTCGATGTTATCTTGTACAAAGAGTTTTCTCGCTTAATATCACAACGTTTGTAGACACGGGCCTAAAAGATTCCAAGATTTTAAATTTAGTCATTTTCCTAAAAAAAAAACACCACCTAGTCCATAGTATCCTTGATTATTAATCGGTTGCTTGTCATCTTTCAAATGACTGGTTGTTATTGTATATACTATATCGTGTATATGGTGAGTATCTTGAACTACTTCCTGGCGAATGTTTTCAACTTAAAATCTTCAACGGTTTTGCTCTTCTCCTTTTGGTGTGGTCTGCTTCCGCATGAAGAAAATGTTGTCTATTTCTACCGTTAGAAATGACATTTTTGCCGAAATTAGGTACTTATTTTAATTTAGTTCTGTAAAAATCTTCGTTCAGAATTGGATCATAGTAGAACAGTAGGTACTCTTGAACTGCCTCTCATACATGAAACGGTTGAACATTTGCTTCCATCTCTTGACTTCGATTCATCCTGCATAAAAAGTTTGCAACGAGCATGTATCGATTTAGAAAGAACTTCCAGGAATATGAGAGCTCATTGATGTTCCCAAAACATGGAACCATTGAACAGTTGCTTCCATCTCTTGACTTCAATTTATCCTCCATAAAAAGTTAGCAACGAGTATTGATAAATTTGGAATGAACTTTCAGGCGTGCGAGAGATCATTCACGGTTTTGGAATTTTCTTAGAAAAAATATCCATCATCGAAGCTAAGTAGTGGTAATATGGGGGTTCTAGAGCGGAAGTGAAATCAATAAAAATTATCGATTTATTGATTTTGTGCAATCAATAAAAATTATCGATTTATTGATTTTGTGCAATCAATAAAAATTATCGATTTATTGATTTATGCTGACGTCATCACCCCGACCGGAAGTGAACTGTCAAGGCCACGCCCACAAAACCGCAAGCCTATTACGTCATCAACCGCAATCAAGCCGATGAGGGCATTAACCCTTTCTTCCCCTCTCTCTCTCACACACACACACACACGATCTCACCCACACACGCACAACCTAATTTTACGCCCCCGCGATCCCACCTTTCACCGACGACACCGTAAATTTCACGGCAAGACACTTTAACTTATTCGGAGACACTAAAAATTGGTTGTGTTGTTCAATTTCGAATTTCCCAACAGCGAATTACAGCCGGATGTAAGTTTTCAGTATTGTGGTTCTTAGAGGAAATAGCGCTGATAAGAGACATCCGTTCTACCCAAGGAGGATGTGGTTTTTATTTGAATTTGATATACGCTTTGAAGAAATCAAATGAAATAACGTTGATAAGAGGCAAGTTTGTGGTTTTTAAGAAAATTTTTAGATAACGAAGTTTTGCGTAAATTTTGAAACGAAAATAAAAGCCGTTATACCAAAAAATTATTACGTCATCAGCTTTTGCTTATCTATTTTCGGTCAAAAGGAGGATGTGGTTAAAAGTTTAAAAAAAGCGGAAAAATTCCAACGAAAGTTGAATAATTGTGGTTTATGATTTTGTTTATAAGGCGAACCGAAAACTACAATAACCATAGTTTTTTCCAAACTTTAATAGCGAAAGGTGTTTTCAATTTTTTGTGAAAAATGAAAGGTTTTTTGTGCGAATTCTGTGAAAAAGACTTTCCGTCTTCTGGTGCTCTGAAGAGGCACATACAACATACGCACGGTGAGTAGCGAAGGAGTATTTTTTTTTTTGTAGCTATTACAAACAACCCCTTTAAAATAGAAAATACAAGCCCATATAAGAATCACAACCTAGCAGGAGCGTCAACACACAACCAAACGCCCCTTAAAATTTGTGATGTGTGCTTGGTTATTGTCAAAACAACAGAGTGGAACCGCCACATCCGAACAAACACACACAAAAAGAATATTTATCATTCTGTTGATGAGAATTTTCAAAGCATTAAGAGCAGCTTTAAAAACAGAATACAAACGCTTGTATATCAAAACAAAGATGAGAACGCATTGATTCCGGAAGTATTTTTCAAAAAACTAGAGGAACCACTTATGATTAGATTAAAGCAAATATTAAAAAAATCATCCTCTATTAAGTTTAATGTTGAGCTATTTGGGGATTATATGAAAACTTGTTTGTCAGACGATAAGGAAGAAAGCGTGTGTTTGATAAGCATTAAATCGTTTCAACCAAAGATGCAAGCCGCCCAAACTGAATGTGAGTTGCAAACGGGTTTCAAGAACAATGTTGATCAGATTATTAAGAAAATGCAAGAGTTTCAAGAGAGAGATAGTGGATGGACACTAGTGAAAATAACTCACTGTGAAATAAACATAAACGAACACAAGCCGCTTAGGGGAACGAAACACGTGCGTTTACCACCATTTATAGCAAGCAAGCGTGCATGTGTTAATATTAAAAACGACGATGAATTCTGTTTTAAATGGAGCATAATTTCTGCGTTGTCTCCCGCGCAAATCAGTTCAGATAGACCATCATCTTATCATATATCGGATATTACGCAAAGCGTTATAACACTGGATAATGGAATATTATTAAAGTTTAACGATTTAGAGTTCCCACTAAAGGTTCACGATGTAGCGAACTTTGAAAAATTAAACCCCCTAATTAGCGTAAACGTGTTTGGTTATGAACGCGAAAATCGGAAAATTGTGGGGCCATATTATAACACAAAGAACGAGCGAATATATCATATAAATTTATTATTGATACAAAACACCGACGAAGACCAACACTATGTGTGGATAAAGAACCTTTCAAGGTAATCTTGTAGTTTTGTCTATTCTCCCCCCCTAATTTTTATTGTTTAAGGCTGATCCATTATCAACAGACACTCCACGACGAAAAGCTTTTTATTTGCAATACATGTCTTCAACATTTTCATACCGAAGAAGCCCACTTACAACACAAAAACGAGTGTGGTAAAATTGTGACAACCATGCCGAAACCGGAAAAATCAACACTATATTATCAGAATTTTGAGCGCCAACTGGATGTACCATTTGTCATTTATGCCGACTTTGAGTGTTTGCTTCAAGATGTGAACACCTGTTTTGCCGACCCAGAAACTTCCTCAACAGCAAAAGTCCAGGAGCACACACCATGTGCATTTTCATATTATATTAAGTGTTCTTTTGATTCGTCATTAGATAGGTTAAGAGCGTACAAAGGTCCCGAATCCTCTAAAAGCTTTGTAAAATCGCTTGTGAACGACGTAAGGCGGCTCTATTCAGACTATATAATGATGCCAAAACCGATGCATACTTTAACAAACCAAGAAATGAAAATTCAAACAGAAGCGGTCCTTTGTCATATATGTAAAAAGACTCTTGAAAACGACAGAGTGATGGACCACTGCCACTTAACGGGAAAGTATAGGGGTCCAGCCCATAATAAATGTAATTTATTATTTAGAGTGCCCAAATTCTTTCCAATCTTTTTTCATAATTTTTCCGGATATGATTGTCATTTATTCGTAAAAGAACTTGGTAATTTGGACGGTGATATAAAAATTATACCCCAAAATAAGGAGCGATATATATCGGTATCAAAAAGAATTGTGATCAATAGCACCACAACGATTGAATTACGATTTTTAGATTCTATTAGATTTATGCAAAGTAGTTTAGATGAGCTTGTAACATATTTACCCGCGATAAAACTAGAGACAGTGCGCTCAATATATGGGGAAGAAAGCAAATTCAAGTTGCTAACAAGAAAGGGCGTATTCCCCTATGAGTATATAAATTCGTGGAGCCGATTGGACGACCCTTGTTTACCCCCACGCGAAAAATTTTTTAGTAAATTAACAAATAGTGAGTGTAGTGAAAACGACTATAAACACGCGCAAAACGTCTGGAAAGAGTTCAATTGTAAAACGCTTTGGGATTATTTAGAGTTGTATTTGAAAACAGATGTATTGCTTTTAACAGACGTGTTTGAAAATTTTAGGAAAATTTGTAAAGAAATCTATGAGTTGGATCCCTGTCAATATTACACTGCTCCGGGTCTAGCATGGGATGCTATGCTTAAAACAACAAAAACCACACTAGAGCTTTTAAATGATATAAACATGTACAATTTTTTCAAACGAGGTATTAGAGGGGGCATTACCCAATGTTCGCATCGACACTCCGTAGCCAATAATAAATATATGGAAAGCTTTGTTGAAGCGAATCCATCAAAATACATAATATATTTGGATGCCAATAACTTATACGGGTGGGCCATGTCTCAACCCCTTCCACATTCTTCATTCGAATGGGTTCCAAATGTTAATGATATTGATATTATCAATATTCCACAGGATTCTGATATTGGATACATATTAGAGGTCGATTTAGAGTATCCCCCATTAAAACACAATGATCACAACGATTTACCCTTTTGTGCAGAAAATAAAGCAGCACCGGGTTCCAAAAACAAAAAGCTTATTACAGACTTAACAAACAAACACAAATATATTATTCACTATCGGAATCTGCAACAATGCTTAGAAAATGGGCTAAGACTTATCGGTGTTCATAGAATTTTACAATTTAAACAGTCTTGTTGGCTAAAGAGCTATATCGATTTGAATAATTATTATCGCACAAAAAGCAAAAATTCGTTTGAAAAGAATTTCTTTAAATTGTTGAACAACGCGGTATATGGGAAAACGATGGAGAACGTGGAAAAAAGAAAAGATGTGAAAATTGTTACAGAATGGGAAAGTCGGGGCAGACACCTAGGCGCCCGCGCTCTTATCGCAAAACCCAACTTTCATAGTATAGCCATATTTTCAAACAACATGGCCGCAATTCAGATGGATCGAGTGAATGTGTGCTATGATAAACCAATTTATTTGGGGTTTACCGTTCTTGATATTTCAAAGCTAAAAATGTACGATTTTCACTATACTTATATGAAACCAAAATATCGCGAAAATGTTCTTCTAAATTATATGGACACAGATTCATTCATTTATACAATTAAAACAGAAGATTTTTATAGAGACATTTTAAACGATATTGACAACTACTTTGATACTTCAGAATATTCTAAAGATAATCCCTATCATATTCCATTGAAAAATTGTAAAATTTTAGGTTTAATGAAAGACGAAACGCACGGAAAAATAATAAACGAATTTATAGGGCTAAGAGCAAAAATGTATTCATTAAGTATTGATCAGGAAAAAACAATAAAAAAGGCAAAAGGCGTTAAGAAAACTGCAGTGGATAGATTGAGTATAGATAATTATAGAGAGTGTTTGTATAGGAATAAAATTTATAGAGGAGACATGTATGTATTTAGATCAAAACTTCATAAAATATATACGGAGTGTATTAATAAGATAGCTTTAAGCAGCTTAGACGATAAGAGACTAATTAGGGAGGATAAAGTTAGCACATATGCTTGGGGACATTGTGAAATTTGATATGAAAATAATAACAGCATTGTATTTTATAAAAAAAGGCGTTTTTTTTTCCTCAAAGATAATGGGCAAAAACACGAACCGTTCCTTGTTTTAGTTGAAGGAAATATTGGATGTGGAAAATCCACACTTCTAAATCATTTCAATAAATTTGATGATGTATGCTTGATGTATGAACCACTTAAAAAATGGCAAAATGTAGGGGGATACAACCTATTGGTGTGTAGCATCATATTCTCATATTAAACCCAAACGTTTATATGAAACATTTTAGGATTTGTTTTATAAGGATCCAGAACGATGGGTAATACCTACACAGAATTATATTACTTTAACCATGTTTGAAATGCATATGCGATCAACAGACAAGAAGTTTAAACTAATGGAGCGCTCTTTGTACAGCTCAAGGTGCGTTAATGATTTCTGGCTCCAACATTTTTTAGTTTTTTTAGATATTGCTTCATAGAATGTCTATATGAGGCTGGACGAATAGATGACGAAATGCGATGCGTTCTATTAGAAACCCATAATCTGATGGAACAAAACTTTAAGATTAACGCCAATCTTATTGGTGAGCTACAGATGAAAATATTTTAAAAACACACCAAACAAGCGTCTTTATAGTTTATATTCAAACATCTCCGGAGGTAGCATATGAGCGAATAAGAAAACGAGCCCGCGCCGAAGAAGAATTTGTGTCAATGGAGTATTTACAAAGCCTACACAAACACCACGAGAACTGGTTAATCGAAAATAAGCCCCAAACAAACAGCATACCCGTTGTTGTTGTGGATGGAAATCAGAATGCGGCTTGTATGCTTTCAGAATATCAAAAAATAGAACAAATGCTGCAGCTGCCCCAAGAAACACGAATCTCAGCTTACAATAGCATAAAATAATAAATCGATAATTTTATTGATATAAAAAAAAATATACTTTATTTTGCTTTTTCACACACAACACATTTTTTCTTATTTTAACCGATCTACAACAATTTCCTAACTTCGCTAGTCAACGGATTGTATTCTACAATTCTATCGTGGAGCAATAGACAAAATGCTGTTGTCTTTGGCGGAAACATGCTTGATGTTCTAAATTCTATCTTTACATCAACAGGACCAGTTTTCAAGGCTTCATTTTGAAACGAGCAATCAATAACAACCATGGGAGCTAAATTTTTAAATTTTTCACAATCTAATAGCGGAGGAGAATCTTGATTATAGTATGATCGTTTGAATTTGGTGTACATGTCATACAATAGTGCGTATCGGTTGCGATCGAATTTCAGATTAAGATCCTCGTATGGGTAGGTTTCAGAGTTCAAGTGTGCTTTGATGTCTGTTAAATTACAGTGATCAAATGTAGTTGCATCTTTTTCCTTTAAATTATTTTTTTCTGATTGTAATGCGAAAATTATAAATCGGGGTTTTTCAAGCTGTGAAGAAGTTTTCACAGTCCAAATGTGATGACTAGATGCTGCTGGTAATATGGGATATTCGTACATATCCCAACTTCTAAAACTGATTTGTATTGGACGCCCGACTTTTATAATGTTGAGAAAATTTAGTCGTTCAGCATCAGATACGGTTATATGTGGTATTCGCCATAACAACTTATGAATGGACACGTCATAAGCCTTTGTTGTATTAACAACATTATTATCGGTCCTAGACCGAATTAAGATCAAATCGTGACGTGCGTTAACAACAACTCTTTTGTAATCTTCTGCGAAACCAAGCAGCATTTTCAGCGGAACACAAAAGTTGAAAAACGAATCAGGAACTTTACAATGTTTTTCCGGCGACCAGCCAGCATTTTGTAGCATTTCACTTTCATTTTTGCTTAGAGAAATATAATTTTTCAGGGCGGTTGTGACCCCCAAACTTCTGGTACGATCAATTTCAATTCCATTCAATTCGTATCGCATTTCTTCGAAAAGAAAAGATATACAATTATTATTGAGAACAGAACTGGCGGCATCTAATTTTGTTCCTTCTGTTGAAGTTATTGCGCCCTCAATGTATAGAAAACTTTCGTTTGGTAGTAGATACAAGTCTTGATGTTGAATAGAAATTCTGATTTCATCGCTGTTTTTGTATGCTGTCGAAAATGGTGTATAGGTGTGATACTCCTTCTTTATAATATCTTCGTTAAACACAGGCTGGTTAGTAATGTTGAGTAAATGCGTCATTTTTCCTTCTTTAAATGAAATCCCAGTGATTGTAGAAATAACTTATTTGCTTGTGTTAAGTGTGCTTTTCCAACAACAACACTTGGTGTTTTTCTTTTCGATGTTGAAGAAGTAGACACTGATTGTACACTGGTGGAAAGAGAACCAGCATCTTGGTTATATATCAACATTTTATGCTGGTTTCAGGTGAAGGCGAGCGGTAATGGTTTCGCCGCGGAAATTAACAAGTTGTCCGTCTTGATCCAATATTTTTAGCTCCAAGAACCTTACTTCACGGGTATTCAGCGGCAAATAAATGAGACTTTTCGGGGCTTCAATTATTTTATACCCTGGACCAACGTCTGGTGAAAATTCATGAATAGTGTGTGCAATGGTGTTGTTAATATACGAGCCGGTGACTATGTTGCACTCTATACGAATTGCATTCACCGTTATAATGTTAACAGGTAGTGTTGAAGTGTGTGTTTTGGTAGGGTGTAGAACCACATCCTTAAAACCCAATAGTTTACCAACCGTTCGCATCCGATTAAAGTATATTGTCTCACTACTTTTTATTTCTGCCTTGAGAGTGTTGTTGTTTGCTTTAATTTTTAGCGCATACCTTTTTCCCCTTCTTTCCAGCTCTTTTTCTATGTAAAGAGCAATATCGTCAACTTCATAAGACCCGACTGGTATCTCAATTTCTTCATTTCCAATATGAAAAAGGTTATTCTCGTTATCAACATTTGGAATGGAGTTATATGTTTGAAAGTCAACCAAACCGCATACATAGTCGCCAGCCAATTCCAAGGGAGGAAAATATTCAGCGGTTAATGTAGAAGTGATTCCACTCAAAATCAAGGTCATCGACATGCTTATTATGATGTTGTATTAACCATACTAAACAACAATTTCTATATCTTTTAATATTTATATTTATTTTTCATAGATTTTAACACAATCATATAGAAATTTTAAACACAAGTGTCCACATATCACCGAGTCAAAGTCTTGATATCGGCTATAGTTGTATTTGATATTTGAACCAAGATAGGAAATAACTTCTTTTGGCGGATGCAAATTTCCAAAGCTATCAAAATATTCCACATGATCTTGGTGTTTGTAGTACGCTACCCAATGGGTGCCGGGGCCCGATGAAATATCCAAATTTATTACGCCACACTCCGTATACCAGGGATGCTTTGGCAGCTGATCGCGCATAAATACACCACGAAAGTAGGGAATGTTTTCAGCGAATTTGAATATATCGAGTTCGGTTAACGCTCTACGGGGCAGCCGTCTTAGAAGTTTTTTGATGGTTGAGTTAAGTAAAGCCCTAGCCCCTTCCTATATGGTTTCAGATGAAGCCCCTTCCCAAGCGCAACGGCTTCCATTTGTCTATTGTGTCTCACACTTTCTGCCAGTTGTTCTTTTGCATTTTTTGCATTATTAACAGCTTTTGCGATTTGTGATGCGCCGCCAACTAACGCTCCAAGTGCTGAAAGTCCAGCAAATATTGGAATGAGGGGTAAAATACCACCAACTTTCGGAATTGGTATGATCCGCGGAGTTTCAACTAGAGATTTTTTTTTTTTTTTTTTTTTTTTTTTTTTTTTTTGTTCCAATAACATCTTTTGCAGTTTTCATAGCCAATTTGATTGTTTTCGATATGCTTTCCGGCTTTTTCCTCTTCAATACAATATTTATGTTTTTAAGGGCCGATTTAAATAAAGTTTTGTTCGGTTTCCTCTGCTTTCGCCTTTCTCTCTTTATGCACCCCATTCCCAACTTCACTTTAGTTTTCATGGCGTTTGTAATCAGCCAGGCGTTTGTCCTCTCGCCCAAGTTGGCGTTATTTGAAGTTGCTCTGTTCCACGCCTTTTCCGCTAAAATTCTATCCGCGATGTTTCTGTTTAAAGTATCTTTGTGTTTGGAGTAGGCAATGTCGTGCTCTCGACACGCCTCATCAAGTAGATTCACACCGCGATCGCCTCTAGCTAAACGCTTTTGTAGTTTTGTGCCTGGACCACAAAAATTATAGCCCGGTATATGTAGCTCGAATGGTAGATTGCTGATGAGTGTATTTATTAAACCTCCTCCGGTGGAATTTCGTGAGTTACTAATTGATTTTCGGGCAAATTCAATCATTATATTATATTATGTACAACCTTTTGCTGCGGGCCTTCGTTGCAAATAGATTGAAAAACCCTATAAAACAATGTATTTATGTGTGGTTGTATCATAGTACACAAAATGAAGCTAGTAAAACAACAAGCAAAGCTAGGCATTGAAAATTTCGATTTTGGTGATAATCGCCACGGAGCGAGGATAAAACATAGCGTGCTTTTACCAAATGACATTCGAGCGATAATTGTCGGTCCTTCGAGTTCTGGTAAAACCAATATTATGCTAAGCTTGCTCTTACATCCGAACGGTTTGAAGTTTGAGAATATTTATCTGTATTCAAAGTCGTTGTATCAACCAAAATATGAGTATTTAAAGCGTGTTGTGTCGCCCATTAAGGGCCTGGGATATTATACATTCACCGAAAATAACGAGGTAATAGATCCAAGCGACGCCAAAAGAAACTCTGTTTTCATATTTGATGACGTCGCTTGTGAGAAACAGAATAACATGAGATCGTACTTTTGTATGGGGCGACACAAAAGCATTGACAGTTTCTACTTGTGTCAAACGTATACGCATATACCCAAGCATTTGATTAGAGACAACGCAAACTTCATAATATTGTTTAAACAGGATGACCAAAATTTAAAGCATGTATACAGTGATCATGTGAATACAGACTTGTCGTTCGATAAATTTAGAAACATGGCTGCTGATTGCTGGAGCGATAAATATGGGTTTTTGGTTATTAATAAAGATTGTTCTATTGGTGTGGGGCGCTATAGACGGGGGTTCGACATATTCATTAAAGTATAAAACAATAATGCACGCCCTGTGTGCTTTCATTACCGAGAAACACATTGGTGGAAAACTGAGCTCAAAGTTGGTTGCGAATTGGTTGCAGGTTGGTTACAAGCTGGTTACAAGCTGGTGACAAGTTGGTATACGCGTGGTCTTCATCATCTATTTTTTAACGTCTGGTGTCAACTCATAATGAGCTCAAAACTACTTAAAAATATCATAAAGGCATCAAATGATGTGCGGAAAAAATATAAAGCGTTGAAAACCGGAAAAACGGAACACGAGCTAATGTTGGAAGCAACATTTAAATCTATTAGTGAGCCATTGAAAGAAATTAAAGAGAAAACAGGCGAAGAATTTAGTAAAAAAGTAAAAAGCCGAATGAAGGGGGAGCTGTCTTCGGCTGATCCACGATTACAAGACAATTCTGATGATAACGATAATGAGGATGCTGTTTCATTCATACAACATTCCCCCTCAATGATAACACCAAATAAACCTCTTTCTTTGAAGCGATTGCGGGCGCCAGTTCAATACAGTACACCCATAAAAACTGTAAAAACATCTCCGATCTCTTCGAGTTTGAGTGAATCGTTAAACGATTCAAAATCTTTATCGGCATATTACATCAAAGAATATATGAATAATAGTCGGAATCTTGATAAAACTTATGGCCCCAAATTCGATGAGCGCTCCAACAAATTTCGGGTGGGTGTTTTGGATATGGAATTCAAAGAACATGCAATTGATATTGGAGGTATTGAGTATCGGGCATCTCGGGGGCTCTACGAATTGATTTTCATGAAAAACCCAAGTAAATACAAACCAAAAGATTTAGAAAACTACAAAGATATTCTTCAAAAATCAAATGTTTATCGCACTGTTGTTGATGATGCCAATAGTAGAATCAAAGGTAATGGTGGCGAAAAGTATAAAAGAATCGTTAGCAAGCTTATTGGGGGCAAAGGGGGAAGCGGGCTTATGCTTGTGAATAATCAAAAGCCCAATTATGTGTACTGGGATGATCCCAACGAATTGGTGGAAAGATTGAGGCTACTTGTTTCTTCCCAGCAAGCCGGCCATTCCAATCACAATAACGAAATAGTGTCAATTATTGAAGAACTGAAAGAGGTCGACGCAATTCTTTAAATAAGTTTTGGCGAATGAGAAATCGATTATTACGATCATGAGCGTTGATAAGTTTGGCCGTTTTGTAAGCAAGCGCGCAAAACCTATGCGGGGAGAGCGCGGTCTTCCGGGTGTTGGATTCAGCTTGGCCAACAGCGGAAACTTTGATTTGGGGGGTAAATTAATTGAAAACTTGGGAGATCCCGTACAGTTACAAGATGCTACAACAAAGGCCTATGTTGATAAAGAGATTGAAAAATTGAAGAAAGAACTGGAAGGGGTTATTCAGCAGACAAGCGACAGTGTTTCTCAAAACACAAAATCAATTGATGTGCTAACATTAAAACACAATAAAAAGTTGGAGGACGGCGAAGAATCATTAGATGTTGCCCGGGATGGAGATGATGATGACGAAGATTTGGTGATCGCTCCAACACCCACAGTTATTTTGAAAGACAAATAGAGACACAGCTGATAATGAGCAAGCGAGAACTGGTTGAAGAATTGCATAAGGCAGCAAGGAAAAATTTCAAACGGCGGCGGGTTATAATAAAGGGTCTCGACGACTTGTGGCAAATTGATTTGGTGGAAATGGGCACATATTCTACCAATAATAAAGGATATCGCTATTTGCTTACCGTAATCGATTCGTTTTCAAAATTTGTTTGGGTCATTCCATTAAAAACAAAACGTGGAATTGAGGTGGCTGGCGCAATGGAAAGCATATTTTTTGACTCCTCGCGAATCCCCAAAAATGTGCAAAGTGATCTTGGAAAAGAATTTTATAACAAACCATTTCAAAAACTAATGCAAAGTCACAACATCAATCATTATTCAACGTTCAGCTCCCTCAAGGCTTCGATAGTTGAGCGCTTTAATCGAACCTTGAAGGGAATGATGTGGAAGGAGTTTAGCCTACGTGGATCTTATAAGTGGATTGATAACGTCCAAAATTTGGCAGACAAGTATAACAACACAATGCATAGGACAATCAAATTGAAGCCCTGCGATGTGAATGCTTCAAACGAGGGGCTCTTGTTAAAAACCGTTTATAGTAATTTAAAGGTGTTTTCGAAACCCAAATTTAGAATAGGTGATTTTGTCCGCATCAGTAAATACAAACATGTTTTCGAGAAGGGGTATACTCCGAACTGGACAACTGAAATTTTCACAGTGCAAGCTGTAAACAACACAAATCCAACAACATATTTGCTTGCAGATTATAAGGGCGAACGCATACAGGGAGGATTTTATGAAAACGAATTGCTAAAAACGAAACACCCTCACCTGTACCTCGTGGAAAGGGTTTTAAAACGAGCTGGAGATAAATTATATGTTAAATGGTTGGGCTTTCCAACCCAACATAATTCCTGGATTAAAAAATCAGATTTATCATAATATATTATATTTTATTGATTAATAAAGAAAAACATTTTAATACAAAAAATTTTCACATCTCTCATTTCTTAGTCTTTTATAAAATTTTATAAGTTTTTCAATGTTGTTGCGTTTTCGATAAACACTGTGGCAGGCGCATGTATCCGGCCCGGATGTTGCGTCGTCTTTAGACCAAGGACAGCTGATAAAGTGTCTTCCGTGAATTGAATTTGTTTCGTCCGTTTTGTAATATGACATTAGAAATAATACATCTTTCATGATTTCTTCGCGATGTTCTTCCAACAATATGCGGCTGTATTTAATCAAAAAGGACAAATAGTTTTCCAAATCCATGGTGTGGTTGTTACTCGTGGGCAGCTTCTTATTTACTAAAAAAATTCTGTTCAATAGCTGGTTCATAGGGGTCGTTGGGTGGTGTTATATCCATTTCCATTAAAATGTCAACAACTCGTTTGGAATTGAAAACATTAGATTTTCCCCGCAAGTTCTTTTTAAATCTTTCCTCTCCTGCCCTCTGCGATTCCATATTCATTAATTTCTCGCTTAGCGCCCAGTCTTCTTCAACAGAGAATGAACATCCCAGTGGGAAGCCATTTGGAGTTTTATAGTTACTGAGGCCATCGATAACTTTCCCAATAATTGTGATTTCTCCACCTTAAGTTATAGTTTTAGAACAAATTACGTCGGCTTAACAAAAAAAATATCACCTATCACTTCAATTTTAACGTGTTGAAAGGGTTTGAAATTGAATTCAAGCTGACAGCTCCGGGGGATCTCTTCAATTCTCGTTGTCAATATAAGATTTCTTGCGCCGTTTTCGGGAGTCATAAATACCTCCATGTGTCTATTATATATCACTAAATTCACAATTCTAAACGACAACCATCCCGATCCACAAACACAAAATTTCCGATTTCGTGATATTGTGTCAACCAAAAATTTTTTCCCATCCATATTTAATGATCTTGTGTGTCTATGTGTGTGACTGCGTGAAAGTTAACTCAACGATTCAAATTTATACCATTGGAAGTGGCTTGGAGGAGGAGTGGGGGAAGCACTATAAAACCCTTTGTTTTATGAAATTAGATCATTGAGCATCTGTTGTTCTTCCAATCGTCCTATCAAATACGAGCAATTCAATATGCGTGGAGGAATCTTTTGCGCCCTTTTTGTGTGTGTATTGTTTAGTGCAGTCCATGCGGGGGTGATACCTATAATACTAAATGAGTCTGCTGGAAATAAAGGAAATTTGGAGTTTGCATTAAAGCTACCTAGTAATGAGACGGTACAAATTGGATTATCGTTCCAATTATTAAAATTCAACAATGGGTTGAATAGTTCGGCTGAAGATGCTCGGGAGCTAGCAACATCTACCATTTCAACACTAGAAAATACAACTTTGAACAGCACAACAATAACTGCGAGAGAAGAAACTAAATATGTCACCGTTCAAGAGGCAATTGAAGGTTTTAGGCAGGATTTACTTAAAAAAGAGCGTGAAATTGCAGGAATTATTGAAAGTGAACGACCTTTTTACAGACACTTCCAACTACAATTCCAAGACGACTTGATTCTTACAATCCGTTGCACTTATGACAGCAACTATGAAATGAAAACACTGAATATAAAATGCTATGAATATCGCGAATACATGAAAGAAAGAATTCTTAGCAATGGTGAAGTGGAATTCATTCGAGCTCAGGATGTAGATTATAAAACCGATGTCGAACTAATCGATGCTAGAAATGTAAAACAACTTTATACAATGAAAATTGAATAAAGTAATAATAACAAGTGTTCTTTTTTCTTTTAATATGTTTTTATTTAAAAATTTGTGTTTAACATTTTAGGGGTTGTAATTTGTAAAAAAAAGCGCGTAGCTTTTTCCTAGGGCGGGCCCTCTTGACACGCAAATGTTGCCGGCGTTCATTTGATGCAGCACGTCCTGCGTTAGGTTTCGATACCTAGCTGGAAGGAAAAGCTGGAACTCGTCCAACTCAACCAGTATGGATTCGCCGAACTCGGTGCTGCATCTTTTTGCGCCCGCAATCCGGTATGATTTGTAGGGGTCCATCTCTTTTACCTTGAGGAGCGGCTTGTAGTTTAATGTGTTCAGCTCCTTGAGGACGTCAACGTCATCATCCTCCACCACAATCGGCGTGCTGTATTCGTTGCTTTCAAACATGGCTCTAATCGAAACCTTTAATTAAAATCGAAAGCTTAAATTAAAATAAAGTATGCTCACCTTTTCTCCGAAGTAATTAATTATGGTCTTCATTCAAATTTCGGGGCTCTTTATATAGCACATTTTCTATTATACTTGCGGCTTTTTTTTTAGCAATATATCACTCGAATGAAACGTAACCGCATGCTTTTATCAAATCGCGTGTGCCGTCGCTGTCTATTTTGCATGCGGTCAAACGCGTGTTCGAAAATTCTTATCGGCTTTCGGACAGTTGTCTATTTCACGGACAACATTTCGTCATAGCGCAAAACGATTTCAAAAAACCACAAACTTATTAAGCAGCAACGAATACCTCTTATCAACGTTATTTCATTTGATTTCTTCATGACGCGAAACGAATTCGAATAAAAAAACCACAAACTTACTAAATAGACACGAATGCCTCTTATCAACGGTATTTCGTTTAATTGCTTCAATCGAATTCAAATAAAACCACATGCACATTAATTAGAAACGAATGCTGCTTATCGGCGTTATTTCATTTGATTTCGCCGTGGCGCGAAACGAATTTGAATAAAAAACCACAAACTTACTAAATAGACACGAGTGCCTCTTATCAACGGTATTTCGTTTAATTGCTTCAATCGAATTCAAATAAAAACCACATGCACATTAATTAGATACAAATGTCTCTTATCAACGCAATTTCGTTTTAAACCCACAATATTGAAAACTTGCCTCCGGCTCTGTAATTCGCTCGTGGGAAATTTGAAGTTGGCCGCCACAAACAAATAAAGTGTCTCGGAAATATAAGTGCAAGTGACGCGGCGTGCAATTTACAGTGTTTTTTGTTTAATTGCTTCATTCGAATTCGCATAAAAACCACATACACATTAATTAGATACAAATGTCTCTTGTCAACGCAATTTCGTCTATAAAGCAGAATATTGAAAACTTACCTCCGGCTCTGTAATTCGCTCGTGGGAAATTCGAAATTGGACGTGGCAAACAAATAAGTGTCTCCGAAAAAAAAAAGTGAAAGTGATGAGGCGTGGAATTTACAGTGTCGTCGGTGAAAGGTGGGATCGGGTGGGATCGCGGGGGTGTAAAATTAGGTGTGGCAACACCGGTGTGGGTAAGATCGTGTGTGTGTGTGTGTGTGTGTGTGTGTGTGTGAGAGAGAGAGAGAGGGGGAGAAGGGGTTAATGCCCTCATCGGCTTGATTGCGGTTGATGACGTAATAGGCTTGCGGTTTTGTGGGCGTGGCCTTGACAGTTCACTTCCGGTCGGGGTGATGACGTCAGCATAAATCAATAAATCGATAATTTTTATTGATTGCACAAAATCAATAAATCGATAATTTTTATTGATTGCACAAAATCAATAAATCGATAATTTTTATTGATTTCACTTCCGCTCTAGAACCCCCATATTACCACTACTAAGCTATTCAAGCTCTTTACCTCCAAGAGTTCTTATCGATTGCAGGACCACTCATGTTTATATTCATTTACATATTTTATTCACAAGCCGAGATGAAAACGCCTACTCGCTGGGTAACACGCGCCACATTAACAGTCAATTGCTTGCAGATTTCTCTTGAAAAGTTCTATTTTTTTCGAATTGTTCTAACTGCAACTTAACTGCCAATTAAATTCCAAAAAAAAAGACTTTCCACCCCCACATTGTTACGACTCCAGCCAACGATTCTCGATAAACTCATATTGACATTCCATTCATTCACCTATGCAAAATATTATTCAGGTGTGCTATACTGTCTTGCGTTCTCCATGAAATCCCTTGAAATGCGCGTATCTACGTCTGAATACGCGCGTTCCACAAAATAAGATACTTTTTCGTGATGTTGCTGATGGTGAAGAATACAACGACACCTGAAATATTAGCACGTTGCCATGCAAGAGGTTTTTCGTCTTAACTGTGGATGACTATAAAAATGTTTGCTGTTATTGCCGTTTTATTATTTCTTTTTTTCTGTTATTTTCTGCCTGAAGTTGTTGCGTGGAATTTATCTATTTGCTATTGCTAGACAAACATTTTCTAATGTTTATGGCTGGAGATTTTATAGCTTACTTGCAAGTGGGCACTTGTAAGTTCGAAAAAAAATCATCCAACGGATGCGTAAAAATTTCATAGAAAAATGATGTGGTTTTTCGAGTATGGTGAAAAAGAGTGTTGAGTGTATGGTGAAGTGATGAAGCTCATCGGTTGTTGTTCAAAGTTGAATAGGAAATACAAGTAATTAAATGTGTGCAATGATTGCATAATATTTGACGCTAGTTAAATATTAATTTATTCAATTGTTGTGTGAGCAAAAACAACTAAGTTAACATACTCGTCGTTTTAACGTTACCTAAAGGTTCGTTATTCCTTTTTTACCAATAAATCAAAAGCTAAGCAAATATAAATAGCATAGGCTTTGAGAGGCAAGTAAAGATGTGGCTTTAAATTATTCCTGCTTTAGAAACCTCAAACACTGCAAGGATCAAAATTCATTTAAAATTTATCAAGTTTATCAAAAATAAACGTAATTTGTCTCTAAACCAGACTTCTTATATGTTTTCTTGAAATTGAAGAACCCCCTTTTTTTAAAAAACCTTAGAAGACAAACTTTAAAAAATTGACACTAATGTAACAGTTTATCAAACAATGCTTGTGAGTAAATAAGTGTTTTCGTTGCATAAAAACGCTGATAACAAAAATCATAAGATTTTCTACTATAAGATAAAAAAACATACTAACACGAACGATATTTCGAAAAAATCATAAAATCTTTATAAAATTAAACACTTGATTTTTTTTGGCTCACAAATTTTTATTAATACGACGCGTTTCGATCCTTAGATCATCTTCAGGTTACATATAGTTTACAAAGATTTTCTGGTTTTATTCTTAACTAATGAATGGTTGAAAGAGTGGTGATTGGAAGGGAAGGGTAATTTCATTCAGCAGGTTTTCCTTTTCCTTTGTGGTCCGCCTAATCTCAAGGCATTCCAGGTAGTTCAACTTTTTCCCTTGCTTATTTTATGGAGGATATTAAAATTGTTAATACTAAAATTAGGACCTGTACCTAAGATGTGTTGGGCTATCCCAGAATTTAGATTTACCTGTCTGGTTGCTTTGATGTGCTCATTGTATCTAATTTTAAAGCTCCTACCTGATTGTCCTATATAAGTTGCATCGCAATTATCACAGGATGCACGATACACTCCTGAATGGGAAAGGGGATCATTTTTGCTTTTGTTTTTCAAAAGTAAATTAATTAATTTAAAAAATCATGACAAAATACTACGAAGATTAGGTATGAAATTACCATGAAAATGTTATAAAAATATAGCGATAGAGAAATCAAACGAGAAGTTTAAAAATGTTTCGAAACATTCAAACATAATTTATTATTACCAAAATTTCTTTGCAAAAAGTTATTTTTGAAATTCCTGACAATTTTCTAGACCAATCTTGAGCAAAAACCGGAAAAAATGTTGATAATAATATTTTTACGGAAGGTCGAAACAAAATACGTTTAAATAATTTGAAATAAAATGTTCTTCCAGAATAGTCTTAATTTTTTTTTGTTGCTAGAGTAAAAACCTTCCGTTTTCTCTTATGCAATCATCAATAAAACAATAAAGTTCCAAATTCAGTAATTATGATGACAACAGAGCTTCAAACCATAAAATGTATGTGTATGATAAAAATTAGGTGAGCAAATAGCTCAATTTTTCACTTTTGAAAGGGGAAAAGGGAATTTAATTTTTGTAAGCTTTCGTTTCGTCAGAAGTGCTTGTTCTATTTGCAGTTTATGTCTATCTCAGTAGGTCCCTACCAATATTCTGTATTTATTTATTTATTTATTTATTCAACACATTTAACAGAACATTCCAATTATAAAATGTGGGAAAAAATAGATCAGAATAAAGAATTAAAAGATGAATTAGAGCTAATTAAATAGAACATTTTGCAAAAGTCTTTTATAAACTACGAGGCTAGAGGGAAAATATCCAAGCTGGAGTCTATCGTGAGTCCTGGGTAAACGGAGAGTGATAATAGACATCCGTTCTAGCAAAAGTCAATATAAAAACATCTGTTGACCGAGAGGGTCTAGTGGATTGTCGTTGTGAAGCAAGATTATCAATGTTCACAGCCATATAATTATGATACAGCTTGTAAAGAAAGCATAGATCAACATATGTCTTGTGCGATGATAAGGTGGGTATGTTGAAGAGTGAAAAGCGTTCTTTGTAGGGAGTATATGGAATGTTAAACTTAAAAAGGAGGAGGCGGGTAAATTTACGCTGGACAGATTCAATAAGGTTGATATGAGATTCAAAATAAGGAGATCAAATTTGCGATGTGTATGCCAGTATAGAACGAACAATACTTACAAACAAATGAACTGCTGAGTGGTGAGTGAGGATTGGTAAAAATAAGAGAATGTCCTCAGACAAACTCCGACAGTTTTGAAGATCTGGAGACAATATCACGAATGTGAGCGTCGTATTGAATGAGGGATTCTTCACACGAAAGAAAACTTAGCTCAGAAGTGCAAAAAATGAAGCTACCTCCTTCTCGCTGCAAACCCTTAGACTCTTAAAAAAGATCCTGATGTCTAGGTTTCACTTTTCAGTCCAGTGGGTCAACTGAAAAATTCCTACTAGTATGTTCGAGAATACTGAAGCGACGAGTGAAGCATATCCATACTCAGAAAAATAACAACTTTTGGCAATTTCGCGGGAAATGTCGCTGAAATCTTCTTAGGCATTATTTTTTTTATTTATTAGGAAATAAGCCGAAGCTATCGACAATTTTGTTGAACCGCCAGAAGAGTGATTCATAATGGAAAAATTATTCATATCATTCGGTTTTCACGCGAGTTTGGAATCCAGAATTAGACCTGAGTATTTCACCTGATGTGGTGGGTTAACACTTACATCATCAAGCTTAGGTAGGACAAATCGCGGAATCTTCTACCTTCTTATGACGGTAGAGTTCTATTTTCTGCAGATTTGGGCGAAGTCTAGTCCTTCAGATAGCGTGTGACAAATTTGCCCGATATTGCTAGCCAGTCAAATAATCAGTTTTTTTTTCACGAGAAACCTAATTATCAAGCAATAAAGAATGGATAAGGTACAACTTATTCCACGTTGCAGCTGGTTAAAAACAGACATCAAAAGCTGACTGATGTGAAAAAATATTGCGGAATAATAATTCTCAAAATATATATAATTATAATAAAATTTAATTATTGGGTTTATATGATGATAATAAGACTTCTATCGATTTCAGTACCGTTACTTGATGTTTTCACATTTTCTTTAGCAAAAATCTTTTCTGCCACCAAAATATACTGTCCCGCGAACCATTTATTTGGCCTAAAATGCTTTTTTCACGTGACTTCCCCTTCGAGACACAATAACTCCCGCCAGTGTTCAATGATCGAAACAAGCAATATCGCAAAAGGCTCGTGATAAAATTGTCTAAAAGTTATTTCCGAACGCATTTCGCTTAAGTAAGGATAACAAAGAAGTTGTGGCACTCAAAAAGATGAGATGGGTGTCATTTTTAGCTTGTAATTTTTTTTATTATTGATACCACGTAGAAATGATGTACGGACAATTTGCTGCAAATTCAACTTTACGCAAGTGAGTTATGCGGAACTTTTTTATCCGAGTCATGGTGTCTGAGATATGGGGTGTCAATTTCTTCTTCTTTTCAAGATGGGCCTCAGAGAATTAGAATTGCGGCCAAAGAAACTTGAACTTAAGCTTTAACTATTGAACTAGCCAAACGTTGCAATAGAAATCTGCCTGCCAGCCCAAAATGCATGGTTAAATTACCATTTGACTGTACTAATCTCTACAAAAGGGTTTGAACTTTTAACACCAACATATTTGAATAAGCCACCAAGAGTATCAAACGTTATTTCCTTTGATAAATTTCTTACAAGGCTCTATCCCTGAACCTTTACTCTATTGGTGATTATATATTTTTATAAATCCTAAACAAACTCGATCCTTATTGTGATTATTTCAATTCGTGTCTAATCAGCAGTTTTCACTTTCAAATACCGAATCCCATTTAAATGCGACAAATTCAATTCTGTTTCCAATATATTCCTAACACTGAAATTCGTAGCATTGAGCGGTAACTACAGGACCAAACTATCTGTCTTTACCTTTAGATACACCAACCGATCAACAACAGATACTGAACGTCCAATTGTTTCCAGAATTCAAACTGTGTTTGTTTTGAATGTAAACAATACAAATTGTCGATAGTGGTTACCATGTAAATATTAGATACGTACTGAACAAACAGCCTGTACCGAATTCAATCAGACAAAGTGTGTTATCTGTGTGTCGCTTCCACCTGAACACCTACAGGAGTGCAACTAGCAAACGAACAAACCAACAAACGTACAAATGTTTCCAACACCTTTCACCAACACTCACTCACCTTTCACTTATTGGCGGAGGAAATTGTCATGGAAAACTGGACGAGAACTGATCAATTTAGTTCTGCTTTGTGAAAGATTCCAATTCGATTAGGATGATTTTTCGATTGGTAAAAAGTGATTGTTGTTATTGTTGTTAATGTTGCTTTTTGACTGAACATGGTTTGTAGTTTTGCAATAATTATTTGGGCTTTCTTTTGCTGATCAATGATTGGAAGTCTTGACAAAATCTACAAGCAACATGTATGATTGTTAGCTAGATATGTTCTAGCATAGATTGACAAATTAGATAATTGTGGCCATGAAGTTTACTAAGAGGTTGGTTTTGTTCAGGAATTCTTTGCTTCCCTTGAAGTTTATTTAGATTGAAAGCTGCAAACCTGCTGAGAACGTATCTCGTTTAGTTTTAGGTACATAATATTTAACTTTTTGCTGAAGATTTAACAATGCATACATAAATACACTTTTAAATCTGCTCAAACATTGACTTTATTAATAAGACAATTTTGCTACGAAAGTGTTTGATAATTTTCCAAATTGTTTTAATATTTTTTTACTTGCGTTTCATATATACCGGGGGTTAAATTGCTATCAAAGTACATAATTAGTTGACTATGATATTCTTTCTATAACAAAACTGACAAAGTGTAGGATAATTTTTGCAAACGTTTCATTTTAAATAACACCCACGACATCAATTTTTACTGCTTGAACCTTGTAACATAAAGTTGGCAATATCATTTTGCAATAAAACATGCTGTACAACACTTGTACACTACTTGTAGCAGACTATGATAACAGATACCATATCAGAAGTATGTAAGAGCAAAAAAAATATTCCTTATCACGTAGAAGCGTGGCCAGCAACAGAATAACATAATATGACAAATGATAAGATCAAACATTCAATGGCTTATGCGATTCGCAAAACAGCTCTGTAAACACAAAACATTTGTGGGCAAAGAAAACTAGCTTAAATTGTATAAAATATTTTATTTTCGCAAATAAAATTAAGAGGAGTTTCTATTTGATAAGAAAATTCTTTCCTTAGTTGAACTGAAATGAAGAGGCTTTGCGAAAAGTTTCTGATTTAGCTAGGAGTCAAAGAAGGCATTTAAGAATGTTAATTTTTATGTTTAAAATTTTTTTACTTACACACACACAGTTAGATCAAATTGTATACATACCTCTTCAATATTAGAGATTCCTAGTCTTATAGAAAGCCACGGATAGATATTTTTTTGGAGGAATTATCGTTGAACTTGAACAAATAAATATCTGTGATTTTAAAGATTTATATTTTTAGGCACATAAATAACTGCAAAATCAGTAGGTGAAAAGTAAACATACATTTTAATGTGACATACCAAAACATACTGCAAACAAGCTCTTAATATTTTTTAGGGAGTGTCCTGGCTATAGTAGATAGTAAATTTCACGGAATTCATTGTTTAAAAACAATTTCTACCGCAACTGCGTCTTAGAATCTGCATCTTTCTGGTTCAATTTTGTACCATTTTTTCCAGCATAGCTGGCCTTATTTCACCAATAACGCGTCGATTTTGGCTTCCAAGTTATCAATAGATGCTGCTTTATTAACATTGACAAGTAATTTGAAATATTTCACCAAAAAATAGTCCAATGAAGTCAAATCAAATGATTTGGACGAATTTCTTGACATGATTCGTTCGATAAAGGTTCGGCCTGATAAAATTATGGTTTCACGTGCTTTATGGCATGTTATGCTATCTTTTTGGAACCATTTGTCGCTCAGACGATTCGGATTGATGCTGGGTATCAAATAATTATGATTCATTAGACGGTAGCGATCGTCGTTAAAGGTAACGTTGGTTGCGTCTTCAGATTTGAAAAAGAAAGGACCAATTATGACGTCGGCATGCAAACCGCACCATGCTGTGACTTTTTCGGGATGAAGGAGGCTTCCAGAGTCTCTTGGGGGTTATACTCACACCAAAAACGTCAATTTTACTTATTTACGAACCAATTAAGGCAGAAATGAGCTTCATCGCTGAAAATAATTTGAGAGCATTGATTGTAAAAATGCAGTTTAACTTCCAACTCATTCTCAGCCCATTCTCCGAACATACGATGAGAACGATAGTCCAATGACTTCAACTGCTGTACTAGTTGGATCTTGTAAGTCTTTAGTCCAAGATCTTTCCTCAAAATTTTCCATCTAGTGGACGGACAGAGGCAAAGTTGTTGAGAACAGCGCCGAATCTTCAAATTTGGATCCTCAGTCACATTACCTTCTACAGCAGCGATAGCTGTCTCGGTACGCACTGCACGAGCTCGTGTTGGATGAACATTGTTCAAAAGAATATACGATGATGAATATATGATGATGAATCTTTCCTTCGTATTGCGTATGAGCTGCTCAGATGGATGATTATGAGCATCATAAATATAAGTTATATTATAAGTTGATTGCACAGAACGTGAATTTCGGCAAAAATATCCAATATTGCTAGACATCGTTCGTGTGTAAGTTTTTTGATGATTATTTGTCAAAATAAATGAAATATAATGCCATAATGATAGCGAAGTTAGATAGCTATAATGATGGATATCTCTATCAAAAATTCTATATTTTTAAAAAACACCCTATACACATGGCTACATATGTCTTTTGCGACAACCTCTTCAGATACACTCAAAGCGTCTGATTTTTCACTGAGAATTGTATGTATTTGCCACTGAACAAAATTAATTGTGGACTAGTTTCATAGATTGTAATGAAATGAATGTTTTGGCGAATAATATCGCTACGAAATTTCAAGGCAACAAGACTTTCGTCTCGTTGGCCTCAATGCATGTTAAGTCCCGGGGACGAGGCAACAAACCCTTGTGTCGTTCAGACTAATTCGGCCTCTACCTAGCTAGGGGAGTGATGACTGCTGGCAGGCCAGGTCAGTTCGGCGCACAATATAGTAGATGCATTCTCTAGCATCAGTCTCGAATCTCATTTCCAGAGATTCAGCCATCGATTTGCCCGATTATATAGTGACGAAAAAAAATCTACCATGAAAAACACAAAACATACTATACATCTTGTGAGGCTATACCTCCTACGTTACTTTACCAAAGAATTCTCGCACGGATTCCGAAAAAATACCGCGTTCAAGACCTACCCGAGAGTTAAAAATTCCTTTGCGTTACTTCGATCTACGTGTGAAATTCCCAAACCCATCAAAAAAGACAAAAAAACGAAAGACTACCGCATACAAGAACAATCTCTCGGGTGGCCGTGCTACTCCCGGCTAGAAAACGAGCTTTAGCGGAGCTCGCCAGGCGCAGATGTTATTGCCTGGGCCCGCCCTACCATGGCTTAGCGCTTGCGTGTAGCGTGTCGTGTTGTGCGCGCTAGGCCCACCAATACTTACCTCAGTTGCCCATGCTCGGCAGCATGTATTATGTACAATCGTTTGATTTTCTCTTAATCAGAATTCCATATTACGGAAGGTACTGCTCGTTTTCATCTATGTGGAGAACTGGATGTTCTTCTGTTTCAGCTTCCAGCTTACGCGTTCTCTTGGCAATGGTTGTTCCGCTTATTTTGTTAGTTACATAATTAGCAATGCATAAACTAAATCAAACCGTCATGGTTATCGACACGGCGGAAATGATTATTCGCCTAAAATTCAGCACAAGCGAAATAGTTTCGCCCTTCAGTGTTTTTTCCACGGCACTATTTGAACTACCTCCACGTAGTGGAATAATTTTCGAGAAGACTTAGTTAAATATTCTTCAGCTTATATATAATGAGATTTGTTCAAATTGTTGTTGTTCAAATATTCACTAAAAGCAGGACACAATGGGACACTTTCACTGGAAACTCTTCCATGGTCTCTAGTTCCCACTGAGTTTAACTAAATCGGGCGGCTTGGATTGCAACTACTCTTTTTCCAATTCTTCGACGCAAAAAAGACAATTCTGCTTAACACCCTACCACACTGGTCGACGGTACCCACTTTTTCAAATTTTTCCGTCCGAGAAGCCGGCAGGAACAAAAATTCCTTTGCAAAAGTTTTCTCAAATTTTTTCGTCCGGGTAGCCGGTACTAGACAGACTCCTTTGTCTACCGCCAGCGACTCGACTCCCGATCCGATAACGGTTCTCTCGCAAGAACAGGTCGAGTAGTTGCCAAACCAGATTCTTGTGTTAGAGCGGTCGACGTGAATGGGGTGCGAGATTGCTGTTTCTGAGCACACCTTGCTACGCGCCATTACAAGGTTTTGAACCATAAACTTCTTTAAATTAAAGCTTTTATGATGGTTAACTTCAGCCGATGTAAAGGGATTCGGTGGAATCCAACTAATTGTTACTAAAGTGTTGTATTTTCGATGTTAACCATATGTTAGCTGATTCTAATGGTGGTGAAGCAGATCCGGACGATTTAAGTTAAACGAAGAAAGGATAATTGCTCAATGGTATCGTAATAAATAGTCTACTTTTCTGAGCTATGGCTCATGCTTTTTCGTCACCTATTGAATTGCTTCGAGAAATCACAATTTTCATTTGAGTACCAACCACTTAAACTGACGCATGTTATCGTTAAGATAACGCTAGCTTTATGCAATCACTCGAAAAAAGAACCGAAAAATTGAAAACTTAGACGCGTATTGTTAATTATAGGGAAAACAGAACAAGTTTATAGCACTTCCGTCTTCATATAAGATATTTATGAGCACTTGCACGTCTATTGCTATTCTCCATTCACGCAATTTCTCTATCAGACCACAATTAGGCTTTCCACAACCTTACATAATCCCGTAATCAAAGACTTTCAATATTACCTTCCTTAATCAAATGACTATCTCCCCAGAAAAATTCACGCTTTCCATCAAAGTTTCGAACAATTTCAAAGCATCTCTAGTACAAAGCTCATCCATAATGTCCGCTAACATTCGAAATTCGCTGAGATAATTACGAATCCGAACGATTCGGACAAAGCTTATCAAATGAGTGTGATTTATTGGATGGGCAAGCAGGTGGATAGGTAGCCAAATTGCCAGCCATTACCGACACGATTAGTGAATTAAGGAAATTTCTTTTGCGTCGTTCATCAACGATTAGGTCACCTTCTTGGGGAAAATATCTATTTATCTATTTGGTGTAAATAATGGAAAATATCTTATTATGCACTAGCGCAATACAGTAATTAACTTTCTCCGCGGAACCGCGAATGTTTTTGGTTTCAGTAAATATCATTAGGATGGCGTTTTTTGAAAGAACGCGCGCTCAATTCATTGGCTTAAGCGGATGATATTTTTATTGTGCTCGACAAAAGTATTGAAACGTTCGAAATTATCGATGAATGCTAAGCAATTTGGAATGTTAAGCTAGTTAAGACGAAAAATTACTAGCCATTAAATATTTTTCGATTGAATTTGGATGCATTGTGCTGGTGGATAAATGAAATTTGCGAGTTTTGAAAAATTGATCCCAGATTTGATTATTATTGTTGTTTGAATTTATGGAACACACAATTAATTTAAAATAAATTGAACCTTTAAAGAACAATAAATTGCCATTATCTTAATCAAAAAAGAAACGAATCCATTCATTCGATAAACTAAAATATTACTCAGCTACAATCTATAGCTAAGATTCATAGTTAGTAAATTCCTGCTTCGCTTGTACGACGCACTTTATTTTATTTTGCTAAAAAATTGGGCAAAATTTCGTATCTTGCGATGAAAAAAATATGGGACAGCAAAAAATTGCATTTTATAGGGTTTTTTTATCACCTTTCAAGGAAAAATGTTCAAAATAAGTTTGCCTTATTGTAAAAATTTCGAAAATTGCACCAGAACGCCATTTTTTTCACTTAAATTAGATATTCCGCCATATTTCACTAAAGGAAATAGACACAGACATGCCAATGTTATAATATATAGTGTTAAGATTCTTCATTTTCTTAGAAACTTGCAAATATTTTAATTTTTTTAAAAATATTTTATATTATAACATTTCTTTAATAACTATATTTAGTTAATTTTCAATAATTAAGGCAGCGTGTTTCTCTCAAATGCTCATACAAATATATTCTTCATATTTTAAAATATTTACAAAAAAAATCAAGAAAATGGAAAATCCTAATTTTATAAAAATAGAAATTAAATGTTAAAAAATCTTCAAAACATCACTTTTTGGATGTCTGCCTCTTTTTTCTGTAGTTAGTTACGGTGTAGTTGGTAATTTCAGTAAAAAATGGCGTTCTGATGCATTTTTGATGTGAAATGTTTTTTCGTTACCCATCTTCTGCTAAAATTTTTTGAAAAAAAAAACACCAAAAAATCACGGTGTGCTCGATTGCTACTCACATAAAAATCTAAAAAAACGGGCTTCAATCAGCATCAAAGCCGCTATAGAATGAACTACAAATTTTTTTTAATGAAAAATAACAAAATGGTGGCCTTCGTTTTTGCCTCCAAAAACCTGCTCTATCTTTAAAAATTGTGTGTCAAGGGGGGGGGGGGTGTAAGGGGTTACACCACAGTAGAGAGCGAAAATTTAACGTTTTTTGCAATTTTTTAAGTGGAAGGAAAAGTAGTAGTTTAATTCTTTTTGAGGATGTCATTAAACATGTTTTGAAGTTTTAAAAAATATCTTTATTCAATAATACTACAAAATGGCTGACCAACAGCCATTTCTGCGGAACGGTTTTTTTTGGAGGGGCTCCGCGAAGAAGTGAAGATGTGTAGAAGTGCATCTAAAATTAATGTGGAACGAAATGAAATTTGTTTTTAAAACTTCATTAGTATAGCTAAAGAAATACGTAGGGGATTTTGAAAATATTAATTTTTGTTGAATTGGCAAGCATTTAGAAAAAAAGTTCGTTTTTCTACCAAAAAACGGGCACTTATTTGTACCTATAAAAAAATCGAAATATCAACTTATCAAAAATCGGCTACATAATTCTATGCGGAATGTTGTTTTCAAGATGTGATATCAATTTGGAGTGAAAATATAGAAATTTATTTGAGTTATGCTGCGTGCCGATTTGAAAAAACGAGTTTCTAGAAAAACGCGTTTAAAGTTTTGACTTTACGTTTTCTCTCATCATCAAAGAACGCTGTACTACCGTTTTTTGTGTTCAATATGCTTGAAAATGTTTCTAAGAACATCTGGCAACACATAATGCTGTATCCGACGAGCAGGTGTCGTATTTACCGCAGGTAGTCGTTTCGGAGCAGTCGAAATTTCAATGAAAATGATTTTTGCCGTTTGTCTCTTATTCTAAAGAGTTCAAAAGATTTTTAAAATTTTAAATAAAAAATCGACTCTTGGAAAGTTCTACTGTGGTGCGTCTTAACTTATCATACAACTTTTTTTTAAAAAAAAAACTTTGCTAAATTGAATCTGCGATGCCTGCGCCATATATTTTTCCTACCTTACGCTCAAATTCCTCCTCTCCTTGGGATTTCTACTCCCTACGATCAGTTCTAACTTCTTTAGAGGCCACAATACTGCGTTTTTTCGCTTGCCTTTTTTCTTGCAGCATCTCGGTTTCTACAATTATTCCCATAGCTTGCTCTATTTTCAGTAAAATTTGAAATTATTAAATACACATGCAGAAGTGTTGGCAGCAATTCCGATAATATTTTTGCCAACAAGGGTATGCTTAGGGACCATATTCCAAACGCAAGAAAGCTTTCATTTATGTTTTAAGTGAAATTGCCTAAGCAGCGCTTCAATAAATCTTCGATGTTAGGTTTTCATAGACTGGTTTTAAAACTTGTTGTTCTTCATCATCCAAAGGTGGAGAATGCTTCAAATTGTTCAAAATACTTTTACCAGTTGCTTCAGGGCTGCGCCAGTTACACCAACACTTTTCTCCAATTGAATATTTTAGAGTGTTGAGGATACTCATTTTTAGCAAATTTTGTGGTAGTTTCCTGCCGAAAATTCTTCGCGGATGTTTTCAACCGAATTAGGATTTCGTTGCATTGCTAGGTCATAGTAAGTTGACAAAGTTTTCATTCGTTTAAGGAGTTACTTAGGTCTTGTATTTTCAAAAAATCGATTGAATTTTTTTTATTCCATATGAAAGTATGGTACTTCAAGATTATTCACAACAAATTTGATGTAAATTCGTGCAATATTACCGTAGTTATAGCGGTTTGAATACCGCGTGGGCGGTACGTGCGCTCTGCCTTACCTAGCGGATTATACGCATGCAGCGCGGTTCTACTGCGTAAAATCAGCTCCTTTCTTTTTCATCAAACATCGCAAATGAGGCAAATGAATATCTGTATGGACCTGGAATCGACGACTCGATGTACTAAGTCGCTAAAAAATAACTTTAATTCATTAAACTTGAAACGCGTTTTTCTCGAAACTTTGTTTTTCCGTGCGGTAGGCACGATTTCTCGTGAACGAATAGACCAATTTTGGTGAAACTTTACACAGTTCCTCTTTATAGTATTGACTCCTGCTTGAAATAAGGGATTTTCATTCGGTCGACTCGTTTTTGTTTTATACGAAAAAAATATTTTAAAAACGATGAGAATCGGAAAAATTCTAAAAAATATAAGACGAAAATTCATTCAAATCCATTTCAAAACTTTAAATTTCATTTGTTTTCAATCTCTTCGTTCAAGCACGAGCCAAGGGCATAAACTATAAGATTTTTTTTGAATTTTTGACTTGAGATGAACCTGCACCGAAATATTCTGCCTACCGCAATAAAAAAGGTTGAACGAGGAAAACTTCAGGAAAATTGACAATTTTCAATATTTTTAGCTGAATTTTTTTTTACAACTTCTTGAAATGCGAAACTTTTATGTGTGTAAATTTTAAATAAAAGAGATTCTTGGTTTTTAAGATACAATTTTTTGAAAATGTTGTTTTTTCCTTCAAGTCCTATGTAACCCCTTAAGATAAACCACCGCGAAAAACAATGCTCAAGTACGAGGGTCGGGTGAAAAGTTTCCGGCCTGACCAAGAGATGGCGCCACTAGGTCTACTTTTGGAGCGGCGTCCTACAGTACTATTCCTACCGAGCTTGTATGTACAGTTTCAGCCTAATCGCTACGTTAGTTTGCGTTTGAGAGTACATTGCGCGAGACGCTTCCGTTGTTTTCGTGAAAATGGAAAAAGTGGAAAAACGTGCTGTCATCACATACTTATATTTGAAAGGTTTTACACCAAAACAATTAAAAGAAAAGATGGATTCAACACTAGGAGACTCTTCCCCTTCATATTCAACTATTAAGCAGTGGGTTTCTGAATTTAAAAAGGGTCGTGTGAGCACTTCAGACGAGCCTCGCTCAGGACGGCCAGTTGAGGTCACAACTTCAGAAATGATTGGGAAAATCCATCAAATAATGTTGGAAGACCGCAGGTTGAAAGTGCATGAGATAGCTGAGACCTGTAGGATGTCAGCTGAACGTGTGCGAAATATTTTGCACAACCATTTGAGCATGGAAAAGCTTTGTGCAAGGTGGGTGCCGCATTTGCTAACGCTCGATCAAAAACTGATTCGAAAAAATATTTCTACCGACAATTTGGCGCTGTATAGGCGTAATCCAAACGAATTTTTGCGTCGATTCATAATTGTTGATGAGACTATGGTCCACCACTACACTCCTGAAAATGAAGAAAAGTCAAAACAGTGGGTTGGAAAAGGAGAACCAACTCCAAAGAAGGCAAAAACAATTTTATCGGCAAACAAGGTTATGGCTACTGTTTTTTGGGATGCGAATAGAATTATATACATTGATTACCTTGAAAAGGGAAAGACTATCACTGGTCAATACTACGCAGAGTTATTGCAACGTTTGAAGCACGAGGTGTAAATCAAACGACCTCATTTGGCGAAGAATTTTTTTTGTTTCATCACGATAACGCACCAGCGCATTCGTTGATTGTTGCCATGTCCAAAATCCACGAATTGAAATTTGAATTGATGCCGCATCCTCCCTACTCTCAAGACTTAGCCCCCAGCGACTATTACCTGTTTCCTTACCTAAATAATGGCTTGGTGGTAAAAGATTTAAGAGCAACGAAGAAGTTATCGAAGCTGTAAATCAGTATTTTGAGGAGCTTGACGAATCTACGTTTAAAACTGGTATAACTAAATTAGAACACCGTTATGAGAAATGTATCAGTGTTGATGAAGATTATGTTTAAAAATAAAGCAAAAAAAAATTTAAAAACCTCGTCTTTCTTGGTCAGGCCGGAAACTTTTCACCCCACCCTCGTATGTCTAGCTTCGTAGACTCCTTGTTCAAGTTATAATCAAAAATCAAACGTAAAAACTATTGGGTTCACCCTGTATGTATCACGCATGCAAACAACAACCGCAGCTTATCAAGTTGCATTCCCGCGGCGTGAGCAAACTGAATTTTCACGCATCATTCTAATGTCGGCATTCCTTCGATTATTTGATGATTAAATACTTGGCGTCACACATCATAAATTGTCGTACGGAATAATTGATACTCACTATCGATTATGATCATTGTGGATTGTCGAAAGTCAAAGATTTTCACATTTAGATGGTCCGCATGAGCAGCCAAACCATCCCTAAGCCTTTCTAATCAGCCAAACTTATTTATTATGCATTTATCTCGGGCGCTAGACCCTGATTTATGGATCATATGTGTTGTGATGTGATGTGGTGATATTGCAATTGATTTGTCGAACTGGTGGTAATGGTGATGGTGTTAGCCAAGACCTAAACACTAACCTTGTAATCAGGCCGTTTTGAGAGTTCGAGCTGTGATTATCTGTAATTAAATCATTCTGTAATCGTTCGGGTATGAAATCAATTCGATAGCAGTGTGCATACATTATTGGTTGGAAGCGATAATTCAAGGACAATAAATTCAGTTAATGTCTTTGAAAGTCGCATTGAAAACACATTAAGTGAAATTTCCGTGCGTTGGGACAATGATCAACCAATTTTAATCATTTGCCGCCTTCCAAAGTTTGGATTCGAAGTGGTTTTAGATTTTTTTTTAATTGCTTGGTAAAATTTTGAGACTGATGGCTTTAATTGCAAAAAAATATTGGGTAATTTTGATAACCCCACTGTTAAGATACATAACTATTACGTTCGTTCTCCCTGAAAACCTTTTAAGCTAAAGGTTAAATATTATTATTTTTCCACACGAAGCATAAAATTGTTAACAATGTTCCAATCTCAATGTAGATGTGCATTTACATGTTCTGAACAAGTCTAATAACTGACTTTGATTTAATTCTAATAAAAATAATCATAAAATATATTGCACAAAATTTCACGGCTTGTCGAACATTAGTGACGTAGCTATCGTAGCATCATATGTTTCAGCCATCCTTCGCCCATAAAGCCACTGGAACCATATAAATACAAATAATTTTCTTCATTTCAGGAGAAACTGTCCAAAAAATTTAGAGCAAATTTTCTTTAAAATTATAGGAGTATACTTAAACGACCAGCTGCGAATATGCATTTTTCCATCTTATTCTCCAAGGTATTAGATACACTTTTCTTTGTCCTTATGAAAGAAAAAAATTGCAATTTACGTTTGGTGGAAATAAGAAACGTGAAACTGCTTTTCTGTTGTCCAAAATCAACAAAAAGAATAATCTGCAGAAAATGAAAGTGATTCCATTAAAGTCTATCTAAATTGCGTTACGAATACTTCAGTTCAGAACAAATTCTTCACAAGCCGCAAGGTGCAATCCTTGAGCTCCACACGGTCAAATTCCCATTAATATTTACATAGATATTAAAAATATTAAACACAAAACTAATAATGAAAATAATGCTACTTTAAATAATAATAATAATAATAATAATAATAATAATAATAATAAGAGGTACTGGTACATAACACTAATTGGAATGAGTTAATATTAATCGTATCATTTACAGAAACGTCGATTGACTAATCAAGGATTTTGGTTGTGAGGGGAGGGGTGTTCACGCTGATTAATCGGGGGGATCAGGTTACAAAGACTTTTCTACGTTATTTGTTATTTTCCTATCGACGCTTGAGAGACAACAGGGCGCTAGCGAAAATAAATACAGCTTTTGAATAGATTTTGTCGCGTAATGGTCATTTGAATAGTTGCATTCAAAATTTTCGTGCCTGCGGTATAATCAAATAAGAGATATCAGATTATATCATTCGTATGAACCCTTTTTACACGGTAACTTCTAATAATTTTTAACTTTTAATTTAATTTTTTTGTAATTATGAAAAAAACTTTTTATGGTATTTTTACAAAAACTGTTTAGAGTAGATAAATTTTATAAACATTGATTACTGTTTCGAGCAAATCCTACGCTTGGTTCGCAAGATATAGTGAATGACAGAAAGGACCTTGAAGGGGTTAAGGCTAACAAACACGCGACCGAAGTCTACCAAAAACTAATCAGCTCTGAAGATTTGAAAGTCGTTTTAATTGACACCTCAACGAAGTCGATATGAATTTATTTACGTGAGTTATGCCTGTAGAAAAATTTGTTCACGAACGTACAAACGTACACATGCATATGCGTATGTGTGTACGCACTTCTGTCTAAACAAACACCTTAAATATACTCTAAAAACCTCAAAACGTAAAGATATGTTGAAAATTTCAATTTCGATTTTCGAGACGATTACAAGAATTTCCCATATACTGAAAAGTTAAAAACAAAAAGTTGGTACTAAATGGTTAAATCAAAAAAAAAAAATTCTCTGAGAAAATTCTTTTGAAATGCAAAGAGGTTCTGATATTTTTTTAAGTTTTGATATCTTTGGAAAAAGAAAAAGAAAACTCAATATAAAAATAATTGGATTTGATGAAAAAATTGACTACTAAACGGCTCCAAAATATTCAAAAACAAATTTTTGAAAAAATGATATGGCATTGGGTGTTGAAAAATTGAATGAATGTTCCATAATTTGTTACTGGTACCGTACAGTAAACACTTATAAAGTACATATATAAGCTAGACTTATTTTTAAAAAAATATAGTTAGCTTATCCTTTCAGACACTCGAAAAAGCCCATTGTCAAATTTGGTGTGGTACTTTATTCAAGTATCTTGTGGTAATCCACCACAATATAGGCCAAAAATCAATCCCAAAAAATTTAGCAAGCGAAACAAAGTGAAAAAAGCGATTTTTCAAATAACCGTAATTTTTTTTGATTATTTTTCCACAATATTGGTGTAGATTACTACGGAATAGATATTCCTCTTTGAAATGCCGTTTGGTTTTTTTATTTCAAATTCTTCATTCCTGAGATTATCTGTCCGCAGTGGGACGCGGCACTTTTCGAGACATCAACTTTGGCGCCCTCTATAAATAAGTAAGAAAATAAAAAAAATATTTTTGTAATCTTCAAAATGTGTATTTTACCCATACAAATTTTAAAATTTATATACAATAAAGAAGCTGAGGAAAAAATATTGAAAATTAGGCCAGTTTTTAGCATTCTAACCGGTACTACCCATTTAAAATCTACCCGAACAAGGTTTAAAAGATGGTTTTGCGGTCCTCGTAAATACTTGGTACCCAGGGCGATTGCACTGTTTATCCATAAGGCAGGAAAGTAAGTAGTTCTGGGCTGTGTTATTACACTGTTGAAGTATTTGAAAAAATATGTTTCATGGATTTTACCTCGCTTTTATATGCAAAAGCAATGGAAGTGATTATGACGCGACCTCACTATATTTGGCGCCTGCATACACCCTGTGTGTCCACTTGCAGCCCGGGGTCTAGCAACATACATCTAGTAAGCTTATAGAAAAATACCGAGCAGCTATTACCCGAATTTCCTGGCTAAGCAGTAGACGAACGTTCAGTATTCGCTGCTATTGTCACTATACTTTCGGTCCCTAATTCAGTCTTTAAAAAGAGCACATGCATATTTCCTCTTTTATCCGATGTATCAGTGTTCGTTCTAAATATGTAAACGAGGGCAAAAATGGTAATATTTCGTCGTAAATATAATTTTTGATATAGTATTATTTTTACTAGGTGTTTGCAAAGAAGTAATTTGGTACAGCATGATTTCAAACTCTATTTTCTTCTATTTCGGTCCCTTGAAGAGCTATCATATCGAGAAAGAATCCACTTAAAGCTTGGTGTGTGGTATATGTTTTCCAGTTCTCTTATATCTCTGAAAAGAAGGAAGATTTCCTCAGCAGACATTTTTAGAAACACTGACCTGATTTCACTTTGCTAAGATATCCCGGGAGCTGTTTGCCTCATTGCACTTTATTTGTGGAAAACCTGTCAAAAATTTGTCAGTTTTAAAAAACTGTCAAACTTGTTCAAAAATGGTAAAGGTTAATATTATGGCCCCCACCCCAGAAGGAGGCAAAAAATAAAAAAAAATAAAAATTATATAAAAAATTCATGAAAGTCATTTTTACCGTCAATGTAATATAAATAGGGTTAATACTTTGGAAATACCCCCTTTCCGGGGGTGAGGGTCATAATCTCAACCTTTACCAAAAAAATTATAGTTAGCTTACCATTATTTTCAAAGACAGAATTTATCTTGCCTGTTTCGAGTTCAGCGCTATTCAATGCCGAAGATGTATATAAAGCCATAATCTTTTAATTATTTAATTCCTTAGTCTCTCGAATCTCATCTCTCACTTGATGTCCATAATTAATATTAGAATACTTCAAATCCACCATAAAGTAGCTTAAAATTTCTGTTGCCCTCAATGGTTTTCTGCTATCGGGATTTCTGGTAAAGCATATCTAAATATAGTTCGCCATCTTCACGATTACTCATCTAAAATCTTTATAATAAAAGTTCCTTTCAGCAAAACAACATTTTAATCTGCCTACAAAGTCGTCTAAACCTCCTCCGCCCAAAGAGCAACCATCCCCTCTGCATTTCCGTCAGTTCTTATCCAAAGCCCACAATCGTCACCCAAACCCCGACCAAACTCAACGTCTAACGCCTTTTTGCAAGAAATCTTTTCATTAACTACGTCTTAGTCAACTTTGATCCCTGAAGCGTATCAAGACTGCAAATTATGCGTGGGACTTTTCCTCAATCGTTTCACTTTGATTTGAATGAAAGGCGGCTAAGAGGCATTTTCACAGCCGGCAACAAATTGTATTTTCCATGCCATAATCATCGTCACCACGAAAACCACCGTCAAGCCATCAAGCAAACAATCCAAGAAATGTAAGAAAAAAATGCAAAGTGGGTGCAATATCGCGTTTGTCTCAAGAATGCACGAGGGCTAGAAAACGGAAACTTGGCAATCTGCCGACATCAAACTGAAAAGATGAAAAAAACGAAGAAAAATAAAAGGATCGTAGACGAATGAAAATGAATAATGAAAAGTATGGTGCAAGGTCGCGAGACAAGAGGTTGTGTTACTTCGCCACCATGGAGACATCGTCGTTTCGGGTTAAATGCATTGAGAAATGGGTTCACCGTTCAACGGAAAATGTTGAAGTATGGATTGATTAGGTTGAGTTGCAGATACAAGATATTGAACAATGGAGAAAGATTGACGGATTTGTATGGAGTAGGTTGATTTATCGATTCACTTGAGAACCTCTTAGCGGAATTGGTGTTAAGTTGTTGGTTCGCGCCCGACTGAACCATATTTGCTGCCAAGCCTTTGTAAGAGGAAGTGATGAGGCTTTATCGAAGATGGCTGGTCAGTGTTTCCCAGACCTGGGACACCTTGAATCAATGTCAGTCAGGCTTGGCTGAATGATTTTAAGTGGAATAAAAAAATGAGTGAAGGGTGAATCTGAATTTGGTGATCTGGCCATCAAGGCCAGCTTTCATGTGAATTCGTTCAGTATAAATTGCTGTTATGGATGATGCTCTAAAAATTCAAGGTTTTTTTCCATAAAAGCAGAAGAAAAAATACAGTAAGGCATCTAACAAGAAACACTTCTATAGATATTTGGTGTGTGCCTTTGATTAAAAATCAAATCACAAAATATGATTACACCATTAAGAGGCAATAATTTGCTTTTTATGCAGTTGTAATTCGATCTACGCTATGAAAAAGTAAACTTTAATATCAAAGTGAAAGAAATCCTTTTTCGAATCGGTTGATCTTCGAACTTTAAGGTACCAGTCCACTTTAGAAGGCGAAAAAAACCATTTTTCAAGAATTTGTTTTTCGGATGCTTGATTATATATTGACATGAATTTTTTAAAGTATTATTTCATATATGATTAAACCAAAAAAAAATTAATTTTTTTTATTTATTATTCTTTTTCATAGAGGGCGCTGAAATTACGCTCTGAAAAAATCGTTACTCGGCAGAAAGATAATCTATGGATTGGTAGATCTGAAACAAAAATTTAAACAGCACTTTAAAAAGCAAGGTCTCTTACACCGTAATCCACCACTGTTTAAAAAAACGGCTTAAAAAAATGGCAGACTTGTGAAAAAAATGTCAAAAATCGACTCTTTTTCGTAGTTTTTTAACGCTAAAATTTTTTAACTTCCCAGTATATGGGAAGTTCTTGTAATCGCCTCAAAAATCGAAATTGAAATTTTCAACATTTCTTTACGTTCTAAGGTCTAAAGAGTATATAAAGTTTTTTTAGAAAGAGAGATGTATATGTGTATGTGTGTGTGCGTTCGTGTACAATTTTTTCGAAGAGCAGAACTCACGTAAACAAAGTCGTATCGACTTCGTTGAGGTGCCAATCGAAGCGTTTTTGCAATTTTAAGAGATTATCAGTTTTTGGGATCTTTCGGCCGAGGTGGTTTGCTGTTTTCACCCTTCGCAGGTCATTTCTGTCATGCGGTGTGTCATGGCAATTTCGAACAAAATTATTCAAAATGGCCACCTCGTGAGATAATCTCTTCAATGGGCGTAATAACAAAAACTGAATTCTTTTTTGCTAGCGCTCTTTTGTCCTTCAAGCATCGATATAAAATTAACAAATAACGTAAAAAAGGCTTGGTAGCCTGCTCCCATCCAATTGATCCGCGTGAATATTCAATCAAACCAATCCACCCCCATCCACCGAAATCCTTACGTAATCAATGGACACTCCAGTAGATGACATGATTGATATTAACTCATTTCAATTACTATTATGAATACTTCTCATTATTATTATTTAAAGTAGTAGTATTTTCATAAATATTTTTGTGTTTAATATTTTTAATATCTATGTAAATATTACTGGGAAGTTGACCGTGTGGACCTCAAGGATCGCACCACGCAGCTTGTTTCTTCGAATTTTTTGCTCATATTCTGGTAGATTACGGTGTAATATTCTCTAGCAAATAAAATGCATCAAAGTTTTTAAAAATCCTGACTATTCGCAGCCAAAAAACATGATATTCTAGTAACCGCCATCCAATCCGATTGATGAAAATATTTTGCTGTTCCTGCATCAATTGTGGTACAAATTTTGAAAGATATTCCTCGTCAAAAAATATTCACAATCGATCTTAAAGTGCTAATATTTCCAATCCTTAAACAATTCATTGGACATCTGCTTATCTCGGACGCCAGTTGGCCATTGATTTTCAAGGCAGATTTTGGTCACAAATTTCTCGATCCTTGGAGTATAATTTGCATAATTATTATGAATCGTAGTGTGGTTTTGAAAATTTTCTATTATTTTCTTTTCCCAACATCAATGCCACTCGTCCGAGAGACACGTGGTTCCAACAGGGCGACGCAACATGCCATACAGTGCGTGGAACCAATACTTTATCGGACCGAGCCTTTTTTGAACGAATCATCCTAAAAAATGGACCTGTGAACTGGCCGCTCAGATCATGTGATTTGACTAAATTGGGCTACTTTTTTTTAACGTACCCCTAGTTACGTCACTTGTCTCTGTTGATAAAGCAGCAACTATTGATGACTTGCAGGCCAACATTCGACGCGTAATTGGCGGAATAAGGTCGGCAATACTGGAAAAAGTGGTGTAAAATTGGACTGACAAGACGACCATCCTAAGATACAGTCGCAGTCGTCATACGACAGAAATAGTTTTTCGTCACTAAATGTCATGAAATTCGCAACCTTCTAAAGCCAAATATGGCCATCTCAATAATTTATCTATGTTTTATTTGTCTGAAAAGTTCTTTGCCTCTAAAAACACCCCATTCGTACCATTTTGTTCGATAACTTATTGCCATTTTTCTGGTAAAACTATTTCTCCGTCTATGACTTTTGAGTGAAAAAATGAACTGAAGTGATTTTCACAGGGTTTTTTCGAGGTCAATTCTACTCCATTAAGAAAGCTTTGCAGTGATCGAAATAAATAAATAGCCTGACGGTTCAAGATCAGGACTATACGGTGGATGCATTAAAACTTTCCAATCAAGCTCTTTCAATTTTTGTCGCCTAATCAAAGAAGTGCGTGGTCGGTCGTTGTCATGATGGAACACAACTCAGTTCCTGTTGATCAATTCAGGCCGCTTTCTTTTAATTGCCCGCTTTAATCTCATAAATTGTTGACAATAGAGAATTAAATCCTCCTAATCCTAAAAAACACAAAAAAAATTGGCATGGTTGTAGCATTTCGTAATACACGATTTTCTCTCAGTTCTACCAAACACAAACCATAATCTTCTTTGGTGTTAGGAGTGGCTTTGCTCTCATTTATGTGGTCTCACCACGCATTGATCAAGATCGTTTTCGCACTTATTATTGTGCGTGGTACATTTTTTGTCACCCGAATGAAGGCGCTTCAAAACTGGTTCAATTTTTTTCAGCAGTGAGGTGCGCTAATGATCCATTTAATTGTTCACTGTTAAATCGTGTGGTACCCAAAACTTCTAGCTTCTTTTTAAATCTAGCTTCTACCAAATGATTTACAAATATGTAGTTATTATTCATTTGGTGAATGTCGAGGTTCTCAGCGATGTGATGGCTGCTTTAATGGCTGTCTTGTTTAACTTTTTGCAAAATTCTATTGAATTTTTCAGTGATCGGTCGGCCAGGGCGAGGAGTATCCTTAACATGAAAATTTTCTTGACGAAATCAAGCGAACCATTCGCTGGCTGTTCATCCTAATACGGGATCATCACCATAAATTTCACAATATTTTTTAGCGGGCTAAGTTGGGTTCTTCCCTTTTTTTGCAATACAGTTTCAAAATGTATCTTTATTTTCATTCATTTTTAATATGGAATAACTTTTCACTGAACAAATCAATCCCAGTCTATTGTAAAGCTCATGGGAATGTCGTCTGTGCTTACAGGAGCTAAACCTTAGCAGCCCTTCGGGCTGTGTCCCTACCCTTGTGTTTGTAAAGGTACCACGGGGTCGAGGAGCCCATGATAGGTTGCTATCATCCTCGACACGATGAGGCCCCCTTGTGGGAGCAACGTGGTGGCTGTGGTAAACTATGCTAGATGGTCCGCGCTTGGTCAACCAGTACCGCTATCACCGGCCCTGTAAGTCAGCGGCAATTCTGGGATTCCCCCTTGAAAACCTCCCGCATGGCTATGCGAGGCGTTTCCAAGTGGATGGGTGATTATTGACACTTATTTCAATAAGTCCCCCTCCAGGACCGTGTTTTAATGATTAATTTCGGGGAAAACACGTTAAATCACTCACTTATTCTGAACAAATCAATATTATTTTACTATACTATAACAATCTATAGAAAATAACCTTTTAAATGACATTTCAAAAAGGACATGTCAATTTTCAACAAGCCGCGAGGTGCGACCCTTGAGGTCCACACGGTCAACTTCCCAGTAATATCCACATAAACATCAACAACATTAAACACAATAATAATTTTGAAAATAATAGTACTTTAATTAATAACAATGAGAGGTATTCATAGCAGAAACAGGAATGTGTTATTATGAATCATATCGTCTACGGGAGGGTCCATTGATTACGTAAGATTCTTGGTCGATGAGGACAGGTTGAATATTCACGCGGATCAATCGGTGGGGGCCTTTTCGGTCTTGAAAAACTTTGTATACGCAGTCAAAAATAGGTTCAATTGCATATAAAAAGTAAAATGTATTACAAATGATGATGGTTATTGAAATCTTACGATTACTAAAGAATGAATCTACTAAAAACTACAATTTTTTATTCGATGAAAGCTTTTCAAAGCATATGATCTTGCAAAGTATTGACTACAAAACATTTTACCATTCAAAGCGTTGATACCGCAAATGCAAATTTGATTGAAATTTTGTTGGTTTTCAAAATTTAAGCATATTTTTTAATTAAAAGACTAGATCTGCTCAAATTATTCAAATATTTTAAAACTTTGATTGAATTTACAACAATTTTGTTAGAATAAAAGATATAAAGTAATATCATTCGTATGAACCCTCTTTACATGGTAACTTTGAATGATTTTTTATTTTTAATTTAGTTTTTCTTCATTATCATGGAATTTTTTTTGCCGGTTTCTCTTCAAAAACTGATAAGAATGTATAAATTTTATAAACTGGTATCACTGTGCTCTGCAAATCAAGTTAAAAAAATATTTTGTATGAAAAAAACCATAATTTTTCGCATTTTCTTCTATTAAATTAAAAAAACGACTGAATCGAATTTTTATCATGTTAAAAACTTCACAAAGATGTTAATATACGTCAACTGACACCATAATGATACAAATATTATATCTGGTTCATGAGATATAGTAAATGATAAAAATGACCTTGAAAATCATGATGAGTTTTAATGATTTTTTATTTTTTATTTAATTTTTTACGTAATGAGAGAGAAAAAAAGTTTTGATGTTGTTTTTGCAAAAATTAATTGGAGTATATAAATTTTATAAACATTGATTACTATACTTCGCAAATCTGGTTTAAAATTTATTGTTTCTAAAAAAACTAATTTTTTGCACTTTTTTCTTACATTAAAAAACGGCTCCAACGATTTTTTTCAGAATTCGAGAGATTCACGCAAATTATAATACGCGTTTATTTACACCTTGACAATGTAAATCTTATGTTTGGTTTGCGAGATATAACGCATGCCAGATATGATTTTGAAGATCATGATGACTGTTAATGAATTTTTATGTTTTACTTAATTTTTTACGTAATCAAGAGAAAAAGTTTTGATGTTGTTTTTACAAACAATGCTTGGAGTATATAAATTATATAAACATTGGTTACTTGGACTTGAAAATAATGTTAAAAATTTACTGGAAGGAACAAGGAAATCGTACGTTGGGTTCGCGAGATATAACGCATGGCAGATATGACCTTCAAACAGGCAAAACAGCAAACCCCCCGACTGAAGTTTCCCAAAAATTAATCGGCTCTTCAGATTGCAAAGACGCTTCGATTGACACTTCAACGAAGTCGATACAACCTAGTTTACGTGAGTTATGCTCGTAGAAAAAACGAACGTACAGACGTACGTACGTACACACACACACACATACATCTCCCTTTCTAAAAACACTTTATATATACTCTATAGACCTCAAAACGTAAAGAAATGTTGAAAATTTCAGTTTCGATTTTCGAGGCGATTACAAGAACTTCCCATATACTGGGAAGTTAAAAATATAATAAATATATAACTTTACAGTCATCTATTGTCAAAAACGGCAGAAACTTTTTTGACTACCTAATAAAAGGTGAACTATTAGTTGGATGCTTTTTGAGCTGCCAATTCAACATTGGAAACAGTGACACGCTTGACATATTGACTGATATGTTATGTAAAATCGTTGTTAGAAATGGATCATTTTATTCTTCCGAAACGTTGAAAAACGTTTAGCCGCGAAAATACGTTAAATATATTGCAGCAATTTAGAGGAGACAATTTTGGTAAATGCTTCTCGAAAATTCAGTTCATCGAAACTGAAAGATATATTATAAAGAAGTAGATTCTTAAATAGTCCAAAAGTTGTGATTGATCTTAATGTTGATAAAGTCAAGACACTCCTTTTAAAATAACCATCGCCAACGATGATATAAACTTCCTGCGAATCATAACTAATTAGGTTAGGTAACATAAAGTCGTTCTTACACAGTCTTTTCAAATGCCAAGTAATTTTTTACAACATAATGATATGACTTTGAATAAAAACGTAACAATCTTTATATCGTCGAAGTTATGCAAAAACCACAAATCATAGCTACAATCTGGGCTAAGTAAACATAAACATTTTAACACTTAGTGTTGTAGGCACAAATGAACCTTTATGAGTCTCATATGCGATACATAAATGAGTATGTGGATTTGCCCTGTTTATTTCAATATATGAAAAATGATGTGTGGGTAGTTTAAGTAAAGTTTGAATTCACAACATCACATATGTGATAAATACATACATAGGTAGACTTTAGTTTGACACTTGAGGGCATTTTTTTCGATTCATTTCATGTACGAATGTTTTTTTTTGTTTGCAAACATATCAAGTTGTTTTGAGCAGTTATTCAGCAAATCACACATCATTATCCACACCTTTAAAATCAGTGAATACTAATTTCATTGTGCCTAATTGCTTAAGAGCTTTTGACTTGATGTTCTTTGTCAATATTGTTGAGTTTCGTGATACAAAATTGTTTTGCGATATCTGTTGAATCATTACAGTGTTCACTTATATAAATGTTGATTCTCACCCCATCCCGAATTTATTACTCTATGGATATTTGGTGAATGTTTTTTGGTCGGGCATTCATTAAACGGTCAATGATTTCACAGAGTACAAGGTTTTTTTCCGTTAATTAGTTACTAATGGACGAGCCAAGTCTTTGTGATATTCTCTACTGCTAATTGTCTCAGGAGACAGATCATCGTCAGTTTCAGGGCTACGACGAAATTGAATAGCAAATAAACTGTAACCTTACAAGACAAAAGTTGAAATATCAATTTCAATGTTGAAAAGAATTTAATTTCGCGACCATAATCAGTTGAGTGTGACAAATTGTGAATCTTGACGAAGCCAAAAAATGTGACCTCTTGTGATGAATAAATTCCTCGCAGTCAAATTCCATTAGATCAACTTTTGCGTTGATTGTCGTACGACAGCATGAGCATGTCAATCAAACGATTTGAATCCTTAAACAATGTCGCCTTTGATGAACCTTGATCGCGAATTAGATTACTTCCAATTAATATTGTGGCTATAATCGGATTCGAAGGAATTCGGCAAAGAGTTGAAGTCAAGGGAAACATAGACAGGCTACGACGACACAAAGAGTTTTAGTTGAATTTAATTTTTGTATCCATTTTGGAACATTTAAGAGATTAGCAAACTTTTTTGGTATACCAAATGGTCTGTTGGTTATCAAAATTTTCGTGGTTTTAAGAGGATTTCAAATAGCATCTTCAAATTTTACAAGCAGGATGTTTTGAACTAAATTATCCACTTCAATCTTCAAATCATGAGCAGCATTTGCAACTCATTTTGCTTTTGGAATAACATTTTTTGGTAGGACATCTATTTAATATTTGACACAACTTATTCCTCCGGGTAATTCATTTAACATAATGAAGAATGTAGTATGTAAAGGCAGAGTACTGAGCCAAATTTTGAGTGATGGGACCGTTAAGATAGACAGACAATTCATTTATTTGTGAACCAAAAAATAAGTTTCCAAGAACAAAAAAGCATTCAATCAAACTAAACTAAACTTGAACCAAAGTTAATTATGATACATAAATAGTGAGACTAGGGCAGATCTGTTTTCAGTTGGCCGTTGAGAGCGGGCACGCTGATTTTTGCAGATAAGGTTGTGGAATAACTCTTATAGCAATAATTCTATAAAATCTATGCTTCCTCTCAAAAAAGTCAGGAACATTAAAAAAAATCGAATTTTTTAAAAATGTGAAAAAAATCGTGTTTTTTTCTGCTTGTCTCACTCCTAACTTTAAAACGGTTCATTCCAGAGCAAAGTTGCGTGAAAATGAAATTTGCGAAATGAAATTTTCTATAAGATTGAATTTGTTTAAAATTTTTAAACATTTAACCCTTGCCGGAAAATAGCAATAATTAAAAAAAAATGGGAAAAAGCCGTTTCTTATTCATTTTTTTTACTATTTCAAATAAACTTAGGACCTTCATAGTTCGCCTAAAAAATCTTTGTAATAGAATAAAACAGCACACAAATTTTCATGAAAATCGAATCAGTAGATTTCATATAACAGCTTGGCAATCAAAATTTATTGAAAAAAATATCAATTTTTTTTGAAATCTCACAAGTCAGAAACTAAAGCCCGTAGAAGTTTAAATTTTATTTACACATAAAAGAGCACGTATTGAATGCATTTTACAAAACTGAAATCGAATTATTAGGATTATTCGTATTTTTGAACTTGAAATTAATATTCATTACATTTGAATTTTGTTCTATTTAGTCTTAGTAGAAGAGTACTTTAAAGTTCTTTCTCATGTGTTTTTTTGAATTTGATTTAAATTAATGGTTACCGAGATATTCAATTTGTTTATTACCAAAAAAAAGTGTTTATAATTTCAAAAAAAAAAATTTGAGGCCGCCTTAATAATCCGATTTTAGTTTTGTAAAATGCATTCAATACATATGTGAAGTGCTCTTCTATATGTAAAAAAATCAAATTTATATAAGCTACAGTTTCTGACTTGCAAGATTTCAAAAAAATTTGATATTTTTTTCAATAAATTTTGATTGCCAAGCTGTTATGTGAAATCTACTGATTTGATATTGATGAAAATTTGTGTGCTGTTTTATTCTATTACAAAGATTTTTTAGGCGAACTATAAAGATCCGAAGTTTATTTGAAATGGTTTAAAAAAATGAATAAGAAATGGTTTTATTCCCATTTTTTTAATTATTGCTATATTGCGGCAAGGGTTAAATGTTTAAGAATTTTAAACCAATCCTATCTTCTAGAAAATTTTATCACGCAGTTTTCATTTACACGCGACTTTTCTCTGGAATGAACCGTTTTAAAGTTAGGAGAGAGACAAGTAGGAAAAATTCGATTTTTTTAAAAAAAGTTTAAACATTTCGATTTTTTTAATGTTCCCGACTTTTTGAGAGGGAGCATACATGGATCAATTATTGTTATACGAGTTATTCCACAACTTTTCGTGCAAAAATCAGCGTGCCCCTCTCAACGGCCAAATGTCGTTTTTCTACAGATTCGCTCTAGGCTAAGTGATAAACAGAATTAGACTTTGTCTTGCAGTCTTGTTCTTGTAAAAAACCAGGATCGAAACTGAGACCAAAACTTGGCTTGCAAAACCAAGATTGATATCTAGACTTTGCGAGACTTTACCCAGAAGGAGACCAAACTGCGGAATTTTTGCTGCAGAAAATCCAAGATCGAGGATGGGACCAAAACCAAGGCTCGATCAAGCCCAATACCAAGGCTTAGTTTGTAAAACCAAGACCGACACCAAGACTTTCCGAGACTTTACCCAGAAAAAGACCAAACTGCGGTATATTTGCTGATTAAAGAATATTTTTTAACCATTTGTCATATTTTTAAGAAGAGTCAAAATCGGTCATTTTCTAAACACTCGAATTTATGAAATTTGACGGCGACATCCTCATCGTAAGCTTTATACCACAAAAAATAACCTCTATAATAAATTGTTCGCAACAATGTAACATCAAGAGTTATTCATCTTTTGCTCACCATACTTATTAAAATGCATCTGTTTGGTGTGAAATCTAATTACCTTACAAAAGACCCACGTCTTAATAATGGCCTCATATCTATCAAGCAAAGTTTCGAAATCAGCTTGAATCGAATTCGAATGCAATGTTTAAACTATTGAGCTAGGATTTGAAGTAATTAATAATTCCAAACTCACACACTTCCGGCAAATCTCACTTCTTGGACTCTGAAATATTTAATGCACTCGATCAACTTCACACTTCACCATCTTATTCACTTCATCGCTCATACATTTCAGCGAACATCCATTAATTGCGGATCAAATGAAAAACGATAAAAAATTAATTAAGCCAAAAACCGCAAGCAATTCATTAGCGTTTTTCATTATTCGATTTATTCATTTTTAAATGAAGATAAGATTTGAAATAATTATATTTTTGCTACTCAATAAATTTATATATGGTTTATTTTGTTTTTCTTTTATTTATTTTACATGGTCCATATTCTGATGACGTCTAACTGGTGTCCTTCGATCGCACTTAACTTGCTTTATTTCTGCACTCGCACACCCACACATGCGTGCCAATCACAACTAATTAATTGGCGAATTGAATTTGTTTTTATTTCATCCGTGCGGACAATGAATCCGAAAAACAATTAACATAATATCTGCATAAATTGTGTAACGCAACGTGGTGTTATGTGTGTGTGTGTACACAGGTGGCTTTCTGGTTCAGGGTAGGTGGACGCCAAGCTTAATTACTAATTGCATGGCGAATTTGGAGCATGAGAGCCTGTTCTGGTTTTGCTATTGTTGTTATTTTATTTTGATTTCAGTCACGATTGCTGAAGATGTTGTTATCTGTTGGCTTTCAACATTTTTTTCTTCTGTTTGAATTAGAATAATTTGCATGATCTAATAGACATAATTGTTAAGTGGTTTAATTATGCTGTCGTTGCCTTTTCGGGCATTAAGATGGATGAGGTCTGTGATGTTATGAGCTTAATTCTAAATTTAAGTTGATGACAAAAAGACCGAGAGGTGATTAAAGTTGGATGTTTTATTAATTTATTTGTGCTACTGTTCTATTATTTTTAAAGCGGAATGAGTTGCGTAGGAGCATTGGTTTTAATGAATTTAGATCTTTGAATGTTTTCTAGAAATTTAGAATTCTACTTTCTTTCAATCGCGTTTAAAAGTACATATCGCACCTACGGTTGAACATTGACGCTACTTTAGCAAGACTATAGGTCGCAGCTAAAGATTTTTTTACGGAGTGTTGTTTGTAAATCGGAACAGCAGCGATCTTGTGATACTCCTCTCTGACTGTTTTTGAAATCCTGGCAAAAAGTCACTACTCTACAAGCTATGTAGTATCATCAATTTCAACCCTTTTGAGCTATGCAACCCTAAAAAATTTGATTCCGCAATTGGAACAATGGTTCCGCCGAAGATGATATCTATAAGAGTGAAATTTGAAGAAGAAAAAAATTAACAATGAATTTAAGAAGCGAAAAAATTTCACATTTATCGCGAAAGGCAATAGCCTCATTCAATGCTTCTGAACCCAAAGCAAATCTTCCCTTCAAATCAATCAATTTTTATTTTCCTGACCCACACCAACTCGCATTCCAGATAACTTTGTTGTAGGAACATCTAACAGCAAAGCAAATATCATCTTTGTATATGCAGGTTGATTCTTACAAAGTGTCTATCAACGGAAATATATAATAGGTGAATCTATCCTGAAGAAAAGAAAATTCAAGGCTCAATCTTGATTGAACGCCTTAAAGGAGTCACAGGGTTCTTAGGGCGAACAATTTTCCGACATCGTCACCTTTGGGTCTAAACTTGCCGAACAGATTATAAGAAGTTACTCACTTTGATCTTGAATGGAAAGATTCAATCTTATGTACCTGCGAAGACATGACGAGTTGAACGTTGAACCTTGAAAAAAATTTTTTTAAGTTGAAAACTTCCATTATTTTTCCTAATACGTATAATTAACGTAGATTTCTTTAGGATCTCATCATATCGCCACAAGTAAATACACAAAGTTGGGCCGTATATAAAAAAAATATATGTTTTCACTCAAAGTCAAAATCACTATTTTATGCAGTCCACAAAATCAAAAATTGATGATAACGGACAAAAAAACATCCGTTGTTGAAGGACATACATACATATAATTCCCTAACGTAGCCCATTAATTCCTAGGATAATTTTCTATTCAATATTAATTCAGCTATAACGCATTTTCCCTTGAAAAAGTTGGTTTTATAATCCCATATTTTCAGGATGGGTTGGTAAAGCCAAACGGTCTTCGCTTCACTAAGACCAATTTAAATTGCCCATGTTTTAAATAATTTAAATCCCACACTAATCGAAAAAATGCTTCAGTGATACGAAGATCTTACAGGATCTAATATTTTATGAATGATCTTAGTTCAACTTGAATATGACAAAGAAAATTATGATGATTATTAGGGGTTGGTTTTCATTTAAAAAAATTATTGCAATTGTTTTTCCGAAACGGAATTCAGTATTAGGGTTAGTTATATAACCATACTTGTTTGTAATGTAGATATCTGTTTCATATTGGCCCAAAAATGAATGGTATTGAAATGCGTGACTCTTTCCTTCCTTTTTTATGAAAAAATATGATTGAAGATGGTTTAAACGCATTCATATCTAGTTTTTTTTTATGTTCTTTACGTAGTGTAGTTTTTATTGTACAGAACATGTTAAGCTGTTTTCCGTACTTCTGTTAAAATTTCCAAACGTATTTATTTACAAAATTGTTGAATAATATTATATAACATTTTAAATTAAATTAAAATAACATTTTGAAATAACTTTATGATAGGATATTCCGCTATTAAAAGTTTCAATTTTATCAAGGATCAAAATGTCTGTTATTGCATTTCGAAATGTGTATTCCTTCAATGTTGTTGATTTTAAAATTTCTCATTTGTACGAGGACATAATATTTTTTTGTGAAGCTTGTATACGTTTCTTTTTTTGGATCCTCAATATCATTCATTCTTCATTTAACTTTTCACACGAAAATTTAAAAGGCACTGAAGCTGTGCTACACATGAATTCATTCGGGTTTGGATTGTTAGACCTGACTGTACTATTAACAACCCTTAATGTATCACAAAAAATGTGTGTATTTTTCGTTAAATTTATTTCTATTTTACAAATAATAAAGTATTTAAAGCTTATTAAAAAATGAAATATATTTGAAATTTTTGCCCCTTGTTTCTATTTGGATCCTTGCGTTGACCGTTTCAGTTCAAATATTATATGAAATTAAAGAATCAAGTGGTTATAAATTAAATACGGCAGAATGGAGAGTTTTGTAAAAAGCCGAATTTTTGTCAAAATGTCGGATATATGAAAAATATTGTAGTTTTTCTCTCACGAAAGACGAGCGATGAGTCGTGGGAAACGAAAAAAAAAACGATTTGTTCCGTCTCCACAAAAATATGTTTGGATGGTAAGAGCTGATAAACTTTAAATTGAATCGATTTAGCAGATTTTAAGTAATGTATTCCATCGATTTGGAAAAGATATTTTTTATTATAAAAAAACGCATCAAAAGTTATTGTTGATCACTCTGATCCGTTTATATCATTTTCCCTTCATTTTACATGTTTCCCGGATCAAATTGGTTCTATTCCATATCAAATTTGAGCTTTCCAATATCACCAATTCGGTTCGGAAAGGATCCAATTGCATCATCCAAATCCAGTAGAAAGAAGAACGTTGTACATAAAATAATTCTTTGTGACAATTTTGATATTACTTTCATCAACAACAAAAACTTTCATATATTGAAGTCACTTCAATTAAGGGCCTAACCGTGCACAATATGTGAATTCGTTCGTGATGGGTTTATGCAGGAAGATCTCTACCTGGCATGCCTTAAATAGGCAAAATGAAAGCCATTTGAAAGGCTAGTTTGCTCATGCGTTTTTATCTAGTTATTTTGATTTGTTCCCAATGTATGAGTAAGCGTCTCAGTAGGTTTAACTCTTAGTGCTGTACTTTCCAATCATATCATAATCTGCGTTTCATGTTAGCTTTGTACTTTATCTTTAACATATATATGTAACTCTGTTCCTTCGAAGGTTACAGAACTTACTATAGTTCCAAAGCTCGTTTCTAACAGATTCTTAAATGTTTGTGTATGTGTCCATCGGTCTCTCAGTCTATTGTCTGCCACAGCTCTTTTACTTAAAAGTGACTGCAATTGCGGTCACCAAATTTAATGAAGAGATTTAAATTTTTAGCATAAATTTCGAGAAAATTGTTAAATTTGTCTTTGACTCCAGTTAGTCATGTAAGATGGGCTAGTACATCAAATTTTAGAATGAATATTTAAGTGTACGATCCGCAGTTTGATGCGAAAATTGAATTTTCCTTGTTTGACAATTGTGAAGAAAATCAAGATTATTTGCCTTTACAAGAATTTTACCGTCAAATTGATGAGAAATCAGTAGAAAATGTTTTTTGGCAGTATATTCTTCAACGATCTAGTTTGTACCTGTAAATTTAAATAATATAAAAAAATATTTCAACATTTATAAGTTTGTGCTGCTGTTTTCTTTGTGTAAAATTTGCATCCAGAACAGAAAGCTAAATTATTTTGAAAATCCTATTTAGCCGTGTGGATTTCGTGCCCTATGACAAATTCTATGTAAATTAATGGTTACATAGAATAATTTTATTCCAAGTCCTTTAGGGTTCTAGTGCTTTTTTAGTCTTTTACTTATTACGTTTTAATATTAAAAGAATATTTTCTAATTACAAAATATTATTCATTTGTGTTAATTTCGTTGAAACAACCTTAAAAATAGAGGTTACAATCTTCCATCAATCTGTCAATCTTTTTTTAAAGTTTGAGGTATTCGAGTGTTTAAGACGTATATTATTATGTTTGAATTTATTTTATAATATTGTTTGTAATTTAAGATTTTTAGGTGCTTAAACCTTAGTATATTGCCAGAATTTATTACCTATTTTTTTGTGCTGATCAAAACTATTCGTTCTGTTGTTTTTGCATGTTTAAAATATTTTATATTATTTTGTTCGTTGTTATTTGGATTATTTGCCAATTGTTCCGATAAAAATGTATTCAGTTCACTAAGAACCTGGGAAAAATGTAACTTTGAATTTGAATAAATACTTGATTTATTCTAAATGCATTCATTGTTGGTAAAAATTTCAATATTTAAGCTTCAAATTTAAAAATGCCTGTTGGATGAGACCTGAAGCAAATCTATGTAAAATAAACCCTTCGAATTGTTGAATCGACTTCTGTAAATATTGTACATTGAAGAATTTTGTTGTGTTGCATTTTATTGAAGAAGCTGCTGAAATGAAAAAAAAGTTTTACTTACAATGTGTAACGAATTTTATATTAAAAATATTTCTTTTTTGCTTTCAGGTAAGTGAATATCGATTATTTGATGGCTATTCTAGTGAGTATTTATAAATATTCTCCGTATTTTGGCGGTATTGTTTCAAGTTTGAAGTAACCGCAATTTATTATTTTCTGTCGTTATCGAAAATATTCGGAAGTTACCGTTTTTTGAATTATTAATAACTTACGTTCCAGCGCATTCTGTCACTAAGTATTGAAAATGGCAATTTGTTGGCGTTGGCGTGAAAGATCCATTAAAAATGTTGATTTTGCATTTGGAATTTCAGCTGAAAATCAATTAAATTTATAAGAATATACTCTTTATTCCAAAAAAATCCAAATTTCTTTATATTTCTCGATTTAAAAAGATTTTTCGCCATGTCAGTTTTAAAAAAAAATCATGTTCACTTCCAAAGAAATATTTTCGGCTTCAAATCATTGATGTATTTCATCTGTTTAGTCTATCATCATACTTGAATTTGCTGATAACCGACCAAACGTTTCCCATAAACGTGGCTAGAAATCATAGTTATCAACACCATTAAACAACATGTAGAGTGTTTTTTTTTGCGTATTCACATCTCAACTATCTTTTATCTTTTGATTCATGACAATGATATTTAGCATGCGTGTAAAGTGTAAAATTTATAATAGCAAAGATATTATACACACAGCAAAAAATTCCCTGAAACACTCAATTGAGCAAATTATCTGCAATTTATATATAATTCGATTGTTTTCCAACAATTTCACGATGAAGGTCAAAACAATCATGATACATTAGAAGAGATTAGTTTGTGATTAATTTTTATCGCGTGGAAAAGAATTTATAGTAAAATACTACATATGGAATGAATATGCGTTTATTTTACAATAATTACCACATCGAATGAAAATAAACATTGGACTTAGAAAGCCGAAATTACAATACAGCAAATTGATTTTTTTATCATATAATTCACTATGTACTTAAGTTGTTTCTCGCATAAGTTTAACTAGAAGCCAACCATACATAAATACGAAAAATAAGCTATTTTCGAAAATTATTTTTTCGTTTTCACTGTTTTAAATTCACATCACAGTTTGAAACACTTCGAGAAAGGATTAATGAAACTTTAACCATGAAACAAATCCAGTTCAATATAACAATCATTCTTCTCTGAGATTTCCAAAAAAAATGACCCATCCATATATTTTGAAACGGAAAATCATTCAAACGTTCGATTCCTTTAATAATGCCTCACCCGCGTCAAATCCATACTTCACTACAATCCGAATCGTATAGTATATGAAAAAAGAACCAATGTAAATCCTCTTGTTGTATGTGCTACGAATCCTTGACAGAATAATTTCATTTCGTTAGTAATAAATTGCTCCCGAAAGAATTGATAGCAAGTTCTCAGTTACATGTTTTCGGGACTGATTCTTTTCCTGTCAAGGACTTTATTCTGGTCAGCGGGTGAAAAATTGTTTTGAAAAATTTTTCTCTCTCGGAAGAATGAGGAATCTAAATGAAGGAGAAATATCCTGGAAGTTATGTATGTATTTGGGGATTTATGTATGTCTTCTTAAGTTTTTGAAAAGAGAAAATCTTTTTTCGTATGCAAGACATGTAGTTTAGACGATATTGTCTTAAATGGATAACTGGTACTGCTTTGATTTATGGAATTATAATGAAATTTTGGATGGGATTTATGATTTACAGCATATCACTCGTATGTTTCTTTTTTGTATCCAGGGCAGGCTAATACTTACATATAAATTTTAAGCATAGGTGAGTATTACAGACTGACAAATATGTATGTAAAAAAATTTTGTAACTAGATTCAGTCAAACAAAATATAAATGGAAGCCCACTTCAATTATTGCGCGATCTAGGTTCAACTATAAAATGTGAAGTTTTGAAAAAAAAATCGAAATTCGAAAAAAAGGAAAATTTAAAATTAAATATTTACACGGACAGAGAGAAAAAATATATATGAAAAATTAGCTCTATAGTAAATAGAGTGTCGGAACACTCGGTGTTTTAAAAAATCGATTAATCAATCGTGGCTCTAGGAACAAATTGAAATTATTATAGCGAACCGTGAAGTGATCCATCAAATCCAAAATGGTGATTGGAATTCGTACAAACAAACCATGAAACTTTGTTATAACAATATGCAGGGTGCCATACAATTTCGTTTTAGATTCAGGGCAAAGTATACTGAGATTAAAGCTACTCTAATAGGTTGCGTCGTTTTTGTAAAGGTATGCAAATAGTTCATGCAACATTCTCCAAACGTTATGTGTTACGTGTTATGGAGTGACAACCAGTGGCCTCTGACCCAAAGTAAGACTGCAAAGCCCATTCCGAAAGCCGACTTTAGAATCTGGGTGGATCGCATCCTGTTTAGATTTTTGGGCTACGAAAATCCAAGGATAGATCCCATAAGTTCGCGGGGAACCTACATGCTTAAAAGTATAACGAGCTTAAGGCAAAATATTGAGAAGTATCTGCCACAATCGTCCCATTTTCCTTTCCTTGAAGGAAACTCACACTTTTCCGTGTCGTGGCAACCGCGTTACAATTGATTCCTCCTACAGAATCCAACTTCGATTATGTTTCTTGTCGCTACTATGTAGCTTCAAGCAATATCAAAAGTTACGTAGTGATGATGATGGTACTTTTCGAAGACCACCATGCCATGTTCTGGAAACTAACCACTAGTGAAGATGCTCTTCTGGAACCACTCTAAGTTTGGCGGAATACAAAAGTGGTGGTAAAGATTTTTCGAATATCTATGTCATACAAGTGCACGATTTAAACTTGAAAGTTGTAGTAGCAGTCTTAAGCAGAAACTGTCGCGAGAAAAGCAAACTGCATTTTGTTTCAAAACAAAGCAGCAGTAAATGCAGAATAGTGTTGTGAGCACATCCTTCATCCTTTGCTGAGTGTTTCACAAAATGTTGATGATTTCCAAATCAACCAGAAGCAATTCTTATCGAAGGTATGACACAGATTTAATAGCTTCTCAGATAATTAGTAAGCATCTTCAAAAGCTATTGTTCTTGCTCTAACACAAAGCACAGTACAAAAAAATATTTACCCGAAAATAGGACCCAATTGATGCGGTGTTTGGACAATATTTAGAAATATAATTATATAATGGCTAGAAAAGCATTTGCATTTGGTCAGTCTTTGATTTCGTTCACTTTTTTGTTGCTAAATTTATATTAATATGTACTGAAAAACTTTGCAGGAAATAATGAGGTTGTTAATTTAATCTAACATCCAAAAATTCGAGACAATTTACGCTGCAATGTTTATAAGATGCTATATTTCGGTTTCCGAGACTATTTGCGTACAATTCTTGCAACATTATTTCCGAAATTCCAAACTTTTCTTGAGTATTGAGAAAAAATCGCAAGCTTCTTATTTAAATTGCATAAATATTATATCTCATTAGTTTAAAAAGTATGCTAACACGCTTGATTGCTAACACTATTTTCAAAGGTAGAATAAAATTTTATATACGAATCCAAACGATAGCAAGTTCCGACTCAGGGTAAAAAGGAAACGTAGAGTGTTCATAGAAATCATAAATATCCAAAATTTAGTTCAAAATCAATATTTTTTTTTTATTTTAATATTTCATCATACTTTGCCGTATTTCCCGAAAGGTCTTGTAGATTTTTCTGTAATTTTTCAAGTATAAAGACGAATGGCAGTTTAATGAGATATTTTACAATTCAATTATTTGCTTATTTTACATTAGATTAATTCTTACGGCTTCCAGTTACAATTCCTAACTAGTCTCCACAAATTTTCTATGGTGAAACCTCAAACGTTGAAGTTATGCCGACCGATCGTCACTCCTTGTTTTTAAACTCCCAATCAGGGTGCTCTGATGCTAAGGAAACAGAACGCTTTGTAAAGATCCGTCAATTCGATCACTAAGTTCTCGGTGACGTTGCTCTGATGTTCGAGAGTAAAACGTGAATGAATCGTTTGAATCTGGTCACTTACTATTTCTGAGCTCCTTGTAAGGACACTTTGATGTCAGAGAGTGAAATGGTAATAATTACGCTTGAATTTCGTCATTTCACTTCACTTATTTACCTACCTACTCTGAGTTGGATGAGGATGCTCTAATGCTAAAAATTGCAACAAAAATGATTGACTTCCTTGAAATTCCGTCCGTTTGTACATTAACTAAGTTATTTTTGTGCTTATGATGTCTTGACGATAGTCGTGGTTATGCGGCAATCACTTGCACTATTGAGTTGTCTTGCAATGTGGTGATGTTTTTATTTTGTTCTCGATGTTTCCGTTTTTACTGAACGTATTTTTTCAATAGTTAAATCTATATGTTTTTATTTGTGAAAGGCTTCATTTTAAAATTGTAGAATCAACTTTAAAAAAAATTCAAACAATTTGTGTAACATCGTTTTCATGATCTAAGAACTTTTGTTGCCCTGATAGAGTCAATTTTACATATTCAATCTTTATTTGTGTACTATTTCATTCAAGCTACATTTCCTTGCAATATAAGTTTGCTTTCAAATATTTACTACATCTTTAGTAGCTATCCACTTAATTGAAATTTGCCGCACATTCAAGCTTACTCGTCATTATATTCCAAAACGAAAGATCAATAGTCTTTCGTCTAGTCTAGTCTAGTTTTAGACTATTGGAACTATTCTCTTGCAAATTTCTTGAATTGAACATTTATTCGCGACTATCTTAAAGTGACCGAAATTGTGTGAATGACCTTATCAATGAGCGAAAAAAGTATTCGTGAATATTACGTGAAAGTAAAATCAAGTCCTTAAAAAGACGAATTCTTTCGAATTGACTTCACTTCAAACTCTAAGCTTTTTAGAGTAACCTGTGATAGTCCTGGAAAGTTTGAAGCCGAAACGACGTTTACGACGTTGTGCGATTCCTTACAGAATAATAGAAGAAGAATAGTGTTTTAAATTCTAGAGTCAAAAAAATCAGATCCCAGTCAGCATTTTCCAAAAGTGTAACAAATCAACATAAAACATTTTTGAATTTCCAAAACGCAGTCAGAGGTATAGCAAAATTACTTATTCAGCTGACAGTGAAAAGTTTTTTGGCAATGAGTGAAGAAAAAGTGATGGTCTTCGAAGTTTAAGGACATCAACCTGCATGAAACCAATTAAATAAAAAAATCATGATGTCCCTTGTAAAAGCAAAAGATATTGTCACAAGACACGAAAATATTACAATCGATAATTTTGCACTGTATGTACCAGGACATCGGGCATGCACCCTTCAAATATAGGTCATGTGCCCGAATGACGGCAAATAAGGACGATTCGAGTAAGGAAGGTTTTAGATAGATACGTGGGCTTCAAGTAGGTGAAAGAAAAAATCAAGCATTTTAAATCGAAAAAATATACCGATTGGCGAAATGTTCAGCAATCAAAATAATCTTGTGTACGCTTAGCGTAACAAGGAAGCTGCTGAACTTCTAAAGGAGAATATGATCATTAACCTAATTCTGTCATAGTTTAATTGCAAGTTTCGTATAGCACAAATTTATCAAATGACCTCTCACCAAGTGCTGGAAAGCAAAGAGTATTTCATAACGATTTAGCGCCTACATATGAGGCGCCATCCTAATTACAGTGGTTCTTGGTAAATCTTTTGATATGTATCACAGCAGACGATTAACCCTTAGGAGAATTAAATTTTTGCGCTCTCAATTGTCAGTTTTTCTCAGTTTAACAATAAAAAGATGATTAACCTTTAGGCAAATAACATTGTTACAACCTCAATTATCAATTATGTGCTGTTTAGGAATAGAAAGCATTCACGAACCCTTATAAAAATCATGAAGCTATCTTAGATGTAGTGCCTGCAATAATTGAATAGCTATGCAAATTGAGAAATACACCTAATGGTCATATCACTGGTCACTTAAGGGGGAAATGCATGTAAAAAAATTTAAAACAATGCTAATTTCAAATTGATTTAAAAAATATATGTTGTTTATCCAGAAGATGTTAAACATCAAATTCTTAAAGGAAATGTCTCAAAGTACTTGAAAGTATTTTGTTATAATAATTCAACACAAAATGGCGGCAATGCGAACGAATTAAAAAAACACCTCAAAAAATGCATCTCACAACTTAACGCTATTTCCGGAGATCCTGCAATATTCAGAAGAAGAAAAATATGTAAATGAGATGTATAGCTCATAGGTTGACTCATAAAATTTTATAGAAAAAGTGTAATTTTTATATTAATTCTAGATTAAATAAATAAATGGACTATTTTTCAAAAAAGTCGCGTTTAAAACATTAATAAACAAATCATTTCTCGGAAATTACAAAAACATGTAGGTTCAACTAGTACATAAGACTCTTTTGTAGATGTGGTATAAATTTGAGCCGGATCGGTTCAATATTTTTTGAGATATTTTGTACGGAAGTTGAAAAAGTAATGCTTTGAGAAAAACGCGTTTAAAGTTTGCACTAGATAAAAATCATTGATTTTTGGTTTTTATTATAATTAACTCATTAATCAGCGATTCTAGGTCCTATTTCTTTAGAATTTCAGATTTATAAGAATATGGTAGGGATACACAATTAGAGAACCGTATAGTAGTATACTTTAGATGAATACATTTTTCTTATTAACTTCCCAGTATATGGGAAGTTCTTGTAATCGACTCGAAAATCGAAATTGAAATTTTCAACATATCTTTACGTTTTGAGGTCTTACGAGTATATTTTAAGTGTTTTTAGAAAGAAGTATGTATGTGTGTGTGTGTGTATGTACGTACGTACGTCCGTACGTACGTGTGTGCGTTCGTGGACAGTTTTTTCAAAGAGCGTAACTCACGTAAACAAAGTCGTATCGACTTCGTTAAGGTGTCAATCGAAGCGTCTTTGGAATCTTAAGAGCTGATTAGTTTTTCGGAAACTTCGGTCGGAGGGGTTTGCTGTTTTGCCCGTTTGAAGGTCATTTCTGTCATGCGTTATGTCTCGCGAACCAAACATGCGATTTCCTTGATCAAGGTGTCAATCGACGCGTATTAACATTTATGTGATTCAATCAAGTTTTAAAAAAATCCGTTGGAGGTGTTTTTTAATTTTTTAAAAAAAAATGCAAAAAATTGTGTTTTTTTTAAAACAATAAATTTTCAACCTTATTGTCAAGTCCAAGTAATCAAAGTTTATATAATTTGTATACTCCAAACAGTTTTTATAAAAATGTCATCAAAATTTTTACTCATGATTACAAAAAAAGTCAAATAAAAAATAAAAACCATTAACAGTCATCATGCTCTTCAAGGTCATTTCTGTCATGCGTTATATCTCGCGAATCAAACATAGGATTTGCATAGTTTAGGTGTCATTGTATGCGTATTAATATTTTTGTAAATCTGTCGCATTTTTAAAAAAATCTTTGGAGCCGTTTTTTAATTTAAGAAAAAAAACTGCAAAAAATTAGGTTTTTTTCATAAACAATAAATTTTTAAGCTGATTTGCGAAAAATAGTAATCAATGTTTATAAAATTTATATATTGCAAACAATTTTTGTAAAAACACCATCAAAACTTTTCCCCATGATTACGTGAAAAATTAAATAAAAAATAAAAAATCATTAAAACTCATCAAGATTTTCAAGGTCATTTTTATCATTCACTATATCTCACGAACCAGATATAATATTTGGATCATTAAGGTGTCAGTTGACGTGTATTAACATCTTTGTGAAGTTTTCAACAATATAAAAATTCGTTTCAGCCGTTTTTTTAATTTAATAGAAGAAAATGCGAAAAATTATGTTTTTTTTATAAAAAATATTTTTTAACCTGATTTGCACCGCACAGTGATACCAGTTTATAAAATTTATACATTCTCATTGGTTTTTGAAGAGACACCGGCAAAATTTTCTTCCATGATTATGAAAAAAACTAAATTAAAAATAAAAAAATCATTCAAAGTTACCATGTAAAGAGGGTTCATACGAATGCTATTACTTTATATCCTTTATTCTAAAAAAAAATTTTGTAAATTCAATCAAAGTTTTAAAATATTTGCATAATTGAGCAGCTTTTTAATAGTTTTTATAGTCTTTTAATTAAAAAAACTGCTTAAATTTTGAAAACCAACAAAAATTTTCAAGACCAAAAAGGCCCCCACCGATTGATCCGCATGAATATTCAATATGTCCTCATCGACCAAAAATCTTACGTAATCAATGGACCCTCCCGTGGACGATATAATTCATATTAACTCATTCCTGTTACTGCTATGAATACCTCTCATTGTTGTAATGTTGTTGATGTTTATGTAGATATTACTGGGAAGTTGACCGTGTGGACCTCAAGGGTCGCACCTCGCGGCTTGTTTTTTAATTCTATCATGATCATCAAACAAATTTTTTTTGAGTTTCTAATTGCTTGTTTTCGCCGCTTTGTTTTCCTCCATGTCCCTTAACCTTTTGTCACGGTGATCCTATTTTAGACGAGTAGAAGTCTCTGGAGGGCACTTCTAGACTATAATATATTTGACTTATTTTTTCGAGAGTGTTTGATACACCTCACAATAAGTGGAGTATAAACGGGTTCGTGGTTTTGCAAGCCAAAGTTTTTCCTTCTCTCAGCTATGGTTTACCGTGATAGTCGCAACTCATCTCTCAGAAAGGTAATCGATCAACAACAGGCCTTCACCATGAAGAAAATGTGCCACTTTTAACTTCTTTGGTCGTTTTTCACGCATCTGTATCCACTGCCACGATAGTTGCTTAGATTTTGGGTCATCAGTTGAATCCAAGGAACACAATACACAAATAACACTTCCAAAATTTGCAAGCCTATAAAATTTGTAAATGCTGAAGAGGAAATTGACAATATTGATTTTCCATTTTTTTGCGGTCCTGGACATCATTAAAAGCTGCGAAAACACCGTCTTGTTTTTTTTTATTAAAAGTGCGATACTCAAAAGATCTTCATCGAACCTTAAATTGTTGACTAACTGACCCGACTTTAATATACGATGTAAATATAAACGTGAAATTTATGCATGCATTTAATGGAAACTACCACATGCACTTCAAACCGTTCTCTCTCTGCTAATTGTCAAGTCTCACATATGTATGTACTGTGTGGAAGATGATGGCTACTTTGCGAATGTCCAGGCAAAGCATTTTAAACTGAACACAATTTTATGATGGACTGTAAGCGTCCCTGCACCAACTCATCATTCATTTTGATGAAATCTTTGCAAACAGGTTGACGCAATTAACCTGAAGATATGACCTCAACCTTTGGTTAAATGGTGCGTAAAGAAAATTGAAAATAATAATAAATGTGGTTCATTTTGCAATATCACAGAATTACTGCCCAATATAAGTTGATAAGATTTAATTTTCAATATTTTGAATTTTTCAAAATCTACAATGTTTCAGCTTCATATAAATCTATATTCGACGAACAAATTGTTGGACTGTAACTAAAACAGATATTAGCAATCAGCCACACATTAAACAGCCAATTTTTCGCACCAAAAAGTACATTTTAATACTTTCACACCGTTAAACTATTCAATGAAATTGAAACTAGGTCACAAAATATTTACAAGATCTGCCAAACGAAAATAATGCAACTACATACTTCAGATACTCAATTTGGATAAAACTAGTTGTAGTTGCATTGTAAACTCATATTTCGACTACAAACTTATGCAATTTGAACTTATTGTCAGTAATCGATTAACAATCGATCATATTTTGTGAAGTTAATGCAATGATTAGCAATCAATATTGCATAAAACGTTTTATTTAAATGTTTTACGGAAAATTTTGATGCGGTACTTTGCGAAATTTTCCATAAGCAATGGTTTTTGTAGTGGGTAAAAACGTATTCGATTTTTTTTTTTTTGATAAAAATCTTCCTTGTATCAATTTAAAGATTGACCTGGAAAAAAATTTAGGTTTGAGTTGAAATAAGAATCGGAATCCAATAACATGCAGGCATAATACGAAAAAAAGTAATTGTTTTAAAAACAAGTTAAACAGAATATGAACATAGTTTCTCAATACTTAATCTGTGTCGTGTACATGTTTGAAAATAATATGTAGGAAGGCAATATCTCATTGAAAATAATAATTAAAATAAAGAAACCTAAATAAATCTGAAACAAACTTATGGTAGTTCATCAAATAGCATTATAATATATTTTTGAAAGTACGCGAACGTTAGTAAAATGTCGTGCCTCATGGGTAAAATATTTCGAGTTCATTTTTAAAATTCTGTTTAATGCATACACTAGTCAGTGGTTCTGGCTAAAGTATGATAAGTCTATTATTAAGCGAAAATGAAAATATAAATGTAGGATATGTAATAATGTTGCATGCTCAATGATCCTGTCAATCAAGTCGGTATATTGTGGTCTTACTCTATATTTCACAATTGTGACTTACCATAGTTTGCCCCTGAGGTGCAAAATTATTGAATGCTTCTGATTCGTAGAGTCATTTTTAAGCTATTTTTTAAATTATCTTCAAGGGAATCAAAATTTAATTTCTCGAAAGATTGGGGCAAATGCCTTGACGGATCAAAAAGGATGATTTCTTTGCTGTAATAAGACTATTCTACATCCTCATTTTCCTTACAGTCTGTTACATAAGAACGTGGTCACTGTTAAATTATAACAACAAGAGATTTTTAGATGTTCAATCAGTCGTCAATACTCAATGCAATAACCTTAGTAACAAGTCCAATCTCCTCCAGCATAAATGATGGCCTGACACCGCCGGAGCATGCTTTCCACAAGATTTTCTTTTGGAAAAAACTTCCAAATTTTCCGAATATTATTAAAGCCCACACATTTTCTATTGATTTTGCATCCGATGATTGAGATAACCAATCTAAAGTGACAACCCCATTTTGCCCTTTCCACTCGCTAGACGCTCTACTCCGATGTGTTGCGTCGTTGCCCTTTTGAAGGATCCAGCTCTCATTTTTTCTGATGAACCGTCGCTTGGCAGATGGTAGCAAAGCCTTATGAAACATTTTGTTCAATTTTTCGGCATTCAAATTGTATGTAAATAAGTCTTCCGAAATCCTTTTTTAAGAAGCACCCCCAAACATGAATCTTGACGGGATGTTTAACAGTCCATTAGAGCAGTCTACTAGTGGAGGTTGTCCAGGCGTGTTTGATGCCCGCATATGCCCAAAAGGAAGATTCATAAGAAAAGATCACGTTGCTTCAATCGCCGTCCAAGTTTTCCTTCGCCCATGCCACACGTTTTTCAGTGTGTTTTTCACTTAACATTGGCTTATCCAAAGTACTCCGATATTTCACTTTATTTGCAAAGAAGTGCCCGCAAATCGTTCTGTATGATATGTCGACACCTTTTGCATTCAATTTTACAGCACCTTTACGTAAAGTCAAAGTTGGATCCTTCGAAAACACTGCGCGAATCATTTTACTGTCTTTTTTTGTAACTTTGCTTGCACTCCCGCGATTAGGAAAATCATTGACATTACCGACCTTTTTATAGCAATTCACCAATTTGCTTACGAACTGTTTTCGACTTCTCCATTCATTTCGCAGCAGCTGCTTGCGTTAGCTGTAGCTAATTTGCCAGACATTCCGGGGTTTTGTGGCACCAGGCATATTAAATATTCCTATCTAAATTTACAAATTCATGCCTGATAAACCTGCCAGCACCTTAAAAATTACAATTGGTTCTAAATCCAGTTTTTCACTTGTGCGAGTCGGGCCGATCATGAGGAATCTGAACAATTCGAAGGAAAGCGAAACACCTTATCCAAAAGTTGTGCTGCCGATATTCAGAATAATTTTTATGAGGCTTTCTTAAAGACTATAAATGTTTTTCGTCTTTGTTATGCTAGGATTTTAATGCATATAAAACTTGAATCGAATTCCTTGTCTTCAGTGGCGCTAAAACTCAACTCAATATTTGTATATATATCAGTATATATTTTGGGAAACGAGTCACTCAGTTACAACAGTTCTAAAGACTGCAAGTAGTCTTTCCAAAAACCATTCCATGCATCAAAATCTGATCAAACAAAAGAGATTGGGAAAAACACACACCCCTAAAAACCGACTTATAGGACAATCCAGGAATTTTTGAGCGTGATCTCATTGAAAAGGTCGTGTAAAAAAAATCATGCAGAAACCAAAAACATCGAAAAAATTTCAGAAAATGGAAAACACGAATAGAAAAAGAACATGGAAATTCTGTAATCTGTATATGAAACGACTGCATGAATTTTCGATTATGAGCTGTGAACCTTAATTGAATTTCGGGTGGACTGCACTTTCAAAACTTCCAGATTTTATACACGGCGCATCATTGAAACATTAATTTTGATTTTCCAACCCAGACATGGTTGCACAACTGGCCCAATATTGGCCAGAGCTGGCTGAGCGCCTTATAGCACTGGCCGAGTCTTGTTCGCCAGTACTGGCCCAGTAACATATAAGCGCTGGATGATAACTACGGGCGGACGTTGTATGTCAGTACTGGGCGAAGACCCAAAAACAGCACTGGCCCAGTACTGGCATACAAGGAATTTGTTACTCCGCCAGCAGTCAAATGCCAGAATGAAATTGGTGGCGTCAAGAGCCATGGAAATTTGAATGAAAATATCATTCTCACATAAAATCCGTCGCCCGTCATATGGAGAATACGAGCCGGAATCCAATTGATTTGTGAGTGATATATCGCCTTTGCCACCGAGGATTGAACCCGCGACGTCCATCATACAAAGCAAGCGCTGTAGCGTCGAAGTCATAAAGACAATTAAGAGTACACATCCAAAATCACTTCCGAACGCATTGGAAACAACGCAAGCCGTCAGCCGAGCATCGTTGAGAGGGTGAGTGGGCAGTCGTCAGCGATTCAACGGCAGTATTATGTTATGTTGATGGCACGGGCTCAACACAAGGAAAGGGCTGTAAAATGGCACTGGCGATTGGCACTCGTTAGTGCTAGGTCAGCTTTGAAAATTGACGCTGGCGCAGCACTGGCGGAGTGCTGTAAAATGGCACTGGCGATCCGCACTGGTTGAGTGTTGGCTGGGTGTTGTGAATTGACACTGTGCTCATTGGTTCAGTGTGCTGGCTGAGTGGTGTAAATTGATCCTGGCAATCGGCACTGACCAAAAGCTTAAAGCTACTACTGCAAAATAAAACTCTGCATTGCAAATAGTCATTTATGTCGCTTGATTATGACATAATTTGATATATTAGATATTAGAGATATGGAATGTGCCAGTCGTCCTTATAGTGGTGGATATGAATGCAATTTTGAAAAGAAAACATTTTTATCAATATCTCGAAAAGTACGACTCGCACGAAGATGTCCAGCAAACATGGCCAAAATGCAGTTTTATGAATATTCTGGATCATGACTTAGTTACAATTCTTAATGTTTTTTTAATGAAATGAAATTCGAAAACTAAATTATTTGAAAATAAAATGAAATCAGGACTATTGGATCTTCCAATTTGAACTCGCTCTAACAATTTTGACTTCAAAAATAAGGGGTCATCTGCATTTAGTGTGTATATTTCTTTTAATAAATGCACGCTTGATTTCCTGAAATATGCAATAGCAACTCAAATTTATTATAGAAAGGATATATTGCGCAACTTTCATCTAATAGAAATGAAAGATGGTTTGCTGAGCATTTAGTTTTTGTCGAATACTTTTGAATGTACTTTTTTTGCCATTCACTTTACATTTCAATATTAATGCAATACTATTCATTTGCGCATTATAACTATGCAATATTTAATAATATAACGATTTTGCACTGGAACTTACTATTGAACTTCCTTCAAATCGTTTAACATTCTGCTTATGTCCTGAATTCTATTTCAGTGATGACTCCAAGCACTGGGCCACTGCAATCGCCAGTGCTTTATATTGGCACTCACATGCAGACTGTTTGCTGCTGGTTGTATTTGCACTGTTTTTACCGCATATTTTTTCACAATGGGCAAAGAAAGTGTGTGAAAACGACTAACTCAATTTTCGTCATATTTGCCATAAATAACAGCTTCGTGCGAGTCATACTTTTCGAGATATTGAAATGTTAAATGTACGTCTTCTTTTCAAAATTGCGGCCATTTGCATCACTATTCGGACAACTAGCACATTATTTCCGTATCTCGAATATTTATTGTGTCAAAGCATGTCATAATAAAGCGGCATAAATGATTTTTTTTTATTTGCAGCGCAGTCTGAATTTTATTTTGCAGTAATGACTCCACGCACTGGGACAGTGCTCGTTCAGTGCTAGGGATTGGCACTGGGCCAGCACTCGAATGCAGTACTGGGCCAATACTCAGCCAGCACTCACCCAGCACTGGCAGCTGACCGTTAGCCGTTCGTTGTACGCCGAGGCTTGTTCGATGTCTACTACGTAATTTCAAAATCATAGTTCAAATCTAATTTAACTTAAATATAAGAATCAAATCTGATCATCAAGCAAATCTGTGCTCTCACTCATTAGAAAGAAAGTGTAAGAATTGCGCCTCTTAAAAGGCATAGGAAATGGATTTACAGACGCAATTTGCATCCGTTTCATATAGAATTGACGTAAGCGTCTATTGCTGCCACATTTTTGTTAGACGAGATTAAACCTATATAATTGGAAAAATTGAATGTGAATTAAGTCACCACCGGCTTATTTCATTTTATAATGACTAACAATTTGCATCATATTTTCTTAGCTGCCTTTCCACCGCGTTCAAACCTATAAAAATATTGAATTGAAACGAAACTAATATTCCAAATTTTAAATTGTTTCAAGCTCAGATTGCAAATATTTATCATTACAAAGCTATTCAACATATAGTTTGTTATATTTTGCGAAATTACGATTAGATAAAATGTGATCAAATGATTAATAATGCTTTGATTCACGAAATTCTTGTGTTGACGCAATTCTACTATTTAAAATTGCTCAAACGATGTAGTCATCTATCCAAAATAAATTCTACGTAGTATACCCAAGCCATTTACGACCAGAAAATACATGTGAAGAATTGATTAAATGTTACTGCGAAAAACACTTTTCAACACATAAAGTAAGCAATAAAACTCTGCGTAAACTAACCTTTTTAAAAGTGTTTCGCATTCAACCTTGTATGCTCTTCACGACACATCCTTAAATATTGACATAACGAAGTCGACGGAGCACGAAGTCTAGACATTATCAATGTGGGGTAAGTGGAGCAAGTAATAAAGTGTCCTAGATAAGATGGCTTTGCCTGAACAACAAAGCGAACCGCTCTTCAAGGAGTCGCCCGGTGTAAGAAATCAATAGACCTTGACTTGCACACCTTTCCTATTCCCCAGACATGGATATTGCTTGATAAGCGAAACACTTTTGATTCGGTCCTTTTTTACTACCGCCTGACATGAGGTAAGTAAAGATAGTTTGCAATAAAGGACATGTTGACCTTATGCTTTGGGGCTGTGTGTTAGATCGATAAGAATATCAAGGTAAAGAAAGTGATTTCCTGAAAAGTATACTAGAGAAATGGTTCGTTGAGAAAGGTTGCGGAAAAGGTAATGTGCTAATTACAATTCAAGTGCGGTATACACTTAGATCCCTGGCAAATTGTACCTCTTGCATGTGTGCCGAATTGGTACTTTTTGCTATTGGTACTTTTTACTATTCGTATTTCCTCATTGTAATAACCAACGAAAAAGTGGTTATCAATAGTTGGGCGCATTAGGCAACCAACCTTTCGCAATAAAATCCGTTTTGGAACCCCATATTCATCATCGAGCAATTAAATCAACTGTGACATGCTGCAACGACACCCAATCACCTATGTCAGTTACATATTCACATATGGCGGTTTCCTGCGGGTTGCATGCAAAAAACAGAACTACAAACTTGTGTAAAATTCATATACAGAACATATACCAAACTATGTTTGAAGTTATCCATAGGGAAGCCCATAAGTGTTGGGCTGATGCTGCCTGAGGTGACGATAAAGACGTGCTAGTGCAAGCCATGCTTGCAATTAGAAAGTTTAGTTTTGTAAATAGCAACAAGAATAACAACAGCAACTACACGATTGTATGTAATGGATGTACGCAAAACTAGATGATTTATAATCATGATGATTAATTGCTGACAAGAAATTTATCATGTCGGATCGTTTCGCATTTTCATGAAAGCTAAGAAAAATGATGGGTTTTTTAAGCGTAAAATTAGTTTGCAAATTGACCGACGAAGAATATGTAGTTTTGGTCTATCGATTTATAATCTGTGCGTGAAGGTCGCTTGAGAAAGTCCAATACAGAATTTTGAATTTTATATGTGCAAATTTAAACGGTATGTTGTTGTATAGTGAAAGTGGTCTACGAACACTCGCATATTTTTTGGGGCCTCGGGCACACAACAGATTGAAATTCAGTCGAAAATGATTGTACCCGACTGTTAACAGTTAACAGAATTTTCTCAGGATGATTTTTTTCGAAAGCTATCGTATATTTTTTTTTGAAAGAAAACATTTAACCATCCAACCATTATTAAACCTAAAAGTATTATTTAACTCCTAGAAAACGAAATTTTTGTTTAATATACAGCGTTTTCACGCCAAAAAGTATGAAAAACACAGCGAATCGTTTAGATTAAATTTATTTCTTCAACAACATAGGAATGTGGGGAATTTCGATCAGTTTTGTAAAAAATATTATGAAAAACAGGTTATTAACATAAACAACATTAAATTCAAACTTATATTATCAGGTTCGGAAGATCGGTAATAGTGACACTAGTGCAGTTAAATTTATTTTTAAATTATTGTTATTGTTTTAAATTACTATTTCTCATTATTTTCATTATAATTGTTATTCTAAATTATTACAATTGTCGTGCCATAAATTCTGTCACAACTTTAAAGTAGCATGAAATCTAAGAAATAAAAGATAATATGTTTATTTCAAAGAAATTTATTTTAGTATATTATTGTTGATTAAATAATATAAACTTTATTCGAAATGACCTCCTTTTGCTTTTATGCAAGCTTTTAAACGTTTTGGCCACTGGTCTATAGCGGCACGCACGGTATCCAACGACATTTCATTTGCTGCTTTCACCAAAGATTTTTTCAGACTATCCAAATTACGATGGGGAGTTCTACAGGCCTTGTTCTGTAACTCTGTCCAAAAATCATAATCCAGCGGATTTAAATCTGGCCTCCCGGATGGCCAATCTTCTTGTGCAATAAAAGCAGGAATGTTGTTGCGTAGCCACTCCTGTGTGCTCTTTGCTTAGTGAGCAGGAGCAGAGTCTTGCTGGAAGACCCAATGTTGTCCACCGAAGAGAGTAAACGATAAAGGTTTCACAACACCTTTTAACACATTGGTTTGATACACCGCCGCACCAGTTTTGACATCCTTTTCGCAAAAATGGAGTGTTGTGACACCTTTATGGGATACACCCCACCAAACCATTACAGAAGCTGGATGATAGCCTCGTTGCACTCTGGGAACCATTTTTTTAGCTTCTTCTGATGATGTTGAATAAACCTTATCATTTTGTTTATTGAAAACTTCCTCCACAGTAAATTTTTTTTCATCGGTAAAGAGGATGTTTTCATGCCCATCAGTTGCGTGCCAAAGCAAGAGACGCTTGCATCTTTCCAATCTTATTTCCTTCAACCATGGAGTCAACATGTGGGCTGTTGACCGACGATAAGCCTACATATGAAGATCATCTCAAATGAGTCTACTCATCGATCTTGTGGAGATTTCCAATTCCCTCGACAACATTTTTTTGTTTGCGCAGTGGATTTTTACCGATGCGCTCTCGGACAGTTTTGGTGGCACTGGCTGTTCTAACGGTACGTGGACGACCGGTCCTTGCCCTATCATCTATGCCTGAGGTCTCATTAAATCGTTCAATAGCACGATAAATAAATCTTTTTGTTATTTTGAGCGGTTTCAACAAATTCAAAATTTCAGAAGCATTTTTGCCACACTTATGGAGTGCTACTATAGCGCTACGATTTTCTTTCACGCCCCATTCCATGATTACTAGTCAAAAACTGTTACCAAACTGATCGGAATATTACGCCGTACAGTTCATTTGTTATAAATTGTAACATAACGGTACAGTTCCAGGGTGATTTCTGAGAAAGCGCGCATTTGAAATTGGGTGACAGAATTTATGGCACGACTAAGTATTATTATTATGACTCCAAATTGAAGAAGAAGGAAAATGATTCAGTGGAAAAGGAAGAAAATAAGAAAGATGTGGAAGAAAAAGCTAGAGAGGAAAAGGAAGGAAAGAGCACGAGGGAGAGGAAAGGAAAATCGGGAAGGTGATCGGCACGCCAGAAAACAAGGACTATGCGAATTTGGCGGTGGTAATGTTGGATTCCGAGGGCGACCAGGTGACGGAGGCGTCTTCCTCTATCAAAGGTTTTATGGCTAAATAAAAAATTATATAATAATGTGATGTAGGTGTGGCCCTTATGGTCCGACTAACTTTCCAGTGGGGTGAATAAAGAAACTATGGTTTGTTTTTATTATTTATGTTTATATATTCTATTATTATTCTAAAATATTATGATTTTTTTTTAGCCATAAAAGCCATTTGATATTGGAAGATGTCTCCGCCCTCGTCATCTACCAAAGTCTCGACCAGATCCAAAATTCCCCAGATCCTAAATCCCCCGATCCTAAATCCCCCAGAACCAAACTCCCCATATCCAAAATTCCCAATATCCTAAACCCTCCATATCCTAAATCCCCCATATCCAACACCCCCCAGATCCAAAATCTCCCAGATCCAAAATCCCCCATATCCTAAATCCCCCATATCCAAAATACCCCAGATCCAAAATCTCCCAGATCCAAAATCCGCCATATCCAAAATCCCCATATCCTAAATCCCCCACATCAAAATTCCCTGCACACTCACAGACATCTCTCTAAAAACGATGGATTTGGATTCTAGAGACCTTAAAACGTAGAGATATGTCAAAATTTGGGATTCGCGAAATCGACCCCATTACAATAACTTCCCACTGGGAAGTTAAAAATAATAAAAAATAAAACTAATAAAAATAATTATAATAATTTAGAATAATAATAATTAATATTAAAACCAATCATTGTTTCTTTATTCACTTACCTGGGACCGTGTGGATATTAAGACGGTAGTACCAGTTATAATTTTGAAAAATCAATTTTTTCGTTGTTCAATTTTATACCTTCAGAAAGCACGTCTCAAAATTTTTTGAAGATATTCCCAAAAATAAAGAAGTTACGGCAATGTGAAATGACGTTTTCCCAACTGCGGACACTTATTTTCCGGTTTGGCGCAACCGATGTAAGTCAAATTTGGTTTTCTTCTTTATTCAAGTATCTTGTGTGGCAATGTACCACAATATAGGCCAAAAATCAACCAAAAAAATTTGGCAAGCGAAACAAAGTGAAAAAAGTGATTTTTCGAAAAAAAAATCAAACAACCGCTATTTTTTTTTGATCAATTTTTCAAAATATTGTGGTAGATTACCACGTAACAAACATTCCTTTTTAAAATGCGGTTTGGTTTTTTTTATTTCAAATTCTTTATTCCTGAAATTGTCTCCGAAGTGGGACGAGGCATTTTGGAGACATCAACTTTGGCGCTCTCTATAAATTAGTAGAAAAATGACGAAAAAATGAAGAAAAAAATTTTGGAATCTTCAAAGTGCATGCAAATTTTAAAATTTATATACAATAAAGGGGCTGAAAAAAATATTGAAAATTACGCTGTTTTTTAGCATTCTAAGTGGTACTATCCTCTTAAGGATCACACCTAGATCACTTTTATCAATTATAGCCTGACTTCTTTTTGTGCAACTCAGACTCAATTCCGCGTGAGCTATATATCATGTGGCGATTATATTTTTTGCCTTTTAGTTTCTTATTCATTAGTGATCACACGTTTTCTATTGGGTTTGCGTCTGGACTTTGTGATTTCCGATCAAAAGTTGTGACTCCGTTTTCTTCTTTATAGCCGGTACAGTGACGACCCCGAAATTCCTTTACTTATTTTCGTCCAGGCTCTCTACCAGTAATAACATAAAACATACGAAGATTCTTCAGTAAAAATCACGTAGCTCCAATCACAGCCCAAATTTCGCTTTGCTTTTTTCGATATGCGGTAACAGGGGCTTCGCAAATGTTCTTTTACTTTTGATGCCAGCTTCTTGCAGTCTCCAACGTATCTTACGAGCTAATACACTAGCTCCTTTGTTCAGCAGTATCTATCTCGCGTTTCGTAGACTCAGTGCCGATTTCTTCTAAAGAGAGCTACAGAGGTCATCTGTCAGCTTCTAAAATGTATCTCATCTTGCCTTTTATAAGTCGCTTCCGTAGGACCTCTACCTGGTTCATCGTCATCTTTACCAGCCTCTTCAAAAATCTTAACCCACTTCTTAACGAACGAAGCAGAAGTTTTAGTATATCTTGCAGCCTGTGCGAAACTCAGTCTTGGTCCTTTTGGATTACTTACCAGGAACACTGCCTCAAACCGACTTTTATATATGGCACTCATATTGATATGAGGCTTATTCTCCCAAGTATTGAAAGGTGCTAAATATCAGGAATGAACGCGTAACGCTTACATAGTGCAGAAATTTGGATGCCAAACTAATTAAGCCTGCGAGCTGAAATGGAGATATAATTAGCGACATGGTTTTGTGTACATCCAAAAAAAATGGATTTATTTCCAACTTCAATATGAAACAGTCCTTGTTTTCCTCTGAAACAAATGGATCGTCGTCGGTACGATGCTAATGTTTCTTAAACAATTAGGAATGCTACTTTCTTTTAAAGTTGTTTCCTTGTGCAAATAGTTTTGAATATAGACTTTCTCCCCGGAAATAAAGTAAGATGGCTTAATTGATTCTCAAATTTATGAAAAGAATTTTTTTTGTTTCGATTGAAATCCAATTGAAAGCTAATCAACAATTTAAGAATTGTTTTGCCTTATGACTATCATTTACAATTTTACACCCGATTTATTCGTATAATTACAAAAGACCATTTCGCTTCAAATAATTTTACTGCCATGGTCATTACACGTACTAAATATGCTCGTATAGTCTGTCGAATTCGTGATTTAGACATTCAAGAAATTAGTGGAAAGTCATTACTATGGAAATTTAAAAAAATAAAATTATACCCGTCACAAAAGGTAAATAACACATCATCCATATCACACGTTCATTAAATGCAAACGTGCCTCATGATAGTGCGCGGAACGCCAAAGTCATATCTAAATTGCCATCATTATTACAAGCGGAATGTGCAGAAAAGATAATGTTGCGTGACTGTTACCTTGCGGTATGCCGTCGTGTTGAATACGACTTGGACATTTGTGAAACCTAATTTTCGCAATTTGGCTCATCAATCCAAATTGTTTTCGTGGTGGAAACGCTTGATGATCAAACAAGTGCTTAAACACGTTTATCTACTTTTTCTCTGTCGATGATTTAGATTGATTGTTTCCACTACAAAAAGAATAAACACTCATACCAATGACACAGTTCTAAACATTGTTCCCAAATCATTCGTTTCCGTTCTATTCGACCTAATCTGAACTGGAAATAAAGATATAAACTTCAGCAAAACCACAATATCCGCACTAATTTCCCCGATTCTCTCTATTTTTTCCAATCAGCAATAAAAGCTTCTCATAAAAGTGTCGATGGTAGTAAAGAACCGTGCAAACAAATTTGCATTGCAGCAGTTCCCATCTATTTAATGTCCACTGGCATGTATCTAATTATCTGTTGCATATCATCAACTTAAATTAAAAACTATATCAGCACAGCAACAGTAATAGCAACAAAAGATCGAAATAAAGCAACAATCGCAACAAAACAATATTCCGGCAAAATAATGATTTTGTGATGATATTGAAACTTGTTTTCAAGGTGAGGTCAAGGCAACCACATAGGTACGTGTTCATATGTGAACGAATTTCTAATGGTTTTCCGCAGATTTGTGCTGAAATGAATGTGCATGTAATTTGAGAGCATCTACCACGTTAGCATGGATTAAAAGAAAAGTAGGTTGAAGACTGAAAAATCGTTATTGATCGTTTTTTCCCTAAAGATTGTTTGGAGTTTTTTTCATACCTATTTTTTATCTGTTAACTTCGAATTCGATTTCCATGAAAACGAAGAACACATTCCATGGTAGCTTTATTGTTTCGTTGATGAATGGATTTTCGGAAAAGGCTGAAGACATTAATTCCAATGAAATGTGGCATGAATGGAATGAACTTTATTGTATAATTTAGTGGATGATTAGTTAAATGTTTCTTGTTGTGGAACTGGTTTAGAATTTTATGTTTCTTTGATGAAAAACCACCCAGGTGGTGAATGATTTTCTGTTGACTTATGATAATAAAATATCATTTGATTTAATTCAAATGATGATGATAAATATTTATTAAGATGTGTATAATCAATTGATTGGGCGGGTGGTTAAGTTGCCATTCGTGATTCACAATCTGTATGGTGAATACAGTATTTGTTTATTTTATCGATTCAATCCAATTACACAAGTGAAAAATATATATTTCAAACAAAAAAGTAGAATTCACAAAATTTGCACGCATCGAGAAAATTCGTTAGTTCCAAAAATTTTTGTCGTAGCTGAGAGTTTTTTCAAATTGTTTATAACGTAAAACCAGTAAATAATTTGTAAGTGTTACAAACAATTGAGAGATGATCAAAATATCAAATGGGCAACTTATGGATGAAAGCTTCATGAGAAATGTTTTTTTTTGCTTTCGGAGTTTAAAATATTGAGTAGATGCCAGTCAGCTGCTCCTTCTCGGATTGCTGAATTTTCTTCGACCAATGTAATCTGCTCCTAACCCCTCTTTCTGTCCCGCATTCATCCACCGTGTTCATCGTTGAAAAGGATATGTATTTTTGCTAGCAATCGTTTTTCCATGATTTTCAACGTTTCCACCAGAAATCTCCGATAAAAAAGCTTGCAGGAAGAAACATTTTGTGTGTATGAAGCGAACAAATCCATTGTTACGTTAGAGGTTTTTATACTAAGAGTAGTGTAAATTGAATATAATAAAGATAGTGAGCTCCAATCGCTTTAAGGAGACATGCTAAACGTGGTTGGCAAAGCAACAGAGTTTGTGAACTGAAATAAATATAAAAATATCTTAGGCTATCATTATGTGTTTCTGAAATTAAATTTAAATCTGAGCTCCCGTAAAAAAATTTCGTTTCTAATTCCTTTTAATTTTAGTCTCTTAATTTATGCTTTTTTGTTTGCATACTCTTATCCCTTTCCGGGGGATAAATTTTTTTTTTGTATTTTATTCAATAAAATAAATAAGCCAGTCATCCCAGTGTCTATGCAGACTTATCTAATGTCTGCGCAAACTTGTTATATGTCTGTGCAGACTTATCATGCTACAATTTAAGCAATGCATATCTGATTGAATTTAAATTTCAGCTCTAATTTCTCCGACAGATAATTTAGAACGGTACAGAAGAATTTTTACAGTTAACTTACAAGTACATTTTTTATAAACAAATGAACGACGATTTTTTCATGGGAAATTTGTTTTTTTTTTGTTTTCAAACTCATCTTTTTATGTGAAAAATCAATACTTCCCAATAATCTTGTGTATCGCCCTGAAAAACAATGCAAATAACGAAGATATCATATATTCGCCAAGGCAGTGTTAAAAAAAATCTTATGTTGTTCTTCTTGAAAAAAAACCGTAATTATTGCGTATATCTCTGATGATAAGTAGATTAAACCTTTACAACAATTTTTCAGTTACTTAATTTATAGCGAATAGTTTTCATTTCAAATCTAAGCGTTATTTTAGCTTGAGTGATGTAACGCCGTAAACAATATTGAAAATTTTCAGAGTAATCAAGCAGACCGCTTCGGCAAAAGTTTTTTTTTTGAGAAAAAGCATTCGATGTTTTGAGGGAGAATGTGTTAAAATTCTTGGCATACAGTGCTGTAACTTCGTCATCTATTTAAATTTTTGAATAATTTTATTTTCCAAAAATTTCGTAAACTAAACATAAAAACAAACACTTATTTAAAAATTCTTCAGGAAACATAAGTATTCTTGAAAGAATACGGGGTTTGAATTTTCCTGTTAAATAACCGAGACTTCTGTACAAAATGTATATGGAAGTGTACCACTATTGGTGCGAGGAGAGGCTGACAAGTTTTGAGCTTAGAGTATCAAAAATCCTGACAAAAATGTATAAAAAAATTATTTTTCTTTACATTTGTCATAAAAGGCTTTTATTCCAGTGAAAAAAATATTCGCTATCTTTGCCATACCATATCTTCGTCACTCGAAAAATTTCGTTCTTGGATGTCTATCTTCAAATAACAAAACAGGAAATAATTGCTTGGGGATAAGGTCTGGACTGGATGGTTGGTGATTGATTTCTTTAAACCCTGTCTTGACCAGCGTACGCCTTGCAATTCATGAAGTGTGCACAGGTGCATTGTCGTGCAAAAACAGGACTCCTGTCGATAACCACTTAACGTACTTTTGTTCATTGTAGTTTTTTTAAGAAGATAATTAATGAACGGAATCCCTTCCCAATCCCAAAAAAACACAGTGGCAATGAACTTAGATGCCGATCCTTGAGCTTAAAATCTCCGTGGTGTCTTTTCTCATTTTTCTAACCACTGATCTGACTCATTTTTGACTTTGGATCGTACTGCCGGATCCATGTTTCGTCAGCAGTGACAAGGCCAGAAAAAACGTCGACAGGATTATCGCCACATGTGTCCAAAAACTCAAGGTCTAGACTTCCCCATATACCTGAGACATTGCTTCAAATATTTTCGTCCCAATTTCGTATAATGCGCGAATGACTCAGACTTAGTGATGTTTACGGTTCAATTTAAGGACATGAAGCCGAGTATTTATACATATAGGAACGTAGGTTCAACATTTCTCAGCTTCTCCTCGTACCTTATTATGACTTTTCTATCATTTTTTCTGGCACATCTCCTTTAGTTTGAACCCTTATTGATATTTTAATTCGATTTCGATTAGAAATTTTACAGTCAGATGTATTTTTATACGCCATCAAAAGCTGCACTATTATAATTCCCTAAAAAGATAGTGTTTGGGAACTTTGCAATGAAGCTAGGACTGTTGCAAATAAGATTTGGCTTCCATATCAATAAATTTTGGATTGAATGTTTTAGCTTGTCTTGATTATAAGCCTATCAACTTATATTCAATACAGGACTTCCTACTAACTTATCTCTGGAACAAATGCATTGCGTCAATTCTAGTATTTTTACTCGAAAACATTTTTGCCAGCAGTTTGTAGCCATCACGTGATCAATAGTGACAAAAAAAATATTTTCAAGAATAACTAAACGGCAAAATTATCTCATAAGCTACCAATTGGTATTGTTAATAAGGCACCTCCTCACGGAATGTTTGTCGAGAAAAAATCCAGTTCCACTTTATCAGACAATCGAAATTCAAAGAAAAACCATTGACTCTTTCAGATCTTTGAATTGTTGTATCCCGAACAAAGCTATTCGTTAACTATCTCACAAATGCTCCAAAAAAACCTTTAAAACCGATTATCTTTTTGTTATGTATGTTGCGCTCATGGTTTCGTATCTGAGCATGAATGTCTTGGGAAAAAATTGTCTGGTATTTAAAAGAATTTGTTATATTTTTTCTCAAGCGGTATCTGATGTTCAGACTATTTCAGAATCCTCGGTGGATTTTGAATGTTAGTCATACGATCAGTGTATCTTATCTGGTGCCCAGACTATCGGCTTTGTGTAGAAATATAAGAAAAATATCGTATCCGGTCCCATTTGATGAAAAGTGAAAAAATTAGGCTAAAGATATCAAATTTATTAGACTTATTTGATTAGTCTTCATACAAATATTCACTTTTTTGGGCGGCGGCGTAAAATTTCGTTGTTAAATGGTTCGAGAATATGTGACGACTACAATAAAGTATTCGAATGGCCAATCTAAATTTTATTCAATGCACTGTGCTTCATGCAATATAATTCAGCCGTATTCCAATATTTGTGAAATATTTTTTAAATAATAATTTTTTCTTTTCTTTTTCAGGTAAGTTTCGAAAATTTGAAGTGCAGTAGCAGTAAGTAACTTTTCGTAATCCATTTTTTTTAGGATCAACATTTGATGAAGTATCTAAATGTTAGAAGCATTCATTTAACTGCAAACTGTATTAAACTAACGAAAATTTGGAACGAAATTATGAACATTTAAAATCTGAAACTTATCTTGAAAAATTTGAAAATAATTTGAAAAAGTCATATTTTCCAGTGATTCCATTAAACATAAAATATTCTTAACGTTTGTTTAGGTACCAGTCCACTTTAGAAGGCGATAAAAGACCATTTTTCAAGCATATGTTTCTCAGAAACTTTAATATATATTGGCATGAATCTTTTTCTATTCAGCTGATCGAACACTTAAAATAGTCGAAAACGCGCACACAGTCAAAGTCGCCATTTATATATTAAACTTTCGAATTTCGAAAAGATTTTTGGCGGTCATTTTTGAAGTTCTAAGGAGTCTAAAAATGCTTCAAAAAAATTTCCTTTTTTTTAATTTATAAAGTGGACTAGTACATTAAGGGAGCGCCCATTCATTACGTAAGGCTTTTGGGATATTAAATCTCATTGAATAAGTATGCAAGTGGGATGGGGAGAACGAGGGAGCCCTAACACTTACTTACGTAGTCCTCTTTCTTTATGTTTGCCTATGTTTTTGGAAATTATTTACCCAGTTCTAAATTCCTGTACTCCGGTACTTTCAGTGTTTTTCTTAGAGAGAATAACTGAAAATCATTTCCTTTTTCTCGGTAACTCTAAAGGCATTATCCACTGTATAATATAAAAATAATCGATGTATTATTATTAGTAAAAATAAACAAAATTTTACGTAAAAAAAAGGTTATGACTCTCCAAAATTTAGCAAACCTTTTTAAGAGGGAGGGAAGGGTCAAAATCTTCAAAAATAATTCTAACGTAATTATTGAACGATCGTTAAGAATAAAAAAACTATTTCTATTGAGCTGCGGGCTATACTCGATGAATATAAAAATATATATAGATTTCTTTATTTCAATTTTTTTGTGCGTTGATTTCAATAAGACTACGTAAAATCGAAATCGCAACCAAAATGGCATAATATGAAATTCCCTTTCACCACTGCGAAAATTCTGAAAAAAAATGTAAATAATGTCTGACTCATAAAACGATTTGCGCTGAAGGAAATTTTAACAAAGTTACTAAGAGAATTTTTTCAACCACAAATCATTGAAAAATTTTAGATAAAAGATCGTATAAAAGCGTAAATATTTGCTCACTCAAAAATTTTTAAAACTTATTGGCTTCAGCAACAACCGTCCTACACGTATATACTATGTATATTATAAAAAAACATATTTCGAACTGACTAGTCGACCAATTTCCTTAATTATTGGATAATGGTTCAAAATTGTGCTACCTTTTTGATTCGAATAGCTTGGAAAATTGTAAATGAAGTCTAGAATTTATAAAAAATGCACGAATTATTTCTATATTTTTGGTTCTGAAATCGGTGGCCATAGAAATTCAGTCAATGTGATTTTGTATTTTAGTATTCTCTTTTTGAGTAGTTTCGACTCTATAAACATTTAATTGAATAGTTACTGCTTAGCAATATCTTTTTCTTTTATGTTCCAAAATCTAAAATTCGACGCAATAAGAAAACGATTGACAAAAAATAATCATGGGAAATCTATCGATAAATATTATATATAATATTTTTCGTAAAATAATTTCAATGTTTCTAGTCCTTTTTCAACCAAAACTTCAAGTTAAAAGGAACTTCCAAAAGACAATTTTAGGATTTTGTATGTTATGAACTTCAATCTCTCATTTGTTTTTTCCAACTGTGACAAAAAATAATAACACTTCAAGTTTGATGAAGTACAAAGTCGTTCCCGAATATGATTCCATTTGAATCTGAAAAATGTTGCAGCATGATAGACCTGTGGCTTTTGGGGCCGAGCTAAGTGTTATCCTTGTGGGATACAAAACACTTTAATCGCTAATCTGCACAAAATTATGTCATATTTGACTCTATCGAATTCAAGGAAAGAGAAAAACACCTCTGAAATGATTATTTATTTCAAATCTTCTTTAAATATTGCTGATTATTCTTTGGCTTGAAGTATTTAAGATGAATGGCTACTTTGTGATCCACCTTAAAATCTATGTTTCACATTTCCCGTAGGGTAGCTTTGCCTTTTCAACATTTGTAAACTAACGCACGTGAGCCCATCACCTCATTTTGGCGAGATTATTTCTTTTGGATGATACTCCCAAAAAAATTATAATTTGCTGAACCTTACTCCCGGTGATATGTCTTGTGACTATCTTTATGAGAAGTATTAGAATAAATTAACTAGGAGTATCTTTCATTGACAATACTTAATCGTTTCGGCTATGAAATGTTTCAGCATAGATACTTATGCAAATAAAAAAAGTTGTTTTCTGGATCTAAATTCATATTTAAAATTTGCCCTAGTGTGACCAAATCCCATTTTACAGTCAGAAGAAAAAGTCTTGAATCGCATCAACTACTATGCATGCCCTTCTTATGACAATTCTGTCCTAAAAATTTTCGATTTACTAAACTCTTTCCTCCATCGCCAGATATTCAGCAAATTTCACTCGGATTTGTAGACTTACTTCCAACCATAAATTATATTATCTTACAATCATTCAAACGCATTTAAAGTTTCCTAGAATTTTTCAAAATTTAAAGTTCAAACAAAACGCTGCTGCATGAATAATGCTTTCGAAATATGTACACAGTAAGAATATCTTATTTATGCGAAAGTACTTTGTATGCTGTTGACGGTCTAATTCGCTTCTTCCATCAGGATACTTATTAAACTTTTCGGGTTTAAAGCCGTTTCAAGGCAAAATGAAAATAATTTCTGTTGGAGCTCCTGGCTCTGTTCCTGTGTGGGCATACATGTTTTCCAATCCGTAAGTTAAGATCCCTTCCGTTTGAAGATGTTTCCAGCAAAATTTTGTTCATTTTTGACGAGGAGACTTCCGATGCCTTGCGAACATATTTAGGAATTATTGCACATGGTTAATTTACTTGCCCAAACAGAATTTTGATGAAGCTTTAGCTGCTAGGCATTTTAAAATTCTTGAGATTTTATGATTTGAATAATTAATTATTTACAGGCTGAACTTTTACCGACTAAAATAATAATGATGAGCTTAACAGTATTTTGTATGAATTATGAACTGTGAAGGAAATTTTTTATTGACATATCTGCATTTTTTTTATAGGATATTAATTTAGAAATATAGAATTTCTGCTAAGGATACCTGTCATTGTAGCTGTGAAATGTCGCTGTTATTTTGATATTATGTTGCCAAGTTATCATGCAAAAACTTACATCCGAACAAAGTCTTTAGATATTGGAAAATATATCCGAAATTCGCGTTCTGTGCGTCAGACTTTTAGATCACTTCCTCCGATTTCAGGTGATCATAATCGTTCATTTGAGCAGCTCATAGGTAATACGATGGAAAGATTCATATTCAAAAACACTTTATTCGACAATATTCATCCAACACGAGCTCGTACAGTGCGTACCGAGGCAGCTATCGCAGCTGATTTGGCGCCGTTATCAACAACTTAGCCTCTGTCTGTGCAGAAAATTTTGAGAAAAGATCTTGGACTGGAGTCCTATAAGATCTAACTAGTACAGAAAATGAAGCCATGGGACCATCGTTTGCGTCATACTTTCGGTGGATGGTCTACGTTGAATGAATTAGCTGAAAGTTGAATTGTATTTTTACAGTCTATTTCTGGCTCAATGAGTTCGCAAACAGGCAAAATTGCCGTTTTTCGTGTAAGGATAAACTTCAAGAGTCTTTGGAAGCACTTTATTGTATAGTTTGCATGCCGGCGGCATAATTGATTCTTATACTAAATGCCATAAAATTTGCAAGGTAATAATAGCAAAAAGTTGCGTTATACTTGTATTTGTCTGAAAAGCTCTTTACCTACGAGGCACGTCCAGAAAGTAAGTATACTCAATTTATGTAGGGTTTACAAAAAAATTATTAAAACAAAAACATATTTGGTTACACTTGTACATATGTAAGTTATTTTTCGAAATAGTCATCATCCCTCTCGATGCAAGTGGTGAGCCGCGGGATCAATTTTTTGATGCCTGCCTCGAAGAAGTCTTCCGCCAGCTCTTTCGCCCACTTCTCCACTTCCCCCTTCACCTCGTCGTCCGTTGAAAACTTGTTCCCACCCATGTGCACCTTGAGAGAAGTGAAGAGATGGAAATCTGAAGGGGCTTGGTCAGGGGAATACGGGGGATGGTTCAAAACGTCCCATCCAAAAGAGTCCAGGAGTTGCTTCGTGGCGTTGGCCGTGTGAGGTCTGTCATTGTCGTGCAGCAGGCAGACTCCCTTCATCAGGATGCCCCTCTTTTTATTCTGAATCGTCTTTTTCAATTTTTTTAGCGTCTCACAGTATCTTGCCGCATTGATGGTCTCCCCGTGAGCCAGATATTCAGTCAAAATTATACCTTTATGGTCCCAAAACATGGATGCCATGATTTGGTTGAAATGGTTTATTATCTTGGATAATTGTGTTTTCCATCCATTACGTTATCATTTCAGGTTTAAAATTGACCATGAAAGTAGACAGCCATATGTGGCTTCCTATGTAATGGAGGGGTAATATAATCTACTTAACATTTTGGCAAAATTTTGTTCAATTTGCAGTAATAATTATTTATGATTTAATTTTCGACATTTAAAACAGATCGACTTTGAGCACAAAATCTAAAAATACTTTCAAAATATTGATGACATCCCTTCTAAACCTCTTATTTCATTACGAATCGTGACTATGATGAAGTAATTTTCCCATATATTAAATGAAAATTTTGAGCTACATCATAAATCATGTCTCTAAACATATCGTAGATAATCGACTTAATTAAATTAGACTCATGGTAGCTCAATTATCATGACATAAGCAGCGTGGCAGCACTTCGAACGCAGTAAAAAATAGTCCAATCAATCAAACATTCCATCCAAATTAGACAATCTTTTGTTGTTCCCGAAAATGCTTAGTACCAAATTAAATTTTCTTTTCGTCCAATCATCCTTTCCACGGACACATAAATGCATAACATGATAATTTATAACTATTACTAGAAAAACGTACGATTCACAAAAGAAAGAATCCGGATACACCCGAATCTATGTACGAGTATATATGATTCTTGGATACAATACGTTGTCTCGCTGGTAAAACCAAAACTATCTTTTCTTGGATAGGATATGTGTGTAATTATATATGGCTTGCCTTGCATGAAAGATATTTCTCTGCTGTCAACACAAAAATGATTTATTCTTTTCGGTGTTAGTGTTCTTGCTAAAGTCATAGATAATTGTTTAATGGATCGGTTATATGTGGAAATATGCCAGTTTGTTATTTAAGAAACAGAAAAAACTATCATTCGGTACTGTCCTCCAGCAAGTTGGAATGAACCGTTGAACAGAATCGTCAGACATAGAATTGGTATGTAATAGATGTTGGCAAGGACGTTGACTTAAAAGTGTTGTTTATTTATATTGCGAATCATTTTACAAATTTTTTTTTTATAAAAAAAGGTGTGGTAAGATGGAGTCATTTCAGAGATATTCGATCTTCAAATACACAATTTAATCAACATGTATAAAAGTTGAATGATTGAAAAAAAGAAGAATAATTCCTGTCGAGAAGTCAATAAACCCGGACCAAAGATTCAATTCAAACAAACGGATGAGATACTTGAAACAAAATATATTTTTACCAATTTCATTGAATATCCGATGCTATTATCTATGAATTTTGACCGAATTCGATGAATTGCAACCGAAAGAGGCTTTCTCCAGCCATCAACTAATAACTTGGACTACCGAATATAAAATAGGACAAATCAACGAAGCGAATAGGGCCAACATCAATGTGGATGCAGACGAAATTATAAATATCAGATTGCCACTTTCAAATCCATTAATTGTAATCGAAGTAGCGGTAAGCACCTCAATTAAGAATTTCATACAAGTATGTGACCTCGTTCGAGCTACCAACAATAAACTATGTATTCTAGCATGGTGCACTTTTCCTATTATCTTCAATGCTAATATAATTTTTAAAACAAAACAAAAACGGTAAAATATCGATGGAACGATAATTAGTTCTTCCATTTTTAATGATTCATTGTTTTATAGGATTGCTTTGGTAGTGACCTTCCACATTAGAGAGAGAATGGATTTGAGATTCTTATGTCATAAATTATCAACAAAAAAAAATTCCAATGTAGAAAAGATTGGTGGAAAAGGAAATTGTTTTGTTGATGCGTTTAGTGTTTTCTCGATGGCGTTTTGAAGTTGATGAGAAGAATACTTTCAACTTTGAAATGTTCAATTAAGTTTGCAAATTTTATTTGATAAATTGATGTATAGTCGTCGCTTTCGAAAATTTACTTACAAATTTTTAAGAAGTTGTGTGTTTGAATGTGTACCATACAGGTTTATAGATTAAAACACATTTCTGAGAAGAAAATAAAAGTCATAACTATTCCATACCGGAGTATTACATGTGTGGAAAATTTAGAACGCTGATGACGTGATCAGTTCAAAAAAAAACTTATATAGAAATTTATTTTGAAGCATTTAACTTGAACATTGTTTGCAGATTAATGGCTTGCCATATAAAAATTTGTCTTATACAAACCAAACCTTAAGGGGACTTCTAGGTTACGATTTTCAAAAAGCACGTTTTTTCGATGGTTTTTTTTCATAGAAGGACACAAGATATCGTTTTGAAATTTCGCACAAATATTCACTAACATTTTAGGTGTACAAAAAAGATTTTCAAAATTTTTGAAACTTTTTGGATTTTACGATTTTTTCAAAAAAATGCCAAAAATTGATGGCGGACGTGATTTCTCGAGTCTGGAACATCTGAGAGAGAAAAGTCACACAAAAATTAATCCTTGTTTAAATGGCTATCGCGTGAACTTGGATAATTTTTTTCCACCGAAAAATAACAAAATGGCGTCCATTTGAAAAAATCGGTTTTTGAGGTTAGACAATTGGCTGGAAATTGGAAAATTTATTTTCGATCAACATGATCCTAGTTCACGCTATAGCCAGACATGTCACTAACAACATATTAAAAATTCAGTGTGATCTGCCCAATATTTTTTTTTTAAATTATGTCTGCCAACTCAAAAAAAAACAGTTTTTATCCATATTTCAACTAATAACAACCGATATTTATGTTTTGATCGTCGTACTTGAACTGCCACGTTGTGTATTCGAAGAAAAATGTTTGCCTTCAAAAAGGCATGACTAACGCTTGTTTTAAATTTCCTCACCGAGCCGATTACGATGAAATACGCTGAAGACTTGAAAAATGCTAGTTTAAATTTTTCTATCGCTCTAAAACCTTTTACATCGTATTTTCGATTGTATTTAGAACTAAAATCAATAAAAAAAATTCGATTTTTTGAAAATTTGTAATCTAAAATCCTTCTTAATATCAATAAATCCAAGCAACGTAAAATAAAACAGTCCAGAAGGTAGCCTGGTGTACGAGATTATTAAGCTCGAATAATTTTATACTGTCCAATAATATGAGCTAAATTCCACTTCATCACTAATTGGGGCTCTTGGGTCCAGTTCATCCCACAGAAATTGAAACTTAGTGTTCGGACAGGTCATTCCATATTTTGAACTATCCTTCGCTCTTCTTGATGATGAATGTCCATTCTGCATAGTCTAGAAGTGTATTTTGAGTCGTTGTCTTGCAAAAAAATATTTCCAACCCTAAAGACTCTACCACTTGATATCGAATGTAATTCAAGTGTTTAGTGATACTCCTGTTTTTTAACTGCAACCTAGATGCTGAACAAGTCTCCTCCTAAACAACCCCATACCACCACTGATCCTCCACCATGATTTACACAAAACACGAAAGCATCCTCCCACCTTACAAAAGGGCTCTACTCGTTAAAGCGTCAGTATTTGTGTTCCTGGGCCCATTTGAGTCATTTTGCTGTGTTCAGTTCGCGCAACAGCCTCTTTCCAGAGGCTAAAAATCGGCACTTTAATATTTTAACGGATATTGGAACATTTTGCGTCATCCAATCTTGAAGTTTTTTTCGGGGTTTAAACTTGAACTTTCCGCATGAGGAGACGTCACGTTGAGTCGCCCAGTGCGAGATTGCAAACCATATGAGACATGTATTTCGAAAATGAGACAAGCAAACTAGAATTGATCTCGGGAAAAATCAGAACATATATCAGGAACCGCTCACGCATTAGTCTGGCCAAGGGCGGATCCAGCATTTGACACAGGGGGGGTCACTGCCCCGAAAATCACAATAAATGAAGACAATATTGCAAAAAAATCGTAAAATCACTAGTTTACCTAGGCTCAGGGGGGGGTCATGCCCCCCCCCCCCTCGTATCCGCCCTTGCGTCAGGCATCCTTTATTAGGCTGGCCTGCTCAGGAATTAGGATCAACGTCATTTCAACATCACTGTACATCAGGAATTCGTAATAAGTATCAGATCAGGACCGCAGAAGGATACCCTGACCATCGAAACAGCACAGTGGACCAGGCATTCCTGATCAGGATCCAAGCAGGGTATCCCCACCAGAAAGTTTTGGTTAGAGTTTGCCGCGTAATATCGCAAACCTTCAAAAACATTCTAAAAAGTTGAAAAGAAAACACTTTAATACGTTTTTTTCCGTAGGATCGACGGTTTTCGAGACAGTGCCAAACAAATTTTATACAAAATGGCTCCCAACGCAGACTTCCTACAAAGTTAAAGCTTGTGTTGGTTCACCTTTCGTTTATCAACTGTTCCATCGAAGAATAGATTAGAGCCGATTATATCCACATTCAGCATGTGTCCTTGAGCCTGAGGTTCGATCCCCGATATGAGAGACAGATTCCAGCCGGCGGAAAAATGCATCCACAAAGTGAAGAAAAAAATCACCCCAAACGAGACACCAAATGATGAACCCTGCTATTATTTTGTATGTAGGGATGTTTGTGTGTCTGTGCATTCCTGGTCTAGTGAAATTTGCTAGTTCCTGAGCAGCCATTCCTGACCAAACAAATCTTGTCAGTTTCTGATCAGGCGTTTATAACCAGAAAAATCTTCTCAGTTCCTGATTGGGCATTTCTGATCAGTTCCTTAGCACTCCTCTACGTTATATGACTGTCGAGGTCCTCGTCGGGCATGACTGATCTGCTCCAGAGTCTCTGAATACCAAAATACCTGCGACACCACTATTCACACTCAATTTTTAACAGACATTTCACCCAAATCTGTAATATTTTAAATATGTGTAAGCCTAAACAGGATATAAATTATTTTGAAACTACCGTTTACGTTACTTCCACGTACAGCATCTAAAGACCATCAGCACGCTTCTTCATTACGGTTGCACTAGAGACGAAGCGAAGGGTGAAGAGCGGAAATCTACTAATAATTAATGTTTTGGCTTCGTTACTTCCATGTTCCCCAACTCATGGATCGACAGAAAGTTGTGTTTTTTTTTTGTTTTTTCTTGGAAATTTCTATAATAGATAGCTCATAAATATTTCGAGAATATGAGAAATATTAGATGAAATAAATTTCAATATTGAGAAGAGATGTAATACTTCTTTTATTTCCTCGGCGACGACGCCACTGGCTCCTACGTTTGTCTGTCTGTGATAGATAAATGGATAAATTCTTGAAATTTCGATACCTCTTCATCTGAATAATTTGTTGGATGTGATTCACGTCAATAAAGTCATGTGAGCCATTCTTTTATTTTTTAGAATATGTACGTGAAAAATCAACGACATTGTATCTGTATTAATAACAGCTTTTCAATTATATGTTTTAAACTTCCATTGAATGCTTTCAATAAGCGTAAAAATTTGATTTTTTTACAAATTTTATAAACTTGGTTTGCAATCAAAAACACTTCTAATTATTTAAAAGCACCTCAACAATTCAATGTTTACCCTAAATATTACAAAAACCCAAGTTAATGAGGTTTCAATGGGTTTTTTCGATCAATTTTGAATCGTTAACTTTGAAATTCGTTGTTGAACAACGAACAAAAAGATTCGTTGCCTTTACTATAAAGTGTATCTAATCTAGGACACAATCTATGAAATAGTTTTGCATTTCAATAGGAACAAGTGTGTAACAGCACTGAATACCTCATTAGCAAACAATAGGGTCGGTAAGCAAAGAAATCATTAGACTGGTATTCGCTATTGAATTGTTTGAAGTGTCTTCTAGTAGTTTGGACGCAAGTTTTAGATGCTTGACTTTAATCAAGTTGGTGATCACTATAAAAACATGATAATTGAAGGAAAATAGTTGAACTTGTTTACAATTGTTAAAGTGCGTTTTGTTTGGATTTCGGTCAACGAAAAAAATTTCATTGAAAACTGTGGAAATGAGCGGATGAATTAAATTATTTATTTGTGAAAAAATGCTTCATGGTTTATCATGCAAATTTGGCATTATTTAATAGTTTTTCATCAATTGAGGATAAGTTTATTGCCATATCACATTATTTTTTGTGTATTTATCGCTTTTATCAAATCGTGACAAAACACTGAAAAAATTGTAACCAAAATGCGTTTCTATCTATAATTTAATTAAACAAAAAAATGGTTAAGCAAGCTTATAACTTAAATAACTTAAAAAGGCCGCCTTACATTAGACTCATTCTTAGCAGAAAAGTTTCATTCCATTCCAAAAACAATGACAATCATGTGACTTAGCATCAGACTGATTTTGCGAGATTTTTCAGTATTAAATTTTATGGAAAAGAGGATATTTTTGCAAATTTTATTGGCGTAGAAGTATCTCTTTTCTGTTTCGTAGAAATAATATTTAAACATTGAAAACTAATCATTTTGAATATTTCTTCATCGAAAATTGTAACCTTAGGAAGATGATTCGGCATCCATATGGGTTTATGCCCTCCGTTTCTTGCTTTACTTTTCGAAATTCTGTTTCATTAAATTTTTTCATAAAATCGAAAAACGCCTCTACTAAAACGGAGTTGAACTCAATTTTCAGGCTTTGATTTAGTTGCGCCGAATTTATTAGGTTCAAAGGATGTAAATATCGTAAAGATTTGACTGTCGTTGTTTCCTATACAGCGGAGTTTAAATGTATCCAAACTATGGTTTTTATTGCTATATCGTAAGTCTAAAGCTTGTTTAGGGATATTAGGACGCTTAAATACACATAAAAACAACCTTTACATTCGACAATTTGTTTATCATAGTCTGTTTTATTGATACCTCAGGTTCGATCATCAATTTCAATTTGAACAGCAGCATTTTGTTGCAAATACATTCGAGAGATCTTTGATTTTTTGTCGCTATTTGGTTTTGAATGTGGAAGGAATCGTTCGTAATATACTGTTTACATTGTCATGAAAACATATACTTTCTAGACAATTTGTTATTTCGACGGTTAACATGTTCAAAAACACGCATTTTCCATACATTTTCAAATTCAAGCCAAAATAACATGTAATCAATTCATGGTGTTTTCAAATGCATGAATCATAAGCACATGTTTTCATCGTTATGTGTTAATACGTTTTGCAAAACGTAGTACACTGAGGGAATTATCGTCGGTATGATCTTTATGTTAGAGATTAAGCTAGAACTGCAATCGATCCTGAATGGATTTTTGCGAATAAAATAAAAAAACAATCCAGCAAAAATGTTGACTCCTTATTATTGGTGAGGTATATAAAACTTCAAACAAAAAATGGCTCCTTTTGTAAATTATTGCTGGTGTGTCTTGAATTGATTATTCAAGAATACTTCAATTTGGTTATGGTTTTATTTTATTTTCCAACAAATTTTTGATTCCGAGATGAATATCCGGTTTTGACCCATTTTTTTTTGAATTTTCGACGTCTCACTGGGAAAAACTACATCAACTTTGACGGTGTTATTGTTGATCTTTAAATTGTTGATTGGTTCAATTATGACTTGTTGGATTTAAATTTGCATAGGCTTTATGACAGGCTGCATTTTAAATCAAATTGAAATGACTTCGATAAGTAATTCTCTTCAATATTTATATAAAAACAAAACGAATTTTTTAGATTATCGTCAGACATGCCTAATTTCCTTTTTTAAAGACAAAATAGTAATACTGAATATGATTTCCAGTCTGAAAATTAAAATTCTCAACTGATATGTGAATTCCTCGATTTAATTAACAATATTCATATCAGATATAAAAATTAAAAAATAAGTAAATGAATAGCGAATGTTTGTTTCCGAGATCCAAGTGTTCTATATATTTTACAACAGTTTCTTTTGATTTTTTAAATAGAAAAACTATAAAGTTGACATAATATCTATTCAGAAGTGTGCGAACTGCTACGCCTTTCAAAGCATAACTTCATCTGGAAAGCAAGAAGTATTTAGTTTAGAAATCCTAGCTGATGTTACGCCAGGTGTTCACCATAAATAACAATCTCATTTGTCTTTTAAAATCAGTATTGAATAGTTAAATATGTTAAATTGTTGCTAATCGTTAGAGTCTGTAGTGTCCATACTGCTTTGCATACGATTATTAAATTTTACTCGGTAATGGCTTTGAAAATAAAGACAATTTTTTTAGTTTTTTTTATTGAAACCCCAACCGTTATTAAATTCTTCCTTACTTTTCTTCTACCCAACGTAAACAGAATTGAACACAATGTGCTTCACATTGATATCACACTTCAATTTCTCTTCTTATCATCTATTAATAAATTCGTGACAGACTGTACTAATCGACGGAATAAGAACCATAATTCACTTGTGTTTCCTTTACGACATTGCTGATAGATTCAATTGTTGAGAATGTATCTCTCATCATCCAAGAATTTATGTATCTTACTTCATTGACAACTGTATCATCTATTCCAATCGACAATTGTTGATTTATGTGCTCTAAGGATTGTTGAATGTAGCTGGAGAATTGATTACAAGATTCCAGATTCAATGAATTCCAATTCAATAGAGTAAGACTATTAATTATTATTTAATCATTAAGATTGTACATCGTGTAATCGTTGAAGAAGTCTTCATTAATTTCTTCTTGTCTTAATATATCTGTTTGTGCTCATGGCTACGGTGAATTTTTAAAAATATTAATGGTTGACGAGCATTTGAAATGTTGTTAAGGATTGGTTAGATCTACTCTTGAAAGATTAAACAATATGAAATTAAAATTTTATCTTGAATAGTTACTTGCAAGTTTCTTCAATAATACATTATACTTTATATTATTTCGATAAGGAAATCCAGAATTTTCTTTTCGTTTCGAGCCGGTAAGCAAGCGAAACCGCAACATTCAAGCATAGAAAGAAAACAGGCACCAACTAACATATTTTTTCACATTCAAATTAAAAAAAATAAGACAAAACAGTCCTGACTTCGTTATGATGTTACGCAAATAATACAATAAAGAAAACTCTTTGCTATCACAAAAAGCATGTTTGAATTCTAGATTGTTTCAAAATTATTGTTTTATTATTTAACTCATTTGAGTCGACACGAATTTTAAATCTTTACTGTTTTCTTATCCAATTTAGTAGATAAACCATTTTTTACCATTTCTATGAATATATACATATGCTTTAAACCTATCTAAGGCAGTTAGATATCAACTTGAGACTGTGAATGATATGGTGGGGCCTTATAAGATTTTTCTCTGACTCCCAAATGGACTTTTATTTTTTTTTCTCCGAATTCGTACTTTGGGAAACAGTTGCTTTGCTTCCTAAAAAACATACTATAGTGAACAAACGGTCATTTTCTGTTTTTCTCTCAAAAATACAATGAGTATCTGTTTTTATTAATTATTCAGAAACTTTGATGTATTTTTGTTTCTTTTTAAAGACTTCGATCGTACATTTTACCCTCTTTTAGCAGTGTAAAAACGGTTTTTTTTAATAATTTGTTAGAAAGGTTTAAATTACACTAAATAAATACACTCCCGAAATACACAATTTATTCATTTATGTGAGTTTTTATCAATGAAAATGCTGGTTGAAAAATTATCGAATAAACGAAAGGGGTATGGGTTGATGAAATTTTCGAGATGGTTGATCCGAAACAAAAAATTCAAATAGTTTTAGATGTAGTATGTTAATAGCTATAGCGCGAACAGGTCGATTTTTGCAAAATTGACACAATGGCGGACATTTTTCGAAAAAATACGAAAAAATTCCTTTGTTTTACTGTTTTTGGCGAAAACCAAACATTTCAAATGAAAATTTTGAAAAACCCTCTTTTCGCGATTTAGCTGTAGTCATAAAGAATGTTTGGTAAAAATTTGGTGAGAATCGATTCAGTAGTTCTCGAGAATTCATCAACGCGGCGTCGAAAAACGTTGTTTCGAGAAAAATGCGGTTAAATTTTATTTTAATGAAAAATCCCTCTTGGACCACAAAGTGAAAGCTGCCCAAAAATACAGTTAGACTGCTCCAATTTTTATAAAATTTTACTATGATATTTCTGTATATATATACTTTCCAAAAATGCAATAATGAAAATTATAAAGAGGGTAGACCCGTTAAAACTTTATTACGGGCATATGTTTCGTTATTTTAACTTTTAAAAAATTGCTGGAAACTTTTCAAAGCCTCCGAAATATGTTCCAGAAAATATCAACAATATATTTAGATGTGCACCCAAAAAATTATTATTTAATTAAGCAATACCGGAACATTTTTTATTGACAAATTCATTTTTATTTTTTATAAAGCTATATATTTGGCTATACGTATTGCTATTCAAAGAAATAAGGTACCGTGAAGACGAGAAATATTCGTTAGTTTTCAAAAGTTGCATTTTATCGTCAGCTTCGTTCCTTTATATAATGAATTGTGATAAAAAAATTTAAAATGGCATAAATAATAAAATCTTATAAATAAATATCTACACTACAGCTAAAATACAAGTCTTTAAAAATCAAGCTCCAAAATGCGCTGGATTATGTAATAACCCTTGGGTACGACAAAGATTAAATAGAAATTATTTGCGAACTTATTTCCTCAAATGTTTTTTCTGTTATAATTTAGTTTAATATTGTTAGTTCGTATGCAGCTCAACACAATCCGTCCGTTTCATACGAGTCATCAATCAATTCCTATCAATATTTTTCCAGGATACGCGAATGCTGAACTCCTAAATGAAAGAATTGACTATGTACTGTCCTAATAAAATACTTGAAATAAAAATAAATTACTGATACATAGATTGTAATTTTATACGCTGGATTCTCCCAAGAATCCCAATGGCGCCTTTAAATTTCGCCTTATTGTGATGACATGCGTCACCTTTTCGATTTATAGTCATGCAAATGATTTATCTAGAATTGAACGTTCATATCATCCAGTCTGCGTATAACATAATTCCACGGAAGAACAAAAATTGTAACAATATAATAGGTTTAATAGATAAAACTTTAAACTTCTCTTATATTACTTTAATGATAAAAGAGATAACCTTTCAAAGGACCCAGCAACTAGCAATCCTTAACGAAGATGAAAAATACAGATGTAGCTAAAGCTGGCTTTTGATTAAGGATGTGCATCTTTGTAGAAATGGCATTTTGGCAACATTAAAATTACATGAATAAAGCTTTATATACCAATTCTTCCCGTTAATTTGTCTGTTTTATGTATGTAATTGGAATATATGCCATGGAAATAATAGTGAGGTTTTTGGAACAATAACTACTCGAAATGATTCTTATTGGATTTGAACCTCCGTTTCTAGTCGAGACAAATCGCCCACTAGCGTGCTTTTGTTGGTTAGCCACTTGCTAACACTATTTTTGCACATTAATGGAGGTTCTTTTTGTTCCAGATTAATGGTTGGTGCCATAATTAGATAGGGAGCGTGGTTTCGGGATAACGAATAGCTTCCTCTTCAGGTGCTGTCATATGCCATTCGTTATCAGACAACACGACCACGGTTTAGGCTTGTTGATGGGTTAAGCTCGTTATATTTCAACTATTTTAATCTTTGCGTCTGCGAAGTATAACGACTGTCAATAGCCATTCGTTATCCCGAAATATATCGTTCAACTACTAACCAGACTACTGCCCTCACTACTATCCAGTATTTGTCTGGTTAGTCGCGTGGATACTAGCCTCGCTTACTAGTTAGGCTATTCGTCTAGTTATTTGCCAGTCTGAGACAGTTTTGGTAGCTAACAGCTAAAATCGAGAGCAATTAAAGACATGTAATAATTTAGACTAAAATATCATAAGAGGATAAACGCTCTAAAGTTACAAAATATGTATGCTTCTAAATGAATAAATTTTTCTATAAAACCTAATTTTTTGGTCAAAAATTTACTTATATTATGTTTGGTCTTCTGTTTTGAGTATTGTTCGAATGTTTTCATCGCAATATAAAAGCACTTTGCCAGGAAATTGCGCTTTCCTGGTTTCAGCATGTTCCCAATTGAATGATTGAAAAGAAACGCGAGTCCACCAAAAAATAATCATTGTTCTGAATTGTTCGAAAATTCGACCATAGAACGGAAAAGCATGTAAAAATTCTGCAAAACAATTTTAACACCTACCATCCTTCGCGTTTGGTGTACACTAAACAAGATGAATATTGTAGCGCCAATTTCTAGGTCAAAATTTCTACAATTCCAGGCTAATTTACCTAACAATTTATTGAAAAAACACGCCTGCCCCGTCTTTGCTGAAAACCATGTCCATTGGAAAATCTCTTCAACCCACTTCACTTGAAACACTGTTACCATTTCCAATCGAACATCATAATGAAGTGCTAAACAAACATGCAATCCATCACCAATCTCGACGAGCCCCGAAAGCGCAATCATCATTTACATAATTCTCTTGACTGCCACCTTTCTTAAACATTTCCCCATTGTTTCTTCCAAAAAAATCGAAGTTTTCCTTTTTAATTTAGCACTTTTTCACGGCTCTGACAACAAACAAACAAACAAACGTTCCCGAAGTGAACTTGAGAATTCCAGACCTCGCCGATTAGCCTGGCCAAAGAAGCTCGAAAAACAGGTGTGAGAAATTGTGTTAGTTAATGCCTGACTTCCATCTATGTTTGCATGTTGCGGCTTTGCTTGCTTGTCGGCTCGGAACGAAAAGAAAATCCGCAAAATTGTTATTAAGTACAATTTATTGATGTAATAACCATAATTTCACCCGAAGCGTTTTCAATGTGGATTTGCTTTTGAAGCTAAAAAGTACTTACTTTTTAGGCTTTTTCTGAAGTGATTTGGTAATAGGAATGTTGTGTTTTTGGGCGAATATCATACCAAGCTGTTTTTGAAATAGGGATGATGGGTCAGGGACAAAAAACAGAAATATCAAAATCTAATATAAAAATATATTCGAGTACCTATGTTATTTGCTTGTAGGTAAGCTCTTCTTGGTGAATCTTTGATGATGATCCAAGATACAATTGCGGAAGACATTTGTTGCATATTGTGTTGGGATCAAATCCCTTCGATAAGCATAAGTATCAAGAAGTATGTGTCTCCTGCTGATTCGACAAGTGGCTTATGTAAGTTAGATATATGCATGTGCAAAGTGAAGACGTCGAAACATTCATCGTATTAGCGCTGCAGGCATCACCATCATCCATTCAATGGATGAGTCGGTAGTAATTGCAAATGTCTAGGCTACTTAAATATTAACATAAATCCAATCCATCTTTGACTCCATCTTGGCTTATGAAATTCGTGTATTTGTAGGTAGATACAAACGTAGCGGACATTTGTGGACAGTTGTTATGTTGGAATGTGCTAATCAGTCAATCCGAGCCGCAAGTGGTCCAAGAGATGCACGATTCCGATTGCTAATAAAAGAATGCCTAAAGTGATGAGATTTCCTTATTGAGTCGTGATATGTGGATGGAGTTGATGGGCCAATTAAGTTGACCACGACATTAAGTTTCCTGCTACATTAAGATGCATAATTTTCCTACCAGAATTATTACATTTAATCAGTTGTGCCTCTCATAAATACGCCCTCAATAACTCTATTTTCGTCATAACATCAAACACCAAAAGCCATATTCTACGTTCATCTACGTTTCGGAAGAACTTAACATCTAATTATGCATCCCACCCTCATATTTCAATTTAATTAGCCTTCTTTGCAGACTATTTCAATTACATCTACTCGAATGAAAGATCTTTTGAAGTGACTCTTCTATGTGCAGAATGTCTAAATCATTGACACACAAAGTTTAGCCACTTTGTTTAGACGTACAGCTACCTACTTACCATCATCATACTTGCCATAGATTCATTGACAACAAAGATACTAGCAAAAACATCGAGACAGATACGTCGGAATGGAGCACTAGTAAAGGTGAAATATACGTGAAACTATTGCTTGGTAAAATGAACTACTTACGAATCAGCTTTCAAGAGTATTACAAGGAGCTTACACTAGTTTCGGAATGCACATTCACATGTACGTATGTGGATTTTGGTGAATAACAAAGAATTGAAGAAGAGGTGGAGAAAAATTGTGATGAATTTGTCTATAGATGTTGTTTTGCTTAAGTACATTTTAATGAAAAATAGAACAATAAGCATTGTGCCTATATCCTTACACTGTAACTGATATGAAACAGTAACTACGATTGCAACCAAAGAAACTTTAATGAGCGAAAATAAATTAATCGACTGAGCCATCTCCAGATTTCAGTATCTTTGAAATTTTGATCAGTAAATGTTAACTTTAGGTAGAACCCACTCTCAATACTCTCTCTAGTAAAATTTAAGTTTGATGTTAGTTTCATGCTTTGCTCCATTAACAACTGATAACCATGGATGAGATATCGTCAAAACAGAGCACCTTAAAATATTTTCTCAAGTATATTATGCTAAACAAATGTTTTACAGCTGTACGATATGTGAAGAACAGCTTAAGAAAAATATCATTCATAAAAACTGTTGCATAGTAACATCCACCTCCGCATTTGCCATCTTTATTTACCCATGCTGATTATCACTAGATGTCAAATTAATAACAATAACTACAACAACCAACAATTTTATTGGCTGCTTCATAATATGTCTGTCTGTTTTCATTAGTAAAGATTTGATAATCAATAAGCCAATCGTGATCGTGCTGTCTGCTGGCGGATGGTAAATGACAGCACCTGAAGAGGATGCCATCCGTCACGCCGAAACCACACTTCCCCACTTCATTAACCTATGTTTTGTTTTACTCTAGATCCAAAAAATTATCCTTAATTTCCAAGGAACTAAAAATTCTAAAATTAATTTTAACCAAAAAAATTTACTAAATTTCAAGCGAATCGATGCCTATTCGTTAGGCTTCTTCAATTTTAAACACTCTTTGGAAAACTTGGGCTTCGGAGGGCTTAAGCTGAATTCCAACTGCAAGTTTAAAACATATAAGCATGTATGTATGTCCATAATTTCATTCTGTTTGTACTTAAAAATTTAGCTGAGCACTTTCGCATATAAGCATAGAAATTGCATGCAAGATCTAATCCATTCACACCCATTGGCGGCATAAAAAGAACAAAAATCCTTCTTCGGAATGTTCGTTCTTTGTATTCTGTTTGTACGGTTGACGGATCGCAAAATCGAACAGACTTCCGTATTGCTTGTCTCTACGCACACCTGAATAAAAAGATGGGAAAGCATGATCCTTACTACTAACTTGATTTGAAATTTGATCAAATATGGGTGTTTTGGGGCTATCATCTGGAATGATTGAAAGCGTACATAATTTTCAACGAAAAAATGAAAGCTTATTTATCTTAATTTGAAATGTATCCGTAATAATTTCAGAATACAGCAAATAAAAATAAGGTTATGCGAAAGAAACTTGGTTCTCAAAAACATTACCTAATAACAGCAGCTTCATCATATAGGCAATGTCATAGTCAGCAATATTCTACCTAATCATTCTCCACTGTCGATATGGTTCTACTATCAAAACAGTTGTGCTCTGTATAATATTGAGACACAGACTTTTCTGTTTATTTCACCACACTATGTGTATTAATTAAAAAAAAATTCATGCAATAAAATTACTAATTTTTTATTCTATAATTCTGGTTACTTACTATTCTAAACAATCAAAACATAAAATCACAAATTATCTCAATTCAAATTATAAGGCTTGAACTACCATTACCCTATCCATATTACCCAGTCCTAAAAAACAATGTATGCAAGTGAGTCTATATATTTGATTCAAGTGTCGCGGTGATTAATACTTAATCGCACTAATGTATGACACATTCTAAATACATGCGACGTAAAGATACACATGTCGTGTCAAAGGAAATTTGTTGCTTATATATTCGTTAATAAATCTTTAGATATCATCGTCTAAAAATTGACGGTATTAGTAGGTAATTTTAATTCTAAACTATAAAAAATCAAGAACATAGAACAACTTGTTAAGTACACATGACGATGTATTTAAATTTAATATTTTTAAGCAACAAAATGTACTGAATTTATTGAGAATGTGATAGTGAATTGTGTTGTTTTAATTCAGCTGTGTGCTTGAATAGCAGCATTTTTACACTATTTTCACAGAAAATCCTTGAATAGAGTCACTAGGATTTTTGGAATGTCAACCATGTATAAAAATGCCTGTGCAGAACTAATCCATAATATGGAATAGTATTATCCTGTATGTAAATTTTTATCAGAGCTAAGTCAATTTGTTTTTCAATATTATTTCCTTCAATGGTAACCATTTTCCAAAAAAAAAAATCCAAATGATTGATTACTACCTGTGGAATGATTTTTGATTTGATGCTTAAATATGTTGCCTTTTAAATATGTTTTTGTGCTCATTTCCTTTAGTCGGAACATTTTCCGTGATTTTCTCGCTAGGCGTGAATATTTTACATTTTAAATAAATTGACTTATAAAATGTACGAAAATTAAAGTTTTAGGTAAATATTTTGATTTGCAAATAAATTGAATTTTAAAAATATACGAGAATTAAAGTTTTCAACAAGAAAATCCAGTTTTAATAAGAAATCTAATATCCGGCATTCCTGAAATGTTCCTTACAATTTACTGAATTTTCTCTTCATCTATAGCTCGACTTTATTTAGATATATCCCACTTTAATGAGTAAAAGCTGACCAATGCGTCTTTGCCTATCTTTCAAGGTACTATAGTTTCTACTACTACCCATCCATTAGTTAGTTTTTATTTTGTTTATTTTGAAAAAAGAATTTGAAAAAAGTTTCTGCTTTCGTGTCTTAATTTCGGTTGCCTTCAGTAACATGGTCGCATTCAGGATCAGTTTTATTCTCTCCAATTTTAACTTAGTTGAGTTCTAAATAATTCAGCTTATCCTTTTATCATGTCAGTTGAGCTTTCATCTGTTCCATTTGATTGTGGACCACCTCCTATTCCACTTGGAACAAACTTATCTTCATGTTGGCTCCTTATTTAAGACGGTTTTCAATAGATAAAGTGAATATCTCCTATCTCTTAAAAGCTATTGTTTCTTTACTAATGATACGCTTTCTGAGAGAATTTCACCTTTGAATAACCTTTTACTTAAAGTGACGTTATTTTTGAATTGTTAGTCGTAAATATGACTATCTCCTGAAAATCATTTGAACTACTTAAAGTTTTTTAAAAATTCATAACAGTCGGAACTATAGTTTAAAATTTTATCTTCCTTATTTTGCTTTAATCGTGTACGGCGATTATTTTCTTGTAGTATACAAATTGAATTTTGAAGCTGATATACTTACTTTAAGCTGATATACTTACTTTGATTTCAAAGAATCTACGGGATGAAAAAAATATTTTCATTTTAAAAAAGTCCTTTAAACAGACAATAATAATATGAAAACCAATTCATGTTTCAGTTCAAAAACCGCAACAATGACAACTACTTCCACTGTAACATTCTTCACCTTTATTTCCTGTTAATCCCAATCGCTAATCTGAACTAGGCATCACTTCCCTATTCCAGACCTCGTCCAATAACTGTCCATCAAGTGTCCAGACAAGTATCTTTCTTTAGCCGATGCAAAGAAATTTGTTCCAATGCAAAATTTCACAAAGGCACTGCTGCATCACACAATGCGGCATTGCGATCGTGAAGTAAATCAGCGCTGTCCGATCATTGATGGGCATCGTCTTTGGCCTTCCTGAACTCCAAGACGATGGAAGGTTGTTAGTTTACCTATTTTTAACCTTAGCACAAACTCACCATACGTTCCATCCTCATTCTCATCATCACCATCACAATCGACATCATCGTGGGGGCTCTTAACTGTTCTACCTTCTTCTTATCGACATATTGAGCGGTTGAGTGGTTTTGGTGGATTTCGTACTGATGCGATGAGTAAAGTGTTGCGTGGAAGTTATTGGATGCAATTGTTTCGTTAAACTCGTAACCTAATTGCTTAGTTAGTCCTGTAGAAACTAAGAAAACCAATGTACCAACAATACGAAAGCTATCAGTAAAACCTAATCGGGTTAAATTATTTTAGGAGCAATAAGATCTTTAGAATAAAACTGGGATACCTAAACGCTACTCAAAATTTGTAAGATGGTATGAAACACTAATTATTTTGTAGGTTTTCCCAATTCAGGGGATTAAAATAAAGATTTAATGCACCAATCCTTAGAAGATATCCTAGAATATACTTGAAATAGTAAATATATTGAAAATTACATGATGTGCTCATTTGAACAGCCCAATTTACATGTGTTCTTGAAGATCCTGCAAATATTTGAGAAATCATCCTTGAATTACTCCATCATAAGTGATACCTCAATTCAGTTTTGATCTCCTGCGGAACTATACATATGTCTGCCATTATTTCCAAGTATTTCAAATATAACTGGCATTGAGAAGCTAGCATCAGCAGGTTGGCTTTATTAAAACCAAATATATGCGTTATATGGGACTAAAAATAAACAGAGCGGAAAAGTGGCTGACAATTGAATTTTACATGTAATCTGATCTAAAGTAAGGCGGAAATTAGCATCAGCGCTGAAAAAAATACTGAAAGTGGGCTGAATACATATTCTATCGAAAAATTTCAACAAAGATTGAGACTGAAATGTGGCGTAAATTTTTTTTCACTCGAAACAGAGACTGAAGTCAGACTGAAAAATTTATATACCTATAAGTATAGCTGCATCTGAAAAAGGACTAATTCAAGACTCAAATATCATTTAGTTTAGAAGTATCTCTAACACACCTTTGATACTCTCATTTTTATGTTTATTTCAAAAAATTGTTATGGGTAAAAAACAATATGAAAATCAAAAAAACATTTTTGTACACCCAAAGTAGCAATTAAGATACGAACAAAATTTAAAAATGAAATCTAATTTTTTTTCTATTGAAAAAAAGGGTTATTTTTTTGAAAATTGTAAGCTTAATGACCCCTTAATAAATTTATAGTCTTTTTTTGAAGCGTTTATCGCTAACCTCAAGTTTAAGACACTCAATTTCGATATGATATCTTCGGCAGCGCTTCAATATTGTCTCACATATAAAGGACGAAGCTTAATTGTACTTGAAAAGTATTGAATACTATCAGCAATGCTTCTATCCTGTGCTCCTTAACCCCAAATATGATGAAAGTAGCTTTATGAATAAAATTTTCATCGATTTCTACCAATATCCCATATTCAATTTTATATCCAAGCTAGATAAATTCACAACAAATCATTAACAATGATTATAAAGTCTAAAGTGTGTTCTTGCACCTTTAAGATAGCGTATATCTTTCTCACCTTTTGAATGAAATATTGCAGAAAATCGCTGAAAACATACTAAACATAAAACTATAAAAGTATTTATATAAAATGTATATTACTAATTTCACTAATTTCACATCATATCGCAGTTTTTCATTCTCCGTGAGTTTTGTTTCAGTCAACTTTTTATTTGGGAAATTGTTTTATTGAAATTTAATTTATTTTTGGAAAATTTTCTTCAGAAAATTAAGAGGGACCCTTGATAAAATTGAGGAAAAATAATAATGTAGAATATATTAAATTGAATTTAAATCACAAACTTTGCCAAATGAAATCATGATTCACGGCATATGTTTAAATTATAAAAAAATATGTTAAGCACAAAGCATCTAAAATTCACCAAAAAAATTCGCCATGTGAAAATTTCACAATTTCACCGAAAATCTATGAATAAACATTTTGCGGTAAATTCTCTTAAGAAAAATGTGTCAAAAAACGACTGCAAAAATCGTAACAAAAATATAATTCAACAACCATTACTATATACTTAAAATAGCTTATGTATTTTTACCATTTCTTTGGCTCAATTCAATGGAAAATAAATCTAAATAATCTTCGCATTTTATTGAATAATTATTGTTGTTGTTAAATATTGTGAAAAAATGTGCACGGCACAATATCAAATTCATGTCGTTATATTTTTACACTAATTATTTATTGCTTTAAATTTTTTTAATTTCAAATCGGTAGGAAAACTAAAGAATGTTAGTATCAAAAAAATGTAGTTTGTACTAAAGGCTGCCTTTTGCAGATTGACACAAAGATTTTCAACATTCCCAAAAGTGCTTGAGAAATAAGTTTTTATATCAAAGCTCATGTAAAAACGGCCATATGTATTATAAAAGCTAAGGATATGAGTTTTTATGAGTGAGCTAGTGAAGTTTTTTCTTGTGAATTTTCTATATTATTTAGTATTTATATGGTTTCAGACACTAAAGATGCTAATTTGCTGGTTTATTCTTGGTTTTCTGTATTTCGTCTCTTGAAATTAGTCTATACTTGGAAAACATCCCGTGTCCTCGAACTTCTAAATAATTTTTTAAAAATATTTTTAAGGATTTTATCTGCTCAGAAAATGTTTAGAGAATATTCTTATGTGCCGAATCTTCTTTCATCAGAGTCAAAATTACTTAAAAGCACATTTTCAAAAAAAACAGTTTTTTTGTCTACTGAAAAATTTATTTATTGTAACATGTAGAATTTTTAACTTCCCAGTATATGGGAAGTTCTTGTAATCGCCTCGAAAATCGAAATTGAAATTTTCAACATTTCTTTACGTTTTGAGGTCTATAGAGTATATATAAAGTGTTTTTAGAAAGGGAGATGTATGTGTGTGTGTGTGTGTATGTTCGAACGTACGTATGTACGTTCGCGGGCAGTTTTTCTACGAGCATAACTCTCGTAAACAAAGTCCTATCAACTTCGTTGAGGTGTCAATCGAAGCGTCTTTGCAATTTCAAGAGCTGATTAGTTTTTGGGGCACTTCGGGCGGGGGGTGGGGGGGGTTGCTGTTTTGCCCGTTTGAAGGTCATTTCTGTCATGCGTTATATCTCGCGAACCAAACTTACGATTTATTTGAACAATATGTCAATCGACGCGTTTTGACATTTATGTGATTCTATCAAATTTTTAAAAAAATCATTGGAGCCGTTTTTTAATTTTTAAAAAAAAAATGAAAAAATTAGGTTTTTTTCAAAAACTCAAAATCTTTAACCTGATTTTTAAACCTAAGTAATCAATGTACATATAATTTACATACTCCAAATAGTTCTTGTGAAAAAAACCAGCAAAATTTTTTTTCATGATTACTAAAAAATAAAAAAAAAAAATCATTAAACGTCCAAGGTCATTTACGTCATTCATTATATCTCGAGAACTAAATATAATATTTCCATCATTAAGGTGTCAATCGACGCGAATTATCATTTTTATGATGTTTTTATATTTTAAAAGAATCGTTAAAGCGTTTTATTTAATTTATTAAAAAAATTGGAAAAGTAGTGTTTTTTCATAAAAAAACTCATTTTTAACCTGATTTGCACATCGTAGTAATAAATTATTGTAGAATTTATAAAATTTCATCAATTTTTGTAAAGAAACCAGCAAAAACTTTTCTCATGATTACAAAAAAAGTTAAATTAAAAATAATAAATCCCTCAAAGTCACCATGTAAAAAGGGTTTATTCGAATCATAATACTTTAAATCTCTTATTCTAAAGACATTGTTGTTTATTAATATTTGCAAAATTTTAGCAGATTTTTAATAGTCTTCACAGCACCATGTTTTAACTTTAATGAAAAAACTGCTTTGTAACCTGTCCCCCCTCCGATTGATCCGCGTGAATAATCAATCAAACCAATGCACCAAAATCCTTACGTAAACAATTGACGCTCGCGTAGATGTTATGATAAATATTTAGTCATTCCAATAACTTTTACGAGAAGTACATTTTTATTATTTGAAGTAGTATTATTTCCATAATTATTATTGTGTTTAATATTTTTAATATCTTTTTAGATATAACTGGGAAGTTGACCGTGTGGACCTCATGGGTCGCACCTCACCTCACCTAATTTGAGATAAGAGTGTTTTTTTTTTGAAGAATGCAACATTTTGATATATTTTTTTTCGAGAGCATTGCTTTGCGGGAGAATTGAGAGAAACATTTTAGGGCGAAATTATTTCTGTGTACATTTCTTGGGAAAATTCATGAGAATAGTCGTCACACTCTTTATGGAGAAAAAGAGAGGAAATCAATTTCATCTGAATTTTAATTGGGTTTATTATTAAAAAATGATCAATTGGGAAAATGGCTCATTCATCATGTTGCCCATTTTATACCATACATTGCATGCTATAAGATACATTATATTCATTATTTTTGCGAATTTTTAGAAAATGGAGCATCAAAATTTATGTTGCCTCTGTCGATCGCGTATCGAAGGGCCAACAGTGAAAAATAGAGAAAAAACTAAGAGTGTGTCTTTTGAAAATTAAATATCAATTTGACGCCATTTTCTTCATAAAAAGGAAAAAATCGATTGAATTCAGATTTATTTCCAATTTTTTTGAACTAAAGCAATAACTTCTGTGACTCACTTTGACTAGTTAGATAATCCAAGCCTGTGTATAAATCCAGCTGCAACTACTTTTCCTCAGTAGCAGAATTTGAAAAGGACCATATTTGGAATCTAAACCAAGAAAAGCACCGTATTCACTTAACTGAAACAGGAACTGATTGTCGTATATCGAGCAAGATTGGAACTTTCTGCCATCTGCGACGTGGCTGTTGCGATTCCCGTACAGATTTCATGAAACTAGACGTTATGTGCCCGAAACAATCTTTGCAAAGTGTAAATCGTTCAAAGGGTTACGGCTTCAGCAAAAAATATTGCCAAGGAAAAACAACGCTGTACGCCGTATCGAATATCATGGAAACACCTGAAAATAGTTTTCCTGCAACGAGTCACCAAGAAGTGTAGAACCAGGCGTTTTAGTGATCTTGCAAAAGAAGTCTTGGTTGTGGCTCGATGGACAGAATGTGAAGCGGAGAACTTGTTAGTCGCCAATAAGTTTACCTTTTCCTTAACGATATTGAAGTGGAGTCGTGCTTCCAGTTAAAAAGAAGACAATACCGCATCCAATGGGCATAATCGCCTCACAGCCATTGACCTTATCGGATCGGGCTCTGTGCAGCTCCGGGGAAGAAAGTCCAAGCTGCAATAGTTAGTGTTAACGCATCTACAAACGGTGCACGGTTTGATGCACATATTTTTTATATTTGCCGCATGGAACTGTACTTGACGAAGAAACCTAAGAAGGAATATATTGAGAGGATTAAGGAAAACTTTAACCGTAGAAACTATTCTGTCCGTGATTGCTCCTTCTAGGATTGCGTCTTCTGGCTTCCTAAATAATGTGTTTAGTCACAACCATCCAGGATACATAACAACTATTTGTCCTGATCTTGTCACCTTAGGGTTAAATCTGGAATACCTTTGTGAACTACCTGGCGAGACGGAATGCATGATATTCGAAGCGTCGCAATGACCACCACGAAAGACACACTGTCTTGCCAAGGATGCAAAACGTTGTCTTCTTATTTCATTATGACTGACCGCTAACCCAAGCTCCATATGCATATGGAATTCCTGAACAATAATCAACAATAGTGGCACGACGAAGGAATGCAAGTTGGCTGGGAGAAGGTACATATTCCTCAGAATCGCAAAAAAACGGGAAAAAGTTAACTCGGGACCAAGAAGTTCACATCCAAGAACGAAAGATTGGAGGAAAGTCTATCGTTTACTTGCTTACTGGCCACGGTTGACTATATCCATCCTCGAGCTCTTCGTCGTCGGCGGCTTAGTGGAAGTCGCCGTTGCATTATTATGAAAAGTCGCGCCGACATTTATTTCTTGTGATATATCACGCAATGAATTTTCATTGTAAATATTTTGCGAACAATTATTGTAGACGACCATAGTTGATTTGATTAGACGACCAGATGGTTAATGAAGGCAAGAAAGACGAACTAGGAACAATGAGATGCCTGCAAATTAAGGCGACTAGTCCGGGAAAGCAAAGACAAGTCATTATTGTTCGTTCAAAGAAAAGAAACCGTGAATGGTGGTAGAAAGATGACGTGAAAATACGCTTCTCATGGTGGACTATGTAGTTTGTTCCAGGAAGTAGAGCTGAAACATTTATAGTGGTGATGAGAACAGTTTTTGCGGGTAACATTGAAGGAAAAGTAGTAGGTCTGGAAACATGTTTTTAAAAGACGTATTTGAAATGTGACTTTTTTAACAAAAAAAATAAAATAAATAATGTTTGTTTTTACACACCCACCGTAATGTTCTCTCGATTATGAAAATTATAAAGCTTATTATTTAAAAAAAAATCTTGCTCATTTCACTCTATCTTCCTTCTTTAAAAAATTTAACAATACCGCTGGATATTCATTATTTTCTCCTATTTGAAAATATATCTATCCCATCGATTCGTTACACCAAGATCAGAATTCTTTAAGGTTCTAGTTTATTCACCGTTATTTCCGAATTTTTTCAAGATTCTCCAATTTATTCTTTTCTTAAAAACACAGGAGGACAATTCAAGCAAAATTATTTGGCTTTAAAGTACATTTTTCACGTAACTTGTCGCTTTTTCAAACGCACGAACTCCTGTCGTATATCGATTGCTGCAAATGATACTGCAAACGACTCGTAACGAAGTATTCTTTAAGTAAATTTAAAATGTAGTACGCAACCAGAGTGAAACTAAAGAAATCGTGGTATCCGAAATATTCCTCCCTGCTCTTTTCTGATGGTTCCAGCTTAGAACTTTTTTAAAGCAACAATTATATAAAAATGTATGAGTTGTTGCAAATAAAACTTTCTACAAGTTATCCAATTTTATCGTAGAAGGCATGATAACTGAGACATAGGAATATCGAATTTCATTTTCTTTTCAAGATGGTGGTCGAATGGTGCTGTTTACGCCCCTACAAATTGAATTTAACCCCACCGTAAGATCTCTTCTACATTCAGATATAACTAGTTTGCATAACTAAACGCTAGGTGATTTTGCGCAGGAGTTTGCACTTGTAAGCCGTTTATTTGGCTGAAAAGTGTGTTTTTCATGTTACTTTGGCAAAAAAAATCTCGCCAGAATACTGTGATTGCAACAAACGACACCTATACATGAAAATAATTTGTGTTCAAGTTGCTGGAAATTCAATTTTAAACAATTTTTGCATCTTCAACATTTTTGTGAAACCCACGGTTCTCAAGATATAAGAAAAACACCTTTTAAAAAAATGTGTGGCATTTTTGAAATTCGGTTTGAGGCTGCAATCCTAGTTTGTTATTCCTTCGGAACAAAAATTACTCATAAGGCTGCCTCAAAGTTAAGTTAAGAAATGAACAAAATGGTATATTGAAAGCGGAAACGTGGATGATTTGCCTAGTTGAAGAAAAATGAAGAGGACGTCAACGAAAGACAATAGGGCGATAGTCGAAATATTTAAGAGAAATCGAGTATTTTGTCGAGAAAAGCACGAGAAATGTTATGCAAAAACGACTTAACGAAGCGAACATTGCAAGCTGAGCCAAAAAAAAAATCTAAACCAATGTTAACACCTAGAAAGACCGAAAAAAGACTGCAGTGGGTCCAAGCGAATACAGATCGTGACTGGACGAAATCTTTACAGGCGGAAGCTTATTTTGGCTAACGAGTACAGTGAGACGTGTGTGGCGAAAAATGACGAACCCTGGTTCATCCTGGAAAGTTTCATGTTTATGGTAGTTTTCCTGCGCAAGGATTTAGGAAACTTTTAAGTTTTTACTAGAGTCCTGTTTCTGTGGAACTAGATAAAAAAGGATTATTGGCATCCGCCAAAATACTTCATGGTAACGATAATAAGGAGTGTATCCTTGTCGAGGATAATGATCCCAAATTGCGCAGCTGTTTCGGAGGTAAATAAGATCAAGGCACTAGATTGGCCACCACAATCGTCTGATGCCAATTCAATATGTAGAATAAACAAGCCTCAAGGTACGACCCTTGAGATACAAACGGTCAACTTCCCAGAAATATTTACATAGATATTAAAAATATTAATCACAAAAATAATAATGAAAATAATACTATTTTAAATAAGAATAATGAGAGGAATAATGAGAGGTACTCATCGCAGTAATTGGAATGAGTTAATATCAATCGTATCATCTACGGAAGCGTTGATTACGAAAGGATTTTGGTGAATGTGGTTAGGGGGAGTGGATTGGTTTGATTGAATATTCACGCGAATCCATCGGAGAGGTAAAGGTTACAAAGCCTTTTCTACGTTATTTTCATATCGATGCTTCAAGGACAAAAAAGCGCTAGCAAAAATGAATGCAGTTTTTGTTATTACGTCCACTGAAAAGATTTTGTCGCTTCGTGGCCATTTTAAATTGTTGCGTTCAAAATTGCCATCACTTCCTTAGAATCATTGAATTTGTATTTTTTCACGATTTTACCTCAATGAGACTAATAATTGGTCTTGAAAAACATTGAATATGTCAATAATCGGTTTCATTGCATGTAAAAAGTAAAATCTATCACAAATGATGATAGAGGAAGTAATTGAAATCTAACGAACACTAAAGAATACTAAACTACTACTAAAAATTATAATCTACTACTAAAAATTATAATCTTTTATTTGATGAAAGCTTTTGAAGGCATTTGATTTCGGAAAGTATTGACCACAAAACATTTTACCAATCAAAACGTTAATTACCACCAATACAAATTTGATTAATTTTTTTTGGTTTTAAGCAGTTTTTTATTAAAATTAAAACACGGTTCTGTGAAAACTATTCAAAATCTGCTGAAATTATGCAAATATGTATTAATAACCTTTGATTGACTCTTCAACAATGTCTTTAGAATAAAAGATATAAAGTAATATCATTCATATGAACCATTTTTACATGGTAGCTTTGAATGAATTTTTATTTTTAATTAATTTATTTTTATGACTATTGAAAAAGGTTTGCTGGTTTCCCTTTAAAAGCTGGTAAGAATTCATAAATTTTATAAACATTTATAACTTTGTTGTGCAAATCAGGTTAAAAATATTTTTTTTCATGAAGAAACCATAATTTTTCGCAATTTTTGTATTAAATTAAAAAACGGGTCAAATGATTTTTTTATAAAGTTTAAAACGTCACATGTTAATGCACGTCGATTGAAACCTAATTGATGCAAATATTGTATTTGGTTCGTGAGATATTGTGAATGAAATAAATGACCTTGAAAGGGTTGATGACTTAATGATTTTTAACTTCCCAGTATATGGGAAGTTCTTGTAATCGCCTCGAAAATCGAAATTGAAATTTTCAACTTTTCTTTACGTTTTGAGGTTTATAGAGTATATATAAAGTGTTTTTAGAAAGAAGTATGTATGTGTGTGTGTATGTACGTACGTACGTACGTATGTGCGTTCGCGGGCAGTTTTTCTACGAGCATAACTCACGTAAACAAAGTTGTATCGACTTCGTTAAAGTGTCAATCGAAGCGTCTTGGCAATCTTAAGAGCTGATTAGTTTTTGGAAAACTTCGGTCGGGGAGGGGGGGTTTGCTTTTTTCACCCCTTGAAGGTCAACCATGTTATGCGCTATAACTCACGAACCAAACATGCGATTTTCATTGTTAAGGTGTCAATCGACGCGTATTAACAATTTTATGAATCTATCAATTTTTAAAAAAATCGTAGGAGCCGTTTTTTTTCTTTCAAAAACACAAAATTTTTAACCTGATTTTAAATCCTAAGTGATCAATGTTTATATAATTTATATACTCCAAATAGTTCTTGTGAAAAAACCAGCAAAAGTTTTTTTCATGATTACAAAAAAATAAAAATAAAAAATAAAAAATCATTTAACGCTCAAGGTCATTTACGTCATTCATTATATCTCGAGAACCAAATATAATCTTTCCATCATTAAGGTGTCAATTGACGCGTATTAACATTTTTATGATGTTTTTATATTTTAAAAAAATCGTTAAAGCGATGTTTCCAATTTATTAAAAAAAATTGGAAAAGATGTGTTTTTTTAATAAAAAAATTCATTTTTAACCTGATTTGTACATCGTAATAATAAATGTTTGTAGAATTTATAAAATTTCATCAATTTTCGTAGAGAAACCAGCAAAAACTTTTTTCGTGATTGCAAAAAAAATTAAATTAAAAATAAAAAATCATTCAAAGTCACCATGTAAAAAGGGTTCATTCGAAGCATAAAACCTTAAATCTCTTATTCTAAAGACATTGTTGTATAGTCAATCAAAGTTTATTAATATTTGCAAAATTTGAGCAGATTTTCCATAGTCTTCACAGCACCATGTTTTAACTTTAATGAAAAAACTGCTTTGAAACCTGCCACCCCCCCCCCCCCCCGAATGATCCGCGTGAATAATCAATCAAACCAACGCACCAAAATCCTTACGTAATCAATTGACGCTCGCGTAGATGTTACGATTAATATTAAGTCATTCCAATAACTTTTATGAGAGGTACATTTTTATTATTTGAAGTAGTATTATTTCCATAATAATTATTGTGTTTAATATTTTTAATATCTATGTAGACATTACTGGGAAGTTGACCGTGTGGACCTCATGGGTCGCACCGCATGGCTTGTTTATTTTGTAAACATGAGAAAAAGTTTTGCTGGTATTTATACGAAAACTGTTTGAAATATATAAATTGTATAAATATTGATTACTGTGTTGCGAAACAGGTTAAACATTTATTGTTTATGAAAAAAACTATAATATTTTTTTACTATTTTTTAATGAATTAAAAACCAGCTCCAAAATTTTTTTCGAAATTTGATAGAATCACATAAATATCAATCCGCGTCGATTGACACTTTAAACATGCAAATCGTGTTTTGGATTCGCGAGATATAGCGCATTACAGAAATGACCTTCAGACCAGTCAGAACAACAACCCCCCTCCTTATCGAAGTGTCAAAAAAACTTATCAGCTCTTAAGATTAGAAAGTCGCTTCGAATGACACTTCAACGAAGTCAGTACGACTTTGTTTACATGAGTTATGCTCGTAGAAAAAACTGTCCAAAAACCCACGTACGTATACACACACATACATACATACTTCTTTCTAAAAACACTTAAAATATACTCTAAAGACCTCAAAACGTAAAGATATGTTGAAAATTTAAATTCAGATTTTCGAGACGATTACAAGAACTTACGAGGAAAAAATATACGCGGAATTCAACATCTAGGAGAAATTTTGAAAAACATATGGTAAAACTAAGATGCAAAGTACGCGAATAATTGGGCTCTCAGCTGTACTCGCAGATGTAAGATTATAAAAAATAACGGGGACTGGATGTCTTATAAACGTTTTTCGCAAAAGATATCATAAAGCTCTTTCTTAAAATCAAACAGTTTTTTGGATATTATCGATAGTTTTTTTTAATTACGGTCACGCTGTTACCAAACTTGCTGTACATATTTTCCAGTTTTCCAGTTAGCACTTGACTCAATATTATAATCTTTCTTAAGATATATTTGAAATAGTATACATTCATTGCCTAGCTCACACGAATGATCGAATCCTTTTGATATTATGTACAACATACGAAATTTTTCGATAGCAATACGGCCATGTCCGCGATAAACTTTCTTTTCTTTTTATTAATGGTATGAAATTCATCTCCGGTTTATACTATTTAATAAAAGCTATAAAGTTGAGTTGATTACCATCCTCATAAGCTGTTCAATATTCATAGATGATGGCAGTCGTTACAAATTGACAATCAAATAAATAACCCAAATTATTGTTTGAGTGAACGATATCAAACTTTCTTAATTTTCAACAGAAATTATTCTTCTATTTTAAATTTCTTGTTGAAAATTTAAGGATGAAATATCGGTATATCATGCATAACTCACATTCTTATATATCTACCTTATGCTCCAAATATCAACAATCTGCAGAAAGTTCATTAATCTTGCTTTACTAGAAATCATTTATTGTATATTGGTAATGCATGCCTCATAAATTCCGATCAGCCATACCCATTCATAATTTTTTTCGTATCGTGTGAGCTATCTAGTATCTTTGACCCAAATCTAGAAAACGCATTATCAAAGTGGAAGTAGCGACATTTATGCAAATCCATTCTATTATTACGTTTCACGTGCGTATACGATTCACACGATGTCAGTTGTTGCTATTCTGAGATAACTGAGATACTATAAACAAAACTGGAAATGCTAACACCGCAGTAAGTTTGTTGTGTTTACTAAATCTAATGTATTTAGTATCTTTATCTAGTTGTAATTGCAACATTGAACAATAAGACACAACAACAATTTGAAAATATTTTCCTCGTAGAATGAATAATAATACTGGTTTGAGCTGTAATAAATTGAATTTTCCCATATTAAATGCATTTCGCTACAGTCTACAAATGGCTAGGTATTTTATAAATAAAGTATAATTAATTTCTTCGCTTTGCCGTTGCTAGTGATTCGAAATAGAAATTCATCTAGTCGAATTGTTTTGTTTGTTGCAATAAACTAAGACCCCCGAGTATGAATCTCAGCATGTGTACTTGAGCTAAATACATGTGGGTCACTATCATCCCAGTTGGTATTTAATCGTTTCGTTCTATCTTTGATTATTTGTTGTAGTTTTGCGAACAAACAACAGAAAATAATGTTTCTAGATACAACTGATCTATAAATCAAAAAAAAATCATTTTGCAATGCCTCTTACGGTGGAGTTTTTCGCGGCAAAAGGAATGCAATCTAAAGTAAATGGGATTTGAACAGAACTTTTAATCATGAAGTAAAATGCGCATGGATTTGTGTAAAATATTAACGCAACGCAACGCGGGTCTTTCTTCTATTCGATATATATTCCGCCAACAAAAGTATCTTGAACGAAGTTCTGATCCTAAAACTTGCACGAAATAAACTTGATATCCATTAAATTTGACCTTCATTAGCGTATCATCCCAAGAGGTGTTCAATATGCGTCTCGAGATGAAATCAATCAATATTTCCCACGGCACACTTGCTCACAGGTACTCGTGTAGTCAGTTTTAAAATGCCTTTTCACTCATTCAATTTTGGACTTCTAACCACTAAAATCCAATCAAACTAAGATTCATACGCAGTTTTACTTTTACTAGTCTAGATACATATGTCTGTGTTAAATACAGGCCTTGCCTTGTTCATTTTCATTTGAAATCGAAAATTGAAAATATTTTGACTGATTCGCCCGGAGGTAAGCATCGATTGATACTTGTATTCAACACGAGTTACAATTTTATCAATATGTGGTCCAAGATGGTGGCCCACATATCAAGCTTGTAATTATTCCGGTTTATGGATTATCGCGGAAGATATCAATAATAAAAACCTGTATAAAGTGTTCAGGTGTGCAATAGTAAGAAGTGATTGGCTTGGTAAATAAGGCCGATTGTCGAGTAGATATGTAGCTTCATATTAGGATAGAGTTGAATATGTGAAAGTGAAATTTCGCGTTTGTTTTGATCATGGAAAGATTGTATTCACTTTTGTTCGGTGTAAACTGTATAGCTCAAATATTTGGTATATTTTAGCATAAAAAAAATTGATACTAAGTATTTAAATTAATACTAAGTATTAAATTAATTGATACTAAGTATTTAAATTATTTCGAGGGTTGAAGTAAAGATTGCACTCAATTAAGGAGTTACATCGGCTTTGTATTTTCAAAAAATTTGATCTAATTTTTTTACTCCATATGAAAGTATAGTCTTTCGAGACCACCACACCAAATTTGAAGTAAATTCGAGCAATATTACCAGAGCTATAGAGATTTGAATACCGCGCGGTCGGTACGTGCGCTCTGCCTTACCTAGCGTATTATACGCATGCGGCGCGGTTCTACCGCCTCACCTCCTTTCTTTTTCATCAAACATCACAACATCAAAAGGATGGTCTGAACATCGCGAATGAGGTGAACGAATTACTGTATGGACCTGGAATCGACGACTCGATGTAAGTCGCTAAAAAATAACTTTAATTCATTAAATCGCGGTAAAAACACATTAAACGCGTTTTCCTCGAAACTTTGTTTTTCCGTGCGGTAGGCACGATTTCTCGAGAACGAATTGATTGATTTTGTTGAAACTTTGCACAGTTCCTCTTTCTAGTATTGACTCGTACCTGAACGAAAGGATTTTTGTTTTATACGAAAACAATATTTTAAAAACGATGAGAATCGGAAAAATGCTAAAACGTATGAGACGAAAATTTATTCAAATCCATTTCAAAACTTTAAATTTCATTTTTTTTCAATTCCTTCGTTCAAGCACAAGCCAAGAGCATAAGCTATAAGAGATTTTTTGAATTTTTGATTTGAGATGAACCTGCACCGAAATATTCTGCCTACCGCAAAAAAAGGGTGGACGAGGCAAACTGCAGCAAAATTGACAATTTTCAATGTTTTTGGCTGAATTTTTTTTACAATTTCTTGGAATGCTAAACTTTCATATGTTTGAATTTTAAATAAAATAGTTTTTTGGTTTTTAAAATACAATATTTTGAAAAAATTGTTTTTTTCCTTCAAGACCTATGTAACCCCTTACGACACAGCTTTAATAATATAATGTAATTAAATTAACTCAAGTATAAAATCAAAAATTTAGTTCGTCAAAATCCAATCCTAGTTTCAAACAAATTGATGCAAATTTGCATAATGTATCGAGAGAGAGAGAGAGCAAGAATAAAAAAGAAAGAACATCTTATGTTACTTTGGCTCCAAAAAATTATAATAGTCTTAGCAAGTCGATTTTAGTTTCCATTGTGCTGGAAGTATCATAAAACTCAAATTTGTTAAGTATAAGTAACATATTGTCTCCGTTTCTGAATGTTTTATTCAGGCGTTTTTCATTTTCACTGGACTTAATAATTGAAAGCATTTATCGATCACCCGTCTATAATTGTTTGATATTTTTAGTGTTTATGAGTTAATCTTTGGCTCACTTTATTCAATGATTCAAAAGATACTCAACTTTTTGGCTGCATTTTTAGCTCTAATACAGCAGAGAATATTCATAAAATATATAAAGTAATTATATTTTTACATGAAAATGAACTTATTTGGCAAATCATATGAAAAATTTTTCAGAATATGGTTACTAGCATAACATTTAAAGTTTTAAAATGGAATCGATTATAAGAGTCAAGTAAACCTCATTTTATTGAAAGAAGAAAACATTACTCAAATAATTAATCATAATTTATTTTTGTTTTTTCAGGTAAGCTATCAATTTTCATTCTTAAAGCGACAGCCTACCAAGCAGTAGTAAGTATAAATCGTTTCGCCCTGCAAGTTGAAAAATGAACACATGCCAAACTATTTGTCATGCATTGATTGAACAATAAATTGGGGTAAAAAATATTCTAATTGAATCTAGCCAATCTATCAAACCCTGTATGCTAGTTGTGGACAAGGCATGTTGTTTATTTATTTCGTTGATGCAAATATTCGAAGCAAACGATAATCCATGCTATTTTTCTCGAAAAGCAAACATGTAGGTACATATATATAAGAAATCATTATTTCTGGAAATGGAACATGTGGCTGCTGAATAATCTGGAAGGTTTTAAGTCAACATCCCCAATCCGGAATCTTATTTTAAAGCCTAACATTTGGCTTTTAAAAATCTTTGGAATGCGCTCCAAATCAAAGAAATGTTAACGCTAGAATAAAATGATAACCCGGTTCACTCTAAAACAGCGATGGTTTTTCTTTGTTAAAAAATTGTGAGAAAGCTATGTTCCCGGTTCCGACTTTAAAGTATCTTTGTATTGTTATTGAATTGTCTTTGAATGACTGAAAATTGATTTAAAATCGTTTTGACAACACGGATATCACTCCGTATTACTCGGTCTTCCGATGACATGGTATTTAGCACTGAAAGCATGAATGAAAAAAAACATATATAAATGCACTGACGAAAAATGCACTTGTGAATGCAAAGCGAATATAGCTCACTTAATTTGAGTATTTCAAATAAATGGGACCTAAGGACTTTAGGGTCCACGAAAATTTTATCGCGCTGCACGTATGTCACATTGATTTTCAATTATACGGAGAAAGGAATAATAAAATTCGATTGATGATCATGAAAATATAAATCATTTTTAAAAATAATTTAAGGATACAAGCAAATCATCAACCCAATAGGTTTTATCAAGTTGTTGCTGATTCACAGCAAAATCGTTTGCTAAAGTTTTCATTCCGAACGCGAATTACAAAGAAGAAGTTGAAGTAACTAAGCTCCTGAAGTCACAAGTGCCGATTCACCAACATATGGGATGCAACAGTGCCAAATGCCAGCAAGAAGTTAGCTGAGATTTAATTTTCTGGCAATGTATTTTATTTAATAAAACTGTTTGTTTCCCAAAAGTCTTTGTTGGATTCTTTAATCCACGCGTGGCAATCCTAGTCCACTGCATTTCAATTCGTCAGAGTATGTTACAATTAAAACAATAGAAGAGATAAGTAATTGCATTGACCATATTTTTCCTTTTGTATTTTGGTACGCAATCCGATTATTTCTCTCTCTTAATTCAAACATTCAATTTTGTTGCAGGCTCTATTAATATTCATTGTAAATCGTTGCTTTTTACCCGTAATAAATTCTTGTTGAGTAGTTATCTTTATATCCTCGCCTCCCTTACACTCAGTGGTGCTTTTAACTCTCCCCTGATCGCATGGAAATTTTTTGTTCGTTAATAAATTTCATCGGCAAATTCTTGTCTTATCTCCTCATTAAACTAACGCTGGATTCAGTTTCATATCTATTTTTCTAGAAAGTAAGAAAACTTATTTGAAGCTGTCTTACCTGCATCTAATTTGAGATATGCAACCTGTTGCTCAGTTTTTTGTACGAACTCATTTCTAGCATGCTTCACGTCAACTGGTACTGTTTAGCCTTTCCACGAGTTTCTTCAAACTTTTCGATCTTCCACGTTATTGTTTCTATAACGACGCTATTGAAAAAATTTTGCACCCTGTAACCTAAATTTATAACAACATAAACATCAAATCCTTATTCCTTCGACCAAAAATATGGTCCCATCAAACTCAACGCATCAAATAAGTAGCTGTAGAGTAGTTGGAGAGACTAGTTGAAGAGTGTAGTTAGAGAGTCCTTTAAATCAGCATAGTCTACCCCAGACCCTGAAATAAAAGTATCCAGCATAGATTATGCGACCACTTGTACCGAAATTTCCGGTACTCTACCAAAATTCGGTCGAATGTACCGGTGTACCGAAGGCAAGCTTCGGAACACGAAAATATACCGGAACTTGAAAATTTAAAAAATATGTGTACCGAAAATATGGTTACATAATGGATTTAAAAATTCGTTCAGTTTTTGTTTAAGGTACTTTGACTTTTATACCTTGTTCACATCGCAAGATTTGGGCTACTGATATTTCAAAATATTGTCAACCGTTCAAATCGCCTTGTCTAGATTTTTTTTGGCATTTCAAACGAAAAAGGATTGTCTGGCGCTGGAATCGAACCTGAGACGGCTCGTGCGTGCGAATTGGCCGCATTCCCGACAGGCTAACAAGGGACGATGAGGTGCAACAAACTTTAATATTTTTTGAACATTGCTGAATGCGCTGAATAAAATTACTTGCTGAATTGCCACCCCATGAGATTTGGAGTAGATTTTGTTGAAATCTAGTGGATTTGTGATCCACGAGATTTCGATTTTTGTATGAGAAATCTGGTGGATTTCGGGGGAAGTTTCGCGAAATCTCACGATTTGTCAAAATCGGATGCGATGTGAGCAAGGTATCAGACGCGCTTCAAAATCGCGAATTGAGTGTGTTTGACGTTTTTAGTTTGACTTGACAAGTGATTTTTGCATTGGAGTGCTTAGCATTTCGCGCCTAAGTCGAATCGTTGTCATTTGTATTTTGTTATTGTTGAAACTATCGTCATTGTTGCAAGGAAAATGTCACAAAAACGCAGAATCAATGTACTCAACGACATTTTACAAGAAAAATAAAGTTTTATCAAGAAAACGAAATCTGATAGTGATGTGCGCTGCACATCATATTTCTCACGGTGGAAAGAGTGACATTGACTCACATTTGAAATCAACTAGACACAAAAATGCATTAAGTGCTGCTTCTTCCAGCCAACAAGTTACAAATTCCATGGATAAATTTCAACCTCTAATAGATTCCCTGAAATAAATGTGTTGTCAGTGATCTATTAGCTTTTAAGTAATGGGTTACTTTCCTTTTTACGAATGTTTTAAATTGAATTTCAGACGTTTTTCAGAAAGTGGGTCTTATTTTTTTGCGCCCGGTGGTTATAATTCTACTATTCCGATCAGTATTAGACGTATTAAACGATTGTCTTGTGTCTAGAGCTACTTTATTATGTCTCAAGACCCTTCTTTATTGGCTAATATTCATCCTTTCATCTCGATGTTTTCGCATTTTGGTTCTTTAAAACCAAATGAAGACAAGTAAGGAAGAAAATATTTTTATTTTTTTTCATCCTTGTTCCTAATTTTCTCCATATGCCCATTATTGTTTCTCCATGTATTCACATTGATTTATTAATAAATATTTTTTAAATAAATTCAGTTAAATTTTCTTGATTGTTGCATGATCCTTTAAAATGACTCCCTGCATAATTGATACCATTTGAATGCCATATCAACTTGTCAAAATCTTAAAGATTGACATGTCCCTTAAAATTTATTGCTGATGACTTTCCTTTCGAGATATGCCTCTAAACTCTAAATGATCCCCAATAAGCTTAAATTGGAATAATCAGGGGTTTTAGTTTATCTTCTCAAGAATTCTCACTGTAAATCAGTACATATGTTTTTTTTCTTTGGTTGAATGTCGCTCCCTAAACAATAATAGCGTCATAAATAACTCAAGCATGGTTTTCTGCTCTCTGTGTTACTGTGTTCCTACAAAGGTAAACTCTTCGAGCAGAATGTTACTACTATAAAATTTATTACAGTTCCAGTATAAGGATGTAATCTATTGTGAACTTCTTCTATCTTTGAAGTGAGTTTCTATTTATACGAGAACGTGCCTTATTTATCTTAAAATGATGTATCCAGAAAGTTGTCGAGAAATTTTAAATTTTCATAATTGAAAAAAACCTTCAAAATTTTCATTATTTTTTGTATTTCCAAACCTTTTTAAAAATCCATCACATTGGTGACATCGAATCAAAACATTCGTCAAAGACATTATCACTGCTTATTACGACAATCAACAACCTACACTTGATACCACCGACCGCAACATATGCATTGACGAAGGTCGATCAATTCACTTAGGAAGTGTCTGTGTATCTTTTCAGCCCAGACTATTCAGTTGAAATTTCTCTCTCGCGACATGCAATCAACGTCACTATTCAGCTGTTGCTTAAATTCCAATTCACGTAAGTTGCATATGCTCGTTTTTCATACTCTGCTTTGTCATTTAATGGCCAATAAATCGCCGCCTGCGCAATGTTAATCCATCAAAGATTATACAAGTTTGCCAGCCGCACGCATAATTTTACTGCAATTTCGTTCAGAGAACAGCGAAGGTCCAATGCGGGTTCTTTGTGGAAGTGCAGCAAATATTGATTTAACCCTTTAAATTTTAGTGGAAATGGTTGAAATTGATAGAAACAACATTTGTTCAGTATCTAATTATAAGAAAATATAGAATGTTTTTTGAAGGCATATAACAGTCCCTCAGACATTTAGCATTGATGTTGGGAGTTAAAAAATTATAAGTCATTCGTCGGTAGCGATCGCCATTAACGTTGATTACGTTTTCAGATTTGATAAAGAAAGGACCACTTATGCCACCGGCATGCACCAGCAGCACCGCACCATATAGTGACTTTTTCGGTATTATCTCCCGAAGAGGATTCTATTGGATTGAGGTCTGGGCTGTTTTCTGGCCAGGGAAGTGACTCGATGCTAAGTTCTTCTAAAGTCTTTTAAGGATTATTCTCACACAAAAAACGGCAATTTCGCTTATTTGCGAACCCATTTAGCCAGAAATGAGCCTCACCGCTGAAAATAATTTGACGGTAAAAATGCGGTTCAACTTCATACACATTCTCAGTCCGTTCACCGAAGGTACGACGCAAACGATAGTTCGATTGCTTCATTGCTGCATTAGTTGGATTTAATAGGGCTTTAGTCCAAGATCTTTTCTCACAATTTTCCTGTAGTGAAGAGAAACAGGTCAAATTGTTGAGAACGGCGTCGAATCGATAAATTTGGATGCTCAGTCACACTACCCTCTACAGCAGCGATAGCTGTCTCGGTACGCCGTATACGAGCTCGTGTCAGATGAACGTCTTGCAATAGATTATATATGAACATGAATCATTCCATTATATTGCGTATGAGCTACTTAGATGGATTATTATGAGCACCATAAATTGGAAGAAGTGCTATATAAGCTTGGTGCACACAACGCGTTGTTAGGGTAAAGGTAATTTGCCAAAGGAAGATAAACAAGATGTCCAAATGACAGCAAAATTTGACAGCTACATTGACAGATATCCCTACTAGTAGTGAATTTCTAGCTTTTCGTTTATATATTCTCTACAAAACTATCAAATTAATAATAACGTGTCCCATTTTTAGTTAATTTTTTTTTATTAAAATGATTAAATTTTTAATTCGCAACGACCCCTTTAGCGTTAATGATAGCCTTTACCCTTGGAATCATTGACTCGTTAAGCCTATCGATGAGCCGAGGTTTCTTTCGTTGTCTCAAACTTTTTAGAGGGTTGCCTTCGGCTTCTTTTCCTTCATTTTTTTTCGAAATTATCTCCCAAAGAGATTCTATTGGATTGAGGTAGGGGCTGCTTTCTGGCCAAGGAAGTGACTCGATGCTAAGTTCTTCCTTAAAATTTTGTACTTGGAAAACAGCAGAAAGGTCAAGGTTGAAAATTTTAAAACATTTAACCTTTGCCGCAAAGTACCAATTAATATATAAAAAGGGTGAAAAAATATTTTTGTATATAATTTTTTTGTCATTGAGAATGCATTTAGGACCTTCATAGTTCGCCTGGAAAACCTGTTCAGTGTAATTAAACAGCACACCAATTTTCATCAAAATCCATTCAGTAGATTGCGCATGTTAATTGTGCAATCTAAATTTATTTAAAAAAATTCAAAACTTTTGAAGTTTGCAAGTCAGAAACTTGAGCTTATAGAAATTTGAATTTTTTTTCACATATAAAACAGCACTTCATCTATCAAACTCATTTTAGAAAATAAAATCGGATTATTAATTTTTAATAATTTTTGCTAAAATTGGTAATAAACTCTAAAACAGTGCTGGGCGGCTGCTGATTCATTTGATGGAAGCATGGCTCGTACGACTGAAAACAAATCCGCCCTGGTCTATACCGCAATTTTTAACTGTTTGTTAACAGTTTATTACTCGTACCTAGCCATTACTTTTCTCTTGACATTTGCAACTAATTAAATGCTAGCTACATGCCCATCCTTTTATACCTCTTCTAGGGGTAATCCAGGACACTATTTCATGACATCATAAAAATTATTTTTGATTTGCCAATTTGGAGGAATTTCAGGTATTTTAAAAAATTTGTGGTGCCAGGGCTTATCCTGTGCCGGGTGTATATGCTATATATAAAATTATCCGCAGGTGGGATCTGCTGAAGCTTCTCGTAATCCAACATTCACAATCTCTATCGATTCGATCAGTCAGACATAATTATTGATGCTGAAATTCCTCTCAAGTTCACATCATTGTTCTTCTAACGAAGTGGTCTAGATCTACCATCGAAGAAGACCTAAACCGTTTTGCGCCAATCACGCGTCCAACCCACTCAAACCATATCTTCTTGTAAATTTTACGATGTCTTCCTTGCAAATCCAATTTGCGATTTATCAGTCTACGGCAAGGCGTCGACATGGTAGTTAATTTCTAGCAAGATCAGCAAGATAATCTAGTAATTTGATCGCCCCAAGAGTGCCGGCAGGACGATGTACTCCTGGCGTGATGTGTGTGTATGCAAACCATGGAAAATGCAATCGCCACGGGCTCAACTAATGAAATCATAAAGCTCTCACCTGACGAAAGATATATGCATCACATATGAGAATGGTGCGCAAACACGAAGCCCAAGATAAGATAAACATGCAAATATAACGACGCTTTCACTCATCAAATCATTCAACGATATTTTATAACATTTCTTCAATGTGATTGAACCCATTGATGGTTTGCTGTTTGGATTCGTTTCAAAAAAATTGTGTCCCATGGCAGAAATAATAATTCAATGCGTTGCATCCGACTTAGGTTGCGTAAGTATCTCTTTGGGCGATCCAAAAAAATAGAGCTTTCTCATCATGATGGTTCATATAATGATTTATTCGGGGAAAGAGGCAAAGTTCAATAGACATTATGAAAAAATAGATTGTTTCTAGTAAACACGAAAAAAAGTTGTTTATGCTGGAACAGTGTTCTGAGATGCATCTTGAACTGCATTCAACTTGTAAATTGGAATTTTCTCATAAAAAAATCGTATCTGATAGTAAGTTTCCTAATATATATATATACCTACATCTACTTCAAAAAAAAGTACACATCTACAAATTTCAAACCTTCCCAAGCCCACAAATCGATCATTCAATATGGGAAGGCAATTCCACAAGTGGTCACAATCAACGACAATCATGCAAGTCTTGTTGCCGGTACAAGAAGTGTTATTAATTGCCTCTGAGTGCATGCCAGACTAGCCTCGGCTAGGCTATCTGCCCGGGTCGCATGTTCGATCAATAATTGATCAATTGTGCAATAAATCGCATGTAGCAACATATGAGTCTAATGTACATATGTGGCGATCAACATTCGATAAAACGGTAGAGTTTTTCTTTCCACGATCCGTGGCAGGCATGTTTTCTTTTGGACAAAGGCTGCACCTTTTTCAGCGTCCAGTCGAAAAATAATGTTTGTACGTTTGTATTTATTTCATTATTTGACTTTTGAATGATTGATCTTCAATTTCGATGAGTTCGGGTCTTGTTTGCGCGTTGCGATCAGCGGCTCGATCAATGTTTTTCTTTGGACGAATCGAACAAGCAATCAAACAATTGACACCATCACCTATGCACTGTGAATGACCACGAGCTTATGTTATATTTTTTATCTTCACGAACGGATAGTTTTGTGTTATGCAATCAAGCTGGAATTTTTTGAGATGCATAATCATTAAGACTTTTTGGAAAAGAGGATAATATGTGAATGCTACGTACTTTGCGGCCTGTTAAGCCGTTCATGTGTGATAATGCATAATGGCTTTGGCTCGAACTTTCTTTCGAGTGCATCAAACGGTTTTCTTTTGGACAAACTTCATTGTGTACTCGTATATTATTAAGAAAGAAATTCCTGGGTTAAGATGTATGATATTTCTACTATAAATATTTTATTATATATGATCGGTATCGCAAATTATTTGTAAAATTCGTTGACGTAAAACATTTCGATCGTCTGGGTCAGGGTTTATTGCATGAAATTTCAACAATTTTTTCATGGAAATATTTATAAGAATGTTTTAAAACTTTTATCTAATAAAATGTCGATCTTGAATTTTACAAAAACAAATTGCACCCATAGTGGAGCCCTATTAAAAATTGGCTGATATGATATCTCGTGTCTATTAAGGGGGGTAAGGTTTGTTTCGTCTAAAAAATACCTTTTTTCATGAATTTTTTTTAGAAAAAATTATTATTGTAGGTTTATTTTACTTATTACTATATGAAAGTACAACATGTGAAGGATATTTAGGAAAAATTTTGTTCAAAAATAGAGAGAAATGACGGATTTATTGTAGATCTCCGCAGGCGCCTAGAAAAAAAGGTGCGGTGCGGTGACCAGCCTACTGCATCACTGGATCATTTGAAACCAAAAAATCAAAATGCTTTCTTCACTTTATTACTTTATCTCTCTAGTGACGTCGAGTTTTTTTTAATTATTCAATTTTTTAATTTTTGGCACCGTTTTGAAGCCAATATAACGATTTTTGACCAAAAATCGACCTATTTGTTTGTAAAATTGTTAAGAATTTATTTTAAAAAAAAAACTCAACGTAGCTAGAGAGCTGTATATATGCAAAATATGTGTACAAAATTTCAAAACGATCGGTTCAGTTGATTTCTGTAGGCTGGTCACCGACTTTAAAAATTACGTGTTTGGGAAAATCGATTTAGAATTTTGTACACTGAAAAATGAAAACATCTTTAGAAAAACTGGACTTTCTTATAAAATACGTACATGTCATCATCGATGCCGGGTCCATACAGTACTTCCAGCCTGCAGCCTCTTGTAGTAAACTAAAATCAGTAACAATTTACAGTTATTAAAATTTGTGAAGTTTTCTATGGCTTATACCTAATTAGAATTAATTTGGATGAAAAATAAACCAAATTATTGACATTTAAAAAAAATTAGTTTAACCTCGCTTAAAAATTATAAATTAACAATTTTTTATGCTCCTTTTAGGTATAAGCCATACAAAAAAGTATATTCTTTTTGGCAAACTTTGATTGAAGTGAATCGGTTCAACACCTGTCTTTAAGTCATGATGAAAAATATAATTTCGAGAAAAACGCGTTCAAAGTTTTTAGCCTCCCTCAGCATGCGTGAAGTAGGTGCGTTTGAGACGCTCTAATTCGATGCAAATGTTTCGGATTGGAATTTCCTTTTGCAGACATATTCTACACATATATAACTTTCATTTTTTGTAAAACAAAAAAAACGATTTTTCCGCAAAAATCTAAGAGAACCTCCCCTTAAGTCAGAAACAAAAAAATCTATCGGTATTTTATAATATAAGTAGATGTCTACGGTCGCAACTAGAAGTAACCATTTTGAACGATAAAAACAACAAAATGGCGGACTATTAAATTTTTTGACCCTTGTTTTGCAACTGAAATTTTTTTAAAAAAAAGTATGAATAATTAATAGCAAAGTTCGATTCTAGTTCGGACTAAAACTGTATATGTACTAAATAATTCCTCAAAATTTCATGCCAAGTGCTCAAATAGATTTTTCAAAATCGTGTCAACCAGGTCAAAAAACGTTGTAATGTGAAAAACGCTTTTAAAGATGAAATACCTGCAGAGCGCGCTCACACACGCTCTGTTTTATCGCTTTTTATATATTTCTAGGCTTCGTCGACCAAATTCAAAGATTGTATTATAACTTCACACATATCGGAAAATAATGTTTTTTTGGATGTTTTTTTTGAAAAAATAAACCCAGTCTGCCCTCTAAAAGTAGCCTTCTTTGTATTGTTACCAAAATATCCTAATTTCTTTCAGTATTTTGGTGTTGCAAATTCTACCGAATAAAAGCCGTATCAATTTTTCATGATCTGAAGCATTTTTTTTCTTAAATTTTGACAAAATTTGAATTCGCTGGGCTCCTTTTTTAAAGTGCTTTTTTTGCCATTATTAAGAACTGAGCTTCAACTCGCCATACACTATACGATCTTAAAACTTCGATGTTATTATGTATGTATTTTTATTAAATATAAAATCATACGAGGCTTCTTATTCAGTAAAATAACACAGCCCATGCAATAGCTAATTTGGTTGCAACACTCTTAAAAAACATATGCCTCCCTGGTGTATTTCCCCAACTCAGCATTTGGTTTGGTGCTAAATAAATTGTCAAAAATGCTCGAAAAAAAATTTAATTACAATCCTGAATAGAAAGTTCTCTTCGAATTGTAATTAAAATCGAAAAAATTCAAAAACGTTAGAGTGGAGTGTAAAACGTGTTCATTATTGCAACGGCCCTTACAGGCAATGGCAGCAACGACACTAAACCGTTCATGCTTTTCCAACTCGTTGGGCCAAATAAAAACTGAAAATTAAACTACAAATGAAACTGAAACTTTTTTACGATCCGAATTTACACCATGTCATGGGAATAATATCTGGGAGTATAGTGGAATTTTCTATGAAATCGCAATAGTGCAGCGTGGATAGAGGACGCGAACAGTGAAAACTTAATGAGAAGTTATCGAGTTCGATAAGAAAGTTTTGTAATTAGTATTGCCAAGGAGTACAACGAGTGATAAATGGATCGTGTAATTAATGTCGAAAAGTTTTCGACGTTCGTTTATTATTCCGAATAAATGTTAATGGCACTTCGGTGCTGTTAAGCTGTTTTAAATCTTGTTGCAGCTGTATACTAAACCTAACGCTGCTGATGCATCTTAATCTTTTTACAAAGTATGTAAATCTTCTGGCAAAATCAGCTTAGTTAAGCCATTAAATAGTTTATTTTATCATGATGCCTGTTGCAGTCTATCAAGTAATACCATGCACTGAGCGATATTAAAGTTTGCCACCATTATTTTTTTCACCATTTCAATTAAAAAGAGTAGTTTGAAAATGTATACAAGCCGCGTGATGGAACCCTTGGGATTCACACAAGAAAGTTCCTTGTAATATCTACATAACTAATATAAACTATAGTAACAAATATCACTTTAAATTATAATAATAATGAAAATGAGACATACTACAAGTGAAATTTCTGAATAGAAATCGTACCATCCCTTAATTTCTATTATGTTTTCATTCGATTTTTTTGCAATTATGAATTTTTTTTATAAATATAGCAACTTTTTTAATAAATTAAAAAATGGCCGCAATAAATTTAAATAAGTTTACTAAATCTTAAAAATGTATTAAGCTTAGTATACTAGGGCGGATCTGTTTTCAGTTGGCCATTGTTGCGGATTCTGTTGATGGAAGCATGGCTCTTGCGACTGAATCCGCAGCCGCCCAGCACTGTTTTATAGTTTACTACCAAGTTTAGCAAAAATTGCTGAGCCCGCCCTAAAAATCCGATTTTAATTTTGTAAAATTCATGTGATGTGATCTGAAGAGTTGTTTTATATGCGAAAACAATTTCAAACTTCTAAAAACCTAAGTTTCTTACATACATGCTTTCAAAATTTTTAATTTTTTTTGAATGAATTTAGGTTGCACAATTATTATAGGCAATCGACCGAATCGATTTTCATGAATATTTGTTTGCTATTTTATAATATTTTAAATATTTTTTAGACGAAATATGAAGGTCCTAAGTGCATTTGAAATGGTAAAAAAAATTAAAAAAAGCTTTTTTCTCCCTGTCATTTTTATATATTTATTGCAATTTTGCGGCAAGGGTTAAATGTTTTAAGATTTTTAACCAATCCTATCTTATAGGAAATTTTTTACGCAACTTTTCTTGCCACACAACTTTGACCTGAAATGAACCGTTTTGAAGTTAGGAGTGAGAAAAATAGGAAAAAACGATTTTTTGTGATTTTTTTCAAACATTTCGATTTTTTTTAAATGTTCCAAACGTTTTTGAGAGGAAGCATAAGTCAATTATTGTTATACGAGTTATTCCACAACTTTTCCCGCAAAAAATCAGTGTGTCCTCTCTCAACGGTCAAATGTAATCGTTTTTTTATTTACAGATCCGCCCTGGCCTATAGACCAATACCTCAAACACACGATGAGAGTAAATGAAATGTTTTCTTGACATTATGTTTTTTTTAAATTTTAATCATTCAAAATTAAAAACGTACGTAACACATACACATACATATTTCATTCTTGAAATACTTTTAAATAGTGATGAGCAGAATCGGTCTTGGTCTTGCATAAAAACAAGCCCAAGACTCTACCTACCCTATCAAGACCAAGACCAAGACTCGCCTTACAAGACCAAGACCAAAACCAAGATTATGCGAGACTTAACCATAATAAATTTAAAGTATTTTTATAGTTAACACGTGAAACTGTATTTAGATTTTTTTTAAATTTCAACAAAATCCTATTGAAGAGAAGCATTCAATGAATTTAAATGTAGAATGTGTGGCCTTTTTACCACTGAGAAGAATGTCTGCTATTCCGTATAAAGCTACGGGTGTGGCAAATTGTCCTGTAAACCTTACTCGTGATATACATATTTATCATGTGTAACTAAACAAACGTATGAAAATGCTGTCATTTTTCAAATCAGAAACATTAAATTTTGTATATGAAATATACGCTTACATGAAATTGAATCAGTATTGATACCATTTCCCACTGCATAGTGAAGTATTTATTTCTATTGTAAAGTATTGATAAACAATTTCAAATAAACCAACTGAAGAAAAAGTTTTGCCGATGCAAACTTTCTGTGTGTTTTGTGTCGTGTTTCTGGCTTCAGTAGTTAAGGTTCTGCGTTGGTGAGTTAGTCAGCCGATTTGGAAGTCTGTCTTAATTATGACAGTATAAGTTTTTATCAAAAGGCCGTAATGGCCAGCGTACACAGCTTCGAATCTAAAAGTGCCAGGATCTCGTCGTCAACTCTAGGATGTTTCCAGGCATAATAAGTGAGCAGTTTCGACACATTCAAAGAAACAAGAAGATTACTTCGTTACCTAGTTCCGTCTAAAATACTTAGCATTTTTCTCTTTTATTATTTATTTTCCATTGCTGGTTACTTACTTAAACCGTGTAAGTGGCTGTAAGTTATTTACTAGCTTTTTCTTTAAGATCTATTAAATAAGAGTAAATAAGTCATTTAAAATATTTGTATGTGAAAACGCAAGACTGCAAGAGTCTTGCGAACAAGACCAAGATTTGGTAGGCAAGACCAAGACCGAAACCAAGACTAGGTCTATCGACGCAAGACCAATACCAAGACCGAGTGCGCAAGAACAAGACCAATACCAAGATTACCACAGTCTTGGTCTTGTTTTGCTCATCACTACTTTTAAATTACTCCTAAGCCCTTAAAACATATGTAGATATGTTGAAAATTTCGATTTCGATTTGGATTTTCGCACCAATTACAATAACTGTCCTATACAGGGTGCGTTTCATAAGTAATGCAACCAAATTCATAAGAGTCATTTATTGGACATATTCGTACAATTAGTCAAAAATCTTCAAAATTGCACCTTCCTGCGTCGATACATTTATAGAGGCGGTGTTTCCAGGCAGAGATCCTTCAGAGCCGATGTAACATGAGTCTGGATTATGTCAATCGTGTCCCAATGTTTCCTTCCAGGGCTCATTCAAGTGAGGAAACAAAAAAAGTCTGAAGGAACCAGGTTTTGGGGTTGGGAGCCAGTGGGGTATGGATCCTGACCAGGAAATCGTTGAGAACAAAAGCGTTGTAGGTTGGCGCGTTATCGTGATGAAGTTTCCATGCTTTCTTGATGTCACTAAGGCTGCGCGCGACTCTCTTTTTCAGCCTTTTGAGCACTTCCAAGGAAGAAGCTACGTTGACAGTGGCCCCGCTAGTTACGAATGCGTGATGAACAATGACTCTGACATTTAAAAAGAAAATGAACATGGTTTTGATCCTGGACTTGCTCACGCGTGCCTTTTTAGACCGGGGTGACGATAAGTTGTGCCACTTTGCCTTTTTGTTTCCGGGTAGTATTCGAAAATCCATGACTCATCACCGGTGATAACCGAGTTTAAAAAATTAGGATCCTTTTCGCACATTTCCAAGAGTTCTCGCATGTCCATTTGTTCGTCGGTCAACAGTTTTGAGACCAGTTTGGCGCAAACTTTTTTCATGTTCAAATCTTCGGTTACAATGCGATAAACAGCTGTTTTTGTCATATGTAGAGCTTCTGCTATCCATTAAAGGCTCAACGGTCGGTAAGATTTTAAACAATCACACACACGCGTCGCATTATCGTCGGTTCTGGAGGTTAATGGGCATTTTATGCAGGATTCATCAGCAGCATCCTCTCGGTCCTCCTTGAACAACTTGTGCCATCGAAGAACTTGTGATTTGGACATGCTATTACTCGCAAAAACCTGCGAAAATAAGTCGTGTTATATTTGGCCCATAACGGACTTTACAGAACGCACGTCCTGATTTTCCGGAAGCTCGGAGTCGATTGAGAATGGGAATGGTAATATCTCATTTCGTTTAGAAGTTAAAAACAAGTTGTTGCACCTATAGGGTTGCGTCAATCCTTACGGTGTGAAACCCTAACAATAAGGATCCAAAAAGAAAAATTGTCTTTCATTTTCCAACTGTTAACCAATTGAAGATTATTTTAAACAAATACAGTACTATGAACCCACAACTAAATTGGATTGAATAGTGTAACGAATTGAATCTACAGCAAACGAAAACTCAGCTAACTAGCTAACATTCCTCTCTCATTTGTTGAACAGCCAAGCATTGAACCTAATCAACAATTTTCTTATGTGAAGTACCTGTAAGAACTTCATAAAATTCTGAGAAATTTGCTTTTTCCCATTTTTCTTCAACCATTGAAGCCAAATGCCTGGCAGGCAGCACAAGTCAAAACTCATGGCCAGTAATCAAGGGAATGACGATCCACTAATCGAGGCTGACTGTTGTTTGGAAGTTACTAATAATCCCATGGTAGATCCGCTTCGCTTCCTCCTCCTTCATATTCTCCTTGCCGGGATCCTTCTTGCATATTTGAAAAATCACATCAGATTTCTTACGTAGTCGTGGTCGGTCGGTCGGTCACTAACCGCCGCGCCGTCCAGTCGCTCCTAATCATTTCAGCATAATGTTGGAATAACTGCATGACATTGCAATTAAGGTCTATATGCCCATATCGCGAACTACCAGATACTTCTTTGGACGGGGCTTGAACGCAATCTGGCGGCTGCCCAGCGTGCCCCGGAAATTTACCGATGTAAAAGACTACCCGGCACCATCAAATATGGTTTAGGCAGTAGTGATAATGGTGTTGGCAAAGCCGATTAGACTGGCGGTATTGCATCCTCAGCGCGCACGCCGCTTCCAATCCATAAAAGTAAAGTATCTATGGTAAGTATCTGCAGCAGCAGTGGTAGTTGCGCGAAGATTCTTCTCTGCATTCTTCTTCCTAAAGTGTTCAATTAGTAATTGAGGATGATGGTGTGGATATGAACGACGATCGGACGGATTGCACGTTGCAAAGTGAGGATTTGAGACGCACCACAGCACATTGTCCTGTCCCGCCCGTTAATCAGTTTTGATTGGATAGGGAAAGATGATATCCGGGAAATTACATTATTAAGGCGAATTGTTAGCAAGTCTGCATACTGCAGAGGAAAATTCGATAGCGCTTCCCTTCATCTTGCAAATGTTCGATACTTTTCTTAAGTGAGGTTATTTGCGAGACATTTTCAACCCTTTTTCCGAACGTAAATGCAACGGAAACTATATCAAATGTAGATGCGACTGACAACGATTTGATTCATCTAATGAAATTCTATTCTCACCCGAGACGTGCGGTTAATAAACATGACCAATGATTGCGTGAAGCAATGCAGTTCTTGCAGATGTGCAGGCAATTATCAAGTTCATGGTTACAGTTAGATTTATTTTGAAATATGTTACATTCATGCGTCTTTAATTAACGAGAGAATATACTATTAATTACGAGCTGCTTCCACCTTGAAATTTATTACAAATGAGCTGATATTTAGATGATGCTGATTGGTCTTGTTGAGTGCCTATTGAGTTTAAAATTTTAGAGTTCATAGTTTACAACATTCCTAAGGCTATTTGTAGACGAAAATATTAAGAACGGTGATTATAAACATATAACAATGCTTGATATTGCCAGATTCACCGATTTTCTGAATCTTTCTTAGACCAAAAAAAGCACAGTTTTGAATATTACTTCCGAATCTTGCTGCCCACCTAAACAAGATTTTGTTAAAAATAGTAGTTAGTGGTACTTGGTTGTAACTACCGTGTTAGCAACTATAATAACCACGCTGAAGACTTTTCCTTAAACAACACAGCTTCAAAAAGAAACAAGCCGTGAGGTGCGACCCATGAGGTCCACACGGTCAACTTCCCAGTAATATCTACATAGATATTAAAAATATTAAACACAATAAAAGTTATGGAAATAATACTACTTCAAATAATAAAAATGTACCTCTCATAAAAATTATTGGAATGATTTAATATTAATCGTAACATCTACGGGAGCGTCAATTGATTACGTAAGGATTTTGGTGCATTGGTTTGATTGATTATTCACGCGGATCAATCGGAGGGGGGACAGGTTACAAAGCAGTTTTTTTCATTAAAGTTAAACATGGTGCTGTGAAGACTATTGAAAATCTGCTCAAATTTTGCAAATATTAATAAACTTTGATTGACTTTACAACAATGTCTTTAGAATGAGAGATTTAAGGTATAATGATTCGAATGAACCGTTTTTACATGGTGACTTTGAATGATTTTTTATTTTTAATTTAATTTTTTTTTAATCATGAGAAAAGTTTTTGCTGGTTTCTCTACAAAAATTGATAAAAGTTTATAAGTTCTATAAACATTTATTATTACGATGTGCAAATCAGGTTAAAAATGGAATTTTTTATGAAAAAAACACTACTTTTCTAAAAAAAAAATTAATAAATCGTAAAAAACGCTTTAACAAAGTTTTTAAAATATAAAAACATCATAAAGATGTTGATACGCGTCGATTGATACCTTAATGATGGAAAGATTATATTTGGTTCTCGAGATATAATCAATGACGTAAATGACCTTGAACGTTTAATGATTTTTTATTTTTTATTTAATTTTTTTTGTAAACATCAAAAAAAAAATTGCTGATTTTTTCACAAGAACTATTTGGAGTATATAAATAATATAAACATTGATTACTTAGGTTTGAAAATCAGGCTAAAACTTTTGTGTTTTTGAAAAAAAACCTAATTTTTGGCACTTTTTTTAAAAAAAATTAAAAAACGGATCCAACGATTTTTTTAAAAATTTTATAGATTCATAAAAATGTTAATACCCGTCGATTGACACCTTAATGATGAAAATCGCATGTTTGGTTCGTGAGATATAGCGCATAACATGGTTGACCTTCAAGGGGTGAAAACAGCAAACCCCCCCGACCGAAGTGTCCCAAAAACTAATCAACTCTTAAGACTGCAAAGACGCTTCGATTGACACCTCAACGAAGTCGATACGACTTTGTTTACGTGAGTTATGCTCGTAGAAAAACTGCCTGCGAACGCACGTACGTACAAACACACACACACACATACATACTTCTTTCTAAAAACACTTTATATACACTCTATAGACCTCAAAACGTAAAGAAAAGTTGAAAATTTCAATTTCGATTTTCGAGGCGATTACAAGAACTTCCCATATACTGGGAAGTTAATTATTCAAAAATAACTTTTGCTAGAATAATATTTATCCTTAATAGCTTGGAGCTTGGTCCTTTCTCTCCCTTATTTTTAAGAATTAGTTACTGGCTACAATAAATCGCTAAACTTTTCATTTCAATTTGCAATTCGGCCTTTTTTTATAACTTTCAATTTTCATTTATACTTTGTGTATCTAATTTATAACAAGTTTTCTCCTTCATTTATAATTTGTACAAATTCATTTCTTTGCAATCTTGTATTAATTTTTATATTCTTATTTTTTACTTTTGTATTTGCGTCACTTTGTTAGATGTTAAGGGAATAATAATAAATAAATAAATACTAGAAATAAAGTACAGTAAATATATGAAATTAAAACTTACTTCAAAGTATAATATAAACATGAAACTCTGAAATAAAAATTATATTAAATTTTAAATGCAAACCTGGAAGGAATTATCAAATATACCATTCACAAATATCTTGTGATCGTACATTATGCGGATACATTTTTGTGGACAAGTTTCCACGAATTTTTTTTCTAATTTTCTACTGAATCCAATTTACGAAAATCTTCCATGTAAAAATATGAAAAGAATTCTATGTCAAATGTTTCATAGAAAAACAACTAGAAATTTACTGTTGAGAATAGAAAATAGAAAAAAGCTTACAAAGAATAAAGTTTTTACCAATTTTTGTACTTTTGATCATTATTTTTACTAGCAGCTTATTTTTTCCGGAAAAACATAGTTCTTACTAATTTAAGGTACTAGTCCACTTTATAAATGTCAAAAAATGATTTTTTTTTGCATTTTTCGACTCCTTATAACTTCAAAATTGACCTCCAGAAAAATCTTTTCGCAATTTGAAAGTTTAATATATAAATGGCGACTTTGAGTGTGTGTGCGTTTTCAGTTCTTTTTATGTTTTCGATCAGGCCGCGTAGCATCTCTTTCATTCCTCTTCTCTAAAATACTGTCTTCAGTGTTTCTTTAGACTTCTACGTATCAATTGCGTGTTTTTGAAAAAATTCTAATTTTTCGTTTTTCACAAAATGTTTGTCAGCGAAATGGAACAAAAATTTTGAACACATTTTATGCAAAACAACGTTTTTAACATGGCAGACAGATAATCTTCGGATCTACCGAATCGATTTTCAAAAACTATGATGTGTTTTTTTTGTTAGAGATTATTACTCCGTAATCCACCACCAATATTAGCAAAAACTTGAAGGAAAAAAATTTAGAGTTAAAAAAACTACGAAAAAACGGGCGGTGTTTGACTTTTTTTCACAAGTCTGCCATTATTTTTAATTGATTTTTTTTTTGAAAACGGTGGTGGATTACGGTTTAAGAGACCTAGCTTTTTGAAGTGCCGTTTAAATTTTTTGTTTCAGATCTACCAATCCACAGATTATCCGCCGTGGAGTGACGATTTTTTCAGAACTTAATTTCAGCGCCCTCTATAAAAGAGAATAATAAATAAAAAATAAAAAATATTTTTTTTGTAGTATTCAAATATGAACTAATACTATAAAAAAGATTCATGCCGATATATAATAAAGTTTCTGAGAAACAAATGTTTGAAAAATGGCCTTTTTCGGCTTCTAAAGTGGACTGGTACCTTAAGAAAACAACATTATGATATTAAATTGTTGAAATGTCCTGTAAATATTTATTGTAAAATACAGTAATCGATTCGTGTCCCTTGAAGAAAATATTTAAGTGAAAATAGGTGTTGATACAAGTTCTTTTGATAACATAGTATAGTAGCTTTAAAGAAGCAATTTTCAATTACAAATTAAATTGAAATGTTTGCGAAAATATTTTTCTCAAAAAATCAAAAACGAAAGAAACGAGGTGCTGAAACGAAATTCCGACAGCAATCCATACTTACATATATAAATGGAAAATGTCTAGTTTCAGTGCGTTTGCTGACACCTTTTTAAGATCAACCTAAGATCACAGCCATCCACAGAGCAGTACGACCGCTGCTTAAATATTATATATGTGAAATGTTTAAAAAAAAATGTGCACAAGTTAAACTGTCCCCTACATTGGACAAAAAATATATCAAAAAATAGAATAAAATAAAAAGTACACACTAAAAATTGATTGCAAAATATCCAAAAAACTCAAAACTTTGCAAAAATACGAAGAAAATAGCAAAGCGTTTGCTTACCGACTTTTATTAAATATTTTCTTATTACTTTTGTTTTTGTTAGTAACGTTTTTGTTCTATTCAGGACAACGATAATATTCAATAAAACCATTCCGTGAAACTAATTTTGATATAATTTTACGAAAATTAATAGAAAAACATAATAAATAATTATTTTCATTAGAAAAGAAGTTTTTTATAATAATTTTTCTACCAAAAATTTTTATACGAAATTTTAATGGAAAACCCAATATAACAAGCTCAACATGAAATTGCTTAGACTGCTGTGGAAAATTCATAAATTGTTCGCAAACTTCTTCTATAACTTTTGGAAAAATTTTGTAAATACAATTACAAAAAAATTAAAGCACTGGCGAAATTCCAACAAAATATGACTGTGCCGCAGCATAGAAAAAATTGAGTTGTTTGAAGTTTCGCAGCTAAAAAGACAAAAAAAAATATTAATAAAACTGTTAAAAAACAACAACGATAACTTCCTTTGAAGTGGATATTTTTATTTTAGATACAAACATATGTTTCTGTAGCTACTTGCTACCTGAGCAAATAGTCCGAGACATATAACTTTTTGATTAAATATATTAAATTTTACAAATTCTGCGCGGAGCCTTGTTTCAGCAAAATTTGATAGTCGTTAAAATATCGATCTTTCCCCTTTTTTCCTAGTTTTTTTTTGGTATAGAATGTCTATTCTCCCTACGACTTGCAGGAAACAAACATTGACTTTAGTACAATTAAAACACAGATGAAACTTGCAAGTTGTAGGCGAATTGAATTGAATTGCAAATTAAAAATCAACGAAAAAAGATAGCAGTTCAAAGAAATTAATAGTTTTAAATCTGTAAAAGTACAAATATAAATAGCCAAGACTTCTTTCCTGATTCACGTTTATAATTTTAAAAAAAATAGTAAGAAATTGTTGCACTGATTCATCATTGCCTAAATATTGCCGAGTGTGAGCTCGACTGTGAATTTTCTACTGAAGTATCCTTATTTCATATCCAAAAAAAATCCTTATATTTTCTCTGATAGAAAATGTTCTTAAAAACTCAATATTTTAAAATGTTGAAATTTGAAATTGTTTAGATTATAAGTGAAATTATTTATCTTCCAATTTTTAAATTTTCATCGAAAAATTGTAAGGCAATTTGTTCTGGTAGTTACTTTTGAAAAACTTATAAACCTTCAAAGCTTGCCACACAATATCAAAACGGGGCTTTGTTATATGAATTATTAGATGTCTTCCAACTTAAGAGTTAATTTAGTATCATTTTCCATGAATAGGACACCTTGAATAGGCTTCTAAATAGGAGAAGGTTAAATTTACATGAGGAAATCAATATTGTGTTCTTTTTTATCTCAGAATTAATAAGTGTGAGTTAGCAACATTAAGATAAATAAGTATTAAATTCAACTTAGAAAGATTCAAGGACCAATATGTTGTAATTCTATTCAAATCAAACAAAAATATTAAATTTAATTTAAATTCTGAAATTTTTTCAACTAAATTCAATTAATTGCATAGTTTTTATGGGCATTTTTGAGGAACTACAGGGAAATATCGTGAAGACGCACAGAATATCTAAAATACATTCATATATCTGTGTTGTACAAATGTTCAAAGTTTCTAAGCAATAAGCTTATTATTTGGATATATTTAAAACACTTGAATTTTAAATTATTAACATGAATGTTACTAGAAATCAACAGAACATCTGTTTAGATAAACGGTTCGCTGCTTATAAAATCGATGAACATATCAAATTTGATGCAGATGGAATGACTTTTACATTTGATGCTGCTTTTATCCTGAACGATATCTTTACCATAAAGCATAGTCTTCTATTATTTAATGGTTTTGCAATGGCTCATGAAAAAAAAATCTAAGAAAAGCTTTTGAATTTTCGATGCTGGTTGCTATTCCACATAATTTTCGCTGAATGCTTTTTTCTTTCAGGTTTACATTTTTCATTCTGAATTATTCATATTTAACTGAAGGTAATTGTTGCAAACCATCCGTCAACAATAACAGTAATATTAATTCAAACCATCGTCAACTAAACCGCTTGGTCCTTAAACAAAAGCTAATATTTGTTGTGTTTTTATAGCATCTGACATTTTTTATAGCATTCTCTTATTTATTTGCTGAAAGATACGGTTTGGTCTGCATAAAACCACGCAATGTTATCAATGAGATTGTTTTTAACTGAAGACAGAATATTTTGGTGGTGAAATTTATGAGGATAAATCGTCAATGGCGCGAGTCTTGAAATTAAAACTGAGCATTTAAATTAAAAGTGCATTACTATTATGGATCATTTGAATCAAAAACTGCATTATTTTTATGGTGCATTCAACATAGTGACAATGTTATTAACATTTTTTGAGTATTTTGAGTAAAGAATACTTTCTAACTTTTGAAGTGTAATTCTCCTATCAAGAATTGTTTCTAAGTCTTTTAAATAGTGAAAACATTTTTTTACAAATGCTTTGAAGTCATGCATTTCGCCAAACATTCCAATTTTTTCTCGACATAAAAAGAATCGATAAAATTAAATATGTTTAAATCAAATGCCTTTTTCATATTCATTTTTTTTTTAACTAGCTGCCCGGACAGACTTCGTTCTGTCAAAAGTTCTTGTACTGTCGCAGTCCAATAAAAAAAATTAATTTTATTAATTAAAAATTAAAATTAATTTTTTAAATTTTTCTCTCCGTAAGAACCACCCTTGTGCCTTAAGGAAAATATATTTAAAAAAATAGCCGAATCGGTCGAGGCGTTCTCGAGTTTTGCGCTTAGCAACACATTTGGCGATTCATTTTTATTTATATAGATAATTTGAAAATTCTACTTAAGATGTCAGTAAGAATTATTCGTAATTTCACGTAAAAGCTTGGCTTATGTCAAGTATCAAGTGAAATTTATATTTCAGAAGTGTTTCACTTTACGTCCTCAATCAGAATCGCATCACATTATTCATGATAACAAGAAGAAGAAAAATTAAGATACACGTATCATTTTATATTAAAGAGAGAAAATTTTGCTATACGTGCTTGTTTGCTGTTACATTTCGGAAGTGTATTATTTATTCATAAGAGAAAAGGCAACTTTCATGTTTCCTTTCTGGTTTGATGTTTATTTCTATACATATTCAATGTCTTGTTGAAGTTTTTCGCTGCTATTTATACTAAGAAGTTTTCAGAGAAATTCAGTTTTTTGAAACATATGTATATCTAAAAGTTTTTAACTGCCATGTTAAATTTGTTTTAGTTCTACTTTATGAATAAATAATCTGCACAACATTTCAGATTGAATTCAGTTCAAAACATTTTACTATTTTCTGTTCTTAAAAACATATACAGGGAAGACCCCTGTATAATATCCTTAATCCATTCGTTCATATCAAAGTATCATTAACGTATTTGTTGAAATGGAAAACGCACACTTGGCAACAGTGGTGGACTCCTCTTGTTTTGCTTTAGCACCCCTAAAAAAACATGACCGCGTCGTGTGTCATCTCACCCCGTATATGCGTTAATATCTACAGCCAACGAACCTGATGCAAATAATTACTTAAGCACGTGCATACCAGAACCCGCACCGAACTGAATTATATCCTTGAAAATGTTGTTGCACACAATCGTCCTGTGGAATGGAAGCGAGCTAGGTTTGATGAAGGCATCTAAGTAAAATATAATACAGAAGTTGAACGGTTGTCGTAGTTGACGAAGGGATGAAAATAAAATACAGCAGATTTGTGAAGGTAGTACTGGCAAGATGGAGACTAGGATATGGTCGTCTTGTCGTCAACTGTTGGGCAAACGGTTCAAGCCTCCCCACGTAGACAATTTCTTTGGCGTTGCAAATCCTTCCAAGCGGAATGTAATATTAAACGTATAGGGAAGATTGTTTTGGTACAGTTATCACACTGTCGCTATTTCAGTAAGATTCTTGCGCATTAAGGATAGCGATGAATGGTGATGGATGATGGTATCCCTTTGGTTTTTGCAGAGGAATCTCGGCACTGAAATCTATTTGTTAGGTTGAGGTGAGACTACACTAGTGATGTATCGACGCCAAAATAATCAGCGAAGCACATACATTTTGGTTCTAATAATCTTTTTTTACAAAAAAAATCGGTTATATTTGTGGTTTCTATCATCATTTGGGAACGAGATGTTATGGTGAAATATTTAGTGTTCCATTGAATTTAATCATGACTTTACACGCCAGACGAACTTAACATGTTTTGGAGAGAAAAAGATATAACTCCTGGTTATGTCTTTTACGATTGATGCCAGAAATTAATATGGAATTGAATATTTCTTCTACATGTACCGTAGATACATTGAAATCGATTATTTCCGCATTATATACGCTCAAATATTTGAAAAAAAAAACTTTAAACCGCTATTATGTAAAACATTTCAGCTTGAAGTTCACTAAATTCCAAAAGAAACCAAATTTCCGCATTAAATCAATCTTAATAAATGAATTTTCGAATCAAATTCGCTTATTTCTGAATAAAATGAGCGAAATTTTCAAATGTTTCCAATCTAAATAAATGAATTTTCGAATCAAATCAGTTTATTTCTGAATGGTATGAGCAGAATTTTGAGTTGCATAACTCAAAATTAGGACATTTGTTTATTTGATCCGGAATAGTTCGTAAAAGTTAATGTAAAATGTTTGCTTGTCGTTGCCAATGCTAAGGGACGATGAATTATTTGTTACTAGTTTGAAGATGTAATTGGTAAATTAAACTCTAAACCTGTGATGAATATATTTTCACAAAACTTCTTTACGAGTTTATTAGTTCATTAGTTTGAAATTCTGTCCAGCGTCCAGATCAAGTATCTGCTTTTAAAAAATGTTGTCCTTTTTGTAACATGTTATATATACATGTTATATGCTATCATGGTTTCGTCACTTTTGACCATTTATTCTCACCTACATATATGCAGCGCCGCTTTAATTTATGCATAACTGAATTTTGGTATAATAGTAGTTATATACAAAAAATATTTTTCTTCTGATTCTATTCACGATGAGAACAAAAATTAATTTTCAATCACACAATAATACATATTGCCATTGGTATTTTAATTATTGAAATTATTTTAAAACGCCGTGTAAATATTTTTATTTTATTTTTAAAATTAAGCACTTTTTCATATTTTAATCAAAATGCGCAAAAGTTATTTTAAAAAACCAGCCATCAAAAAACCTTAAAAATTGAAAATATTTTCAGTGCATTTTAAAATATTTTCAATAAAATGAAAAATTAAAAAATGTTTTGATCAGTTAAAAATGGAAACAAAACTGCGGCAAATTGTAGGACTTCAAAAAAAATCCTTTTAAAAACACGAAATTATTTTGCGAAACAAAGCACATTTTTATTTAATTTTTTTACTTCTTTCGCGGTGAATAGTTTGAGGAAAATTGTCAAAAAAATCAACCCTGTGGCATGACACTGAGGACAAAAGGTGAAATGTATCTTATGAATAAGGGAAATATAGACTTCATGAGGGATTTATGATAGGCTTTCGTGAAGAAATTATGATTGCTGCCATTATTGTGCCAATTTTAATGATTTCTTCTAGCAGCTTGAAGACACCTTCAATTTGCAGTTAAACAGTGGAAAGAAAAGATTCAAGGCTGGTTATTGCGCCTGTAATTAATGACTGAATATTTTTATTGGCCTCTGAATAGATAGATTAGTAATTAAGCATATATGTAGTTGTGATTATGATATTTCCTGCTCTTAAAAAGCCCATAATTTTCCACTTGAAATTGTCTGTAAAGGAGATAAAGTTGGATGTTAAATCTGCTACATGTTTAAAACTGAGCGAATCTTCAATCTTAATGTCTTCGACAACATTCGCTACATCATTGAATAGTAAAGAATCTACAAACACATCCGTTTAAACGAATCTTTAAGTTAATTTAATATGCAGTCAGTCGTTTGCTATGAAATTCCACAATACCTTCCATCATTCGCCGCGCTCTCCGTATAATTTATGCTCACTTCACATGTTTTCCCACTTGCTAAAGGACGAACATTATCGTCCTTTTATACCGTACATATTACCCTAAAATAATTCAATAGGGACATCCACGCCCTTATGATGCCTGAATGCTGATGCTACAGAACACAGTGATATTCCACACCTCCTCTGCGTCCTTGTCGCGTTCCAGAGCAACTTGAAGGCCATACAAGAACACATTGCTGGCTGCATTCCCACCTACTACCACCTCCTTTCCGTAAAACATCAGAATCACCGGTGGTAAATGTTGGTAGGAAGGAAAAGTCATTTTAGGAAAAAAGCAAACGTTGAATAAGTCAATTAGGATTATTAAACAGCCAGGAAGAAATCATTGAATCATAGAGCATACGATAAGGGTGCGTTAGCGCAATCGCGTCACGATATTTTTAATACTCTGAACAGCTTGTTCCCTGTCACTTTTTCGGGAGTTTCAGTTGAGCTGGTGTGCAAGGAAACAGGGTTGATCTTCATCAGGACAATGCGTGCAGACCACATATTTGATGAGGCTTTTGTCATTAGCCAGCGAGGCAATAAACCATAAAATCTAGCCGGAATTCGTGTTTCGAATTAATGAAAATGTATGTGCCGTAAAAGGGTCGTCCGTTAACATTGTTCCATCGCGATTCAGATGTAATGTTACAAGGGAGATTTTTAATTTTATTGCAGAACTGGGAAAAAAGCAAAGACCATTTCTTGGTCGCAAGGAGTACTTGGGTGTGTTATAAAAATTATTTGGGCGTTGCACACACTTTGAAGAGTATATTTTCTATATTTGTCATACTAGAAACCCCAACGGTAGCCTTATAGTCAACCCTATACTATGTTTTCTACTATGATAATATATGGATAGTCATTTGCTGGATTCTTTTTTTTTAAATTGTTATTAAGGAGTTACTTAGGTCTTGGAGGGAAAAAAACAACTTTTTCAGAAAATTGTATTTTCAAAACCAAAAATCTATTTTATTTAAAATTTACACACATAAAAGTTTAGTATTTCAAGAAGTTGTAAAACAAATTTCAGCCAAAAACATTGAAAATAAACAATTTTCCTGCATCCTTCCTCGTCCTACCTTTTTTTGCGGTAGGCAGAATATTTCGGTGCAGGCTCATCTCAAGTCAAAAATTCAAAAATTTTCTTATAGTTTATGCCCTTGGCTCGTGCTTGAAAAAAAATGAAATTTAAAGTTTTGAAATGGGTTTGAATGAATTTTGAACTCGTATTTTTTAGCATTTTTCCGATTCTCATCGTTTTCAAAATATTTTTTTCGTATAAAGCAGAAACGAGTTGACCGAATGAAAATTCCTTCGTTCAAGCACGAGTCAATACTATAAAGAGGACCTGTGCAAAGTTTCAGCAAAATCGGTCGATTCGCTCTCGAGAAATCGTGCCTACCGCACGGAAAAACAAAGTTTCGAGAAAAAAAATTTAATGAATTAAAGTTATTTTTTAGCGACTTACATCGAGTCGTCGATTCCAGGTCCATACAGTAATTCGTTCACCTCATTCGCGATGTTCAGACCATCCTTTTCATGTTGTGATGTTTGATGAAAAAGAAAGGAGGTGAGGCGGTAGAACCGCGCCGCATGCGTATAATACGCTAGGTAAGGCAGAGTGCACGTACCGACCGCGCGGTATTCAAATCTTTATAACTCCGGTAATATTGGTCGAATTTACTTCTAATTTGGTGTGAATACTCTTGAAGTACTTTACTTTCAAAAATCGGTTTCTTGAAAATACAAGACCTATGTAACCCCTTAAATCAACATGGTCAAATGAGACGTTTAGTATCGAAAACAATTCAATCCAGTTTTATTGAAAATAATTTTTTTTTCGTTTATTGTAATGTCCAAGGCACATTCTATAAACCACGAAGTCAGCTCTACAGAAAATTGACGCAAACCTTTTAAAAAAATAACTTCAAAAGTACGTTTCTCACCGAAAATACCTAATTCCAATCTTTCTTAAAGATCCGCTTGTTGATTTCATTTGAATTAATTTCATAAAAATCCTTGGCGATGGGCAAACGTACTTATTAAACTTTGTGTGGTGAAAAACGATTTTTGTATTTAAAATTATTTATACTATTCCACAATAAAAAATTAAACATTAACGATGAGTTTTATATCATTTTGTAATTTATCAAAAAAATATTAGATAATCATTTTTCACTCTATTTATTTGACAAAATAATTTATTGATTTCGAAAATCACATAAAATAAGTTATCTGAGAAAAAATCAAATTTGAAACCAATCCCAGCCCCATCCAAAAATAAATTGATTATTAAAAAAATCATATAAGTTATAAATGCCAAAAGTACGCCAAAACAGTCTTGGAACAAAGTTCTTCCAAACAACCCTTAACTCATACACGCCTAACTGTGAGACGTTTCTCACGCTTTCTGTATTTTTTTTGTCAATCGATAGATCTACTTTCGATATCAAACTTATGCCTCAAATACTCGTATATGTCGTTTTTACTGTATTCAAGAGAAAACATGCTCATAGGGCTTTATTTCTGCCACAAATGTTTGCAGACTGCATAGTTCTTTATAATTTTTACAGCATACTTATTTATGAAATATTTTTTTAGTATTTCTTATGGTTATTTAATCGTTAATCTACCAATTTCTTACATAGTTTATAGGTTTGACTGTAGATGTATGCCAAAAATTAGAGAGCGTCGCAGTTGTCAATGTTGAAATAACATACACTTTGAAAGAGAAATCAACAAATGTTGCAACCTTACATGGAGAAGAATAGCAACTACTCACACTATTCGTTTTGTTTCAGCGTATCGAATTAAGGGGGGGGGGGGGTAAGGTTTGTTTCATCTAAAAAATAGCTTTATTTCATGAGTTTTCCTGGAAAAAATTATTACTGTAGGTTTATTTTACATAGTATTATCTAAAAGTACAACATGTGAAGAATATTTAAAAAAAAATTTGTCCAAAAATAGAAAGAAATAACGGATTTATTGTAGATCTCCGCAGGCGCCAAGAAAAAAGTTTTTGTGCGGTGACCAGCCTACAGCAACACTGGATCATCTGAAACCCAAAAATCAAAATGCTTTCTCCAGTTTATTACTTTATCTCTCCAGTGACGTCGAGTTTTTTTTAATTATTCAATTTTTTTATTTTTGGCACCATTTTTAAGCCAAAATAACGATTTTTGACGAAAAAAATCGTTATTTTTTTTATTGTTATTGTAAAATTGATAGGAATTTATTTTTTAAAAAAAACTTAACGTCACCAGAGAGATATATATATGTTAAATATGTGTACAAAATTTCAAAACGATCGGTTCAGTAGTTTTTTCTGTAGGCTGGTCACCGACTTTAAAAATTACATGTTTGGGAAAATCGATTTAAAGTTTTGTACACTGAAAAATGAAAACATCTTGAGAAAAACTGGATTTTCTTATAAAATACGTACATGACATCATCGATGCCGGGTCCATGCCGTACATCACTATCATTCACGTTATCTAAGGCATCGTTTTGCTCCTGTCGATAAAAGTAATACAATAGAGACCGAAACAGTTACTGCTCGCCGCCGCTCAGCGCAGGTAGCTAAAAGGCGCGCAAACCTAAGAGGTACGGTTATTCAACCTACTGTAACTTCGTTGGTTTTACTCCGATTGACCTACAAATTTAAAACAATATTCTTCAGATGTTGTACTTTCAGGAAAAAAATGGAAGAAAAAAAAGTTGTCAAACCTTACCCCCCCCCCCTAATGAAAGGATAAAATATTTCAATCTCAATATTGTTGATATAAAAGCAATTATTATAACTAGTGTCTAATCACACCACAAAACTATATTTCATACTTTTCAGCCAAACCAACTTCAAGCCAGAGCTTAAGAATTTCTTTTCGAAAAAGGTTTCTACAGTAAAATTTGCATTTTTTGCCGTCTTCGAAGTCTTTTAGTAAAGTTTTCATATTTTATTTATATAAGTCTAGCTGGGGAATATCTTTATGTATTTATAATTTGGATATTGTATTCCATCAACTTTCTAACAAATCATAAAATTTCACATTGTATAGAAAATAGAAAGGATTCCGAAAAGTTTTGCGAACTATTCAAATCACAGAGTTTCAGTTGGCTTTAAGTTCATATTTATTCAGAAAAACAGAACAAATGATCAGACATCTGAATAAAAATAAACAAGTATTATATTTATATATTATATTTGGTGAATAGATAAGGACTTCTTTTAAGCAATTTTAGTCTTAAAAATGTGAGAAGAAAACAGTGCTTTCAAAATTAGATTGTTATTTTGATTTAATTTATTTTTGTTGCATTTTGATTTATTTTTGTTGCATTACAAGGTTGACAAAATATGTTGAATAGTTTTTCTAGGAAAACGTCCCAAAAAGTTGTCTGATATTCAATCAGCTCTGGTTACCGGGTTAAGCCTTTTAAGGTTGTTTTTCTATTTCCGTATCAATTATTATGAATTTTAGTAAAATTAATGTTGTTTTCTGGTTGTAGCCTAAGCCTTTGGATACTGACGCTACATTCTTTAGTTTAAAACATTTAGTGTTGGCTACATATTTTTAACTAAACTAAATTGAATGGTTGACTAATATTTGTTTTCTTCTCTTTGCAGGTAAGTTGAAGGCATAGTTTACGAGCCTGTGTTTGGTAAGACGAAGGACACTTTTGAACAAAATACAAAGCATCGTGAACTACATCCGATGGAAGCAAACTAGTGTTTTCAAAAAAATATCAAAAATGGTTTGATATCAGTCATAATCTTTTTTTCCAGCTCTGGTCCTAAATTATTTAGACTTGCAAGAAACTATTATTGCTGAAATAAAGAAACCTTGCGCTTGTTAATAAATTGTGAGGATTTGTGCAGACGATATCAAATAAACCGCTCAACATATGCTTTTGTCAGACGGTTGATAAGACTGTCCTGTTCCCATAGAAATTCTAATCTTAGCAATTTAATCAGAATTTTTCTCACATGTGTTACGATAAAAAGGACCTTAATTGGGTTAAGCTAGGTCTACAGCGCCCGTTTCACTCCACTCATTGCGCAAAATTGTTTTCCATAGGTCATAGAAAGCAAAAATATTGTTGATATCAAGAAAAATTTGATATTTTTTTGCATAATTTGTTGATCAATACATGCGTAGAAGATCCGACAGATAATTGCCTCTAAAAAGAAGCCACTGCTGCATTATTTACATTTATAAAAAGAAATCATCAATTTTCTGGATACAATCTTCCATTACCTGACGAAACTGCATGCTCAGATCATATGTTATCAACCAAATTAAATGCCATCTTCTGAAATTTTTCGATAAATCACAGAAACTCCTAATATTTTACGTTCGAATTGAACCATAGTAAACTATAAATTTCCGGTCAGTTGGCAAGATTCCTAACGACAGCGCCATGTCGATTGCCAACGACTATGACAAATTGCTTGAATGCATATAAAATGTTCAAATGGAAGAGGTTCTATGCTATCGAAAAATAGGACATCCTTTTCCGATAAATCGAATTGCAACTGAATTTTAAACAAATTCAACCCGGGGCCAAAAACGTAGTGAACTTTTCCGTTCGATGCTCCTCTCTAACTGTTGTGTTCGCTATCATATGGTAATTTGCTACCCTTATAGTAACCTTGCAAGTTTAGCGCCAGATCCATATGTAACACTTGACGCCTACATATGTTTGTTAGTTTGCCAAGGGACGAAATTTGTTTTCGTAATGATTTACACAGACGTGCTTATTGTTGGGTGGCGATAGATATTTTTTTGGATCAGTATTTTTATTGTTCACGCTAGAGGAATGGTGCAGAAAATCTTATGAAGCATGTTTTCTGATCAACTTGCTAATATTCATTTCAGCAAAATCCAAAATACTACTTGAAAAATGGTTCGTTAATACTCGCCTTATGTTTCAAGAATATACCAAAACTGAACTCGTGATACTCTCCCCAAATTGCAAGTTAGCTTAGCGCCCGTCAATTTTCGTTTTCAACTTTCTGCAAAATAGTTTTTCATAATTCCAAGCAATCTTGGTAACTGGGTCAAGCGAAACCTTTCTGCCGTCATGCAACCCCTAATGATTTCAATCTTGCATGGTGTTGAATGCCAAACGCTCGCTACCACCTTCCGATCATTCGCCAACCCTCCCTGGCATAAAACGTGTTTAATAAAACTTACAAATTTAGAATGCAAATCTTATTGATTTCAGCCATCCTGAGATGTCCTAGCGCGTTATAACTTTGGAACAACACGAAACGCCTGTTGGCGTATCCTTCTTAGAGGTGTGCCAACAAAATGGTATTTATGACTTAAAATCAGGGTGGTTTTGCGTTTGACGGTACTGTTGTACGTGTAATGCCCATTAATTTGCTTACATATGAATGAGAACCGAATGAGGGTAGAATATATAAAAGCTGGATAGGGAATGCGAATGAAGAAGGAATCGTGGTAAATATTGAAGTGGTGTTGATTAAGTTTACTTTGGGGGATTTTCGTAGCTGTGATATCGTTTCGCTACCTACAAATCAGGTATCATGTGTTCGAGGGGACAATTTTAATTAATTATTTAAGAAGTATCTTTTCGTACTTCGTCATGAGGAGCTCATCGGCTGAAATGACGGTTAATATTGTTTACTCTGTGCCATTCGAAATTAAATGGAAATAAGTATATCGTATTACTGGGGCAAAAGATTAAATTGAAATTAAATTGATTTAAAGAAGACATACACATGAAAGATGAAAGTCATGTTGATTTTAGCGCCTGAATAGTTTTTAAGGCCAATTTTAATTTTCCTCGTTCGACTTCGTTGTTCACAAGCTGTTTTACAGAGATGATAATAGGCCTTAGCTTGTACATTGTTGAGTTCTTAAAAACAAACAAACACAAAAACTATAGAGCCGAGAAGTTTTTGTTACAAATGATTGAAGGGGGTGTAAAGATTTAATGCTGAAATAATGAGGAAAGAACATTTTGTCCTAAATTCTTCATCAAAACTAAAACTCGTATGATCATGCAATATGTCCAAAACTATTTGTAATTATTAAAAAGAATAAATAAATTATACTCAATTATATGAGAACCAAACAAATGAATGGTTTTTCAAATCGACAATAAAAATTAAATTAAAATATCCTCTTAGATTATTTTGAAAAATGATAGATGTGAAAGATCAAATTAAATATTAAAATAGACTGAGCTACATTGTTTCCTTGGGTTAGTCTAACAGTTTGCCCATTGACCCATAATTCTAGTGATTATCATGTCCTTATTGCTAGGACTGACAAGTATTTAACCATCATATGTTAGAGTCAATTTGTCCCAAGAAGTAATATGTCTTTCATTCTCAATGAGAAATGTACCAATTTCCAGAAAGAAGCAAACAGCTCTCATTTCATCGAAAGTATTTGATTTGGTCTTAAGGGATTTACCCTCTTTTAGCAGTGTAAAAACGGGCTATTTTCAATAATTCTTTAGAAAGGTTTAAAATATAAATATTGATAAAGGAGGGGTTATACTCAATAAATACACTCCCGAAACTTATAAAAAAATATTTTTTTATGCATTTACGTGAGTTTTTATCAATGAAAATGCTGGTTGAAAAAATCTCGAAAATACGAGAGGGGTGTGCGCTGTTGATTAAATTTTCGAGATGGTTGGTCTGAAACAAAAAAAAATCAAATAGTTTTAAGTTCAATATGTGATTTTTGCGAAATTGACAAAATGGCGGACATTTTCCGAAAAATACGAAACCGTTTGTGGCCAAAAAATATTTCAAATTTCGAAAAACCTATTCCCGCTGTAGTCATAAATAATGTCTGGTAAAAATTTGGTGAGAATCGGTTCAGTAGTTCCCGAGATTTCATCAACGCGGCGTCGAAAAATGTTATTTCGAGAAAAACGCGGTTAAAGTTTTTTTAATGAATAATCGCGCTCGGTTGACAAAGCGAAAGTTGCCCAAAAATACAGTTAGACTGCTCCGATGTTTATAAAATTTAAATATAATATTTTTGCATATACTTTCCAAAAATGCAATAAAAAAAATATCGATTTTTTGAAAATTATTAAGAGGGTAGAATCCTTAAGGGAAGTGTATTGCTAACTTCAATATTTGTTAACATGTTTTGTAGGTTAAATATTAACTTTATCCAGATTACTCCAACGATTTCTATTCAAGTTAACATTGAGTGCTTCTTTCAGATGTTGGTCTTGTCCTGTTTGTTTTGACGGTAAAAAGTATAGACGAACCAATAAGTTTTTTGTGATGCCTACTTTGAATAATAATTTTGACTTAAACTTTTTAAAGAAAGGATTGGCATATTTTACACTGCCATAGGTCAGAGAATATTCAATATAAGAGTTTAGAAAAAAAGTGCAAAAAGTAGCTCATAATTTGAAAATTATTTGAAACTTTAACAATTTGGCAAAAATACATTTGTTACAATACAGGAGCATATTTTAATAAAATCGTAAGCTTCCTTAATGTATTTTTGAATTATTAACTATTTTGTCGTGGCGTGAGTTATTTTAAAAACCACGAAAAAAACTTACATTTTGAAGTCTTTACGATGATGCTAATAAATTCTAAAAGATGCTAGCTTCATCCTCAATTGTGCAGATTTTCCGGGAGAACAAACGCTTCTTTATAAAAAAATTCAAAATATTTTTTTCCTGTCTATGATTGTTCTCGCAGCATAAGCGGTAAGAGATCGGAAAATGAGGACTTTAAATTTCAAACCTTTTTTAAAAAAAAATTTAAACATATTTGCAATAAAACTGAGAGGAGCTTCTGCTGTTCGAGACAAGCTTTATCGATTTTAACCAAAACAAGATTTTTCTCACATCTCAAATTTTATTGTGAACGATTGCACTAAGCAATTCACATAAGCACTGGACTATAAGTAAAAGCAATTTGTCGAAATAATTGAAGTTTCATTGCTTAGTTTTTGTAAAAGATTTTTTGTTTTCTTTCATGAAATTAATTTCAAATCTTATTGCAATTCAAAAAATTATATTAAATTATTTTACATGCCTTTAGATTTGTCAAATTTTATTTGGAACTGATTCACTCCATTTTTTCCTGAAAATTTATCGCAAATTCTTTTCATGATGCTACTGAACCAATATTTTTATAAAAAAAATTGTTTCCATAAATAGGAATGTCATGTTTTAGAAGTTATTCTTAATTTCGTCAAATTTTCATAATATTTCCTGAATATTTTTCACATATCTCAATAACCTTTCTTGAGTTTTTTTTAAATACTTTAGTAATAGTTACCTCCCAAAAATTCCATTATTTAAATCTTTTATTTTGTAAGACGTTGAAAAATATTTAATCTGGATATAAATGGCTTAAAATACATTTAATTTTTTAAAAAAATAAGTCTGGAAAACGTGGACTTACAAGTGGTATTTGATTAAAATTATTTTATTTCTGAAAATTGCTGACGCTGTACTTATTACTCAGTCAGTTCTTTCGAATCGAATCGAAAGAAAATATTCACTGATATATGGTTTCGAACGTATTTTTCTGAAAATAAAACTAAAATTCTTACTTCTGATTCTCACCGAGTTTCATCTAATATCTTCCAAAAAAATAAAGTGCTAAGATTTAAAAAGCGCGATGAATTGAATGCCCAAAAACTGCAATTAATGAAAATCAGCACCTGATTTGCATTTACCTACCTAATTTTTCTTCATAAAATCTTACCTTTAAATAGAAGTTATTTATGTTTAGAGTAAATTTTCGTAGCGAAAACGATTCATTATACAAAGTCAATGTCGGATACAAAAAAAATTCATGATTTCTTAAGTAATTTTGTATTTTAATAATATCTGAAAATAATAGACGTTTAACCGTCACGCCTGTTAATAGGTTAAATTTCCATTAGGACTAAAATACTATATTCCAATTTTCAGTCAACTTCAACTCCAAAAATTAGCAAAATAGAAATTCATCTATTTGAACTTTCACATGCTTAATTCATATGATATTATACTGCGACATGTGAATGAAATAAAATTTATCGGGATAACCATTTCAAACACCATCAAAATTACCAAAAATGCTAACATTATTCCACAAGCATTGAATATTGAAGTAAAAACTATAGAAGCTTATTTTTAAAAGCTATGAAAACATACCTTTATTAACCCATTCACTGCCAAGGACGAGTATACTCGTCTTTGGCGGGTTGTTATGCATTGCCGAGACGAATATACTCATCTTGTTTTCAATATTTTATAACTACATGCTTTTGAATTATGATATCGAGTCCTGTTTCCTTCCCATTGCCAGAGACGAGTATACTCGTCTATGATTTTATGCATGTAAATGATTATATATGATAAATTTATGAGCTATCCCCAAGAAATAGCATAACTTAGCTAAATATTAGCACTTAAAATGTAATTGGCAACGGGAATAACTTGATATGATTTGGTCTTGGCAGCGAATGGGTTAATTAAGCAGGGAAATAAGTTCCCAGCGTTAAATTTGTTAATGAAATCTTGCTTCATGGTGCCGACTTATTTCATAGAAAAAAGGTTCAATGACTGGCGTTGCGGGTCATAGTTTCTGCAGAGTGCCTAAACAAACTCACACTGGCCTTTCCATGACTCAACGAATTCTATCAATGCCGAGGAAAAAGTAAAGCCACATTTAATTTACCTCAAATCTCCGGATCTAAAAGTATCTTATCCACTTTTTCATTGATTGTATTTACACAAGAGGTGGTCAGCATCATTCAAACGACCAAATCCATCTAAACTGCCTGTCTCCATCGTAAATCTTCTGTTCGAATTACCTCTTCAGAACATTTAAACAAATTCAATAGTACGCACAACGCGAAGACAATGTTCAAATGTTTGATGTCTTGTGATTATCCCGTCGTTCCTCCCGTCTGTATTATATTCGCGATTACCTTTGAGTATTTATTCGGATGGAAGAGATTCCTCCGCCTCTTTCGTGGTGACTAGCACACATTGCGAACACGCAACTAAGCCCGCGAGATGGTATTCGCGTGATAAATCTGTTGTCTGAACATTTCCCGACAATACGAAGAGCTAAAAGAACTTCAATATCATCTGGTGGAGTAGATGCAATGTTGAATGGATTCAAGTGTGGTATTTATGTCTTTGATAGCTGTGCTGAAATGTTCTGGGTGATTTGTAGTGTCGGATTTTCAATGTTTTGTCACTCACAAACGAAAAAAAAGATTCAGTTGGCTTGAGTCAGCAAATAGTATTCTGTGGGGGATCTTCGTAGAGAGGAGGCGTTACGCCTCTTAGACTTAATTCCAATACAGTTTGCCTGGCTGAGGGAACTCCAACGTCATTGGAGCGAAGTATGTATTTACATTTTTTTAAAAATCCTTTGATTTTTAAGACTCTTCTCTATTTAATACAAAAAAAATCTTTATGGTAGCAAAGTTTGCAAAGTTATTTGTGACCAAAATCCATCAGAAACTCATAGAAAATTTTAACTAGCCATATTTTCCAATCCGTTTGTCCAAAACCTCTCCTAACTTCAACCACAAACTGTCCATATATTCCACACTCATATGTGGATTTACTGGAAAACCACATACAATCATATCTACATAAACGACTGCATGAAGCAGAGGAGAAGTTCAATCAATCCGGATTTGAGGTGGAAACCCGGGGTCAAAGTCATGGAAGCTATTGTTATTGCCGCCATTAGGTTTAGGTTGTTGAGGTGAATCAAGTACAAGTGCAACCATTTAATTCAACAAAAGCAGTTTTATGGCGAAACCCGAATGGCTTGATGATCTCATTGTTCGATTCAAGCAAAGGAAAAATTTTGGGGGCTATTCGAAATGAAAATGAAAGAAGCGAATACTGAGGAATGTAGTAATTCGAGCTGCTTGTATGAAAAGGGAGGAGCTGAAAGGGTTGTGTGTGTTATATGAATAGCCTAAATTGGGGTAAAAAATGAGGATTGTTTGTATATGAATGAATTGATGAATGAAAGCAAGTGCTTGCTTTAATCAGATTGTTGATATTATTATTTTTATTTTTTATATATATACACTCAGTCACAAAAGTGTACATACACCCGCAATATCTTGCATATTATGCATAGCTGAATAAAAAAGTGTATTAAAGTTTAGTTTATTTTAATGATTCTTGCTTGTATATACATATTACGAAAGAAAATTATAAAATTAGTAAGTATTTCAACCGAAATTTAAGATATTACAAAAAATAATGCCACAAAAGTGTACATACAGCAGATAAAATGACGGAAAAAAATGATAAAATGTGCCATTTGTTAATAGATAATGTTAAATTTAATATCTAGTTGGGCCACTATAACAGCTTCCAATTTCCTAGGCATCGAAAGGATTATATTTTCTGTTATATCTGGACTAATTTCACTCCAAGCCACCGATAACGCATTTTTTAACATCTCCTTGTTACTGACGTTATATTTTCGAACTCTTCTTTCAAGTTCATCCCAAAGATGTTCAATGGGATTGAGATCAGGTGATTGGGGTGGAGAATGCGACTGTTTCGGGACGTTGTAAAGGATCCACTCCCGAACGACCGAGGCAGTGTGTTTTGGGTCGTTATCTTGTTGGAATATCTAGGTCGGTCCGAGTCCTAAGCGCTCAACAGATGGTTTTAGGTTAGCTCGCAATATGTTCAGGAATTGGTGACGGTCCATTATGTCTTCAATGAAATGAATATTTCCTACACCAGCTGCTGCCATTCCGCCCCAAACCATTACGTTACTGCCTCCATGTTTAACAGTTGGGATAAGATTTTCTTTCTGCATCTCTGCATTTACTTTTCGTCAAATTTTTACACGGCCATCACATCCAAATAAGTTGAAGCGACTTTCGTCCGTAAAAAACACTGTTTTCCAAAAGCTGTGGTCCTTATTTTGATATTTTTTCACGAACTCCAATCGTTTTGTTCGGTTTGCCTCAGAAATAAATGGTTTCTTTCTTGGCACGCGTCCCTGATATCCTGCGGATCTCAAAGTCCTACGAATAGTTTCTGGATGCACTGTTTTTCCCAATTCATTTGCATTACATTTGCTTATATATGGTGCGCTTATTTTCGAATTTTCCTTAACTTTTCGTAACACTGCTCTGACGTCACGGCCATTCAAGATATTTGGACGACCAGATCGAGATTAACTTTTCCAACTGCCAGTTAAATTAAAGTTTTTTTATTATTTTTTGTACAGTAGCCTGGCTTTTTGTCACTATTTTTGCTATTTCGCCCAGCGATTTATCCTCTTGCTTTAATTTTATCACTAAATTTCGTATTTCGAACGAAACCTCTCTTCGAACAGCAATTTCACCGATATATGGTAACGACACTAGCTCACAATGCAAACTGGAACAATAGCAATGACTAACCACTAAAATGTTTCGCAGAATCCGAATAATGATGCTGGAGACCCGTTATTCCTGGAAATGTACTCGCTGTATGTACACTTTAGTGGCATAAATTTCAAGGTTTTTTTAATTTTCTGGTATCAATTTTTAGAAAAGTTATTATTTCGTTGCGAAATAATTATTAAAGAGCCCAAACCTGTGGAATAATGCATATTTTAAATTATTAATATTCGTAGTTTTGAAAATACCGATGATTTTCCAGGTGTATGTACACTTTTGTGACTGAGTGTATATATCTTTTTTTAAGAACGCTAATATTTTTTTCCCTGCTACAAATGTGAAACAAAATTAGATGTATTGAACTCTGAATAAAACTTTTGAGATACTGCTACTATCCCTTATACCGATATACATCGTCTGGGAAGTACTATTCAAATGAACAAGATTTCAGGAAATAAATTGCACACGGACAGTGCAAGCAATGAGTAATGGAGTAAAGATTTTTTGGAGGAAACGGAGGTGGTTTTAGTCGGTAGAAATCCGACATGCCGAGAAGCAGGAGCAACTCGGTATCTTTTGAAGATTTCCACCTCCCAACGACGAAAAAAAATGTAAAGAAACACAGTTTTGGTTCATTGGAACAATAAGATTCACGTCGACTGTTTTATAGATATGAAGATGACGATGTCTTTATACTATTGTTTTCTTCCAATGTTTGACCCGAATAGTAAGCTATTTTCCAGCGTATCTGTTTGAAAACCAATTTTAAATTTTTTATACAGGTAAGCTAACTATTTAATAATTAAATTTCTGTAGAAAATTTTACATAGTCCTTAGATGAAAGTTTTTTACCGTGAAAGTTTTGGTTTAACATTCTGATGATTAACTTTGCGGTCAATATTTATGTCGTGAATGATGTCACATGTAAATCTTGCAATAAATTGAAAAATTATTCTAATTTTTGTTTCCTCACAGTAACTTTTGATAATGATGCCCACCATTTCAACTGCAACCGGAATACATGTAACTTCTATTTTAAAACATCGGATCGAAGAGTTTATTCAAAAAAAATTTTTTCCAAAGTATATAAGTACATAGGTATAATACTTATTGAACCACATTCAATACAGAGCATTCTATCAAAAGAGAGACAAAATCCCAGCTAAATGCCATGAATTCGTAAAATATAAAATAATATAATAATATGCTTTAATTATTCTGAAAAATATATCGAGGAATTTTTTTGACAAAGTTTTCGAAAATTTTAACTTTCAACATCGGACGCGTTTATTACCATACAATATTTCGGTACTAATGGAATTAGAAGTTTAAAATAGTAGTATTTAGTGAAAAGTAAGTCAAGCAATTTAACCAATGGAGAATCAACTATTTTGCAAATGCTCATCAAAAATTGTATCTTCAATATCGCAAATGTAATTTATTTCTATGCATAAAGTTTCGGAGACATCTTTATTGCTATTTCGCCTTGAGCCAGCGGAAATAATTACTTGTCGACTCAAAGCTACTCACCTTTAAGCTATTCGTAGAAAGATTTTGGGTTACAAGCGGTACACACTCACTTTTAGATTAAATTGACGTGCATCCTTATTTTATGTACATATATTATTAGGTTTTTACTCTTCCTACCATCAAATCAAAAAGGATGTCGTTAAATTTATTGTTCATATTTTCAAAATCGAAACTGATCTTCTATCGTTACCGAATCCTTAAATTGAATAATGCTATAATTTCGTTTTTAATTTTTTAATAAAAATAAATTTGGCCTAAAATAAATAGGTGTAACTAAATTCACTTAAAACATGAATTTAATTGGTTGTCTGTTCGAGCTTTTTGGTAATAATACAAGTCGTGACTTTTTCTTTTACCAAATTTTCTTTTCTTTTCAAATATATATTTCGGCTACTAAATGCAGCCTTCTTCAGTGAAGAATTTAATACCAGGTTACGTTTTTTGATCGGTAGACTTTAAAAAATTGTTTGTCAATGGTTAAATCAACTCGTCAATTCCAAAGCATCCATAATTACTAACTTTGGGAAATCTCAATTCAAATTGGCGATTTTTACTAAATCAGGACGCGCATGTCTTTTTAAACTTTTCTAAACTTAACTTACTCACCAGGTTCATGACATAATAAAATGTGTTTTTTGAATTTGGCATCTCATCTACAACGTCTTATTTTGAAAACCGCTCATTAATTGATGAACTTAACACGTTATTCACACATGAACTACTACCATGAAAATTTCTGTTTATTTAATTTGTAATGTAGTCATTTACTAATAAGGAACAAATCGGTGAAATGAAGAAACCTTGTTAAAAATGTGTTTATTTGTCGACTTTTTAATGGTGGCTAATTCTTCATAAAATTTATGAAAAATAGGAGATTTGAAAGGGCACAAATCCAACAAGTCTTTTTTTTTTGTAGAAATTAAATTTGGTCCATCGTATATTTTTTGTAGTAAGAGTTTACCAAGTTTATTAGGATTCTATGAAAACTGGAACCGAGTCGTAGCTTGTGTATACAAAAATTCTAAGATTCGATCGAAGAGGACATAACACTACCTTCGCAAATGGATCGCTACATACATAGTTACGTGAAAATGGTGATATGTTATTTAAGATGAACATAACACCTTTTTCACTACAGTCACCTGAGTTTTGAAAACATTGCTCAAGCGCCATTCGTATATTACTCAGTGAAGAAAGGAGGAAGGACTTAGCCCTCTATACCCACATGAAGAGGAAAAAATACTTTAATTTCGAGCGCACCTAACTCATTTTTTCACAAATTTGAACGTAACACCCTTTGCGCTGCAAACACAAATTTATTTTTCAATTTTTCATTATTCCTTAAATTTATTATAAAGCAAGAAGCAAATTAAAAATTTAATTGTATTTATGCTGCTTAATTTACATTTAAATCGCGTAAAAACAAACAATTGCAAAGTTCAAGGCTTGAAGTTAACTTGCATCAAAATGATAATTTTTATATTTATTTCCTGTTAATTTTTGTGAGTTCCTTACGAAAATAGGAAAAATTCCTACACTTAAATAGAGAATAGCCATTTTCGCATTCGATATCTTAAAAACACGTTCTTTAAGGATGAACACGTCCCTTAAAATCCATTACTGGAATTTTGATGTTGAAGAATACTCAAAATTGGCAAGTTTCAATTTCTTTATCCTAACTTTGGTGTTGCGAATTGTAATTTGAAATCAATAACCAGATGCAAAAATTATATTTAGTTTCGGTACATTGAAATTACATCCATTTCTTCATGATGCACTAGATAATCAAATACAAATTTTGTTCAATCGTAAACCGAGTTTAAAAGTTTCAACAGTTGTGCCAAAAAAACCGAAGGCAATGTTTACACAAAGTTGTTTTTCTGTACAACTTGCTATGATGCAATTTCAATTTGCAATTTCATCAATAAAAATAGACACTTTCGAAGTTACGCAAAATAATTCGCTCTGAAATATCCATCAAATTATTTCGCACACATGAATGAAAGATAAAATTGAGCAAGCAACTCGTGCTTTAATCAAATCTATGTTAAATCAAGCACTCGTAAATCCTCCATCTTCAACATAACCCAACAATGTTGCGAACAGCATACTCTTATCTCACAATTGCGCATAGTGCATAATATCACGCAAGTATTCGGAAGAAAAGAAAAAGAAATAATCTTCAAGAAATTTCTCCATTAAAATCTTCTTAAATGCCATTCCGGTCGAATTTACCTGCACATGAATAGCAAATGATATGTGGAAATGCGTCTATTAAAGTTTGATGCCTTCGATGTTGAGCACATTGCACAAGTGTCGTTTTCGGGCTTTCTTTAGCATCATCGGAAATAATTACATCCAACAGATTGAGCACTACATAAGATACAAACATATCTTGAAGATCAGACGACTTAGCGGCCACGTAAAGATGCTTAATAACTTTCACCGGTGAGCTCACAATCAATTACATACATACTGCGTGAATTAGAAGAGTGATTTTGATGATTGTAGCGTAGTCCAATGCAATCAATTAAACCTTTTGTGGTCTATTATATTTGCGCGGTGGATGGTGGATTGATTGCTTCTTTTTCCGTTGTTGTAAACAATGCGTAAGTAGCATTTTTTGGCAAAGCTGAAAGATAGGAAATCTGTAAGAAGGCTTGGTGATGAATTAGATGATGAGATATCAGAATGTAGTTATTCATAAAGTGCTTCTGGCCCTTTTGTATTCGATTGTATCTCTGACCTTTGATAAATGCAGTAGAACTCTTTCCTTGATTCCTTTGTTAATTAAACCCAAAAAGGGAAACCATAAATTATAGACATGTTCAATGTGATAGACTTTTGACCCTCAAAACATTGCATCTATGCGCTAAGTCAATCTTCGTATCATTTATGCTGTTCAATTACAAACAACGTTTTGCTGGTGAAGCTGAATATCGTCGGTATCGATTCTTGTTAATGAAATAAGTTCTAATAATGATGTTTCGTTTTGAGAAAACACTATCTTTTAATTCATAAAACAATGCTTACCATGTTATTTCACTATCATTTATTCTTCACTGAAGTAAATGTTTTTTGCTTTAGACAATTTTTTTCATTAGTTCCCTCGATAAAATTAGCCTAAAATCTTTTCGTTTTCTGGATAAATTCCCAAATTAAGCTTAACGTTTTTTTCTAAACCATGAAGACTTAATCGATGATTTTCCACACAAGTCGTGTCCTACATCATTCGTAAATACTCGTACATCAAATATTATTTAGGTCAAATGCGACTCTTACCGTATATTTTTAGAAATCTACTGAATGATTAAAGAAAATAATAAGTGACTCTGGTTAATATTATTTGATTATTTAAAACGATGAGCATCCTTTGAAAATCCTGAAAGTACCTGTACAATATCTCTTATTTTGGATATTTGAACACGGATTCACCAAAGCCATAGTTTCCTGCAGTGAAATATTATAGATTATAGTTGAGATTCGAGCCTTGACTACCATGAATGGGAGGCCGACGCTCTGTATGACGCCTGATGGGTAACGTGACGCTAATGATTGTTCAACGATCGTAAACCATTTTCCAATGATAAAAGTTTGACAAGCATATTTAAAAATTAAAGATACCATTGAGACGATATCAAAATATTAGCCATTTTTTAACGTTTTAGAAACTTTCAAGGATAATGTAATATATTCCATGCGCCTATTTGTCACTATAAATGAGACGTTCAGCGGTTCTTATCATCAAACACGACAAAAATTTGAGGTCAAAGATTTCGGCAACGCGAGAAATTTTTGCTGTAATTCAAATGAGCTGCTTAAAATCGTAGAAAAATTGATAGTGTCCATACTGGATGGACTTTCTATCTGACAATGAACTGAACGAAATGCTGTCTTAAAACTGTTTAGAAAGCTTTTTCAAGATAGCTCATAAGCAGAAGCGTTCGAAGAACCCTTAAAGAATTAATTCTTATGTATAGGCAAGCATTGAAGGCGAGGAAATCAAAAAAATTAAGGACTTTACATGTCTTCGTTTCTTAAAAACTTTTGAAATCTTGATTTGTACCTAATTTCATTTAAGAAGCTTAAAAAAATCTCAGAAGTCATAAATCTGTGGAAAACTTTTACGTTCAGAGTAAACTTAAAAACAAAGAAGAAATTAGATGGTGAATCGTTGTGCTTTGTGGTATGAGTATTAATACGTAAATATATTTCCACAATTTTTTTTTACTTCTATACTAAAAATTGACATAGAAAATCATGATGTTTCAAAACATTTACCAATCCAGTATATCGTGAAAATATACAAGTTTTATTAAAAAAATAGTAATAAGTACAAAAATCGTTTAAAGATTTTTGTGCATGATTGCAAAAAGATTTTTTTCATAAGAGAATCCACTAGCTTAATTCGAATTTCAATGCTCATCTCATATAATTTCTGCCTCAGTGCTTTTCATGAATTGCCATGCTTATTTTTAATATGCTTAGATTAATCATTTGAACCACATTTAAATCATATCCTTCAAGCTGGGGTATTTTCCAGCAATCTGGAAAAAAGCGACCGTCATCCCAATACTAAAGCCTGGAAAAGACTCTAGATCTCCCAGCAGTTTTCGACCCATAAGCTTGCTTCCTGCGCTCAGCAAAATCTTCGAAAAAATAATTCTTGCTAGAATCGAATCAATCATCGCTGAAAAGAGGCTGATCCCAAACGAAGAATTCGGTTTCCGACAAGGCCACTCTACTATCCATCAAATGAACCGCGTAGCCCATTGCATCACCAATGCATTTAATGAGAAAAGGTCCGTAGGCATGGTCACCCTCGATGTCGAAAAAGCCTTCGAATCTGTTGGGCATGACGGACTGGTGTTCAAACTTACACAATTTACATTCCCAGTTTACTTGGTAAAGCTTATACAATCCTTTTTATCGGAGCGTTCATTTGTTGTGAAAACTAATAAAACCCACTCAACTTCTCGGCGCGTCCCAGCAGGAGTACCCCAGGGAGCAAGCCTGAGTCCAGCTCTGTTCAATATTTACACTGCCGATATCCCCTCGAACTCCAGGTGTGACCTTGCAATCTTTGCAGACGACGTGTGCATTTTCTCCAAAGCAAGTGACCCTGATTCAATAATTCAGTCCTTGGAAAGTTAACTAGATTTGCTCTACCAGTTTTATTTTCGTTGGAAAATAAAAGTAAATCCTGCGAAAACTGCATCTATTTACTTCACCCGGAAACGAAGTCCCTTAAATATCCCAACGCAATGCGTTAACTTCGTTGGGAAGGTCATTCCTTGGAGCGAAACTGTTAAGTATCTAGGAATGATTTTGGATAAGTCTACCACATTCAAAAATCACGTAGAAACAGTTTGCACCAAAATTCAAATGGCCATAAAACTCCTGTAGCCCCTCATTAACAGAAAGTCAAAGCTTTCCTTACATAATAAGCTGCTTATTTACAAAGTTGAATTTCAGCCAATTATTTCATATGCAGCACCCGTTTGGGGACAATGCGCAAATCACCATAAAGGTAAGCTTTAAGTTCTCCAAAACAAATGCCTTAAGATTATCCTAGATAAACCCTGGTACTTATCGACCATACGGCTGCATCAACTGGCTCAAGTCCCGACGATAAAAGATCTCGTCACGAAGCGGCATAATGCATTCCTCGAAATAACAGCAATGATTGATAATCCTCTGCTACTGCCTTCTAGGTCATCGCTACATTAAGCAAATATCTAGATGTTTAAGCCTATCCTTAAGTTAGTTCTGGATTAGGCTAGTTTCTTAGGTGTAAGTATTCGCAAGCCAGGTTTTTTTACACGTTTTTCCTAGCAAACTTGATAACTATAATCTTAAGCAAAACCTATCTGCAAGTCTAATTGTAAAGAACTATAGATGTAAAGGCGGCACCATAGTCTGTATCTCTAGCATAAGTCTCTGTAATACCACAAAATTGTATCTCGACACTAATAAACTTTTTATCTATCTATCTAAATCATATCCTTTAATAATATGTCTTCTATATACTTTGATTCTCATTTGATGATTGAAACACGGTTCCTCCGGTTTTCAGTTGAGTTATTCATGACACTTCACAGAATTTACATCTTTAAGAAACAACAAATAAAGAAGCATCCAAAACAGCTTGATTTTTGCTTAACAATATAAAGCCTGAAGCACAGAATATAAAAATAAAGGTAACGATCCTTTCAAAAGCAATACTCCTCCAGTCGTACGAAATAAGATTTTTTCACTAGCAATAGTTTATAAATTGTGTTCAAGTTACCAAAAGTGTTTGTTCTAGCCATCTGTGTCGTAAAACCGCCATCAACGAAATGTTAAAAATATAATACAATTCCATTTTGATGCATCAACTTAATATGTTGCTACAACGAAAGTCTTCATGAAATTCCACTTGTATCATTTATCAAAACAGTTTTCCAACCGATAGAGCTTATCCTCGAAAGTACTTCCGTACATTTTCTCTTCATCAATAACATTCTACAATGACAGTTAACCTATTTTCCAGTGGAAAATTCGCTTACCATAACTACTAGTTTTGAGTGCAACGAAATTGCATAGTTTTCTCGATGTTGTCGCATCATTTTTCATGCAATTTTCCGTTCGTTTTAAAATCATCAGCGTATCCTTTCTGGGCTGGTGCAACTGATGCTAAGCTGTTCCATGCACATTTGTTGGTGAAATCTTATTCCGCTACTTAAGGAAGGATTCATATGTATGGCGCTTGAAAAAAAAATAGCGAATAAAGAGAGGAAAAGTGATTTTTCCGCATATTTTACTGTAACTTGAAAATATCCTGAATGATATACAGCGTTCGGATATAATTCCAAGTTAGCTGAACGTTTTACGTTTCAACGATGCATAAGGAATGTGCTTGAACTGAACGAGGAAGAATGAAATGTCGGGCAAACGGTGAGCAAAACGTTTCGCATGGAAAAATACGGGAAACCGAAAAGAGCTGTACTTGAAGCGATTGAACTTATCAGATATTGGTGCTTAGGTGATACAGTAGAAGACTAAATGCTTCTGTCGGCTAAAGAAGAAGTCAAAAAAAATTTGCGATTTAAAAATCTTAAATATGCCAAATATTTTTATACTTATTTTTTAAATTTTTCAATTTTTATTATATGTTATGCTAAATTTCACGACTTCAGCAACATTAAAATAATTGTTCTGAAAAATTACATCTCCTGATGTACCGTCATCAGTCTTGTGTAGCACAGACACAATCACTCTTTACAAGTGCTCTTAGAATGTTGATCTTTGCCCTAGTTGTGTCCTTAATGGAAAAACTAACGCTTGTTCGAGTGCTTACTCATCAAACTGGCACTTTGTCAGCTGTACCATGCATATATGTATGTTTTCACTATTTTCTTTTCCTTCTTTTTTTGCAGGAACTTAAAGAAAGCTTTAACTATGGACTGTTTTGTCCGCCATCGAACGGAAAGGCTGGAAAATTTCTGGACGAAGAAAGACGTTTAGGAGACTATCCATTCAATGGTCCCGTTGGATATTTGGAGGTAAGTGATAATCGAACGATGAACAATTTCTTTTTCATGAATAGAAGATGAGAAGATTCCACTTTGGTTGCGTTAAATTGGGAAAATGTCCTCCAGGCGGATTTTGTTTTTATTGAAGGGTCTTTAGTTGGTGTAGGCGGAGTCTACCGAAAAATATTATATTTGATAGAATTTTTTTGGACTATCTGTAATGATTTTGATTGGATTTATATTGGTTTTTTAAAGAGTATTGTAGCCAATATCCATAAAATATGATTGAGTGATTTTAAGGATTTATGTACATATATTCGTGGAAACCGAATTTCACATGTAGAGAAGCAAATCACATTTCACCACCTCAAGCGTTTTTTGCTGAAAAGCGTGTACTTCTTTACGTTCGAAAGCATTTGCAACGCATTATATCTCTGTAGAAGCTGCCAATGAAAAAAAATTCAATAGTACCCTCGCCTTTGAAAAATTGCCGAAATTAAAGGTCACACATTCATGGCAAACTTTGGAATTCAAATTTGTGGTAACAACTCACCTCACCTAATTTCGATTTTTTAACATCTTACATAAGAATTTACATCGGTATCTAGTGAAACATTTGTGGATTTATTGTCGAGTTGTAAGCTGCATTCATGAACCGTTGCACCTTTTGCCTGTTTTCTATGACACTATTTTCACAATTAATGAATCCTGCATCATGCAAAAAAAAATATGAAAAACTTATTGACACAAATTTGCGTCAAAATAGTTTCAACATTTAATTGTTTCAGATCCAACGCTTAAAATAGATTTTTTTCGAAAAATCACTGTAATTTGCTAGATTACATGAAGGGTCCTGTCTTTTTAGGGCTCAATATTTTAGTTTCTTGCGATTTTTGGCTCGATAAATTTTTTACTACTGTTCTTCTAGGTTATTCCTTTTATTTGGTACCCAATGCAACTTTGTGCGGAAGACGAAATTCTTCGACATTTTCAATGAAAGTGATCTGCGTTTCGAAATCACATTAATGTTGCCATTTTTGAAATAAATCCATAGCCTCATGAATCCTTATGTTGTAAAGACATCAAAAAATTTATATTTTCCTGTGAGACGCAGGCGCCACGCGCCGGTTTTGGAGCGAATCTCGTGTGTCAGCCCTTAGCAGTCGGCCATCTTGGCAGACATTATCATTAAAACAACGTGTCAGCAAGGAAAACACTACGTGCGATTCTTTATTCATATTTGGGCATAATTTGGAAGCTTCAGTAATCAAGAGAAGTCAAAGGAGGAGAAGAAGCTGACCTCAACACAGGCCCGCAGCACAAGTTTATGTGAGAAGCATCACTATAGTACCCTAACCTACTTTCAGCGGCAAACTATCATCAGCATCACTGAAAGAACATCAATAAAACCCTCAAGGACACAGGATACTCAATTAACCAGCAATTGCTTTTGACGTGTGACTCCGTAATTTTAACCACCTTCCTGGTTCCTGGCGCAGAAATTGTACAATCCATTTTCCATTTAATATTTGTATTAGTCATTTATTTAACACCTTCTTTATAAGAAAACCAGCGTTGACAGGCAGAAAATAGGTTATACGTATAGATAGATGTCTTTCAGTTTGAGGATTTTTTAACTTTCTGCTGAGTTTTGTTTTTGCTTTCATTGTATATTTTTAAAAATGTGGTCACCTATGTCCTATGTTGAAAATGGGCAACCTTACTTCCATTTTTTGTTGCCTATGGCTTCATTTTTTGCTCAATGGATTGTCGGAAATAATTACTTCGCTTTATATTTTCAACTCTTATTTATATTTAAGAATTTCTTAACCATATTGGTTTTCGTTGGTTTCTTATCTCTTAAAGATGTGGCCTTTACTCTCCTCTCTTAAAAAACATTCAAAGTGCGCAAAATTCTTCTCTCTTGAGCATCCATCCATATATTTTATCATATCATCATATATCATAATATTTTATCAATAAGTTTTAACTAATGATTTTTCCATTTCAATTTCAGCTAAAATACAAACGACGCGTCTATAAAATGCTTAATTTAGATGAACGCCAATTGAAAGCACTACATACACGTGCGAATCTAAGGCGATTTCTTGAATGTATCAATGGCGGTCATGTTGAGAAAATTGCAAAAATGTGCGCAAAAGGACTCGATCCGAATTTCCATTGTCCCGAAAGTGGTGAAACGCCACTGACAGTGGCGACCGGCACTAAAAAACCAAATAAATTACTTATAGCTTTGGTGAACGGCGGAGCTTTATTGGATTATCGAACGAAAGATGGAGCGACAGCACTACATAAAGCTGTCGAAAAGGATTCACTGGAAGCTGTGACGTAAGTAGATCTAACTAGAAACATTTATGTATTGTAGATATTCCTATGCGGGTTTTGGGCATGCTATTGGAGTGAGACGTAAAATCATCAATCTATTTTGAATAAATAATAGACTAGCAACCGAAAATATAATTGGCTATCACTATAGTCAATTATTATGGTGATTTTCACATAAATATAATTGTATGAGATTAATATATTCTCCGTTTAAATAAGCAATTATTCTGTTCAATAGCCAACAACCTAGCAAGCAGCTTCTATAAACATTTTGCCTCCGGACTTTTTGTCCATTGAATGATAGCTCAAAAACCATCATCATCGAACCATACCTGCCATTTCAATACTACGTTATGAATATTTAGAACATACAATAGATCGACCCGCATTATATTGTACAAACCAATCAATTCATCCAATTCACCACCATCCAAATAAACTTCAAGCTCATTGAATTTCCATTGTCAAAAGAAATTGAGTTTTGACTACAGTTTACAAACATGCTTCATTTTCCACTCAAATACACCATAATTAATTTTCTGTAAATTTCGATTTGTGAAAGTTAATCATTGTAATTATTGTTGATTCTGCCATTGTTCTGGGATGATTTTCGCTTCAATTATTTTTCCAGCGGATATGGATTTCAAGCACACACTTGCAGAAGTTCCTAAAAAATTGAATAATATTCGTGGAAAGCCGATTTGTAGGAAATGTTAACTATTCTTGTGGAATATCAATAATAATAATCATAAACAAATGGCAGTTCTATATAATAGATTTAGTTTTGATTACAACAAATAGTGTTGCTCAAACTAGAAAAAATAAGACATAGAATCGATGAAGAACCAAAATGATAAATACTAGAGGCAGCATTGAGCAAATCTTTGACTTCAACCGAATTGAATTATTAAATGAAGTATATTAGACTTAAAAATAGTTAATATTTTCATAAAAAAGATGTGAAAATGGTGAAAATTTGTTGGTACTTTATTTTGGAACCATTGAATCATTCTCTGAATTCCAGTGTTCTGCAAGTTTCCATATTTGAGCCCCTACGTTTTTATCTTATTTGGCAGTAACATCTATGGTTCATTAAAAATTGTACTGTACTGAAAAACTTTAAAAAAATTTAAAGTTGTGAATGTTGTTTATTCTATTTTTATTGAAGTATGAAAAATTGTATGAGTAAAGTTTGTTGGCCCCTGCATCTAAGAATTATATTTAGAGTCCTTAAATGCATTTACTACAATATGGACACTATCTGTACTTCCAGGTTCCTTAAGATTCTATATAGTTTTTCTATACAAATTGGAATATTCTAATATTTCTATTCAACGGCGATTATTCATGTATTAATCTTTAGGCTAAATCCAAGTTGACATAATGAAGCTGCGTAACGTTCTCCAACTATGAAATAATTATATACAAACAAGCTATTTTTTTTATTTTTATAATGAATAAAAAAGCATCAGTTTGTTACGAGAGGATCATATGTGAAACTTTATCCATTTATTTCAGTTACTACGAAAGATTTAATACATTTTGCATATAATCAGATATCAAATTTTTACTGAGTTTTATATGTTGTTTTGAGATCAACTGCAAAATAAAGTTTTTCTAAAATAAAGCACTTAAGGGGTAAAAAAAGTCATTTTTTTGGGAATTTGTTTCTCAAAAACCAAACAACATAACGCAATTTGGTAAAAAGATCTAAATTGTACAAGTATTTGACATCCTCTTTGAATTTTTTCAGAACTTTAAAAAACAAAATGGCGTCTCCCTTGCATTTCTCCAGAAACGCCTTATTTTTTCATGGCTTCGCGGCCGGACCGTTTCCTCCTGAAATGTTAAGGTTATGGTTGTCAAACAAATAATTGTCAATAAAGCGTAATAACAGCCAGAGAAGTACGTAAAATAATTTTTTTAAATTGATTTTTGACAAAATGGCGTCATTTTGAAGGGGGGAAAATGTAAAAAAAAACGTAAAAAAACGCTCGAAAATTGTTAATAACAATTGAAATATGCAACATAAAAAATTTTTACGTACTTCCATGCAGCCACTAGTTTTGAACATATTGTAAAAATTTAAAGTAAATCGAACAAAAACTGTTTGAGAAAAGAGTCCGGCCAGTTTGAAAAACGTTGTTCCGAGATAAACGCGCTTTTCTCTGTTGTCCATCGACCGTTGATATAAGAATATCCACTTAGGTTTAAAAAATTTACAATATACAAAAAAACACCTTGTGCCCCTAATTTCAAAAACCTTCCCCAACGCTCTCTAAAAAAATATAATTACTATTTGCTCACTGTAATGACCATTACCATTATTAATATTTTTGTCATTTTTAACTTCCCAGTATATGGGAAGTTCTTGTAATCGCCTCGAAAATCTAAATTGAAATTTTCAACTTTTCTTTACGTTTTGAGGTCTATAGAGTATATATAAAGTGTTTTTAGAAAGGGAGATGTATGTGTGTGTGTGTGTACGTACATACGTACGTACGTTCGTGGACACTTTTTTCTACGAGCATAACTCACGTAAACAAAGTCGTATCGACTTCGTTGAGGTGTCAATCGAAGCGTCTTTGCAATCTTAAGAGCTGATTAGTTTTTGGGATACTTCGGTCGGGGGGGTTTGCTGTTTTGACTCTTTGAAGGTCATTTCTGTCATGCGTTTTATCTCGCGAACCAAACAAACGATTTGCATGATAGAGGTGTCAATCGACGCGTATTAGCATTGGTGTGAATCTATCAAGTTTTTAAAAAAATCGTTTTTAAGAAAAAAAGTGCAAAAAATTAGGGTTTTTTTCATAAACAATAAATTTTTAACCTGATTTGCGAAATTTAGTAGACAATGTTTAGAAAATTTATATACTCCAAACAATTTGTGTAGAAACACCATCAAAGCTTTTTCTCATAATAACGTAAAAAATTAAATTAAAAATAAAAAATTATTAAAAGTCATCATGATTTTCAAGGTCATTTTTATCATTCACTATATCTCACGAACCAGATATAATATTTGCATCATTAAGGGGTCAGTTGACGAGTATTAATATCTTTGTGAAGCTTTTAACATTACAAAAATTCGTTTCAGCTTTTTTTTAATTTAATAGAAGAAAATTCAAAAAATTAGTTTTTTTCATAAAAAATATTTTTTAACCTGATTTGCACAGCACAGTAATACCTGTTTATAAAATGTATACATTCTTATCAGGTTTTGAAGAGAAACCAGCAAAATTTTCTTCCTTGATTATGAAAAAAACTAAATGAAAAATAAAAAATCATTCAAAGTTACCATTTAAAGAGGGTTCATACGAATGCTTTTATTTTATTTTTTTATTCTAAAAAATTGTTGTAAATTCAATCAAAGTTTTAAAATATTTGCATAATTTGAACAGATTTTGAATAGTTTTTATAGTCTTTTAATTAAAAAAAATGCTTAAATTTGTAAAACCAACAAAAATTTTCAAGACCAAAAAGGCCCCCACCGATTGATCCGCATGAATATTCAATATGTCCTCATCGACCAAAAACCTTACGTAATCAATGGACCCTCCCGTGGACGATATGATTCATATTAACTCATTCCTGTTACTGCTATGGATACCTCTCATTGTTGTAATGTTGTTGATGTTTATGTAGATGTTACTGGGAAGTTGACCGTGTGGACCTCAAGGGTCGCACCTGGCGGCTTGTTATTATTATTATTTTGTAATATTTTTAACATTTTTAACATTTATGTACTTAGTTATCACTGGAAAAATGCTCGTGTATACCTCAAGTGTCGCACATTGCGGCCCGTTAACAACTTTAAAAAATAGCTCCATAAGAAATTCATTTATTTAAAGTTAGAAGTTTAAATATTTTTATTGAATGAAGCTGGCAAATAACGTTGCGTTTTTTATTTTAAAATAGTGTGTTAGGAGAATTTTGTGTGCTCGATCCAATTAATGTAAAATCAGGGGTAAACGCATCGATTTTGCCGCTATGCCGCGCTTTTCCCAACTTAATAAAAAATACTGAATTACAAAAAATCGATGCAGAGTGGGAAATTCTCCAAATCTAGGATATGGATAACTTTAATAAAAAAAACTATTTTGGGCAAGCATAAGTAACTTTAAAGAAGGAGATGGGTCACTTATATTTCCTACCCAAAGTAAATTAGTTTTCTACGTCTTCACAACGCCCCACTCTTCTGCAAATGCAAAAATAATATTTTCTACAGTTAGATTAATGTGTTATTAGGAAAGTTGAATTTCAGTTCTTATCGATATTCGGTCCAAAATTTCGATTTTTGCGATAGTTCTCCATCTACTACTATTTGTTCCAACCTTGTTGCATTCCTTCTTTCAACCACTTGCACTCAATCGCGGCGGCAGATTAATCCACATCTGCCCAGGTTAATTCCAGGAACATGGAATAGCTTTTCAGGGAAATCAATAATTGTCGTGATTTTTTAGTTAAAAAAATCTCGCAACTCGTCGAACTAACCAAAATCTTTCAAAACGGAACAAAATCAAAATAGAAACCTTCAAAACCAAATTAATTTGAAAAAATCGTGTGCTGAAAACGAAACCCCCTATCTATCCTCAAGCCATCTTTTCCGTGAACCCCAGACCTTGTGGTACATTCCAATTCCGTTTTAAGAGCCTTGCATTCAGCCCGTTTCATTATTGCGCCAAAACACGATGTCTGCCTCGCATCGTTTTAGGCCTTGACTTCAACAGCGTTTTCGTATGACTCGCTGTCACAGATCTTGCAGAGATCCTTGAATGCACCAACTAGGTTAATCATTACACGAAAGAAAGATTCTTTCCATCTTCTATGTTGATGCTCCAAACTGCAGAAACTGACATTGCTTAAAGCCTATAAAACCACACATCTAATCATTTGGAATACATAATTAGGCTACATAATTATGCTTAAACATCATCAAGCACGAAATAATCAAATCATTATTGGTTTATAATTATTGAAAATTGCTCACACCTTAATTCTAACTTCCATCTAATAACCAACCATAATTTCGATCTCAAATGTACCAACTCAACTTGAAATTAGAACTTTTTCTGGTTACATATTAGAAAAAACATAATCACCATAAACGGTCTCATCAGCACCATATTAGGGTCATGACTAAATCCAGAAGCTTTCAAAGCAGTGAAGTGGATCACAATCAGATTTCTTTTGATGTTAAACTAACAGCACCTATTCAAGTACGTTGTCGAAAAAAACTACTCAACCACCGCGATTAGGAATTACTAGTGATCATCCGCAAGAAACTGTGGCTTTGAAGTTGTCTCGATAAAAGGCTAACATCTTAAAGAAGTAGTTTTTGAATGGTTTTAGTAGATGCACATGACGGATGCAATGTGATGTGTTTTTTAGCTTAACACATTCTTAATGAGACAAGTATTTTTTGTAATTGTCGCCTTTGAATGGAAAGAGACTTTTTGCTTGCAAATTTTCTGGATTCTCTTCAAATTCAATTTGCTGTAAGTATTCGCTACTAAACAACAGACATTGAAATCTTGATCTTTCCCTTGCTTCTGCTTCACTAACATCTAGATCATTTAGCTTTCTTACTGTCGTGATCGTAGAATGTCGCGCCCAACGTGGGGTATAAAGTTCAAATAAGTAGTGGGCCCAAACTGTATGTTTTCAGTTTCAATCGATTGAAATGATATAGACTCTATTCTACCTGTGCTAGTTCTTCGTCTTGTAACGCTTGTATTTCTAGATGTTTGAAAAACTCGAAAAAAATTCTAAACTTACTTATTCCATCTACCGTTAAGAAAATAACGTTTAATGTTGTAAGCGTGCTCTGAAGAGTGTAATCACGGCCAAGTTGTATCTTCGTTCAATGGAATTAATCTCTAATTGGTGTACGTGTGTGTAAATGTAGATGCGCCCAACATGGGCGATGATCAGCGATGGCGAACTGATATCACTTTGCGTGCGAAACGCGATATCACCCTGAGAACGGTAAGAGGTTCAAATAAGTGGACTTACCTAAGTGTGAATCTAATGGGTTTCCACTTTTTCCGTCGATGATTCAATCTCGACGTTACTTAAGTTCTAATCTTTCTTCGTGGTCAAACACGAGACCGTGAAATGGGTAACTTTTTTGCAGAGTCGTCTTAGCACACACGGAAATGTGCATTTTGGTTCAGTGTGTGTCCGGGAAGCCTTAACCATTTTTATCGCTAGATCTATTGCTCTATTATTTTATAGCGATGGGCGAGCTCGACTAGCAGTTTGTTGAGGAATCAGAATGATTCTTGGTCAGTTTTTGTGGCTTCCGCAAGAAGTCAATGTTGGAGTGATGCAGAAACAACCTCCTTCGGCTCGAGTTCGTTTCTGAATGATGATCTGTTACTGAGATAAATCAGCGAATGATGCTAGATTCACTGTTGCGATGATTGCTCGCCAAGGTATTGCACTCCAGCTTATTCAAACATAAACTGATTAATTTTTTCTGTTGATTTCCAGATGATTAATCGAAATACTTTCATACATTCTATAACTCAATTGTTTCCGTTAGAATGATGATGAGTGGTGTGTTAGCTTGGAAATCGGGTCATTTTTTAATGGGCACATGTTGGTTGGATAGAGTTTTTATTCTAAATTACGTTTGAACTATGTGGGTTCAAGTATGTAGGGCATATTGATCATTGTGGCTTTTGATTGAGGTAACCAATCCAAGTTTAAATGTATTTTCTAACACGTGAATAGCACAATAGATACATTGCAAGAAGAATAGGAGCAACTGAGGTTTATCCCTTAATTGAAAAGTGGATCTGGTATTGAATAAAAAATTGCAATTTTTTTCCGTTCAATAATGGGCTGAAGTACATTTCCTCTTGTTAATTGAATCATGTTGATAATAATCTGAAGCAACTTTTTGCACAGAATTTGCTGTGCGTCCTAGTTAGATAAAGCCCGAAAATATTGATTACAAGGCCAGAAAGTAATTATTTGATCAGCTATGGTGGATTCAAAGCTTCTCATGCTTAATTTAATCCAAAATAAAAACTATTAGTATGAAAGGCATTTTGAGCCTCTCGTTGTTAAAGTTTGATGTTGAAAGTTAAGGAATAGTAATTCGCATTTTAACCCTTAACGTGTAACGTTGGGCCACTTGTGCCCGGCCGAAACTGACTACATCTTGTAGGGGGGAGGGAGTGGCGGTGCCAAACTAGGCTGGAAAAAATTGTACACTAGAAAACTACTAGCTCCCCAAGGGCCAACAGTTTAGTGCGAAAACAGCCGTTGCGAGAGCCAAGTCAAATTTCAAAAGTGCAGAAGTGACCCGACGTTAAAAAACACTAAATCCGCTTATGGTAGTATATTATATAACTCAAAAAGTACAAAAAAATATATTTTTTTCCAAAATGGCGGCCACACATGGCTGTTGTGTGATCCACCTTTAAAAAGTTACCGGTAACTTTTCTCTCGAACGGTCGCTCCTAGAACAAAAAACTAAATTTTTCCTTGAAGTGCATACTAATAGCTAGTGAAGTACGTAGGAGTAAACAGTTATATTGTTTAAACAAATTTAAAAATCGGCAATATAGCGATTGATTTTCAAAAAACAATCCTCAATAAAGTATCGTGAATATTTTCAAAGTTTTTGAGCACTTCTACGTACTTTTTTAAGGGCCGGAGACAAGTGACCCGACAATTCATAGAAGAAGTGTGAAAAACGACGTTACATGGCAAGGGTTATTTAATTTGTTATAAGAAAAACTGCAACAAAATGCTTCACCACTTCCAGCAAGCATGGTTGTAGACTAATGTCGAAGCAAAACTTTTAACATCTCTAGTAAAATTGTTCATGTTTCAACCTTTAAAATTTACATCTTAATTAAAGGATTATAAATTCAAATCTGTCGAATCAAACTAAGCTCAATCTTAATTATGGATAACTTAAATAGCTATGAAAGATTGAAAAATACTTCTTTCTTTAAATGTGTCCAACGATGTGTCCAACGAATTCGTTGATAATATTTACTCAACATACACATCTTATTTAAATCAAAAAACAAGCCTCCGACTGAAATGAACAAATTCGCCCAAACTTTTTAAAAGTATATTTTGTATGAACTCAATCCTAGCAAACTATGTTCATAATATTACGACGAAGTTCATGTTACAAAAGAATTGTGGCTACCATGATGTCTCTTAAAAAAACTAAACTGAAATGAATTTTAAAATTGTCCGATTTGTGTCAGTTTTATCCAATATTCAAGGTATACTATCCGGAAACCAAATATGACATTATTTATTCGGAGTAAGCTTTAGATTGAAAACTAACAAAAATAAACACAATTTAAATAAAACACGAACCTCAAAGTACCAACTATTGACCTAAATCATTGAAAATATTTCGGAATCTCCCTTTGTTTAATTTTTTTAAAGTTCTTGTACAAAGTAGAACCGTACACAAAAACTTAAAAATCGTAGACCTGTTTACCAGTCAACAGCAGAAGCTAAGATGTGAAAGTATTTCATTTTTCAAACTAAGGAGTACTGGTCTTAGCCCCGGCAGAACCCGTCTGCTAACAAACTGCTATTTTGTGTGATGGCCAAATAGTAGTACTTGTGTCCATCCTTTCCCTATAAGAACGAATTTCTAGCCTAACTAGGTTCTAAAATGATTGTGAACGATTAAAGGAAAGTTATTTTATGATCGAGTTTCAAAAAGTTGTTGTTTGAGCGATTTCCTTGAATACATTCGGGCATCAATAGTCTGATATCAACATTCTTCATAGCTTTTATGTCTTGATGGATGATGTTCGTCATTCAGGTCTTAAAGACTGTGTGAAAACCGATATAAGTGGCAATATTATAATATTTTAATGCTCATATTGCAACCCATATTTTTAATAGTATCGATCGTCTCATTCATCAACTTAACATACTACCTATTACCTGCCTATTACCAACAAACCTATATTAGAGTTGCATGGAAGCTGCTCATTCTCACTAACAGATAACGAAAAATTAGGATCTCCATAATATGAGAAGGACAAAAACATCATCATTACTCATGGCGCAGTTCATTAAGACACTCCATAAAAATGGTATGCATTTTCTGTATATTTCATGGAGACTCTCTAAATTGTGTACGCAATGAAGTCATTAGAAAGCTGGAATTTTCGACGAACCCCTTATTTTTGGGTAAATTCGACATTCTAATTTTTCGATATCTGTTAGTGAAAATGAGCAGCTTCCATGTAACTCTTACAGAAGAGTTAACAATAGGTAAGTATGTTGACTTAACGAATGAGATGATCGATATTAACAAAATTATGGGAGAGCATTAAAACACATTATAATTCTGCCAATTTTTGAAATGCAATTCTAGAAGTGAGTATAACTCTATAACTAGAGCGGACTCGCAAGTAAGTAATAACATTTAACACAAAATCAACTTAAGGGAAGTCCACTCCTAAAAATGTCTGTGCGAAACATTATTGCTCGAAAATTACTAAAGCTTTAGCTTTCAAATATCCAATAACTGATCTAAGCTTATTTTGTGTGAGATTTTAAAATGAAAGAATAGCTTAATTGAGTCGGATATCCATAAATATGTACCATACTGTTTTATATTCAAAAAGTGGCTTTTCTTGAAAGTATCTTAAAGTCTACATAAAAATTCTAGACAGCCACGGAAATGTACATGATTCGATGACAACCTTATCATGGCATAACTTCCAAGAATCACACAATTAAAAAAATAAGATTCTTAAATAAATTAAATTATATAATTACAAAATAGCGATAATGATACCGTTAGTGCTACTGTTTTGTATGAAAAATTTCTACTATATAAAAACTTGTATGTTTCACCAGAAAATTATTTATTTAAATGTCGGAAATCGGATATAAAGCATAATTTCACACAAAAACCTGGCAATTAGACGAAGAAATTTAGATCTGTACTTCCAAATAATTATGTTTTCCATATTAACCTTTTTTCACATAAAATATGGAAACAATTATGCAACCTAGTGTCTCCTAAAATCATTTTAAAAAAAACTGCTTCAAAAAAATAAATGTCTTTTTGGGCAAGCATAAAACAATTGTTGGTTTCAATCAATCTTTCGATAAGTTTTTTTTTAAATATATTCACACACTAGGTCTTTTCCGTTTCCTTCTTTAATTGATTCAACTTTATTTGTTATCTTACGCAATTTTATTGATTCACAGACGGTTTTTTCACCTAATTGGAACTTTTTAACTTCAGCTAATCATGATAGACTACATTATAATGTGTTTGAGATTATCTATGTGCCAAATTTGTCTACCTAAATATTCAGATTTAAAAATACAATCAAAGTACATCCCGGAAGCATAAAAAGTGGTAACACCTACAGTCAATTTAATAACCAATGTGCCATAATCTCCTATTGAACTGGAGCCATATAAGCTCCATAACAAATTCTATGTTTCAATGTTACCCACAAACTCTTTGCTGGTAAAACACATTTGCTGGTAAAACACATTTGCTTGTCAAATGTTGTCACATTATTGTAAATCATATGATAAAACACGCAACTCATTTTATCCTAAATCATAATGTAATTCCAAGTGTTGCGTGTAGGGAATACCATTCAGAAAAAAATTGTACTCATACGAGTTTACTAGTGAATTGTTTCGCCTTGAATGAATTGTAAAAGTATTTTGATAGTAGCATTGAATTGACCTTTGAGGATTATCCAATTTATCACATACTCGTTTAATATTGTATGTGTGTCATTAATCATGAGACAAACCGAGGACTAAAAACGAGTTATGTAAACTATCAAAATTACATATGGATTTCGCCAAGTATTGAAAGAATTTAGTAACATAGGCACAGATATATCAGTTCCATTAATTTCATACGTAGGAACAATTATGCATGCTCGAAAATTAGTTTTGAATATCTTAATTAAACTATCCTTTCGATTCTACAATTTTCAGAAAAAAGAATTGCTTCTTCCAAATATTTAAATGTGTTTTTTTTAATGGAAATTATAAACTACTTTTTTAAAGTTTGTCAATCATTTTCAAGTTTCTTCAATTTCTTGATAACAGAAACATTCATTGGGTTGAATATCTTCAAATTTTCGTATAAAACACATTAATAAATAATCCAGGAAAAACAAAGAAGAGAGTATCGAAAGCAAAGGTATAAAGGATACAATTAAATGTCAAGGCTCTAAATAATGTATGCGAATCGGTTTTACATACAAAAAACTTTTTCAAACATTTTTTTTCCAAATCATGTCCGCTAAAAATAAATAAAACATGTTTGTTTCTGGAAAATTTTACTGTGTTCCAGATGTTTGCAAAATATTGTTTTCGCGGCCTTTAAACACGTGCAGAATATCCACCCTGCGATGGTGAAATCATTGAGAAACTCTGAAACTTTATTTAGATTTTATATTAAATTTTAGCTCGTTACAGTTTGTTCCCATTCTGATTGTTTGCATTTCTTGAGCTAAAAATGATGTTCAAAAACAACAAATTTAATTTTTATGGAAATATTTTAAATACATTTTGCGTAGATGATTTTCCCCTGTTGATAATGCGTGAATCGAAATGAATAAACTTATTCACTTTTTCAACAGGATTAATAACTTTTGCCTTCTTCGTTAAATATGAATATTTTGTTTGTATTTTCTGTATCCATGTGGATACCAACTTTTTCAACATTCTCATATTTCTATAGGCTAATTTTTCGGTACTTTCACATGTTGTATACTTATTTGAATTTATCATTTTCACAATTTGGAACTACGCAATTTGAGATAATGCTATACAAACATAAGATCCGCAAATTTTCTTCTTAAAAAAATTAAAGAGTATAATTCAACAAACTGTTGAAAACAAACATATAAAATTACGAAGATTGTCCCTAATTAAGTACACCAGCCTAAAATGTTATAAATTGCTATGAAATAAACAATTTTGTTCTGTAAAAAGTTCTGCACCATGAAAGGATTAGATTTATTTTCAGAATAAGAATTTTGTCGCTCTAATAAAACACCAGGATAGATTCCCATAAATTCAAACAACGGAAAGAAGATACAATTCGGCTAACCCAATCCTTTGTAGGAAAATATATTCAATGCACTATTTGCCAAGAATATAAGACTCCAGGATATGGCATTTTCTTATTATAAATGGCTCTCAAGTATGAATAATCTATCAGCAAAATAGCTTTCGCCTAACCTTTTCTTCAAAGGAATCAAAAAAGCATTAGACTTTCAATTTCTTCCAGATCTACAAACTTACCTTGGCCCATAAAAACAATCTTCGGCCAATATTCCATTGAAGAGCAAATCAATATAAGTATGTGCATCCCGGAACAAATTTAAATAATTTAACTAAGTTGCTTACTAGGGTCAAAAATAACCACTCACCGTTATTTTAGATAATTTGAAAGAAGTTTCGACTTCTTGAAAACTATTATTGCCACAAAAGTTGAATGTGTTCACAGTTTTCAGCATTTTTGTAAAAAGTTTTCTATATGACATTCTGTTTTAGGCTGTGTACAAAAAATAAATTTTTAATTTAAACTGTCGTTCTATTTCCTCAAAAATCCAATATTTAGCGTTTTTAAGGGCAAGGATATTTGGCGAATACATAAAGAAGTATCCCACTCAATTGGTCTATTCTAACGGTACTTTTGTTAAATTATAACGTGAGTGACACCCCAAATTATTCAAGCATGTAATACAACGAGTTATTTGCGAGCGAAATTGTTACAAAATTCGAATTCAACTAGACTTTCGCTTTATTGACCACGGAAACGATAATCTTCCATTCTACCAAGTCGGAAAACAATGCTTTCCAAACTAGATTTAACTCAATTAGGCCAGTGTGTCCGGCTCGTTGCTTTACTCGGCGGTTATCACGCCTTTCCTTCAGGAATGTTAAGGTCATGCAATGTTGGGCCATTCACTTATCTAGATACCATCGCTTTATCCCATCTCAGCATAGCTACACGCTGATATGATGTTAAAGAACATGGTTTGGTCATCGCTGGGTGAAATTTTCGGAAAAATATGGAGTTAAAAAGGATTAAAACTTTTACGGCGACGCTGTGTCATATGACAAGCTAATATCCTTACTCGGATGTTTTTAAATAGCAGAAGCATTTCTTCATTTTCGCGTTTATACATATATGTATGTACATATGTATATACATATATAATCCTGTCTACTGATTTGATGATCGGCGAATACAACTACCTTATGACCGAATTGATAGCAAAGTTCATGGAGTACTGATTTGATTTTCTATATGTACATACGTTGTTCCACATTTTATGCATGAAGATCAAAGGAGCTGCACACAATTTTTGTCCATTGAAAGGCGTTCTAATACTTGTAACAATTCGGCCGAAAATCGTTTGCAAACAAGAACTACATAAAAAAATTAAACTTTCTTAATCTGCATATTGATAGCCTATGGTAAAAACTGTTTGAGCTTCTAAGGCTTTAATAAAAAAGTATTCATTTCTATTTAAGAATGCATCAAGGACCTCAAAGTACACTTTCAGATATGCAATGCTTACTTAATTTATGTTATTGTTGTGATTTATATGCATATACCTTCTAACAATTTTCTTTAAATTACAGAACCCTTCTTGAATTAGGTGCATCGCCTAACTACAAAGATGGAAGAGGATTAACACCGCTTTATTTATGTGTAACGAAAAAAACCGATCCAAAGATTGCTGAAAGTTTATTACACGATCATGCAACATTAGGTACACAAGATAGTCAAGGTTGGCAGGAAGTACATCAGGTAAGTGGGAAAGAAAAACTTATCTAATTTTGAATGATTTTTTTTAAATCTACAAAGCCTGCAGTATTTTGAAATTCAGTTAATTAATTATAGGATAAGAGAGTGATATGAAGTAGCTTTTCAATGTGTACTTTTCGAGAGAAAAATGGTATTGGTTTATAAGGAAATCTATTATGAAGCAAATATGAGTATATCATATGTTGATTGCCAGAATAAATTAATGCGATCGAAATTGACTAAAAGTTGAATGCCTAATTTCCATGTACGTAAGAAAACCTGTTGACTTCAAAAAGGGGTAACAATTATGATATAAAAGCTCCAACTTCGCCATAAAATTCCCGCATCAAGGCAAATGAAATTATTATAAACATTTATGATCTCAAAAGTATTTCTAAATTTTATGATGGCAGTATATTCCTTAAACGTTCACTCTCCCACTCTACTGTTTCCACAAGTTTATCAGTAAGATATGTCGAACGCAGACAATTTTCTATGTCAATTTCAACTTAGCACGAGGACTCAATAGACTAACGATGTCTTCGCTGAACCGACCACAAATGTTTATTTTGTCTCAATTTCATAAGACTGCTTATTGTTTGCTTGGTCATCTATTTGGAAAAGATATTTAACAGCCACTAACATATAGAATGGCGTTTCACGTTACTGCTGTCGATAAGTAGAAGATTAAGTGTTATAGCAAAGACAAGCCGTCAAAGGTCTGGACGTTTTGTTTAAGCAAAAATTGACTAATTGGCGCCGACATGGGTGGTTTCTATTTACTCAAATACTTGCTGATATTTTAAATTTTTTTGAGATAGAATCGTTGATAACGGACATCTTTAGTTTTGAAGATGGATGTGGATGATATATGGATGGTTTTCAGCTTTTGGCTAGTTCTGCTCATTGAAATTGATGTTTCCATCGTTATTTGGAATGCACGATTTGAAGAGGTTCTATTTTACTTAAAATCGAATAATGAAATATTATTTCCAACCCAGCAAAGGCTTTCAACTGTCTTCTTAATTTATCGAGTTTGGTGGATGCAAACAAAATACATTCACAACAGGAGCTGCAAAAATAAGTTCAGCGCAATCCATTTAAGTATTTCTTATGGTTAACATGAGTAATTTAGTTTCGCACGTGAACCCTACTGCATATTTTTATTGAGAATACAATACTAAATATAGAATTTTTATGTCGTCGAGTGTTAAATTTTATTGGAAATGGTATTACATTTGTTAAGTGGCAGATCATATCGTCGTAGGCCATTTAACATACATACATATTTGGAAGTGTTCTAAAAACTATCGACGAAACTCTCACTTGGTCCTTCTAATAAAAATTTGATTCATGACTTTTTTTCCGTATTTCCTGAAAAGAATATAAAGTTTTATTTTAAAAAATGTCTGATAGAGAAAGTAATAAAATTCAATTCAGCCCCAGCACGTTTTTGTATCGGTTGTAAAATCTTCGAAAGAATTGTTTATGATGATATTATTGATAACTTTGAGTATTACTTATTCAGATAGCAACATAATCTTCGAATAAATGATCAATATACACACATACATATATGTATGTATGGATTACATACTATATACATAGTTTCGAAGAATTTTCTAATTTTTACGGCTGATTATATTAAATCCTCTTCAGATATGTTACCTTTAGTTATCAGCAAATATTTTGTGCTTATTGTTATCTTGCTATGTAGAGTTTTAATGTCTTCTGCTGCTGTTGCTGTCAATATAAAATTTAACATTAAACTAGGCAAGATAATCTTTAGAATGAAACATTTTTTTACCCTTTTTTGCTTTGTGGCATGGCGCATTTTCCTGTTGAAATATTAAGTCGCACGTTTCTCCGAAAAGCTTTAGCACACTAGGTTCCAGGTGATGGTTCAAAACATTTAAATACACACCTGCGTTCATATTTCTTTCCACAAATGCTAACTCCCCAAGCTCATCGCCAGATAAACAGCCCCAGACCATTATATCTTCTGATTTGCGAGGTAGTGCCTGCATGCACTGGTCACTGAGCCTTTCTCCCGGTCTTCGACGTACGCATTTCCTCACATCGCCGACATGCAGTTTAAATTTGAATTCATCTGAGAAGATGACCTGGTACCACATCTCCTCAGTCCAATTTTGATGTTCCTGCGCCCAAATCCTGCGAGCTCGTTTGGCCGAAACAATAAGAAACGGTTTTTAGCACAGCGTCGACTCCTCAAACCGGCTTTTATGAGCCTTCTTCTCACTGTGCTTGAAGAAATCGTTTTGCCTGTAGCATTGACTAAATCGCTCCTTAAGTCCGAAGATGTTTTAAAACGATTCCGTATGCTTTGGACCTTCAAAAAACGGTCATCCACTGAAGTGGTCTTCCTAGGCCTTCCGGAACCGCTTTTTCTTTTCGTTGTGCCTGTCTCGCGATATTTTTTCAATTTCCAGGCCACCGTGCGTTGGGAACAACCCACTCGAGCTGCGATAGTTCGAGTTGATAACGTATCCTTAGACATCAACAATATACTGCTTTTTATATCAGCACTAACTTTTCCTATTTTGTGCACTTGTAGCTTCAAATAACAACCTTAACTAAACTATAAAAAAATCGTCTAAGACCTCAGCTATTTTTAGACTCTTAAAGGACCTAGGTAATACCAAAAAGAAATTAAAGGTCATTGCTTTCTTGGAATTTGTCAAAATATGGGCATTTCCAAAAATTTGTAGGGTGAGCAAAATTTTTTGCACAGTACTGTACCTAGTCGTGCCATAAATATTGATACAATATGTTTTAACTTTAATAATAAAACTACTAGTTGGATTTTAATGTTTTTTACCATTTATTGTAAAACTAACACACTACATAATAAAAAAGAAATTATTCAAAATGACCGCCTTTTGCTTGAATACAGCGCCAAAGTTTGTCAAGCCACTGGTGTATTCATTCTCGCACGACTTCCATCGGGAAATTGTCCACAGCTTTTTTCAATGCCTGTTTTAACGACTCCAGGTTGTGGTGTCGTTTTTTGCAGACCATACCCTCTGATACTGACCACAATTTGTAGTCGAGTGGATTAATATCTGGACTGACTAATGGCCACAAATTAAAGCTGATAAACTCTGGCACATGGCTCCCCAGCCACTCTTGTGTGGTTTTCGGCTTGTGAGAAGGCGCAGAGTCTTGTTGGAAAACATATTCATTATTTTCAAACATGGTTCGGCTTAAGGGCTCCACTACCTTCATTAAGAAATCCGACTGATAGTTTTTAGCAGCTGTTTCGACGCCCTTTTCACAGAAATGGATAGAAGTGACACCTTCGTAGGACACTCCTCACTAAAAAATCACTGATGCTGAATAATGTTCTCGTTCAACCCTCGGGGTCTTTTCAGTAGCCTCCTTAGAAAACCGTGCAAATATCCTATCATTTTGTTTGTGGAAGGATTTCTCCACGGTAGAGATTTCCTCGTCGGTAAAAAGTATTCTTTTGTACTGCCCTATATGGTTTTCTGATTGCGGACAGGATTTCTTGCAATTCTGAACCTTACAGTTTTGATGGCTTGTGGCTTACGAGCCGAGTGAGGTCTGCCTGATCTTTTGCGGTCTATTACATCTCCATCTCATGAATAACTCTATAGTTCGATACACGAAAACACACGTGATTCTAAATGGCTCTAGTGTTTCGAAAATTCGGCCTTTCTGCATTCCACATTTATGTAAAGCAATCACAGCCAAGCGGTTCTCTTTGCTAGACCACTCCATCGTAACGACTCAAGCTACACTGACAATACTTGGCGCGTTTTTACAGGATGTGTCAACAATCAGGACTACCAACATAGCAATTAGCTACCTGCAAGCTATCATCCACAAGGGCGGCATTTACAGTTGTATCAATATTTATGGCACCACTAAGTATTTATTGGGTTTCATTTAGTTCGCTTTGTTCCACAAAACTCAAGACATTTTTTACCGTGCAGTATTTGAAAATTCAGTTTATACGCTCAGTCTGAAATATAGTGAAATGTTGCTCGATTTTCTTGACTTCTGTTTTCGAAAATGACACCTTTTTGAATGGAGCATTTTCTAGTCTTCTGGTTGTAAGATACTGTACACTGTCAGCACATTTGCTTTAATTTTGTGTAGAAAAGGTGTCCTCAGATAACTGTTCCTGTGTCAGCTGTACAATTTTAAGACCGCAATTCAAAAATACACATAAGTATGTGTATCCACTTCAGTATTCTCAACCGTTAGCACGTGTTTCTTCTTCTCTGATCCTTCCTTTGCTCAACCTAACGTCTGTTTTGATTTTCACGTTATAAGGCTTATGAAACATCTTCATAATTTTTTTCCATTATCGTTTCTTTAAAAGGATATCGTTCGGATGAATTTGAATGGAGTCTTTGGGGTATATTATTAGGCTAAAGTCTGTTGAACGATATAAAGAAATTTGATATAAGTTTTAACCATTTGATTTGTAAAAGTTGTTTAGTTGTTTTTTAGTTGATCTTTGAAACTAGCTACAGCGCTTCAAAATTGGCAAATATAAAAAAATCAAAAAAAAAAATCAAAAAAAAACCATGCATTGAAAAGCTACCTGAAACACTCAAAATATTTCTTCTTAATTATCGGTAGAGACTATCAAAATATGGTGGTAAAATTGGTAAAAGGTGACACCTCTACGTCCCTCCACTAGTTTTAGAATGTCCTTTTAATTAAAACGATTGACATTTATTCCGTATTTATCGAAAACTTACACATAACTAAGAAATCAAGTTCAAATTCAATTGAAAACGACACGAAAATTACTTGTTTTTGTTGTTGTTGATGATGATAAAAACGAGTAGCCCTTCTTTAACTGTGTTTTCTTATACGTTTTCTTATTTATATCTTCCCTATTATGTGCTATGATAAAACAAATCCTAGGCCTGCCGACATGGTCTTGTACACCATTTGGAACATTTATTGTTTTATGGTGCGGACATGGATGGCCGTAACGCTTCGGGCAATACACCTCTGCATGTTTGCGCTGTTAACAACCAAGAGGCTTGTGCTAGAATGCTTCTGTTTCGTGGCGCCCAACGTGGTGCACTCAATTATGCAAATCAAACACCTTATCAGGTATTTATTGTGTAATTTTAGAGAGTTTTTAAAAGATATGAATGAAATCTGCAAATTTAGTGGATTCAGCTGATTTTTGTTTGGAAAGTGTTCAAATATTTGAACAGATAAATTTATTTAACAATTTAATAGAAGCATCTGAAAAATAACTTCCTCTCTAAAATACATGTTTGAACACTTTTCAATGGGAATCGATTTTTGATTGATGTTTTCATGGTGACTGTACTATCTTTGATCTTTCAATATTAACTGGGAACTTGGTATGAAATCTATATCCTCACCTCGACAGTTTTTTTTAATGATTTCATCATACCAGCTTAATTTACATCATCCTTAATCGGTTCTAACGTTTCGATTTTCGAAAAACAGGTTGCCGTAATTGCTGGAAATCTTGAACTAGCCGAGATGATTCAAAACTACAAATCGGATGATATTGGTAAGTAGGATTTCACATGTACATATCTTTCATTCCCATTTCATTCAAAATCCCTTTCTTTGAATATTGTTCCTTCAATGTTTTATTTGGAAAATCGAAACACAAAGTTAATGTTATTACTTCTTCTATATTTACTGTCAATGCTGATACGATGCTATTAGCAGTTAAAATTTAACTTGAATTTAGACAATGTTCGTTTGTTTGTTTGCCACTACGTTCGTGAGTATGTTCGCTCAGTTGTTTCTTTAGAGGAACGTTTGCATTGCCGAGAATGTTAAAGATATAATACGTTTTTCGAATCAAATTCATTAAGCAATATTTTTTCGCATTTAATTCATTTCATACTCGCGTAGAATAAGGCTCTAATAAACATAAAACAATTATCATGTTTCCTGTTTGCGTCGTTTCTGTTTGTTTCATATCAATTCGTCATGCATTTCTGTTTAGTTTATGTTGTATTTAAAGATAAATAGTTTTTTACTTTGTCGTTATCAAGTTTACCATTAATTTTGTTGCAAACATGTTCATCTGATCTGTATGTGTTATTCTATTCGACAAGCAGCAAAACATTGTTAGCCTTAGTGACATGTTTGTTCATCCTCTTTAGAACTATAAATGTAGTATGAACATGAATACGTATTTAGGCGAGATTAGATGCTTCGATTGTTGTTCATGCACGTTTGTTACTTTGAATTGGACATGCAAGACAAGTTTTTAATGAGATTACTCCAATAGATTCTTGTTCACTTCATATTCATTTCATCTACATAGCCCTCATCATATACCATAAATACATAAATTGAAGATTTTCTTCATAGATTGATTTAAATAAAGTTTTTATTGAACCGATCCATCTCATATTGTTAGCTTTAGTAGAAGCGAATTTCTCCATATCAACTAGTATATAAGATTGTATGTTTGCAGAGTAAGTATACATGTTTTTCGTTTCGGATATTGTGTATATATTATTCACCTGCCCCAAAATGGATAACAATATCACGAAAAACAACAGCATGAAGCTTTCACAAAAAATATGAGAATTGAATTTCTTTTAAAGCACTTTCAAAAGAAATTGGAGCATTGGGTGTTTTCCACTTTAGGAGTCTATTAAAATTTAACATTTGGGGCAATTGATAGAGTTCGGAGCCATCCATCAAATTTAAATACTTTCCAAACATTTCACATTTCTGAATATATGTTGTTGATTTCTGAACATAAATCCTCTTATTGATACAAAGAAATCTTATTTTTTGCAACTAATCTACAAAATAAATCATTCAAATGTAGTTATTGATTCTACTTCAAATATCAAGCAGGCTATTTTCTACCAAAATTAATTTTCTAGACGAAAGCATTGATTAGAATGCATAAGTTTATTTCCTCATTATTACTTTGAATATTTTTGAAATTTAGCTTCGATAAATCGCAATAGTTGAATATGGTCCCTTAAGCAGTTTTGAAATGTAATTATTGTACGAAATTACGTCAAATTTACTCGAACTACTTTCACCTATAGTTTTGAATTTTTATGTTTAACTATCGATTAATCTTAGGAATATCTTCACGACTTGTAATTTTATTAAGGAGGAGTATGGTTAATTCTACATATTTTAAGCATATTTTTTAGTTGTTGTTTTTTTTGAAAATATAGATTAAATTTTGAATAAAGTACATAATAATAAAATTTTTCAAGCGTATTCTCTAAAATTTTCGTCGAAAAATATTGATTATTGAGCCACTGACAGCAAATTTCCGTACACACCTTAAAAAAAGTAATTTTGCGGTACCCAGCATAACTCATCACTCGATCATCTGATGACAAAAAATCAAAAAGATTTCGTTAGCTTATGAGTTTCACGTCGAAATATATTTTTTTAACGATTTTTCTATTTCTAGCATCAAGTAGAAGAATGAATTTTTCAATTTGTCATTATAAAACAAATTATGATCTTTAAAAATAACAGATTTCGACGTGGTTACCTCGTGATTTATGTACAGAATAAGTGTGTAACATTTGAAAAAGATCGGATAAGTAGATTTTGAGTTAGAGCGTTCACCGACTTTGAAAAGCTAAGTGTTGGGAAAACGCGTTTGAAAAAACAGAAACAGCCGATTTTCAATTTCTAGCGCGTCGAAGAGCAGAGTTTTAATATCCTGTAGCTTCGTCAGATTTGCTCAAATAGACCTAAATTTTCAATTGAATACTCTTGAAGAGTTCTACTATCGAATAAAATAATGCAAAAATCAAGAATAAAAATAAAACATAATACCATACTCCCCCCTTAAGGTACTATTACACTTCTCAAGGCCAAAAACCAATAATTTTCAACTATTTTTTTTTAGAGCTAGCTCCAGAGCAATAAATCCAAATCTTTTTACATAATATTATTTACATCGTCAAGTGTTTAAAAACTTTTTTTTTTGTTTTTTTAATTTTGTATCTTGCTCACATATAGCCTCAAAGTCGAGCACAAAAAAGACTGCCTTCCTGTGCAGGGATTACCTCATGATTGAAACATCTAAAACAAAAAAATCAAAAAGGGTTTTGAAGATTTAATGCTCTCAAATCAGATTTTATCACTTACTGTTTTATCAATAACTGCTTTCGTACACAACTAAATAGACACTGAGGATGAAAGGGAAAGTTAACAATACACATACATTAAGAAAGAAACCGGTATTTTGGAGAAAGGATTCATATAACAGCTGCGAAAGAGCGTACAAAGAGGCGTAGACGCGCATCGCTTAAAACTGCTATAAAAAATTTTCTATTAAGAATTTCGACATAATATTTTAGGAGGTGACTTTTAAACGTGTAAGTAAGCGAAAAATGTAAAAAAAAAACAAAATCGATTTTTTGAAATTTGAGAAGTATAATATGTATAATATAAGTGGATAAAAGAGATATGTCCAACTATTTATGCCATTCAGTAGCACTCGTAGCCAATAAAGCATTTCATCAGTTACCATATTTTTAAGACGCTAAATTTAGTTATTACATATTCAAATTATTATTCAATAAATTTAGCATCGCATCGCATCGAAAAGTTTTACTATCAAACGTAAACAACTCCATCAAATATGATTCGATAGGTTGCAAAGTAGCGAAATTTTAATATAACATAATAATATATTAATATAACATAAACATTATCACATCACAATCATTAACATTTCAATATGCCATACTCGATTCCCATTTAATCGCAAACACTTCAAAAGTAATTATGTTAATTTTTGCAACAATAATATATAAAATTTTTTGCGCACAACAAAACCGCAAAGCTGTTATCGCTTAGAGCTACCATTTAATTTATACGATATCACAAAATGCGAAGAGCTCACGCGATCGCATTAAAAGCCAATTATCAATTGGCTCCAAGAAAAAGAAGGAAAAAAATAGAAAGGAATATAAAGGAAAATGAACATGAAAATCTTCGAAGTATGCGTGTTTTGTTGGGATTGAAAATGAGGTCAATTTGTCCTAAATTTGCGGTCATATTGCCGCAAAACTTTTTGAAACTTTCATGATTCTGAGAGATTCTTACGGCTCACTTATGTATGTATGTTTAATTCGGATGGTATCTTGAGTAGAAGTAGATGTACTCGTATCTAAAGGTCAAAAGTATTCTGATGAAAATATATTTTAGAATTGTTTAGTAAGCATATGTTAGAATATTATTATTAGATAAAACTAATTCAGACCTGCATTTCTTTTGTTGGCACTTTTTAATCGATTGCTAGAAATTATTATTGGCCTAATTAAAAGATTAAAATTCAGAAATGTTGTCAACATTTATTGCTGCATTAAGGGAGGGGTAAGGTTAATTCGTACCAATAAGGCATGTTTTTGTGAATTTTTTGTGACGACACAGTTAAAATCTCTGTGTTAAAACCAATTGTACATTAAAGTATGACATTCGAAGAATATTGTATAAAATTTTCACGAAGAAATATTAAAAAATAAGGCAATGGCAGCAATTATTCGGACTTGTCTCGGAAAAAAGCAGAATTGCGGTCATTTGGAATCAAGAAATCAAAATTCATTTGTTGTTCCCCCAGGCAACGCTGAAAGGGTTTTTGGAAATTTCAATTTTTCACTTTTTTGGAACACTTTGAAGGGAAAAACGCGATTTTTTGCGAAAAAATCGGCTAATTTGTTATTGTAAAATAAAAATTATTAACAAATTTGAAAAAAAAACTCTCGATCAGTGCAGAAGTTTTGGAATTATGAGGGGCACCGACTTTGAAAACGTGAGTTGTGGGGGAAACGCTTTAAACGCTTTTAAACACTGAAAAATCTGGTATAAAAGGTTTATAATCGAATTTTATCATAACTTCGTCAATTTTTCTCCAATCGATTGGAAATTTTGATACAATATTTTTGAGATATTATGCATTCAGTTAACTTTTTTTTTAAAAATGCCTTTCAATAAGCTAGAATAGAAAATAAATTTGCTCCTATTCCAAAAGAACTAATTCATTTTACATGTTGTGGCTGGCTAATAATACATATTGAAATAAAGCATCATCTCATCCTAGAAAAACTTGACTTCATTTAAAATGAAAACATACATATGTTCTATTCGAAGATCTTTTTATGTCCAGACCAAAAATGAATCACATCCAATTAAACCTTTAATTGAAATTAATTAGAGAAATGGTTTGTCTATGCACGGTAACCTACCAACAATGTGTAATTTCTTGAAAAATAAACATTGAAGCACACCATAAAGGAAGCAAAACCCAGCACAGACATAACAATCAAATGACCTCATTCACGTTTGTTGGTCGTGTGTTGTGTCGAAGACACAAACCAAATTCAAGGTCAATGACGATTAGCTTAGTTCACTGGCTCAGACAGAGGCTAGGATTGAAAACAGGATGACCTTCGCGAGTAAATGGCATAAATAGCGACAATTACTATAAAAGTCATGACAACGTGACAACAATCAGACAAGTCGTGATTTGATTAATTGTTTGTTGATTATTCGTGTTTGATTTGTTTAATTCAATAAATTGTAGCGATGACTAAAAAGCTGCAAGTGTTATAAGCTGTACACTATGCAAAAAGAGATTTAAATAAATTTAAGAACATTTTTCAAGAAAATATCATTAAATTTGTAGATCATCATCTTAGGTACCACATGCGCCTTGTTTGAAAAATTAAATGAACAAATTTGAATAGAAACAAATTAAAGTAAATGTTAGTAGGAAGTGTGGTTTCGGCGTGTCGGATGACATCCTCTTCAGGTGCTGTCACTTGTCATCCATCAGCGGACAGCACGACCACGGCTGGCTTGTTGATGGATTAAGCTCGTTATATTTCAACTATTTTTTAATTTACATCTGCGAGTTATAACGACCGTCAATTGATTCGCATATATGCCTATGCTTAGCGTAACACATGTTATAAAGTAAATGGTTTTGTTTTCATTATATTCAAAAAACGCTAACTGCACTGATAACCTCAATGGGATCAGCTTGTAGCACAAAAATAATAGTGAAACAATTCAAAGTGCCCGCAATCAAACCATTTTTTAATGAATAGGTACAAGTTTTCAGAATCTGTATTTTTTGTATATGTATGACCCAATTCTCTCAAAATGATAACTCATTAAGCGTAATGTGGCGCACATCTTCAGAAATTCTATGGGGCTTCTAAAGACCACATATTTCAAAGTTTCTCACTTCTTCGTCGGTTAATAGGTCAAAATCAATTTCAAAAAAAATTTGTGTTCTCACACTTATGTTCCAGATTTTGCACCTATACTTGAATTCTTTCAATTTCCCCATACCAAATTGATCTCTTCCCATTCACACTTATTTTATTTAAAAGCCGTCAATTATCTTTTCTACCTTCATTGAATTCCATACGTCCATTACATCTCTTCGTAAGAATATCAGTGAAGAATTGTTAGCTTTCCTCGAGACAAGCAAGTAAGTGTAGTGGTGGTGCTTGAATCGTTAAGTAACCAACACAAATCAAGTCATAGATAGACCATCTTGTATCTAATGCTTCGTAGAAAGAAAGATGCTGTAATTACCAATCGTTCTTCTCAACAAGCACTAACAGTCCATCTAGATAATGAATGTGTTAAATTAAATTAGGTTTCCAGGACTGTGGATTGAAATTCAGTAAATAGATGGGATCTCGTTAAGCAAATGGGAATTTGCTCTATTTTAATTGGTTCTTAAACATTTCGAATCATCAGAGTTATAAAAAGGCAAGTCGAAGATCATTTATTAAAAGGACGTTATAAACGTTTTATTTCTGCTACCATAAACAACAACTTGCTGTTATAAAGTAAAATTCAACCATTATAACTTTATATTAAAGTTTCACAAATCACAATTCGATTAGACACCAACAAACAATATACGATTCATAAATTTCGCAACTCAACACCTATTAACATCCTTAAAAAAATATCTTCTATTTGAGCTCCGTTCGTCCGTATCTGCTTCTGAGCTACAAAATAAATCACATCAATTTTCTTAAAAGCATCTGAAAATTAACTTTTTAAAGAAAGTGGAAGTAAATTGACGCGCTGGGGAACATTTAAACGACCTTTTGACTTAGATATTGACCCAATTTGATGTGCTATTTCAATAAAGGAGCATAGCGTCTAGCTCTTTTTAATTATGTTGTTGGTAGTTAGTGGCCTTAAGCTGTTTTCCTTTGGCAATGTGGCAATTAAAAACAGGTACGATTAGAATGGAGTGAGCAATTATCAACTAAGTGTTAGCAATTAACTTGGTGAAAAGATGCAAAAGTTAATGAGCTATGAAAAAAAAATATTGGCGTTTTGAGCAGTAAGTTTCAAATAAACTTTGATTTACAATGATATTTTTTGTATGAATTATGTTCCTGTGATGAAGTGGCGAAGCAATATTTGAACTATTCACAAAGGATAAAAAAAATTAATCGCTACTCATTCATAGCAGTTGTTGGGATGTGATAGTAAGAAAAGTTTCAGATAATTAAAACATTTTTATTCAAACGATATACTTTCGTTCACACTTGAAAAATTGTATACATCTGTTCAGAAAGTGAAATTCGCGATAAGCTTGAAGTATTAAAGATTTGCTATAATTTAATATAAGCTGTTCATCTCAAGAATGGAATACAGGCAGAATCTTGGACTTAGATTATGACAACATCAAGTTCCTTCAAAAATGCTAAGGGGAATCAAAACAACACGCCTGCTCACTAAAGTAATTCCAAATTAAAGAATTATCAAATGTTCCAATAGTTTTTCTTGGCATAAAATCTACGTTTTTATACCTTTTTAAAACGCTGACGCGAGACAACACTGTACGAATTGGGCCTAGTCTCTCTTGACATGCGAAACTGCAAGCGGCCAATCGTTTGTTTCGGGTTTTAGTCCGCGTTTAAAGTAGTTGAGTTTTGTACCCTCGTGTTGGACTTGTTCGTGATTTTTGTTGGTATGCACGCGAGATTATGCTATAGAGTAAAGTAGGAGGTTTAACCACAAAATTTAATGTTTTTTGATTGTTTTTTAACTGTGTTGCCCTGCCAGCAGTAATCGAAACTTTTGAGTTGGGAAAATTACTCAAAAAAAAAATTAGGCCCGTTCCGTCGTTTGTGATCTAAATAACAAAAAAATATTTGGATATTTGCTTTCAGATTACTGTTTTGGCCACAATTTTACGAGGCGCAATTGAATTTTTTTTTATGCTGATTGAGTACTTCATGGTGGCATTCGCCATTTTTTTTTTCTCTTCAATAAATATGATTTTTTTACCTTTAAATGTTAATAAAAAAAAATATGTACAAAGTGCCAAGTTAAGTACCTTTCGCCGTTATTTTGTACATCATTTTAAAAAAGGATTCATTTTTTCGGGCTCAACACTAGACTACCCCCTTTTTTGGAGAGTTTATGCAAATTTCAACTGAATTAATATTATTTCGATTCAATCAATTATTGGTCATCATAACATATTTATTTCAACGAAGAAAAAAGATTACTGGTGAAATACGCATACTATAAAATCAGAAAAAACTACGTTTCTGTAGGAAGAGGAAATGGATCTATGCTGAAACATGTAGAGCTACTTGCGAGGACGGAGCAGCCAATCTATGGATCAAATAAGTTCACATAGTTCGCGAAAGGCTTCTTACGTAAAAATTTGATTATTGTCTTTGAAAGAGCTTCGGCCTAAACGTTTTATCTTTATTACAAAATTATTTTATAAAATAAAGATATTTTCAATATTTTTAATTGAACATTTAAATTTAATTGAGGCTTATTATCATCCAGGTTGATGATGAGTCCATGCAGAAAAATTTATTCAATATTTAAATCGTATCGAATTGGTAATACCTTCTGTGTCTCAAAAAAATTAATGCCAGGTACTATAAAAACTATTTCGTACACCAAATTGATAAATTCTTTTTTTACGTAGGTAATTTAAATAGTTTTTTTTTTGTTTGATGATTCTAGACTTTCACTCTAAACCAACAGTGAAATCTTTTAGTATAATTTATTTCTAAGTGATATACAATTTTTCAAAGGGTTCAAATTTTGTCCCAAAATATTTAACGATTCAGAAAATGTTGGGAAAATGTTCGAAAATTTCAAAAAAAAATCAAATGTTTCGTCGAGAGTTAGACACTATTCAGGAAAAAGTTCAACTGTTTTGGGAAAATGTATAAATAATTTGAGGAAAAGTTCAAATGTTTGGGAAGAGGTTTAAATCACTTAGGAAATGCTGCTCGTGGATAAAACTTATTTTGATTTTAGATCTAACGTCAGTCTGTTTTCATTAGATTTTAGTATACGTTTCTCTAATCTCTCAGCTTATTTAGCAATCAAGCGAATTTTCGTCAATATCAATTCGGAAGTTGACAATCGTGGCAGGCAATGACAAGTCTTTTAATATTTTTGTGGGAGATTTTTTTGAAGGATGAAGATATTAACAATCTTTGATGCCAGCTTACAGATTAGCCGTCCTATAGTTGCACTTTTGCAGTTAAAATGAATGTATATTTCATGCTTATTACTTCGAATGTTTTTAATGACTGAGATCTACTTCCGTTCCATTAATTAGAGAAGTCAATTATTTTATTTGATTTCCTGCTTGACAAATTCAAAAATAATAAAATTAGTGCTTCTTAAAAGGTCACTAGCACCATGGAAATATTCTCTTGTTTGAATTAATGATGAAATTATAATCACCATTGTTGAAAGAATCTATTGCTTGGTTTAACAAACCTCAAAAACATAATACAAAACGAAAACTATAATCCCTTACCTTGGTAGAAAAAGGCCCAATGTTCAGAATCAATGGTTTGGAGTATGGGAAGACAAGTTCTAAACGTAAAAAATAGTCAATACTTAATAAGAACAACCACATTTTTTCATGACCAAAGTGTATTTTGCAGTAAAATAGTCAAACTGTCATGTAAGACCTATTTCTACCTAAGTGTAGTGTCCATGAAATAGGAAACTGTGTACACTATCCGATGTTTCAAAATGCATCATATTAAAATTATCATAAAAATTTCTGGAGATCTAGGCAGAACCAATAATTTGTTACATTCAAAATTTTCAAAAAAAAACACATTAATTTTTTTTATTTATGTCAAAATTAATTTCTGTATTTTTTAACGTTAATATTTTAATGTTAATATACTATAATTCTCGGATTTAAAGAATACTATTACATGTAATAATTGTTGTGATGCCTTGTGCCTTCAACATCACGGTCTCCTATTATCTTCTATCTATTTTCTCACATTTTCATTTAGGTTGGAAAGTTCAACAAAGTCATAACAATTCCTTATACACAACTAATTAAATATTTCATAAGGAAGCTACCTACTCTACAATAATCGAAAGTGGTCTTTCGTTACGTTCACCATTCGCTTTATCATTCTCCATGTCATAGTTTATGATGACAATCACTATGAATTGCTTTGCAATGAACTCGTTGAACTGCGACGAACTAGTTAACCGATAATTAAAAAGTTAATAACCTGCCCTGATGAAACCTAAACCCTCTCGTTGCTGTTGCTGCTGCTGCTGCTTTCTGTTGCTGTGGCTACATTTTCATTACTATTTTTTTCAAATAGAAGACACTTCATGGGCAGATTACCTTATACATATTGAATAATAATAATAAGTAACACAAGTCATTATTGTCATCATATTTTCTTGTGATAAAAAAAAAACAATGGGAAAAGAAACAGACAAATTGTGCTTAAGAAAGCAGCAGAATGTTGTTACTACACAAATCGTATATTCAATTATTTAACGGACATGAGCTCAGCGTGGAGTGTGTTCTCGAACAAATACTTGAACTCCTCCACATGTGGATTGACCCCAATATTCTTTGCAATGTTATATACTTAGGTACGATTATGGTTGGAAGCTAGCGCAATTGGGTTGCGATTCAATTTGGATTATGTTGGAAACAGACTGATTTGGTGCTGAAGGTGAAGGACAACAAAAATTCAATTTGCAGTATGGGACTACTGCTGACGGTGATTGTCACAAAATGAAAATAAAACTATCAAAGATACATAATCTGAATGAGTTTTACAACGTCCATGACCTTTTTTCTTGAAAGAAATTGTTTAATAAGATCTTGTGGATAATAATCCTCAGTATATGATTCACAATCGAATTGACTTCCATTATATTGCATTGCCTCGACAAACTCAAAATTTAACAGAGATTTTAATTACATGATTCGATTCCAGCCCGTCTGTTAAATAGTCCGTAATTTTATAAAACTTGTTTAAAATTGAATTTCAACCGTTTTCATTTGTTTGGATTTTTCATATCCTGCATAAACTTTGTCGCAGACATGCGAAACATATCACAGATAATTCAGACAATAATCAAATGTAGCCAATACCTGTATTTCACTTAGTAATTAATATCGAATTCAACGGATTCACGCAATATTTGTTTATAAATATTATCAATAGCGCCTGTGAATTAAAATTATATTTATACAATAGCAAACGATGCAGTTGCCAAGTGCAATCAATACCAGTTGGTTTTACAAGACACTTGTGGAAAATCAGTTTTTTACAGTGATACATTTTGGAGTTAGCTGTTGTAGAAGTTAGCAATATCCATATAAAATCTTGCTCTGGTTAATCAATGTAAAGATATGCTTAACTGAGATAAACTTGTTTTTAAAGAAAGGATTCAAATCTAAATTCTTTTGATTTGCTGTAGGTATATTTAATTTTTTTACTGTTGATTTCGTGTATTTTTAAGAGGCACCTGAATATTTTCCATTGATGATTTTTTTGCCATTAATATTTTAACAATAGCTGATATTGTTTTTTCTATGTTTTTTCAAAATCATTGAAAACATAGTTTGACCATGGAGAGATTGAAAAACGGCAACTATGAATCACCCCTGTCTTCGAGCTGCTGCACCAGTAACCTTCTCTTGTTGAAACCTCGCAAAATTTGAATCTTGCTAAACATAATCTTTATCTAAAATCTTAATCTTAAAATTTCCTAAGTCTTTTTATCTGAACTACACATTCTTAATTGCTGTTGCAACAACAAGAAGCTCTAAAATCGAAAATTGCTAAATAGCGCCCAACGTGGGCTTCACAAAAAATAAATGGTTTAATTTTTTGACTTGTTACCGTTCTTAATCTTACGGAAAGTCATCTATCTGTTCGGCTAGGATCTAAAGGATTCACGATTTAGTCTAAAGTTTCTCTACTTCGATAAATAAAGTTCCTCCTGAACTTTCGTTCTGATATTTCTATCTACAAAAAGATATACAAAGGAGCATCTGGCCAGTATTTCAAGTCTTCTATAAATATGGAATCAAATAATTTTTGAAGCCGATTCTAAATGTCATCATAGCTTCATACAATGTTGCATCATCTTCGACTTTAAGAAAACGAACTTGATCTGAACATGCAAATCAAGATGCCAGAGGATGGTCGGCGAGGTAAAATTCATTTGTTTATAGAAAGGTTGAAGTGAGAAATTGCGTATGTTCAATTGCTCTGTATTACTCTGTGCACATTCTAACGAAATTTGTCCAGCTGCGATTCAAAAAAAAATTAATAGACGTATAAAAAAATGTCTGAGACACCTTGTGCTTTTTTTTTAGTTGACCCGAAACGCTTAATTCTTTAAAAATATTCTATACTAAAAATTTCAAGCAATTTCCAAATGTAACATTTACGAGTATCAAATTTTGTTGGAATTCAACGAAATGTGGAAATTTAGAAAACATTTTCGAGTTTTATAATCTCTTAACTTGTTTTTTCTAGAATAATCTTTTGTCTGTATAATTTTTCGATATATTTTCCATTAATATTGAAAACCAATTTACACAAAAGTTTATCTTGATTTTTCATTCCATGAAAACTGCTTTTAAACTTTCAAAAATTGATTAATTTGTGTTCAGTAGACTACAAAAATATTGTTTTTGATCAAATTATACTAAAATATTTCTGAAACTGGGCTAACAATGAAATAAAATAGTACAATTTCATTAAAATTAATTAAAAGATGTCCATTTCATAAATTGTTTGTTTAAAAATAAAGATGCATTTTTATACCAGTTTAGTTCATGATGAAAAACAATTACCTTTCAACTGCATTTCACATAATATGTAAAATACGTTCAAAAATCATAAAAGCACTCTTACCAGGTGTGCAACATTAAAACGGCCGTTTTCTAATAGATGGCAGTACGCGCGCATGCGGCGTGAGCCAACTTTGCCCGCCATTTTTTCTCGTTGCTTTGATCTTTGTCATTAGTAAACAAAAGATAAAGTCAGCAGTTTCGAACAATAACGTGTCCTTTGATCTCGATAAACATGTCGAATTTTGTGCCAGATGAAAAGCATTTGCGGGGAGCACTGCTATTCCTCTTCAATTGAAAGAAATCTGCCGCCGAAGCGCATAGAATTCTTGTGGAGGTCTATGGCGACAATGCTCTCAGTGAAACTCGGTGCAGAGCGTGGTTTCGGCAATACAAAGACGGAATTTTTAACGTCACCGACAAGAAGCGCGAAAATCGACCAAATGTTTTTGAGGACACCGAAGTGCAAGGTTTATTGGATGAAGACGACACCCAATCGCAGAAACAACTTGCCGCCCAGTTGAATGTTAGCCGCCAAGCAATTTCGAAACGCCTTCATGCTATGGGAAAGATCCAAAAGATCGGGAAGTGGGTGCCACATCAATTGAATGACCGACAGATAGAACGACGCCAGAACACGTGCGAAATCTTGCATGATCGACAACAGAAAATCATTTTTGCATCGAATCTTTACTGGCGATGAAAAATGGATCTTCTTTGAAAACCCTAATCGCAAAAAATCGTGGATGGGCCCCGGCGAAGCCTCAACATCGTCTGCTAGGCCAAATCGATTCGGGAAAAAGAAAATGCTATGTGTTTGGTGGGACCAGAAGGGGGTGGTTTACTACGAACTGTTAAAACCTGGTGAAACGATCAATACTCAACGCTACCAACAACAAATCATCGAATTGGATCGTGAATTGTGCAAAAAAAAAAAGACCGGAATACGCGGATCGGCATGAGGGTATCATTTTCCAGCATGACAACGCACCATCACACACATCAAGATTGGTCCGGGATACTTTGGATGTACTTGGCTGGGAGTTGCTACCCTACCCGCCTTACTCTCCAGATCTAGCCCATGGCGACTACAATTTGTTTGCGTCGATGAGACACGCGCTTGCTGAGCAGCACTTCAATTCTTATGAAGATGTTAAAAAATGGCTCGATGGGTGGTTCTTATCCAAAGGGGATGAATTCTTTTGGGGTGGAATCCACAATCTTCCCCAAAGATGGGAAAAATGTATAGCCAACGAGGGCAATTACTTCGAATAAAATATTCTTCACTTTTCTGCGTTAATTATTGTGTTTTGCTAAATAAAAGAACAGCCGTTTTAAGGTTGCACACCTGGTAGTATTCATCATTATGTCCTTCTTATAGAATTCATCAAGTCAAAAATAAAATGGCAGGTTTGTGGCATTTTCTACATTGAAAATCAAGTAACATGCATCTAACGACTTCAATTTTCAATAGATCCTATTCATGTGAACACTTAAACTATTTTAATTTAAAATTTCGAAACACCCAGTAAGAATCCAAATAGCTTTTAAACGTTGCCTTTAATCCTAATAATTTTATAAGGTTCACTCGTTCGCTTCGGTTAAACGTAGAAAAACATTTTGCGATTGAAATACAATTCAAATCATCCATCCATAGACATATGTAGCTCCACTGGTCCTGTCCACGTAATTCTGAATTTCACTGTACATGAACTTAACTAGAACATGCGTCTTCACAAAAACAAATCGCTAAAATACAGATAGGGAAAAATGTCTTCGCTTACTGGTCACTGGTCGCACTCAACTTTTTCGCTGACTCGCATATTTTTCATAGTAATATCAATCGTAACGTATTACCACCAATTTTTGTGATGTGCTCATTTTAACCTTATCAAGATAATTAAAGGAAACGTTTTTTTTATTGCAATCTGCATTAATTTTGCATAATTTTAAGTTGATCAGTGTGTATTTTGTTCGTTTGTTCGTAAGATATGATTTTTCAAAGTAAGATATCGATGCAGAGTAAATCAAGAAACAAACAGAAAATGCAACAATCAAATAAATTCATTTGAAACTACATATATAAATTGTGATCAAATCGAGTCAACCATCGGAAGAAGTTTGTTTGCAGTATAACTTGGAAGAATTAATTTTGTGTTTGAATTTTCTATAATGGCGCACTAATCAATTAACCCCTTCGTCCTCCATATCCATTTTGCGAATAGCACAAAAATATTAATAATATTTTTTCATACAATATTATTTTTATTTTGTGTGTGTTTCTCATTTTCGATTAATCGCTTCTAATTTATAATTTGGTGTTTGTGTTTCACGGCAAAAAAACGAACAAATTGTGTGTTTTCTTCTTTTCCTTATGTTTTGTTATCAAAAGACAAATTTTCCGCAGTACCCTTTCGTGGTCCACCGAAATACAATCCAAAGCGACGTTCAGGTCTGGGATGGGCAATTGGTGGTGGTTTCGGAGCTGGTGGTAGTCTTGGTCCCAGTTCGAATATGAATAGAAACTCATATGCTCCACCCTCACCGTGCCCATCCGAACATTTGCCATACAGTTCAGCAAGTTCGAGTTTATCAGAAGGATCGTCGGGACATCGATCGCATGAGGATGATATCAGCATTGTTACAGGTATAGATATAACTACATATTCATATTCTTATATTTTATGAACTAACTTTAATAATTTCAAAAAGTTCGCTGAGGGTTGCGGCCATTGATAGTGATTCAATCATTCAAATCCCCTATTTTATTCTCCGTACGTTTAAAAATATAGAACGCCACTGCATAACATCCTCTGCTTATTAGTCTTGTATAATTTCCTGTAAAATTTAATTTCTTCATTTTATCCATGGCTTTCCAATCAGAAATTCATATGGCAAAAGTCCTGGTTTGATAGTGCACTGGCCTCGATTAAAGCACACAAACTTAATTAGTCCCCGAGCTTTGTTGGGACAACATTGACTTCCACTAACCACCACTAACTATGTATACTACGTACGCTCAAACGAAGGCACGTACTAACCCGATTCGAGGGCAGCAAAAGCTGTGTGCTAGTTTTTCATATCCTTCGAAATGACCTCCTGTGTAGCAGGTCAACGAATCCGACCCTATATCATGCAATTGCTGCAGCGCCTGCAGACCACCAGAAAGCCAGCCAGGACGAGAGAAAATGGCCAAGCATTCCACTCGCAACGAATGGTGTTGCAGCTGCCGTTCTCCATGATAAAGTGATGCTCGTGCAAAAAGGATTTGTCGGTTCCTTTGACTTCCTGTACGAGAGCGTACCGTAACGTGGCACGAATAGTTAATTTTTCATAAAACCTCCACTATATTTAAAACGTTTGCTAGCCACGTGGAATTCACGTGTTATCCGTTCGGTGTGGTGGGATCTCCCATTTAATATTTTGGATTTAATGTGAAAAAGGATGTGAATTTTTTCAAAGAGTTATTTTTTGAAATTTGGTAGTTTTTGTACAGTGTCCGAAAACTAAAGTGAAATTGGAAGCATGAAAATTTTCTGCAATGCCAGCAAAAGGTGGATTGCATGGATCTTGTATACTTCATACAAATCTTTATTAGAATTCTTCGTAAAAATTTGAAATTTGCCCACACATATCGTTCGGAACTTCGTTAAATAAAAAGTTCCAAATTTTCTATGTACGCATTTTATATATAATTATATGATGATATATAAAAGCAATTGGACTTCAAAACCAAGAGTTGTTCGTTATAGAATATTCTAAAGTACAATTGAGGGGGTGCATATCAATGCGCAATGAATTTTCACAACTGATTTTTCCATAAAGGAGAAAACTCGTTGAACTGAACAAGAAATTTTGTTTTCTGGTAGAACTCCTTAAAATGGAGTAATATTTAATCTATAAAGAGTATTGACGTAGCACCCAATCATCTTCCAACATCTTCCGTTCAAAAAAATTAAATTTTTTACAAGAAATGCTTCGTTTTGTTTGTGGACCACTTCAATTCAAATAAGTTGCATTTGGTTCGTAACTTGATTTAAACATTTCATTAAGAAGGATACTTTTACTTTGAATCCAGCAACCTTTAAAGTAAAATTACATTAACCAATATGTTAAAGAGGACTTCTTTTTCGTCATAGAAACTGAATCAGTTATTGCCGATTCTTAAAAATTAAAAGCAATCGTAGTGACTCACAAAATCTTTAAATTCTTATAAACACTAAAATAAGCCAATTTTACTAAAACAGTTTTTCTTTTTTTCCCGCAACTATCCTAAAACTTACAAAAGATTCTAAATTAACTCAATCTTCTAACTATTTTCCACAATTTAATTCTTCAGCTCTTATCAAACGTAATTATACTTAGAGAATAATTTGTAGAAGCAAACAGAAAACGCTGAATTCGTTTGTAATTCTATGGTAACCTGCATATGAAACCTTTATTCAATATGCACAGTAATTAGTTCGCATTAGAATCCAGTTTCCTTAAAAGTCAAACTCTGTGAATTTGAAACAAATATGCTTCGATTCGTTTGAAATTGATCGGAGTTATAGACAAGTTTAAAATTAATATTTCCTTGAAGAGAAAAACCTTTAAATGAGATCAAATTAAGGGTTCTATTGAAAATTTCAGAGATTCATTTTGAACGAATGAACAAATATGCTCACTAATCATTCTAAAAATAATTTTCAAAGCCATATTTTCGATTTATCGTAATTTCATCGTCAGAGTCACCGCAAGCTTTTTTTCGATAGAAGTCCAAACTTTTACTAATCACCAAACCTATAAAATAATGAACTTTGCATCCAAACTAGATGGAATCTTTAGAAAAACCTTTTGCTTTATATAGTCACGACTTTTGTGTTTTTTGTAATCAAATAAATTCGCAAAAAATTCTACCGAAAATATCTATCAACATATTCTCGAGATTAATACTAATTATCGATGACCAACGAAAGTGTATAATCCTCATATGTAGATCTGAGACCGATATCTTTGAACAATGTAATCGAGATTATGATAACTGATCAAAATTTTTACTGTTAAGACTAAATAGAAAATATTATCCAGGTCCAAAAACAAATATAAACACCACATTTAAAAAGAGCAACAGATCATTTTTTCGACTTGTGACATTAATAACACAATTCTGTTTTTCCCGGAAAACTTATAGGAAAATGGTTCAAACTGTACATAAAACGAACATACACAATCATGTGAGGCAATTTTAAATGTGGTCTATTGGCAAACGTGAAAGTTACAGCGATTAGAACTAACCATCACAGTTGTAAGGGTGAGATCTGTAAGGGATAAAAATAAGACTTGAAATAGTAGCCTCGCAAAATAAGGACTTTCTCAATTCAAAAGATTTTTGATTGTTTGAATAATTCATCTGTAGTTTTCATAACTTCATTTGCATGTATCCGCATGATAACGATATGCTCCATTTTTAAAATACAATCGTTTCGTAAAGGGTTGTGCGCCTCTGTTACAATGTTCTTGCTCGGATGCTTATTTAATTTAAACGGTTTTCCTCAACATTTGCCCATCTTTGACAATCTAATTCAAAATAATTGAATACCACACATTATTTTAGATCTCATGTATATCATGCATTTCAAAATTTCGCAACATTTTTCTTGCCATCAGATAAAAGTATCGGTGATACAAGTGACATCATTAGCGATTCCTCGGGTATTGGAACGAATTCCGATAGTGCAGCATGCTCCATTGGTCATCCAAGTACGACGGTGGTATGCATGGAAGCTTACAGTGGAAACTCTGTCGGACATATCCGAATACAGCCGGGCGAAGTAATTGAAGTTGTTGGCTCGACCGATTGTGGACTTCTCGAAGGATATGTGCGTGGTACAAATCGATCGGGATTCTTCCCGGCTGAATGTGTGCAAGAGGTGAATATTCGGCAGAAAAACATAGCCAATGTTTCAACACCAAACCAGTATCAAATATCGTCGCCTCACCAACAACCGCAACAGCAACAACCACAGCATCATCATTTACAAATGAATGGTAGTAATGGACATGGACAGTATAACAGTTCAACAGCGCCTAGAATTAAAAAATCGTAAGTAGTAATGCCGTCCTGTATGTAAGGAAGTCTTTGGTTTAAGGCATTTATTCGCTATTTTCCATTTCAGTTCTCTACTGGAACCCAAAACAGTAGTTCTTCATCGTGCCAAACGTGGATTTGGCTTCGTGTTGCGCGGAGCCAAAGCTGCATCTCCGCTTATGCAACTGAAACCGTCAGAACGCTTTCCGGCCTTGCAATATTTAGATGATGTCGATCCAGGTGGTGTTGCTGATATGTCCGGTTTGCGTCCGGGCGACTTCTTACTTGCCATTAATGGGGAAGATGTTCGAGCAGCATCCCATGAGCACGTAGTGGATTTGATTCGCTCGTCCGGGGCGTTGGTGTCCATGACTGTTATCTCGCCAAACTTCCCGAATCAAATGCAACCACAGCAACTGTCACAACACCAAGGACTCGGCGGGACTCTTTCGAATCGACAATGTGTTACGTTGCCACGAAAAATGTCTTTGGGTCCTGGTAAGCAACCCGCTCCTGCACCACCTCGCCGAGATCCGAAAACAACATTGAGCGTTGGTCGTGCCCGTGCCAAGTCGATGGTGGCCGGTCTAGAAAACGGCGGAGAGAAAGAGGATGATGATGTTCCAGCCAAGTCTAGTTCTATTGAATCGATTGCTACACCAACCCAAAATCCTGGAACACCAGTGCAACCGCGCACAGCTAGTATTAAGGCTCGACCTACTTCCAGTAGGATCACAGCCGCTGAATTGGAAGAGCTGTTTCAGCGCCAGCAAGGTGAGGCTGCCGATGGATCTAACCGCTACTCCACAATGATGACCAGCTCAAGATTCCAATCGGGAACCGACAGTGGAGCAGCCACACCACCAAATCTATCTCCACAAAAGGGACCACTCGTCTACGCTAGTGTTGCTGAGATGAAGCGTAAGAAAAACAAAAACGGAACTCTTCGTGGCAAGCCTTGTGCGATCCCAACGATTGGATCGGATTTGAAACGAAACTTCCACTCCACGCCTGACCTGAACAGTCAACTGAACTCATCGATCTCGTCTATTTGGGCATCCAACGTTGGGAAAGGACATCACTCGCAAAACGATGTGAACACAATTCATGGCTCGATGCAACGATTGAATCTACCACCACCAACTCATCCGCCTCCACCGCCCCCAGTTGGCCAAGTGGTGAAGGTGGACATTTCGCGATATTCTGAATACGAGAGCACGGTCACGCTTCAGGAGAAATTGAAAAAGAAGCTGGCAATGCAACAACAATCGGCCAACGTCGCGGCTCAAGACGGCGAAGTAATGTCCAGTTTTAATCCTACAACCAATGCCAAATTGTATGCCTCACCGCAAGATCTACGAAGCGTTGCCTACCGTGCAAGATCTGATGTACGTTTCGTTTGATTTGATTTTTGCTCTATTCGATAACTGAGTTCCTGTATTTTTTCAGAACCGTAAATCGTCCTTGCCACGAAATCAGCCCAATCAACAACCAGGATCGCAACAGCAACCGCAGCATGGGAGTCAATATGCTCAACCAGCAAATAGACAAGTAGCACCAAATCAACAACAAAAGGTTCACCAACGTCGCATGAGCGGACCTGAGACGGCGGCAGCTATGGCTGCTACCGCAACAGGACCAGCTCCTCCAATTCCTGAGCCTGATTACAGCCTAAGCGAATCGGATGGTGACGATGAGAACTCTATTATTGTTGCACGGAATACGAAATTGAACGAGAAAATTAGTTTGATGGATGTTCCCGCGGAAACGAGTGGCAATAGTAATACGAGGTAATAAAAGAATGAAGTTTTTTTTTGGTTTTAAATTTTCGATTTTTTACGTTTTTTTTTGGTTTTTATCTAGCTGTGTATATGTATTAAAATTCTAAAATGATCTTTATAGAAAAAATCGAACTTATATAGAACAAGTTTTTAGAATTGTACAAATAATAATTTAAATCTAAATCCAGCCACTCTAGTTTTTTGGCAAAGCGCCTATTGGCGTTTTCAATTAGCCTAACCGTCCATTTTCGCAAATAATACATCCATGCAATCGAAGATCGTGGTGTACAGCACTTTTGGAAAAAATACTTTTGCATATTTTTCCTGACTCTGAAAATTTCATGCAGAAAGTACGGAAGAGTGTTACCAAATATTGATACCTAAAACTGCGAAAAGTTTTGTTGCCGGAAATAAGTCCTACAATTTATTAGAAAATAACAACCAAACCCACAAATGCAGAAGATGCGTTTCAATCTTTTCGTGGCTATGTTGTAAAGCCGGATGATTCGTGTGGCAATCCCGCCTCCTCCTTTACACATCCTCCTATCTTTCATTAGTTGTTTGTAGTAGTTCAAAGACGAAAACCAACCACGCAACTGTAAGGGTGGTCAGCGCCGAATTTTGAATTTTTTTTTGAGACGGGCAAGATCTATCCTAGTTTTAATTTCTGATTTGATTTGATAAAATGCCATCTTTTTGCTATGTAGAATAGCTAACGGTGTGTGCTTGTGCGTTATCGTGATGGAAAATGACTTTCTTGTGGGCCAATCGCGGGCGTTTTTCTTGCAGCTCGGTTTTAAAACGGTCCAATAACGATGAATAATATGCACCTGTAATAGTTTTACCCTTTTCCAGATAGTCGATGAGGATTATCCCTTGTGAATCCCAAAAGACAGTCACCAAAATCACTCCGGCCGAAGGAACGGTCTTCGCCTTTTTTGGTGCAGATTTCCCCTTGGTAACCCATTGTTTAGATTGTTGTTTGGTCTCAAGAGTGTAGTAATGTATCCATGTTTCTTTCACAGTGACGAAACGATGCTTATAGTCCTCCGTATTCTTCTGGCACAGCTACAAACCATCCTTGCAACACTTCCCACGACTCCGTTTTTGGTCAAGCGTGAGCAATCGCGACACCCATCTTGCGGAAAGCTTTCTGATTTGATTTGATAAAATGCCATCTTTTTGCTATGTAGAATAGCTAACAGGTTGACGTGTTAATGATTAGTCATTGTACAATTTATCTAATTTGTTTTCTTCTTCGTTTATTTCTTAGAATAGTATTAACTCCAATTTTCGGCAATTGTTTTAGCCCTCTTCATTCAACATTCAATAGCGTTTTCTCTCATTCGTTGCAAAGTATTGATAAGACCTTCGTTTCATTATTTATTCGATTGGAAAATATTTACCAGCCAGCAGTTTATTATTACACACATATCACCATATTTTTCAACGGATCGAATCATCTGGATCTTTTGTTCTGTAAGCGACACGTCTGAAGTGCATTTGAACATTTATTTATTATTTATCATTTTTTTGTTGTATTTAGCTTACTTATATGTTTTGAAATGCTATTTCGAATAGATTTCTCCATTATAACGATAATTCCGTGACTAGTCGGTCAAGTGCCAGGATCCGACAAATCAAAAGTATTCAAGTTTTTGTCTTCCTGCTTCGTACTTACATGAAGAGAATCTTTGTATCCTGACTTTATTTCCATCTGTCCGTTTGAGTTCGTTTAAGAAGAGTTTTCTCTCGAGTCAGGATTCGTAGACCATTTGGAGATAATACATGTAGAATGTCTTCTTGAAACTTTATATGCTAAAATTGCGATAAAATGATATAATTCAAATGATTTGCATCGCTAGAACCAGCGATTCTATTGTATACTTATTTTTTGTATGAGAGTTTGTTATTTTTACATATGCTTGTGGTGCTCACAAAGACTCGTCCTTTCATTTAGACGCAGTTTATGATGTTGGTGGTATTCTTCAAAATAAGTTTTTTTGGTGAGGATCTTTCGTTCGTCCTGAATGCGCGAGTGGTACACAAGTTAGTAATTCACGATCCACCCTATCAAACTAACAGATACTAGTGAATAATGTAGCAGCGATCAATATACACAACGATCAGATAATAGTCGATTTGAAAATGAATTGCATCTCTTTGTACCGATCGCGAAGCTAGTCTTGTTGGGTCAGCAATCAACGACTGTTAAATTGAGGAAAGCATGCATTACATCTAGAAAAAGAGAATCCAGAGAAATATAAAAGGCAAATCCACTAAAATTGTACAGGCTTCATTTTGTTTGAATACCACTCTGTGTTTGTTGATACTTATGTATACGAAATGTTTTTTTGGTTACTAAACTGTTCTCTTTTTTGATTTCAGCGGAAGTAGTTCTGGTTCTGGCTCAATACCACATTCCTTCTCCGTCGATGAAATTCAAAAGATGCGAATCAAATTGAAATCGTCGAAATCATATCCCAACGACTTGCGACCTGAAAGCGATCAACAAGACGGACACACCAAATCAAATCGGTCAGTGGTTATCAACGAACATAATGAGGATGGTGATAATTCCTCATCAGGAGTGAGCAGCGATCAAGAGAATGCCACCAATAACACTGACACGATCAAGAAGAAGCCTGCAACAGCTATTGTACAAGTGAAATGCCAAAAGACTATTCAATCGCAGGCTCCTTTGCAACAGCAGGGGCAGGATCACCAACCAAAAGCGGGGTCCAAAAAGCAGCGTGAACAACAACCGCAAAATCAGCAGCCAAACAATCAACCCAAAACCGTTCATGACCAGGACGAGCGCAGTGAGGACGATGAGGATCACAGCCCCAGTCCGCCAGCCAAGGGCTTCCAGCGCCACAACTCCCTCACCCGGAAGCAAGCTGCCGTCATTGCGATGAATCGAGCAACTCGTACAGCTGTTTCGTTGTCGCAGCTTCCTCCACCCTTGGAAGCCGATTCCGAGCCCGAAGCAGCTATTGCATCTGCAAAAAGTGCGGCGGCCACCGGTCCGGTCAACATAGTGCTGGCACCTCCACCGCAGTTCTGCGATTGCAACGATGTTAAACACCAAACCGCTCGTTCACTACGCCAGACAGGCGTTACTGTGTCCGCTCCACCAGGATCCCTAGGACCTGCCGCGAACAGTCCTCGAGTGCGAATAGTTGGAGCCGTGCCAAAAGCAAGTCGCTTGCATAGTCAGTAAAATTATTAAAGATATTATCTAGGATTTATGACGTAACATGAAGTGGAAGGTGGCTTGGTTGGGAATGTTCGCAAGCAACGAATAGGCTTAGCTAAAGAATTGATTTTTCCATGGGATCAGAATTGAAGTCGCTTGCGTCAAGTTGTTTGTCAACGACGAAAGGAGTAACGCAATGAATCGAGTTACTTGTTCCTTGTTAACAATCACCTCATCGAATGGAGCCGCCAAAAAATCTAGATGCTGGACGCTTTCCATTCGTGCAAATGGTTTCACTAGTTTCTGCTCCCATTGAAAACTTGCATTTTAACAAATCAAGTAAGAGTTTGTGTTGGCGCAACCATGGTTGCTATTTTAGCACGTTAAATAATCGAATCGAAAACAAACATTCACATGTATTCACATACTGTGCGCACAATATTCTCTCTCTCTCCTACGCTAGCGTATTTACATATTAAGAGCGAAATCCAAAGCGCAACTGGAGCTATCTAGACACCGCCACCCTCAACACGAAAATCGTGAAGTTTCTAATGTTGTATTAAATGAAGAAAGATTAAAATAAAAACCTAAAAACAATAACAAGTATGAATTACTTCGAACATAAACGTACCGGCAACACAAATTATATTTGCTAGGTCATTGAAGCGCGAGCATTTTAAATAATTGATTAAAAAAAACGAATGCGTCTGTCGTAATATTCAGAAATTAATTGAAATGGAAATAAAGAAAATATACTAAACGCTAGAATAGCATCTCAAAACATACAAGCGACATTGAAGTATTCACCCTAGACTTATGCTAACAAAATAGTGCACAGAATTTTATTGTAATATTTAGTATTTAGACACACACACGCAATGTCCAGTAACAAAGATGAAACATTCGTTGTCGTTGAAGTAATTATCTTCATTTTTGCTTTATTGTTTCGTAAAAGTTATTTGTTTCGAAGAATTAATTTTGGTTTCGTTTTGTTTCGTTTCGTTTTCACTGTTAATAGCCAACACCACACGCAACAAATTGCAATGATTTATTATAATAGTTTATGGATAATGAGATAATTTGTTTACGTTTATTCCTACAATTAAATTAGATTGAAATTAACAAAGATTATATCTGAAATTAATATGATGCAATCTTTAAGTCAATAATAAAAACAATTGTATTGTGTAATAGAAAATAAAATAAATAAATCGATGTATTAAAATTAATCGAATTTATATGAAAACATTTTTTCTGGAGATCGTCCAATGATTGAAGATAGTGAGTAAGGGTCGGCGAAGAGTGCAATTTAACTAATAAGATAATGCCTTCACTGTAATAGTTGCTATTGTGTTCCGAAAAATGTGTGGTTGTTATAATATTCGCCATGGAAATTGTTGCCAAAACCATGGCCCATATAATTACAACCAAAAAATTTCGTATTACTTGGAAAAGTTTATTTGATTTAAAAAATTTAAATTTTTTTGAATCTTCACTTTTTTGCAATAGATGTTCAGAATGGGTTCAGATATCTAACCTTCATTTATGAGAGGCTACTGAATCCATATTTTTCAATTGTGATTCTGGCTTTGGTGGCGTCTAGTATTCCAAGAATTCTCAGGGACACAACTGGTTAGGGCGCTCGACGTTATAATCTTGATGCTAAACGGCCGTAAGAACAAAGGCTCTAGCAGGTATTTCTTCTTACGGTCGCTTCGCTTAGTTTTGGAAATTATCATCTCCAAAACGGGCGTCGGGAGGATTCCGAATGGATGTTCAATATTTTAGCAATGAAAAATACTACATACCACTGATTTAGACTGGATTTTTATCTTGCTGCTCAATGGTAAATCTTTAAAAAAGCCGAAAAAGGTATGTATTGAATACGTGGACAAATAGCCAGTGGAATATCGTGAATGAGACATGACCTGTTGGCTTCAATAACTCAGCTGGCATCCAGTCATCTATGAAACATGGAACCTAGCATCATCATGCAATATAAAAATGGACCTTTTTGTACATCAATCCCGACATTTGATTCATGTAACCTTATTTTTCTAAATATCTCGTCAATTTCGCGTGTATAGGTACAGTTGATATTGTTTTATTAATCTGCAGGAACGAAATAAAAACTTGTACATTTCACATATAAACTTCATTTAATGACAATTTTTATTATTTACAAGGTACACATCAAAATACTTCCAAAAATATCAAAATTCGATCTCACAGCTAATTTTATGCAGTTACTGATATTTTTAAAAAAATTGAAATTATCTAGATTTTAATATTTTGTGTGATACCCTTTCGGGTCCACAACAGCTTTAAGCCGAATTGGCATTGAATGAGCTAATTTACAAGCAACATTTGGTGATATTTTGCTCCGTTTAAATTCCAAAGTCCGTTTCAGATCATTCTTGTTGGAAATTCCATGTTTCCTGACATTTTGTTCCAATATTGCCCATAAATTTTCAATACTATTCATGTCTGGTGTTTGTGGTGGTGGCGTCATTAAATGGGGACAGTTATATATCAGCCATGACTGAACAATTCCCGATTTATGTTTTAGGTCGTTGTTTTGGTAGAATTGAAAATTGGACCGAATACCCAAATTTTCCGCGCTTTGCAACAAATTATCTTTAAGTGGTTATTCTACTTATAAAATTTTTATTTATATTTTGAATATTTTGAATGAAAAGTATCTCAAGAATAACTGTTTAAAATTTCACATCGATATCTTTCTTTGTTTTGATTAAAGTTTAAAGCAAAAATATTTTTTTTGGCAATATGGTATAACATTATTTAAATGAAAAAATTTCGAAAATCGACATTTTTTTTCAAACTTGTGCTCAATTTTGAGTTACAAAAACAAAAGTATGTGGTGGTTAGAAGCTATCCCTGAGAATGGTTTCAATGACTCTGTTTACTTTTTTATGAAAAATATACATGTCCCTTGTTAAGTAATGTAATAGATGTGTTTGATAAGAAAGTAGTTTTTGGAGGCACAGAAGTTAAAAATAAAATACAAAAACCTCAACACAGCAACATTCTAGCTAACATATGCAATCATTTCCAAGGAAAGGTTCGTTTTTTTCATTGCAGACAAAATCGAATGATTTCGAATTTCGATGAGAATTAAGGCATTGATTTTTATGGCATGTTCAAAACGATCGCGTCATTAGCGCAAATAATTTTTGATAAATGTCTCAATGGCAATTACTGGTCAAACTTTTATCGTTCACTATACTTATACTTGTTTTGGAATACTGTTACTAGGAATTTTTGGATTGCAAGCCTTGTTGAACTTGCTTCGGATATGCATAAAATATTTTCGATCTTTTCTTAAATTTGCTAGAGAGTTTCCCCAATCGAACCTTGGTCTCCGTTGGAAATTACCTCCAGTTGCCTAGATGAAACAATAACTTGCTTCATTGGACATTTTTTGGCTTACATTTTTTACATGCAATTTGAAGCCATCACTTGATAATTTATCGACGCAATGTTTATTCAAGGTTTTCATAAGTTAAAATGTATTTATCACTCCACTCAAGCTTACTGTCTCTATTCGTTGATTAAAGACATAAAAAAATCAAAAAAACAAGACCAAGACCAGAAATCGAACCTGAGTCGACTACATGAAAGCCAAAAACGTTATCTGCTGCCAAAAAACAACAAAAATAAAAAGTGGGTAACAGCATTGAGTCGCCTGCTTCCATGCCAACAACGACGATGTACACTAGATGTCCGGGTGATCGCTAGTATTGAATGCAATCGTTCAAAAAAGGACCTCTAGGAAATGAGTTCAAACTGATGAATAATATCCATAATGCTGAGAAAGACGAGATATTAAATATTTTTAATAAAAAAAACTTAAAATACATATTTGCATTTTCTACACACTATTTCGGTCACGCAATCAATGTACGATGGACAACAACTATGCGTCTTAGAATGCCTGCAATTTTTTTCTTTGCGTATTAAGAGCAATGAACACTATTCGTGTAGAAAATCTATGTTCGGCCTCTTCAAGATAAAGGTGCGGTAACAGTTGGCAGATCTGCCAACTTAGTTTGGCGATTTATAATGAACACACGAAACACAAGTACATTTATAAAAGGGAAGAGCTCTATGTTCCGTATATGTATGTCAAAATTAAATCCCAACTCTCTGCCATTGAATTGGATCTATGAATCTTCCATCAGCTTGAATAAATTTAGCGTTGTAAATAACTCCCTTAAATTCTTATTTTCTATTTTAATTTAAAAAACAATCTTTGAAAACTTTCAACAATTAATTTATCTGTGTTATCTCAACATGTTTTTGCAATGTTATTTCCAATTTTATAACAAAAATGTATAATTCAGCACACTACCAAACACTTGTCTTTCGAAAAAAGTTTTTTTTTTGTGTTTCATATCTACTCTCGTTTCAAGTATGTATGTAAGTAAACGACAAAATACAACATTTTAATATTCATAATGAATATAAAGTAAAGCAAAAATTTTCAAATTGCATAGTCACTATAAATTTATTCAATATTCAAACATGAAATAAATATTTATAGTAGAATTAAATTAAAAATTACGAAAATTTAAAAAAAATTAGGTTTGATTATATATATACACTACAGTAATATAATATTTCAAGCTTGCAAATGAGGTTTAGCTAGGAAATGTCTATATCTAAAGTATTCAGGAAAAACACATTAATATATTGTCTATTTATGTGTATCGAGTGAATTACATTATAAGAACATTCAATTAATAATGTTATTGTATCATAAAAATATTCAGTTTGAAATGTTGAAATTAATTTGAAGAAATTTTAAAATCTACTCGTGAATTTCATAGTAAAAGCTAACTTTTCTAAAAAAGAATTCAAATATGTACAGTCGCGGTTTTATTTCATTTCGAATCACGAAGATAGCTTAAACATTTTCAATCCACTTTCGTAGCAAAATAAAATTATCCATCCAGTAAAAGAAAAATACAATTTCACAAAATACTCATCCATCGAATAATCTACCATCCAAGTAGAGTTTGAACTGCCACTATCTTCATATTTGTTTTAAATTATGTGTGCACATTCCATTTTTATTCAGCACAAATGGCAAAACAATTTTTTTAATAAACAATAATCTAATGACCAATATTCGAACTATATAAAAGATTTAAATAAATATAGAAAATCTAAAAATATTCAAACATAAAATATACATTTAGAATGACATCCCTTAGCATTTGCATCGCTCTGTTTCATATTTCTCACATTTTAATTCCAAATATGTATTTTTTACAGAGAAATATTTAAAAAAATATTTACATGTACATTGAAAAAATCAAACAAACATGAAATCATGCATAAACATTTTTTTTAAAAACAGCATTCAAATTAAATATTCTATTTACATTCATGCATGTTTGAAATTATTTCAGGTAATATGAAATCACGATTGAATAGAAATTGAAATGTTAACACGATCGTAAGATATAAAACGAATGTAATTGAAATCAATATGAATATTACGAAATATATGTATACATACGAATAAAATGATACAAAGTTTAAATTTTGGAGAAAAAAGGAGTGAGTAGCTAATGACAACTCCAGTTGGAGGATTGAAATAGAGCTTAGCAATTTTATGTGAACTCGATAAATTCAAATTATGTATTTGTCTGAAACCAATAGCGGTCCACGTTCTAAATAACAATTCATTTATCGAATACAACTAAACACTTAAAAGCCGTCGCATTAAGAATTATTCCAGGTGTGAATTCTCAGTTTTGTGCTGGAAATTCTGATCCATCATTTCCATGCAAAAAACAGCTACAGCCTTTTTCAGAATAAAACATAATGACATAGTACAGTAAAATGTAGTTCACACCTGAAATTTGAATAGTCAACCTGATTTTTTTTATCAATGAAATAGGATTAAATGGTAATCATGAATCTAGGATTCTGGGACTACTAGTACCATCCCCAAATTTAGCCTTCTTACTCTCCGTAGCACTGCAGCCCGCACCATAGTCTATGGATACACTAGTCATTAAACTTAGAGTAAAAAGTGGACTATCAATTTTCAACGCCGGGTAGCTCCGAGGAACCACAGTGTATGTAAATTGGCAGCTACTTTCTTCATAGTATTGCGCTTTATATGAACTTAAAATCGGAATATTATCATTATATAAAATATTTTTTTTTGCAAAACAGTTGTAAAAATGTCCAAAAATCATGCCATTTTTTGTTTTGATCCCTGTAAAAAATTCAATTTTCTTTTTTTTGTTAACAACTAGGTTCATATAGAAGAGAGACATAAAATAAAAGTAAATTTCAACTTAGTTTGATTTCAGATGAAAATTGCGGCTTCCAGAATGTACGCAAAATGCTGAGTCTGATTGTGACCTGGAAAATGGGGTCGCTAATATCTTCGGTGTTTTTCAAGGAAATTCTTCACAAAAAATATAGTGTATACTTAAATATAAAATTATATTCATTTCTTATATTATACAAAAATTCTATTTCTCCCCTTAATCTGAGAAGTTTGACCTCTATATCGACATCTTCCTTTCATGGACTCCCCATTTTCCCAACTCATTTGTTCAGTCTTCGTAGATCCTTTTGAGTACATTGTTTCTAGACATCCAGCCCATTGCAGTCGGTTAAGCTCCAGTTGATATTTCAGGCTCAACCGAAAGATTGATCAACTTTTAGTACATAGTACTGGATTCGCCGTCCTTCCTTTTCATATACCGCAGCAAATATAATTAGTTAGACCATAAATGGTTAACCACCTACGGGTGTTAGCATTAAGAAATTGCATAAATAGCGAATAGAAATATTTAGAAAATATAGTCTTGCTCTTAAGAAGGAGTATCATATAGTGCCTATCCTTCTCGACACTCGAAAGGCCTCCTGGATTATGCCTATCTAATGGCATTTCAGGTAACGCCTATTATCGGCACTTTAAGTTCCCGGCCTGTGGCATAAAAATTGTGGCGACCTTTTTCCCTTGAATCTTCCTCACTTTTACAAATTTGTCTATTTTCGTATCATGGGGTCATTCAGATATTTTAGTTTATCCCACCATGGAGAGGATCATACCTTCGATGTTTAAGACTCTCACTATGGCAAAGAACCCACCTCTGTACCCGTTCTTTTTGAATATCTATATATACAGATCACAGGTTATACAAAATTTTATTTTATTTATTATTTACAGTAATACCCCGGGTTTACGCGATAGGTGGGACCAAGCGATAGCCGTGTAAGTCGAATTCGCGTAAGTCGGGGTTCCACTTTGCATATAAATACGTATAAAGTTTGTGTAATCGGGACCAGAGTCTAAACGAAACAATAATTTAGAAGAAACATGTTTAATAAAATGTGAGATAATAAAAATAATTTACATTACTATAAATAATACAACGTAAACCGAAGTTATTTTGATGCCGAAGGCTTCATATAGTCTAGCAATGTCGTCTGACGAGTTAAGTTTTTCTTCTTCACACGTAAAATTTCCCCGTAGTAGAAACGCGTTCTTCATTGGAATTTATTTTTTCTGAAATTTGTAATCCCTTTTCAATTGTACTGAGGCCTTCTGTTTAGTTTGAAATTGCCATTTGATTTTCCGATTCAACTGGGTCTAACGAATCAGTTTGTTCAATGTCTTGATCATGCTCACGCATTTCTTTAGCTCTTGATTGTGTGGATGCAGCAATTCTTGGACGTCATCATCATCCACCTCTAAATTTAATTGTTTGGCAATATCGACCACTTCTTTAATTATGCCATTGATTTGTTCAGGATCTGAGGCTGATTCTCCTTGGGTTTCTGTGGTGAAAAAAATGAACACAGCTTTTTCCAGACGCCATTCAAAGTTTTTTGTGAAATCTAATTGCATGGTTGTCCAATAATTTTTACAGCATCTAAAACATTGAATTGCTTCCAAAAGTCTTTGACAGGAAGCTCGCGTTTTTTGTTTCATAGCCTCACTTAGGTGTGCAAATGATCGCCATGTGTACATAGTAAGCTTTAAATGTTTTAATGACTCCGTGGGCCATTGGTTGAAGCAAGCTGGTAGTGTTTGGTGGCAAAAATATAACTTCCACCCGTGGATCGAAATTAATTAGAGTTGTAGGAACATGACCTGGTGCATTGTCAATTAGTAGCATTACCTTAAATAAAATTTCTTTCAATTGGCAATAACGTTCGACTTCAGAAATAAAATCATGACCAAACCAGTCTTCAAAAAGAGAAGCTGTCACCCTAGCTTTCGCACTAGATTTCCAAATGACGGACAAACTAGCTTTAGATTTGTTTTTAAGGCTCTTGGTTTTTTTGAGCGATAAACTAAGAGAGGTTTCAATGTACAATCGCCAGCTGCATACGCGACGACCCATCACTGTCAATCGATCTTTGGCGACTTGAAAACCTGGAAAGGTTTTCTCTTCACGAGCAATAAAAGTACTTTTAGGCATTTTCTTTCAGAAAAGACCGGTTTTGTCTACATTGAAAATGGTTTGGCTGAAGTAGCCACCATCTTCAATCCTTTTTTGAGTTTTTCTGGATAAAGAGACGCAGCTTCTTTGTCAGCACTTGCCGCCTCCCCACTTTCTGCGATGCTATGCCGATTACAATGACTTTTCAATCAGCAGAGCCAGCCGTCACTAGCGGAACTTTGATACCATCCAAATTTCCAAAGAGATCAATATGTTAATACAGAATTAAACCATTTTATTTTAATCTTCCTCTTTCAAAATTTACTTGCTGCATCTTTTATCTTCTGTAAAACAAATTAATTTCTAACGGACTTTATTTCTTAACACGATTCTTTGTATTCACCATAGTCTGTACTAAGTTAACACTGGAGAAGTATGACTCCTATAGAGTTCTTAACTGTAAATTAAATTAACAGCAAACTAAAATATAACTTAATCGTTTTTAGTTTGTACATTAAATGCATTGTGTCATGGTACATCGTATTTGATAGTGATTGCTTAAAGCTGCTAACTGAGAACACATCTAGAGTATCGGTAGAATGTATGGTCGAATATCTTCCACGTCCATCAAACGATTCGAGTCGACCGTTTCACTACACATCGGACATTGATTCAATTCCGATAGAATTCTATAAATAATAATACAATTTGTTAAATTTTTAAAACTTAATGTTAATTTGCAACCATACTTTTCCATTTCGGGTCTGAAACAAGGAAAATCACATTCGGGGCAAGCAGCCATGTTTTCTTTTACAATATGCTGTCCCTGAAACGATCAATTTGAAATAGTCGTTATTAGTATTCCAGAGATTTTTTGAAATATTTTATCATCAATATATTTTTTAATGTGTTAATTATATGAAAAAATTCTTTACAAAATCTAAAAAAATATTCTAAAAATATTCCCAATTCTGCGCAAATTGTACAAACCGTTGCAATGCATATAGGTAGTGTCGTTTTGCACTGATAGCACGTCACATCCATATTTGATAAGTTTGCATCACATATCGGACACTCCATTGTTTCACCTTCAAACTCATCTTTGAAGTCCTTAATTCCTTTTGGTGCTTTTCGAACAATGCTCTCCACCTTTTTCGAGTATTTCAAGTCAATTTCCTGCCGATATTCAGCACGCATTAGCATAGACGCATATGTGAAGGCAGATTTCTTCAATCCGGCTCGATGGCATTCGATCACTGTCGACGTCAAAATTGGAACGACATCTGAAAACGATTTACAGCCATCAATTAAGTCTGGATAAAATATTAAAAGACTGTTAACTTACGAGATGGAAACTGAGATATGTTCGCTGCTACATGAACTAGCAGCTTTGCCGCCAGCAGATGGTTACCCAATTTCACATGTATCCGTACCAGAGTGTATCGATGCAACAAAATTAAATTGTGTCGCATGTCCGTGGCGATACTTAGGTTATTCCGACGTAACTCCTGGTACATCGAGAATAGTAAATCGTGTGCACTCCGGTAATTTCCGGCAATCTGCTCTTGATTTGCGATTATAACAGCCGTCTTAGCGGCATCCTTGAAATGCTTCCGAGCCATATACAATCGAAACAGATATTTGGGTTCCTTGGGTACTCCGTCTACTTCACCCAACAGGAACTCAATCAAATGATTCGACAGTTGGTCACTATTGGAAGTCGCCACACAATCGATAGCCAACGATAATGCCGAGTTCTCTTCGTTGCTAAATGATGACGCCTTCAGCAGTAGCTTCAGCGCCTTCGAAAATTCTCGTCCCAAAAAGTAATATTTTCCCGCCAGCAAAGTGTACTTTTCGTTATCAAAGTGATGGGCCAACGCAACATAGTCACTTGACAGCGCATTCTCGTGACGTTCCAACAGCTCGCCATACAGTTTCAGTCGCTTATGTCGCTGCGCCAGGATAAACGCCTCCTGGATGCATCCACACATCACTAAAAACTGCAAGGCTTGTTCGTAGTCACCGATCTTCTGGTAGAACTTCGCCAGCATCTTGGCGCCTTCACTCGATCTGGATTCCAGCACTACCTCCGAGGCAGAATGTGGATCTGATAGTTGTTCCAAGTAAATTCTAACAACTGAATCCAAGTCACCTGAGATCTTATAACTCGATATAGCTTCTGTGTACTGTCCTTCAGACTCTTTGGCTTTAGCATACGCGGCATGCAGCTTGTGACTCGTCACATTCGGTAAAATCTTATTCACTTTATTCCAAATCTTCAGCTGAATGTAGTGTGAACAGGCTTCATCCCAGAACTCGCCTTTTTCAAACAGTCCTGCACCTTCAGTTAGATGTCCCACTGTTATTAACGCCTCTCCACAATCGTAGAACAACTGTTTCTCGTTCAGCTCAACAGCTAGCTGAATTCCGCGACGAAAATCACCAGTTTTGATGCAAGTTCTCGCCAATCCAGCCTTGCATAGCCGTACATGTTCCAATAGCTGCGGCGATGCATTGACCATGGCATCACCAGAGCCATGTATGATATCCTCTTTGTAGCCCTTCTCGTAGTGATACAGAGCATCCGAGTAGCTTCCAGCAAATTCCAATTGTTGAGCATATTCGCGAGCAATAAAAGGAACTTGTTCCGGAGCCAAAGAGGTGGCCAGCGTCATTGCCTGCTCCCACTGCAGCAAATCCTGGCACAAATCCAACGCCTCTTGTGGATTTAGACTCTTCGCGAAAAACATTTTGGCTTCTTCAGCTTTGTCCAACAACAAACAACAAAATCCTCCTAGTAAGTTACAATCTTCGATATGCTGTATTTCTTGTAAAGCAAAAACCATAGATGCATTCCCAATTTTCCGGTAAATTTTCAAAGCTGTAAGTCAATATTATCAAATATTGGATTTTTGTAAAGGTCTTCTCAACATACCTAGCATCGGATCCATGTCTTCAATGGTTTGTTTGCCAAGCTGCGTCCACGATTCTTCATCATTTACCTGTTCGCAGATCTTGAGGGCTTCTTGAAATTTCCGTAACTTCACCAAAGTGTCTATCTGTTCTTTGAGATCGGTGCCCGGTGTCATTAGGTGAGTTGAAAGAGTGATCGTACTGAATTTCCCATCCACACATAGGCATACTTCGCCGTTGTAAAGCATAAGAGGAACTTGTCCCGAAATGAGTTTGGTCTCACCAATGCTGACGGTATGCTTTCCTGGTAACACAAGAAAATGCTATTTGTTTAAGTTGGCAATAAATGATTGTGGAATATAGTTGAACAATTGAGAGAAATTCACTGCTGTAAAATTTTCACTTACCACAGAATTTGTTTCAAAATGTAAAAATGCCAATAAGTTTCAACTTTATGTAAAATATTAATGTTTCAAATTTAATTCCAAAATTATTGATGAGGTAATTTTCTGATCTAAGTTCAAGTGCAGAATTATTTGTAGAAGCTTTACAATACTCTAATGAGATTCAAACCTATGCATGCAAGGACCAAAAAGAAAGAAATTTATAGTATTTTCCAATTGTCTGACGTCCCACAAGGCTCAATTTTGGATCCGGTGTTGTTTAAAACATCATCACATTTGTTGTTTTTTTATTGCTGATTGCGCAGGCACGTTCTTCTAACTTCGTCCAAAATGAATAATCAAGCGAATTTAAATCCGGGCTGCCGGACGACCAATCATCCGAGGCGATGAAGTCTGGTACATTTTCCGCAAGCCACTTTTGAATCCTTTTCGTTTTATGAGCGGGCGCGGAATCTTGTTAGAAGCACCAATTATCTGTGTTTTCGAATAAAGAATGAGTTAATGGCTCAACTATGTCATCCAACATGCGTTCATAAACCGCAGCGTTTGTTTTAACTCCGGCATCGCAAATATGAGTCTTGGCCGCCCCTTCATACCAAACGCCCCACCACACCATCACTAAGGGGGAAGTGAGTCCTTGTAACACGCGAAGCTTTCTGATTAGCTTCATAACAGGTCTTGGCATACACACGATCGTTTTGCCGGTTTATTTTCTCTTCAATTATAAAGATTTTTTTCATCTGAAAAGAGGATGTGACGATGACCTTTGTTTTTGAACGCTTTTAGGAGTTTTTTTCATCGTTCCGTTCGTATTTTTTTCAGTCTACGATTCAATAAATGACTAACACATCGCCGATACGCACCTAGCTGTAAATCTTCACGGAAAATACGACTCATACTACGCTTGGAAACATTGATTTTGACCGCCAGATGCTTCTGTTTGCGAAGAGGGTTGCGCCGGACGCGTTCACGATCTGCATGGATGACATTAGACAGCCGTACAGACCTCGGCCGCCCCTCTCCGGGCCTATCTTATATTTCAGCTGTTTCTCTGTATCGTTGTAGTGTACGAAACACGAATCGTTCGTTTATAGAAAGCGGTTTAAGCAACTGGTAAATCTCTTTCGTCGTCGTCCCGCACTTGAATAACGCGACTACCGCGACACGCTTTTCATACAGAACGAATTTCGTTGTTGCTTGGCAACGGAACAAATACTGATAAGACCGTGAAACTTGGTATGAGCAGAGGGAGGACACTACGCTACACGACTGCAATGTTACCACTTTTATCCGCTTTGAATTTCTCGGCTGGCGATTTCTTTGACAGAACTTATGGCTATACTAGGTACAGGAATAGTTCTTAGTAGAGCTTGCCGATTTTTCACCCCTTCCGCTTTTAGTAAGCTAAACAGCTCTCTTGTCAGAAGTATTCTAGGATATGCTTCGGTAGTCTGGCTGTCTTACCAAATCGTCCATTCTGCAGCTATTGAACCAGTGCAAAGAAAGTTCACCCATCAACTTTACTTCTACTCTGATCCTTCCCAATTGCATTTACTCTTATCGTTATGCCTTTCATGATATTCTTTTCATCAATCAACGAAAGATCATACATGAGCAGTGTTGTCTGTTTAAATTTTTCATGGACTTTTTAATACACCTTTGATTGATAACATCAAATTTCGTAAGGTTGCAGCGAGCTCAAGGTCAATCATAGTATTTAAACCACCCGATTTATTTCCACCCACCAATTGTGAGATTGATACACGTTTTTCATTTAAGGTAACTTGGGTCTTTATCCCTTTATTTAAGATTTTTTAAAGGAAATTTATTTTTAAAAGTTGCTTACTATGCAATTCCTGAATAATTTTTCTACTTTTTCTAGTATTTCTCTCTTTTCTCTCTCTCTTCTCTTCACTTTGTTACACATGTGTTTTGAAAATAATTATCTGTTTATTGTATTCTTTTTCGAATAAATAAATAAATAAAATTTGATCAGGTTGAAAATTAAGCCGATCTCCGATAAAAATTGAAAGCAATGTGCATTAACAAACCGATAACTAGATCTCTGACACCACTTCGTGTACAACTAGCCTAAGACGAATCGGGAACAATAGTGAGCGTATGTGAATCAAAGAACTCTACATAAAAAAATTCTTATTTTCTGAAGTTCATTATCTGCATTCTAAAAATGGATTCAACCATCTACTCTAAGACTCTAATGGCTATTGCAGGAAGACGTATTTTCATTTGACAACAAAATATTAGGTATGCATCGCAAGATATTTGTTGCTGCTTATGAGCTATGTCTAGAAAATCTATTTATTTTTTTGTCAGCATTGAACACTTACTCACCTTTAATTGAATATCGTATAAAACTAAAGGTAATACAAAGCTTATTGTCGAACGCAATAAAAACATTTGGCTGTGAATAATCCCACAGCACTCCATCACATCTTTTTGGAAAATCAGATATCATGGTTGACTCTTCACTCGTCTGCAATCAATCGTACTAGGAATATGTTGTGGAGAATAACAATTTCATTTCAAATACCGGCAAGAAGACAAATCCTTGACCATGATCGTCAACAAACACCAATTTTGTACCTTCCAGATCACAATAAATACTCTTGATTCCCATCGTGTGTCGATACTTCAAACTGGTCGACCATTGATCCAGAGAAAAGACTACTAAATCGCCCAACTGTGAATTCATTCAAATGGTTTCATAGACTTCCAAAAAGGAGTATGAACAGAAAAATATAATACTTACATCTGTGACGAAAATTAAAAATTCATTGGTTAATTTCATGCTTGTTATCACGCCCGAATTTAACCCAGGTACAGCTGAAGGAAATGATTGAGTGGTTTTGTCCTTTGTTGCAGGATTCTCGGATTCAATCGATTGTAAAATCAATTGTTCACCACAAAGAGCCGCGCAAAAGTTTTCATTAAGCTGAACACTATGAATTTCCGATATGAATTCCCTGTCTCCCAACAAAACAGGACTATCGGCAAGCGTTCGGCCCAAGTCATAGAACCACACATGATTGTTCATCCCGGCCGCTAAATGAAACGGACCAATTGCAATGAATGAGGGCTCAACCTCCAGGATTAGTTTGCTTGGTAACAATTTCGACTGAAAATTGATGAATAGGACGTAAGCTTTTACATATATTCCAAAATACAATCAGCGTTCAATACTTTTTCTGGTGCATATGTGTAAATCGATATTTCTACAATACTGCTGAGGATGGCTATGCGCGGTGCTGAAACTGCATACATTATTTGTAGCTTCGTTACAAACGTGCAAATCGCTCCTTGAGCGGTTGTCACGGCAAGAAGTTGTCCATCGGTGCTCCAGTCAATCATTTGGACCGCCGATTGATCAGGCAATGTGAGTATTTTTTCGGTTTCTTGAAGATTTGAGATCGAGTGAATTTTTATTCTGAAAACAAATGGATTTATGTAATTACAAACATTTACATGAGCCAGATTTACTAAAACAGTGTAATGATCATCTTTGAATAAAAAAGATTTGTTTAAGAATAAAAACAGCATGACTACTTACGTGTTATCACCGCACGAAGCTACTATATCAAGCGCTGGACTATACGCAACACCGGTCAGAATGTCCCGATGATTTTTCACCTAATGAAAAGCAATAATGCTCACTTACTCAGTTAAAAAGTTCTTCAGCCAACATACCTGCCACAGTTCCTGCCCAATATCCTTCGGATGTGTCGAAATCGCCACCAAATGTCCATTTGAGAAGCCCAACAAAATGTAGCCAGTTCCGAACCACTTGTGTTGGATTAACGAGCCATACCGGCTTTGAAATCCCAGTTCAACTGGCGAATCAGGCTCCGGCATGTGATACAGGTACAATGTGCGCTTCCCGATTATCATACTAACCGCATTCTCCCCGGGCAGGTTGTCGTCCGTTTTCATTTGCGCGAAATACATGTCGCTGGGCACATCCCGCAACGGAACAACCCTCAACGAATCGCCTTCCTCGTTGCTGATCGAAAAGCTTCGATCATCACTGCCCAATGCCAACAGATTCTCGGCGGACCAGGCACCGCATACTATCCTTTTGGAATGTTTACCCAGGATGGGAATTCGCTTCAAAGTTTGGTGGTTATAGATGGCAAGATTGCCACGTGCAGTTCCTACAGCTAGGATAGGTACACTTTTAGCCCAAAGGATGCAGCTTAGTGGATCGCGAAGTCCTGTGTCCAAAAGTTGTTTTCGCTGCGAGTTGGCATCCCACAAGGTCACTTGGGATGAGTTTGAATTTATTATTCCGAGAATGTCTCCATCACAATCCCACGAAAAGCCAGAGCAGAGACTGAAAGAAGATATTATCATTAATTTAAGTGAAATAATGAAAAATATCTGGTGTTAAGATCATTTTGTATAAGGTTTTGTTTTCAGATCTTTTAGATTTTTTATTTATGATTAAAATGGTGATTTTCTTTTAAACAAAACTCTGCGTATCAAAATTACTAAGTTTGAAATCTTTTATATTGATTTTCCAAAACAAAATCTTTGCTTGAAAGGACCTTGTTCGCATCCTGGATTCACTGCTGGAAAGCTAAAATGACAATTTTGCAGTTTTCGAATCATTTACTTCGAAAATTGCAACACAAGCTCCGGAAAAGAAAGTGTACTTTGACCGAAAGTAAATGTAGTGGTTGAAGCCGCAGTGTATAGCTCACATGCAATGATATGTGAGACATACAGCTTAGTATCATTTCTAAGAATGATGCCATGTCTAATGATCAATAGCGACTCTTTTTGATGTAGTTTTTGATGAATCGTTCCAATTTCACAACATTTACATTCAGTTGTAATTATTCATCTAGTGCGCATGAGCCGATAGTGTAACAATTTCTCACAAGTCTTCCGTGCTGCTACCATTACGTTTCTTAAGTATAGCATGGGATAAGGCATATATGTTGAAGATTCTTATGTAGCGTACCACTGTCCAGATCTTCAAAGGTTATCGTAAAATATCCACTTTTCATCGCATATCACAATTATCCGTGAAAATGGAAAAGAAATTTAAATTTTGGATAATCCGACCTCTAAGCGATGGATACGCACCCTTTTTGAGTTTCTTTAACTAATAAATTCATGCGATGGTAAGATATTCCTCAAATAAACTGAATGAGAAGTTATTCTGATGATCTTCATGAGAAAACAAAATTTAATTCGTACTTTTAAATACTATGAAATATTATAAGATGAACACAGACACTTGAAGACATTTGTCAGCTACAAAATAATATTTCCATTTACAGAAAGCCAAAAAATTGATTGCAAAGCTTTGTTGACTACTACCAGATAATGCATTTTTGAAACTATTTTTGTCGTCGATGTTTTCCACGTCTTATCCAATAGATCAAAAACAAACTGCTGTGCTGCTTCTGTGTGGGATATTTATTATTTTATTTTTCGTGGATTCGTATTTCGAGCACCAGTTGTGCCTTTCTTTCAGCCTCTTTTCCTCGGTCAATTTCCTCCTTCCTTTGCTACTGACCTCAGTAGCTTCGATTGCACATTTCCTACATCGCGGTTCAATCTTCGATTCTCAGGTTCCTTCAGAATTGCAAGACTTTCTTGCCCATCTAATTATCTGCAATCTGTTCCCTCTTGGATCACCGCTATATTGTCCCATCCGATGTTGTGTCCATCCCCAACGATGTGCCTGGCTACCATTGACTTTACGGACGCAGGGTCCCTTCCTTTCTCCCTCGCAAGTTCCGCCTCTCTTACATGCATCTCCCATCGTACAGATACCAGTCTTTTGGTTTGCCCTATGTAGGTTTTTCACAGTCCGGGCATGAGACCTTATAAATTCCACTTAGTTCGTGTCGCAGTTTTTTGTCTTTGGCGGATCCTAGGATATTCTTAAGCGGATGAATTCTGCTCGATGAAACCATATCTATATGCAGATTATTCAACAGCTTTCTTATCTTCCATGAGACTGCTGAGTGTGTTAACTCTTATCCTTATTTTGGGTTCGTCATCTCCGCTTTGGAGACTGCTCAGTTAGCTTCCGTCCATACGTCTGGCTTTTTTTCTGATGAGGTTGGAAATTACAGACGGGTGGTAACCATTTTTGACGCTTTTGTTGAGTATGTACTCTTTTTAACTTCCCAGTTCTCTATGGAAAGTTATTGTAATGGGGTCGATTTTGCGAATCCCAAATTTTGACATATCTCCACGTTTTAAGGTCTCTAGAATCCAAATCCATCGTTTTAAGAGAGATGTCTGTGAGTGTGTATGTACGTATGTGCGGATGTACGTATGTGCGTATGTACGTATGTACGTATGTGCGTTCGGAATAATTTTTCGTCTCGATTATCTCAAGAACCAAAGATTGGATTGACGTGAGACCGGTTTCATTTGACGCGTAATCACGTAACTTAAAACTGAATGACTTTTCAGCAAAATCGGTTGGGCCGTTTTTTATTTAGGATGAAAAAACTGAAAAGGAGACTAAAAATTGCTTAGTTTTAAACTGTTGATACGCACTATTAATTCGTGCAGATACCAAATACCTTCATAGTAATGTTGTTATTATTGTGCGTTTTAGCAAAATTGTGATCAAATTTGTAAAAAATGTTATTTCAAAAAAAAGATTAATTAATAACATTCCAAACTTGTATTATCAGGTTTGGGTGATATTTGGATATTGTTATAAATAATTTAATATTGTTAATAACAATCAAATAATATTAGTTATAATTTGATATTGTAAGTATGAAGTCAATTATAATTATTTAGTGACGGTCAAACATTCTTAATAACGAATGATTATTATTCATAATAATTAAATACCCTCAATAATGGTTGTGGATTCCGGAGCCGAGATGGAGAACGAGGTGGAGGACGAGAAGGAGGAAGATGAGGTTGTCTAGGCTTTGGTAGAGGACGTCTCCCTCTACCAAAGCTTTTATGGTTTGATAAAAATAATAAAAGTAATTATAATAATTAAGAATAATAATGTTTAATAATAGTAATTCCTAATAATAGTAGTTAATGATAAAAACAAATTAAAGCTTTTTATTTACACCACTGGGAAGTTAGTAGTGTGGGCCTCAAGGGTCGCACTTAGACCACATTTTTTTTATTATGTAGTGTGTTCATTTTACAATAAATGGTAAAACAAATTTAAAATCCAACTAATAGTTTCATTATTATAGTTAAAACATCTTGTATCAATATTTATGGCACGACAATGTATATTAGCAATTTATTTTTAAATTCAGGTCTCCACATGTCCTCTTGGAATTATTGCACTAGATTTAAAAACTTACTTGTAGATGCTATAAAAGGTATCACAAAGGTAAATCTCACCACACTCCAGATGTTTTTTCTTGTAAAATTTACAAAGCGTGAGGGCTTCGAAGAACAATTTCAAAATTTAATAAGATTTCTTCAAATAAATAACGAATGATTTTTAATTAAGGTGGAAATGCTACCTTTCCGATAGTACAAGTGTCTCACACATCAAACCAACAACTCAAACCTCTACTATTTTCACCACAAATCGATATTCATTTCGACAAAAATAGCTGCAGATATATTTTTATCTGTATTTATTTTGTACGTTTTAAACGGGTGAATTTGGCGGCGTAGATCGTTTTAAATTATGCTTATGACTAACTACAGTGGGCAAAAAGTTTACTGAAGGTTACCAAAGGTGTACAGAGTTTAATGATCGGATGATGCCACAAAAAAAGGGTCCCATTCTAAATTTTTACATCCAATTACCTTTGTAATATCAACCGTTCCACCAATTGTCCCTGGCGATTGAATATCGCCACTGTCCCATCGCTGCCCGTGGACGCCAACAACGAGCCGGTCGGCCCTTTTTGCCAAATAAAATACACATCTCCCTGGCCGTGAGGCTCTTCATGCTTGAACAACACCTGTGGGAAAAAATCAACGTATTGTTAATCTCGCGTTTGCTTCTTCGCATCGCGGAATGCTCACCTTGTCGTAGGACATGATCAACGGCTAAGATGGTTGCGTATCGGTTTACAGTATTTCGAACATTTTTAACATTTCGCATTGAAATCGCTAAGCCAAATAATTTGTCCGGTAATTTGTTTACTTCTTTCGCACCTTGTATTGTTTGACAGGTAACTATGGAAACCGACAGGTGCAAATGGAAGCCCAGGTGGGGAACTACGTCCGTAAACAATTTGAATGTTTCTCGATCACGCTGTCTGTGACATCTGGCGATATCTGTTACAAGCCGAGACGCAAACCACCCGAGACGCACATTTCCAGGAATGGCATGTTCGATTAAAGGCCGGTCCGTTCAAAGTGGGATGAAAATCGGGTCCGTTCAATGCGGCCATGTGTCAAAGTTGAAAATTGGACCCCTAACGAGACGTCTTTGTGAGAGTGGACTTAATTAAAGTGGATATTTGCTGTCGGCCGAAATATTAAAGGAAACAGTGAAAATGGATGATGAACTGCCAGCCGAATTTGATTTGGTGGTCGTAGGAACTGGTGAGTCTGCTGTGGTAATTTATAGGATGTCCTAAATGGGACGTGTCGAAGTTCATGTTTTCTGCGGTTCTGAGGAAAGCTCTGGCTACTAAGGATGTTTAACACGCTGGTAATATTGAATTGAAAAATAGTAGTTTAGGCATTTGGATGAGCCAGATTTCAGCTTTCTACAACCCAATTTCGGGAGAAAATGACATCATCAAAACTTTCAGATGTAATAAATCTGAAGTGCAATAAAATATACACTTTAATTACAACTCAAATTTGGAAGCTAACTCGGTCGGCATCATGCCAACACGGACAGGGAGAAAGATTCACTCACAGCCCTTCGTTATGTACTCCACTTTGCCTCTATGCACGTTGCTCATTCTTTATTGTTTTTCAGTTTTCAACAACTGCAAATTTGTGCATAGAAGCCGGTCAAGCTCATATAAAGAATCGAATTTACGAATGACATTCTTCCACATCAACATTCTTGCTTCGCTCTTCATTGCCACTCTATCGATCTGTTCAACCACATGTATATTAATATAGTATCTTTTACCCTGTTTTGGCGTGATCAGAACACGATAAAATTTTGTTTAAAAGTTTATACAGTGACCGACAAAAGTTTACATGCGGCTCTTATTTTCGCTACTTGACGAACCCCATAGCCACTAATTAAAAAAGTAATGATGCAGTTATATTCTAAGTCTATTTTAATTGAAATTTAACAAAAAAATATTTTCTGCAATATAAACGTTACAAGTTATTCATACATAACTAAAAAAAATGTATTGACAAAAGTCTACATACGGCTACATAAATCATTCTTTATGCTGCTGTGCGGTCCTGATTTATAACGGGAAGTACCATTTATTAAATTTTGGCATTTGCGCTTCACGTTAGGCTACATTTAGTGCAAATTGGATAAGGCCGCAGCTGTGACGATGGCTTCTCGGAAGGAAATCTTATCAGAAGTACGGAACTTGGTGGTATAACATCGAAATGATAGAAAATCTTTCGGAAAAATAGCCAAATTGTTGAATTTAAGTAAATCGACAGATTACACAATATTTAACAACTACAAAAGCAGGTTCGGAAGAAGCTGGTTCGCAGAGATGTCTCCTTCATTTTAAAAGAAGTGAACTGAAACCCGAAGATCAATGTCATAAAATTGGCAGAGGACAAAGCATAACGAGGAGGAACCACGGTGCATCCAAGAACAGTTCAAAGAGCATTAAATAATTAAGGTTATTACAGCAGAACACCACGTAAAAAACCCCTTATAAACAAAAAAAAATTACAAACGTTGCTTAAAATTTGACAAAAAGCATCTACACAATGGACTTGATTTTTGGAAGAAGATTTTATTCGTCGATGAAACGAAGTATAACATATTTAGAAGTGACGGTAGAGCTAAAGTTTGGAGAAAGAAAAACACGGGAATGGACCCGAAACACTAGTTCCCAAAGTCAAACATGGCGGTGGCAATGCGATGGTTTGGCGTGCTGCCGCAGTGTCGGGTGAAGGAAATTTGGTGTTTATTGATGGTGTAATGGATCGTCATCTCTACAAAACCATTTCGCAACACAATTTAAAGGAATCGGTAGATAAGTTGGATCTTGGTGAGAGCTGGATATTCCTACAAGGCAATGATCCCAAGCACACCGCTCAAATTGTGAAGAACGTGCTGCTCTATTATGCTCCAAGACAGCATAAAGACAGCACCACAAAGTCCGGACTTGAATGTCATTGAGCACGTTTGAGAGCTTCTGGATCGAAAAATAAGAAAACACGACATTAGAAGTGCTACAATGCTAAAAGAGAAGCACATTGAAGAGTGGGGTCGAATAACGCCTAACGAGTTAGATTGTTAAGTTTATATTGAAGGAAAGGTTTTTTTGTTACATGTCAATAAAAATAGATTATAAATAAGACTACTTCAATACTTTTTCAATTAGTGCTATGCGGCTTGCCAAGCAGCGAAAATAGGGGATGTATGTAGACTTTTGTCGCCCACTGTATAAGTCCACCTAAAAAAGTTACTCAAAAGTCGCCAATTTATTACTAGAATCGATGGGTGACACCTTTGTCTATTTCTCTTATTGCACTTCACACAATTTGGCACAAAGGCAAAGAGACGACAAAGCTTTGATTCTAGGAACAAAAGGCTATCCGGCAAGAATTTCGCTTTTCAAAAACTATGCAACTGTTAAATAATTGCGGGCCTGGTATCTACTATATGCCACAATTACTCAACACCATTGCATTTATGGCTAGTCACGGTAGACATCACCCTGGTTTTTTGGTTTTTGCCAAATTTGCTCCGCGACACGAAGAAAACGCAGGGTTGATTGTACGAACAAGGAATATTCCTACCATCAGCTACGATTTTGTTTCGATCACAACAATTTTTGATTATCCAACTGTTCAAAACTGGGTTTTTAGTATAATTCCCCGAAATAAATAAACAAACAGCTTACTGATTTCTTGAAGAAAATTTAAAGTTGCACATTGTTATTTACCATAAAACTAATAACTTTAATCGATTTCGGAATCGATAATAGAATAATCGAAAATTGAACACACGATCATATGATCCCGGGCTAGGCGAGCTGCTCCCTACACTGGCTTGCTTTAACATGGGGAAAAACTTACTAATTCATTAGAGACGCTAAAAACTAAACGGCTTTTTTCTGCAAATCGAAAGGATGTTGCGGTTCAATATTTTAGTGATTGAATATTCTTAACGTCTCTTATTTATGTCTTAAATTTGTTCCCGTTCTGAGAGTACGAGGTCGTGCCTTCTGCTTTCAAGACAAATGAATCTAAAAACGACGGTTGGTATTTTCCTAGAAAAGTTATTTTGTGAAAACACAAGAACGGCCACATACGTCATTAAAACTAAACACAACCATTTTCGTCATATTAAAAATATATATTTATAAATCAAACAAATAAACCCAAATTTAATCACAACAGTTTGAAAATGATCTTTAGTTTTTTTTTAGCATGATACCGCATCGAACATTTTAATTGCAAAGGCACATCAATTCAATTTGTAGAGAATCCAGCACATTTAAAATACGTCATGTTTGTTAGATTACGTGCATTGTTCTTTCATCTATTGTCACGATGTTATGACCCATAATTTGAGCAGCAACTGCGCGGATAATCGGACCTTTTGGATCGGTATTTGATGAGAATCGTACTTGTTCCAATGATGTGGTTAATAATGAGAGAGCAATCTGTCGGCGAAATTCAAAAAGAGACATTGAAGATTTATTACATTTTTTTTATTTAAGTACTACGTATTTGAAATTGACACGTTTATAGTATTAGCAAAAAAAGGCCACTACCATTTCCCCTTTTATTTTAATTCGATATTATGATACGAAACTGTCGAATAAGCCAACACCCCCAATGAATTTGTAACAACTTCGTATCAGCGTCAGATATTTCAAATATATTTATTTTTATTTTTGTGACCATCATCTCACCTCTGTGAACGGATGAATCTCATCAAAATTAGACATAAATGAAACAACAGCATTGTCTTTCTACTTAAGAGCCAAAATTTAATTTTTTCCAAAACAAAATTCGCATGACCTTCGAGAAGTTTTTTCTTAAAAAATTTCAATGGCAGCCAAATGATGCCCATTTGCAGGGCCGTCTTAAACTATGCTGGGGCCCTTGGGCACACAAGGAGTTTTGGCCCTTTTCGAAATTAAAGAAAGCGAATTACTAACATTTTTCTACTGTGATCATTTATTATAGGTAATCAAATATATAATATAATATGTCATTAATGATATGCTGCTAGTTTTTTGGTTATGATTGCAATAATGGTTTCTTTCCGGGTTTGTGTTGAGCAAAATCTTCTATTATATCTTCAAAGTCAATTTTTTGAAGGATATCAGTTTCTATGCACATAATTGACAAATTACTCAGTCGTTCTTGTAACATTGTTGTGCGCGATTCATTTTTTTATTCTCTTAAGCTACGAAAATGAGCACTCCACTCTTCACTACAATTGGTAACCATTAGGCCAAGGGATATTCTTGCAGCAACTTCAACGTTTAGAAAAGTTTCTTCTAATTTATCCGACTTTATTAGGTTATGTAAGGTTGAGGTATTTAAATCCTGTGATTGCTTTGTTTTTTAAATATTGGCTTAAATCAAAACGTTCTGTTTTGAGCTCATATGCATTAATGTCTTCATGATAAAATTCTCCAAATTATTTTGCATTTGTTGGTGAACTCGCCAGATTCGATTGTTGTTAACTGACAAAGAAAACTAAATCGATTATCAATTTCTTAGTATGTTGCCGAACGATGTTTTAAATGGGTATTTAACGTGTCAATTATGGGATTGAAAGTATCTGCACGGAACTTTTCCTTGCCTCTCAACTGTGCAGTTTCTGATGATCCTTCAAAAAAAGTGTTGCGTGTGCTGCGAATTCTTTTTCTTTCAAATTTATCTTTGTATTCAGCATCTGGATTTTTTTTCTTTAGCAGCCATTTCGTACTGATCAAAATTATTGCGTGCATTATTCACATAATTGATCAGAGATTCGTAAAGTTTTGTTACAACGCCCATGGTCACGATGCTGTTCTGTAAACTTAGACTTGTTTTATTAATAGTTACCAAAAGATCATTCCATATTTCTGTTAGAAGATCAGTCTCAAATTTTTCCATTTTTTGATAGGCTTTGGGCTTCGTTTCTAGTGTCGCCTGGTTGATTGATGTCACTTGCGATTGAGGATTGTTACCGGTGTTCCTCGAAAATCACTGACAAACAACGCTTTACCTTTATTTAATTTTCCAACCGTAAAAATATGAAGTACGTAAGCTTAGGAGCTTATATTGAGCTATAACATTTCCCCGGCGGATGGAGACATTGAGTACGTGTGCCCTCGTGTGCCCTTATGGTAAAAACGGTATTGCCCATTTGTGTTTTCCGTACTGTTTCTGTCGCAAAATTGAATTCTCCCGTAAAGTTTCCAGGTTATAAGAGTTGAAAAAATGTTAATGTTAAATTGGAACCTTCAACAATGCATAGAAACACCAAAACCTAAGACTTTGTGTCCTAAACTAATATTTTTATCGAACAATAAATTCTTTCCTGGCCACTTCCACAAATAGATTCCATGCATTTGGTTAGGTTCAATCATTATCTTACTTTTTCTTGTGAAGACAGTATTAATATAGCTTCTGAATGTGCAATGAAATTAAAAGTATATTTATTTCCAGGCTTTGTTGAATCAATTGTTGCGGCTGCTGCTAGCCGCATTGGAAAAACTGTTCTTCACGTAGATCCGAATGATTTCTACGGTGGCACGTGGGCATCATTCAATTTAGAAGCCTTCCAGTCGTTCATTTCGTCAATAGTCGAAAATTCGGCCATTGACGATGGAAAGCAATCCAGTTCAATTAAGAACGCTAGTCAATGCTGGACCGCGACTACAGCATCATCAGACGAAGAAAAAGTTGACGACAACGTGTGGACCAAGGAGCGAACCCTCAAAGAATTTCGTCGCTTCAATATTGACCTGACGCCAAAGTTACTGTTTTCTTGTGGAAAACTGGTAAAACTTCTGATATCGTCAAACATTTGTCGTTATGCTGAATTTCGGGCGGTAGATCACGTTTGCACCATTGTAAATGGGCAAACGCGAAGTGTCCCTTGCTCCAGAACTGATGTTTTCAATACCAAAGATTTAAGCATCGTTGAAAAGCGTTTGCTAATGAAGCTATTGACAAGTTGTATGGGATACGACGAGCATCCTGAAGAATTTAAAGAATACGAACAGAAAACATTCCTAGAATATTTACAGAGTGTGAAACTAACTGATAATATTATTCATTGTGTGTTGTACTCGATAAGTATGAGCAATGAGAAGACGCCTCTTAAAGAAGGAATAGAGAATGCAAAGAATTTTCTGAACAGTCTGGGGAGATACGGTAACACACCGTTCCTCTTTCCCATGTATGGCTGCGGCGAGATACCGCAGTGCTTTTGTAGGCTGTGCGCAGTATTCGGCGGCGTCTATTGCCTGAAGCGCTCGGTGGAGAGTGCTTCTATCACGGATAATAAAGTAGAGTCGATAAAGTGCGGCAATCAAAATATTAAAGTCGGGAGTGTTGTCCTGGGTCATGGTAACGCCTTAATAGGAAGTAATCTTCCGGTTAGAGACACTAATACGAAAGACCAAGATCTCAAGAGCATATCGCGTGCTATTTTCATTGCATCTAGTCCGTTAGGTGGGGACGAACTCAATTCCAGTGGCGGAGGCGTTAACTTTTTGAAGCTCCCGGAAGAGAACGGATCTGGCGCATTTGTCTTGCAGTTGTCGCATTATTCCGGAACATGTCCAAAGGGACTATGTAAGTCCATGTGCAAATTGTTGTTGTTTTTTTGTATTATATATCAAAGATGAACTTATTGCTCAATTATTTTTCTGTGAACCTCATCCTATACAGATTTAATTCATATCAGCTGCGCGGCGAAAAGTAATAATCCTGAAGCAGACATTCAACCCTATTTAGAAAAGTTGCTCGCAACCGATCATACTCCCAACATTCTCTACACCGTTTACTTCACCATTGTCGCAAACTCATCTTCGGTGAACGCAAACAGTAGTCATTCGAACATATTCCAATGCGGTGGGCCATCTTTCGAGCTGGACTATGATCAATCGATTGAGAACGCCGAAAACATTTTCAAGGAAATCTATCCAAACGAGGAGTTTCTACCGCGTGCACCCGATCCAGAAGAGATTGTCCTGGGAGATGAAGATCCAACATCGGTCGCTCAAGACATGATTACATTGGATAGCGTCAAGGAGCAAATTTTGGAATTAGAGGCTGGTCTCTTGCATCAAGAAGATTGCATGGAGGAGAATTCGAAGAATGAAGAGATGGCAATGGAAGTGTGTGAGGAGTAAATTGAACGCATATGACATATAAGAGATTTTAATTCTAGTTTATGTGCTATTCGACATATGCAGTGATTTTATTTTAAACAGTTTTGCTTAAAAATTTGAAATATTGCATGCATACTATAATAATATTCAATGTTTTACGCTAGAAGGCAAAGTGCCTATTCGAAAAGTTTACCAGTAAAACAATTGATGGTATATCGCTTATATTTTTTTAAAAATCCAAATGAACTATTTATTTAATAAATAATCGTAAACATAGTAAAAGTAAGCGTTTCATTTTTGTAACGAAATTAAAAGTGTTAAAGTGTCTCATTACTACAAGTCTCAAGGAATTTGATTGTCTTAAAGATATCTGATAAAAACATTTGGTTGGAGAGTGAAGTAGCGCATTTCGACGAAAAACCCGTAATGTGAGATAAGTAGCAGCTAATCAAGAGCAACCAATTATTACGTGATGGTAGAGTCAACACGCCAGTTTTTTAAAAATATATTTATGTTTTTGTCTGATTTTTTATTGTACAGGTTTAAAGGTATTTTTATATTTCAAACGATGATATAAAAAATTAGTTACATGAGATAAAAACTGTTTATTTATTATAAAAGTACACAAAATGGGAATTTATTTCTTAAAAATAATATCATCCAGATGTGACCCTTCATTATTTTCGACACTGCTGCAACCTGGAGCGAAAATGTTAAATTACTGCCTTGTAAGTGTTTTGTGAAATGTTTTGAATTTCCTCTCGGATATTTGATTTTAATTCTTCAAGAGACCTTGGGTTGGTGTTATTAACTTTACTTTTAAGGGATCTCCAAAGGAAATAGTCCATTGGGGGTTAGTCTGGGCTACGAGCTGGCCAGTTAATGTCACCTCTTTTGGATATAATTTTTTCTCCAAAAGTTTCGCGAACTGCATTCAATGAGTCGTTGGAGGTGTGACATGTTGCTCTATCATGCTGAAATCACGTACGTAGATTAAAACTATTGAAATCCTGTAGCGCTGGAACAAAAAAGTTCTGTAGTATTCACTGTAACAGGATTTCCCCTTTGGTCTTCATAAAAGTATGGACCAATAATTCCTCTTGTGTACAAAGCTGATTCAGTAGCTTTGAGTAAATTCGGGGATTTTTGATGCTTCAACTGGAGATTAGTGTCACTCCAATACCTGCAATTTTGCCTGGTTACATACCCATTTAGGTGGAAATGCGCCTCGTCTGACAAAATAATGTCGGTGAAGCTGGTGAACTTCTTTAACATTTCATTAGCAAACTGCAACCGGTGACCATGATCTTGAGGCTTTAATTCCTGCACAATTTGAATTTTGTACGGATGTAAACATAAGTCCTTGTAAAGAATGCGACTTAAAGATGTTCTGGACAAATTTTAGACACTCGACCGCTTTCGAGTAGAGTCCAGGTTGTCCGCGAACAGACGCTCTTACACGCTCTACGATTTCGGGATCCCTTAGTCGGCCGGATCGTGGTAAATTTATTGTTGTACCCGTTTCCTCGAACTTCAGCACCCATTTTTTAATCAGTTGAATCGATGGAGCTTCATTTTTATGTAGTATGTTGTAATGAGCGTAATATTTTTGTTGCGCTAGAGTCGAAGAATCGTTGTTTCGATAGTACTCACGTACGCAGAACGCACTTTGTGCTCCGGTGAACGACGCCATGGCACTAAATTCCTATATGTTAACGGACTTTTGGTCCACCCTGTACAATCACTGGACAGATTGCATGAACTGGAATGATGCACAATCAATCGAGTGCCATGACATGATCGGCAGAGGTATTAGATAGGTCTTGCTTCCACCAGTAAATACTTATAAGTATTCAATCAGTATATGGTGCTCTCATCGGTATATGGAAGGCCTTTAGTTGTTACATTGCAACAACCCAAGTTAGGCCCTCCTAGGCAGGCCTCAACAATACATCCAAGAAATATTCTGTTCCAATCGCCATGTGAATTTTTACGTGGATTGATTTCCATTGGCCTATTTTTTCAACCAACCAAGAACTACATGAGAAAGCAAAAAAAATTGAAGGGCTCCCTCTGAAAAAGACATTTCATTAACATTTCGACAACTTATCAGGAACACGAAAGCAACGCAATGGTCCTTTTTCAAATGTGGATCATAAGAGGCTTTGGTTAAACCGTGTTGAAAATCGACCAAAAGAAAACACCACCAGGCTAGGTCAGAAATATCCTATTAACACAAAAAACACAATTTTATTAGATGAAACCTGGCGAGTGTAAGCCCTTCAATTGTCTTCTGAAATTCACCTCTTCAACAGGTTTCACTTACATTTAGTGCCTCTTTGTTCAAAACATTAACAACATTTAACTTAATGGCTTCATAATTTACTAATACAAGTTATTGATACTGATTTATAGTAGATATTAGAGCCAAGATCGGCAATCTTTAACTGACCTCAAGGTTTTGTCTCAGCAAATTTTGTCTTCGATATTTTCCAACAGGAAGAATTTTATCCACGATACAGAATTCTTTCAGTTTTTCAGAACAATTTCTATTAATAGTTGTTCCCTTTTCTTTCGATGACATCATACAATGTTATGATGCAATAAAACTACTCACTAAAATTCAATAGTGTTTATATTTTCGTTTTGAAAATGTCAAATACTTACAGCTACATAAATCCTATATTCACATTAAGGTCATACATTAATTAACTTTTACAAAGATGTTAATCTTTCTTTTTCTTTTTGACTTTTTTTCTTGTTATAAAAACATTTACAACATTACTGTCCACTTTCTCAATTAAGTAATTCGTTGATGCAATGGAGATGTTACGTTTCTCATTCTGGGATGCACTTATCTCAGCATCGCTTGCATTATACTCAGAACTTTGCTGGCTGATGTTGCCTGCAGTGGCATTCAAACATGTTTCTATTGCAGGCTCCTCTGGTGAAGCAGACGCATTAGATTCTACTGGCGTTTGATATATATTCAAACCTGGTGGAACGACACCAAACATACTTTGAGATGAACTTTCATGGTGTTTATTGTTTGATGATTTCGTTAAGACAGGAGACACATTACTTGAAACGTTTATACTATCGCTATTAGCCCGCGCAAGCTTGGATGTCTCTTTCAAGGTGTTTTGTTTGCATTCATTGCTTGTTAGCGTTTTGTTTGATCTTTTTCGAGGTTTTTTATTCGGTATGGGTATTTTTGTTGTGGAATCTTCTGTTGCGTCAAAACAGATTTTATTTTCAATCGGCACCGGACCATTTCTCTGCTCAGATTCCGCGCTATCCGCAAGATTATTGGCCCACTTTTCGCTGTTATCTGTTACAGACCACATTCGAAGATCATTCAAGGCACTGCCTTTACTTATGATTTGCACATCAAGTACTTGAATTTTACATTTCGTTTCTGCTTCTGGCACAACAACACCCGTAGTTTCAGTTGCCTCGCTACGCTCAATTTTTCTGAAATCAACTTCTTTCGAAGCCGTTTTTATGGCTTTGAAATGATCTGTATCGACTCTATTTAGTGCTGAAGATCCTTCATCATGTTTACTATTTACAGTGTCTGTGGTTTTCTGATCATGTTTAATACTTTTCAATTCAGCACTACTGTCACTGGACGAGGAGGTATCGAACAGTTTGAATGATCCAGTTTTTATCGTTTTCAAGGGGGTGCTGTTTGTAATCCCCAGAGCTTCCTTAAACAATTCATTTTTCAACTCTCGTGATGAGTCCAAGTTTGATGTCTGTGGTGAGGGTTCGCGCTCGAAACCATCAATTATATGACCTACCATCTTAACACCTTGCAAGCTGTAATTTGATTTGTAAGACGCTTTAAAGGAAATCGCATCCTTGGATTTCATACTACTGGTGCCCGAAATATCACTTGATTTGTTTTGAAGTTTGTTCGATTTAATAGGGCTTTCAAAGTTACTTTGAATTGTTTTAACACCGCTTGCAGATGTACCGGAAATTGATTCGGTACTAACATTTGCAATCGGCGTGTTTTTCGATTTTACAGACTTCTTTGCTGGAACAGGTAGTTTTGAATCCTTTTTGATGGGCTCTTTGCGTTCAACTTTTCCTTTTCCACTTCGCGGTTTTGTAGGTTTCTTTGTATTTTCTTGTAATGTAGTTTCACTATTTAAATTTTCATATTCAATTTTCTCAACGATTTCCTCGTCATTACTGTTGTTGATTTTTTTACTTTTCTGCTCGTTTGCGTTAGTTTGCTTTTCCATTGTACTAATCTTACTTTCCATGTCTTCTTTAAGGTTTACATATTTTTCATTTAGGGAATTTTCGTCACCTTTCGACTCCTTGTCATTTTCCGACACAGTTGTAAGGTCAATAGTTGGTACGTTAACACAATCAATTGATTTTTCTTTGGCAGGAGATTCGATTTGATTTTTCGATGAATTCATGTTCTCGTTCTTGCCACATGAATTGTTTGTATCAACTGAAAAAATTTGCTTATGTACTTCATCCATTTGACTTTTAATTGTTTTCATTGCATCGAGTATTTTTCTAGATCCTTCCAAATTTTGTAAATTTTTATTTTTTTCGATTACTATATTATTTACCAGTTTATTATGCTGATTACGGTCTTCAATGTTGTTTAGCAATTCAATATTTTCAGAGGTGTTATTGATTTTTTTCGGTTGAGCAGACGTAGTTTTATCAACATTTGGTTTGAGTTCCAATTTAGGTTCTTTATTTTTTTCAGTTAAATCGCAAAGCTTGCTTGGACTTATGAATTTGTCGCAGTTCTGATCACCAAAAATGGAATCGCTTGAAAAATGCATAGATTGATTGTTTTCGTCGTTTGGAATATCATTCATTAAACTTTCACAGATATCTTCACTGTAAATTTCACGAATAAGCTTTCCGTAATCATCCAATTTGTTAATTACATTTGGATTAGCTTTAACCGTTGGTTCAGATTGCGTACTGTTGACCACATTGTTTACATTTTCAGTTTGTCCTTTTCTATTGTGGTCTTGATTACTTGGCTGTGATGGGTTGCTGCAATTTAGAGAACACTGGTTACAGTCAAATGAAGACGGAAGTCGAGTAAGATTTATATTTTTGATTCTTTTTGTACATTTGACTATTATATGTAGGACATATCTGTATAAACTGTTATAGACAGACAATAAATGATAAATATGCATTGTCGTATTTAAAATAGATGAGAAAAAACTAAATTTTTATATATGTACCTGCGACAAACTGAAACAAAGCGAAATACAGAGAAGCAACCAATAAAGCTTTCCATTAAGTCGTCTCCACATGAAGCCCAGAAGGCATTAGATTTTCATTAAAGCTTGCGAAAAGACAATAAACGTGTTTAAATTATCAAAGTTTAAGATCCAAATCGAAACAACTAGATTACAAGACAAAACCTCAATGAAGAGAGAAGATAAAACGTATCACAAAAGACCAAGGGAACGATTAGACGATACGAACGACGCTCGATTCTACGCTATTTCAATTAAAAACTTGACGATTTGAATGCTCTTTGATTCACCGATGATAAATTCATCGTTTGACGGTTAAATTCTACAAACAATTAGAAAATAATTTGACAAAGATTGTAGATAACGTCATGCGTGACTACTAAATTTATGCAACGAGAACTTACCTTCCAGTATTGACTGCCTCGCATTTCTTCTTCGATTCCTGTACAAGCTTTTCATCTTTCACACATGACCTTTTTCTAGTATCTTTCTTAATGGATCCCAATTTATGTTTATCATCGTCACCGATACCATTGCGCATATTATTTGGCACATTTCCTAAAGGCGCCTTAATTGGTGTCTTGAAAATATCTTCGTCATGTTCTTCAAAAATGTCGACACTCGTATCGGATGGATCAAATCGATTGTGAGTAGATGTATCGATATTGGCATCAACATAGACATCTATATTTGGCATATTTTGAAGCGGTTTGTCTATGGCTGAAAGATCCTTAATTGTTTGTTGGTGCCTATGGATGCTAAGATCAACACTTTGTTGCCCCTTGTCATTAGACATTGTATTCTTTTTAGCTTGCACATCCTGCACATTTTTGCATGGAGCAGTTGAGCTCGGTTTATCATTTAGATGTTCTGAACCCAGAAAATGTTCTTGTGCAGTCGAAGTTTCTTGCTTTTCACAACTCAACTTTGAAATATCTGCTGATCGAATGATTTCAATTTCTTTACATTCTGCCGATTGGATTTTGAACTGAACATCATTGGGAAGTGCACTGTTCATTTGACTAGGGGTTGTTAGAATTGAATTTTGAATGCCTTCTGATATTTCATCTAACGTGTCGGTTGACGCTTCTTTCAATTGGTTTATTCTATCTATGCCAGCAATTACTTGCAGATTATCTTGAGTTTTATTCTCTTTTTCATAACTAGTTTTTTCCTGCCCAGAAAAATCTTTCAGTTTGATATTGTCGCTTGCATTTGCACTTGCACCCTCCTTGAATTGTGTTTCAGTTAATTGATTATCAGTCGTGACATTATTTAAACTATTCTCATGAGTTTCTTTCGTAGTGATTGGTGTGTTAGTAATTGTAATTTTCGCCTTTTCAGGCGATTGATTTTGACCAAGTACTTCAGAAGCAAGGTTTTGCTGTGCGTTGATGGATCGCGTAACGCTTTCCATTAAATTTTCGTCATTTTCATCGCTTGATAACTCACCGTAGATTTCAAGCTCCAATTGTCTCTTCATAACAGATAAATAGTCTTCACTCAAGGAATCAACGCTATCAAAATTGTCTGCTTCGGTTTTTTGATTTTTTTCGATAGTTTTTTGGTTGGTCTTTTTCTCTTTATCACTAGGTTTAATTCGTTTGGATGGCCTATAACGAAATGATGAAATAAAGGGAATGTAATAATTTTAAAAAAAAACTATTCAAAAACAAAAATTTAATTAGATATCATCAAGAATAACATTTACTTATGATTTATTTTTTGTTTAACAAATAAATTTACTGGAACATAAAAATATTTACCTCTCATGAGTCTCCTCTTCTCGTCTTCTTTTTTTGGATTTTAGAAGTAAATCTTTTTCGTCGCGACTTTTTCTGTATTTATCATAATTTTTTTCTTGATCGTATTTCTTGATTTTGCTTGTGCTCCCATGATCCTTGCTTTCCACATAACGGAGGCTATCTTTATTTGAATCAGACCGATCCTTGTCATATCGACTTTCTCCATGATCCGTACGTTTAGTTTGGCTAACGTTGTTAACAGTTGGATCATCCTCTCGCGAACCCCTCCGTTTGTTATCTCGTGACCTATCTTCTTTCCAGTATCTATTCTTGCGATCCTCATTCAATTTTGACCGGCTTGTCCCTTCGCTGTTGCAATCACGATCATAATTACGATTGTATTTGTCGTCGCGATTATGTTTTTCTTTTCTAGAATCACCATGGGATTCTTCATGCTCTTTGTCGCGATGATGTCTCCTATCATAATATGTATCTGAATTTCGAATGTTACGAGACCTATAACGATCTTCATAATCGTCTTTGTGGTCACGTCGCCGTGAATCATCTCGCTCATTGTAGTTTCTCCTAGAATCGTATGTTTTATGGTCATGTATAGAAGCTTCGCTGCTTTTCGCGATATTGTCATATTTTTGCTTATTTTCACTGCTTCTCTCTTCTCTCCGATTTTCGTCTTTGTATTTTTCTCGTGAATTAAAATCTGTTTTTTTGTTATCTGTCCGTCTTCCAACTTTTCGATCTTCTCTCGATTTGTCATTATCGAATTTAGCACCAGATCTGTTATCTTCTTGGTGATTTTTATTGTCTACTTTTTGATGTATTTTGTGGTCTTTCCCCTTATCGACATCCATTGAAATACTAGACTCCTTTTCTTTAATGGTTGACTGCTTAGGATCGGAAACTTTATTTATTTGTTTCCGCGAATCTTTAGTTTCTTGTGTAACTCTGTTAGCATTTTCACGATCTCTAGGTTTATCAGTCGGGTCGGCACTGGTGCTAGAACATTTTACATTCTGTTTATCATATTTCTGTTGATCATTTCGATCTCCTCGTTTCTCGATCTTTCTTTCATCAGATTCCCTAGAGTGTAATGTTTTGCTTGTGGATGTATCTTGTTCTCTGCGTCGGGAAACGCCTCGTAAAATAGTCTTGGGGTCGTTGCTTATATTTTCAGTTTCTCGATATTTTTTTTCTCTGACCGATTCGAATTCAACATTAAACTGTTTAGATTTTCCATTTCGAAAGGGGTTCCCCTCATTTACATGCCTTGAAGTACTGCTACTTCCGTTATTATGATGATTCCGAGAATGTTGATATTGTGTTTCAGGGTTATTAGTCGCATACCAGTCTTTACGTCGAAATATAATATCATCTTTCCTGAAATTAAAAAAAAATGTTAGTGTATGTAAAGATTTTTTACAATCATAAGTATGTTTTAAAGTTAGGCGTATGAAACTTATATTTTAATATTATTTCAAACTACTTTATGTATTTTAAAAGGAAACTATACAACTACAAATTAAAGAAGCATTTTTTACAGAAAATATTTATGTTTTCAAAGTACACATCATCAGCAATAAATTTTGTATAGATGACTATCGTTGTGATCCAAGCGAAATCCTAGCTGCATGGTTACATTATCCCTTGCTCTCAGAATCAAGCCTAGGACTTCTCGTTGCCTCGATGTCGACATGGGTGAAGAGTAATGAATCAAAGAGATAACCTATCGCGTTTAACCATAAATGCACGCGCGTTTACCAATTGTGTAACAGCGAAAAAGTACGTAGCAATTAACCACTAGCGATAGGTTACGGATAACTTAATGCACATGAGTGAATGGCAAGATGCGAATGGTTACTTGGTATATGCAACGGTTTACTGATTATAGAAATAAACCTGGAATATTAGCCTTGACCGCAAGTAGGACGAGGCAGGGAGGTGTTCCACGACGGTCTTCTGAGTCAAGCAGTGGATATTTGTTGATGATTTCGAGTGTTCAAAGGAAGACTTTGCAATTCAAATAATGGATCCAAATAGTTAGTTGTTAGTTGTTCGGATTTTATATATTGGGCTGATTCAGTGTAAATTTTCTTAAGTCTAATTAAGGGCTACATTGAAATTTGTAGGGCTGATTTGACATTAGTGTTCTAGAGTTACTACAAATCTCTTTGGTAAGTTGGTAAGTTTTTAGTTATAAAAATAAGGTAATAGATTTTCTTCCTAATAGAATTCTTCATTTAGTGCATTATGCAACACGACGTATTTAACGTTTATGGTTAAAAAAAGACCACGGATAATTGTTCTTATCATAGGAGATGGCGCATTCCTATTTTGAAGACTATATAACATTACATGAGACTGACTACTCTTTTGAAATTCATACTTAGATACTATGGCCAATAACTTCACAGCATATTATTTATGTAACTGAAGTTGCTTTGTATTGTTGCAAAAATTTCGTTTTGATTTTTGTAGACCACGAAAGAAAAATTTATTTGAAATTATTTACTGAAAACCATCAGTGAGATAGTTCCCAGCTAACTTATTAAATGGTACAATGTGGGGTGCTTTAAATTCGCAAAAAACGGAACTTGTGCTCTTCACAAGAAGGTACGAAATTCCACGATTTGTCCTACCTAAGCTTGATGAGGTAAGTCTAAGCCCATCTCATCAAGTCAAATATCTAGGTGTTATTTTGGACTCAAAACTCGCGTGGAAAGCGAACATAGCAGAAAGAGCGCGCAAAGCGGCTTGCACAATCTACTGCTGCAAAAGAGCTATTGGGAAAAGGTGGGGATTGAAACTTAAAATTGCATCATGGCTCTATACGGTGATAGTGACACCAATCAAATTTGTACGGCGCAGTTATTTGGTGACCAGCTATTGCAAAAACATCAAATCGTAACTAGCTTAACAAGGTCAAAATGATTGCAACTATTGCAACCACCTACCTCGACAAAGGCATTGTTTATGCTATCAAATTGATTTCCGACTGAGCTCCTTGCGAAACAGCAGGCCAAGTGCTTTGCGATTCGATTGAAAGCCGTACATCTCTGGCATGTGAGAAATATTGATCACTCCACCATATTACGGAAGAATGGACCAACGCCAGGGAAACTAGACCTTGCTTCTCCGATTCCCTGCTTCCATCATGGTTTCAAGTCAATCATCCTGAGTAGGGATCCCTCCTCGGGATGACATAGAAAGGAATGAGATATAAAAATCGAACGACATCTACACTGATGGATCAAAAATGGATGACTGTGGTGTTTTTTCAGAACAGCTAGACCTGAAACCATCCTTCCAGCTGTCAGACCCCTGCAGTATTTTTTCAGGCAGAGGTCATTACTATAAACAAGTTAATAGACTGGTTTCTATAAGAAATTCAAACATTTTCTCTGACAGCCAAGCTGCTTTCTAATCATTATCCAACGTGTACACCTCATCCACAATTATAATGAAATGTCGCACTGTTACGTTCGCCACGCTTAAATCGCCAGCTGACGTACGTCGACAAAACCGGTCCAAGGCTAGGAAAGCTTCGACGAGTTCAGCAAACTCGGCAGGCCGTTGACCGCCGAGGCAGCGAAAACGGGGTCGGGGGATCCGATAAATATCACCGGGAGAACAGCTGGAGGGTCTGTTCTGTTCTGTTCTGGATTCGTGTGGGTGCTGATCGCAGTGAAGCCGAGAAGCGGAGAATTACGGATTTGGCGGATTGAAGAAATCGCGGAGGATTGGAAGAAACTTGGCGGATCTTACGCTTTGTGGAAGAAGGTAGAAGAGGGGAAGAAACTTGGCGGATTTTACGCGTTGTGGAAGAAGGTAGAAGAGGACGCCGGACAGCAATCGGCGCAAGATCAACAGGTGGCATAGGAATCAGGAGCCAGTAGCGTTAGGATAAGAGGAAGGAACAAAATTGTAAGTAAATATTAAGTATTGATAGGTGTAGCTAGGTGGAAATTGACAAAATAAAATAGTGCCTTAATGATAAAGAAAGTGTAGTTAATTTTGTTAAGTGGCGAAGCGGACGTCGCGTTTCCGGCTCCTGTGTGCATTTGTTTTCCTTGTTTCCACCCTATTTACTGGTTTCAGGTCGCCGCGAATCCTGTTCCCGTTTCCGGGTTCGTAGACAGGGAAGTCCCGGCGCAGAAACGGGTGGCACCCTTTTAAAAAAAAATTCCCACACCCCTTTTCGCGGGTTTAAGCCGGGTGGGATTGCCCAAACCGTGGCCAGGATCGACCGCGGTGTAAGAGTGATCGTTACAGGAATTACTGTTGTAACTGAACGGGATGTCGCTTCACTGTGAAGTGATTCTATACTAGGTACCGGGGCATAGGGATATACCTGGGAATCGCGAAGCAGATGCCTTAGCGAGAGTTGGCACTGAGCTTCCATAAAGCTAGAATTCAAGCAGCCTTGACTTCTGGAAAAAACGGTAGAACATCCAGGCAAAATTGGCGCGCACAGAGCTCCAAACGCACCTCAATATAAGCCAATCTTCTGTGGTATCACAATGGGCCTGTCGTGGACTAAGTAAGCTATCTTTTGATAAAGAGGGCTGCAACTACATCAACAAACCTATTAAACGGCATTCCATAAAAGCGCACCGCTCTTTATAAATTATTTTTGTCGGTGTGTCGAACGCACAATTCGTCTGTCGGCATAGCTGCCAATTTAAATTTATTGAATCCATTACCTTCCAACTTAATGCGACTGCGCTCTGCACAACCCTGCTCAGAATGTAAAGGAATGAGTTCTTGTTGTCGAATTCTTTCTTTTATAAGTAACTAAGATCGTTTACGTACTAAAATTTTGCTTACTCAATAACTCATTCATAATTTTCTTAATCTAAAAGCAAATTGCCTTCTTGGCCCAAAAACCATGACCCATTTGAAACAAAGCTCCCTGACACATTAAACGAAATGATGTGAACATCATTGCCATTGGCAACTGAATTTACATCAGAGTCTAAATGTCCATTGATTTGTTTACACATGATGCAATTCTTGAAGATATACATTTTTCTATATAGAGATATATTCCTTCCCATTGTTTTAGAATCTCGTAGAGTAAGAATTTCGTACAAAGATTTTAGAATGAAGAAACTGTTAAAGTAAGGAATAAAATTTGAGTAAAATCTGATGTCAAACTGCCACATTCGGCAAAACGAGTCACAGTTGGCTTTACACAATAGAAATAGAAATTATTCGTGCCATCAGGAAATTAGGTATTTTTGTTTTATTTTTCTTTGCTAGACCTAAACGGAAAAATGATATCAACACGGCAACTATTACACATTAAAGCTATGATGCATGATCGTGGAAAAAGCCGTTGAACCGTTGTGGGAACCTAGTAAACATCAATACACTACTCTATTACTGTTTAGTTTTTCCTTGCCCAATAGAGAGAAAAGTGGGCTGACTCTACAACCATCCAACCGATATTGATCTCTTAGAAAATAGTTGGAGAACGACAAAGGTGAATTTGGATCCGACTGATCAACAAATCTGATCAACTGATCAGTAAAACAGGTCCTAAGAAAGTACAGAGAATACCATATAGACGTGCGCCAGGTCTTTGTGGATTTGCTGAAACGTTCTTCAACTAAATTTTACAAGACTATATTAACACTTCCAACTATATACTGTAGATGGCACTCACTCTCTTCGGACAGCAGCAATTTGCGCATCCTTCCGTTTGATTTCCGACCTCGCCGTCAACAATAAGCTTTGAAAACTTCTCTCCAAATCTTCCGCGCGAGTTTGTAGTTCGGCATTCTGCGACTCTAGTCCATTTACGGTCTTCAAGACTGACTCCAGCTGCCACTGTAGGGTCTTTATTGTGTCTTGCGCCTAAAATTGAAATGCATGAATTGTGCAAATCCAGGATGCGGCGAACTTACCTCTTCGTATTTCACTTTGTAGTCGAACTCTTCCAAGTCGTCGTAGATATCGAAAACATCATCCTCCATAGTTTCCGGTAGATATATACTTGGATTCCTAGGACATGTTTTCGTACTTTAAGCGCGGTTGAACAACACTTTGACTGGCAATTTAGCGCCCAAAATAATATCAGCTGGGCAAAATGCGATGCTTGACAGTTGAACCAGTGCTGCTCAATTGAGCTGTTGTAAAGTGTCAAGATGGAACAGTACCGGAACATTACTATCGTACCAAATTGATGCAAGTGCCTTTCAAACTAGTTTATTTGCTCACTTGTTCGTCGGCAGCTGTTTCGGCTTCCCTGCCTACTCAACAATAATTGGAACAGAAAAACTAGAGGAATGGTGATATCCGTGTAAAAGGGTATATGGGAGGGGACTAACTTTCAGCCTCTGACGTCATGAATATGATTGTCAAATGATTTGTAATTGTCATTTGTGCAGTATACAAAACGTGAGATATGCGGATCGTTTGAGCAGCTCGTCATGGACTAAATTTAAAGCTCGCTTGGCACCATATCTTATTATTTGTGGTTGCTCCACTCTTTTTACATCTCGTCGTCGTTTGTTCTTCCGTTTTTGGTAGCCAATTAAAAAAAACAGAAAATTTAAAAAAATTACAATTTTGCCGAAACTGTAAGTGGCTCTATCATTTTTCACTCATTTTCACAACCAAAAACTTAGCCTATCCTCAAACCGCCCACTTGAGAGAACACCGTGACGGCGCCATGTGAAGGTGCGGGAACTGATGAGCTGATCGAAATATGATGCTAATTGAACAATCAAGTGCTGGAGTCGACTAGAAAGTGGTGACGCAAATCGAGTGAAGCTAGACTTCCAATCGTGTGAAATGATGAACCGAATATGTCCAAACAGGATTAGTTGACAATAGAAACCTATATTGCACGTATAGTAAAGGTAGAAATTAGAAGATAACTTTCTTAAAATTAAAACATTTTTGGACTTCATAATATCTGTAACTTAAAAACGTCCTTGTGTAGTTTCAAATTTTATTGAAAACTTCTTCCGTGCGAGTATTTTCGGCATATACATATTCTCGATAGAATAACTTGCTTGATTAAAATTGTGTATTATCAATTAGTGAAGAGTACCACTATCGACGAACAGTGTAATAGCCTTAGTGCAACGAAGACTGCTATGGCTCGTTGCACAAATGAATCGCATTCTCGGCCGGCAATTGTTTGTTTTCATATGTAAATGTTTTCGAAATCCATGCACTTAAAGTTTGCATAAGTCTACCGAGTGTTATTCAGTCAAAAATGAACCATTTGGTAGCTTTAAATTATCCTGGGGTGATCTTTGATATTTTGCTAGGCCTGCCGAAAAATGTACAACGGCGTTGTCAATGTTCGCGCAAATTAATTTGTTTAAATAAAAGTCGATAAATTTCATGAATTATATTTAATTTTATTCGACTTATCTATGAAACCATAGGATGCTCCGTAATCCGTCGAAGCCCGTCCCAAGCCCGGGTCAAAAAGGAAGAGGGAGTCCGAAAGATTACACAATTTATATGTAAGAAAAACACTATATGATATTCATTTTTGAACGTTGTTTGTACATAATTCAACATGCTGCTGAATTATACATAACAAGTAATAGCCCAACAAACATTATTGTTCTTATGAAACACTTCAAGAGCTTTATAAGAATCAAATCAAGCTTTGGCTAGGAGTATAGCTTTTTGACATTGTTCTTATAGCATTCTTGAAGAATGTTAGTAGCGAGAAAGTGGCGTACGAAATTAGCCTTATAACGCTCTATAAACATATTTGAATAACTCTTGAAATCCCTTATAAGACTATCTTTAAAGAAGTTATAAGAACTAATTCCCATAACAACTTAGAGGAAGCTGGTATAAGACTTTCTATACTTATTATGCTCTTGATTAAAATTTCAATTGCCTAGGCAATTGGAAAACTTTACTTCTTTTAAAATAAAAATTATATTGCTATTTGTATTCTTCAGAATTTGATGTACCAACAAATTTCTAAATAAAACATGCGTGCATTCTGACCCATTTCGCAATGATGAATTTTAATAATAGGTCTTCTATTATTATATGCAACGACTCAAAATCAAAAAAATAAATGTATGATAAATATGTCATTGTATTCTTCATTTTTTATTTAAGCTATCTCATACCTAAAAGGAAAAATCAAGACAATTGAGAATGTTACTTTTCATTTTGAAAATATTTGAACACGAATCTGAAATTTGTAATTCAAAATCTCGCACTATTAACACTATTTAAATATATTTTTCCATATGATTAATTGCTTGATTTTCATTAAAGCTGTGAATAGCAGAAAATGTTGGATTGCTTCTTCCACACAGAAAATATTGTATTGCTTCTTCCTCGTCTTCCGATCTGCAACTTCGGCAGAAATCGTTGAAAGAAACACCCAATCTTTCTGCGTGTCTGCCTCTGCAAGTCCTCCTTCTTAAGGTGCTGTTTCCTAGTGTGAAGTTGATGTTCCTGCTGCTTAGCAATTGTCCGATGAACCCTATCAGGTTGTCATCGACATTGCTTTTTCCGAGTGCTTTCCCAATAGCCTTATGGCTGACATTATTAAAAGCCCCTTCGATGTCTAGAAAAACCGCTTGCGTATATTCTTTGACGCTTAAAGATTTTTCGATGTAGCTGGTCTGCGAGTGACGAGCTGTTTCAACCGATCTGCGCATTGAAGAGTGGTTTCAGAGCAACTCTCAGATGGATTTCCATCAGTCGTTCCAGAGTTTTCAGCATAAAAGAGGCGAGGCTGATAGGTCTATAATCCTTAGGTGAAGAGTGGGATGTCTAGCCCGCTTTAGGTATGAAGACTACTTTATCTTCTTTCCACCGGTGTGGAATGTAAACCATTCGTAAACATGCTTTGAAAATGGCGTAAAGCCATGGCAGTGCCGCATTGACCATGCTGGATCTCAACGCTTCTCATATAGGCTCATTAAATGATGTAGCTGCTTCTATGTTCGCTACTTAATGTTTTCCAAGTATGTTACGTTGTTATTCTGGACTGCAATTACTCTTTCTTGGAACTTTTTACAAAAGAATACTTACGAAATTTCAAATAAATGAGAAATTTCCGTCTTTTATTTGCCCATTTCTACTCTCATTCGATGTGTGCTTTTAACGTTAAGGGACTATCCATATATTAAGTAATGCAATTTTTAGAGTATTTTCACTCCCCCTCCTCATGTAACACTTAGTAACATTTTCAAAGATCCCTCACTTTGTCAGGTAACAAATTCATTGTACTCTCCTCAGACTTTTAAATAATTTAATCACAAACTATTAACAATGCATCTAAATTTTGCTTGTCGCGCCTAGCGTCAGCTGACACCTCGTGGCGCGGCAAATAAATTTAAAATTTGACTCAATGGTTTAGCGTTACTGAAAAAAATATTTAAACTAATTTTAATTTTTTTTATGTAATAATTTGCAAGACAAGAATTTGATATCCCCCTCCTCATTGGCGTGTTACGTAATATATGGATGGCCCCTAACAAGTTAGGGTTGGCTTTACAATATACTCATAAAAGTTAGCCCATCTATTGTACCAAATGAAAGCCACAGTGGCTCTCAAACCATGTCATTTGTTTATTTGCTTCGGCAGCAGCTGTTTCGGCTCCCCTTACTAATCAACAAAAACTGCCCCACACTACAAACGTGACTTTGACATTTGCTCCCCACCTCGTGGTATCGGTGATCTGCAAACTCCAATAATCCGAACCGAGTCATTTCGCATCTTTAACGATCGCATTGTCCGCTTGGCCCTCGTCCGAAAATTTACATCGTGGCAGTTTTGCTACAGAGGCTTTCGATTTCGGGGCAGTTTGGAAGTGATTTTGTGTGAAATATGTCGGAAGTGCATGCGAACAACGTGGACGCGGTAGCGGGCGATGCAGGCGAGCCCCCAAAAACGGCAAAACAACTGGAGAAAGAGGCCAAGAAGGCGGCCAAGCTGCAGAAGCTCCAGCAGAAGTTGGACAAGAAGACCGTGGCTCCAGCGCCCGTCAAGGAGAAAGCTGAGGTAATCGCGTGCTGCAATTGCCAAGCATTTAATACACATTTCAAGTGGAGTACGACATGCAGTGCTAGGTTAGAAACGAAAAGAATGTGCGTGGTGGACTCCAATTGGAATTTCGTGAATGCAAGTGAAAGTCAACAGCTTTCTTCTATTCGTTTCAGAAAAAGACCAAGGAGACGAAGGAGGCCGCAGTGTACACAATCCCCACAGTTCCAGGCGAAAAGAAGGACTTGTCGGGAGCTCTGCCGGACGCCTACAGTCCGCAGTTTGTGGAGGCCGCATGGTATGCTTGGTGGGAGAAGGAAGGATTCTTCAAGCCCGAATATGGGGTAAGTCCGTCCTGAAATTTCGTGAATGCTTTCATTCATCGTTTCACAGACTCATTGCAATCCAAACCATTAGAAATTTAGTGTAAAGTTGACGTAATGTTGTCATTTCTTACCTTAGCGCACCCCTGCATGTCTTGAAAGCCAAGTGATGCCTGTTCATCAGGGAATTAGCATAAAACCTACCACATTACTTTTAGTCATACTCCTGAACATGTTTCAATATGGCATTTACTCACTTCCGAACCTCCGATCTCGGAATAAATCGAGATTTCAATGCCAACTCTTGAAGGTGATGCATGTCCGTTACCAAACAAGTTGTGGCCATTTCGACGTCTTCCGTCTATGAACAATTGTGACACACACTCGCGATTAGTCACTTCGTGAGATTCCTAGAAGCACCCACGTGCTAGGCTCGCATTGCACGTGATGTTATTCAAAGCTAGGAAAAATTTCTAAAACAATATGAGACGAGAATCCAGTTTTAGTGCCTAGAATTTCTACAAGCAAAACTGGTTTCCAGCTTTGAACTCCACACATAAGGCTCGCATGTAATACTGTATCCAAACGACGAAATCACTTTCTCTGGCGTCTGCATGCCGTCTGGCTTGTTTAATAATAAATTCACGTTGTACAATAAATGCCCGGGCATTTTAATAAGTCTAGGTATAACCTGATTCTGCAGATTGTGAATCTGGAATATATAGTCGCAGTATTTATGGACATAATTGAGCGTAGCATTAGTGCTGTTAATCATACATAGTCAAAATAGTCATCAAAGTAATTGTTTGTCCAATAATTCTGTCTTTGTTTAGGATCAAAAATTAAATGGACGTCTCCATCTCGCAACTTGAATAACATTGTTTTCTGACATAGGAATTGGCTTGTTTAGAAATTACAAACCAATAAAAAGGGGGTCCTTCTTCGACAGGTAGTTATAATTTTTTATATGTTGCTGACTCGAAGTTTCCGCCATCCCCATCCGTGTGTTAACTTCGGAGAGAGTGAAAACATATAACAATAAGGACACTTTATCAGTTTCTGGCCTATCACTTCTTTTCTGCGTATTAGCGGAAAACGAGATATGACTAAAGTTGCACAAAACAGAATTTTCAACAAAAATATAAAAATTTATTTTTATAATCACCAGCAACACCAGCAATGAAACACTGAAAAAAGGGGTTAAATCGTGACTGCCAAAAAAAATTAATACGTTTGCATACATCGATGTGGCTTCTGTTATTTTCCGTGTTATTATCTTGCGGTACATAATTTTTTGACATGAACGAATTGCATCACTTTTCCCAGTCGCGGCGAGGACCCCCTATAGGGAGGTGCGAACGTGGTGACTGTGACTACCCATATCGCGGATAGAACCCAGAACGACGCGCCCTGAAGTACACAAGTCATACTTCCGAGTATGGGAACTTTTTCAGCATCTTTGGGGGCTTCACGTTAAGTAGCGATCCAACCCGCTGCCGAGACCGAAAGATTGGCAGAAGTATATACAGTGCGCGTAAAAAAGGTAGCACACCTTAAAAATTGCTTATTTTTTTTCGTCGTTGGGAGGTGGAAATCTTCAAAAGATACCGAGTTGCTCCTGCTTCTCGGCATATCGGATTTCTACCGACTAAAACCACCTCCGTCTCATCCAAAAAACTTTTACTCTATTACTCATTGCTTGCACTGTCCGTGTGCAATTTATTTCCTGAAAGCTTGTTCATTTAAATAGTTCTTCCTAGACGATGTATATCGGTATAAGGGATAGTACCAGTATCTCAAAAGTTTTATTTAGAGTTCAATATATTCAATTTTGTTTCACATTTGTTGCAGGAAAAAAAAATAGTTAATTATTCAAATTGAATTTTCAGTAAATGTTTACGTAGCATAATTTTAAATGACATTATGTTACGCGCTTCTTTTATTGTTTGAGGTAGCTCATTGTAAAAATTTGATGCGGTGTTAATCGGATCCATCCTCAGGCGCTCTGTCCTAGCAAATTTTATTAAAATATCATTTGCGTTTCTCATATTGTAGTCGTTTTTTCTCCCATTTATATCTAGTTTCGTTGTTTTCATTTGTTCAATGTGTAAATTTTTAAAAATAAATTTTCTTTTTCCATGTGAATCAGTCCGTCTACGTTAAGTTCGTGTGCTGTTTTATATACTTCTGATGTAGCGGTCATCCTTTGCAAGTTATATATAGTTTTGTATGCTTTAGTTAGTAGCCGTGACATGCTCATGAGGTTATTTTTGGTAGTCTGGCTCCAAATTATAATCCCGTATGTAATTCCCTGAACTACGGTCAATTAGATGTTCTACAAATTAGACGCGTAGACTGAAATACACATTTCTACCTAAAAATAAGTAAGGATTTCTCAAAACTTGAGATTTTATGGTGAATTTAATGACTTTTAGGTGCGTAAAAAAGATAGCACATAGCACATAATGCTTGCTTCTTAAATTAGCTTGGTTTCCTCCTTGAAGCCACTTTAGTTTCGACTTTAAAATTGTGACCTCCACAATATAGACATTTAGGGCAGAGCGTATAACCACATTTAAAAACAATATGTTCGAACATTTAGGAAAATGGGATGAGGTAAAGTACTGAATCACTTGGAAATTGATACGATTTTGGAATTATGGCGCCAGAAGAAAACTATTGCGGAAATTGCACGAAGTATTGTCAGGAGTCGAAAAGCTGTAACGAACTTGATTGCGGATCCGGAGAATTACGGGAAAAAAAGTCACCAGGTCGACCGCGAACGATATCACAACGCGAGAAGCGTCGAATTTTGAAAGAGGCGTTGAAACGAAGGTACGTTACATGCAGACCGTCATTAAAAAGTCGTCACTCATTCAACGCCGGAAGCTAAAGCGGAAACCACCATTAACCCTCCTTTACAAGAAGCATCGTTTAGCGTTTTGCACACGCCGTATTCAGTGGAAAAAAGTCGAAGCGTGTGATATTTTCCTATGAAAAAAGGTTCAATTTAGATGGCTCAGATGGCTGGGGATATTAATTACACGACATTCGGAAGGAGGAAATAATTTTAAGTAAGCGGCAGCATGGTGGAGGATCGGTGATGATATGGGGTGCTATCGGATTTAATGGTCGATCGGAATTAGTGTTCATCAGTGGCAAAATGAATGCTGATAAGTATGTACAGCTGTTGGACCAGCAAATATGTGACGGTCTAATGACCATTGTAGATGCTTCGCCGATTTTTCAACAGGATAATAAGTCTGTGCACATCGTCAGGAAGGTGAAATCTTTCTTCGAAGAGAAAGAAATCGAACTTCTCGATTAGCTTGTACAATCACCCGACTTCAACATAATCGAAAATTGTTGGGGATAGCTGGTTCGGCTTGTTTACGCCGAAGATAAACAATAGACAACTGCAGATGAGCTGAAAACTGCAATAATTAGATGTGAGGGAGAAATTTCCCAAAAATACATTAAAAAAATTATACAAAAGCCTTCCACAACGAATGTTTGAAGTAATTAAAAATAGTGGAGGTTCAACTAAGCATTAGTGTATAAACAAAGATTGTTTTACCTAATCTTCGGTTTTTTTTTATTTTATTATCTCCTCCAGGTGTGCTTTCTTTTTTACGCACCTAAAACATATTAAATTCGCACATAAAATCTCAAATTTTGACAAAGCCCTAATTATTTTCAGGTAGAAATGTGTATTTCAGTCTACGCGACTAATTTGTAGAACATCTAATTGACTTGCATCGTTCAGAAAATAATAAGAAATTCTCCAGGAGTGCTATCTTTTTTACGCGCACTATATATGCCTGGCTTTCCCTAGTAAGGACACCAAGCCTGCACTCAGTAGGCAAACTGATACTCCCACAATGGTTGGGTAAGTGTGTGGTTGCCACTTAATACAAACCCGCGGCCGAAGAGTCTCTTGGCTTTAAATCACCTCGATAGGTAGCCACGTTAAACACTAGGAGCATTACTTATGTAATGTAAAGATGCTGCACATTTGACTTCAACGGCCATCGAACACACGGGATAAACAATTACACTTTGGCTAAAAAGTTCGTCCCCTCTATCAAATTTTCAGAATGAAATACTAAATCTTTGCATTACGTCGCTTCTCTTCTGAAAAATTGATAAAAATGTAATTCTCTGTCATTGAAAATCAATTGAAATTTTGAAATTGTGTGAAATTTACATACCCGCTCTCGCCTAAGCTGATTTTTTCTGTAAAACGATTTTCAGACGCCTGCCTATAAGTCGCCAACGAGAGAGCTTACTTTCTTCATTTCGATTGCTTATGGAAAATCATTTCATTCCGATTTCACTAATACACTTCTTTCGTAAACGAAAAAGTGTAATTCGCTTTTAAAGAGTAAATGCAAAACAAACCACTCGAAATTGCATCACGTAAAAATTGATTGCATTATGCTTTGTTGGCTTTTCTATGCAATATATGCTGATATGCAGTTAGTTGAGACCTACGTGCCGATGATGATAATGATCATGCTGAAAAATACAATAAAGCGGGCGTTATTATAATTTCTGTTCGCTTTACGCCATTTGAGATTTTTTTAATGTTTTGATTGAAATACATTTTCAGCGACCATCACTTCAAACGCCCAATCCAAAAGGCAAATTTGTCATGGTGATCCCGCCACCAAACGTAACAGGTTCGCTTCACTTGGGTCATGCTCTCACCAACGCCGTTGAGGATGCGATCACACGATGGAATCGTATGCGTGGAGTAACAACGCTTTGGGTGCCAGGATGCGATCATGCTGGTATCGCTACCCAAGTTGTGGTGGAGAAGCGATTGTGGCGTGAAGAGAAGCAAACACGACACGATTTGGGCCGTGAAAAGTTTATCGAAAAGGTTTGGCAATGGAAAAACGATAAAGGCGATCGCATCTACGACCAACTCAAGCGTCTTGGCTCGTCCTACGACTGGTCGCGTGTATCGTTTACAATGGACCCGAAACTGTGCAAGGCTGTGACTGAAGCTTTTGTTCGGTTGCATGAGGACGGCAGCATTTATCGTAGTTCACGTCTCGTAAATTGGTCGTGTGCCTTGCGTTCCGCGATTTCGGATATCGAGGTTGACAAAATCGACATTCCAGGCAGAACGTTCTTTTCAATTCCTGGCTACGAGGAGAAAATTGAGTTTGGCGTGCTCGTGAAGTTCGCATATCGCGTTGATGGATCTGACGAAGAAATAGTAGTAGCTACGACTCGTATTGAAACCATGCTTGGTGATACGGCTGTGGCTGTACATCCAAACGACAAACGCTACACTCATTTGCATGGAAAGTTCGTAACGCATCCTTTCTGCTCCCGCAAGTTGCCCATTGTCTGTGATGATTTTGTTGACATGGAGTTCGGAACGGGCGCGGTGAAAATAACGCCAGCACACGATCCTAACGACTACGAGGTAGGAAAACGACAGAATTTACCTTTCATAACGATATTCAACGACGATGGGTACATAATTGGAGATTATGGCGAATTCACGGGAATGAAACGATTCCATTGCCGGAAACTGATTCTAGAACGATTGACGGAACTGGGACTGTACAAGGAAACATTAAACAATCCCATGGTTGTGCCGTTTTGCAGTCGTTCGAAAGATGTTGTGGAGCCTATGATCAAACCGCAATGGTAAGTATTTTTTCTTTCATGTTAACTAAAAGACACCAGTATTTTTTGAATTAAAATTATTAATAATGTCCATGTATTGAAAGCAATACATGTTTTTTTGATCCGCGGAAATATTGAAATCTTTCTTTCAATGCAAACCTTTATTCCAGGTATGTTAGTTGCGCGGAAATGGCTAGAAAGGCCGTTGAAGTAGTAGACTCAGGGGAATTGAAAATGGTGCCCGAAATTCACGTGAAGACATGGCATCACTGGATGAATGGCATCCGCGATTGGTGTGTTTCGCGTCAACTTTGGTGGGGCCATCGAATACCAGCTTACTTCGTATCATTCAATGATCAAAGTATTAAACAGGGAGCGGTAAGGCCTTTTAAACGAGTTTTTAAATTAAATTAGACGAATCGAACTTATTAGAGGGTTTTTTGAAAGTTTTTAGCACATTCTGATTTTTAGTAAAGATTTGTAATATTTTTTATTTTTGTAATTGACGGATAAATTTTTTTCCACATACATGATACATTTTCACAATAGTTATTTAAAAAAATAAGAGATGTAACGAGATAGGGACTTATCGTAAATTTTCTTCTTCTGTTTCATGCTATCTTAGGAGAATGAGGTTTTCTATAGAATATTACTGTAGTCACACACTATTTATTGACTTTACATTAATTACATTACAGGCTGACGATGATAATTACTGGGTTGTCGGGCGTTCCATAGAAGAAGCCACTCAAAAAGCGGCGAAAAAATTCAACGTTGATCCCTCGAAAATAGTGCTAACTCAGGACGAAGATGTATTGGACACATGGTTCAGTTCAGGTTTATTCCCGCTATCGGTATTTGGTTGGCCGGATCAAACCGAAGACTTCGAAGCTTTCTATCCAACCACCTTGCTCGAAACTGGTCACGACATCCTGTTCTTTTGGGTTGCACGAATGGTTTTCTTCGGTCAGAAAATCACTGGAAAACTACCATTCAGGGAAGTATTCCTTCATTCAATGGTGCGCGATGCACATGGCCGGAAAATGTCGAAATCATTGGGCAACGTTATAGATCCAATGGACGTGATCATGGGCATTACTCTGGAAGGCCTACATGATCAGCTCTACACTTCAAACTTAGATCCAAAGGAGATTGAAAAAGCAAAAGCAGGCCAGAAATTGGATTATCCAAATGGTATACCAGAATGTGGAACAGATGCCCTGAGATTTGCCCTGTGTGCGTACTTGACTCAAGGTCGTGATATTAATTTGGATATTCTTCGCGTACAAGGCTATCGATTCTTCTGCAATAAACTATGGAATGCCACCAGATTTGCCCTGATGTATTTTTCGGGGTCCGAACGCTTTTCTTCGTCCACAACTTTAACTGGAAATGAGAACAATATGGACATTTGGATACTATCGCGATTGGCTGCAGCAGTAGAGGCGTGCAATGCAGGCTTCCAAAGTTACGAATTCGCTGCCGCGACGAACGCTTGTTACAGCTTCTGGCTGTACGATCTATGCGATGTGTATCTGGAGTGCTTGAAACCAATTTTCCAAAGTGGTACAGATGATCAAAAAACATCTGCACGAAGGACTTTGTACACTTGTTTGGACATGGGCCTTAAACTGATTTCACCATTCATGCCGTTCATTACTGAAGAACTGTATCAAAGGCTTCCGAGAGCTGACTCAATCCCAAGTATCTGCGTAGCTCCATATCCCGAAAGCGAAACTTGTCCATGGCGCAATGAACAAGTCGAAAAAGAGGTAGAGTTTATACAAAAAGCTGCCCGGATCATTCGTTCAGCTCGAAGTGACTACAATCTTCCTAGCAAAACAAAAACTGACGCATATATTCAATGCGCAGACCCTCTAACGAATGATATTCTCAAAAAGTATTCTGCAGACCTCGCAACCACAGCATACTCAGTAATTATACTGGACCAAGATCCACCACCTGGATGTGCGATTCTAACCGTCACAGGCGAGTGTGAAGTGCATTTGCTACTGAAAGGTTTGATCGATGTCGAAAAGGAGATTGAAAAAATGGTGAAGAAGCGTGAAACTCTAGAAATCATGGTAAGCAAACTGAAACAAGCTATGAGTGTGCCGAATTACGAAACAAAAGTACCAGTCGAAGTGCAACACAGCAACAAGGAGAAATTGGAACAATCGTCCAGTGAAATTGAAAGGATTACTGCAGCAATGGACACGTTGAATTTAATGTGAAGGGTGATGGGAAAAGGGGCAAATAGCTTGCTAGAAATAACATTTAAGCGTATTTAAGAATCAGTTTTCCTATTCTGTTTTGTAAACGTAAAGACAATGTGCATTTATTTATTTTCCTAGAGTTGCGTGCACTAGTAAGAGAATATCGATGCTACAATTTCGCTATAAGCTTTAATTTAATTTAAATAAACTGAATTTGCATATGAAATTGATTAATCGGTGTTTTAATATGTTCTCGTTATCGTACGGATTTGTTGGTTTAAGCCTGTGTAGCTTGATGTATTGTGTTGTGCGTTATTTCTGCATTTAGTTCGCCTTTTTACCGTACTAATGCCAAAATGCAATTCGGTAAACAATCCCCAGGTTAATTACTTCTATGCTTTTAACTAAAGTCAACGCCGGAAGGAATGGAAGTGTTAATTTCCTACCATTTAAAATGGGTGGCTTTCAATAAAGATGAGTGATCTTGTCAACCAGCAACTAATTTCTACAAGACTATTTAATGAATAATAACATTTTTTGAAAAGCAGATGAAGGAAAACGCTCCCTGCTTAAATTACATTAACCGTCCTCTGTGGCGTGGTTTTTCTCATTGCATTAGAAAATACGTATTTCAAAGTGCAATTGAAAAATAATGCATGGACTGTGGAGATAAAATTTGACTTACAATTAGTGTAAATAAAATTGTAAACAGTTAACAAAATTTTTCTATCAATTTACGATTATTAGATTAAAGATTAGATAGCCTAACCGACGACACTGTTATGAAATCAATCGCTTCCCTTCCGAGTCTGTATTAATTTCAATAATAAGCCATGATAAGTTGAACCATGCTATACATTTTAATGCTTTAGCTGGCCTGGCATGCGCAAACGACGTCCATTTCGCAGTTGATAGCCAATGTGAGATATGTGGACATGCAGAACATATGCGCTGGTAGCTAGCTTTTAAAATAGAATCATTTGAGAATGGAAAATCAGCTTGAAATGCTTCAAAGGTAGACTCTACGTAGAATTTCTCTAATTGGAACAATTTGTTTGTACTATTCCTTCTATGAAAATCATCAGAGAGTCAGCGGTGCGTCGCGTCTGTTGCAACAACGATATTTACAAGTAAAGATCGGCAAGTGTCGCATAATTGGGAAGGTTCATTCTAAAACTATTTATAGAAGCATATTAAATTTTTATCGAGATTTTAAATATTAATAGAAAATTTTCGGTCAAGTGCATAACAATTCAAATATATTTAGTTATATAATAACGTTCAGTGCTCATGAATCCACTTCATGTCTCCTAGACGTTAATGTTAAAAATATTGTGACATTATTTAAAAATTCGATAGAGGATAATAAATTTGTTCAAAATGTCGATGGCATGCTTGGGAGTGAGTGCAGGATTTATGGTCGGTTGCTGTGTCTTGGCTCAAATTGCGCGAAAATTTGTTGAGAAGTGTTTCCAGGAAGGTCTCGTTCCTGTTTTATTGAACGAAGCAATTGCAGCGGCTGAATTATGTGCCTGTTGCTTCGAATTGATCATCGGTGAGCAAAGTGTATCATTTTTTTTAAATTCAGAGAAAAATGCATGAAATTATTATTCTATGTATTTTTGAGAGCTTCTAATTATTAAACGCCTATTCATTTATATTTAAATCGTTGCTTACAAGAAGCGTATTTGTGCTTCCATATTAACGTTGCGAGATTATTTTTGATACGTTTAAAAGATATTTTCTATTGAACTAACATAAACGTTTATATATTCAAGTGCTTTCAATGAATTCTGTACTATCACTCAATTGGTATGAACTAAGAATTATAATCTTTCGAAGATTAAGTCTGCGTATTTAACAGATTAAAAGAGAAAGTTTCCAAAGATTTGCCGAGATAGCCGACGGGATTGGATGAAAATTGATTTAGAGTGAAATGTTTGGATAGATGGATCAAACCATTCTTTTCTAATGACTTCATGGAATTTTGAGCATGGGAGTTTGTAATAAATATAGCACAGATACAATATATTAACAAAAAACAGACATTGAATAAAACACTCTTCATTTATGGAGCCTAGTTTCAAAGAAATTCCAAAATAAGTACAAGTGCGGTCCAGTTTCTGTTTTTGACGGTTTAACTTGCAAATTAAATGGACTTTTGCTTACGACTTCATCAATTTGTTAGTATGTTTAGCTAGAAATAAAATTCTGATGAAGCATGCAAGTCGTAGCCGAGATATACATTTGGTTTAAAAATAAAATCAAGCATAAAACAAACAATTCAGTTTTGGTAATAATTTAAAATGACTGATTGGTTTGTTGGCTATCTGAAAAAATTACAAAATTATTTTGTTGCATTCAATGTTTGCTTTTTGGAAGTCTGTTTTTTTTTTTTTTAATATTCCACACTATGAAAGATCATTACGCGACGTTCTTAGCTCAACCGTCAATATTAATTTTATGACAGATATGTTTCAATTTTATTATACATTTTTAGCCTAGATCACAAATTATCAGCATTATACTCTCTTTTTAGTGGGGAGTATTTAATACATATACACATAACAAATATACAATATTTCAATTTAGTCTTATGCACTTAAACTTAGTGTATTTATTGATTTTAACGTAATTTATTCTATAATTCATTAATTTTAGCAGCAATAAAGTAACCATTAAAGGGTGAAATTCATGTAAACGACGAAAAAGTCAATTTTAAGAATAATAAAGTATTTTACATTAAAAATACTATAGTTATTAGTTTTTATTATTCTGATGATTACTTACCAAAAAAAGGAAGACGCTCACTTATGTTTTTGTGAGATTCCGCAAACATTTTATTGAAAAGATGTATGCGCAAGAAATCTATCGTCGGAATAGATGGTGCAGAGAAAATAAAACCCAAATTTTCATGAACAATATTAAAAATTAAAGAGAAAATATTCGGAAATGCTACCTCGAAGAAATGTCCCAAAAATATTCTATGGAATATTATCAACACAGTACCTAAATCCAATTTGATTGAAATTATGTAAATAAATGGTTTGGCGAGAACATGAATTAATTTATACTCATACAAACCTTCAAAAAAACACCAGCTTTAATGAAAAAATGTCCAGAATATCACTGGAGATTGGAGAAAATCATACAAAATATCTGGCGAAAATGTTTAGCAGTAAAAATTGGGATTAAATGTTTAAGATAAGTTCAATGAAAAACCAGAACAATATGTTGAATCTAAAATTCCTCTGAAACATTTCAGGGATAAGTGTATTTGAAAAAAGGATTACAAATTAAAAAAACTCGAGATAATTACAGTAAAACCTGTCAATAATGGAATCTTGTGGGGAATTTATTTTTTCCACAATTGGCACGAATTCCACTATTAACAGGTTTCATTATTGACAGGTATTTGAGTCGAACCAACATGATTTTCCATTATTGAGAGTAAAATTGAATAAAAAACCAATGCATATATTTTCATGGCCATTTATTGATCAAATCAAGTCATATAATGAACGTGAAAAGGAAATATGTATTGAGATAAAACTATTTTTTGAATGAAGAAAAAACTGAAAATGAAAAAAGCAGCGAATGACAAACATTATTATTTAAAGTAATCGGTAATTGAAGATTGTTTTGTTTTGCTTGCAATCAAATCATCCTGTACTAAATTGATGGATTCTACTATTTTATCGAGTAAAAATGTATTTTCAACATTTTGCGATGAAAAGTATTCGTCGATTTCTTTTTGTCTTTAATAACCATGTACACAGCAGACTTGCCACATTTGTATTTTTCTTTCAAAATTTCGATTCCAAATTTGGACTTCGTGATCTTTTATCAAATTGTGCTTTTGTTTTAACGTGAGACGTGAACGTTGGATTGGTTTATTATCCTCCTTTTTACGATTCATTTTCAATAGCGACGGAAAAATGTGAGAGTAATGAAGTTCTAATTGTGTGGTCAAATTGTTTTTCGCTCAAGTGCAATTGACGAACTGAACAATCTATGGTCGCACACACAAAGACAGTGCATAATTCATAGCTATCGAATCAGCAAAAAACTGAATTTTGATTTCTTAAAAGTTTTGATTACACGATGCTGTCCAAACTATAAAGAAGTCTAAACAATGACTCGAAGTTAGAAAGTAAACGATACATTTTTTCCGATGCCAAATTGCCGCAACAGAAGCGATAAATTTTACATTTTACGAAATGAAACAGTGATTTCAAAACGATTTTTATAAGCATTGGTTGTGAAATTGGAAAAATATATAGTTTCAAATAGAAAATATGACGAAATTTTTTTTGTTTTTCCACTATTCGAAGTTTTGATTTTCCGTTATTGACAGGTGAATTTGTATGGAAGAGCTCAACGGCCAAATTTTTTTTTCCACTATTGACACGAATTCCACTATTAACAGGTTCCGTTATTGACAGGTTTTACTGTAATAACAATTTAAACTAAATTATGCATTGTGAGGAAAACATCGACGAAAATTGGAACCCTTACATATTATGCAATTTTTGGAGTTTTTTAACTGTTTGGAAGATTGCTTTAACGATGAACATCCAGCTCTTTCCTCCGTTTCCTGAAGATAAATAAATAAGTGTGAACAGGCCTCAATTTTTTAACATTTTTTAAAAAAAAATCCACATAAATTAAATTGGAAACTACTTTTAATTGGCGTCTAGGTCTTGTTGTGTGACGTACATACTTTGACTATTTTGCTTGCAAAGACAGTAAAATATTTGGCCCGTTATGTCGATTGAAATTCAAATTTCAATTTTAATCCACTTTATTATTTATTTTTTGGTCTTTGATTTTAGGCAATTGCGTTCGTTTAATTTTATCATTTTCGATAATTTTTATGTTTCTAGTTTGATAACTCTTCTAAGCGATCCAAACCTTATCGAAGAAATTCTCTATAGCGTTCCACAAGGAAGAAGTTTCAACTATTACATGTTCAGATGAATTTTAACGATTATTCTTTCAATTTAATAAAAAAATTAAGCAATATTTCTCAAATTGTATAGTCTTCTATGGATACTAATCGCCAATCCTGCCAATCTGTAAAGATTTAAAGAAATCGTCCTAGATAATTTCAAAAATGGTTTCTATCAGCATAAATACATGAGTGCTAGGAAAATTGACTATAAAACGATGTCTAAAGTTCATAAACAATATACATACTAAACATTCATCAGTATTGCAACAATTTTAATTTGATAAACATTTGTTTAAAGTCAATATTTAAAATGCATTGCTACCAACATCCTATTTGCAGCTCAGAGTATAAATTTTCCAAAATTGGTTGGCTCGAATGCTTGACTCAAAACTACTCAACTTTAATTTCCTTGTGCTCATTCTTATAAACACAATTGTTCTTACACTACTTTAATGATAATTGAAAAATATACAAATATTTCTGCTTATATTTTATTAAATTTAAATATGGTTCCAAAAAGCCTTGCATAAATTGCCTTCAGGTTTCATTCGTAGCTATGTTAGAATAAAATTTAGTTAACTTCTCATTTATTTTATATTTAATATTTCTTCAATTTTAACCAAAAAAATTTGTTTGCTTCATATTTTAGTCGCAGATAATTTCGGAGTTGCAACCTATGCCATATTCCTTTTCCTGCTCACAATTTGGTGGAGTAAAGTATGGGGTGATGCATCTGCCTGTCCCTACACGCACATGGAGGATCTGATCGAACGAAAAACAACTTTAAGGGAAGTCGTACTGAAAACATGGGCACAATTGATGGGAGGTTGTTGTGTCTATCGTATTGTTCAAATATTCTGGTGGTTCGAGTTCACCATTACCCACGAAGGACGTGCATTCGAGAAATGTTCAGCTGATTTACAAGTTAATCGTTTGTATTTTTGTTTGTTCCCTAAACAATTATTTTTAATAGAATCCTAAACTAGGCAATACACTAGGTAGTAAGGTTTGAATTCTCAAAACATTAGAAAGAAGATTGCATTGAAATGTGTAATCAGTCCGGCTCACTTTCATCATACACCTGAATTTCGTTTGATATAATTTACATATGTATGTATATAGTAAATATTAAATGTTATCTTAGGTAAATCCGTATCTTGGTGCCGCCATTGAAGGTGTAGCCACCTTGCTATGCCGATTGGCATCCAGAACGATTGCTGAGCTTCAACCGAAGCACTCAACCGTCATTGATTCATTTATAGGGACGAGCTTGGTTGTAGCAGGTAATTTCACGATCATCTAATGGATATACAGAAAATATTGAATATTGCACTTTTCAGCTTTCAACTTCTCTGGTGGATACTTTAATCCAGTGTTAGCTACTGCTTTGAAATGGGGCTGCAGTGGACACACCAACTTAGAACACATAATCGTTTATTGGATTGGAGCATGTGTTGGCGCAATTTTGTCTGTGCCACTGTTCAAGGTGGAAGCAGTACGGAAATACTTGGTCGGTAGTGAAAAGCGCAAGGAAGAATAAAGATCCTTGAGAAGATAATTGCCTTGGAGTTATGGAATGAAATTGATATTTGTGTTTTAAACAATTGTTTGCCAATAAATTAGAAAAGTTTTTGGCAGTATCGAGGAAAAACTTTTATAGAATTGTGTATTATGCATTCATTAAAGTAGATTGGAATACAACTTCAATATTTGTGGGCACATCATCATGTTAGTGGCAGAAGTTGATTTAGGTGTAACAGAAAACATGACCCGTGTACTTTCGTAATTATTTGTGGTTAAAAACCCTATGATATTGACCTTGAGTATTTGTCGAGCCCCAAATTGTAGTCAAATCGATTTGAATACTATTGTCAACTAAATTCACTACTATGAAAACTTCTTTGAATTGTTTGAAACATTTTAAATGCAATGAATTTCTTTGTAGGTACTTTTGGATTTAATATTCACACATCCAATTAAATAACTTAAACACAACACATACATTAGGCCTAGATACAATTCCAGACACATCTTGTCTACCAAGTCAATCGTGTGACATGATCGGTTTTCCTTTTTGAGCTCTTTATGTACCCTAAAAATTGCAGTTCAGCAACAGCTCTTGTGAAACGTGCTCTACAAATAAAAAATTCAACATTGCCGTGCTATTATCACTAATAATTCCCACAAACTTACTGTATTTTAGGGTCCACCTCCTCAGATTCATCATCAGGACTTGAATCAATGACATAACGAAATGCTTGTAGCCAATCGTATGCATTGATCATTCGTCCCGATTCTAAATGCAATTTGTAAGCCACACATATATCAGGCATCGTTCCAAGTAGATCTTCTGTGCTTTTCAATTCGCAGCAACTACATTGCAGATAGTGGTGGGGATCATTAAGTGCAGAATGCAATGCCGCCCTTGGCGCTCCGACGATGTGCTGTCTTACAAGCCATAAATCCGAAAATACGAACAGTTCCAATAAGGGTGGTCCATCATTCTTCGTGAATGGTAAAAGATATTTTAAGATGATTTCATTTTTAACATAGTCCATGGTTTCATTGACTGCTTTGGTAAAGTTCGATACTGGCTTCTCTTTTTTGGACAATTCTAGCAACTTGTCTTTTAGCTCATGTCGACTGAATTTCGATAAATCGACTTGTTCCTCCATGAGTGCCGAATCTGTTGCCATTCCAGCATTGACTACTTTTGCCAGTAAATCATCAATTGTGCTCAATTTTAAGCCGACTATCTCTTTGCATTCCTTTTCGATAATCCCATCGTCCAGATTTTCATTGGCATATTTTTTTGTCTGATTTCGAGCTGATGTGATTTTTGCGATGAACTCATTCTTTGAAAGGAAGCTAATCATTTGCCAGCACTCTTTGAACTCGGGTAGATCGGTCAATCTGGACGTCACACACCGCGAATAAACTTCTCTACGCAGTCGACCTAATGATGCTTTCGGAAGGTTTTCCACTAATATTGTTATGAATTCGAGAAAGCATCGAAATAAAAGTAGATATTTATGGCATTGTTTCAGTAGATCAGGAAGTTTCTTTTTTAGATGCTTGTCGTCCGTGAGGAGGGCGACTATTTCTTCGGGGTGCGATTTCATACTTTCCACATACGGACGAAATGATGGTAGTTGGCGGATGGTTTCAAAGTCTCGATGCGTGAGCTTCTCGATTTTCTCCAAAGAGTTCAAGTAATCGTCACAGAGCGAGAATGCATTTCCTTGATGGAAATGCTCCATTAGGCAGTACTGGAAATCGAATAAAACATTTGGAAGATTTCTCATAATTTTTCGGAATATTAAGTAGATTTTCAGCTGTTAGACCTGGTGGTAATTTGCTTAGATTTATTTTGTCGTTCGTCTTACCTTTACACCTTGCACGAACCCATTGATGGAGAAATCAAAGAACAGAAATGTGTCTGTAAGAAACGTGAACGCTTTTCCAGATAACCGAAACTTGTAATAAGGAGACAGAATTACTTCTTCGATTATCTGAAATGAAACTCCAAATGAATATCCAATCACTGCAGGGTTGCATAGCTATTGCTTACATTATTCAATCCAGTGATGGCAGACTGAAGCTGAAATACTTTCAATCGCATTCGACTCGTCACATGGTACGGTAAGCTGCTATGGAGAGAAGATACTGCAGTAGCCACACCGAGCACAAGAACAATCGGTACTCGATCGCAATATGATTGCAGCAGCAGAATTAAGTCCTGAAGTATTTGGATGTTGAAGCTCTCGAAGCCAGGTGCAATCACCACAAGGGTTTCTTTGCCGGCGGGATACTCTGCTTTGTACCAAGCTTCCAAGACGTGCATGGTATATTGTCCTCGACGCAAGCTTCGCACTTCGTGATCGTATTCGTCCTCATTAGCATTGGCACCGTCAATAAATCCGCTTACTATGGACTCCACAGTTGTTTTCAGATTGGAACAGTTCCGTGCTTCAAGGATACAGCAGATACCAGCCGATTCGTCCTGAATGTGGTCTGATAATGCCTCAAACTGCTGGTGATGGTCGGGCTGATTGATGCCTGCGAATAAACATCATAGTCAAGTCTGATCGAATTTCGGGATGCTTAAAGAAAGCAGTCTTTATATTTGACAGTGTTTATGAATGATATACAGCACTCCAAGCTCATATTTACTGTTTTTACTAAGTCTAAACTAAAACACCTATACCACCTGTAAGCAACGCAGCGGTCGGTAGAATATTATCCACATTATTTTCATACGAATTCGCGACGAAGTTGACGATTTCCTGTAAAGTTCTAACATAATTTTCATCATGAATTCGATTGATGTCCGACTTCAATGAATTCCAAGTTTTTTTGAATGTTTTATAGTAGGGTTTGTCTGTTATTTCCTTTCCCAGCAATGAGCTAACTTCCAAATGGCTTTTAGATGATCTCGATCGGCCTTTATCCTTGGATCGAGTAGCACCATTTTTGAATACAAATACGCCCTAAATAGATAGAGTACGTATTAATTTCTTAAGAACGCAAAATAACTATTATTTTACTTTCGATATCGATAGAGTGGGATCCATGATGTAAACAACAACGGCGCACTGTCAAAATATTAATTTTGTGATCATATCAAGATCGACAATGGCTTCAATTTCCCGCCAAATTAAAGTATTTTTGACAGGTTAGTTCACAATAGGAGATAAAATATCTCCAACAGGTGGCACTTAAAGCGGTTGGGAATGATTCGATATTAACGGCTACAATCATTTTCAGCTTTTAACGGAACGTTTAAAGTATTTTTATTGATCTTTTATTTCCTAAGAAAATATTTATGTCAACAGTAAGTAAAATAAACGTTGTGTTACGTATTAGCTTCAAGTTCTCGCGCTGTACGAGGGGTGATCAAATCGGCCATCATTTCACTATTGTCTTCAAATTTCTTGCCTCGTAGGTGTAGCTTGAGACGAGGAAAGAGGTAGAAGTCACTGGGAGCTAGATCTGGTGAATAGGGTGACTGTTCCAACAGTTCGAATCCCGTTTCTTGAATGGCAGCCATCGCAACTGCGGCTTCGTGAGCCGGAGTGTTGTCTTGGTGAAGCAGCACTCCAGCTCGCAGTTTGCCGCGTCTTTTTGCCTTAATGACTTCCCGCAATCTTCGTATTTGGTTCGCGTAGTAAAAGCCCAAAATAGTGGCTCCCTTTTCCAAATATTTCACCATAATCATTCCTTCGGCGTCCCAAAAAACGGACGCCATAACCTTTCCCACCGAACTTGACACTTTGTACTTCTTCGGTGTTGGTGAGGAGGCTCGCTTCCAAGTCATCGATTTTGTTGTTTGGTTTCATGGTTCGTCCATGGTCACGAAACGTGACAGAAATTTTTTCCGATCTGCTTGGAACTTTTGGAGATCCACCCTTGAAATATCGACTCGTTTTTTCTTGTGCTCGTCGGTTAACATTCGCGGTACCCAACGCGCAGAGGCCTTTTTCATCTGCAATTCGTCCACAAGGATTGTTCGAACGCTACCGTATGAGATTCCCGTGACCTCAGCTACAATTCTGACGGTCATTCTTCGATCTGCCAACACAACATCTTCGACCTATTTCACGTTATCTTAAGTGTGGGACGTAGATGGGCGTCCTTCGCGGTGTTCATCTTCAGTGGATGTTCTTACCAGCTTAAACTCCTTGGCCCAGCGTGCAACTGTGGAATATGGAGGAGCAGAGTTCCCCAATGTTTTCTCTAAGTCGCTGTGTATGTCTTTGGTAGACATTTTTTTCAAACAGAGGTACTTAATCACTGCTCTAATTTCGTTTTTGTCCATTTTGATGTTATCTCTTCGCCGGTTCGTATTCAACTGAATGTCCCTCCCGTGAATCGTAGTCTATTTATATGATTTTTTCATGCTGACCTAGTGAGTCTATAAGCAAGCGAAAAAATTTTTTGTTGGATTTTTATGCGGACTGGAAATAACCGTTTCTCATTACTTTTTGATCATCCCTCGTATGTTTTGCTTCGTTCACAACTTAGATGCATCGCGACAGTAAACGTTAAAGAAATATTAAATAAAATTTCCTTTTTGAACTTGAAATTTCCTGTAGTTCGTTTTGTTTTAGCTTTTTAAAAGTTTGCCTTGACGATTGGCTTGAAGTAAACAAGCATGACCGAGATTTAGAACCTAAACAATACCTTTTCTAAAAATATAAGAACCCTCCGTTTTTCATGAAAAACGAAATGTTTACTTCTCGCTGCTGACTGTTTTTTTATCAATTAAAGTACGTTCCCAATTTATGATTCAAATAAATTGACACGATAATAAATATTTTTTACAGTAATACTTATATTTGCCATAGAAGGAAGTAAACTCGCCGAAGTAGCAAATTTCTTTATTTTTAATTATAACCTTACAATTCCAGTTGGACCAAGAGTATAAGTTAACCAATTTAAGATTTGAGTTTTCAAACACGAATGGAAAACAGATTTCAAGTTTTTTATTGTACAAATTTCATCGATTTACATTCACACAATTCATTAGCGATTCATCTTAAACTGAGAATAAAAAAAAAATACAACTGTTCCAAAATGTTTGTACATTAAATACGTTTGCCCAACATTTCTGCTTCTTCCACCTAGAAAATAAGGAAACAATTGAATAAAACAATTCAACTATATTGCATTCTTATTTACCGTGTCTGGAAGTCTTGTTCGGAATGTTTCTGGTAATATTAAGGATAATGTTGATGCAACAAAAGCTACAACTCCAAAAAGAAGAAGTGGCAGTGGTTTGTAGTATCTCCCCTAAAAAATATAATCAGTGATTTATTACAAATGTTTGATTTTTAAGTAACAAGACAATATCTACCAGTAATGGCACAAACGTTGCTATCATAGCTCCAAAACGACCTGTCGTTGACATAGTACCAACTCCACCACTACGTATGATCTGTAATAAAGAAGACATACATAATTTCCTTGGTTGGAAAGTAGCTTGTTGTTTTTATATTGAAATAATAATAATAAATAAATTCAGCCAGTCAAAGCCAGCTAAACGATCTGAATCGAATCAGTTTAGGATGTTTATTTGCATCAAATATAGAGGAAGATTTCTATTCCTTAACTAATAAAATACGACTATGGTGAAAATTGAAATAAATTTGTTTTGATCACACTTACAGTCGGCAACATCTCAGCGGTATGTACAAATATGACGGTAAACGATGATGTGATTCCCAATTTGCCCACCATGAACATGGTAATAACTAGCCAATTCAGTCCTGAAAGAAAAATATATTTTACATAGGCTGGTATTGCATTTTAAAGGATTTTTATTCAAGTATGTATTACCTGATTGCTCAGCATCTTGTGTTAGTAATTACAGTTTTAGAGAGGAAAATCAAAATCATGTGTTAGTAGTATATTCAAACATCATACAAGATATGTGAGTTGTACGAACCATCACTAAGGAATCCTCCAACGACGCAACTAACAGCACATAAAAACATGGATCCCGCCAATGACCATCGGCGTCCAATTTTGTTCATGGCAAACTGAATGAGAACATTCTAACGTTAATGAGAAACAATGCTTAAAAGGACATACATACCCATGCAACTGAGTAGCCTGGAATTTCTATGAGGCAAACCAGTGCAAAGTTCAGGTATTTGTTGCCACTAAGGCTGGTTGAGTTCAATGATAGGCCGTAGTAAACGAAAGCGTTAGCCAACCTGGAAAAGGCATGCTTAATTTAGATGACTAATTAACATTTAAAACATAAAATTGGTATACTCGCCATATGTATAGCAAAGCAACTAATCGAATCACCATAGTTCGCGAATGCAGTGTCTGTTTGCATGTTCTCCACACTTCACTTTTCTGCTTCTGTTTTTGCAAGGGTTGTGACGACGAGACCGAAATGTTATTCGCTTTTTTGTGATGAGGATCAAACTCTTCCAACTCTTTCTTTTCGAAACGCGATATCATCGATTCGGTTAGTTTCTTACCATTCCTCTTAGCCACCTTCCTTATAATTTTCAACGCTTCATTTTTAGCATTTTTTGCAAGAAGCCATCGCACTGACTCCGGAATGATCCAATAGTAAAGCGCAAACAGTATTGGTGGTGCGGAAAGGACGAATTGCAATACTTGCCAGTCTCTCCAAAGCCATGCAATTAGTCCTACCATTGCTTCGCCGATAGCATAGAAATAGTTCAACAAGACACTGGACATCTCTCTCTTTTTCGGGCCAACCATTTCAACGGCTAGAATAAATGCTAGAGGATAAACGCCAGACGTTCCGACAGCGTTGAGAAATGCAAAAACTAAAAAACTTCCATAGTTCCATGCGATCCCTTGGAGCACTCCTGTGATCGACATGAAAATAATGCAGATTGTGAAAATGAGTTTTCGACCATATCTAGAAGTAAAAATATATTTAGTTCTTATTTATGTGCATAGTTTAGTAATATTAATATTTTTTTACTTATCAGCCATTACTCCTGAAGAAGCTGTACCAACAATTAAACCAGCGAAGTGCATCGTTCCTACAAATGCTAGCTTCCATTGGTTCTCGAAGCAAGTGATATTCCACTGAAAATATAAGATTTCGATGTGAATAGTTAATGTATTTAAAACCAAAAAAATTGATGCTTAAAGGACTTGATAAGATTTGCTTTTGGTTAGCTTCATAATTATAATTGAATCGATAAGATTCTTTTTCAAAAATGGAGAGTTGAAGCATCAAGGATCAAGAGCCATGCGGTCACGAATATGGCTTACTATGACATAGGACGACCGATAGGACCGAATGTCATCACAAACAACAAGTTAACATAATCATTAGCGGGTTGAAATAGGAAGCATTCTTTAAGAAACATCCACTATTTATGTGTTGTTGAATATGTAAAATTTAGTTCTGATGAATTCGCGTTGAACAGATTCTATATAAAAGATTGTGAAAGGATTGATTCAAGATATTACAGAATAGAAAACAATTATAGCAATGAGTCTGTTCGAACTTATGCGTTTGCATAAAATATCACCGCGTCCTTTATTTGGAAAACTGCCTAGAACACTTCACGTCCGTCATCCCGAAACCAAGCTTCCCCATTTAATTACGATGGTACCAGCCAGGAACCAAAAAATCCTCCATTAATGTGCAAAATAGAGTTAGTAAGTTGCTAACCAAAGCACACTGATGGGCGGTGGTGTCGACTAGACACGGAGGTTCAAATTCCATAAATGTTAATACACGTCGATTGACACCTTGATGATGATTTTTTATTTAACTTTTTTCGTAATCATGAGAATCATATAATCATGTTTTGATGTTGTTTTTACAAGCACTGTTTGGAGTATATGTATTTTATAAAAGTTGATTACTGTGTTCCAAAAATCAGGTTAAAAATTTGTTGTTTGTGAAATAAATCTAATTTTTGCACTTTTTTTCTTTCTTAAATTAAAAAAACCGTTCCAAGGATTTTTTCCAAAATTTAACAGATTCACAAAAAATGTTAATACGCGACGATTGCCACCTTAACGATGCAAATCGTATGTTTGTTTCGCGAGATATAACGCATGACAGAAATGACCTTCAAAGGGGCAAAACAAAAAATCGCCCCCCCCCCACCGAAATTTCCCAAAAACTAATCAGCTCTTAAGATTGCAAGGACGCTTCGATTGACACCTTAACGAAGTCGATACGACTTTGTTTACGTAAAAAACTGTCCACGAACGTACGTACGTACACACATACATACGCATACATCTCCCTTTCTAAAAACACTTTATATATACTCTATAGACCTCAAAACGTAAAAATATGTTGAAAATTTCAATTTCGATTTTCGAGGCGATTACAAGAACTTCCCATATACTGGGAAGTTAAAAATTGTATCCTTAAAGGACTTGAAAACATTCGCTTTTGATGATAAGATTCGATAAGATTCTGTTTGAAAAATTGAAAGGTGAAGCATAGAGGATTAAGAGCCATGCGGTCACGACTGCATAGGAAAGATGTAGCACGATTTACATAAGACGACCGATGGAAGCAAACCTCATGAAGAACAACAAGTTTACATAGCCATTAGCAAGTTGAAATAGGAAGTTTTGTTCAAGAAACATCCAAATGAGCAGAAGTAACGGGGCCAAACTATTCATGACAGTGTTTGTTGAATTTGTAAAATATGGTTCTAACGAATTCACGGTGAGCAGATTCTATACAAAATTGTGGTACGAGCCATTCAAGATATTACAGACTAGAAAACAATATAGCAATAAGTATGTTTGAAAGAAAGCAAATTTATAAAAACATATGTGTTTGTATAAAGTATCACCGTCCCCTTTATTTGAGAAATCGCCAAAAGCACTTTTGACCAGACACAAGAAAAGAAAATTTGTAAACGCTCCGAGATGTTTTGGAATACGCGAATCATAACCATGTAGTTTTGTGGAAATCAAAAAAACTGTTACATTGGCTGAGAATGATTTTGTGTGTCAGATACGCATGTTGGAAACATAAAGTATGGTTGCGAATTTTTAAATACGAGAATTTTCTAAGAAAAGCTGAAGTTTATTTAATATTATAAATCTATTTTTAGACAGTGTTTAGGTGGAAGAAGAAAATCAAGAACTAAACAAAACAAGCCGTGAGGTGCGACCCATGAGGTCCACACGGTCAACTTCCCAGTAATATCTACATAGATATTAAAAATATTAAACACAATAAAAGTTATGGAAATAATACTACTTCAAATAATAAAAATGTACCTCTCATAAAAATTATTGGAATGATTTAATATTAATCGTAACATCTACGGGAGCGTCAATTGATTACGTAAGGATTTTGGTGCATTGGTTTGATTGATTATTCACGCGGATCAATCGGAGGGGGGACAGGTTACAAAGCAGTTTTTTTCATTAAAGTTAAACATGGTGCTGTGAAGACTATTGAAAATCTGCTCAAATTTTGCAAATATTAATAAAGTTTGATTGACTTTACAACAATGTCTTTAGAATGAGAGATTTAAGGTATAATGATTCGAATGAACCGTTTTTACATGGTGACTTTGAATGATTTTTTATTTTTAATTTAATTTTTTTTTAATCATGAGAAAAGTTTTTGCTGGTTTCTCTACAAAAATTGATAAAAGTTTATAAGTTCTATAAACATTTATTATTACGATGTGCAAATCAGGTTAAAAATGGAATTTTTTATGAAAAAAACACTACTTTTCTAAAAAAAATTTAATAAATCGTAAAAAACACTTTAACAATTTTTTTAAAATATAAAAACATCATAAAGATGTTGATACGCGTCGATTGACACCTTAATGATGGAAAGATTATATTTGGTTCTCGAGATATAATGAATGACGTAAATGACCTTGAACGTTTAATGATTTTTTATTTTTTATTTAATTTTTTTGGTAAACATGAAAAAAATTTTGCTGATTTTTCCACAAGAACTATTTGGAGTATATAAATAATATAAACATTGATTACTTAGGTTTGAAAATCAGGCTAAAACTTTTGTGTTTTTGAAAAAAACCCTAATTTTTGGCACTTTTTTTAAAAAAATTAAAAACGGATCCAACGATTTTTTTAAAAATTTGATATATTCATAAAAATGTTAATACCCGTCGATTGACACCTTAATAATGAAAATCGCATGTTTGGTTCGTGAGATATAGCGCATAACATGGTTGACCTTCAAGGGGTGAAAACAGCAAACCCCCCCGACCGAAGTGTCCCAAAAACTAATCAACTCTTAAGATTGCAAAGACGCTTCGATTGACACCACAACGAAGTCGATACGACTTTGTTTACGTGAGTTATGCTCGTAGAAAAACTGCCTGCGAACGCACGTACGTACGTACGTACATATACACACACACACACATACATACTTCTTTCTAAAAACACTTTATATATACTCTATAGACCTCAAAACGTAAAGAAAAGTTGAAAATTTCAATTTCGATTTTCGAGGCGATTACAAGAACTTCCCATATACTGGAAAGTTAACAAATTAAAATAATACGCACGAATGAAGATTATTACTGAAATACTATTGTTTGCCTCATAACTTTCAAAAGGAATATGGATATAGGTATGCAAATCGTGTTTTTATTGTTGTTTTATTTGCACTTATAGAGTTTGATATAATTAATTGTCGCGTCGAGGACTAACGTCGTGTCGAGGACGGAGCCAGGCGTCTGGTCTTGTCCGGGTGAAGAGCGGAATTGGCCGGCAAGCGAAGATTTGCCGCGGAGCCAGAACTGGCTTTCGCCGTGCGGGTTTCGCCGGCGGCGGGAAATTCCGAGACGCCACATAGGTATGATGAATATGTATATTTAAATTTTTTTTTTTTTTTATTTATATTTTTTATTTTCTTTTAAAAATCAGCCAGTACATGAAAACGCAATGCCGAAAATAATAAATTGAAATACAACACATTCAATATAGTTCAATTTCGTGATAAATAATAAATATAAGCAAATCTAGATCGATGCTAGAGATTTGTAAAATAAGTTACAAGAATACAGTTCTCCAAGGGGACAAGTGTTATATACTCGAAGGTTATCAGATTTAAAAATAATCATAATTGTGAGCTGGTTTTTTGCAGTCATGTGTTTTTAAATTCGGTTAATTATTCTCAAAGTGGACGAATTCTTGTTTGCCATGTTCTTGTTGGGAGTTTTGTGTGGTGAGTTCAAAATTATCAACTAGGGACATCTATTGCTTAAGGTAACATCGATTACCAACTTGATTTTATTGTGATTTAGCCCAAACAACCTTGCCGGGGCGATTTAGAAATGTATGAAAAACAATGCGTCTATTTGGAATCGATCACGGTCAAAATCCCGAATAGTGTAGACATTGTGTGTTTTAGTTACTATTATATTTAAAGAATGTTTAAAAAAATGTACTTGTGCCTAAAATCGGCAAGTATGGCTTTAAGGCAAATTCATTCAAACTTACTTACATCTTGCACGATAGTCCTCTCGTTTTCATCATAAACCCACTCGTTGCACTTTTCTATTTCATTTGCAAATACAGCACTTGGACAAGTGCCATTGGCGAAGGTAGCGTTCCTTGCTATCTGCACATATCGTGTGCACTGATCCGGCGTGAAGATTCCATTAATGTTGGTCTCGCCAGGAGCGCTATTTTTGATCCACTGTTGTTCGTAGCGAGGCCGATCTGGATTGTCACATCCTGGAATCAAGCATCTAGACAACAATGTCGAAATAACAAACAAAAAAACATTGAATGTGTATTATTCGATTAATTCGCAAACATTGTAGAGTGCGTGTTATCAATCACTCGACAGTTTATCAGAAGATACATGCATATGTACATATGTGCGTTATCGATAGGTGAGTTACACACGTATAAGAGATGATCGTAATTAATTGAGTTACTCATAAAAGTTATTACCTGTAATTTGGTATTCCAGCGGTAAAGACGTACGACAGACTATTCGCAGATGCAAAAAGCACAGGCAGGCATATGAGGAAGTAGTTCAGTTTCTGGTAGTGGCCGAACTCACCAATTTCCTCCAAGACCAAGTCGAAGTCCATGATTAAAATTAAAACTAGCTCTCAGTTGGCATTTGGAACAAACTTATTCGGCGGCTGTAATAGAAAAGAGAAATGGTGCAATATTTATAAGACATAACAAGATAGTGATAAAAATAGCCAGGAATGATTCTGTGAGATTCTAAATTAAAGCGAAAAATTGACAAAAATTGAGAGAAAAGGAAACTATGTTGGAAGAAATGCTATATTTTTCAGAAATAATAAAAAAGTCAGAAGTTAGCTTACTTTCTCATCAAGCATCACGTTTTGTATTTTTCTATAATTTATCTTCGACAATTTATTTGTTCATCCTTTGACATCAATAATGTTTTACTATAACAAGAACTCATTACCATGTCTAAATCGAACACTCTAAACGTGAAAATTTATTAGTACGATGCATTTTGAAAAACAACGAAATGTGTTAAGTTTCAATTTTATAACATAAGGGGGGGGTTGAGGTATCAAAACGCTTATTTTTTTTAACTAAATGCATAATATCTCAAGAATATTGTGTCAAAATTTCAAGTCAATTGGAGGCAAATTGACGAAGTTATGAGCTATGATAAAATTTGCTTATGAACGTTTTATACCAGATTTTTTAGTGTTCAAAACTTTAAAGCGTTTTCCCCACAACTCACGTTTTCAGAGTCGGTGCTCCTCATAACTTCAAAAGAACTGCACCGATCCTTTTGAAATTTTGAACATTATCTCTGTACATAATTTACAAGGTTACACTGGAGAGCTTTTTTCAAATTTGTTAATAATTTTGATTTTACAATAACAAATTAGCCGATTTTTTTCGCAAAAAATCACGTTTTTCTCTTCAGAGTGTTCCATAAAAGTGAAAAATTGAAATTTCAAAAACCCTCCCAGCATTACCTGGAGAAAACTATTATCTAATGAATGAACTTTCATTTTTTGATTTCAAATGATCCAGCACCCAGTTATGAGGGGTACCGCAATTCTACTTTTTTCCGAGACACGTCCGAATAATTGCTGCCATTGCCGTGTTTTTTAATATTTCATCATACATATTTTGATTTGAAACTTTAAATAAAAAATAACGATAAAGGTAGTGGGAAAAGTTGAAGTTTTATTTGAAAAAAAAAGAAGTCATCATCTATAGTATTTCATTCTAATTCAAGCTTTAGCCTCCTTTTAAACATTATCTTCAGTTGCCAAGATTCAACGGCAGAGTCGTCCAGTTTACATTGTGATGCAAGAATATCTTGAAAACTGAGGTTGAACGAACCAAAGATAAAGACTTTTATCGTTTGAATATGGTATGGATAAATTAAGATGGTTTCCGTGCTATTAAAGAATTACGTTTTGTTAATGCAGTGTATTTTTCGATGTGTCATGTAAAAAAAAATTAAAATCGCTATATGGCTCGCCAATTTCAGAATTGTATTTTTTGAGGATTTTGGCATAATACTAAGATTATTTTGGGATAATTATGAAATGATGTCGGTATGACTTTGATATGCTGTTGAGTAAAGAATTTATCTTTATCTTTATCTTGGAAGGCATCACAATGGAATCATCTAGATTTGTGAACGGATTAGTCATATTTTGAAGAGATGGCTGAATAGACAAGATGATGGATAGTATACATATAAATGTAGATGATTTCATTTTGAAATGAGTTTGGATTACTTATTTTCCATAATATGTAAAAAGTTAGCATAAGTGAAAAGTTTTACAAATTGAATTTGAAGTGATGTAATAGTCAAATATTTGATTCCATCGAATATGGAATTATGATTTTTTTAGGAGACATATCGATACTTCAAAGGCAAAAATGTTTTCGGGTATCCACCAATAGCGTTCGTAAAATGCCCACATATTCCAGGGTTTTAATGCTTGAAGCAAAAACATATTAGAGGCCGTGAAAAAACCTCGCATGTATGGTACATGAGCTGAGGACACAAGAGTGCTGTGGTGAAGTATTTTTAACTGAATTTTCTATTTTTGTCGTTTTCAGATAATAGAAATTCAGTTATGTTAATCTATATTAAGGGTTCCTTTACTAAATCTATTGAAATTGGTCAATACTTCCAAAACCACCGCACGTGCTCGAATTTCCATATGAATTCTTTTTTTAACGATCTGAACAATTCTTTACAAAAATTTTTTATAAGACTAAAGTTTAAATATTTACCAAAGTCAAAATTATTTGAACACCTTTTTTTCAAGGAGGCAGTTTCTTTTTCTTAAAAATTTATTGTAACATGTGAGATTTTAGAAGATACCGGTTCACTTATGGCTACGTTTATGGTTGACTTAATCGCCACAAAAATTCAAAATGTCACGAAATTCAGTTCATTATATTCGATGCTGAAAAACTACAAACCACTCATAGTCAATAAATCGAAAATTCAACAAAAACTTTCTATTTATATTGAAGTGAATTTTGGATTGGTGGTGTAATACTTTTTTCAAAATGAAGATGGTTAAAATGGTGCAATAAAGATAGTGCTTGTCAAAGTCATGCTGCCTGATTTTAAGATTTTTAAGGTTTATTGCCTTGAAGAAAGCAACAATCATTTAAATATATTCAATACTTTTGTTTAAGTGCCAATTTCAAAAGTCATCAGCAAATGGTTCAATCTATATAATAAATCCAAATATTACGATATCAGCATTGAAAATATCCACACCTCGGAGTGAAAAATCTGGTATTAATGAATAATACTTTTATTAACTGCCCAGTTTATAGGGAAGTTATCGAAAAGGGTCCTACAATCGATGTGATGCTGAACGAATCATAATCACAAAATTTGGTACAGCGGTTTAGAGGTTCAACAAAAACCTGGAAAAAAGGCTTTGGTATTTCGTGAAAAAGAATTATTCGTATTTGAAGCAATTGATATGTCGAAAAATCAGATACATAATGTACACAAAAACAATCTCAAAGAAAATACTTTTTTTGTTAAATGTTATTATCGAAAAAGAATATCATATGGTCTTTCAAATTGCAAAAAAATATTCAAATCAATAGTTTGATTTCCAAATATGAAGTGGTAAATATTAAACAAAAATATAAAATAACAAAAATTGCATTTCAACAAAGCAATAACGAACTGAAAGCTGAGTAGATTAGGGCGGATCTGTAAAAAAACGACTACATTTGGCTGTTGAGCAGAGAAGTTGTGAAATACCTCGTATAACAATAATTGACCCATTCTCCTTCTCAAAAAAATTGGAAACTAATGTTTATGTTATTAATATAAAAAGATCGAAATGCTTCAAAATTATGAAAAAAAATATCGATTTTTCATACTTTTCTCACTCCTAAATTTAAAACGGTGCATTTTAGAGCAAAGTCGAGTGGAAATAAAAATTGTGTGTAATTAAATTTTCTATGAGATATGATTTGTTAAAAATTTAAATTTTTTGTACTCTTGATTCAAAATAGCAATAAATATAAAAAAGAAAAAAAATTTTTTTTATTTAATTTTTTTACCACTTAGAATGCACTTAGGACCTTTATAGTTCTTCTAGAAAATTTTTATAAAATAACTAAACAGCATAAAAATTTTCATCGAGGTTTGAAGACCTCGATTGCATACTGGATCTTACATATACTGTGTTTTCAACGACTGAATCCGCAGCCGCCCAGCACTGTTCTAGAGTTTATTACAAAGTTTAGCAAAAATTCCTGAGGCCGCCCTTATGATCAGATTTTAATTTTGCAAAGTAAATTTGATAGGTGAAGTGCTCTTTTATATGTGAAAAAAATTCAAACATATATATGCTTGGCTTTCTGACTTGACCGGATTTCAAAACTTTTAAATTTTACAAAATAAATTCGCGCAATCTACTGAATCGATTTTGATGAAAATTTGTATGCTGTTTGATTATATTATAAAGATTTTCTAGGCTAAGCTAGACTACGAAGGTCCTAAGTGCATTCTAAGTGATAAAAAAATTAATTAAAAAAGCTCTTTTCCTGTTTTTATTTATTTATTGCAATTTTGCGGCAAGGGTAAAATGTTTTAAAGTTTTGAACCAATCATATCTTATAGAAAATTTAATTACGCAACTTCTATTTTCATACAACATGCACGGTTTTAAAGTTAGGAGCAAGAAAGTTGAAAAAATTCGATTTTTTAACTTCCCAGTATATGGGAAGTTCTTGTAATCGCCTCGAAAATCGAAATTGAAATTTTCAACATTTCTTTACGTTTTGAGGTCTATAGAGTATATATAAAGTGTTTTTAGAAAGGGAAATGTATGTGTGTGTGTGTGTGTGTTTGTGTGTGTACGTACGTACGTACGTACGTTCGTGGACACTTTTTTCTACGAGCATAACTCACGTAAACAAAGTCGTATCGACTTCGTTAAGGTGTCAATCGAAGCGTCTTTGCAATTTTAAGAGCTGATTAGTTTTTGGGATACTTCGGTCGGGGGGGTTTGCTGTTTTGACCCTTTGAAGGTCATTTCTGTCATGCGGTATATCTCGCCAACCAAACATACGATTTGCATGATAGAGGTGTCAATCGACGCGTATCAACATTTGTGTGAATCTGTCACATTTTAAAAAAAATCGTTGTAGCCGTTTTTTAATTTAAGAAAAAAAGTGCAAAAAATTGGGTTTTTTTTCATAAACAATAAATTTTTAACCTGATTCACGTAATTTAGTAGACAATGTTTATAAAATTTATATACTCCAAACAATTTGTGTAGAAACAACATCAAAGCTTTTTCTCATGATCACGTAAAAAATTCAATTAAAAATAAAAAATTATTAAAAGTCATCATGATTTTCAAGGTCATTTTTATCATTCACTATATCTCACGAACCAGATATAATATTTGCATCATTAAGGTGTCAGTTGACGTGTATTAATATCTTTGTGAAGTTTTTAACATTATAAAAACTCGTTTCAGCTTTTTTTTAATATAATAGAAGAAAATGCAAAAAATTATAGTTTTTTTCATAAAAAATATTTTTTTAACTTGATTTGCACCGCACAGTAATACCAGTTTATAAAATTTATACATTCTTATCAGTTTTTGAAGAAAAACCAGCAAAACTATATTCCGTGATTATAAAAAAACTGAATTAAAAATAAAAAATCATTCAAAGTTATCATGTAAAGAGGGTTTATACGAATGCTATTACTTTATATCTATTATTCTAAAAAAATTGTTGTAAATTCAATCATAGTTTTAAGATATTTGCATAATTTGAGCAGATATTTAATAGTTTTTATAGTCTTTTAATTAAAAAAAAATGCTTAAATTTTGAAAACCAACAAAATTTTTCAACACCAAAAAGGCCCCCACCGATTGATCCGCGTGAATATTCAATCTGTCCTCATCGACCAAAAACCTTACGTAATCAATGGACCCTCCCGTAGACGATATGATTCATATTAACTCATTCCTGTTACTGCTATGAATACCTCTCATTGTTGTAATGTTGTTGATGTCTATGTAGATATTACTGGGAAGTTGACCGTGTGGACCTCAAGGGTCGCACCTCGCGGCTTGTTAAAATAATTTTTAAACATTTCTATTTTTTTTATTAATGTTTCTGACTTTTTTGAGAGGGAGGATGGGTCAATTATTGTTATATGAGCTATTCCACAACTTTTTCTGCAAAAATTAGTGTGCTCCCCTTAACAGCCAACTGAAAACAGATCTGCCCTGGTCTCCAAGTCATTCTTGGGATATTTCATAATCATTAGCGAGAAAGCGTTGTGTACTAAAAATGCAAAGAAATAAGAGATACGTTTTAAATGATGACTCCTTAAGCGACATTTTTTATATTAACTCACAATGATAAACACAACCATTTTAGATGCGAACATTGTTCAATAAAATATTTGGAATAATCAAAATAAATTTACATCTTAAAGACATTTATCGACTTTAGAACTAATAATTAAATCGACAAAGGTACAAAAAGATATCGTACTTAGAAAAAATAATGCTCAATCAATCTTTTGCAATATAAAAAGTATGACCTTATTTGGCAATAAAGTATCGCTGGAAGATAATATTGTTACTCAAGCAATATTATATTTCTGAAGTTGTAATCTACACCGATGATTTGTAAATTAAAAGCGACGACTAAGAGTATTGCAAGTTGAAAATGATTAAAAATTCAATTGGGTTGATCAAAAAAAATATCCCATTTTAAAAACTAAAATCAAAAAAAGATGCATTTTTGCTGACAAAATTAATTTCCTTCTAGAATAAACAGATTTCATTAAAAGATATCTAACAATTTCAATAGATCTAGATATAGATTGATCTATATTTTCAACTATTCATTTTCCAGTATTGTTTGCCCAAATCAATCTTTGCGATCTGAATTTGTTTGTTTCTTTTATCTCTTGTATTTGGTATTAAAATTCGAACTAAAAATACATATGATAATTTTTGAAAATAATAAGAAATAATGTCGTGATTAAACTTTTGCTTTGCATCTTTTCCTTTTTCAAGCATTTTTTCGATCTATCATCAGTTGCAATAAAGATAATAAATATAATAACTGCAATAGATATTCGAATATAACGATTGCTTATTTTGCCTAGTTTTTACCTTAGGCCGCGCAAGTGTTTTCGATGCAAACAAATTTACTTTTTGTCTCTCAACATTCGTTGGCAACACAGTTTGAGTCAAAGACCTCATGTACTATGCCCAGCTAAAAATAGAGAGCTATTTCAAAATTTAAATTTTATTTTTGCTTTAATTTTAGCTGCGATTCATTAGCTCGGTGTTTACAAAAATATTAAGATGTGCATATATCGTGACGATGCTGATGAAATTTATGTTTCATAAGTGGAAAAATGTATTTATGTTTGCAAGGATTATTCTTGTGCGTTGAAATTTTATATACTTTTTAGTTTAAAAAAGTTTTAAGAAATAAAATCCAGAGAAACAATTGGCTATCAAAAGCATCACTGGCAATAATCGTACACATAATCTCAGCTTCTAAAAGAAAAAAAACATTTTTTTAGTATTTTTGAGTCAAATTAATATATTCGCAAGTCAAACGCTCTTTCAAGTCAAATCAGTAGAGCAGTTTCAAGTCAAATTAACGATTTCTTAAAATTATGAAATGTTCATACAAAATAAAATAATGGCTAAGAAATCCTCATATGTGTATTTCTACTTCGTGGTAACTATAAGCAAACTGTTCGGGGCACTGAGAACTCAAGAAAAGTTTATCGATTTCATTTTCGAAATTCAGATGAATGCCGTAGCATCTAGAGAATCCCAAGCTATTATCTTGGGAGATAATTCCATATGATTTCTAGGACCATCTACGAGTACATCAATGATCACGTTAACTTCAACAGTTTTTTGTGTTCATATTTTGCAGTATTACAACATCTCGGCAAAGTGTACTTAAAAATCGAACAATCTGAAAGCTATACTTCGAACAAATTTCATGCCAATCTTAAAATACCCTTTCATTTCCATGTTGCGATTTTTACTAAATTTTTCTACACAGTATGCGATTCATTAAAAAAAATGCAGTCTCAAAGCTAATCAGCTAGACCTTACATTACATTTTCACACAGATTAATTTTGAAAAATACTCAATTGTTCAATAGTATCTAATATGGCATATGATAGTATCAATATAAATAAATGCATAGGTAGAAGTATCTCTTTGATTAGATTACTGCGCAGATTTAGCTTTTAGTTTCCTACAATAGAGCTGTGAGCATTCTTCAATTATGAATCCAATGGTTTTTGTTGATTCTCTAGATACACGTTTTCAGAAAAGGCAAATTGACAGCCAACATCAGATTAAAGTAAGTACTATTTTTGGCATATCTTTTTTATCTGCAGATAAATATTTAGGTATGTACTTATAAGTGTCTGAGAATCCAAATAAAATTTCAAGTTCAAAACAAATACACCCAACAAAAATCATTACAAAACAAGTGAAAAAAACTGGAATGAAATATATTTTTTATTCAAATCAGTTAATAAAAATTAATGCCAGTGTGTATTTCTACTTTGGTGCGAATAATTTAATTGCATTTAAAATATAATATTAAGTAGCGCAGGTTTTGCTTCACGGTTATCTGATTATAATTTCGTTTTTCCTTTTTTTGAAAGTTTTCGAAAGTGCTATGCCAAATCAGTTTAATCATGCTCGGAAATTGATAAAATATAAAATTTGTATATTGTTCATCACGGAGCTAACATCGTCGATTGAATCGTCTTGGAAATAATAATTTATGCATGGAATCGTTTCAACAACTGGAATTTAAATAAATTACTGGTTATTTGCAGATAACCTTCTATCAGCTTTGGGTTTTTCCGGTGTATTGAATGCGCGATTTTTTTATAATGATTACGGATAAATCCAGTATTGTTATGAGATCTTCAAGAATAATTGTTAGTTCTAAGAATAGTAGTAAGTTCTAAGATTTTATTCTACACAGAACAGTTGATTCGATTAATACTTGAAGTGCTACTCGTTTTACTTCGCGCATCATTAAACGTGATAGCCAATCAGCTTGATATCACTTTATGAATAGTATGTACTTTAAAAAAATGCTATACTAGTTGTGAGACACTTAACTGAGCGAAACATTTATTATTAATGACCAACACGATACGATTTCAATAGAATCTATTTCGCTGTCTGTTTGCTTATTAAATAGTTGCGTGCCTTTAGCACTTGAAACTAACTTTAGATTGATGTACATGATCTATCAATTGCAGTTGCTTAGATAAGATTTAAAGAGGTTGATCAGTGAAAATTGCGAGGAGCATTCAAAGATTCATGTTTTCAATGAACAAAGTGCAATTTCAAAGACAAACTATTCTTGAAGTGATCAAAGATGGGTATAACGGCCGAGGAGAGTTGAGTATACTTATATTTTTATCAACATCACTGGCCACAGTGCTCATTTTAGTGCACTCAATCAAAGCCGAAGGTACACATTATAAGGATATTTCTTTTAAAATTGTTTTGCTTTCTCTTAGAATATCTGTCACATCTTTTTTGTGTCACTACGGCTATATCTATTTATTTTGATGATGGATGACGGTTGAAGACTGAAACTGAGTAAAATTTTGGAAGTCATTTTTATAAAATTTATAAAATCTTGGCTTGGCAAATAACATGGCAAAACTGTTAGAACACCCTAAGTAGGGAACTTTTTAGTCTGCCATGCACAAATATCAAAGGGATGTAGGAAATGTTCGGTAAAAAAGTTTTTGGTCACTACACATCTTAATAGAGAAAAAAAATCCGAACATGAACATTGAATGAAGTGAAAATGAATGTGAAAATGGATATAAGAATGAAAAACCTCATAAAAACAATAGATAAAACTACAATTTTGGTTTGAAGAATGCAAACGTGGTGAAATTTACTAGTATATTGAATGCACCTGTTCTTTTGAATGTTATTTGTAATGAATTAAAATTCTGAATCATTCCACCCCAGGTATCACAGGTGACCAATAATTGAAGGTTTTTACGTTAATTTTCTGGGTATATATATATATATTCAATTTTACTCACTCAGCGAAAGTCCAGAACGTAGATGACACTTTATTGTTTTAAAGAAAAAGGGTAAAATGATGCAGATACAGTTTTGGAGATATTGCGTTTAGAAGAATTTGAGAACGATGATTTTTTGAAAACCTTAAAAAAATACATAGTGACAGGATGTGTGTAGTAATTTCTAGACACCCGAATTAATCAATAATCTCTCAATAAATTCGGTTAACTAAAGAAACTATAAAGAAATATTTCTGAGTGATATTGTTGCAATGCCGAGCTGTATGAGAAGAAAAACTTTTATCAATTGAATTTTGTAACTTCCCAGTAAATGGGAAGTTCTTGTAATCGCCTCGAAAATCGAAATTGAAATTTTCAATATATCTTCACGTTTTGAGGTCTTGAGAGTATATTTTAAATGTTTTTAGAAAGAAGTATGTGTTTGTGTGTACGTTCGTACGTACGTGCGTTCGCAAACAGTTTTTCTACGAGCATAGCTCACGTAAACAAGTTCGTATCGACTTTGTTGAGGTGTCAATCGAAGGGCCTTTACAATTTTGAGAGCTGATTAGTTTTTGGGAAACTTTGGTCTTGGGGGCTTCCTGGTTTGATCCCCTTGAAGGTGATTTCTGTCAGTGCTATATCTCACGAACCAAACATAGGACTTCTATCGTTGAAACGCCAATCGACGTGTATGATTCTTTCAAATTTTGAAAAAATTGTTGGAGCCGTTTTTTGATTAATCAAAAAAGTGCAAAAATAAGGCTTCTTCATAAACAACGAATTTTTAGCCTGATTTGCAAAATGCAGTAATCAATGTTTACAAAATTTATATACTCCAAACAGTTTTGAAAAAAAAACAGTAAAACTTTTTCTAACGATTATGACAAAAGTTAAATAAAAAATAAAAAATCATTAAGTCATCATGACCTTCAAGGTCATGCATGTTAATAACTATATATCACGAACCAAATATAGCATTTGCATCACTGAAGCGTCAATCGACGCATCTTAACATTTTTTTAATTTAATAAAAAAATTGCAAAAAATAAAGGTTTTTTCATAAAAATACATTTTTAAAGTGACTTGTATGACACAATAATAAATTTTTATAAAATTTATAAATTATTATTAGTTTTTGTAGCGAAACCAGCAAAACCATTTTTCATGATTACAGAAAAAATAAAATTAAAAATAAGAAATAATTCAAAGTCACCATGTAGAAAGTGTTCATACGTATGATATTACCTGATTACTCTTATTCTAAAGACATTGTTAAATCAATCAAAGTTTATTAATATTTGCATAATTTGCGCAGATTTTTTATAGTTTTTACAGTACCGTGTTTTAATTTTAATAAAAAAAATGCTACATTTTGAAAACCAAAAAAAAAATTAATCAAATTTGCATTTGCGGTAATGAACGCTTCGAATGGTAAAATGTTTTGTTGTTAATACTTTGCAAGATCATATGCTTTAAAAAGCTTTCATCAAATAAAAATTTGCAGTTTTTAGTAGTTTTGTTCTTTAGTGTTCGTCATCATTCGTAATGCTTTTTAGTTTTTACATGCAATTAAACCGATCATTGATCATTGATCATTTTTCAAGACCAACTGAAAATAAAAATAAGTATTAGTCTCATTGCTTTAAAATCGTGAAAAAATACAAACTCAATGATTATGTCGAAGTCATGGCGATTTTGAATAACACTATTCAAAATGGCCACCACGCGACAAAATCTCTTCAGTAGGCGTAATAACAAAAATTCCATTCATTTTCGCTAGCGCTCTTTTGTCCTTCAAGCATTGATATGAAAATAACAAATAACGTAGAAAAGTCTTTGTAATCTACCCCCCCTCCCGCTGCCGATTAATTCACGTGAATATTCAATCATTTGCCCTACCTACGTAATCAATGGACGCTTCCGTAGATGATACGATTAATATTAACTCATTCCAATTACTTTTATGAGTATATCTAATTATTATTATTTTCATAATTATTATTTTGTTTAGTATTTTTAATATTCATGTGAATATTACTGGGAAGCTGACTGTGTGGACCACGAGGATCGCACCTCGCGGCTTGTTTATAGGTTTGCTTGCAAAGTTCTTAATTTACCAATAAATTGAATGAAATCTCGAAATAAAATAAAATATCAAAGGATGAGCGGATCATTCTAAAATCACCTATAAAGACTAATATGTCCAAGGATACTGTTCAAAACGAATTTCGACAAATCCTACTTGAAAAAATTAATATTGCTCATGCTACAATTGTCTTTGTGATTTTTTTTCATTTAGTTCGGCATAGCATTCGATTTCAACACGTTTTTGAGATGAACAACTCAATAATATGATTTTCTATGTTTGATTCCACCACGTTAAAATTTTTTTAGTGCTTTTTATCATTTACATGACAGTGCTGTAGGAGTTTATAGTTGTCATTGTAATCATTGCATTTGTAAATTTAATTGAAACATATTTCTATCAACGGAAGAATTGTCAAACAGAATGCAGAAAACGAAGATATAAGTAAAAAGATATACCATTCTTTTATGATAAAGTGTAGAACAAATATTTTACATTTCCAGGATTTTCTCGCTTGGCAGCTTAGCTTTTAAGTGACATAATCTTAAAAACGTTCTGAGATCCCTGAGCTGAATATGATTATACAACGCAAAAAAATGATTGATTACCAAGCCTTTGTCGGATTGTTCAAAAAACAAATTATGAATATTCTTAAGCTTTTCATGTGATTCAAATTGCATAGTGTACACTGCGAATTTATTTTACACATTTATTTTAATGAATGTTTGAAAAATATGCTATTATTTTAACATTGGTCATAATATTCTCAAATGGACGTAGTCACTGATCTTATAAATAATGCAAAAAATGAGGTTTGTACCTATTTGCTACTCTCCCTTAAACGAATAGTGAATAGGAATTTAAATAGAACGAGCCAAAAAATTCGACAAAATAATTTTCAAGTCGCTTTTTGGCTTTGTATTTATTTCTAGATCTACACAATTCATTTCACAAAAACTATTTTTGAAAGTACACATAGGCGTTTCAGGCAGGCAAGATTAAACTCAATGACCTTTTGCGATCTTGGTGGTGTAAGCGTGTCTCTCTTTTCCTTTGTTTATGTTTATTTTGTGGATAATGTTGTTTAAAGTGTGAAGCTATTGGAGCATTTGTTTTTTATGTAATTTTACACGCTTTTTACTTTACGAGGTGATTTTTAAAAACTTCGTGGATATAAATGTATGTGATACACGAAGAAAGCCCATGAATGAATACTGGTAATTTTCCATTCACTACCACACCACAATTAACATTGCGTATACATTATCAATATTAATTAATCTCAATCAAATCTGGCCTAATTAAACTAAACATGCAAAATCATCCAGTCACTATTGTCTACAAATATTCATTACAAATGTTGGTAGCATAAAACTGCAATCAAACAAATTTCCCATAATGGTGATAATATCAACAGAAATATTTTAATCAGCGGCAATGTATTGTTAATTGTTCATCAGATACTATAAATAACTCTTTTCGCCAAAACGCGACCAAGAACAATCGCACTTGGAATTATCGAATACGAAGCGTGATATCAACCGAATTCAATGAATCAATATGCATATGGATACATGCGCAGACCACGCCACAAATCCTACCATTCTAATTACTACATTCGTACTCGTCCATAATTATTTATGTTGATGGAAGGGAAACATTCATTATCAGCCTCGGACATCAGCGAATACGATTAAATTGCAATTATTCGCAAGGTGGAAAGTGCAAGCGTTTAGCATTCTGGCGGTAAATCGAACCCGAAGGCAGCAAGCTGATTCATACCTTAACGCTACAGCTTTCGCAGCTAATGGCCCGGACCAGACACAGTGGGATCGAGAGTTCACAGTTCACGCTTCACTGACCCTGCAACTCGGTTTGAAGGCTCCTGGATGATCTAATTAACAGCCAGAGAAAGGGATTCACCAAAGAATCATCAACTTCACCAACTTCGCCGAATGCCTAATATCAATATCATTTTATTGGACCTGATGCGAGTCCAGAACAAAGCACTATTCACCCAAAAAAACGACACACACCACGGCAGTTTCCGGGCAGGTAACTTGACACACCTCTGATATGGGACAATGGTTCTGCATTAGAAGTTCCACCTGAGTAGTACTACCATCGAACAGACAAACAAACTACGTTAATTTATGCCCGACGAAGAAGACTGGCCACGCACGTGAGCAAGAACAGGATCCGGTTACTGGGCAACTCGCGAGCGCGACTGAAGTCCAAGTACGCGAAGAAATCTTATTTATTCCATGTTTAATCTTTAGAATAGTCGTTTGATATGACTTGGCCACACGGGTCTTGTTCAGCGGATACTATTAGTCAGTGCAGTAAAACATTTGCAGAGACGAGCTTCATGGGTTCCACAAACCAATAGTATATCCACCAAAATTTTAATAGAAAAAGTTGCAGTAATGGTAAATTTTGGAGTTATTCAAATAATAGAATCGTGTTTGCTACAAGATTTGCATACCATGTCCCAATACCTACATATTGAAAGAAAAGTAGTAATTTTTGGATACTTCCCAGTGAGAATATGTAATAAATTGCCTATTAAAATATATCAAATACATATAACATTTCCACCTCAAGTTAGCTAATTTCCGAATCAAATAAATAAATATGCGAATCAAATGAGGAAATGTTCCGAGTCAAATAAATAAATTTCCGAATCAAGCGCTTCGATTTTCGAATAAAACAAACAAATTTCAAATTTCAATCACAATTAAAAGTCTCTGGTTCATGTCTTAATTGTAACAAATTGAATAGAGTAAATTAAGGCACGAATACAAGATTTTCGAAAATGGAGCCCAGGTCAATTGCGTCGAAGCCAGCATATTTGGCTGTCGCAAACTTGAAACAGAAAACCAGAGGAATGGTGATATTCGTGTAGAAGCGTATATGTTAGTGGTATCAATATTACGCTGAAACAAAATGTCAAACGAGACAAAACGTCAAAAGGCTTGTATTGACAGATCACTTCAAAAAGAAAGCAAAACGTATATTCATCAAAATTTAGTGGATTCGTTCGGATTCTGACCTTATTTCGGAGTGCTATAAGCCAAAAATGAGTAACAACTTCGAGTATAACAGCCTACAGAAGATGGTATTGATCAATGGCCGCAACAGACGATGAAACTGTTGAATTTTTGAGATAAAGAGCGTGATTGCCATTTGTGTATATACATCATATTTTCGAAATGAATGAGTACAAATCCATATTTAAGTGTAATATTACATGCTTGAGTGACTTTAAAAGCAATTTTAATTAAAGATTTTATATTTTTATGTTCATTCAAATAGCCAATACAACGAATGACGATTCTCGAAATTGGGTTCTATCGCGCACCAGTGGCGTATCAGAAATTAATGTCACAGGATGAATCTCATCAATAAATTCAATTTCTATGTTTGTGATAGCCATAATTCCGCCAAAGCCGGTTCCAAGCCTGGTTGTAAAACAAAGTGGGTGGTTTTGGAATTTTAAAAATCAATTTGAGTGTTCCCGTATATTATTATTTAAATGAAAAGTGCATACTTAAGAAGTAAAATTCTGACAAACTTGTAAAGTTGAATATTAACCATAGACAAAAACCACATACTTATTCGTGAGACTATAGCATGCACGGTATGAGTGTGTAGTCGTAATTCTGCCAAAGCCGGTCCCAAGCTCGATTAAAAAGGAAGCGGGATGATAATTTAAAATTAAAGTACACTTAACAGATAAAAGCAAAATAATTAAGAATGGTATTTTTCATTCTGTTAATAGCTGAATAGCAAGTCTGAAATTTGTAAACTAATCAATTAATTTAAAATACTTTCACCACCTCAAAGCTGTGAATGTCTTGTAAAGATTGCCGATCCTTCTGATTATTTTTTATGTACAATATTGAGCTCTTGCATTGATTCACGCTGTAGTTGATAATCGATTGCAGTGCGGACCAATTTATGCTTCTCATTTAGGCTCATTTAATGATGTAGCTGCTATTATCCTCGTTATTTAATATTTTTGAATTGAAATTTGATTTTTATCAGTTTGAAAATTAAGCTATTTTTTGTTTTTTCCAGTTTTTTCATCCTCAATAAAAATCGATTCGATTCGATTTTGCTCAAAACTTATTCAGCTTTAAGTTACGTAATTACACGTCGATCGTCCTACGTCAATACGATTTTTGGTTCTCGGGATAATCGAGACGAAAAATAATTCCGAACGCACGTACGAACATACGCACATACGTACGTAAAACAATGGACTTGGATTCTACAGACTTTAAAACGTGGAGATATGTCAAAATTGGGGATTCGCAAAATCGGCCCATTACAATAACTTCTTACTGAGAACTGGGAAGTTAAAAATATTGGCGTTATGTACGTACTATTTTCGTCGCGCAATCGATGTGAGATAAACCATTAAGCGTCTTGGGAGGACATTCCATTTTCCTCTTTAAGTACATGTTAACAGGACGGGGTAAATAACTTATCCCCAAAAATAAATTTTCAAGTTTGGTGTCTTTTATTTTCTGTACGTTGCATCTGAACTTGAGCGAAATTTCATTTCTATAACGATATAAAATTTTTGCAGGTTTGTCCTGTTTTAAAATTTTATTAGAGACAGTATCTAATCATGACTGTAGAAACTGAAAGTCAGCTCTTATTATCCCTTTGTTCGGGAGTTGTAGGTTTATAACGGCTGATATTATGGTTTCGCTTCAATGTGTTGCTTATCTGCAAACCACCGTCGCTCTGACAATTATTTTGCTGACACACTTTTCTGTTAGTAATAAATCTATCTATAATTTCTTCTCGAAACAGATGATTATCTCGTGTCGCTTCTCACTAGAAAAAGCTTAAGACTCAATGTGTAGTGCTGTGCCATCTGGTAACTTATTCTCATACTAAATGCTATGCAGAGTTTATTATTGATAAGCATGTAAAATATTCTAAACAGCTTTTTCAATTTTCAGTGTTTGTGAACCAGTGTTGATAAAAGGTTCAGTCGAAAATATTATAGATTAGTTTAATTTTTTTTTCAACGTTGGGAGGTGAAAATCTTCAAAAGATACCGATCAGCTCCTGCCTCTCGGCATGCCGGATTTCTATCGACTAAAACCACATCCGTTTCCTTCAATCACTCTCTCCATCAAATTTAGCAATTCTCCGTATTAAAAAATTTCAGTACATAGTACTTCCCAGACGATAAGAATCGGTATAAGGGATGGTTTCAGTTAGATTAATAGTTCAGACTATATGTTTGTTAATTATTTCCTGTTGATTACATGTTTGGCTTTGACTTTAGTGGAGCTGATTGTACTTGTAACTTACTTCGAAAGTTGGTCCTGAAGGAGATATTTTTTTAGTGTCGTTTTGATGGAAGTTGGGTTCGCTATGTTTTTAATTTTGTCCGGTAGTGTATTGTAAAAGTTAGCTGCTTTGTTGAAGGGGTCTTCTTTCAGCCGATTAGTTCTGGCAAATGCGATAATTATATTATTTATGTTTCTCATTCTGTAAGTGTTTTTTTCCTCAATTCTATCTAATTTCACAGTGGTGTACTCTTAACGATGTATATTCTTATGAATGAATTTAGCTCTTTCCATGGAAATCAAGCCTTGCAAATTCAATTCTTGGGCTGTTTTGTAAACTTCGCTCGTTGGAGTTAGCATAGGGAGATTGTAAATGGTTACGAGTCTAGGGATGGGCATGAGGTTACCTTTAGAAGTTTGGCTCCAATTCAAGATGCCGTAGAAAATTTTGGAAAGGAGGTGCGCATTCATAATTTGGATTGTTTTTTTTCTTTGGAAAGAAGTAGAAGCGACGTAGAACTCCAATGAAGACAGGCAGTTTTTTCCTTAGATCATTTATGTATTGAGTCCATGTTAGTTTCTCGTCTATTAGAAGACCTAAATATTTTATTTGTTGCACTCTCTGGAGGGTTGTGTCATTGATTTTCACGTGTGGTTGTATGTCGGTCTTGTTCTTTTGTTTGAAAATAATTTATTTTAGTTGTCGCCGCGTTTATTGCCAATCTACTTTGTAGAAGCCAATGCCAATACTAATTTCAATCCAAAAACACTAAATATACTTAATCAAGACAACTTCATCACTAAAGGTCCGAATTGTTAGATTTTTGAAAGAGCATTAATATCTGGAAGCCGCAATAATACTTATACTACAGGCATTTGTGCTTGTGTGCCAAAATTTACTATTCTATTACAAGTAAGCTGTGCAGTGTTAATCGTAGTCGTGTATTTTTTGTTGGTATTAACAATTGCATTCATGAGGCAGGATCATTTAATCAGCTTGTAAATATCGAACTTTTAGAATTTTTTTGTGACTACACCATTTGTTCGTTATACGCATGTTTACACGTATTGACTTATTTCATATTTAAATTCAATTTTATTTAACTTTGAAAAATGATGGCTATACGATAATTTCATCGGGGACGGTTTCTGCCTGAGTTCAACTTTTCGTCTGCTGTTTTTATGTAAATCATCAGAATTTTATTAAGTTTATAACACTAACTTGCTTCACATGAACCTAATAGTTTGCAATTTTGAAAAAATTGAAAGTTTGACAATATAGTGCATGTTTGAAAAAAGATTAAGTTGCCATGAGTTTTTTACGATATTTATTGAAGTCAAATTGCAACAGCAGCATTTGTTTTTTAAGCATTGAAATTATTTACGTTAGTATTGTAGCATAGTATAATATTGAAGTAAGTTAGTTTGATAACAAGACTGTAGGTGATTACATTTTAATTTTTGGCTGTTACATTTAGCGTTCAATAATTATTTTCAAGCGTGTTGACGTCGAAGAAAACTACAATTTTTTGCTTAAACTTTCAGAATAATATCCATTGAGATTCGCCCATTTTTGTGTTAAATCTCATATGTCTCAATTTAAATTGGAGTCACTGTGTATACGCTAACGTATATTTTTCAATAAGCCGTAAAAAGTTCTCTGCGCGAAAATATTCGATTTGAGTAGACAGCCGTACGATAAGGTGAAACTTTCGCGAACTTTTAATCAATTTCAGATATTAGATAACCTTATCTTATCTTTTGATATGAAGGCTACCCTACCCGGAGAATTCACGTTTCGGATGTTAGTTTCAATTTAAATTTTGTGGAATTGTGACATATGTATAAGAACTAATAAAATGTTTGGTAAATCGAAAAGTAAAACCGTTGTTAAAAAATCAGTGAATCGTACAGGTCAAGTTCATACGGTGACGACATCATCCATATCGCGATCTAATGGATATACTGAGACAACAGAAGTTAGATCCGTCACATCCGGAATGAGGTCTATGGATGTGAAGTCGTACGCGAGTGAAAGTCGTTCAGTGAGATTTCATCAATCTTCGTCAGATTCGTTACAACCAAATCCTTTCAAAACGGAATTTGGGGGTGCAAACGGAGCATATAGTCGGCGGTGGGAATATTATTCCGTTTACAGAAGTTTACTTAGCACCAACAATACGGATGCAAGAATGATCGGTCCTCCTAGCAGTTACAAGAGCAGTTATGGAGCAAATAGAAGCGAACCAGGAGGCTATCAGAGTCCTTACAGGCAATCTGCGACCACGCTCAGCCCGAGCAAACCATTGTCAACAAATATTAGTAAAACTTCGACACCACCTGTCCCTACGACTTATCGAACAACCAATGCCCCATCAAGCATCGCAAAAGAATCCACGACAGCCAAACCTCCAGCTACTTCGTTTAGTTCATTAAAAAGTATCTTTAGCAGTCCTGTAGCGAAAACTGTAGAGGTCGCAGCTATAAATGCTGCAAAAAAAGAATTGACTCCGAAGAAGGGCTCTAAAGTTGGTCCGGGAGTTGTATACATTTTCAACCACGAGAAATTCGACAATAACAAAGAGGAACCTCGTAAAGGAACCTATAAAGATGTGAAAAAACTACAAGATACATTCGGCAAACGTTATAAAATGCAAACGAAAGTGTTGAATGATTTTAAAGTCAAGGAAATCGAAGCCGAAGTTTCTAGAAGTAAGTACGCGATTGGAATTTTTATACAGTTCTTAGAAACAGATTATCCGCCATGTTCGTTTGTGGTCATAAGATATTGCAAAAAATATCACCGATTTTTGGGGAAACGATAATGGTTCGCGAGAACTTGCTGGCTTCCTTTATTGGACGGAAGGTATGAGCCGGGAATGATGAAGTAACTTTCAAATCAATCTTTGTCGTTATTATTAGATAAACTATAAACAAAGAAGATTTAATATGAGTCATACTTATGTATGAGGAACCTCTTTTCCAATTATGAAAAAAATAGGCTAAGCTTCGGACTTTGATTCAAATCTATCAATAGTTCTTTGGGGTGGGGGGTGGAAGCTTTGTTTGATAACGAACAGTTGTAGACATGTTGGAAGCAATGATAAGCCGGCATTTCATCTAATGTTTAAATATATTGTACATGACTCACAATCAAATATATTTATATTTATGTATTATATATATATACAGTGGGTAAAAAAAAGTTAAGGCACGATACACTCAGCGAGAAAACTTTTAACTTTTCAGTGATATTTTTATCGAGAATGTTTTTATTTTCACATTACATCAAGAGATTGAAAGGTATATTTCAGTAACATACCAAAAAAAAACAACCAACCACACAACAATTATTAAATATAGCGGAAAAATACTTTTCCAATCAGAAACATCGCAAAGAAGTTAAGGCAAATAATTAATTTTTCTGAGAAAAATGCACCGATAGATTTGCAAAATTATAGTTCAGCTTTGGCAAACAGGATTGTCATATGCTAAAATTGGTGTATTAGTTGAAAAGTCAAAATATACTGTCAGAAACGTTGTATTAGCATATAGAAAACAAAACCATTCGCAACAAAATCTCGATCAGGAAGGCCAAAAATGCTAACTGAGCGAGAAGAAAACTGGATTGTGAAAGGTGATAAAGTGCCCCATTTTTACGAAATGAAGTAAAAACACTTCAAAAAAGAAGTGTCTGCTCAGACGGTACGAAATATTATAAAAAGTCGTGCTTTAAAGGCAAGGTTTGTCGACGAAAACCGTACATTAGCGTAAAAATGTGATGTTAAGATTACGTTTCATGAGAAATCACGTAAAAAAACCAAGGTCCTTCTGGAAAAGGGTTATTTTTGTTGACAAAACAAAAATTAACCTGTTTGGATATGATGCAAGCCGGCATGTTTCGAGAAAACCAAATACTGAGTTAAATTTCAAGCATACTAATCCCACAGTAAAACACGGCGGTGGGAATATTATTCTATGCGGTTGTATGGGGGCTTCTGGACCTGAAAACTAAGAAATTATAAATGGCAGGGTGGATCAACATTACTATCTAAATATCCTCAAAAGAAATATTAGACAAAGCGCTGAAAAGATGGGGATTTCAAACTCTTTTGGTCTGTACCAGGATAACGACCCCAAACATACCTCGAAGCAATGTCGACTTTGGTCTATTTATAACTGCCCAAAAGTGATTAAAACACCTGCTCAGTCCCAGAATCTAAATCCCATAGAGCATCTACCACTTAAAAAATAAAGTTGCGATTTGTAAAGTAAAAAAATAAAAACGAACTAAAAACAATCATTATTGAAGATTGGGAAAATATTTCACCAGCCGTTTGCAAAACGTTGATCAAATCGATGCCGAAAAAAAGGTGGATTTTTATCGAAAAATGATTAACTTTTCTGAAAACCATTGGTTGAAATTATAAACAGGTACTCGTTACATTTGTTTTGCATGGCCACGAAATACCATTTTCTACTTATTACATAAAATATACCTGATTTCTATGGTGATCCGAATGTTTTAAAATATATTAAAATGTGATTTTTTAAGCAGTTTGTTTTTTAAATTAATTATCCCGTTTCATACATTACTCGAAAAAATATGCTTAATAACACGTGCTCTTTCGCATATTAAGTGATGTAATGTTATCAACTGCAATTGCAATGAATATCAGCAAAGCTTTTCTCGAACATTGTATTTAATAATCTTATCAGACGGATAAGATAAGATTGAAAATTTGTAGTTCCCATTACGAAAATCTTATCAACTTGGGATTTTTCTGATTTTTTTGTAAATTGCCTTTTTATTTTTTTATTTTAAATCCATCGTCAAAAATATACAAGGGTTGTAGCAGCAGATAGGAGATAACCTTTGATAAGAGACAAGCTTTCCTGGCGCAAAGAGGTTAAGATATTTAACATGATAGTTCTTTCTAGAAAGCTCTGCAAAAATTTATAAGCTATTGCTTCAGTTTACTTTCTCGTGTTAGGTTTCTTTTTACATTGCATTTAGAAATTTCATCCAATAGTTTTGTTGGGATCAAAATATTGTCCTGCTAATTATAAAAACATAAGCTAGGTTTGTGAACATTTTACCAGGTGGAAGTGTTTTTTTATGAAATTGTTGGGGGTTGTAGTGTTTATTTCAAGCTTCATAATATATTTACAAAATCTCAATTGGTGCGTGATTCCAAGTCATGTTTTCATTGCCTTTTTAACGGCCATGTTCAATTTTTCCTCCGTACGTTTTTAGTTTCATTATTTGTAATAAAACGACATACCATAAAATTATTTTGGTGAATCTCTTATGTGATTCGCAATATATATAATTTTACAATAATTTGTTAAAATTTTTTTTAACAGTTCCGTTTTAACGATTTTTACGATCGTGTTTTTCTGATAAATTCAATAAAATATACAAAAAATAGATATGTTACAGTAATATAATTAAATGGAAGAAGAGTTTGGCATGGCGAATAGTCAGGAAACCATAAAGATTATTTTAAGATTATATCATAATTTCTGCATAGCTTACGGGTAAATTTTATTGAAATAACTGGAAAAAAAGTTATTCAAATAAATGAGACAATCATCTTCAGACACAAATAAATAATCAAAAACAACAACATCAAGTTCCTAATTATTTGAAAATACACAAAGAAAATGAGAAAATATCGATTAAATTTCATTGAAAATTATACCGCTAAATTAATCGCGATTGATTTTTTAAGAAAAATTAAAAATAATAAGTCGTAGGAAAATAAATTGGTTGCAGCTTACTTCAAACTATTAAAGTTTCAAATGTAATTTACTGGTTTCATTTTGTGAGACCTTAAATATAAAAGAAAATGTTAAAATGTTGTCATTTTCCAGTTTTAATTGATGCCTTTTGATTTTGGTTAATGTGGATTTTTTTTTCGCTGCTGGGAACCTACAAATATATCTGCACCACTAGTAAACATAATATCTATATTTGAAGAGCATGGTTTTGAAATTATTTAAAATCAGAGTTTGAAGTACCACAATAATATAAGTTTAATGTTTGTGACGTTATACATTTCGCTATAATATGGCAATCGAATTTCAAATAAAGATGGTATTTACTTCAATTGTATCTAATGACATTTAAAATGTAATTAAAATTAAAGATAATAATCAAATAGTTTTTAAAGATTTAATGATGTTATGAGTGACTTGAATGATTTTTAAATTTTAAAATACGCAAAACACATCGGGTTTCAAGTGATTGGGTAATTATTAAATGCAACTTACTTTCTAAATGAAAAAAATCAAGGTTTGTGAAGAAACCACACCATCAAAATCGAGAAGAGTATAATTCTCTTTGGATTTAAATAAGGTTTTGATAAATAACCTGGGATGGTCCAGGTTTCATCAAAACTCTTTTGCAAAAACAAACAATCTTGGCTGATTTTATTTTGTATATATATATTTATATTTTATTTGGCGCAATTAGTCAATATTAATAATAATAATAGTTGGCGATTTTTTTGTTAAATATTTTGAAAGTAAGATACATTTAGAATGAATTGTAAAAACTCTGGACCAAAACTTAAAGTATTTACGAAGTTATAGTACTTAGAAGAGAACGGGTCATGTTGGTGTTCCACTCAAAACCTAGCAGCTACTACTGCCGTGCTAAGTGAAAAGGATGCACCAACATACTTACAATCAGTTTCGAGTTTTTCCACTTTTCTGTTTCTGCCTGTGTCGATATTATTACTAAATGATACCTACGAAGAAACAATGGAGCCAACATAGCTGATTAGTGTAAGTCTAAGCTTTCTATGAAAAATCTGCTACTAGATCTTTAAATACGTTTTTTCGAGACCACTTTTTGGTAGTTGGTGGGACGCATAATCACGATACTTACCAACCGATCGAACTATAGTTTTACCATGTCATTCTACACGCTAATTGTTATCTTTGCAACTAGAATCATTTATTTTGGTTAATAAGTTCTGGTGTTGTTCACGATTTTCAACGAAAAATTAATTTTTACTTTTCCTGTTCATAAACATAAGACTTTAACGATAATCAAAAGGATAAAAAATAAAACAAAAGTGCTTCAGATTCATGTCCATCTGCATCACAATCTCGAACATTTTATTCGTCGCTGTTCCTCAAGTAGAGTTAGTATTTCGGGATCTAAGGTGCGTTGATCACATTCTTGTGCAAATAAGTGTGCAGGATTTCTTAAATTCTTTTTTTTTGCCACCTGTAAGGCTTTGAATACCTGTCACACTTAATTCTTCGGTTTTTAAAAGCAAGCTTTATAAATTGTTTCAATATTTTCCTCGGTTACCACTATAGGCGCGGCAAACTTGCCGAGTATCGTCTTCAATTCCCTGTCGTCCTAGTTGAAACAACTGGATCAAGCGCTTCACTATCGGGTATGAAGGTTCAGAATTTCCATAAACAATATCTGTTGTTATCAAACATATAATTGAGCGTTATATTTTTATGAGGAACTTAATCGAATCACTCCAACTAGTGGCGTGATTAGTGAGCCGATAGAATGACTCATTATAAACTAGGCCGTATAATTTCCCTGTGTATCTCTGCGATACATATGTGGGTACACATGTTTTTCTTATCAAAGTTCTTATCGAAAATTCGCTACTTGCATTTATGAATTTTTTATAGGATGATGATTTAGACTCCTATTTATAAGTATTAAGATAAAATGCGGTTCTTTCCCGACTTAACAAAAAATCCTTTTAGACGTAAAGGCCGGTCCAGACGCTCCGTTTTGCACAACCTTATGTCTGCACAGTTCAAAACGTTGCAGAGAAAACGTTGCGTGTAGATAGGAAAACTGCGCAGTTTTGAAATGGGTGCGAAAACTGTACAGTTGCAGCGATAACTGAGCCAGAGAGCATAGATTTCCTTGAACTGTGCGGACAAATCGGCGCATGTAAACGGTATTATTTTTCTTAACAAGACAGCATGCCAAAATTGACCAGAGTAGTACCTCCTCCATGACGATATCACTAAAACTGTGCGAAATATACAGATACCTCTGCACCATGTGGACGCTCTAAAAATTGCAACGTTTTCATTCCGTCTTAAGACTGCAAAGACAAAAGGTTGTGCAAAACGGAGCGTCTGGATCGGCCTTTAGGTGTATCACAATCAAATCAACTTTTATGGTAACTAAATAATAAGACATATTTTGTTTGTAGAATTATCATCCATTAATTTTTAAGCTATTATACGAATTATCTAAAGGAGTCATAATTTAAGCCAGTTTAGGTGGTGTGTTTCGCCGTTTTGATAGAAGAAAAATTAAATTTCAAAAAACCGCGTAAATACGCGTAAGTCTTATTGTTTTGATTAAAATATACTAATTTTATTTGTTTTTAATTTTTTTGATACTGAGAGCTAAAAATATAACTGGATATATTTGAGATATTACTTTTTGAAAAGATTGTTTGATGGTGACCGTTCTTTCTATTGAAAATAAGTATGCAGTATATAAAATGAATTTTTATATATACTTATTTTCGAAGAAATTTTTAGAATTTTGTTCATCACTATTGTTTTACATATTGTTTTTGGTTATGTATTGTATTTCTTTGAACGGTAAAACTTAAGAGGGCTCACAATCGTTTTTATTATCTGCAATAAAAAAAATTCCGAAGAGTTGTCATCATCTAATCCCTTTGAAACTACAACTAGCGGCCCAAAATGAAGAAGACTGCTTCACGCATTAACTTATCGTTTAAGTCTCATATTACTGAAATTGAGAATTATCGCAGCTGAGGTGGATTTGATCCTTAGGTAAAAAAAATTCTGCTAGCATATTGGTATACAGAGAACTTTAGACCAAGTCTGTGTTACATATTATATGTAATCATAGCCAATTTATTTTGATACATTTATGTTATAGTTATTAGACTGTTCTTTAAAGGACGATATTGCTATGCCAAAATCGAAAAGTGTGTTCAAAGCTAATGATATTCTTGGTTTCAGTTGAACGAACCGATTACAGCAAGAATGCCTGCATTGTAATTGTGATCTTAACACATGGTACTCGACATGATGTTGTCTGTGCAAGAGACAATGTTTATTCAATTGATGATGTGATACTTTTTCCAATGTTGAAGAACAAGTCACTCTATGACAAGCCAAAAATCTTTATAGTTCAAGCTTGTAAAGGTGATAATGCCACTGAGCAATATAACTATGCTGATGCAAGGACCTCAACCCTAAACGCTCCTCTTGAAATCGCCAAATTATATAGTACATTTGAGGGTAAGTTTTTAAAAACTGAATGATTCGACGATGAAGAGACCAAGCAGTATTTAATATCAGTTGTTAGTTATTATTTATTTTTATTTTTGAAAAGGATTTCTAAGCTATCGCGGAGACGATGGGTCATTGTTCATACAAATTTTCTGTGAAAACCTGGAAAGAGATGGGAAAACAAAAAATGTGATAGAAATTATGGAAGACACCATTAAGAAAATAGTGACAGACTACAAGTAAGCATCTGTGTATCAGTTTTTCTGACTTCAAAGTAAATATTTTGTTTAATTGCAGAGCGCGACAAGTTCCCACGATTACGCATAACATGACAAAACCACTAGTATTTGGATCGTACGTTTGAAACGATTTTGTGATTTGAAAAAGGCTGTAGAGCATAAAGTTATACAGTGAACATTCTCTGTTAGACATGACTAGTATCTATTCATATAGGATAACAAATAGGAAAATAAAATTTGATATTCATTTAGCTATTGTATAATAATGCTAATTAAAAACTGTCACACGTTTACAACTAGCTGACTAATTTGTTGATTCGTAAAACAATGGAAGGTAAAATTGATTGACCTCACAAACTGCTGACATATTTTCATATCAACTTTCTACTATTTTAGGTTTTTGTACTTCGAAGACCTGCGATCGCGACAAGTATCTATTTGCTATTGTCCTAGATAATTGTTTGTTAATGAAATTAATATGTGTTTTTTTTTGTATAATAGAAATAAAGTTGTGAGACATTTTATTTTAAAGATACCATCCACAACCGTAATAATGTCGTTTTTTTTACGAAAAATGCAATTCATTCAGTGAACGATCATTACATTTCAGGAATATCAAAAAATCAAACAATTTTCTACAGAATTATTAAATTTAAATTCAAAACTATTCTTAGCTTAATTAATTTTTAAGTCACCGGTCATTTTACGTATTCCCCAGAGGAATGTATGAGATGACCGGGGACTTAAAATTTAAATAAGTTAATAAGAGGCTTGAATGTAGTTTATGGAAGGTTTACGTAGATTTTTTGTTTCTTTAGGGACTTCATGTATGAGAAAAAATTGACTAATGGGAAATATTAAAAATTTTCTATGGAGTTTTTAAATTCAAAGTAAGCAAAAGGGGGTGCTATCGCTCACGGATGTGGCACCGCTCCTTCATTTATTATTTAAGGGGTTAGTGCACTGTTAAACTTCTCAAAATTAATTTTTTTTAAACAGCTACCAAAAAAAAGTATTCAAGATATCGATTTGAAATTTTATATACATCATTATTGAGGTTAAAAATTAACATTTTCTTTAAGAAAAATTATTAGAAAACAAAATGGCGACCGCCCCAATGGATCGCCGCAGCACCACCAAAAAAAGCAAATTACGCCTCATAAATTCCTGGACAAAATAAGCGTCTGTGAACAAACTACCAAAAACATTTCATTAGTTTTGAGTATAAAGGACTGCACGGGTCTATATTTAGAGCCCTAAAGCGATTAAAAAAAATTTTGGTATACTTCATATTTGTGTATAACTTACAAAGGATATGAGAATCGTAAATTAAAAATATCGAAAAGTATTGAATTTGGAAATCAAATTGGCAATTTTCAGAAACTAAAACTACTTTGAAAGATCAGGCATATTATATTGTTTGTTAATTTGAGATTTATAATAAGGTTTTCAACCCTTAGTGTTAGTGGAAAATAGTGAATGCCAATAAGGGAAAATTGAATTTGCAAGTATATCGGAATGTGAATCAAGAAAATAATAATAAGTGTTCTTCGCAAGTGTTTTTCATTGCAAAACGAATTGTTTGCGATGTTGAAAAAGCCAAGTGGCAGATTAAAGAGTGCTGAGGATCTACCCTAAATTCCTTCAGATGGAAAATGTTGAGTCTAGAGAAAAAAACACTATAGCTGGTGAGAAGTTGGGATGGAAGTTGTAGTTGAGCAAGTGAAAATGAAAAATCGGGCGTTTGTCAAGATCTAAAAGATTTAAAGTTCCTTATTCAACCTTTCTCGGTAGAATACATGATCGAAATCCTTCAAAAGATAAAAATACAGCAGCACTCAGAAGCGATGAAGAAAAGCAAATTGTTGCATGGATTTTGAAACAAATGAGCATTGGCTTTTTAGTAACCAAATTCATGCTTGCTTACTCCGTACAGACATTTTTGGGTTATTTGGAAAGAAAAACAATGTTTAATGATAACTCTTCAGGACATCTATGGGTACAAAGGTTTATGCCTCGAAATTCAGGAATTGCTGTTGGACGTTGCGATGGAATTGTCTGTTTCACATGATATTTCGGCCGAACTAGAGGAGTGTATTGTTGAATCGTTCTCATCAAATCTTGTCGAAAAACTCCATGAAATTTAGAAAAAAGGAATAGACGTTTCAAAATGTGGCACTGAGTGGTCAATTTTAAATAAAAATTTAAATGTAAATACTTTCGATGATCAAAACTGCATCGACAAAATTGTTTCCTAGCATACGAAGAAGCATCGCATCACAGAAAACGATGAAAACATGTGAGTTTTTATCACCTTGTAACGTTTTTTTGATGATTAAAAGTGGCATAACATTTACTAATTTCCAACTTGTTTCAGATTTTACATTTGAAATCACGGCCAAAGGCTGCAGAAGAATCTAGTCTGCAAATTAAAAAGGCAATCGCGATTGAATGTGATCTTAAACGCTCTCAATAAATATATAAGAAATTAAAAATTTAGGAAACTTTTGAAGCAATGATCAAAAAAATCCATCCAATGGTGCACCTATAAAATATGTCGGAACAATATAAACACTATAATATCTGACGAATGCAAACTTGGAGCCTTAAATGCAAAACAAAGAAAAAGAATCGTTACTGCTGGAGAAGACACGAAGGAGAAAAAAAGGCAGGAAAAAATGAAATATGAAATCGCGGAATACCATCAAACCAGGAGAAGTGGAACATAGATTCAATGATCCTATTTCTTTACTCTTAAGGTTAAGAAATCACAGAATAATTATTTAACATGTGTATTTTTTGGTCTTAATTTACTTCACTAAAAATACTATAGTTGAAGCATATTATCAACCCCATTGCAGTAGGCCATTACACAATTATAACATGATCACGTATTGAAAAATTTGTTGTCTTGTTTTTGAAGTTCGTATACAATAGAGCTATAGTCCGACCAACTTTTTTAGCGGTAGCCCGATCATTTTCTGTGTGGTACTCCTTCATAAGTGAGCAAAATAACGTAATTTTCATTTTAAAAGTAAACTTTAAAAATAAAGTATTTGTTGGTAACACGATTTTAATTAACAAGCATCTAAAAATAATTTTATATGTTCATATAACACAACGGACAAAATTGAATCATTTTAACTACATGAGATTGTGGTAAGAAAGTTATGTAAAATTGACTTAAAGATGCATCATCATTACTCTTTTTGAGAAAGTTATTGAAATAGGTTTGAAAGTTGGAATCAAAAATTTCACCATGTTTCCCTCCTTTAAGAGAAAATTTTATTGAAGAACTTCCTTATACAGTTTTTAGATAATTTTCATCCGTTACAAAAAAATTGGCAGTTATTTTATTTTATCTGGAAAATCAATGGAAAGTAACTTGCTAAAATTTTTTTTTTTTATTCGATTTAACGACATTCTTATCAGGTAACTTGTTGACTAATGTTTGTTAGTGAGAAAGTTGTGTGAAAAAATTAATTTAATTTTTGTATTTCCAAACATTGCCTTAGTATGAAGTGGACAGTTTGTCTAGAAAGCTGCTATGTATTTTAAAAGAAAATTGAGCCCAAAATAACATCACACAGTTTTTTCAATACGTGAAAATAGTAATTTCTAATCACTTTTCACTGATATTTTCTTACTATGATGGGTATTTTCTGGGGTTATTCTTGAAAGTACTTAATTGAATTTTGGTTCAAATCTGGATTTAATCCAGCGTGCCGAAAAGCGGGAGCTGATAATACCTAAAAGATTTCTAATTTCCAGCGTCAAAAAAATACATAAATCCACGGTAAAATTTCGCAACCCAATTATAATTTTTTTAGTGGGTTTGAATAATGAAATTTGGACAATATTTTGCATTCTCCTAATGTTAAAATCAAAGTCAGTGTAGCCAAAAAGAATAAAATTGAATTCAGAGTAGCCACAAAGAATAAAGTATCTTATAGAGCAGTTTGTGAAGATTCTCGTATATTGCAACGTATTAAAATACACTAAAAGAACATCTTATTAAAAATATAATAAGCTACTGTAGTCAGGTGACTATTTTACAGGTGAGCACAACGAGCACATTGCGGTGGACAAATTACAAATCCTTACCCCATTCTGTTTACATTCCAAACACGTAGCAAACAACCCCTTACTACTGCTTATGCATATACAGTACATACCTGTCGGAAAGCTTTGCTCCTCCAGTTGGGGGTAGGAAAGTGCACCAGCTGAGTATTGATTGCTGTTTCTGCCGTAGCTTTTCTAGAGTTGAGCAAGGCACTGGACACTTCTCACGGTTCAGTTTTTCTTAAGACTTTGTTGCGGGTGGAAACAATAAATAGAAATATAGTAATTAAACGAGAATTTTCAAGGAAGAATTTTTTTTCCTGCTACACCGTTCTTTCTTGAAAGAAATCGGTTAGTGTGAGCGAAATCGAATCGGGACAACGGTAGCACCCTTCGAAACGAAGTCGAGAGCTCGTTGATGATTTTTTTTAAAGCAAATAAAGTGAAAAAAGTTCAAATTATAAGGAGCAGGAAAAACCGAATTATCTTAACACTCGAATAAAAGGTTGCCTAAAAACGTCGAATAGCGAACGTTACCGTTCGTTATTCAGTTTTCCAAACGTTGCTTCGATTTTAAGAAGCAATCTTAACACGAGCCACCCCTTTACAGTGGACACTTATTTTTGAAGACCAGGCGGAACAAGTCAAACTAATAATTTTGCCCAGAACAGTTTCGAAGTTTTACATAATCTTTCCGTACAATAAAATACGACGCACACTCCGGTGGGCGAAACGTCCCTACAATATTTCGCGTATTGCAAGACGAAGGACAAATTTGGCGATTGAATTGTCCGAGTTGAGTTATTTCTGGGTCGAATTCAAGACTTAATATTAACCGAAAAGAAGGAAATTAGCAGCGAAATCCAGAAACTAAACTTTCTTCAGTGATCGAAGAGAAAAGACGACCGGAACGAAGGGAGCTGAGGATAAGCCTTTTCGTATCGTCTAAAGTGATAAAACCAAACACAAAAGTTAAACCAATGCATTTAGGTTTTAAACGTGAAAAAATACGAAAAAATTCGCACAATAAAAAATGTCTTTGCCCCAAGAGTGGAGTCTACAGGTTAGTATTGCGCATGCTTTGTCCTTTTTGGAATTTTTGTTGGAGATTTCAGGAAGAACTGTAACTTGGGGTTGGAGGTCGAGGGAAAGCTTTTTCCTGTCGCAATGTTACCATATGAATCGAGTCAGTACAGCTGATTTCAGTTGTGTTTATGGATATGCATTGCATAGCGTTGTGCTGACGTCCTGTCTACTTGCTATGTGTGCAGTTTGAGGGTGAATGAAGCCATATGGTTTTACTACGAAGCGGCTGAAGGTGCATTCTGCGAATGAGTGCAGTCAAATGAAAGCTAGACAGAATAGTGTCCTTTGCGGGTGTTTATAGTCGCGGTTGAGTTAAAAGAGTTGGAGAATTTGCCTATTCGTGACTTCTTAAGAGTTGTGCATCGAGAACTAGGATTCATCATGGTCCACTCGATGTTCTTGACATGGATTTTTGCAAACTAGTTTGTTGAGCTTTTGGCTGGCAGACAAGAATGGTGCATGAACGTAGAGTTTCGCCAAATTAGGGCTGCATGAATCACTATGGTGTCTAGCCAATGTTATGTGCTTAATGCAATGCAGTATTTCAGTAATGAAATAAGGCCGACTGCTCTTAATCCGACTGGAGGTGACTGTTGCGGAAGTATGGTTGAGTTTAATGATCTGCAGTGACTGGGATATTGTGAACAAGTATAGAGGTTTTAGTGTCTTCTATGTGTATCAATCCCAAGTTTTGGAGATTTCGATGTTATTAAATGTATGCTTGCATTTCGTCTTTTCTGCGAAGGACACTCAATCTTACAATCGGTATATCACTTTTACCTACGTTCAGAAAACTAGAAGCAAGTCCAGAATGTTTTGGGTGTCATTGAATGGAAGTTAGGTGAAGTGTTCCTCTCAGTATTTCTTTTCGTGTTGGGCAAATTTGGTTTGATTTATACCATGAAATTTGCTTGATAGTGCATACTGAACTGTAAAGATTTAGCTATGATAGGTATGAGATGTATGTCTTAGTTTTCCACCCTTCAACATCCTCAAGAAGTTCAGTTTTATCGTAAAATTATTAATTGTCTTTCATTAGTGGCTTTTTCTTTTTTAATAATGGGTGAACTATGCTAAAACTTCTAATTTCAACATAGCTTGTTTGCTTTGCTATGTTTGTGAAATCAAATCTGTTTCGAAACCTGCAAAATTTTGCAAGAAATAAACGACTCTTTTTCGTATATAATTTTTAGTTTGATTCACCCTTCTATCATATAGGTCCCAATATAATATGTTTTCGTTTCAAAAGATTTGTTTGAGTTCCCCAACGTTTGTTCTTATTGTGATTTTAGGGTGAAGAAAGGCAAAGGTACATGTATGTTCCATTGACGGACAAGCAGTATCTATCCATCATACCTCTTACATTTTTCACCTTTGATAGAATCATCTCTTTGCATGTTCTACCGGTATAATTTTTTTTATTTCAAAACATTGAATGACTTCAGGCTTTTTTCAAGTATTTCTCGATTATTGGAGCTCTCTCTACTCCTTACATTCATCTTTGGTGGACGACTTTTGTTTTGGTGATGAAAGATAATGTTTTTTATTCATTTTGAACTTTGAAATTAAGATACTGATTTTGCCGTAGTAATCGTCATTTGGGCTTATTTTAATGTGGCGTAAGATATTCAATATCTATATTTTTTTATTAAATTCTATATGAAATTTCTGAAGAAATTTCGTCATTAAGTGGTGACATTGGGTCTGAAAGACTCGTGAAAGATTTTTTTTAAATCAGTGAGTCCAATAAAAAAGGTTCAAAATATTTCTCAATTTATCCTATTGGCAATGTTTTACAAGTTGTATTACGTAAATTATTTCAGAATTTTGTACCTGTTGGTAATGAAGACAGAAACTTTAAACAACGAAAATATTTCTATATGAAAAAAGTAGCTTGATGCAAATTGCAGACATTGACTCTAAGTATAAGTTCATAGTCACAAATATAACAAGAATGATTATATTAGCATTCCCATGATAATTAAAGTCAGAACATTTTTCGGTAGTCCTTTGATTTCAGAACACTTTTAAGTCTCTGCGGCAATGAACGTTTGAACTCTCCTCATAAATGTTCTATTGGATTCAAGTTGGGAGACTGGGGAAGTGTCTCAAGTCTTGCAGGTACATTATAAAGGATCAATTGCTTCACAATCATTTCGTAATGCTTTGGATCGTTGTCTTGTTGGAACATGAAGCTATTCGACAAACCCAATTTTTCTGCACTGGCTTTAAGATTATTTTCTAAAATGTTCACATAAACAAATTTATCCATAGTGCCTTCTATAAAATCAAGCTTGCCCACTCCAGCTGCCGCCCCACCCCATTACTGAACCTCCACCAAATTTAACTGTAGGCTCTAAGTTTTCTTTTTTGTAGTTTTGTCCTGGTTTTCTCCACACACGCTTTCTTTGAGATGAATTTAATATTTCAAACTTGCACTCATCACTAAAACTAAACGTTTTCCCAAAAGGCTTCCGGCTCATTGTCCTGGTTTTCTCCACACACGCTTTCTTTGATATGAATTAAATATTTCAAACTTGTACTTTTGTGCGTTTCATTCTATACATTGCACGGATTTTTTTTCTCTTTTAGGGAGATAATACTTCGTGTTCAAATGTAGTACGTTTCAAAGTATTTCAATTTATCACATCTCTTGATAATATTTTTTATTTTCTCCATAACTATTAAATTAAGAAAACTGATCGAGTTTCTTTGATGTACTTATGTGGGCCAATACTTTTGTGATCATCTGTGTGTCAGGCTACATTTTTTCAGTTTCTGAATGACAACAATATCCACACAAACATAGTATTCACCATGGAAAAGGAACAACTACACGGGATCGCATATTTAGACATAAGAATCATCAGGACAGGCAACCAATTTGATTTTGACATACACAGGAAACCAACTCACACTCAAAGGACGATACCAAATACATCCAATCACCCGTTTACTCAAAAAATGGCAGCGTATAACTCGATGATCTATCGGATGCTCAAGATCCCTTTAAGTACTGAACGCGGTTTGAAGGAAAAGAAGTACATCCTAGAAACAGCCAGAATAAACGGCTTTGACACGACAGTCATCGAGAATCAGATCAAGAACAAGGAGCAAAAAATGAGAGTACAAGAACTAACGACCTTGGAAGGAAGCGAAAGTAATCGGGAACTCATGAAACGGGCAGCCGTTGAACGATCAGCAATAAGCGGAAAACTAAAAAGGATTTTAACGAGATTCAACATAGATGCGACAATAACAAGCCACAGATTCAAATCTCAAACATTGCTAGGCACAAGTAAGGATCCACGAACCTCGACGGAAAAAAGCGGTATATACGAGGTTTCTTGTGCGGAATGTGACAAAATCTACATCGGACAGACTATAAGGCCGATCCAAAAAAGAATGCAGGAGCACATCAGAGAAGCTGAACTAGCCATCAAAAATGGAAGGACGGAGGTCAGATCATCGGTGGCAAAATATATAATTGAGGAGGGCCACACAATCACATTGTCGAACTCAAAATGTTTGAAAATGGTACACAAACGGTCCCAACTGGATGCGTATGAGAGTTTGATGATAGCAAGAATCCCAGAATCGAAACGCTTGAATCATGACCTTGGGAACGGTTTTTCGGAGCTAATTAAACTAATCCTTTGAGATCAAGTTAAACCAGGGCTCCGGTAAAGACCTGGGGATCTAATTAACAATAAGTTTAGGATATTTAAGATAGATTATGCCACATTCGTCTTCAGACACAGTGTAACACTGGAGAAGGACACAACTTATGTCCGAAATATATATTTGAAATAAAAAAATTGGAAATCGTGTATAAGGAGTAGTGTCTGTTATTTATTATTCTGAATGAGCACAAACCTCGAAACTTTCATTGGTGGTAGTGACTGTATAATTTGATTAGGGTTAGCAAAACTTTACCAGTTAATTGCAGAAGCACTACGAACTCAAGGGGCGCTGAATTCAAGTAAATAGCGGCAGGTGTAATGATTGAATAATAAGTACAAGAAGCGCAAAATCTGTGCAAGACCTCTTTAATACTGGGGAGGCTGTAAAACTTCTTGCTAGATCTGTGAGATCCACTGACCACCAGTAAAGGAAAAAGTTTAATTTTTTATGCTATTTACTTGATGAAATCGTGGACTTTTCAATGCAAACATACATATTTTAATGTAATTTCTAGTACTTGATTCCAAAAATATTTGAATTGTTCTATGTACAATGTGAAAACCTGTTTTTTTCATAAATACCTCAATCCAGATAAATGTTAATCTGTCGTTTGAGTTGTTTTTTCATTTCTATGTCACTTGATCTTGCGTTGAAACTGGGATCAAAAGGAGTATATCCTCTCTTCAAATTTCATGTCGAAATTAATAGTAAAATTGTGAAATGCTGAACATAGTTTGAATAAGAACAACTGAACGCGAACAACCTCTTAAAAATAAAATGGTAATATTTAGCCTGGAAGGATACATAACTTCAATACAAACTGCATATAACAGAATAAAAATAAATTTTAACAAATCAATCTGCACGCTAAGTAGCCTCAGATACTTATCTAATTACCCAATAACAGTCCTTACATAAATTATTTTAATAGCCACGATCAAATGTACTCAGTTGCTTTGGAATCGTCGGAAAATGAATATTGAGTCACGCAACCAATGGAGTTTTCCTTCAGTCATATAATTTTCCGACTATGAACTGTTTGGTTTGGGAATGCTTTCGACTTCGATGACGACTTGGTTGGTCTGATGAAATATGGAGCCTTGCACGTCTTGTACTTTCCACGAGTCATCGGAAGGAGTAATCTCCGGTTTCGGTGTAAGCTCGTGTCATGTGTTGGAGTTTAATGGAATAATGCAGTGATGGGAAATTACGTTGTTTGAATTTCAATTTGAATGTGATAGTTGACTAGTAAATATTGTGTTTGCTTTGGCGAGCGTGGTTGCTTTTATCTTTCCGTCCTTTCATATAAATTTTTCGTATTCCTATGCTGTTGTTTAATGATTGTTTTTCTAATTCGATTGTTATTATTGGAAGGTTTAAAACAACTTCTTGGTGTGTTGTATTACCTAATGGCATCGTGCTTCTAGCAAAAGAATTCTGAGTTAGAATCTAATTATTCTGAACTATTAACTTCATATCCATGCTTGAAAGACAGTAAATTTTTGGGCCATTTTCGTTTAGCGTTTTTTTTCATATCAAATGAACTGGTTTCAGTCTCATTTTCTCGATGCAAATCAAATGTACCATTTTCATTGTTAGAAATGGAAATTTTGCAACAAATCGACTTAAAATTGCATGACTGTTCAATACTTTTTGACCCATTCAATTATATTAATTACTTGTTACTGAAATTAATTAATTATTGATAAATAAAAGGCAGTACGTTTTCTTATGATTTTTTCACTTCTTGGTTATTATGTTTCATTTACAACTGTTTTGACGTTACTTTAAAACTATACATCTAGCACACAATAGACACTTACATCAGATTGGTGCGTTTACAGAGTGCGTTCACATTATTACAGTTATGAAGGTGGAGTGTTTTGCCTATTTCAACAAAATAAAAATATAAATCAATTTTTTTTCCTTAAAAATTCTTCAGGTCCTCTTTCATCCATAGATGCCTTCAAAACGCATTCTGATCACTAAAAAGTGCCAAAAAATAATGAAGTTAAGTCAGCGTCAGTAAGTGGACAATGAAATCAATCAAAACTTGCACTGTTTTTGGATCTATTCTACCATTAGTATTTTTTGATAAATCATCTCTTTTCTTCAAAATAAACTCATTTACTTTTACACCGAATCGAATGGGTAAAGTTGATTTGGATTGATTTGATTTAAATAGATCAAAGTGTTTTTCTTTATTGAAAAATCACATTTTTCAGATAAAACAGCACTTTCCTGGAGATCTATGAATAAAAAGACGAAGCATTTTTCCTGGATATGATTTGATGCTAGTAAATAAAATCATACCGGCAATCTTTTAAAGTATGTTTTAAAAATATACAGAAAGAATTGCCATTAAAAAAAAAATGTTTTTTAAAAAAATTTTGTTAGTTGCTCTCATATGAAAGTTAGATACCATGTCTACGAAAATGTTTTCAACTTAAAATGTGGCAAATTCTTTGTTAAATAAATGGTCTAAGTTTCACTAAATTTTGACGAGTCGCTTCCGAGAGAAAGGCAAACATGTAGAGTGAGTTTTTCCAAATGGCTCTGTTTGGTACATATTCCATTTACGTAGGAGTTTTCAAGAGCTTTAATAACATAAAACATGTGGAGATTCGACACGATAAACTTGCTACTTAAAGATTTAGTTTTAATCATTGTTTCTGATCCTAATTATGATACTTATAAGTATTAAATATTGCCCACATGTATGATTTTCTCCATTCTACTATGCTGTCACCAAGCTTTTAGGTGTTCATTTCAAACTATGTCGTATTCTTTAAGGTACCCGTCCACTTTCAAGCATTTGTTTCTCAGAAACTTCATTATATATTGGTATGAATCTTTTTTATAGTATTATTTCATATTTGAGTAGTACAAAAAATATATAAATTTCATGTTTTATTCATTATTCCTTTTTAGACAGGGTGCTGAAATTAAGCTCTGAAAAAATCGTTACTCCACGGCAGGGAGGTAATCTATGGATTAAAAGATCTGAAGCAAAAAAATTAACGGCATTTTAACAAGAAAGGTCGGTTATACCATAATCCACCACCATTTCAAAAAAAACGTTAAAAAAATTGCGGACTTGTGAAAAAAATGTCAAAAATCGACCGTTTTTCGTAGTTTTTTAACGCCAAAATTTTTCTTCTTCAATTTTTTGGTCATATTCGGGTGTAATATACTCTAACAAATGAAACGCATTAAAGTTTTTGAAAATCGGTTCGGTAGATCAGGAGATTATCTTTATGCCATGTTAAAAAACTTTGATTTGCGAAAAAAAGTGTTTAAAGTTTTTGTTCCATTTTGCTGATAAATATTGTTTGAAAAATGAAAAATTGGACATTTTTCAAAAGCACACAATTGATATGTACCAGTCTAAATTAGCACTAACCACAGGTAAAAAACCGCAAATATAATGTATAAAGGAGAAAACGGTATTTTAGAGAAGGGGAATGAAAGAGAGGCTACGCGGCCCACAGATGATCGAACATCTGCAAAGAGCCGAAAACGCGCATACACTCGAAGTCGCTATTTATATGTATTAAACTTTCAAATTTCGAAAAGATTTTTCTGGCGGTCATTTTGACGTTATAAGGAGTCAAAAATGCGAAGAAAAATTTCCATTTTTTGAAATTAATAAAGTGGACTGGTACCTTAACTGTAATATATCATGAATTTCTGACTGGAATATTTGAATTGATTCAAATTGAATCTATTTTTTCTTAACATGAAATTATCTTTGGATAAACAAATGAAACCATTTTTATAATTTTAATGTCGGGTGCTATTCGTAGGATTGATTTTTAAAGTTGATGCAAGCTCCTAAATTTGTCGCAGATTTTCAGCAGTGTTCCTTGTTCTATGTTATTGTTGACAAATTAATAGTAAATAGTCCTTCAGAATCATATTCAAACATTTCAAATTAACGGACTACAACTCATTGGTCCTTGGATATGTGTGACATTACTTCTTACTTCTGACTACTGGCCTTTGATATTTTTCTTACATTATTATTTTGTTTTCTAAGAAAAATTGTACTAAGACATTCTCTCAACCATGCTGTGTAGTGATTTAGAAGCCACCATAAATACTCCAAGGACATCAGATTCCACTCACGACTTTTGCATATTTATAAGGCAAAGTTCTAAAACTGTGTTCGCTTATCATATTGAAAAGTTATGCAAGACCTTGAACTATGGAGCCATAATTGTGTCTAGCTCGAGATGTTTCGTAATAAAACAAAAGATGTACAAAAACTTATCTTTAATTTCAATGTCACAAGTTCTCCTCATTCCAGATTGCTCTTAGTCAGGAAAAAATTTAAAAAGTCAAATGTGCACATTTCCAACGATTATCCCATAGGCATTTCCATTATCTACCAACAGTCGTTTTCGTTGTATCTTCCTAACGAGAAACAGCACTGCTACTCCCTCGCCTAGCATATCAAATGTCCTTGCCATGAATACTTATGTTCGAGGTCGGATCTCGGAACAATCAGGACGTGCTCGCTAGGCATACGCTTAAGCAATCAATTGTCCGGAAACCTTTGCCATGTTAAGCTGGAAAAAGTCATTACAGCTGTAAAATAGTGGTGACGTCTTCGCTACGATGTTGGCGCACTAAATGCACCGGGAGGACAGCCAAGTTGGAAAAGCTCCAAGGACGAGACATACATTATACTTGACTTGAGTTTTTCATGTTTAATTTGACGATAAAAATGTCTACGAAAAGTGAACGAGCAGATGAAGGGAAAAAAGATTGAAAATAGAAAAAACAATAATTTATTTTGGATTTGAGATTTTTTAAGTATAAACGCAAATGCATTTACTCAAATTTATCGTTATAAGTAGTGTTGTGACCGGAAAAATGTAATCAACTCATTTCGAATACAAGCTCAAACAAAACTACCAATATGAACAAGAATAGTTAAACTAATGAGTGTTATTCATATTTAGTAGTGACTTTTTTAATAAAAAAAATTAAATGTAATTAATGTAATTTGCTTTATAAGTTTTGCGGTTTTGCATTTGTTGATTTATTAATTACAAGAAGATAGTCAAACAAAATTGATGAGTTCATGGGAGAGGGGGAATCGTTAATCTGGAGGATAACTCAAACAATTCTACAAAAAATATTATAAGAAAGTTGTTGTAGAGTAGCGTGTATCTTCCATAAGAAAAAGTCCGCGGGTACATAGAATTATCTTACATCGTTTAGATGTTATTTTCTGTTCTATAAAGAATTGAAAAAAGCCTCCAAAAAATTTTATGAGAAGAGCCTTGATCTTCTTGTTCCTACTTAAAACCTTGGGGATGGTTGCCAACCCATCTTGGAGGTGGAAATTTTTTATTACATGTTAACTACAGGAATCGATGGAATTTTAAGTAAAAAATATTCTGTACATTTTTTTCCCGTAAAACAAATATTTTTCGAGCTATTCGCTCTTGAAAGTAACAGTTTTTCGTCAAAAAAAAAATCAACGTTTTTAATGGGTTTTTCGCGAATAACTCAAAAAATATGCATTTTATCAAAAAATTGTAGAAGCAAAATTTAAGCTTTTAAAACAACAAAAAAAAATGTTTTTATTAAAGTTTTTTACGACTAATACGAACCGAGATACGGCATGTTAATGGTTAGCTTTTTTCGTCAAATGCTAAATTTGAAAGATTCAAAGTCAATTAACGAGAAAACTTTGCATTTTTCGAGGATAAAAAAAAGGCTCTAGCATGAGAATTGAGCGACTTATGATCAAAATAAGGTCGGTACCTACTTTTTTCTACAAAAAAATCAGTGAAAACAACCGCCCAACTACGCCCCGAATTTAAATTGATCTTCACCCTTTTGTGATTCTCTATTATCAATACATACAAGAAGTTTGACCAATTCACAATGAAAAATTGAAGTTTAAAGAGAAAACGATTTTGCGCAATGTCGTATTTTTCACCCTTTCCTTCAAAATATCTCCGAAAATACTGGAGATACGAAAAAAATGCTCAAGTATCAAATTGTAGTTTTTTAATGACAAAAATTTCCTTGTTCGTAGATTTTCTGTACAGTAAATATTTGGCGAGATGTTTTTATTTACGAATGAACATCACTTTATTCGAGCCCTTTAAATTCACCCCATTTAAAAACTATGGATTCTTAACGAATTTAGTTCACATAGTCTTATAGATCTTGAAACCTCCTACAAAATCGTTTTTGAAAAGACTTTTTATCAATAAAAATGAAGGAGCTATGTTTAAAAAACCAATCAATTTTTTTTCGAAAAATTGGAATTGCCTACTTCGGAGCATAATAATCTACATAACCGGTATATTTGGCAGTAGTGCGTTACACGTTCAAAACTTTTTTCATTCAAATCGAAATACAGAGAATGTATATTTCGTCGATTCCTCACTAGTGTATTCTCAAGTTAGAAAGTAGTAGTACGTGCTCTGTATGTAATTCTACTTTTTTCTATTTATATCTATTAAAGTAGTTTATAAAAATTGAAATATTATGAAGAGTGGTTTTTACGGGTTGGAAAGTTGGAAAATGAACTTAATACATATTTTAGATAACAGAATTATTGAATTAAATCACTATGATAACTAATCTTTTTTTTGGGATTTATTTTTTATTTTTTCCAAATTTTAAACGATATTAAGGTTTAAAAATTTATTTTCTAATTTTTTACGATTAAGGGTAGTTTTCACCCTTATAAAACAAAAGCCTACAACGGTACGATGTAGAAAATGAACTGGATAGTTAAATGAGCCTAATCTCAAATTTTTATGCAAATCTATGCTGGACGAAAAAATTGCGAGGTTTTGCCATTTTTTGAGCTTTATTTTCTGTACTATCATGTATATCATTTGGTCATTTCGGATAAAAACAATTTCGCTGTAATTGTGATATACAATAGAGTGAAGCAGCCCAAAATCACGCAAATGGTGAGTGGTAGCTTTTGTCCGAGTATGGAATATTTTTTTAACAGACGAGTCATAGATTTTTTTTTCAAATTTGGAAATACTGTTCTGATAGATGGAAAATCAAATTTTTGGCCGGTTTAATATCGCTAAACTTATAGAAATTACGAGTCCCAGGCACAAAATTCCGTTGACTTGTATGATAATCAATGTAATTTACAAATCTTAGAGCACCATTTTTCAAACACCGGTGATAAAGTGCATGATGGTATGGAATGGTCTTCATGTAATGGAAACCGATATAAGTAATATTACCCAAGTATACATATTTTTTCACCCCTTCTTTGCAGCTCGGTAGCCTATAATAATTAAATTATTCTATAAAAAAATTTCCAAAATTCGTTTAGCTGTTACAATTTGCACAATAATAATACCAAAATACAACAAGCCGCGAGGTGCGACCCTTGAGGTCCACACGGTCAACTTCCCAGTAATATCTACATAAACATCAACAACATAACAACAATGAGAGGTATTCATAGCAGTAACAGGAATGAGTTAATATGAATCATATCGTCTACGGGAGGGTCCATTGATTACGTAAGGTTTTTGGTCGATGAATATTCACGCGGATCAATTGGTGGGGGCCTTTTTGATCTTGAAATTTTTTGTTGGTTTTCAAAATTTAAGCAGTTTTTTTAATTAAAAGACTATAAAAACTATAAAAAAGCTCCTCAATTATGCAAATATTTTAAAACTTTGATTGAATTTACAACATTTTTTTAGAGTAAAGGATATAAAGTAATTGCATTCGTATGAACCCTCTTTACATGGTAACTTTGAATAAGTTTTTATTTTTAATTTAGTTTTTTTCATAATCATGGAAGAAAATTTTGCCGGTGTCTCTTCAAAAACTAATGAGAATGTATAAATTTTATAAACTGGTATCACTGTGCGGTGCAAATCAGGTTAAAATATATTTTTAATAAAAAAAACATAATTTTTCGCATTTTCTTCTATTAAATTAAAAAAACGGCTGAAACGAATTTTTATATTGTTGAAAACTTCACAAAGATGTTGATACACGTCAACTGACACCTTAATGATCCAAATATTATATCTGGTTCGTGAGATATATTGAATGATAAAAATGACCTTGAAAATCTTGTTGAGTTTTAATGATTTCTTATTTTTAATTTCATTTTTCACATAATCATGGGGAAAAGTTTTGATGGTGTTTTTACAAACATTGTTTGCAATATATAAATTTTATAAAGATTGATTACTAATTTTCGCGAATCAGCTTAAAAATTAATTGTTTATGAAAAAAACCTAATTTTTTGCAGTTTTTTTCTTAAATTAAAAAAACAGCTCTAAAGATTTTTTTAAAAATGCGACAGATTTACAAAAATATTAATACGCGTACAATGACAGCCAAACGATGCAAATCGTATGTTTGGTTCGCGAGATATAGCGCATGACAGATATGACCTTGAAGAGCATGATGACTGTTAATGATTTTTTATTTTTTATTCGACTTTTTTTGCAATCATGTGTAAAAATTTGGATGACATTTTTATAAAAACTGTTTGGAGTATGTAAATTATATAAATTTTGATTACTTGGACTTGACAATAAGGTTAAAAATTTATTGTTTTTGAAAAAAAAACACAATTTTTTGCACTTTTTTTTAAAAAATTAAAAAACTTCTACAACGAATTTTTTTAAAACTTGATAGAATCGCATAAATGTTAATACGCGTCCATTGACACCTTTATCTAGGAAATCGTATGTTTTGTTCGCGAGATATAACGCATGACAGAAATGACCTTCAAACGGGCAAAACAGCAAACCCCCCCGACCGAAGTTTTCCAAAAACTAATCAGCTCTTAAGATTCCAAAGACGCTTCGATTGACACCTTAACGAAGTCGATACGACTTTGTTTACGTGAGTTATGCTCGTAGAAAAAAGTGTCCACGAACGTACGTACGTACGTACGTACACACAAACACACACACATACATCTCCCTTTCTAAAAACATTTTATATATACTCTATAGACCTCAAAACGTAAAGATATGTTGAAAATTTCAATTTCGATTTTCGAGTCGATTACAAGAACTTCCCATATACTGGGAAGTTAATAATACAACGAATGTATACTATTACTCATATGTATTTGCCGCTTAAATAAATTGAATATAACATAAGTATAACCAGAGCGAAAAAATTTTGATCGCTATCTATCATTCTACATGTTGAACTTAAACTCAACTCACTTACAAACGAACAAAAAGGATGTAAAAATATAACACATATTAGATTTTTAACTCACGAATATGTTCAATGTTGTTTTTATTTTTTTAAAAAATGCTTTGAAATTTTGCTTAACAATTTCAATAATATTTTGGCTAAAATTGTTTTCCATATGCTATTGAAGGATACATATTCTAAAAAGTTCAGTAGGTGTTGGGCAAACTTTGCTGATGGTTCACCTTGATCAAGTTCAAACCGCAAATGCTTTATGAGATCAGATTAACGGGTTGTAATAGCCAAATTAAGACTTTGAGTTTTTGTTTTGTTGGTTATCGTTACAGGTTTTCCTTGCTGAGCTTGGAGGATTTCTTAGGGTTATTCTGGTGCTGAAAGAAAAAATCATGGCCAAGAATGCGCGTATAAGACAATACGATTTAGCTGTTAAGTGTTTTCCAGTACTGCTCTTTCTTCATCAATAAAAAAATGTTGTCGATTGTATCTCAAACTAAATAGCTTCTGATCATAATGCTTTCTAGAATGCCTAAAAAAATATTCAAATGTTTCCTTTCTTGCTGACCCATGAAGGAAGGCTCTTCGCCTTGAACTGAAAACTTCAAACTTTGGCTCGTCATTCCACAGACCTTTTTTTCCAGTATTCTAGCTCCTAGCTTCGGTGTTGCATTTGGTCCAATGAAAGTGCTTATTTTTTCAGTCACTCGACCGTAGACGTTTGCTTCTTGAAGCCTAGGTTGAAAGGAAAACGGTTTTCACCCGCTGAACCTTCAAGTCTCCAGAATAATAATATTAGTTCCATGGCGAAAATTTTAGCTGGAGATTATGAACAGTCATCGATTTCTGTTTTGTACTATATAGTAACGATGCTGACAAAACTTTCACAGACATTAAGGAGGCGTAGTATTATGTAGGTAGAGGAATTCTTTTACTATTCGACATATTAATGGGAGTACAGTTTAACCGTAGCTTTTCTGAAAGCGTTGTCCTGTCTGATCAATTTGGCCAAATTTTTGAAACCCGCAAGTAATATTATGGTGTCATTCTTTGAACTGGTTTTACGATTGCAGTATTACAAATTTTCATTCTCAATTACTCCTTTTTTGTAGTCTTTTCAAGATTCTATAATATGGTAACATATTCGTACCTCGTATTATGTTCGAACCTCTTCCTCTATACATATGTCTACATAGCACACTTGCGGGTTTCTCGAGGAGCTCACTTATATTTGTTTGTGAATGTAAAAACTGGGACAGGACCTTAATATTATGTCAAAATACCAATATTGACTATATGCATATACTTTGCATACATGTTTTGTGGTAATCTTGAGTAAATATTCTCTTTTTTTAATACACCGTCTAACTATGTGGTTCCTTTTATTTATAGAGCTTGCAATCGTTTACGGAAGCAATCAACATTCGTTTTTTTTTACTCTGCATCCTTGGTTTCCGTTTCGCATAACGCTTGCACGCCTCATTCTTATTCTGTGACGCCTTTCGGTTTCTTAATCAAGCATCGTTTGCAATCAATTGTTCTGTGAAGTATAGTCCTTGACGTGTCCCGAGCCACCACATATTCTATAGCATTTTCAATTTAGTCTTTGATGTCTTCCAGTTAACGTCGATAGAATCGATTGAAGCAGATATGAGTTGAAAACAGTTTTTGACTTAGCTTGTATTCTGCTGATATCGAACAGCTGTCTAGGTTCCGGAGAAAGTACAATATTTTCAACGGATGGATGGTGGAGTTATCGTACAACGGACGTGATATCCTGTTTAACATCTCAAGGTACTTCCTGTTCATCGATCGTCGTTGTATACTTGAACTCATCGGAACCATGTAAGGATTGGTTTTGTAGTACCTGTTAAGGCTAGGTTTTTATATATTTAGTATTCCATTTTTGAAGTATCTTTTCGAAAAATGTTAGAGTGGCTACATTTTCGCAATACTGTTAAGGCATATGAGTGGTTTTGAAAGGAAAGAGGTCTTTATTTGTAGAACGAAAATAAACTTTATTTCTATGCTTATTGCATTCACCCGTGCTCACGTCACAGTGGTTGGCTTATGACTAACTTGTTATGGAGCGCATTAAATGCGATGACCAGTCTCAACACTTCCGCCGTCGGAGCGTTTTATGCACATTCCCAGCTTGGTGCGTAATTCGACAAATCTGCGTTTTGGAGACGCTTTGGTGAATATATCCGCCAACTGGGCTTCGGTAGGCACAAAGGTTACATTTATTTCACCATTCTCGACTTTCTCGCGTATATAGTGAAATTTCACGTCAATATGTTTCGTGCGCTTATGAAATTCTGGATTGTGAATTAAACGAATTGCGCTTTGATTGTCGACGTACAGTTTCATCGGTTTATCTGACAAAAACCCAAGTTCGCATAACAATGCGCGAAGCCACACGGCCTCTTTCGTCGCTGTAGACGCTGCTATGTATTCCGATTCCGTCGTACTCATTGACACGAGTTTTTGTCGCTGAGATGACCAAGTTACAATTCCGTTTGACATACAAAACGCGTAACCTGTCGTCGACCTTCTGGTGGCAATATCGCTCGCGAAATCTGCGTCTGAGTATCCCACAATTTCGACACCCGACTCCGATGCTCGGAATTCAATTCCCATATTTGTTGTCTCTATCAGATATCCAATGATGCGTTTCACTGCTCGCCAATGACTATCGTTATGATTGTTCAGAAATTTGCTGACCGAATTCACCGCGTATGCAATATCTGGGCGTGTTACTACGGCAAGAAACATCAGTGATCCTACTGCCTCGCGATATGGCACTACTTGCCTTTCTGCCTCTTCTGACTCTGCCGGATACAAAATAGTATGAGGATCCGCCGGTACGGAAACCCCTTTTGCTCGACTCATTCCGAATCTCTCGATAATTTTCTTTGCGTAGAGCTCTTGATGTACAAACATCGACCTTGACTCACGATCTCGACTTATTTGCATACCGACGAAGGTACTGCAATCACCGATAGTTATCTCAAATTCTTTGCTTAACTTGCCGACAATATTCTCGATTACATCAGCAGACTTAGCTGCAATTATCCCGTCGTCAACGAATAGCGCGAGATACACTTTAACATCGTCGTAGATGCCGACATACACACATTTGTCCGAATTTGTTTCAATTAGATTGAAACGTTTTAGAACACTCGCGATTTTCACATTCCAGCATCGCGGTGACTGTTTGAGTCCATACAATGCCTTCTTGAGAAGACACACCACATTCTCTCGATCTTCGTTGACTTCAAGTCCTGTTGGTATTTTCATCCTAACATTCTCGTCCAGAAGTCCATGGAGAAAAGCAGTTCGAACATCAAACTGTACTGCTTCGAGATTTTCTTCAGTGATGATCGCTAGGAGTACTCGAAGGGAGTCGTACCTCACAACCGGTGAGAAAGTCTCCGAATAGTCCACACCTTCTCGCTGCATGAATCCTCTGGCGCATAATCGTGCCTTGAATCTGACCACGCTTCCTTTCGTGTCACGTAGAACTTTGAAGACCCACTTGGAATCTATGTTTTTTTCACCTGGGATTTTTGACACTATCTCCCAAGTCCCGTTCTTATGATGTGCATCGAGCTCGTCCTTGATGGCTTCCGCCCATTGAGTAGCCTCTGGACCTGATACAGCTTCTTGATATGTCGTTGGAATAATGTGTTCCACGAGATACAGCCCATATCTCTTTGGTTGGTTGATCGTCGCTCGATTGCGCAGCACCATCGGTGCCGAAGTTTCTTGCTCTTGTTGCTGTCGAACGTTTTCAACCCTGTTCGTTGCTTGTCCAGTTGCCGCGTTGTCGGCGTCTACAAAGTCGACTCCTGCGTTTATGACGATAGCCTCGGTATCGTCTTCTGCATCTTGGAATGCATCTTTATTGATTTCGCTCTGCATCGGTAGTGTGAGTTCGACCTCGGACACTGGTACCTCCGATTCCACCTCGCTCTTTCGTTCATTGAACGCTACATGCCTAGAAATAGTCACAACTTTTGTAACATGATCATAGCACCTGTAATTCGATGACTCGCTGTCGTATCCCACGAAGATCAACTTTTTCGCTCGAGGATCGAATTTTGTGAGCTTCTGTTTCGGCACGTATACATAGGCGTCGGAGCCAAAGATTCTCATGTGGGAAAGATCAGGCTTCTTCCTCGTCCACAATTCATACGGCGTACAACTTCCGCTCTTCCTTGACTGCCCGGTCCTGTTAAGCGTGTAAACCGCTGTAGCAGTTGCTTCCGCCCAAAGATATGCTGGCAGCTTTCTCGCTTGTAGCATCGTTCTCGCTGCTTCCACTATTGTGCGATTGTCTCGCTCCGACTTCCCGTTCTGTTCCGGAGTATATGGTGCTGTGGTCTCCAGAGTTATTCCTCTTTTCTTCATGTATTCGCTCATCTTCTGGTTGCAGTACTCGGTACCGTTGTCCGTTCGTAACGTTTTCATTGTGCGCCCAAATTTATTGTTTACAAGGCGCTCGAACTCCTTGAATTTCTCAAAAACGTCCGACTTGTGATGAATAAAATATACGACTCGATAATTTGTCGCGTCGTCCTTGAAAAGCACATAGTACTTTGCTCCTCCTAACGACTGCACCGACATTGGTCCACACACGTCACTGTGGATGATCTCTCCGGGATTGCTCGCCGTCTTCTTGACCTCTCTCTGGAACGGAAGTTTATGTAATTTGCCATACTGGCAAGCTTCGCAGAAGAAATCTTCCGTGTTCTTCAGGGTTACCCCCTTCACAAGCTTTCGATTGACCAACTCGATGAGTGCCCGCTTGTGTATATGGCCGAGTCGCTCGTGCCACATTTTAAAGTTCAGGGCTGTTACGTTGACTTCTCGATTCTGCTTCGGTCTTCGGAAATACATTCTGTACAACCCGTTGTCCTGTTTGGTTCCGGTTGCCTCAACTTTACCGCCTCGCTTTATTTCTACTATTTCTTTTTCGAATTCTACTTTGAATCCTTTGTTCGTGCAGGCACCGACGGAAAATAGGTTTCGTGTAACACAAGGTACGAGTAGGACATTCTCGATGATACCGCTTTCCCATTCTCCATTGACGAGTTTCTCGATACGGACTCTCCCGACGCCTACCACATCACATACACCGTCATCACCCAACATGACAGTTTCCCCTATTACCGGCCGTAGCTCCTCAATCCAGTCGCGACGAGATGTGACGTGCTCCGACGCTCCGCTGTCGGTAATCCAGACATCCACTTTATCTGCGTCCCGCAACTGCTTATACTGCTCGGCTGTCGGCTGATGTTTTCGTTCGCCCACTACTAATGCTCTCGCGCTTTCTTTCTGCGACTGAACTACGAACACGCAACCACGGCTCGACTGACCTTGATTCTTGTCGTTTCTGTTGCCATCATTTTTCCGCTTCTTGCACTGACTCGCGTAGTGTCCCATTTCCTGGCACCGAAAACACTCGATATTCTTTTTCGACTTTTTCTTTTTCATGTCTTTGTCCTTTGAATGCGCACCGTATTTCGAACTACTATGCTTAGTAACCGCTAACGCACTCGTTGTGTCACCACACTCACTTTTGTTCGAATCTTCCCTTATTAGTCTTTCTAACAAATACGCGACTGTCTGACGCGCCGGGTCCACGCTATCCCACGCTGTTCTGAAAACGTTGAACTTCGACGTTAAACTCGACATAATTTTCGCAATCACTGCTGCGTCGGAAATTCTTTCGCCGAGATCTATCAACTGTCGCGCCATGTTTTGTACCGTACTCACGTGCTGCACGGCCGTGTCTGTAGGACCCATCATATAGGTATAGAACCTTTGTGTTAACGCGCCGACGTTCGATACCGATTTCTGTTCGTGCACTGCGATAAGCTTGTCCCACATTTCTTTAGCGGTAACACACACTAGCACACTCACAACTTGTTCGTCTTCCATAGCAGACGCGATGATCGCCGTCGCTTTGGCATTGTCTTTTATCCACAATTTCGTTTGTGCGGCATTTTCACCATCCTGGTTCACTGGTATCGTTCTTGTACCGTCGACCACGTCAAATATTTCGTTCGCCATCAGCACTGCTGATATTTGAAATTTCCACGCTTGGAAGTTTCTCCCGTCGAACCGCTTGACCGATCGTACCAACGCGTCAGCCGACATTTTTTTATGTACCAACGAGACTCTGATCACTTGCACACTGAAGACCAAAAAAGAAACGAACACTGCGCGTATTCTTACGCGCGCGATACGACACGAAACTCGTTGACGTAAATTCTCGCTAATTCGCTCTTCTCCAATCCCAGAGAATCAACTGGCTTTGATTCCGCGTCCCGTTATTACTGTTTATTTGTCCACTGATGTCGCGCCTGCGTGCCTTGCTCGCACGCGAAGATGGCCGCCTTGAGTCACAAGCTCGAACACTTTTACTTCCCACGTTTTCACGATCGCGATATTTTCACACTTATTCCTTCCCAGCAAAACTACTTTCACAATGGCTACGTTGCCTGGGCCCATAACCTGTTAAGGCATATGAGTGGTTTTGAAAGGAAAGAGGTCTTTATTTGTAGAACGAAAATAAACTTTATTTCTATGCTTATTGCATTCACCCGTGCTCACGTCACAGTGGTTGGCTTATGACTAACTTGTTATGGAGCGCATTAAATGCGATGACCAGTCTCAACAAATACATATATTGAAAGTATTCGACATATGAAAGATACAATATGAACAGCATGGAAGTCAGCTTGTTACGATGTTTATGTCCAATATATGTTTGCATACATTGCTTTGGATATTTTCAGACCACCTTTTGAAGTATTCTTTCCCTTTTGACCACAAACAATCGATGTTATGCTTCACTTTTTTCAACCCAAAATTTTAAATTATTATTGATACTGTTCTCGTATATAATCCCTATCTTCTGCTTTCTTTTATATACCATGTTTTATTCCTTGCTTGACGACATTACACTTCGTATTATAACTAACAAAGTAGGTAATTATTAATTATAATCATTTTCGGTGTGAATGTTCTGTTCATCATCCCTTAATGTCCATAAAAGGATTGTGTCAACTTTTTCTTGTTGTTTAAAATATTTGGAAATTTATTCTGATCCAGTCTAAGATATCATTATTTGAGTAGTTGAGGAGTGTCCGGTCAAAACTGGCTATCTACATTTTGGGTCGGTTTCGTGGTTTTTCTTCACCTGATGCTCTAATACTTGAATTCTTTTCATTTTCGGGATTAGAACAAAGCAAAACTATACATTTATAGGTTAAAAAGCAGTACAAAAATATCAATTTTGATCAAAACTTGCTATTTAAAAATGAAAAATATTATTTTTTATGAAGAATATGAAGTTCCCACCTCAATGGTGTGTGACAAGAAACTGGATTGTTTTGTTTTCGGTATTTATGCCGTTGATATGGTATATAATGTTTGCTTGGTCTCACGTTCATTAGCGTAGCAAAGAATTTGGGTTTTGAGGCAAATTTGGAGAAAATTTTTCCATCAAAATAGGCTATTTTCCCATCAAAATAGGCTATTTACAAATTGATCAAAAACAAAAGTGTCTTTTTCCTAGAGTCCTCATCAAAAGTGTTTATTTACAGATTTATTTTTCATTCAAAACAGACATAGATTAAAAAAAATTGGTCATCATGATTATCAGGCAACTACTACTGATACAACTACTGCAGAAAGATTATCCTAATTTTGAACATTTTAAAGTTATAAGTTTTTTCCATTTTCTGTAAAATGTGTAAAAAGATAGTTTTGAACAGGTATTCCTCAGTTATTATTTATTGGATGGATATTCAAAAAGGATTTAGCTTCCAATGTTTAGTTGCATTTTTTTCACTGTTTAGTGTTCAATATAGTCACTACTGAACCATCTGAAGTTTAAAGCCGAAGATAGAATTAACTAACTCGAGTGGTATGCAACAGATAGCTGGTTTGAAGTGTCCAATTGTATTCTGATTCTTTTACTCTCAATCTGTTGGAAAGGATGAACACCTGGAGATTTACGATGGCTTCTTTTTTGGGCATAAGTTCTGACGACATTCCTTCGATTTCAGTTAGTTAGCACCCAAAGAGAATGCTAGAATGCTTTATATATAAACATAGGCTGACGATGAATGTATTTTATTGAAGAAAAAAAAGAATTGAAAACTTTTTGCGGATCCGGGATGTGCCCAATTGTTCTTTGAAAGGTTTATAACCTTTTACTAGTGTTTTAACTACCATTCGAAGTGTCTTTTCAACTCAGTGTGCTTTGCATGGTTTTTAAATTTTATATCATTTCCAATTATATGATCGCTATTTACTTTAATCTTTGCGAGAAAAAATGGATAAAAATAAAGCTATTTCTTGTGGAAAAGTTAAGCATTTAGAACTCAACCGATCAGGGTAGGTTGACTCTTCAACTTCAACTTCCAAATCGCATGAAAATGAATCAAAAGGGTCTCCCACATAGAAAGCTGGTTGCCAAATATATAGAAGATTGACAATTTTTTTACGGTCTTTACATGGTGCAAGATCACAATAAATAAATTGTTACAGTTTAGTAGAAAGTTTTCTATTCAAAATAATTTTTCACAATATAACTGCAATAACCACTGCAAGTTGCAATTGAGCTCAATTGAACCACTGAAATAAACCTTAACAACGATTATAAAACGCAGCCAAACAGAAAAGTTTTTTTTAACGTATTTCCCCTCCCCTGGATTCAATTTGCTTTCAAGTTAATCACAAAACATTTTTATTTATAAAACAGTTTTCAAAGGGTGAATGAGCCTTCATCAGAAATTGGTTACGAAAATTTAATTAACTTTACAATCAATCATGGAAAAGCTTTTCAGTTTCAGTATTCTTGCACTAAACTCGACTAACATCTAACTTAAAATAATTTGAAGCTAGAGATTAAAATTATTACATCGCTAAAATATACTCAACAAAAAAATTCTCAGTAGAGTTATTTTTCAGTTGGATATTAGAAATCAGGCACAGTCAAGATTCTGTAATTTTCAATGAATGCATAGAAGTGCTCTTACATAAATAACTCCTGAAGAACTGTGGAAATTAGAAACCAAGATGTCGCACTTAACTAGCCACGTCAGTCGTCCTTATTTTCTTACTTTCGATTAAGTAATGCTCCTAATGACGCAACAATTCAGTCCATTCATGACATTTTCTTGGAACGGATATAACTGACATAAAATTGCTTTAAGGAAATCTTCTTTAAAGGCACCAAGAGTTTCATGCCAACTGAGCAAATGATGATGTCCTTGCCAAGGTCAATGTAGATTTTGCGGTAGCGTAAGTACGTTTGGTCTTCTGTAGGAGTTTCGAGGAAAATCCGATTGGTGAAATCCTATTTGAACGGCATGGCATGGCAAATAGGTATTATCGTTGTGGTGACATTGAAATGCTTTCTATTCAGTGAAAGGGTGTGGGCTGCGTGCATGCTGATTAAATGATATTGTGAGGGCGGTTTGTTTAATTAATAGGATGGACTTTGGTTTCAGAGTTTTGTATGATGCCTTGATTTGCAGATTCGTTCGTTGATTATGTTAGGGATTTTGTAAATCCATAACTGTGCACTACTGGAATTATTGTAATGTTGTTATGACTCTTTCAGGATTCACGGGGATCACTCTACAGCCCGAGTGAACCGGACTCAATTGGTAGAGTCGAGTACCAGTCGGGAGGGCTCTTTCGCTCCCCAACCGCCATACCCGTTATTGATTCAGCGACTGGATCGCAGCCACCTCCACCCTCAATACTCACCGAATGCCAACAGTCCGGTTCGTTGTTCTCTATCCACTCGGCACCACCCGTACCTCTTGCAGAGCTTGGTATCGTACAAAACGAGAACCTTCTGGGATTTGGATGTACGGCTACCGGAACAAACATCAACGGATCCTTGGACCCACCTCGACGTCCTGCCTCTCTTCCCATCGACACGGCATGCTGTCCGCCGAGGACGCTTCACGCTGGCTTCCTGCAGCATCAACCATCCGAAATTGAAGAGGACGACAATGAGAACTTGTTAACTGTGTCGAGTCTTACGGCGAGACCGCTCATTGCCAAGTCGCGGGAGTTGCGGTCTACTCGCCTGGCGGAGAAGAGAGGTGGCAAGGCCGGAAGGAAATTGCCCGAAGGTGATGGAGAAGCCTCTTTAGGACCCCCAGACGGAGGATACGGCTGGCTTGTGGTGTTTGGAGCGTTCTCGGTTCAGTTTTGGGTGGCCGGACTCGTCAAATCGTATGGTGTCCTGTATGTGGAGATAATGGAGACATTTCCCAGCACTTCTGCAGCCGTGGCATCCTGGATACCGGCAATATTGTCAGCTCTTTGCTTGGCGTTGGCTCCTTTGTCGAGTGCTTTGTGCCAAAGATTCTCATGTCGGATTGTCGTGTTCATTGGAGGACTATTTTGTGCGCTTGGGTTGACTTTAAGTTACTTTGCTACGAGTTTACTCCATTTACTGTTTACATTTGGTATATTAACAGGTAAGAATGTCATTTATAAAAACTGCTCAGATATTTTAAACAAACATAAAATAATCCAATGTATGCACGTCTAGTCACATGTTGAAATCCAATGATAAAATTGGGGGAAAATAGAGCTTAAAATTAGATACAGCTGAACGTTTCTTGAAAATTTTGCGGAACTAAAAATATATACGGGAAATTGTTTTTCAGAAAAATTCTCGCAAACAAATTTCTTTGGTTTGTTTCTGTAAAAGTTTCTGGAAAAACCAAAAAATTGCTCTTAAAATATGATTGAAATATACCAAAAGAACCAATCGTGAAAATTCCAAAAATATTTTGTGAACTACCATAAAATTTAAATAATAAATATAACCACATATTTGAGCAAACATTCGACCAATAAATTTGATATATTTCTTTATAAGCATTTAAAAAAAATTCAACCAAAAATTCCTGGAAGCGAAGTAATCGTTCACATTTAATTCAATGAAAATACCTTGTTAAAAAATATTGCAAATAATATTCGTTTGGGAAAACATTCCGGGCCAACTTCTGAAAAATAAACAAAAATTGATTTCCACGTAAAAATTGAAAAACAAAATTTCCATTAAACATTTGGCTGAAAGCATTTCAGCAGAAAATCGGTGTGAAATTTTCGAGTGACTAAGAGATACCGAAAAGCAACTTAAATGCTGCATTTTTTTCTGCGAAATTAAATTATGTAGGTAAATTTCCGTTAGTTTCAAAGAAATATGCTTAGAAATGATACTTAAAAGGGGATCTAAACAAAATGGTAACCTATAATTGCTTTGGACTTCTCTTTTAAAACTGAATTCATAATAAAATTACTTGGTAAATACTTTCGCCAATAAATTCACGAATTTTTTTTTGAAAAACCACTTTTTTATTTTGGGAAAAATATGCAAAACTTTCTAAAGCTATAAAAGTGACTTCTCAAAAAATTAACTTGGCATAGTGCCAATAAATCAATAATGAATTTTTGATAACATATTCATATGTTATCGAAAATTCATTAATTTCTTTCGGGAAAAACAAAAAACTTCTAAAAACATGAAATGAAATTACCAAAAAATTTAATTCGCCATAATCAACAATTTGATTGTAATTTTCTTCTTCGAATTTTCGTAAAATTTATATTGTGATGATCATTCTCGAACAAAATCAATCAAAAAATTAAGCTGCATGTATCAATATTACTCATTTAATTATTTTTGCTGCAAAATTGCAACATTTCGTTGAATTGGAATGTTCTAAAAATCAAAAATACAACATTTGGAAATATTTCTAAAATTTTTTTTTTGGAAATCTTTCAGGGAAACTTTATAATGAATTGTTGAAACTAACTGGTCAATTATTTACTTGGGCGTAACTCTGTCAGTTTGATCAGAAAAGACACAATATTTAATTACATATCCTTCTTTTAAAAATCAATTTTAAAATGTGATTTTGTTTTAAATAAAATACCAACGAAATTTTTGTAATTTCAGTTGGGCAAAATATTTCGAAGAGATTTTTATATATTAGAAATTTGTCTTCAAAAATTATTTAAATTCAAATTTTCCTTAAATGTTAATAAGTGTGAAGGATTATTAAATATTGTGTATTTTTATTAAAACCGATCGATAAATTAATTTTTTTAAAATTCATTATTTGGGGGAAAAATATCTTTTTGTGATTAACGTTATGGAAGTACTATGATGAATACTAACAATAAACAATATAGTGGACATTTCTCGTTGATAATACAGGTCTGATGTTTGATTAATTTCTAATTCAATTTTTTTAGGTATTGGTGGAGGCCTTTCAACAACACCCGGCATTGTTATCGTCTCACAATATTTTGATAAGCATCGGGCCTTAGCCAATGGAATTTGTGTTTCGGGAACAGCAGCTGGGAGTTTCATTTTGCCAGTCCTCATTGAACACTTGGTCCATCATTTTGGCTTCCACGGAACCATCTTGGTTTTGGGTGTTTGCATGCTTCATGTTTGTGCTTCAGCTTCACTCTATCGTCCCGTTGAGCTACAGGAGGAAGTCAAATCGAGCCAGGATACTTTGAAACAAAGCAGTGGACAACATGATGGTCCATTGACGAACTCTACGTACGTGGACTCGTGTGACGATCGGATCAATCGAAAGTTCATTGAGCATTTATTCATGGAGGAATCAAAGAATCGATTGAATGACTATTTCTCAAATAAATTTTGTAAGCTTGATGAATTTTTAAGAGTGTGCCAATAACTGAATATTTCAAAATTGTCTGTAGCGAACTCAAGTGATAAATTGCCGCAGCAGGACAGCGATGACGAAGGCAAGGATACAGTAGGCGAAACCACATTCACAAGGACGCTTGCGCCTATTCCACCGTATCGCAGTTCAACCATTCTTCATTCCGTGGAAGATCTCAGCACTGATTCGACCTGCGTCTATCGAAAGCGTTCCAGTGGTTTAGACTCAAATCGAGGAAGTCGTCGCAAGAAGAACACGGCAAGTGTTGATGAGATGTTATCGAAAGCAACGCCGATTCTCAACAAGGACAACACACCGATGATGACAAACAACAGGGGGTTGAGTAAAAGCATGATTATTCCCACGCCGGTCAGTGATTTTTGTGAAAGCGACGCTGACAACGATGTCGATGAGCAGGTCACTTGCTGCGATCGGATTCAGGAGTATTTGGATATCACGCTGTTGAAGGACTCGACGTTCATCCTGTTTTGCGCTTCGGTTACTCTGATGTCGGTTGGATGTCCTTATATGCTGTACTATTTACCAGCGCATGTTCTATCTATTGGTGAGTTTTATTGGCATTGAAACATTCGCAACTATATGTAATGGATCCTTTCAATGCGCTAAATTAGAAAGATATGATACTGTTTAAACCGATTTTTCTGTCTTGGAGTTTGAAAGGAGAACAACGTTAAACTCATAGAATTTTGGTATCCATACTCTTGGTACGAATTTCAAACGACTAGAATTTCTTAGCATAAGCACAAGCAGGTCTGATGCAATCCGTATAGAGTGACAAATTGAATAGTTTTTTAAATTATGAATTGCTTCTTAATAAAATTATAGAGGTTTGTTTCACACCTGTTTCTATGTACGCGGCACGTCCAGAAAGTAAAAGTACTCAAGTTTTCTAATTAAAAAAATGGATTTAAAGCAAAGTTACAGGATTTTGTAGGTAAATATGTCAGTTATTTTTCCACGTAGTTTCTTTCTCGTTCTATGCAGGTTGTGAGCCGTGGTTCAAGCTTTTTAATGCCATCCTGAAAGAAATCTCCCGCCATCTTCTTTTTCCAGTTCAGGACCTCTTGTTTCACCTCCTCGTCAGTTGACATTTTTTTCCACCCATGCGAGTCTTCAAGAAAGTGAAAAGAGCGATGGAGTTTGAAGTCGTCAAGTCAGAGGAATATGCGGGGTGGTTCAAAATGTCCCAACCAAATGATTCCAAAAACGCTTTGGTGACGTTGGCCGTGTGCGGACGAGCGTTGTCGTGCAATAAGCACACTCCCTTCGTCAACATTTCCTTCCTTTTGTTTTGAATTGCTCTCTTGAGTTTTTTAGAGTTTCATAGTATTGTGCCGCATTAATCGTCTCCCCTTTAAACAAAATTCGATCAAAATGATCCCTTTTCGGTCCCAAAACATAGTGGCCATGATTTTTTTGCCCGAAATTGAAGTTTTGAATTTTTTAGGCAGATGGGGAACTGGTGTGCCGCCACTGTGATGACTGTCTTTTTGTCTCAGGAGTATAATGAGCTATCCAGGTTTCATCTCCAGTTACAATAGAGCTTGAAAAATCTTCACCTTCCAATTAAAATCGCTGAAGGAACTCGCGAGCGCTAGCGACCCGATTCAGTTTGTGCTGTTCTGTCAGTTGTTTTGGGACCCATCTTGCACATAACTTTCGGAGTCCCAGCATTTCTGTAATTGTTTCGTGTAAGAGAGATCTGAAGAGTTGTGGAAACATAGCTGAAATTTCATCCAGTGTCAATCGGCGGTCTTCACGAATAGTTTTCTCAATTTTTTGCACCAACTCATCGTTCAAAATTGAAGGTCTTCCACACCTCTGATCGCCATGAACATTTGTTCTGCCTTCATTAAACTCACGATACTACTTGAACACGTTCGCTTGGTTCATAACACCTTCACCATAAACAGTTTTGACACGTGGAAACATTTCGGTTGCTGTTATATCTCCAGCGAGAAGGAATCGTATGACAGCATGCACTTCGCACTTGGCGGGATTTTTTATCGACAAAGTAGACACTACGAAGCGAGTTTTTATACTATCAAGGTCTCGCCGGTGCTCATTCTGTTCAGGAGAACCCCCACTACTATTCAGGGTTGCTAACCTTGAAAAAAAATCTCACAGCATAAGAAGGTAACCAGTGCTCTTACTTTCTGGACGTGCCTCGTATCTATAATGCAAGGGCTGTAGCACAGCAACTACAAAGTTTCAGATGCAAATTTGGGTGATGGAATTGTTTATTGTTTTATTGTTTTCATTAAAGAGTATAAAACGAAACATTAAAAAAGGGAAAAAAATGTTTGGTTGGTCCTAACAGCCAACCAGATGAGGACAACGAAAAGAAAGATTTATCAGAAAGTGTTCGTGGTAGTGTAGACTTTTGTCTTTAAAATATCATTCCAACTAAAAGGAAAAGAAAGGTTGTTTTGTAATATTTGGCTCGACTTTTTATGTGGTATTTTGCGTTGTTGTTGAAGCTTCCACCTTCCTTTTCTTATGATCACATGGAAAACAAGGTGGTAGTCATTTTGAGATCATTAGCAAGTTTTGGCTTGTATATTCCTATGCTTATGTATTAGCTTAGGTGGAAGAGCATACTGTGTTGTAAAACAAACCGAAGAATGTAATTGGGAATAAATGTACTGCATATTGATTTGATTCTGTTGAAGAAACTCATTCAGGAACGTCTGCTGACAGCTGAAATCAAATTGAAATGAATGTCTCGGACTTGGGTAATAGATTTTTCCAGTTTCTTCATAAATAATGAGACACTACCAAATGTTGTCCTAAGGTTTGTTATGGAAGGCTACGAGTAGAACTCTGCGTTCACTGAAAACAAATTGTGTAAAATATACTTCTCTTCTACTACCATGACTTCTTACAGGTAACATCGAATATAACTTCTTGTTTCCTTTTAAGGCTACAGTAAAAGCGAGGCTGGATACTTGGTGGCAGTTAGTGCAGCTCTGGATTTGATAGGACGTCTAGGACTTGGATGGCTTTCCGATATGCAGTTGTTCGACAGGAAAAAAATATATGCTGTTTGGTAATAGGCTTTTCTATGCCCCTTTAAGTTTTTATGAATACTCATCCATTTGTTATCCTTTGCAGTATTCTTGGAGCCGGAATCGCCGTCCTGACCATCCCTTGCGTTGACTCTATTTATTTGGTGGGCTTCTCAGCCGCCGCATACGGACTATGTCTAGGATGTTGGTATCTCCTTATGCCTGTCCTACTCGGCGACATTTTCGGAACGGATCGAATGAGCTCAAGTTTTGGTCTGGTGCGAATGTTCCAAAGCGTCGGGGCAGTTTCTGTTCCACCCCTTGCTGGCTTACTTCGCGACTTTACTGGCAGCTATAAGATTTGCTTCTATTGTATGGGAACATCGATGATAATGGGGTGTGTTCCGCTACTGATTTGGGCTGTGATGCAACGGAAAAAAGGCTTATTGGCATCATCAGGACGCGATGATGCAGAAGACAGTTGTTCGGTTGCATAAATATATTTAATGCAATCTATTATAAAGATTTACATAGTACGTTAAGGGTTATACATATTTGGGTAGTTTGAGTTATTTTGGGTTGTACGTTTAAGATAAATTAGCAAAAGGCTGAAGGCAACAAGGACAGGAAATTGTTTGGCTATATGATGGATATTCTTTTCGTAGTTTTGCAGGAGCTTTAATAAAGCAGCAATAAATTTGTAATAAAATTGATGTTTTATGTTATGTTTTTCATTTTTAAAACGATAAAAATCGATGGATCAGAAGCAAATACGTTACGAATTTTTATTGAATACTATGCCGGTACTCCATGCGCAGCCATATTTATCTTAAAATCAAGCTAATGTCTATTTGAAAATAACTTAATTCAAAGCGTCTACAAAATTTTCATTGTCTTAAAAAAATATCGTATCGTAATGCGGTATTGAATAATTCGCTCAAAGTTTCATTCCTTTGTATTTTTGCAAAAATAAAACGATTTTTGAAAGATTATTAATCATAATTTTTTGTTACAACGTATCACTTAAACAGCATAAAAGCTTGTACGTAACCGTGTCTAATGTGCGTGATGGAAAAATAAGACAGCTCAACCACTGGCTAGTTGACAGAATAAACTAAAATTGTCACCCAATAATTTAAATATTCTGAGCAATTAGCTTCATAAATTACGAAAGTATGGTTAAAAAAAATTGAAAAGTATTTTGAAAGCCAAGTAACACAATTGTTGACATGATGGAAAATGTAGTCAAACCCTTAATTTTTTTCTTATAGTATTGAAGGTTTTTCAAATACAACTAATTTTGTAGTGTAAGTGACAAAAGTTTTGTTGAACAACCAGTACACTGTAGAAATACACCTACTAATTCACTGCGAAAATTGGACATGAATAAAATAAAAGATATGTAACATGAATGCAACAAAGTATTTTATTTGTCACATGGATTAAATTTTTTTAAGGAGTTTTTCAAAGAAGCTATAGGTAAAAATGCCAAGGCGATTTCAAATTAAATTCTTTTTTAAAATTTTCCACTATTCTGCGGATGATTTTTTGAAAATTAAATTTGTGATTGATGTTTTTCCATTAATACGAGAAACTGAAATATTGAAGCAGAAATTTTGGCAATTTTTGGCCATTTTTGACAATTTTTGGCAAATTTTTGCAAAAGCTTCACTCAAAATGTGGTTGGAATATTTTTATATGTGAATTGTTGATGCAACTTTTGTTGACGAATAGCACTACAACAGTCGAGTGCCAAAAACAGTACATCAATTTAATTTATGTATGGAAATTGGGCCGCGATTTGAGCAACTCATACATATTGTCAAGCCTAATTACTTTTGAGATCTATTCAGGAAGGATACATATTGAAAAATAATATAGATGGATTATTTTATAAGAAGATTTCTTATTTCTCTGTATTGATACACAGATGCGTAAATTTAATACCACGACATTTGACAAATTTTGACTCAAAATCGTACACAAAAGCAACTACGGAATAGAATTTGTTGGCCTTGTCTTATCAAGAAGGGATCACGCATCTTCCGCAATGGATTTGTAGAGGGAATACATATTTCGGTCTCATGGATGATATTGGAATCGCTCCCTGAAATATTAATACACCGCATAATCGAAACAACTTCAAAATCATGGCCAAGGACAGATATATATTGTAGCTCATGAGTGGGATGGAAGTCAACCGAAATAGAATCAACACAGAAAAACTTTGGGACTGTTATGTCGCTTCCAGATAATGTTAGAAAGTTATTGGTTTAACTGGTAGCATCCTTTAACATAGACCCGTTCTGGTATCTATAGAAAGTATTTTTCGGAACAAAGAGTCCATAAGAATTGAATTTTCAGATATAAGGGCGTATTCATCCTTTGCTCCATTTAAACAATTGACTCGAAACAAACATTAATCCCCAGTTTTTACGGCATTTATTGTAATGAGTTATTAAAAGATAATGTTACAAGAGTCATGTGCTGCTATTAAACAACACTTCCAACAGTGTCTCAATTGGCAATTCTGCGAAAATCATTTCACCCACTGGTCCACGTCTGCCGGAATGACTATAAACATTGTTCAATAATTGAAAGTCGTTAAGGATTACTCTCAGGGAACATACATTTCATTGAAATAATAATTTGAAATGATTGAAAAGATGTTATTTATTCAAAATCGACATTTCCCACGATTATCAATTTCCTGTTCATGCACTCAATCTGCTTTTTGAAATATCAGGACACTATATTTTTCTGAGAATAGCCGATATTGTGAAATTCTCTATCCTAACGCACATACAGCACTTTCAAATCTATGTCGTATGTTGATCCTAAAAGGTTACCCATCCAAAAAGATTGAACACTGGTTGAAAATGCAAGTTTGTTTTTATTGTAACTTTCATCTTCAAAACAATTTATTCTCGGAGCTTTGCACCTTTGACGTTACCGGTATCATTCGAGCCGAGAAGACGGAGGAGATTTTTAATCCCTAAAAGGCCGACACAATGAAGCGACGATCATCTTCAGTGAGTTTCCGATTAGACGTTAATTCAGATGGACTTTATTAACACTTAATGAAAATAACAAGTTAGTACTAAGCTCTATATTACAAAGGTTTCTCGATGTTTCATTAAACCTTAATGAAAATTTACAAATTCTTATTAATCTCCATACAAAAGTTGGTTGCGAAAATTTGTTAAAAGCTGATAATAAGCCAGGTCGATTTTCTTTGTTTAGCCGGCTTGCACTATTTTCTTAGAACTTTACACATATTCTACATTTTTGCTCCCGTCCCTACATTGATGGCACGCCAAAGCTTTTCTTGTCAGCACTATACCCAAGGTGGAAGTCCAGGATGATGATAAGGCAAAACTGCGCTTATCTGGTCTTGGGTCAAAAGATAGCTGTGCATGTGGTGTATGCAATATTAAGTCTACTTAAGAGATGTCGCTTCGAGCTTTTCCAAATTCAACCCTAACCATTAACGAAACTGTTTTTATTAAATTTGGAACAGAAGTTTCCCACATTAATATTAATAGAAATTATCTCATTTGTTTGTCCTTCATTATTAATCTAATCTATCAGTAAACAAGCCGTGAGGTGCGACCCATGAGGTCCACACGGTCAACTTCCCAGTAATATCTAAAAAGATATTGAAAATATTAAACACAATAATAATTATGGAAATAATACTACTTCAAATAATAAAAATGTACTTCTCGTAAAAGTTATTGGAATGACTTAATATTAATCGTTTCATCTACGGGAGCGTCCATTGATTGAGTATTCATCGGAGTGGGGACAGGTTACAAAGCAGTTTTTTCATTAAAGTTAAAACATGGTGCTGTGAAGACTATTGAAAATATGCTCAAATTATGCAAATATTAATAAACTTTGATTGACTTTACAACAATGACTTAAGAATAAGAGATTTAAGATATTATGATTAGAATGAACCCTTTTTACATGGTGACTTTGAATGATTTTTTATTTTTTATCTAATTTTTTTTTGTAATCATGAGAAAAGTTTTTGCTGGTTTCTCTACGAAAATTGATAAAATTTTATAGATTCTACAAAAATTTATTATTACGATGTGCAAATCAGGTTAAAAATGAATTTTTTTATGAAAAAAACACTACTTTTCCAATTTTTTTTTAATAAATTAAAAAAAACGCTTTAAAGATTTTTTTAAAATATAAAATTATCATGAAAATGATAATACGCGTCGATTGACACTTTAATGATGGAAACATTATATTTAGTTCTCGAGATATAATGAATGACGTAAATGACCTTGAACGTTTAATGATTTTTTATTTTTATTTAATTTTTTTCTGTAATCATGAAAAAACTTTTGCTGGTTTTTTCCCAAGAACTATTTGGAGTATCTAAATTATATAAACATTGATTACTTAGGTTTGAAAATCAGGTTAAAATTTTTGTGTTTTTGAAAAAAAAACCTAATTTTTTGCACTTTTTTTTAATAATTAAAAAGCCGCTCCAAGAATTTTTTCAAAAATTTGATAGAATCACATAAATGTCAATACGCGTCGATTGACACCTTGCTCAAAAAAATCGTACGTTTGGTTCGCGAGATATAACGCATGACAGTAATGACCTTCAAAGGGGAAAAACAGCATATCCCCCCGACCGAAATGTTCCAAAAACTAATCAGCTCTTAAAATTTCAAAGACGCTTCGATTGACACCTCAGCAAAGTCGATACGACTTTGTTTACGTGAGTTACGCTCTTTGAAAAAAACTGTCCACGAACGCACACACGTACGTACGGACGTAGGGACGTACGTACGTACATACACACACACATACATACTTCTTTCTAAAAACACTTAAAATATACTCGTAAGACCTCAAAACGTAAAGATATGTTGAAAATTTCAATTTCGATTTTCGAGTCGATTACAAGAGCTTCCCATATACTGGGAAGTTAACAATTAACCTAATCTAAAAATAAACCAAACACAATTAATTACACTTTACGTTTTGATGATACTTTAAAAAATTTGGCTTCATTTTGCGACACATAACCATCCAAAAATATCAAAATCCAGATATAAGTTACATTTCTAATAAAATTATTTATTAACGACGCATTTCCGATGACTGAAGAGCGACGCCTTATTGTCTATTTGTTGTTATAGGAACTGTAATTGCTATTTCATACTATGGGGATTTGCGCCTGGTTTTTAGGGTTCGGTTTCTGGCCGGTAAAAGAGAAAATGTGCCTTGAAGAATATTCACCTGAGAGGAAAATGAATCAAGTAGTTGACAATATGAAACCAGTCCATTTAGGTTCGAAGAGCAACGTTTGTACGAACATAGCTCATTAAAAACGATTTTACCGATTTCGTTAAGGTGTCAATCGAAGCGTATTTATCATTCAGTGCAGCCGTTTTTTAGTTTAATAAAATAAGACAAAAATTCAGGATATTTTTTTAGAAGAAATTTTCCATCTTAATTGCGGTACAAGCAAGCAATCAATGCTTATAAAATTCAGATATTTTTAACAGTTCTTGTTAAAAATTCAAAAAAACTGTAAAAATAACTCAACAACTAATAAAAAATCAACAATAATCACGCTAAATACGAGGTTATTACGAATAGTATTACCTGATCTTCCTTATTTTATTATATCATGTCAATCAAAGCGCATTAATATTTGCATGATTTGAGCAGATTTTCGAACGCGGTTCATTATTTTAATGTAAAACTGCTTAAAATTTATAAACAAATTTAAATTATTTTCAATCAAATTTGCATTTGTGGTAATCAGTTGTTTGGGAGGTTAGATGTTTTAAAGGTCTCTTTTCAAACAAAAAATCATATTATTTTATGATTGCAAAACATATTCACACAAAAACCAAACACCATTAATAGTCATCCAAGTCTGTTTTATTTAATTTGCACTTCTGCCAATCATTGCTTTTCTAAATCAGATATACATAAGTTCCCATCAAATAAAACATCACAGTCTTTTCTACTTCCAAAAACCATTCATACAATAACAATGAACTATCAATGTGCAAAATGAATATCTAAGTATCATTTGTCAAATTTTTGAGTTCATTTATTGTCAGGATTCATAAGGTTTCAGTTACTTCTTCCCCAGCCCTTTGTAATACTTTATATATTTTACATATAAATAAACAGCGATTATTTACAACATATTCAATGTTGTTTCAAGGTCGCCTGCAAAATATGAAATGATTATTAGTCTCATTAATGAAAAACGGTTAAATCATACAGATTCAATGTCTATCCCATTAAAATTTCGGACGCAACTACCCCAAATGGCCAAAATCTAGTTTATTTGGCGTAGAAACAAAAACTGCATTCGTATATGATCGAATAGTAATTATTGATTGGCGAATCATGCTAAAACAGACTTCCATAGTTATTCCGATTATGTTTACCTTCTTTCGTCAGGACGAATGTAATATTTTTCTTTAGTACAACAATCAACGAGCAGTATTTTTGAAATTTTAGTAATCGAAAAAATCGAAAAGGTCAAAAAATCAAAAAAAAAATCGTTTTTTCCCTATTTTTCTCACTCCTTACTTTAAATAAAAGTTGGGTAATAAAATTTCCTATAAGATAAGATTGGTTAAAAATCTTTAAACATTTAACCCTTGCCGCAAAATTTCAATAAATATAAGAAAGACAGGGAGAAAAAAGCCTTTTCTTAATTAACTTTTTTTTACCACTTAAAATGCACTTAGGAGCTTCATATTTGGCTTAAAAAAACTTTACAACATCATAAAATAGCAAACAAATTTTCATCAAAATCGATTCAGTAGATTGCCCAAAACAATTGCGCAATCTAAATTTATTTAAAAAAAAATCAAACATTTTGAAAGCTTACAAGTCAGAAACTTAAGCGTATAAAAGTTTGAATTTTTTTTCACATATGAGAATACACTTCACCTATCAAATGCATTTTACGAAATTGAAATCAAATTATTAGGGGAGCCTCAGGATTTTTTGTTAAACTTGGTAATAAACTCTAAAACAGTCAAAATTATTAAAAAGTCGTGTTGTTGCTTTTTACCAAAATATTTTGTATTTATTCAAATACGTATTTCTGTAGCTACTTCCAACCTTCTTCAGTGTTTTGTATACGACTAAAACAGTGCTGGGCGGCTGCGGATTCTGTTGATGGAAGCATGGCTCCTCCGATTAAGGGAGCTTAAGTCAATTATTGTTATACGAGTTATTCCACAACTTTTCCCGCAAAAATCAGTGTGCCCCCTCTCAATGGCCAAATGCAGTCGTTTTTTTACAGATCCGCCCTGGTCTAATAGTCATGTTGTCTATTTGATGCATTCAAAATGGAATTTGAAAAATTACATAAGTTACTATCTATGTTTTAATTTTTGCTGAGTTAATGTATTTTATCCAGCTGTGGAGATATTGTGTTTTAGCAATATGGGAACGTTAATTGTATCAAAACTTTAAAATTCTTGTAGCAACTAAAAAGTTAAGCAATGGAGAAAATTTATAATATTGTATTAGTTATTTAGCATAGGTTAGAAACTCCTAGTCTAGTTGACAACTTCGCCTTCTAGTGTGCTTTTTGGTTAGCAAGTCACTAACACTATTATTGCACAGATATACGAAAAACAAATTGACTGTCGTTATACTTTGCGGACAGAAATAATTATAGTTGTTGAAGTACAACGAGCTTAATCCATCAATAAGCCTAACCGTGGTCGTGCTGTCTGGTGGTGGATGGTAAATGACAGCACCTGAAAAGAATGCCATCCAACACCCCGAAACCACGCTTCCCATTAAATTATAATATTGGTTGGTTATTTTCGGACACCCTTTATAGTTAAATTAATATTTATTTAGCTCTCGTTGTTTGTGAATGTATGGTATTTATTCACCTTACTTTTTGAAATATTTATATGTTCATTACATTTTATGGAGTTTAAAAGAGGGTCAAGCTATGTAAATCCTTTAGTTACAAAGTAAAACCCAATGAAAAATGGAACACTTCATGTTGTTATCTTAAATAAAACGATAAATTTTAACGATTTTTAAAAGCAGAACTTACGAAGACCATTCGTAATTATAATAGATTTGGGTAGTAGTTTAATTGGAATATCGTTGATAAACAGACACGGTTTTTGAGATAAAAAAGATATGCTCTAAGCTAAGATGCCACTACAACCAACCAATCAAGCTAAGATGCAATTGGAGGCGATTTCAACGAACCACGTCATTAATCCTTGCAACCAATTTGAGCCCCGCTCTGCCTTACACAAATCGCCTGAACCTGCTGAAGTGATTTACGTGGCCAACATCGAAGCCTTCCATGTACACCTTATGTCAACTAATTTCAAATCAGTAGGGTGCTTCTGATTTAGTGACTTGGACACGAGACCCAGATACTCGTACGTTCGGATCTTACTTGATCATAGGCGCGCTAGCATACTCGTATATATCTTGAAGATACTTTTCAGCGTACTAGTCGGTATGTTGGGTCGTGTAGTCTCTATTAGTTGAGACATTGAATGCGATTAATTAACTTCTTGGACAGGACAAGATTTCTGTTAATATCGTTTTCATTACGGCAATCACTAAATCTGTCGCGCGGTGGTCCTTGCTGATAATTTACTAATGGGTATCATCATGGAGTGATAATCCAATCCGGACCGTAATGTTAAACAGCTTGCACAGGTGATAACGATCTGAAGTGACTTGGTTAATCAGGGGTCATTAATTAAGAATACCAATGAGATATGTAAAAACAGTTAGAAGAAAGTCTGAGTTTTTTTCACTTTCAGTTACGTAGAATGAGAAATTACACAATTTTCTTAAATTATTCATAAAGAAAGTTTTATTTTGCTATTTCTGTAATACACCAGCTCGTTAAAGCCAAAGATATCGCAAAGTTAGCGCAATCACACCATTGGAATTATTTATTGTTGTTAGTTTTGAACACACATTAAACATTTTCAAAATCCAATAAATTTAAAGCTCATTGCTACATCAGTTTTTTTGTAAGCTCCTAAAACTCGAATCAATATTTCGAAAAACGGTTCCTTTTAAGATTATCTTAACGTCTTAGCTCTTTCCATACAATTTATGCGAAGATCATTATGAAGATATGGCGCCGTTTATAGAAGCGGCTTAATTGGATTAAATATGAAATGTCTTGGATGTATCTTAAGTAATTTATAATTTTTCCCTTTAAGATAATTTTTATCAAAACGATTTCAATGAATGTATTCTTATAAGCATTGCGGGAGAAATTAAAATATATTCGAATTGATTTGGCAAGGTTAATTTCGCAGTCATTAAGTAAATCGAGATTGCAGACAATTATGCATGACAATTAAAATCTGGATAAGACTTTGCAGCAAACGAGATATTTCATGTACTATAAATGAAAGACATCTTTCGAACGATTTTTAATGCTTCTGATAAGCTTTATTTATTTCGTGAATTTAATGGAAAATGTTAGTGGGATTGAATAAAATCGCTTCGTTGACTCATTATGGTGGCCTTATTGGTGAAAAAGATGTTTTTCTCGACCGTTAATGCTAACTTAATATGACGACAATCGGCCGGGCGAAATTTGTAATTTTCAGTTTAGGCATTTGAAAATTTTGTATGCACTGAGCAATGATGGAAATCCACGATTTTTTTGGCTTCAAGTTTTTATAAATTGTGTGTATAATCCGCATTAAATAGCACAGTTGCACCGAGCTGAGATTTATAACATTGATTTACACTTTATGCATAGTATGTGCTAGATAGAGATCTATCGAGACATGAAGTAGATTATTTTGGTGAAATGATTGAAGATTATCGATGTGTCACGATGTCATCGATGTGATGAGACCTAATTGTTCTTTTAAGCTAATATGCAATGAAATAAACGAAATAGACTGCACTTTAACACATTATTAAACATGGATAAGTCCCTGCCATTATCAATGTATTCTGAAACCACATGCAGGTGATAAGTGGTGCATATTTTGATGCTTGTATTTGTTGTTGTTGTCCTTTCATTAGCCATATAGTTTTCATCATTTCCAGCAACTTTCCTTACAATCTTGCCTCGAACTATTGATCGTTTTATTAGTCAAAACTCAACATATTCATTGAAGTATTATTATTATTTAGAACAAGTTAGAAGCCTACAAAAATAGTTTAATCAATTTACTGGGGTCGCAGCTGATGGCCTCTGGGCTCCATCTTAAAAACAAATGAAAGTGGGACACCAACATATCTCCGAAAGCATGGCTCCCACAACAAAGTTTAATATGGCAAACTTGTGTAGAAACAAGATAAACGGGTGTTAAATCCCCCTTTGAGACACAATAACTCCCGTCATGGGACAGTAACTCTGTTAATATTGGCAGCACGTGAAAATGAACCTTTTTTGGGAGCGGTGATTTTCGAGATATTTTTTTGTTCTTAAGATGGCGCCAAGGGGATAACACATAAAGGCATACTACTCATTGCAATTAAAAATTTTCTGATCACTAAAATGCTCCGTGAGTTTTGCAATGGGGGGTTCGCCATCGGAAGCCGATTATTTGGCCTGAAAATGCGTTTTTCACGTGAGTTTCCTCGCTTTGGGATGCAATAGCTCCCCCAGTGTACAGCGATCAAAACGATTAATACCGCAAACGGCTTGCAGTAAAATTGCCTTAAAGTTATTTACAATGTGTGTTGGGGTTAAAGTGAAACCAATGAAGCTGTGGCGCTCGAAAGATGTTCTCCCCTTTTTCGATGTCGTTTTGGGCTTGTAACTCTTTTATTGTCAAAACCACGTAAAAGTGATGTCTGCACGACTTGCTGCATATTAAATTATACATAAGTGTGTCATATTAAACTTTCTTGTGGGAGCCATGATTTCGGAGATATGGGGACGTCCCACTTTTTTTTGTTGCCAAGATGGAGCCCAGAGGATTGCGGCTGTGACCCCAGAAACTTGGACACATTGCACCAAAAATTTGGATGCCTTCCAAAATGCTCCGTGAGTTTCGGAACGGGGGTTTGCCATCAAAAGCCGATTATTTGGCTTAAAAACGGATTTTTCACGCGACTTTCTTCCCTTTGGGATGGAACAACTTCCGTTAATATTCAGTGATTTTACCAATCAATCCGGAAAAAAATTTGTGACAAAATTGTCTTAGAAAAGTGTCCAAACGTGTTTCGCGTTAAACGTGAAATTAAAAAAGTTGTGGCGACCAAAATTTATCCCCCCTTTTTGGGTGTGGTTTTTGACTTGTAATTTTTTTAATATTTTAACCACTTAAAAGTGATGTATGGACGACTTGTTGACAATTATATTTCACGCAAGTTTGTCATACACAACTTTCTTGTGAAAGCCATGGTTTCGGAGATATGTTGGTGTCCCATTTTCTTTTGTTTTTAAGATGGAGCCGAGAGGCCATCAGCTGCGACCCCAGGAAATTGAAGTTAAGCTAACTATACCATTGCTCACGCATTGCAATAAAAATGTCTCTGCCTTTTGAAAATGCACGGTGAAACTCCCAATTGACTGGACTAAAAGGGCTGCTATGCAAGACAAAAACCTATCCCTAAGAGTCCCACGGACCTACCTGGCGCATTGTGCATTAAGCCAACTTGTTGGTAAAAAGTTTTTAAAATATAACGGATTTTATGAGAAGCTTTACTTATAAAATTTTCATAGTTTCGCTGTACCATCAAAAAAGTTCTAGTTAGCTTATTATTATTAGCTAAATACATATACAAGATAAATAATGTGCTGAAGAGTATGTAGAATATATTTCTGTTTGTGAAATGAAGCTACTAGAAATTTTAAAGAGTGTCAGTGTTGTATCTGATTTAATCCAAAAATTTCCGTGAAAAATCTGCAAAATATTTATAACTATCCAAAAATCATTTCATATACATATTTCTATCTAGTGTACCTATGTGCTTTCTCTCTTTATTAACTAACGATGAAACGAAGCAAATGCAAATGAGAAGTAGAATACAGATATGTATATGAGCAGATCATTTAGCATGATATTGTACAGTAGGATTTGCGAAAAGAGTTTCTTCTCTGAGTTTTATCCAATCTTCTTTCCAAGAGATGCATTCAAGTTTATGTATTTTCTCAAATTCTTCAGTTATTTGATTTTTTTTCTGATTTCAACGCAAATCTTTTCTAATTTATTGTAAGCCTTTGGTCCAGTCGCCATAGAATGTACTTCAAATTATATTTGTTTACAGATCATAAATTTATTTAGGCTACAACACAGAGCTGTAACGTTCCGCTTACACGAAATGTTTATCAATGTGTGATCAATGTTGTTCAAAACTATTGTTTTTATTGAATTATGTAGCTACAGGCATAATTATAAATGTAAGCAGATCTGCCCACATATCTTTGAAGTGAGTCAAAAGCTTCTGTAGAAAACGTGATTAGTTTGCCTGAAAGTATTCATAAGCAATTCTGAAAGTGACTACGCCGATACTTATTCAATCAGTTTGTGTGCTGGTTATGAAATAAAAAATAAACATAAATAGAAGAAACTAACATAAATTATATGCATATGAACTGTAATATGTTGGACATGTGAGAAAAATAAAAATTGACCTTGCTTTCGGCTTTTTCGGTTTGATATTTATGTATGCCGTCAAAAACACGGAACATTTATTTTAAAAAATTATAAATAAAACTTAATGATTTTTTTTCATATTCACGGGGTTGCCTGTTACAAACAATGAATACTTTTAAAAACTCACTTTGTAAAAATTAACTGCCACATGCAGGGAATCAAGGAAGAGAGGTTATCACAGCGGACAATTTTCTGTCATTTAAGAAAGAACGTAAGGTATAGCAAGACGGTTAGCTGTGAGCTGATGGAAAGAAAGATATCAGAAAAATATCAATATTCAAAAATCCAAAATTTTAGTATCTATTGATTCTTCTTATCTCTTTTAAAGTGCATCATCACTATATCTTTTGGAAAGAATTGTCTACTTGATCAGTACAGTCGATTGCAAGAAGAGGTAAACTTTATGAAAGAATGTAATCCTAGGTTTTGTAGAAAATGTTTCAATCTACTTTACTTTATCGAAAGTTTACTCGTTTTTTGTTTCATCAGAAAAAAATTAATACTCAACTTACGAGTTTATTAAGGCTATGAAAAGGGAAAGCAGCCGAAACACTAGCAAAATTAGCGGGAGGAGAACAAGAAAATAAAAAGTGTACCAGAACAAAAATATCACAACTCATCACAACGTCTATGAGAAAGTAATTTTTATTGGAAATTCTAGAAGGAGGAAATACTAATGAAAAATTATTCTAAGATTTAACACAACTAGAATTTTGATAAGGCTTGCCAGACACTTGCAGCCATCATGTGAAAAAGATGCGGTTTCCAGAAATAAGGCATGCTTAAAAGTCAGCCGACTTTGCCCTAATGTGGATAGTTGTTTGCAGTTATTTCTGAATTCAGCTTGCCTGATAAATGCTCCGTATAGCTGTTACGGTGAGAACTGAGATAGTAAAATATCATTTGGCCTTGACAAAAAAAGTTATTCCATTGATGCATGGATAGAATGATGGTCTTCTATTTAAGGATAGCGGGCTGAAATTTCGTCTCGATTTCCACCAAATCGCACATCGATAAACAATACATATCCTCAATTAATCCACTATGCTGCAGCGTGTTAAGATATCGATCCACTGTTCCTGTATGCAGGCAAACATTCAGGAATTAACATGGTGGTTGATATAGCTGCAAGTGAGAATGATACATGCAATTTTATTTTATGCATTTTTACTGAATATATCTAATGGTATTTTGAAGAGGCATACAACTTTTCAAACAAATAACACACAAGAAAATTATTTAAATGGCCAATTTTTGGGCTTGCAAATTTTTTGACATAGAATCTAATTATTGTTGGCATATGACTGTGGCGACTGAGTTTAGGAAAGCCATCCTGTCGGTCCAATTTTGCATCACTGTTTCCAGCATAGTCAACCTTATTTCGCCAATAATGCGTCGAATGTTGGCTCAAAAGTCATTAATAGTTCCTGGTTTATCAGCATAGAAAAAATGATTTGACATATTCTTACAAAAATTAATCCAATGGAGTCAAATCACATGAACTGGGCGGGCGGTCAGTTCACAGGTCCTTTTCTTGAGATGGCACGCGCTATATGGCATGGTGCTCCATTCTTTTGGAACCATTTGCCTCTTAGACGATTGGCATTAGTGTTGCGAACCAAAAAGTTACGAATCATTTGCCGTTGGTTTCGCCTTCAGATTTGAAAAAGGAAGGACCAAAATGCAAAAATGGTAATTTTGCTTATTTACGAACCCATTGAGTCAGAAATGAGACTCATCGTTGCAAATGATTTGACAGTAAAAATGCGGTGTAGTTTTCAAATCATTTTGAGCCCATTCAACAAGCGTACGACGCAAACGAATGGTCCAACAAATTCAATTGATGCATAAGTTAGATCTTCAAGGGCTTTAGCCCAATATCTTTATCAAAATTTTCCATTTTGTGGACGAACAGAAGCCAAATTGTTGAGAACGTCGTCCAATAGATACATTTGGATCCTCAGTCACACTACTCTTTACACCAGCGATAGCTGCCTTGTTACGCACTGTACGAGCTCGTGTTGGGTGAGCGTTATCGAATAGAGTAGACGTGGACATAAATCTTTCCACCGCATTGCGCACGAGCTGCTCAGATGGACGATTATGATCACCATAAATTGGACGAAGTGCTATATAAGTTTGGCGCACAGAATTTGGGAAATTAATTTCGACTATTTGGACTATTTGGCCAACGTAAACTAAATATTACGTTCAAAAGAAAAGAAACTCGACAGCTACAATGACAAATATCCTTATTAAAAATTTTATACCTTTATAAAAATACCCTATCTATACCAAAAATAACGAATCATTACCTAATAAGACCCACATATGTTGATTCAAATTAAACCCTCTTAAATTGAAATGTTATAATTCTATGCAAGCTCATAGAAAGAAATGGGATAAACTTCTTGTGGGGCAAAAGAAAAGTAAAGTGATTGAACTGTCAGCATTATGGGAAAATGGGAGCATAATTATTTCAAATAGTCTGAACGCCAAGCACATTGCGGGGTAAGATAATGGTTGCAAAAATTTCATTTGATTCGTGGTATTTACTTACTAACTATCATGAAAGAATCTTGTAACATTTTCATTGCACTGTGATAAATGAAAAAAATCAATAAAGCACTAACGAACAAGCAAATTGGCGTAACTTTATCAGTAGCAAAATCTATTGGAGCTGAGTAGGTTGTGGAAATTTGGAAGATAGTTTAAGGGGTTTACCCTCTTCATCATTTTCAAAAAATCGATTTTTTTATTGCATTTTTGGAAAGTATATATATACAAAAATATGATATTAAAATTTTATAAAGATCGGAGCAGTCTATCTTTATTTGTGGGCAACTTTCACTTTGTCACCCGAGCGCGATTCTTCATTAAAAAAAAGTTTTAACCGCGATTTTCTCGAAATAGCTTTTTTCAACGCCGAGTTGATGAAATCTCGGGAACTACCGAACCGATTCTTACCAGACAATCTTTATAACTACAACTATAGTTCGAATAGGGATTTTTTCTAAATTTTATTTGAAATATTTTTTGGGCCAAAAACGTTGAAAAAGCATGTTTTTTCGTATTTTTTCGAAAAATGTCTGCCATTTTGTCAATTTGGCAAAAGTCAAAAATTGCTTTATTCGCGCCGTAGCTATTAACATACTGAGCCTAAAACTATTTGATTTTTTTGTTTCAGACAAACCATCTCGAAAATTTCATCAACAGCGCGCACCCCTCTCGTTTTTTCAACATTTTTTCAACCACCATTTTCATTGATAAAAACTCACACAAATAAATAAAAAAATTTTTTTTTGGGTATTTCGGGAGTGTATTTATTGGGTATAACCCTTTTTTCAATATTTATAATTTAAACCTATCTAAAAATTATTGAAAATAACACAGGTAGACCCCTTAACGTGCACTTTTTACAACCAAGAACCCAAGCAATGACACGATCAAATTAGGATGAGTGGTGTTCTTTCGAATGTCATTTGAAAGAAGCTTACAATTTTTATTTAGTATATTAAACATTTCTTTGCTTCAATTTAAAGAGCATCAATGAGCTTTTCAAGTATTTCAGTTATGAATCTCCTAGGAAGTGATTAAAGTCAAATTAACGTTGAAGAAATAAGTAGTTTTGTAAATTTAAAAATAAATACAGTGCACCTACAAGAAGGAATTATTTCAGTGTCATAAAATGTTCCAGTAAGATTTCCATCACTAGTATAATCTGTCAAAAAAGTGTAAAAAGTAATATTCAATCACATTTCTTTGATCTTGTACTCGAAAGGTTTCTCGATTCGATTTGAAACATATTGAAACTTTGTAGTACCTGTAATACCTATTTCAAACCAGCGCTGTTAATTATCCATCACATAATATATCTGAGGTCTATTTTAACCATATCATATTTAATCTTCAGATAAGTTTTATATGACTCCCTGTAATTGAATTACGCTTTATTAATTGACCTCTTCCACAAAACCAACTTGTGAAGTTCAATTCTACTCGCATGCGAAGTGAATGCAGACCAACTGCAAAAGCGCAACAAATAATAGCCATCAATAAATAATATCATTAAATTAATTTATTGCCATCAAGGTCGTACTGACTCAAACACTTTGGAATGGAAAAAAAAATCCCGAGAAATAAAATATAAAATGCACTAAACCCAGGCATTTATATCGTGCGCCATTACACAAGTGTATTATGACTGTCTGCCATTGGTGGATATTTTGATCTATTAGAAAATTATAAACAAATTAAGATTAGAACAATGAAAATAACCAGACACATATATTCACATACAGTCCGCAATAGTTAATCTTGTTACCTATCGATGAAAACTTTTATTTTGAGGTTTAGAAGATGGTAGTTTGCGGCAGATATCGATGGAAAATTTGTTTTTGCTATGAGCTCTGACGAAGTATGTTATAAAGTAATTATTGATAAAATTTAGAATCTTTTCGATTCTAGTGCTTTTATCTGGCATGCAATTGGTTGCGCTGCTTACTTTGTTACAAGTGAAATATTAATTTATGCTCCCGTATAATTATAACTATTAAGTGGTTTTGATTGTCCAAATAAAAGAATAAAATGAGTGAAATTTAAAATAAATTTTAATTACAAAAAATATAAAAGAATTGTTGTAAGCCAGGTTACGTACATGCTTTTATCTTTGTTCAGCAATATTTATCCCCGTGGAACCACCACCACAAAAACTTTCGCGTGAAAACATGCCGTGGCAACTGAATTTCAAATTAAACCGCATTTCTAGATAAAATACTAACTTTTTTCAAGACAATGGTTCTTAGTACATACTGCTTGATAAGTTCGAATTTATGTTCAAATTTTTCAAAAATCTGTAACAATTTAATGTGACTTCCAAATTTGCATAATCAGTAAAGTCAGTTGACCCCGATATCAAAAATATTACTTGTGCCGATATAAATACATAATTTTATTTCTAGCCTCAACATAAACATCGTTTACTATTTGCAGAAAAATTTAGTTTTTCCGGTTTTTTAATTGCTTTCTTTTGATCAAAGATAAATTTGGCTTGCAGTTTCGGATTCGATTCACCTTATTTGGATGGTAACAGCTTCAATTTCAAGGTAGATCTGTATAAATTAGGACATTTAAAAACAATCAAAATGCTTTATATGTGTTGATGGAGTTCTACGGAAATGTTTTGTGGACGACTCAACAATAGAACTAGAACTAGACCTCTATAGAACGATTAAAGTATTCCAAAACTCTGATGTGTTAGAAGAGTCGATAGCCAGTCAACTAAATAAGAGCACTAACTACTAAATTGTAATGGCGCTTATCATGGTTCGCTCAGAAGCGTTAGCCCCGAACTCCATTCAAGTCGATCTGAAAACCCAGATTACACCGCTCGAACAAGGGAATCCGGTTTGGCAGCTACCCGACCGGTTCTTGCGAGAAAACCGTTATCGGATCGGGAGTTGGGTCGCTGGTGGTAGCCAAAAGAGTCTTGTTCGTGTCGGGGATTTGCGTTGAGTTTTTTTTTGGAAAAGAAGCGTAGGAATAGATTGGTCGCTAAAACCTTGAAGGGTTTCGACCCGGAAAAATTTTGAAAGTGGGAATTAGTGTAGGAAGCTTACAGGGTAGTTATCAAAAAGAAAAGCACGTGTGGTGGAAGTGAATCCTATTATGGAAATAAGTTTTTTTTAGACAAGTACAAGTATGTTCCTATTATTCCTAGTGGAAAAGCAACCAGCACTGCACACGGACGACATACTTGGAACATTAATAATAATTATTATGTTTTGTGAATGGAAGAACCCGGGAATTTGTCGTCGGGAAGGTCATCTTGCATTTTCCAGTCTCACTAAATTTACAACCAACCACAACGTGATCTACTTTGCATAATCTTATATTGGATCTAGCATTAACGTTAGTCTAGTGTTCCTTAAAACGTTTTGCATTATTGAGGCGAAAATCAATAACATCAAGTCCTATTGAAATTTAGGATTTTGTAATCGTAGCCAACCAACCATAGCATAATGTTAATTTGTAATAATGTTCAGGACAAAAAAAAACCAATGAATTTGTGTTAAAAGTTTTCGAACAGACTATTTCGAGTAAATAAGATATGTAATGTTTACGTGGTAAGGAAGTAAATAAAGAATATAAACATAAATATTTTTTTTTGGTTTAAGTTCAGAATTGCCTGCACATTATAATTAGCACGTGGAATGTGGACAAACTCGTCTAATTTCGATTAAAATGCACAAGGATTATTTAAATTAAAAAAAGCAAGTCGCAACATAAGGCGTTAGGTCGTGCACTATGCGAAGTCCCGAAATAAAGGTTAGTCGAGTTAAAGATTCATAATTGATTGACTATTTACTGTAAAACGATTTATTATGCATCGAAAACAAGCACAAAAAATATATATATGGGTTCCCTTCCTCTTTCCTCTACACTATAAAATAAGCAGTGTATAATAAATTCAAATAGAAAAGCAAACTACAAATTCATGTACGGCATTTGCAGAACGTACGAAACCTGAAAACTAATTTTTTCTTGAAATTAAAGCTAAAGTAAGAATAATACACAACTAGAATCAATTCACATGAGAAAGTAAGAATTCATGTCAGTGAACATGTTTACGTCACAGATGATAAATAATAAAAGTAAATTCATTACCAAATAGATATTTCTGAAGTCCTTTATATTATATTTAGTTATTCGATTTATAGAATGTTAAATGAAAAAAATAAACATGGATGAAAAACTTAATCCGTGAGAGTTTCCCTAGGGGTTCTCTCTTCTTCTTGCTTTCGGGAACAGGGTCTCTCCGGCTGCGGTAAGTATTGGTGGTCCCAGTGCGCACAACACAGGCGGACACGCAAGCGCTAGGCCATGGTAGGGTGGGCCCAGGCAGCAATATCTGCGCCTGGCGAGCTCCACTGAAGCTCGTTTTTCTATTTGGGAGTAGTGCGGCCACCCGAAGGATTGTTTTTTTACGCGGTAGTCTTTTGTTTTTTTTGTCTTTTTTTGAGTAGTTTCGGAATTTCTTACGCAGATCAAAGTAAAGTAGAGGAATTTTCTACTCTCGGGTAGGTCTTGAACGCGGTATTATCACGGTATGTGCGCGAGAATTCCTTGGTAAAGTAACGTTGGAGGTATAGCCTCACAAGATGTATAGTATGTTTTGTGTTTTTTGGTAGATTTTTTTGTCGGTATGTAATCGGGCAAATAGATGGCTGAATCGCTGGAAATGAGATTCGGGACTGATGCTAGGGAACGCATCGACGACATTACGCGCTGAACTGAGCTGGCCTGCCAGCAGCCATCACTCCTCTAGCTAGGTAGAGGCCGAACCCGAATTAGTCTGAACGACACAAGGATCCGTTGCCTCGTCCCCGGGAATTAACGTTCATTGCGGTCAACGAGATGAAAGTCTTGTTGCCTAGAAATTTCGTAGCGATATCGTTCGCTAAGCACTCAATTTCATTACAAAATAAACAATGTTGAATTTACTACTAATATTTCATTTAAATTATATATTGATGTTTCTACCTTACATAATTTTTGAAATGATTCAAGATGAATCATTTTCGTAAAAAATATTTGAAAGTTTTTCAATAAAAACCGAAAATAACTTCAATAGTGCATATAGAATTTCTTTAGTCAATTAAAACCTACACCAAGACGATACGAAGTATCTCCACCGCAGTCTTTCTCTATAATATATATTAGGTAACTTCAATCAAAACCACGACAATAGATGCATTTTTATAATGGCCTATTAAAATTCCTAAGTCACATTTGATTTAGGTATGTCAAATAATGCCCCGAAGCGAAACATTTCATTATATCGAACTAATAAACATCAAATTTACATTAAAAACGCCCACATGACACCAAAACTCGTCAATTCAAATGGCCATTGTTGAAATTGAGGTGGACATTCACTCAGCCCGTGATAGAATTCAATAATCGAAAATTGGATCCTCTTCCTGCTAATGGTTAGCTCATATTTCTCGGTTATTTATTGAAAGTTTATCACCTTGCGGGGAAATTTATCAAAGATCTCGACAAATGTTTTGTGAATAATCTGAGGTTTAGATAGTTTTATGTGAAATGAGATGTGGTAGTTTTTCAGTTAACATGGTTGGAATCTTTAAAATGTTGCGGAAATTCTTTTGATTTCATGGAAAAATGTTGGTGCAAATACGATTTCAATCTTTTGATAGCAAATAGATCATGAAAAGATATCATTTATGTTGTTTTATGTGACCCAAATTTCCGAAAATACGAAATCCTTGAAGTTTCGTTCATGTCTCGCACGTACTTGTTCCCCAAGAGGTATTATAACAACAACTACCCTAACCACCCCCAAAAACATTCACATTTTGGAAGCAATTGGGTGCGATGGTAATCGTAACCTTTCACACCAAATATTTAAAATCGCATATCCTAACGCGGTAGTTATCTGACCCGAGGCCGCCAAAGTGTTCTGATAAATCGCACTAATATTCAAATCTGACCGTGGATCCGAATGTCCGGCCGTTAATCATCCGAAATGATCCTCCCAAAGATCTTTTACACCCTATCGGCACGATCAATCTTTGATTTGCATATTCATCGCTGCAACATGATGTTCTTATTGTCTGCTAGGGTACCCGTAGTGCATTCTAGCCGCGTTCGGCATTCTCCAGACCAGGACGACGTTCTAAACATGTCAACTTGAGCGATGCAAGAACTAGTCAAGGCGACTCGCACGTTGCATCTGAAAGAAAAGATACAAAGATACGGCGGATTGGAGCCCTTGATGGAGTGGGCAGGTTGGATTAATGTATTGGAGCTGATATGGAGCTTTGCATCTTTTTGTCACTTAGATTTTCCTTGGAAATAATTAATTCATGTAAGGTTCACAAAACGATGATGATGGAGTGATTGAATCAGGTTGCAATCGGTTTTAAAATAAAATTCTATGATTTTAAGAAGATCTTTATTGTGCACTCATCTGTGTACTCATCAGTACTCATTTTCTGTTGGTCACTTTGTAACTTCACCTTGGATGGGGAAAACAAAGTGTTAAATTTTTTTAAAAGATGTTATCTATGTTTTAGCTTCAAGAAACACAATCAGCGCTAATAAATTTGTATAGAAAATTTTAATGCAACTTCCTTTTTAAAAATCAGTTCTGTAAGTTTGGAGAAGTATTTCAACATTCACAAATTACAAAAGGATGAATTTGATGATTCACTTATTTACGACCATGCCTTTCAATTAGTTGCGATTTTTTTATATTGATAAATTTGGATATTATTATACTTCGCGGATAAAAATAATTATACAAAGCAGTTGAAGTATAATGAGCTTTATCAATCAATAAGCCTAACCGTGGTCGTGCTGTCTGGTGGCGGATGGTAAATGACAGCACCTGAAGAGGATGCCATCCGGCACTCCGAAACCACGCTTCCGATTCTAACCCATGCTAAATAACTAATATCAAAAGGATGCTCTGAACATCGCGAATGAGGCGAACGAATTACTGTATGGACCTGGAATCGACGACTCGATGTAAGTCGCTAAAAAATAACTTCAATTCATAAAATCGCGGTAAAAAAAAACTTAAAACGCGTTTTTCTCGGAACGTTGTTTTTTCGCGCGGTTGGCACGATTTTTCGTGAACGAATCAACCGATTTTGCTGAAACTTTGCACAATTTCTCTTTATAGTATTGACTCATCCTTGAAATATGGGATTCTTATTTTGTCGACTCGTTTTTGTTTTATACGAAAAAAATATTTTAAAAACGATAAGAATCAAAAAAATGTTAAAAAAATATGAGACGAAAATTCATTCAAACCCATTTCAAAACTTTAAATTTAATTTTTTTTTCAATTTCGTCGTTCCAGCACGAGCAAAAGGCATAAACTATAAGAAAAAATTTGAAGTTTTGATTTGAGATTAACCTGCACCGAAATATTCTGCCTACCGCAAAAAAAAATGGTTGGACGAGAAAAACTGCAGAAAAATTGACAATTTTCAATGTTTTTAGCTGAATTTTTTCTACAACTTCTTGAAATGCTAAACTTAGATGTGTGTAAATTTTAAATGAATCAGATTTTTGGTTTTTAAGGGGGATAGCCACTGTGATGGCCGAAAAATTAGTGATTTTTAAATTTTTTTGACCGAGTAAGTAGAGGAATTTTTGGATCGGGTTTTTTATGTTATTAAGTACACATCTAATAATTTTTCCGCAAATTTATATTAAAAAATATTAAATAGTAAACGATGCCGTAGCGCCTGAAAAAAATTCCCCCTCCATGGTCGCATCGATTTTTTAAAAGCCGGTACTTTAAAGAAAATAAAAAATAAAAAAATTTTTTTGTAATCTGTATGAATGTAGTTATCGTTGTACGTAACCGATATTTATTATTTTGATTTTTCACAAAATGGTGACCGAATGACAATATTTTAATTTTTTCGACTGTTTTTTTTTGGTTTTCAAATAATTTCAAAAATAGTAAAACACAAAAACTTTCATATCGGCTACGCTTAACCTTAACCACTACTAAGCCGAACAAAACAAAAACAAAAAATTAGACATCGGTTAATAATTGTTCGAGTTATTGATGCGACCAGTTCCAAAAAAGTCGTTACGAGAAAAATGCGTTTAAAGATTTTAGTCCATTTCTCTCGTAATGAAATCAAGTATAAAAAAAAAAAAAATTTTCATACCTATATTAAACTATTGAGACCTGGACCATATGACGGTTCTTCCCCTTCATCTCCAGGGGTCTTGTTGACTTTCTTAATTTTTTTATTAACTTTTTCGATGCGATACTGAGCAGCTGATCGGCCTACCTGCTCTCACTACAATCATTGTAACTTAGTCAATTTTTGAAATTTTGACTTGCAACTTTGTACACATATTTTTGAACATATAAACTTTGATTTAAAACAAAATTTATTTTTTATTTATTTTAACTCATCACCCCCTTAAAATACAAGTTTTTAAAAAAGTTTTTTTTTCTTCCTTCAAGACCTATGTAACCCCTTAAATGAAGACGGATGGTTTTCTGGCATATTCTTCTTGAATGTAGGCCAAATAATTCAACCGCTTTCCAAGTCCATTAGTTGATACACTGACTACGTTCCAGACTGTACTATCCACATTGCTGACTCTTTGAAATCTACGAATCTAATAAACTTTAAATACATTTTAAATTAGTCTACTATTATTTTATATTGACTCAAATAATTTCAGACGGCAGAATTTTCCACACAATTTTGTTTTACAAAGATTATAGTACAAAAACGCATATGGAACAGAAGAGGTCGTGTCCATTTCGATGACTTAAATCCCCTGAGATTTTATCATATGTGTTATCAGCCATCCAGGTTAAGTGTGTTTCATCGGCTTACATACCAAAATTTTCAGTTTATTTGATTCACAAAATTATTCCTCCCATTTAATTTTTTTGAAATTTTGGAAGTATCGGTATGAATATGGAATGTAACTGCTCTTCTTTAACTATTCCTTTTGAGTCCAGCTAAAAGATTTGTTGAATTTTTCAAGTATATTAATATCAGAATCTTTTGATATAAGAAAACAATATTTTACTAAGAATTGAACCATCAGCGACGTTATTAATTATTGCTTTTCACTGTTTATTATTGAATTATATGAGTAAGGTTTAAAAAATTAGAATCATACTCCGAACTTCGTAATCAAGAGTTTCAATTTAATGGTTTTCAACTAATTAAAATCAAACCTCCTTTACCTTGAAGCTCGGTTAAATGACTTATAGTATTTGTTTGAATTGTCAAGATAAATGTATGGAATGTGATGTAGAAAATCAAAGAAAGTTTCACCATGGGAACATTTTATTCAGCTCGTTTGCGCACCAGGACATTTTCACGACCTTACCTGGTCTTATTCTGAGAAACTAGTTACTGCACTAGAAAAAGTGACTCCCTCGCTCATACAACACCAATTAACCTTTTGAACAAGGCAAATCTTTTGATTAAATACTTAGCCTAATCCCGAATAGTACTGACATCAAGAGCTCATTTGGATAATAAAGATGAGTAAAAGGCCCCAATGCGATTTACAACCAAGTCACCGATTCTGCGTAGCCTTCACTAGTGAACTCAGTGCTGAGCTTGCTTCTTGCAACATTTTATATATGTATACCTAATTGGCTTGCAAATGGGCTCGAGTTTGCCTTATCTCGGAATGTATATCTCAATTTTTGGTTCCTTAAGTACCTGTTGCATACACGAGTGGCTTTTCTAGAGCTGCATACCAAGCATGAAGATCACCTTGTTCCGCCGTACGTGCAGTTGCGACAAATTGCATTTTGTTTATTACCCACAAACTACTTCGGTGACATGAAAAACAGTCTGTCCTCAAAGTTAGTGGCGAGCACAGAATTACGGGAATACCATTTTTTTCTTAGTATAGAAGTTTTCCCATAGATATGTTGGACAGAATTAAAAGAACAGGACTATCCAATTATTTTAAGGTGGAGTTAGATGTATAGTCCAGCAATAGTTCATATCGAATTCTTCACTGATCAATGGTAAATTGTTCTGTAAGAACGGATTAGGTAAAGTAATGAAGACGTTGTGAAAAATCGTATTCCCTGAAATACGGTTTCTTTCATAGGGAAATTTATATCAGCATCGTTTTCTCAACACATTGTGCGCTAACACATCACTGATAAATCGCAAAATACATGAAGACGAACGACGACAAATGCAGATTACCAGCCATGCCATCGCCAACTTCACGTCTTGTTCTTTATCTCCAATAAATTAACCTCCATTGGAGATCGCCGGCGAAATGGGTGGAAAATTGAAGCAACTGTTGTACGACACACGATAAATAATTGATCATGTACTCACGGCGATCATACATGCCTGACCATGTGCAGATCGTGCTACGTATAAGCTCGCGCATGGATTAGTTTCGTCCCCTGTCGCAACCATGCGAGGATTCCTATTCATCTTTACCGGCGCACACGCGTCTCACAAGATATGTTACCTTTAATTTGCTTGCTTCCTGCAAAGATACACTGCTGATCTAGGTAGGCAGTTCTAATCGGGAAAAGATCTAGTTCGTCCTTACAATTCATTTAAGGGAAACTTGATATGGTATTTGTGGTTATTCAGCGGAAAACTCATTGGAGACTTAATTTATGGCTATAGTTTCATGGTGAGCTTATTCGAAGTGATATTAATATCCTTAGATGTTTTATTGATTGAAATTTTTGGGCCTATGAAGAAGAATAGACTCTGTACGAGATAATATTGCCGATTCAATTTTGCATTGTACACCTTTTGTAGTCAATTTTTTTAAAGAACTTTATTTTCTCAGAGACATAAAGTAACTTGTTCCTTTATTATCTCAAAAATACTTGAATGTAGATAGCTTTTCGGCAATAGATAAACATAGTAAAAAATAGGGCCTAATAATTTTTTTCCAAATATTGATGAATACGTCCCCGTGGTAGGACAATTACTGGCAGATGTTGATAAGCTTTACTGCAGACCAGGAAGTATATACTAAATCCGAAAGTCACCCATCTATGTAATAAATTTAGCATAAGTGCAAGTGACTCATGAAGAAAATGTGTAAATTATCTCGATTCGAAAGAGATGATTTTTCTAACTCAAATTAGTTCTACGTAAAGCAGGAAAGGCTCGATTCCATTTTAGATAAACGCAACCTTCAGTTATGTGGCCATAGTACGAACAACTAATTCATACCAAAAGTAAATGCAGATATGACAAAGGTATATAATATAGGAAGAGATACAACAATCAATAATTGTTACTATGACCTTCCTTGTGTGATATATCATTAAAAATAATACTTTTTAAAATTCTTCATAATAAATATTGCAAACTAGTCTTCATATAACTCACAGTTTCTGCTACAGCAAAAAAAATAGTCAAAAATTTCGTCTTTCGTCTTTTTGAAGTAATCTTTGCATGTTTGATTTCTGTTTTTCCTATGAAGTTAAAGTGTATGGTTGCTACTTCAGAAATGTTTTGTGAATTTTTTTCGAGGATCTTTACAAATGATATCTCTAAAAGAATTGTGTAGATTTTTTTTCAAAAGGTCGCGTTCCAAAAAATTCAGGTCAATTTTTTCGAACGCTTAGGGTACATTTTGCTATCACATTTTAATGAAATTTTTCTTCGGAAATTTTTATAATGATCTAATCAAAATAATCTTGTCATAGTTTTCTTACGCAAATTTTTTGTAAGTATTTACTCTTATTTTATAGAACAATTTATGATTTGAATATTTTGTGTTGAAAAGCATTTAAAGAAAACATTATCATTGAGTTTTTTAAAAATTTGTCGGTTTTTTAAAGAAATTCTGGGGTTATTTATTAGAAACTGGTAAATGGAGTGATTAACTAACAACTTTTTGCCTCAAGCTATTTGATAAGCTTTCAATGTCCGAATTTTTTTTGCTTGGACAGAAAATAGTCAATTTTCCTTGGAAATAGTGACGTAAATTTTTTTAATCAATCAAAGTGATTTGGGATATTCTATTGAATTTTTTTTCACAGAAATGTTTTACTTAAAATGTTTATTGTCGTGGAAAATTTTACAGGAATTTTCAAGTTGAAGTTTTTTCTTGTGAATGATTTTCACTAATTTTATTCATTCCAATCGATCCGTAAGATTTTCGGTGACAGTAATTTTTAAAAGTATTTTTCAAAATATTCATTTTCTATTAACTTCCCAGTATATGGGAAGTTCTTGTAATCGCCTTGAAAATCGAAATTGAGATTTTCAACATTTCGTCACGTTTTGAGGTCTTTAGAGTATATTTTAAGTGTTTTTAGAAAGAAGTATAATCGACGCGTCTTAACATTTTCATGATGTTTTTTAGTTTCGAAAAAATCGTTGGAGCCGTTTTTTAATTGAAAAAAAAAAATGGAAAAATTTCGGGTTTTTTCTTAAAAAAATAATTTTTTAACCAGATTTCCACAACAGGGTAATAAATGTTTATAAAATGTATAAATTGTTACAGATTTTAAGAGAAACCGTGAATTGAGGGCTTGGGGATCGGTGGATTGGGGGATTGTGGGATCGAGGGATTGGGAGGATTGTGGGATCGGGAGGATTTGGGGGATCGAGGGATCGAGGGATCGGGGGATCGAGGCATTGAGGGATTGAGGGATCGAGGATTGGGGTTCGAGTGATCAAGCGAACGAGAGATCGGGGATTGGGATTGGAGGATCGGGGATAGAGGGATTGGGGATTGGTGGATCGGGGGATTGGTGGATTGAGGGATTGGTGGGTTGAGGGTTTGGTGGATCGAGGGATCGGGGGATTGAGGGATCGAAGGATCGCGGGATTGGAGATTGGGGATCGAGTGATGGAGGGAACGAGAGATCAGGGATTGAGGAATTGGGGATTGGATGATCGGGAGATCAGGAGGATTGGAAGATTGAGGGATCGGTTGATTGGAAGATTGAGAGATCGGAAAGATTGGGCGATTTGGTGGATCGGGGATTCAAAGTAGTATTATTTTTATAATTATTATTGTGTTTAGTATTTATGTACATAGATATTACTGGAAAGTTGACCGTGTGGACTTTAAGGGTCGCACCTCACGGCTTGTTTTCATAATTATTATTGTGTTTAGTATTCTTAATATTAATGTAGATATTACTGGAAGGTTAACCGTGTGGACCTCAAGGGTCGCACCTCGCGGCTTGTTTTCAAATCCATTTGAAATAAACTGCAGCTTATAAGCTTAAAAATTGTATACCTAATCTTCGTTGTTCAGTAAATTTATCGCCTTAAGCGAACAATAGTGATTTTTTTTTGTGTTTTTGAAAGAACGTATGAGAATTCTAAGCCAAATAAAGTATTTTGACGCGTTTTTGGTTGGTTTGATCCATGTTAATGTAGACTCTGAATAGTTGCCATAATTTTCTTGATATTCTCCATAGTTTGCCTTGACTTTAAGACGTGTACCTAAGCTACTAGTGATGATGATATATTAGTCAATTTTCTTTGTGAGTCTAACATCGTATAAGGTTAAAATAGCAATTAAAACAATACCAATTGGAGAAAGTGACTCCTTAGTCCTTTTAATTTAAATTGTTTCCAACTAAATTTTATACTACAATGATGAGTTCATCTTAAACTCTAATGACTTTATTTTATTTTGAGCATCCGTTTAACTGCGAACTACGAACACTCATGCATTCACCGTATCCTTAAATCACTGTTACATTAGCTTCGCGGCGTCTCTTGGTTAAATACTAATTGGAATCTCAAATTGCCACAATTACTATTTATCTATCGTGTTGTTGGCTAACAAGAAAGTAGTCATCTTCCTCTTCATAATCGAACTACTCGCTAATCTTAATTGATATCTGTAATGAGACTTTTTTTTCAAATTACAGGTTGTTATTTATTTCAATAGGCAATCGGAGTCGAGAATGGGCGTCAGCATAATTTAAAATAATATCTAGAGGGGTTGGATCATCGAAACGTAAAATGGAATTCATTCGAAACCGATAAGAAGACCGGCTCTAAAACTGATTTCGTTGGGTTAGTGTCCACTAAATATTTTTGAATGAATAGGAATACTGATGTGAAATTTTCTTTCAAAAATTGCAAATAAGTTATTGTTTTGAGATGCTTAACAACTCATTTAATGGGTGATATTATTCATTTAAACCGAAATCAATATGTCAATGTATTGTTCGTTTCGCATAAATGCAATAAACTTCATCAAATAGACATTAAATGCACCTCATAATTGTGAACAGTTGAGTAATTGCAACCGCTTAGGCGTTCGTAGCTTGGTCTACAGACAGCCGGAGGAAGAAGTCTGCAGGTTTAAGTACCAAACTGAGTACTAGTATGATTCCAGACCACCATATGTCGTGCGATAAAAACCTCAATCAGACAGTCTAATGCAGTTGGTCTGTCCGCCAAAGAACCATCATCTCGAAAGATTTATTTCACATGCCATTCGGCATCGATAAATTCCCAATTCGATTGAGTTCCTTAACATTTGATCAGGACATTAAATGAATTTTTACGGTTGTGGCGTAAAATTTCATAGTTTCGATATCGATTTTATTGTTTCGCTTCTGAAATCATTATAGGATTGGATATGGAATTAGTTCGCTTGATAAATGCTGATAATTGCTGAAATTGCGTTCTCACCACACGTGATCTTGAAGATAGTGTGATTTGCATTTGAGTTAATTAAATTAAAGTTAGAAATATGATACGACTTTCTTATCTTTGCTTGACCTTCAGTTCTAAATCACCAAATGTTTTGGTGTATAAATCTACGGTGTAAAAACTTAATTGAAAAATATTTAATGGTTTCATTTACTTTTCCCGAAAAAGCAATCAAATTGCATGTGAAAAATATACTGCACGTGATGATGTTAACAACCAGTGCCACTGATAGCATTTCTGGTCTATTTTTGACTGAATTTTAGATAATTTCGTGATTACTGATGTAAGCTGACGCGGACATCCTCGATGCAAGATTTCCAACGTGTTGTCCATAGTCCTTTTGACTTGTGGTGATCCATCGTTTGCAATTTAAAAAATATTTGCGTATCCCAAGAGTTCTTAGTAAACAAAATACGCAGAAATCAATGACAAACTTAATTTGAAGATTTTTGAATATTTGATTTTTATGAATATTTTGAATTTCGTGCCTCGTAATAATGAAGAATTTGTTAAAAATCAGCGTGAAGCGTCATGAAAAGTGAAGAACATTCATAAGTTTACTAGTTGAAGCACTTTCCATCAACTAACCAATTTTTCCAAAAACTCTTGTGTGTCCTTAGAAAAAAATACAAAAATTAACATATTGGTTTTAAATCTTAGATAATTGTGCAACTTAGTTTTAACAAATTCAGTGCAAGTACGACATTATTAGGATATGTTCTTTAACCTTATTTAATTCGGAGCATAGCGAATATACTTAATGCTCGATTAACACAGCAAAAAGTATTTTCTCGTACTTTTATTTAAATTTGTTTTATGAATATAGCCTCGAAAGTAAGATTTACTTAAGATGGACAATTAAGGAATGTATCGGGAAAAATTTACCTTTATAATTATGTCTCTAAAAGTGGTATTATTTGCTTCATCGAACTAGTTTTTTCTTAACTAACATTTATATACAAATTCAATGAATTTTCAATTCAAGGAAAACAATTTCGGACCTTTCCGTTAACTCCACGCATTAGGTTCCGTACAACGGTGTCATCGACCATCTTATATGCGTTTCTCCACTTATTTTGAAAATCATTTTTGGTTTTAGCAATTTTGTTTGTTTTCTTTAATGTATATTTTCATTTTAGCCCAATATCTTTCGATTGGTCGAAGTTCTGGGCAGGCTGGAGGATGGGTTAGCTGCTTTTGGTACCGCGGAGATGTTGTCCTCATACCATTTCATTGCTGATCGACCATAATGACTTGTCGCTAAATCTGGCCAAAATGCTACAGATGCGTCGTGCTTCTCAACAAATGGTTTTAGTTGCTTCTCTAAACACTATTCTATGTATGTATATTGCTAAGTTGATGGTACCCTTTGCTAGAACTTCCTCTGATCTGAGACCATATCGACATATTGTCTGCCAAATCATATACCACTTGGGAAATTTGGTGCCTATTTTTGGTTTTATGTTTTGGGCTAACACCACCCTTTGATCCTGCTGTATAGAAGTCCTGACCAGGCAACTGTGCGAAATCGGTCTTCACGTATGTTTTATCGTTCAACAAAACACAATCGAATTTGGTCAGGTAATCCTTGTATAGCTTTCGAGCCCGATTTTTCGCTTCTTTCTCCTTTTCCGATTTTTCGATCGGGTTCTTTTTGGACTTTATATGATTTAAGATTATAATGCTTCCTAATCCTCTGAATCATGGCGTTCGATGTTTGCACTTTTTGAACCATATCTCGAGTGGATGGGCTCTGCAAAAATTTCCTCTTTACCTTTCGGCTTAAATTTGTATCGGATGGAACTTTTTTTCTACTTGATCCAGACTTTCTAGCAGCAGGTAGGCCCGTTTTGTACTTTATAATTGTCCATTTCACTGTTGCAATCGACGAATTGGTCTCCTTTGCTAGTACCGAATATTTACGAATGGGATTTTCCAGGTATTTGCACACAATTAAGCTACGCACTTTTCTTTATTTGATGACATCTTTGCAAGAGCGATCGTACAATACGAATGGATTAGGCATTCTTTCTTGTCGCATTTTATAGCTAATTTTGCATACCTGATGAAGGCTTTAACTTATCCCATACAGGTGCTATGCAGGAAAAATTGAAGGTCATTTTTTTCCGATACAGTCCTTATTTCTTGGCTTAATTTGACCTATTTTTCTTACACAATTTCATATCAAATTGGAATTTTATTCTCCATTCTATTCTTTGAACTATTTTATCACTGATAACTGTTGACAAAATGAGTCTTTTCAATAACTCTCAAAATTTATCTACCAACTCCTCCATGATCCTTTCATGTTTCAAAGCATTTTTCTGTTATTGTTTCTCTGACACGTTCGAAAACGCATTTAGAATTACTTGAAGATGTTATCCAATTGAGTTTTCTGACTCATCTAATGCACGGGCCTCCTAAATGTATTTCTTAGATATAGCATTGAAAACATGAGAGTAGAATTTGGGTAATCAGTACCACATGCTTTTATCCCACAGAGGCCACTTTCAGTTTCCACTACTTTCAATTCTAAATTAAATTTTCATGTAGTCTAAACTTGCATGACCTTCTTCACATACCCCAATGAAATCTGAACTATTTCTTCGGCATGATTCTATCAAAGCCCTCGATCATTCACCTGCAATATGGTTGCATCTACATAGTTGAGGTTCGTAAAGCCTCGAAACAAACTAACTGACATCGCTCCAAAACTTTCGGGTACAGAAAATCTTATCTGAACTGGATTCGTTTTTATTGAAATACCTATGCATCTGACAGATACTACCAATTTGTAACTGATCTCCTGGAATGGTAGGATCAAGATCACAACACAACTAATCCAATATTAATTCCAACGAAAACACTTCAATCAATATTAGTAGCTTGGACAGATTTCTTGTTGGCTTCTCGGGTCGACGAGGACGATATGTTAATGTACGAGGCGAAATAGGAATGGGTTCCTATTGAGATATCAATCCCGTGAGTTGCAAGCAGCTGAAAAACAAATGATCTGCGATGCTATCAGTTGGAAATCTAATTAATGATGTTCTAAGTTCACTCCATATTCTTTTGGGGCTTTCGATAACCATCACTTTCCGTTTCATATGTGCACACATGTGAGCGTAGTGTGTCGACTAGGTGCCGAGGAATATCACATTTCGGGCTATTTTTTCTCAAAGTGGGTTCTCTAGGAAAGTACGATTCCTGACTTTGTTTGTTCTTTTTGAAAAAACGACGCCTGATTTGATTCATTTGACATATTGCATTGCATAAACGTGGATCTTTGGAAGTTAGATATAAAGTGCGTGAAGCTAGTCTCCAAACCATCCAACTGACTACAATTATGAGTTCCTCAAATTATAATTGAAATTTAGATAGTTTTATAAAATTTAAATTGAGTTAAAATTTTATTAAGGTTAACTATTTTATTTTGCAACTGATGATAGTACTACCATCAAATTTTATCTAATCGTCATTGTTGTTTAAAAATGAGCTCTAGATTATCCAATACCCAAGTCTTTTTTATTATTAATGTTATTCTTATCATTACTATTATACTTATTAAATTATCGCATCGTTATCGGGACACATTACGTATGGAAAGTTTCATAAGAATCGACCAAGATGAAGTACAAAATCGATCGCAAAACGATGTAAAGTTAAATCAAACGTATTGAAAATGAATTTCATGAACCAGCTTAAGGCACATATTCACCTTAGTGTAGAAATAAAATCAATTTTACGAAAATTTTATTATTTATTTAAATATTGTTTATCTGAAACGTCGTTGTTTATTTCACACACATTTCTAAACCTGAAGCACCTGTAATTTTTCACGAGGTGAATAGTCTTGCGTGGCACTCGCTCGCAAAGAGGGGCGTGGTAATTTATTTGGGTGCTAGTCACTTTGTTTTAAAAGAAATAATCACTCCACTTCAGTTTAACAAAATATAATCAAATCACAAATAAGAAAGGAACTGAGTTTTACACATTTCATATTAAGATTAGAAAAAGAAAAACATTCAGTACATGCATCGCTCCTTAACTACTATCTTGTCTACTCTTTTGCTACTTTTTCGATGCTTTGCAAAAATTCTTCAATTATTTTCATGGCAACATCGTCAAATCTTCAAGTTTCATCTTAAAACCCACGGTCATTGTTGCATCATTTTATTATCCCTCCAACATGTACATAATACTCCAACAATTTTGTTTAACTTCAACAATTTCGTTAAACGCCATCTTTTGACTATCGTCCAGTCGCAAACGATTTTTGTTCTGTCTGTTGTTTAAAATCCCACCGTATAAAGGGAAGGGGAAATAACCATCAATAATTGCTGGTCACCAGGCTTGATCTTTTTTTTTTGGAAAACACTTACCTATTGTCCAAAATTCCACCGTACAAAGGATGGCGAGTGGCATCAGTTACTCGCTTTTCTTAACTATGAAATGGCGCCCGAAAAGCTTCGTTTGGGATGAAAGGCAGCTGTTATCTTCATTTCTGTAAGCATTCTTTGGTGTTGATGGATAGTTTTCTTTGGGGTGTTGCTGTTATTCGCTCACCCCCTCCCCCTCTTGGGTGTATATCAACACTTCATCATTTGCTCCTTATACATGTACACTGCGCGACAATAGGATAGGTTCGGTAATTTTGTTGCGTCTGCAGGTCATACAATGCAAGGTAATCCGAATTTGGTATTTTTTCATAATTAGGGTCTGCACTACCGTAACAAATTTGCGCAAATTCGTTCGAAAAATTCCTGGAAAATAACGGGTAATTCCCCAATTGTAGAATTGAAGTAACAGTTACGGTAATGCAGACCCTAATTATGAAAAATACCAAATTCGGTTTACCTAGCATTGTATGACCTGCAGGCGCAACAAAATTGCCGAACCTATCCTATTGTCGCGCAGTGTATATGTTTATTGTATTTCTATCGACCATTGCTTCATGCTGTTGCTCCCGATATCTTCGCGGTCCCGAACTTATCTTTATCTCTGGAAGTTGCTCAATAAAAGTGAATAATTCATTTTACTGCGTACAATATTCAAATACAGTTCCACTAATCTAATTTCAAACATGTCTCTACTCTACGAGTCTCATTGGAGTAGTTTCATGTTATCAAAGATAGTCACTAATGCTGGTTGGTTATTGTTAGCCGAGGTAATTTCAGAAAGCATTGTGTAATTTTTCACTCAGAAGAAAATTATTCAAGGCGTCTTTTTAATTTTGACTAGCCGTGATGAGTTGAGAACATAAAATTGTGCTCTCTAACTAGCCATCTAAATTCTTCTACAGCGTTTGCAGGGTTTGTTTTAAAACAACTACAATTGCGACATGGCACTTGAATCATCCAGGAATTGATTGAACATAATGTAAGAATTTTTTTTAATGTTTTATTTGTTTTTTTTTGCAAATCTCTACAGAAAACTTCAAATTAAGTTTCCTAAATTAAAAGCCATACTATCTTGAATACAAATAAACCAATATACATAATTTCACACCATGTTTTCAATCGTATAATCTAGCTGTTAACGTAGAGCTTACAACAAAAAAAATCAATGGATTTTTTTATAACTAATTAAAGGCTGATTGTGATAGTAAAAGATAATGTGATGGAAACTAGTTTTATTTCAGAGTTTTTGAAGTGTGCTTCAAGGAATCACCAGATTTTGAACATTGATCATATTACAGACTTTTTGAAACTCTCCTCCTAATAAGGATACCGAGGTCACCCAAAGAAAAGTTAATATTGTTGGTTAACGAACTGTAGTCGAAAACATATTACTGTACAATCAGTTTTCCATGCATAATTGAGATATTATCTTCAACAAATAACTCGCAAAATTGAATTGATTTTCCTAGAGCCATCCATCAAAGTTTTCCACATTCCCTTGCCATCCCAGATGCATTCGTTTTCAATATGCAACGGATATGACAGTCGATAGGATAGATAATCACATCAAAGTAGTTGCAATCTAATCACCGTGCAAAAAGGACAATTTCCGGTCTAGTCATTTGCGAGAAGCGGAAAATGTCCACGGAGGACACTATCCTGAACTCGGAGGTCGCATGGTATCGTATCGCATCTATCAGGCGGCTCGTTTCATCCTCGGCGAACCCACCTCTTGCCAAAGAGGATTCCCTGGCCGTGATGAATTTATTAGGAGTAATTGTAATTGTAAAGGATCTACCGCGTGAATAGCAAAACCAACTCTGTCCCGACAAACAATGAGCGGGCGAACAATCGACCCAATCGGGCGGAGGCAACGCGATTGCCAATGTCCACCTTGAGGCGGAGGACAACAGGCGGAGGACAGCCAGTTTGGTCCGTTTACCGAGCAATTCGTCACAGATGCTCGATAAATCAATCAAAACATCCGATGGAGGACACCGGACCCGTGCGCTCCTCCATTCGCCGAACAACATCTTGTTCGACACTCGATGGCGGGAACTTTTGAATTTATGCAGAATGCAGAATGTGTGATCAATCAATTGGCCGTGCAGTGGGCATTTATTTATGTGGCTGTATTACATTGTTCATAAGTTTTATTTTTGGCAGAAGCCTGGAGGAGGTGATTGCGTATGCAGATGGCGGAGCCGAGTTGTATAATGGATGCGAACAATTCTTGGTGTGCGGTCATCGGAAAGTGATGGATAATGAAGCAATTTGCGGAGAGCAGCGATTTATTGGTCAATTCGAAGAAATCTGGAGCGAATTTTTTGATTCGCTAAAATAATTTGAATTTTGAGTTAGCCTGCCTTTGGAATATGGTCTTGTTGGTTAGTGAACTCATATCTAAGCGCTAAAATATTCTTTGTGTTCTCGTGCTTAATGGTAAATAGATTTGAACCGAAATATATTTCGACTATTCCTGTAGATTAACTATTTGTAGCAAATACGGCCTTAAGGGGGGAAATTACATTAGACGGTTCAAAAATCAATTTTTTTTATTGCAGAAATCAAAAGTTTAGCTATTCAAGAGTAGTTTGACACCGATTCTTATATTTTCGGAGCAAGAAACGAAGCACGCTCGAGTATACCGCAGCGATCGCAGACAAGCTGGGCAAATTTTTGACCGATCTTCAAAAATCAAAGATGTTTTGAATTCTTATTATATTAACTTCTAACTGAACCTGAAATAGGGATAAAAAAATTTGATTTAGAGCTTTTTTATGACAAAAGCAAAATTTCAATTTTTCTTCAGACACATCTAAAATTTTCAATTTTCTACATTTATCTAAGAACTGAAAAATTTGCTTGGAATGCTTTCACAGTAAAATTGTGGACTGCAGCATGCACGGCAATGAGAGACTCGGACGACGAACCTACATGAAAACAGCTTCTAACTTCGCGAATTTTAATGAATCATTTGAACAAATTATGAGATGCAGTTCAAAATATGAATAAAATAGCATATCAATTTAAATTAGTTCTAATTATTTCTTCTCTTTTAAAAAATTCACGAAAAAAACTCCAAAATAGACCTCCTATAGTGATTTCCTCCCTTAAGTGCAGAGATACGTTTTTTATCCAACGACCCTATCCACAGTATAGTAGGTGATAAAGCTCAAATACTCCCACAAACCACAAATTTATTTATATTAATGTTTCTTTGTCGATGAGACTATTATTTACAGTAAATCATGCAAAGATGATGTAACACTTTGAACGAAACAGAATTTTGACTCATTTAGTGGCAAGGAGTGAATTTTTTCCCATGATGTTAACGAGTTGAAAATCACTTTTTCATCTCTACGTTCGAATAGACATTACACTGTGTTTTACATAAACCTGTTGCTAATTATATCTCTGTTTTATCTCTTAAACTTGGGTACTTTGTAAATAAATGCCTGCATTTTATACGCATGTTACACGTTTAGTCCTGATGTATAGTACCTTTCGATTCTTGGGAGATAAAGCGTCATATCAATATGAGTGCCATATATAAAAGCCGCTTTGAGGCAGTGTTCTTGGTAAGTCATCCAGAAGGATCAAGAATGAGCTCCGCGCCGGTTGCAAGATTTACTTAAACTTCTGATTCGTTTGTTAGTAGGTTGAGATTTTTAAAGAGTCTAGTAATGTTGACGATAAGCCCGGTAAAGATGTTCAGAGAGCGAACTCTAAAGGCAAGATAAGGTAGCTTGTTTCAGCAGAACCCGCCCTGAGCCTACGAAATGCGAGACAGAAACTGCTGAACAAAGGAGTTAGTGTATCGACTAGTACGATAAGGCTGGGATTGCAAGAATCTAGCATCAAAAGTAGAAGTACACTTGCAAAGCCGTTGTTAACCGAAAAGCATATCGAAAAGAAACTAAGGTGGACAAAGCGAAATTTGGACCGTAATTGGACCAATGTGATTTTTACTGATGAATCTTCGTTTGTGTTATATAATCACTGGAACAGAGTCTGGTCGGAAAATGGTGAAAGAATTTTGCGGTGTACAGTAGAATATCCGGCAAAGGTGTACATTTACGGATGCTTCTCGGGAAGAAATTCGGGAAGCTAATCGTTTTTACGAACACCCTAAATACCGAATTAATGATCAAACTTTATAAAAATTGTTTGCTTAAATCTGCTGAAAGTTTGGATTCTGCAAGATAACAACGATCCTTAACATCGAAGTCGTCTCTTCACCAGCTGGAAAAAAGAATACCGAGTAACAACTTTGGATTGGCCATCGAAAAAAGAAACTAAAAGGCAAAAATATAACCCCCCCAATGATAAGGTTTTACTTTGAAATGCGCACAACAATTGAATCAGAGTTGCGCTAAAAGATGTCAGGCGATAATTGTTACAATGGCAACTGGATTCTATATTGACATAATTGCGAAATATCTATTCCTATGTGATTGCAGAAATAAATTCAATCTAAACGATTCATAGTGTTTTTTATGCTTCTTTTGGTGACACGTTTTTGTGAAACACATAACTTCAAAACAGTTTTTATTATGAATAAAAATTATTTCATATTTTTTGCAGGAAATTTCAAATGCTACATATTTGAAAAATTTGTTTATATTTTTTCATAATACACCAAAAATTTGACTTCCTGAAATTTTTCTCGAGAGTATTGTTTAATTTCGTTGGACTGTATTTGGTGATTCTCAAAAAATCTTAAACCTGCTCCTTTCAACATCATAGCGTTTTAAAACCTTATTGCATTATACTTTTTGCGGTAGAAAGAACTACTATATGTTTCTCCATAATACACGTTTAACAAAGCTTAATTTAAAAATTTTGTCAATTTTCTTCAACGAAATTCGAATCATGACATCATTGGCGGGGGGTTTTCCCATCGATCTGGAAAAAAAAGTTAAAAATTATTCCATACAAATAAATAAACACAGGAATTTCATCAAAAACATGCTTGTTTATTTTCGATTTTATCCTTGTTTCAATTAACGATCTATTAAAATGACTAGAGCGCAAAATTGGTTATTGTCACCACTTAAAATAGTTCTTAATCGAATACCTCTGCGTCTCGTCTCGTCTACGTCAATTGCATGCAAAATCACCAGATGTACACTAAATATTATATTTGAACACTAACAGTCATCACGTTCAATATCCTGTATGAGTATATCTTGAATTCTATACAAAATTTATGGTAACGAAATTGTTATTAAAACAGAAATAGCATCAAATAAATTGCACACCTTCGCTCAAATGAATCTGGAATTCCCAATATGAGGAAATTTATGTTGACGGAAGTGTATCCATTGTCATGTAAAGTAGCTTTCCTTATAGATATGAATAAGTCCACTAACCTGTTGTGTGAACAAAATTTATTGGAAAAAATCGATTGTATAGATCGATTGTGGTCCATGTTAAATTAACATGAAAATAAACAAATATGGCCTTGGTTAGCGAACGAGTGTACGTACAAGAATTCATGCATAATACATAACCATGTGAGTAATATATGACGGTGTTTTGGATAAACTAGATGAATTTGTATCTTTAAATAGATTAAAACTAATATGAATTATGTTTGTTGAAAAACTTATGGTGTTCTTTGTCTGAATTAGAACAATTTCTTCAAGATAGCGTATGGTTGGATGCTTAACTGCGAAGTTCTTTTTAGAAAAGTTCTAGGATACCCTTGCAATAAAATATATGGAACATGTCAATTCCTCCTACATATAAAGATGAATCTAGTTTAGAGGCAGCTTGTACAGTCAAGCCTTCAGCTTGGTGAGTGTCACGATTTGTTTGATATTTGTTAGACAGCTAGGAGCCATTATTCATAACCACTTCAATTAATAATTAATATTATGCAAAAATCAGTCACAACTCATGCCACGACTTCTAGTACACCATTTAACCTACCAATCTTTGCGCGATTAGTCGATTAATATTCAATGCACTCAGTACGATGATTTAAATATTTCAAACTACACTAGTCCACTAAGAATTCATATAAATAATATTTAAATAAAAAGCTTAGGGGACAAGCGGATTAGGTAGTTTGCGACTGAATTAACTTTTTTTCAGGAAAAGAAAGATTTTATTAGAATTTTTTAACGATCACTGGTCTGTAATAATTACATAAATGGCATATCTTCTTGGAAAAAATATTTTAAAACCAACAAAAAATATTTCCTTTGACGAACAATATTTGGATTATGGTATTATCATGGTGTACAAGAGACTTTGTTAAATTAGAGTCTAATCTGCATAATTATTTTCGAAATGATATTAATTTAAAGATTTATCACAAAGCTGACAATCTGTTTAAATATCAATGGTCTTATTTTATAGAAATGGCCCAGCCTATTTGTTGCAGCCTTATGGCTTTAAATACAACATTAAAAACCTAATGGATTCAGTTCAACATTAACTTTTGCCACTGAAATGATTTTCTGAAATTCTTCCAAATAAGCACCACCAACAACAATAAGATACAAACAAAATTGAAAATCGTTAATACTGCGGGTATAGTATTATTAATTCTAAACTTTAGGTAAAAACTAGAATAAATTGAAATTTAGCTTATGATGTTCTATGGACCAGGATGAACCAGCAGTCACTTATTGAACCATTTTTCACTAAATACAGTCTGTTGCGTAAGAGCGTGGTCACTGTTACATGAAGAAAAATCGTAGCGATCTATTTCTTTTTCTATGACATAGAGGGCACCTCAGTACTCCATGCTTCATGCAAGGAATCAGCTGTTAGTCGAATTCATTCATTCATTCTACAAATGGTTTTTTGAAATGAGTCCTGCTTACGCCTCGCGCTTTGAGGCAATTTTTTCATGTTCACATGAAAAGAGTCCTAAATGAACGCAAGGAGCTGCTGCAAAATACATGGGGAAGTCGAAGCAGTTCGTAAGCAAGTGGGTGAAGCGCTATAAAAGGTCGGTAATGTCGAAGATTTTCCTAATAGCGGGAAAGCATGCAAAGTTACAAAAATAGACAGAAAAAAGATTCTCGCAGTGTTTTCGAAGGATCCAACTGGTACTCTACGTGAGGGTACTGTAAAATTGAAAGCAAAAGGTGTCGACATATCCTCCGGAACGATTCGTAGGCACTTGCTTGCAAAAAAGTGAAATATCGGAGTACTTTGGACAGCCAATATTAAGTGAAAAACACATTAAAAAACGTGTGGCATGAACGAAGGAGAATTCGGATCGCGATTAGAGCAACGTGATCGTTTCTGCTGAATCTTTCCTTTTGAGCATTTCCGAGCATCAAACACGCCTAGACAACCTCCACTAGTAGACTGCTCCAACGGAATGTTAAACATCTCGTCAACCCCCCATTTGGGGGTGCTTCTCGAAAAAGGGTTTTGGAACTTTGTTCTTATTTACAGACAATTTGAATGCCAAAAAAATGAACAAAATCTATCAAAAGGCTTTGTTACCATCTGCCAAGTGAACCATTACTTGGAAAAAGTGAAAGCTGGATTCTTCAAACAGGCAACGACCCAAAACATCGGAGTCGATCGTGTAGCGAATGGTAAGGGCAAAATGGGGTTGTCACTCTAGATTGGCCATCGCAGTCACCGGATGCAAATCCAATAGAAAATGTGTGGGCTCTAATAAAAATGCAACTTCGTAAACGCAAGCCATGTTTCTAGATCAACTTTCTCAACAAATTCGGAAAATTTGGAGGTCTTTTCCAAAAGAATATGTCGTAAACCTCGTGGAAAGCTTGCTCGGACGGTGTCAGGCCATAATTGATGCTGGAGGAGATTGGACTTGCTACTAAGGTATTTGCATTGAGTATTGACGACCAATTAAACAATAAATGTGCGAATTTTTAATAAATCTATTGTTGTTATAATTTAACAGTGACCACGCTCTTATCTAACAGACTGTATTTGATTTTTTCAACACATTAATAAATTTATAACACTGGAATACAAAATAAGACATAATAATTAAAAATTGAACAAATCACTAATTTTAAAATAAAGTCTTACGTTAAACAATCATCGGGTAATTTTGATATGTTAGCTATTTAAGCAAGTAAAAATATTTTACATTAGTAGAAGTTTTTCTTAGTTTATTCATTCAGAAATTGTTTATTTTAAATTTAATTTACAGTAGCGAAATTTTTAAGCCCGATAGCACTTACAATTTTTTTCCCAATATTAACAAACCGTCGAAAATTACAAAACTGTAGGGAAATTTGAATAAATGAACCTGAAAAACTTTAATGAAAATCTTTTCAATACATTTTTTCAAAACTTTGAATGATATTCAATTGAGAGTGAATCTGTTTAATTCATTTGTAATAGCGAGAAATTAATCTAGGTGTAAAACGCAGCGCAATAAATTTACCTTTATTAATAGTGCTTACTGTGGAAACTTTGGATCTCAATTTGCCACAGAAAATTGTTCAAGGACAAAAATTTCAATTAGTGGTTAACAATGACAACGTGGTTTATTTATTAGAAACATGGGGTATTATTATTTTCTTCATCTACTTTTTGTTAGCATATCTTTTTTTGAAAGATGTTGTAGATAGTAGTTTTTGCTGTAGTCTGCAATTTTTTATACGTTCCAAATTTTAAAAATAGAAAGATTTTATATATAGTTTGAGGAATTGTTCATTACATTCGTAAGGATCATTTGTGAAATATTTGAGTTAACTCCTTGTTACTTCCCCATTTAAAGTAATATTTTAATTTTTTTTACCTATGAACAGACACCGAATTTTTACAGCATGTTTCATGTTATTTTAAGATCAACTACAAAATATGATATAATTAATCATCTTTCTAAATAGCAAAATAGTACAAATACAATGACTTTGTATGTAACTATTGAAAATAGTCGTTCCGCTGCTAATACTATCCAAAGTTTTAGGTCATAAGGTTGAAAATATTTACGAGAATTATGACTCTATGTGTAGTTGATGAAAATTTCGTGGTTTTGAAAATCTTACATAATATCAAATATTATTAAGTAAACAAATGAAAAAAATTCTTCTTGATAAATTGAATTTAAAAAACCTCCAAATATTCCAAGATTTCTCGTAAATATTCAGGCGTCTTGCCACTAAAAGAATAAATCTCAACGATCAAGCAAGTGCCGCGACACAGTTGTAATGAATGTGTTAATTACCATAACAAGTTATCCAATATTAGTTAACAAATTGCTGAAAGGCAAATGACAGTGTGATCAGTGTTATCGTAATCACCGTCATCTCAGCTCATTGTCTTAGTCGCATTCTAGTCCATAAGCGATCGATCATCGGTTCAATGGTGATCACATCAGTAGATATTGCCTTGCGATTGCGTATCTTAGATTGTACAGAACACACCTGTATAATATGGTGGTGATCATCAATTTATCTAGCAGTTCAAATATGCAACGATGTTGACCTCACCTATTTACATTTGAGTTGTTTTCGCGCTTGATTCTATGCCCGAGTCCAGCCAACGTGCAGAATAACACTTGAAACAATGCAAATAAACATGTTGCGTGGCGAGAACACGCAACAATTTCAAGTATTAGATAGTAAAGTGAAGAATGTTAGTTGTAAAGTCATCAATGGAAAACTATAAAGGGCGATCAGAATGTATTGCAAGATTTCGCAAAAGTACAGGTATCTCTCATTTAAGGGGTAACACCACAGTAAGCGGTTCAAAAAATCCAATTTTTTTATAGCTCTAAACGAACCTTTATATATTCAAAAATAGTATTCTTCTCGTTATATAGCTGAAAAAAAAATTTTAACGTCAAATTCTCGATTTTCCGGCAACGTCCACAGCACACGCTAAGCACATATCTTACCGCCCGAAAGGAGAAGATTCTTGGTGCTCGTGGCAGAGGGCACGGGCTTCTGGTAACTCAACTTATACTCATAAGCCAGCGATGTCACAAGAAGTATTTGAAGCAAAATCTCCAATTTATCAAGAATTGAGTACCAATGACCTGCTTTCTCGATGCATCGGCGGCTACATTCAAAATAGCAACGAGAGCTTCAATGCAATGATCTGGTCGATGGCTCCGAAATCAAGTTCTAGTGGGAAGAAAGTACTTGCGACTACAGTATATATCGCCGTGGGCATTTATAATGATGGCCTATCGAGTATAATGAGCCTCATGGAGAATTTAGATATAAAAATTGGTTACAGCTGCTACAATTTCTGCGTTGAGGCGGACGAGCGTCGTGTTAGATTTTCTGAGATGTCACTGTCTGATGCTGCGAAAAAGGCTCGAATGTCAATAAAAGCATCTAGAAAGGAGGCGGAAGGGGTTAGCATCAACATGGATGGCAAAATTTATGGTGCAAGCATCGCTGATTAAATGTACGTATAACATTTTTATAATTTAAATGCACATAAAACTTTAAACACGTTTTTCTCAAAACTACCTTTTTCGAGTTGGGCGAAATCATAACTCGAAAACTATTGCTCCGATCAGTCTCAAATTTTTTTTGTAGCTTTGTAAATGCAATATCTTGAGCATCACGTTGCCGTTTTTTGATTGGATGTAAATGTTTTTTATAAACAAATATACACAATTACAAATAATTGAAAACTGCGCCATTTCTACAAAAATCATCAAATGCCTACGTGATTTTATAGCTAATGATATGTGAAAAATGAACTTTGTTTCCTTTTTGTTCCTGGTCTCATCGTTTGCGCTAAATCTTTTCGCCGGTTTATCAATTAAAAAAAAAAGCTTATTTGAAGATTGGCGCTATCGCCGCCATTTTGTATGAAAATGATAATAAATTTTTTTTCTCATACTTCAATGTGTGCTCAATAAAGTCCTTTAACGGAAATTTCCTACTCACGTTCCAGGATTCCGAAAAAAATTGTCAAAAAAGCCTTATTTTTCGACCGTTACTGTGGTGTTACCCCTTAACACGGTAGTTACGTTCTGCGAAAGTTTCGTGTTAATGGAAATCGTGTTAATGGAGACACTTGACTCATATAAAAGCCTGGGCTATGTTACTTATCACCAAAATAAAGGCATTTATAACATATATACAAAAATTTAACTCCATTCACACACAAGCGGCGGGGTGCGACCCTTGAGTTCCACACGGTCAACTTCCCAGTAATATCTACTTAAATATTAAAAATATTAAATACAAAAATAATTATGAAAGAATACTACTTCAGATAATAATAATGAGAGGTACTCATAACAGTAATTGGAGTACGTAAGGCTTTTGGGGTAGATTGGTTTGATTCAATTTTCACGTGGATCAATTGGAGGGGGGAAACAGGTTACAAAGCCTTTACGACGTTATTTGTTATTTTCAAATTGATGCTTGGAGGAGAAAAGAGCGCTAGCAAAAATGTATGCAGTTTTTGTTATTACGCTCACTGAAGAGGTTTTGTCGCGTGGTAGCGATTTGGAATCGTTATGTTCAAAATTGCCATGACTTCGACATAATCATTGAATTTGTAATTTTTCAAGATTTTACAACAAACAGGCTTATAATTATTTCTTATTTTCACTTGGTCTTGAAAAACATTGAATATGCTGTCAATAATCGGTTTAAATGCATTTAAAAAGTTAAATATATTACAAATGATGGTGAAGGAAGTAATTGAAATCTTACGAACACTAAAGAACAAAATTGCTAAATCTACAATTTTTTATTTGAAGAAAGCTTTTTAAAGCATATGATCTTGCAAAGTATAGACTTCAAAGCGTTGATTATTGATAAATTGCGAAAACTATTCAAAATGCTACAATTACGCAAATATTAATAAACTTTGATTGACTTAGCAACAATGTCTTTTAAATGAGAGTTATCAGGTAATATCATTCGTATGAACACTTTTTACATGGTGGCTTTGAATGATTTTCTATTTTTAATTTAATTTTTTTGTAATCATGGATAATAGTTTTGCTGGTTTCTCTACAAAACCTGATAAGAATTTATAGATTTTATAAACATTTATTACTGTGTTGTGCAAATCAGGTTGAAAATGTATTTTTTCTTACAAAACCATAATTTTTCGCATTTTTTTATTAAATTAAAAAACGGCTTCAATAATTTTGAAAACTTGATAGAATCACACAAATGTTCATACGCATCGATTGGCGCCTTAACCATGCAAATTATATGTTTGGTTTACGAGATAGAGCGCATGACAGAAATGACCTTCAAAGGGTCAAAACAGCAAACCCCCCCGACCGAAGTTTCCCAAAAACTAATCAGCTCTTAAGATTGGAACCTTAACAAAGTCGATACGACTTTGTTTACGTGAGTTATGCTCATAGAAAAAACTGTCCACGAACGTACAGACGTACGTACGTACGTACACACAAACACACACACATACATCTCCCTTTCTAAAAACATTTTATATATACTCTATAGACCTCAAATGTTGAAAATTTCAATTTCGATTTTCGAGGCGATTACAAGAACTTCCCATATACAGGGAAGTTAAAAATAGTATCTTGGAAAGGTTGTTGCTTTCTGAGAAATCATATCACGGTGTCAAATATTCTGAAATGAAATTTGTGTAGAACTGTCGAAAATCGTTTCCATTAGATTCTTTGACATAGACAGAATCTTGCTTGTTTTATTGTCTTGCTCGATTTCCAGAAAAGTTGTCTTTCAATCTTTGTTCCATCTTTTCGCGAGTCCCGTGCATTTCAGCATGCATTTCAACAATCGATAGAGAATCTGAATTTTTTATTCATTGTTGTTTCTATCGAAAACATTACATTATGAAAGAACGCCAAAGTTTCTGTCTCCTCTTTTTCGGATGTAATTATGTTCTCTAATGGACAAGGTCACTCGAGATTCTAGAAAATGAGATTTTAATGCTGGCTATTTTTTTATGATTCTTGCTATTGCAAATCTCGTTGCAATATGTTTCACAATTTCTTCCCATTGCATCTCATCACAAAAGTGGCAACAGGACTTACATATAAGCCCCATAAATTTCCTTGAAATTTAGTCTAAGGAAGAGCCTTAGGGGAAGGCTAAGGAGGCTATGGGCAGGCTAAGGGGAGTGCAAAGGGGGATGCTAAGGAGGCTAAGGTGTCTAGGGGAGGTCTAATGGGTATAAGGAGAGTCAAATGAGGCTAAGGGGGAGTCTAAGGGGGCTAAGGGGGCTTTAATTGGACAGAGTTTGTCCCGGCAGGACGTTTCAAATTCTGCCTGGAATACGGGAATACGCTAATACACAAAATAAAAATGAAAGCTTCAATTCGGCCGCCTGGAAAATGGCTCCAAAAATATGTTGGGTGGAAAAGACATTGTTGAAATTGCAACCAAGATTGCAGTTTTGTATGTGCAATGAAGGATATGTACAACATCTCAAAATTATGGACACAATGGGAATAAAAATGATGTTTGCACATTCGCGAGACTCGTTGCGCATATACCATGCCGATCGTCGCAGCTCTTACGCTCCAATGGAAGCCAGAACTCAACGTAAGGAAGTTCGTCTTGAAGAAAATAAATTGTTTAAAGAAGCTTAATGAATACTTTATGGTGATGGTATCGCAGATTAGCTTTAAGTAGGATTAATTAACATTTTTTATGAACAAAACTTTTAACGCGTTTTTTTTCGAAACAACATTTTTTATATGGTGCTGTTTTTTTGAAGAAATTACTAAACCAATCCTCACCAAATTTAAACCTCATACTTAACACATAGGAAGCTATTGTCCGAACTTTGAAAAAATCAGAAGTTTTCAAAATATCAATTTTTTCGATATCAAATTACCCCGAACACACTTTTTTCAAAATTTTGGTTAAACGTCCAACATTTTAGTATTTTTTGGAACAAAATTTATAATGTTGAGTCGAACGATATCTACTGTCATGACAACCATGAAACCTTGAATTTTCTTGTTTCAGATAAGCCATTTCCCTAAAATCATCAATACCAGAAATACGTGTATTTTCAAGGCATTCGTTTTACAACCGCTTTTTGCATAAAAAACTTTGAAAAAGCTCTTCTTCTTATACTTCACGAGTGTATTTATGTTACCAAAAAATAATTACATTAATGTATTGTATTGCAATCGTTAAAAACAATCACAATGACACATTTTTCGAGCGTCTAAAGTAGGTTGCTCCCGTAGTTTTTCGTTTTTGCTGTCGCAGAATTTAATATTTATCTAAATGTTTCCATCATATTATATTATTGTAGCACGGTGAATACGCTGAAAATGGTTGTCTATATGCTTGATGTCCTATTCAGCAAGGATCATCTAAAAAAATAGAGAGAATTGAAGATCTCGTCGAAGCTCCAAGTAAATATCAAACTGAAAGTGTAGAAAATTTTGCATTTCAGGCATGGTTTTGATGTGAAAAATAAAGTAACAAGTTTGGCGAGCTATTTTGATCAATTACTTTAATTCACGGAAAGAACTGCATTAAGGATAATTAGCAATTTGACTGAAAATCGAGAAGAGGCGAGAGAGGAATTGGACATATTATGCCTTTAAAAACTTAAAGATTACCTACCTCTTCTCCAGTTATCTTGATCTCTTATTCAATTCCTACTGAAGTCGGGACAGACTATACTACCAGCTGTAATTTTTATTAATTGCTAATAGGCCAACATTTTCAGCGGAAGCTTATCGCTCAGTACTTGATTAAAATACCACAACTCATCTTATCTTTTCGAAAATATTTAGGTGAGACATAATCGCCTCGAATATCAGCCCGAACGGAAATGTTGTTGGCCAATTAATAAATTAATCAATTTCGCACAATTGTATGATACGTGTGAAGCAATAGTAAGCATTAAGTTCAATTGCGCCAGTCGCCGGTATGCATGGAATGTCAATGGATTTTCTATTTTTGAACGTATGTTTTGCGATGTGATACATTTTCCTAAAAATATTTCAATGGTCCGAGTTCGGGGAATCCAATCAAATGTATTATGAATGATATGTCCAGCCATCGCCTACTGATATCTCAGGAATTCGATTGGAGGATCATTGACCAGTAGTGGATCATTAAGACGCATTTCCACAAGGGTAATCACAGTGGCAATGGCCAAAACAAAGCCCAATGTTAGTGTCTTTTGTTGCTGAAATAACATGGCCAAGTGGATGTTATCAGCAAGCTCCAAAAACCTAATATCCAAAACGTGATAGGAACTTTCGGTGAGGAGATAATGCGGCGGAAAAATATGCTCGATTATAAATTGCTCAACACCTAAATGATTGACTGCCACCGACGTGATAGGGATGATTAAATACCTCAACGATGAGAAAGCGTGCCGAATGTATTCCTAGAAAATAGATTTTATTAAATGGCGTCGCATTAAGGAAGTGTTAAATAAATAAATTAAGCTTATCGAAATATTTGGAATTCCTGGGGTTTTTTGTTTCAACTGAAATTCGGAGAAAAATATAAATAGCCAACTAGGAAATGAGATAAAATCTCTTTAGATTGTAAAAACACTGGGTAGTTTAGAGGGCAATAAATTGCGTAACTGGTTATCACTGGATTCTGGGTATCAAGTCCGGGAAGTAGTAGATGAAATGGATAAGGCGAATGTTAAAAAAAGGGTGTGTTCAGCCAATATAACAATATAATGCTAACGTGTAAGTATATTTCGATTATATTGTAGAAGGCAAGTGTTGTCAACCCATGCCGTTGTCAAAAGCTGACCATCGTTTCTGAAAGTATGGATAATTTGCGGTCACGGTCATAAAATGAATCAAAAATATATATAAAAGCTATTCGTTTGAATCATAGTACTAAAAATTTGAGGATACTATTTAAATGTGCGTTTGCAAGTCTTACTAGATAACCTTTAATTTATATTTGATATTCATTCGTTTTCAATAAATTCTTTTCGCCCTCAAGTGTTCGCCATATCAAATGTTATCTTCATATAGAATAGTATGATGTAAAAGATGGTGTAACGAAGATTAATTGCGTTTTTTTCCAGCAGTATGATCCATTGATTTTTTACGCTTTCAGTGCAGTAATTCTGAAACCATCATAGAATTTCTGAATGCTCCAGTAAACTTATTCCAAACTAGACTTCAAATTCCTGAAAGTGTATATTGAATCAATGGGCGACATAGTTACATCTTGTTGCTTTGCATTAAGACTTGGCTTTCTTAAATTCAAGAGTGATCATATTTGATCGAACTTCTACATTCATCAATTAAGGGGTCATTTATATTCCCTTCTACTTTTATGATTTTCGCACTTCGTGGTTGAGGCTCACTGTTAACCTAGTTAGTTATAAGCCTGTGTTAAGTGTTTTTAGAAAAGGAGATGTATGTGTGTGTGTATGTACGTACGTATGTACGTTCGTGGACACTTTCTTCTACGACCATAACTCACGTAAACAAAGTCGTATCAACTTCGTTGAGGTGTCAATCGAAGTTTAGTTTAGTTTTTGGGACACTTCGGTTGGAGGGGGGGGGGGTTGCTGTTTTGCCCGTTTGAAGGTCATTTCTGTCATGCGTTATACCTCGGGAACCAAACGTACGATGTTTTTGAACAAGGTGTCAATCGACGCGTAATAATATGTGTGATTCTATGAAATTTATAAAAAAATTCTTAGAGCCGTTTTTTAATTTTTTAAAAAAAAGTGCAAAAAATTAGGTTTTTTCTTTCAAAAACTCAAAATTTTTAACCTGATTTTTAAACCTAAGTAATCAATCTTTATATAATTTACATACTCCAAATAGTTCTTGTGAAAAAACCAGCATAAGTTTTTTTCATGATTACAAAAAAAAAACTAAATAAAAAATAAAAAAGTCATTAAACGTTCAAGGTCATTTACGTCGTTCATTATATCTCGAGAACTAAATAAAATATTTCCATCATTTAGAAGTCAATCGACGCGTATTATCATTTTTATGATGTTTTTATATTTTGAAAAAATCGTTAAAGCCTTTTTTTCAATTTATTAAAAAAAAAGGAAATGTAGTGTTTTTTTCATAAAAAAACTCATTTTTAACCTGATTCGCACATAGTAATAATAAATGTTTGTAGAATTTATAAAATTTTATCCATTTTTGTCGAGAAACCAGCAAAATTTTTCTCATGATTACAAAAATATTAAATTAAAAATAAAAAATCATTCAAAGTCACCATGTAAAAAGGGTTCATTCGAATCATAATACCTTAAATCTCTTATTCTAAAGACATTGTTGTAAAGTCAATCAAAGTTTATTAATATTTGCAAAATTTGAGCAGATTTTCAATAGTCTTCACAGCACCATGTTTTCACTTTAATGAAGAAACTGCTTTCTAACCTGTCCCCCCTCCGATTGATCCGCGTGAATAATCAATCAAACCAATGCATCAAAATCCTTACGTAATCAATTGACGCTCGCGTAGATCTTATGATTAATACTAAGTCATTCCAATAACTTTTACGAGAAGTACGTTTTTATTATTTGAAGTATTATTATTTCCATGATTATTATTGTGTATAATATTTTTAATATCTTTTTAGATATTACTGGGAAGTTGACCGTGTGGACCTCATGGGTCGCACCTCACGGCTTGTTTTTTTATGTTCTCGTAAATAGTCCATTCTGCCTTAGCAAAAGCTATGTGTTTGGTCTGAAAGTTTGTAGAAACGAAAATAATCTTCAAAAGTGAAAAGTAAACTATGACGCAGACTAGTGGAAAAATGATAGAGCACCGCATTCTTAGACGCATCCTGGAACCCATAAATAACGGACGAGATAAGCATATTACTCAACCATGCATTGTATGCACTTTTTGACTATCCAATGACATCGATCCTGGCAAAGTTGCGCAGACTTCATTGGATCGGCCATGTACAGTACATGGATGATGCCAGAACTCCCCGATGTATCATGAACGTAAGTATGCACTGCAACTCAGGAAGCGCATATCGAAAATTGCTTTTGAAATTCATGAGCTGAAGGACATGGTCACTGGGCCAACAAGATTAAATACAGTCTCATATAGAGATCAAGGATCGATGATGACGGTGGAAACAAATATTAATATAGTTCCAAATTGTTTTTTCTTCGATGCGTAACTGCTTTTTGTGTAAGAATTAGATATACTTGAATTTATTTTCCAAATATGTACTTCTTTCTTCTTTGCAACGAAGTTTTATGTTTAAAGCTATTTATGCTGCAGACCATGAAATGCGATGATATAAATGCAATAAGCTCATAAACTGTTATTTTTCAACCTGATATTTGTATGTCTGAAACATTTCGTATGTCAAATACAATAAAAATGCTTTTCTCTTTTTATATTCTTCTCTTACTTCACATTTCAACCACAAATTATTATGCTACACAATGTTGCAAGAAAAAAATATATAATTCTTTAAAAAATTTCAGATAAATGCATATTACACACTAAAACATTATTCGTGGGTAAAACGAGGATAATGATTTGTTATGGGACAATTTTATTGATTTCTGAGCGATCAGGTTGAGCTAAAAAGCTCAAGTTCGGTGGATATTTCTTCAACTCACTAAAAACAGTGTATTGCAACGATGAATCAGATTTTAATAATCGAATTAACAGCAAACATATGTATAACTCCCATTAATGCATGGCTCGCTTTCTAAGAGTTCCTTCGTAGAATTTCCACATATTGCCTCGAAACAGTGCCAATCATAAATTCTTGCATCCCGATTGTAATCACCTTCCAGAAACACAACACAACAACAGGAAGGGTTACCCAGGAAAGTAATTTCTTATTTGCATGACCGTTTGTTTAGTCTGGTCGAACGTGGCGTGGAAGTTCTGCTGACCGCTGAGGAGGTGGATTTGATGACCACGACGGAATCAAGTGCGTTTTTATCGCCAATAAGTGGCATACATGCAGTGACATTGATAATGCAGCTATTGCTGACCGTCGCTAAACTGGACGATCCCATAGGTGTGGACAGTGTCCAGTGAGTTCCCGGGATGCGTCTTGAGAATGCACTTTGTAGCCACGTCCATGTGCATTGCGTCTTGATCACTTGTTTATGCTTTCGCGATAGTCAACACCAGCCCATTCTAAGGACCCCACACAATGCCCATGGGATCGGGCGGATCCCACCGCGATCGCTGAAGAGCTTGAGTTAATAAGTTTTCCCGAGGTGATCGAAAATGTTCGAGTGAGGGCTTTCTGATCTGCACAAGTGGGCAGCACTACATCGAAAATCATTTCCACTGTTTTCAAGTTAACATATGCATCTATGGGAACGTAGCTGGCCAAAATCCAAAATCCGTTGGACGGTTATCTGGTAGGTGTCCAAATGGGTACAAGCTCGCGGCTAAATGGTGGCCCGAATCCACTGGATCAGTTAGGCCCGTAGATAATATCTTGTTGCAGATGCTGATGCGCCGATCAGATGCAATCTGAATGTTTTATCTTTTCCCGGTACAAGACATTTGAACTGCGCCGCTATTGTAATGATGGCGATAATATTACATTTTATGAGCCAAAATGAAGTTTGGTTCCCTTTTGCCCGTTACCTAATGAGATTAAAAGTATTAAGATAAAAATATTTCACTTTTGATTATGTACTAAGTGGAACGCCACCAACGTAGCTGGAATGTTTAGGAAACGATTCAACGCCAATAAATTATTATAATAAAATGGAAACTTTGTAAAATTGTGGTGTTTTGAATAAATACGCAATTGACGAGAATAGTCATAAGCTTATACAAGTTCTCTATGTCATTTAGTTCAAATGTTGTACGGCTTTCACAAAAGATATGTGTTTACAGTGTGACACTGAGTGTTGGATGCAACCAGGTCTAATTGTAATCGGTTTCATAGATTTTTTCCAGCGAAAAAAGTTTGGATATGATCACCTTTAGGTTTAACATCGAATTCTACAAACGATGGCTTAACTGCACGGACTTTTTAAGATATTAGTAGGCTATTGCTGATTGACACGCCTTACATACCGAAGAAGCCTTCTTTGTCACGTAGTACTTTTAGTAGTTTTATCTAGAGTGCTTAGCGTCTCTATAACTGACTGGTCGTATTGAGGCCCATCTAAAACGCTGACAAACTTTAGATCATGGCACCCTTGTTAGTTTGCAACACTGCATTGTATTCCAAAATGTTTAGACAACCATCGGAGGGTCGAGCTGAACTCGAGAGAATCCTAACCGCGATGTGGCTACAAAACCACAGCCATGATGTTCACACCTACTTAAGCATCATTATCAAAGCCCGAGAATGCAACCTTTTTGAGTATATGCTTAGGGAAGCACTTACATTGTTCTAATGGTTTTGGGATTGGATTTTGATAGACACTCGTGTAGCTACATATTTCCTTTGATCCATTAAAAAATATATGGCTAGCTATGAAAAACGTCCCTCATTGAAATCGTCACAAATAATCATCAGCACACCAATTCAAAGCAAGTTTTGGCATCTTGCAGACATTACCTCGAATTGTCTGTCCAAAGCTGTGCACATTTTTTCAGTATTTTTTTGTTTAAACTTTGAAGTACTGCTCTGGTTACATGTGTTATGCGCACACACTAGCACAAAACACCAAAAAACACAATTAATTATCAGACTTTACCACTATGCCAGGATCCGTAAACCGCAATCTGGTTTATTTGAAAATTTGCAATTTTCACGAATTTAATCTTCACAAACATCCTGAAAGTGATATCAGCTCACACAGAACAACACGAACTACTCATTCTAGATCCTCAGTATCCGATTCGTAAAACAAGGTTTTCGGTCTCCAATTCTGATAAATATAACTTTTCGTTACCATCGCTAACTTCTGTAGAAGAATAAAAAATATAAAGAAATTGACACAAACATGAATCCTAAAGCGTGAAATTTTGGCGCCTCCGTAAAGAATCAACGTAAAATTATAAATTGTTACCAATAGAAATTCCGGCATCAAAAAATTTAGAAGGATTTTGTCGAGAAAGAATTTTGAACCTTTTAAGAGAATTTTCTACTCATATTGACGATTTACTTCCAAAAGCGACTCGCTTGTACTTCTGTCAACAAAACTAGTTTTTTTCGATTCTTTTTAGTATGTAAGTGTGATGTATCCCAAAAATATCTTCAAAACATTCAATTAATGTATTTATCACCATATATAAACATCACTTTTATACAATTGTATGAAAGGCTATCCTTTCAACATTAAAGTGATGTATTTATCATCAATAAATACATTAATTTACGAATGGACATATAGCGCTTATCGCAAAAAGCTCGCACACTACTGCAGAAAAAGCTAGCACACTATGGTCTTCACGGTCCTGTGCTTTCTTGGCTTTCATCATATACTAGCAACTGCTCTTGCCGAGTTGGTGTCTGCGGTGTGTTCTCAACTCCTTTCCAGGATGCCGCCGGAGTTCCCATTGCCTACTATATTTTGATGGCCTAAAAGTTTTCAGAGCTATCCGCTCTCAGGAGGACTGTTATGCCCTCCAATTGAATTTAGATGCTCTAGATACTTGGTGTCAATGTAATTGTCTCTCGTTGAATATAAGAAAGTGTCACAAAATGACTTTCTCGCTGAAACCTAGTACAGACTCACACTTATGCCATACAAAATATTCCGCTCTCCTCAGTTGTCCAATTTAGTGACTTGGGAGAAATTTTTGATCCTAGGCTTAAATTTGATGCTCACATTGTGTCAATCTCCTCGCGTGCTTTTCGAGTCGTTGGGTTTGTACTTAGGCATTCGAATACGTTTATTGACATCTCATCTTGCATTTGCCTTTACACCAGCCTCGTCCGTCCCATACTTGAGTATTGTTCAGAAGTGTGGTCTCCACGTCATCAATACCTAGACTTTATGCTTGAATCTGTGCAGCGTAAATTAACTCGTTTCCTTCTTTCTAACTTTCATTTTCCATACAAATCCTATGAAGAGCGATGTTTCCTGCTTCATCTTCCTATCCTGAAATCACGTAGACTCTTTCTAGATGAATGTTTCCTCTTTCGACTTCACCACCGTCTAATATATTCTAGCCTCTGCGACTGCTTAGAATGTCGTTCTTCAGAACGTCCTACTAGATGTGATGATTTATTTGTCATACCGTTTGCTAGAACGGAAACTTTCTTTCACTCTCCTATGTTACGCCTTCCCAGAAACCATAACGTTCTGCAACTTGGTCCGTTTCCCCTCTCACTTTTTACTTTCAAGCATAAGCTTAAACATTATTTGTTAAATTAGCCATATTCGTTACTATTCATTTTCATCTTGTTATTGGATTAGTCTGTAAGATGAATCTGTAAATAAATAAATAAATCAACTCGTGAATTTTCCTTGCGAGCATAGACAATGCCTTTTTGGTTGCTAGTGTCATGTGGAAGTTGATGAGTAGTGATAAGTCATTGGATATTTAAATGCATGACATCGTGGAATATATAATTTTGTAGAATTAATTAAGTGTTTGACCACCTACGGGTGATAGTATTACAAAATTGTATACATAGCAAGATTCACTAGTGCCTTCCCTTCTCGGTACTCTATTAAAACATCCCTGGATTGTGCTTTATCGGCACTTCAGATAGGCATCGGCATATTTATTCCTTAGCCAGTGGCATCAAAATTGTGCCAGCCATTTCATTATAAAATCATCTCTTTATAATTTGTTTAAATTTTATATCCTCATCAGGAGGAGGAAAATAATAACGAAGGACCAAAAGCAGCGCATGGTGATCCAACATCATTATATAAGACATCTGAAAGAGTTGAAATCATTATCATTTCGTGATCACTCGAAAGAAAATCCTGTTGATAATATGCAACTTAAAGTTTCTGAATTATGGGATAGTAGAGGACACTTTGAATAGGACTCCTTACCTTATGGAGAAAGTTTTGAGGTGTCAGTGCTTGGGGTACAGGTATGAGCATCTTCAGATTTCGGGCAACTAGTTGATAATACATTTCCAAACCAAAAACGCAAAGTACAATCGAATGCATACTTGGGTTCCTCTGAACACATATGTATGTCTTCAGTAGTAACGGTGCTTTCATTCTAAACATACGTCGAGTAGACCACATGTCAACTTCAATATATCAGCCTGAGTTATTGTCAACGAACGAACGTCCACTGTGATTACGAGCTATTATTCACAGCATATTGTATGAAGCCGTGGGCTTGGCTGACCCATAATATAATAAATAGTCACTGGCAGCGCCTCTTGGACACTTGAGCACCTCAATCTTGAGTAGCATCTTCATCTGGTAGCGCCATTCCAGCATCGGTCAAACATTAATCTTCGAAACACTTAAAGATACTCAGGCGAAAACACTGATAGTGTCAGCATAATGCTTTCGAAGATCTCCTGAATTGATGTGTTGAGCATGTAGATGCAAAGTAAAAGGAGTGAAAATTTTCTGATGGAATTTCAAACAGATTTTGATGATGATTTTAGATATGAGTTTGTCCAAGAAGGAAAACATTGGCAGTCTTAAGGTTTGCGCTTCAAAATTGAAGCCTGGTTGTTTTCCTCAAAAAGTTTCATGAATCGTTACTTCTTCTATGAAGTAGTGAATTTATGCCTGTAGAAATACTGATCCCGCATTTTCCTACACAAGGACCCTTGAAGCAATACTCGATCTTCACAATATCAACTCGAAATCATAAATCACTGATTTTCCCAATGTATCCATATCTGTATGCAAATATCTTTGTATCTTTGCAGCTTGAGAGCTTGCCAAGCACTTAAACAGGTGGTCGTTGTGGTTTTGCCGCATCAAAGCCCCTCAGTATTTCCTAATCTTGAATAAAATTTCCATTTCCCAACCGAGTTGAGCCTTGACAACCAATAATGAGAGTCATCCGATATGTTTTCGCGGTATTTGAGGTTGTAGTTAGTCATGAATTTCAAGTTGGAATCGAACCTTGATTAGACCTTACCTGCCAACCAAATGGCCACGTTGCCAGCATTGTGGATGCTTTCCATTAGAAGTGCGACATTAGTATGGTTGGCCGATGCGTGCCGCACCACAATAATTGAATTAGATCCATTTCAGTAGTTTGTTTGTCCACAAACTCGTCCACGTTTCGCATTTGATGTTGGCGCCACCAGCCACGGATCAACCTGGGGAGCATCTCTTTCGAGGGTCATTTCGCGAGAAAACAAATCCTTGTGATGTTTTTGCACGAAAAATGGATCACGGGAGTTTGTAGGTTTTTTTCATGAATTTAAGTCTAAACTATGGCAAAATTGTATTATTAGATTAAATATTTGATTTTTGAAAATTACCACCACTATTGATGTAACGTGCTAATTTCTTTGTTATGCTGCGATAGTTTGCAGTGAATTCAACATTAGCTGCTTCACCAATCGCAAACAGCGTTAAGTCAAGTGAACCGTGTTTGTTTGTTCAGGTCATTTATGTACATCATGCTGGAATATGCTGGTCATATCAAATAATTTGTTGATATTTTATTGGATTTATGAAAATTTTTGCAGCTACTTGGTGAACGTAGAAGTTTCCATGAAATTCATCAATTCATTGGAGGATTCCTTGAAGCGGGTTTGAATCGGTAACGAGTTCATAAAGGTCCCAAGAAGAATGGGTATATTGATTTAACAAAATTCATCTAAATCGATATAGAAGGAAGCCATCAGTGGTTTTAAACTTGGTATTAGGCTCCAAAACAGTGCTGGGCGGTTGCGGAGTTAGTCGTAGGAGCCATGCTGCCATCAACTGAATACGCAGGCGCACAGCACTGTTTTGGAGTTTATTACCAAGTTTAGCAAAAATTCCTGAGGCTGCGCTAATGATTCGATTTTAATTTTGTAAAGTAAATTTGATAGGTGAAGTGCTCTTTTATATGTGAAAATTTCAAACTTCTATAAGCTTAAGTTTCTGACTTGCAAGCTTTCAAAATTTTTGAATTTTTTTAAACCAATTCAAAATGAATAATTATTATGGGCAATCTACCGAATCGATTTTGGCGAAAACTCGTTTGCGTTTTTATTATATTGTAAAATTTTTTTTAGGTGAACTATGAAAGTCCTAAGTGATAAAAAAATTAGATAAAAAAAAGCTTTTCCCTTTTTTTATATATTTATTGCTATTTTGCAGCAAGGGTTAAATGTTTCAAAAATTTTAACCAATTTTAACTTGCCGAAAATTTTATTACGCAACGTTTATTTCCACAAAACGTTTCTCAAAAATGAACCGTTTTAAAGTTAGAGAAAGAAAAGTAAGAAAAAACAATGTTCATAATTTTTTTTCAACATTTCGATTTTTTTTTATGTTCCTGACTTTTTTGAGAGGAAGAAGAAGTTAATTATTGTCATGCGAGTTATTCAACAAATTTTCCTTCAAAAATCAGTGTGGCCGCCCCCCTTGGTGACCAAATATAGTCACTTTTAACAGATCCGCCCTGGTCTATGTGTAGATATTGAGCCCCATGAAATTTTGCAAGCCGCATATCAGTTGTGTCCTTTTTTGGCTAAAGTTTTATAATGGACATTGCTAAGATATTCAGAATTTTTGGATTTTTTTTTAAAAGAAAACAAAATTTTCTTTCTCTTCCATTTATTGAAAGTAGCTACTGAGCTGTTGGACATTTAATTTTTGGTTTAAGCGCAAAATTATTATTCAAAATTGGATCAGGTAAATCATAAACATAGTGAAAATTGTTTTTTTAAATAAACTTTTGGGTTTCTGTGCCCTTAAATTTGTAATCTTATTCTGCGGCACTATCTTTGCTTGAAAATTACTAATATACTACTAATTCGGGAGAACATTCTCCATGGACTCCTTCTTAGAGTTCGTATTACTGGGTTCCTATCATAGCACTCATTCATATGGAATCCCTAACCAAGAACTACTCATTTTAGGGTATAGCTGATTTTCTAAAAAAAATTACAATTTGACTGAGCTATTCAAACTAATTCAAATTCAGCAGAAATATGGTTTCCAACAATCAACTTTCGGCTATCATTTAAAAAAAGTGTTTATTGTTTTTGTTTCCAATTTATCAAAAAGCAAGCTGTGTTACTTTGTTTTGAAACTATATCACAATACTGGAGAGCATCTTTCAAAAAAAGGTAACATCATAGCTATCATGGAAAATGACACTCAATCCAAATTGATAACATCATACGACATATCTGAAATCGACCAATTTTCGTTAAAAGTTTATCATAATGAATAATTGTTTCAGAAGACATTTAATTGACAATTTACTATAATCGATAAGTAAATGAATTGCGACAGCTACGTGACTTTTACAATCAAAAGTATTACTAGACAATGTTTAATATTTGATCATATCTCCGTGTGAATTTTTGAATTTTTTCAAAATATATTTCTGGTTTCACTTAAAGTGTTCTTCTCTATCTTACCCGTTGTGATAATATTATTTGAAAACGCGAAGAAGACATATCATCTACTGAATCATTGTGTTTTGGGATAATCCTTCATTTCGTTTAGTATAAATTACTCATAATGCGAACGCCGAATTTCGAAAAACGCTATTTCGACAGGTCAAAAACTCTTTATGTATGGCAGTCGCCACCCACTTCGGGAGTCTTTAAAATATCCCAGGCGATGATGGCTTCTGGTTGTTTGCTATCAATGATTCCATATTATCGGACGAAAGTGTCAACACAGTAGTCGTGAATTCTTGTTTTCATTTTCCTTTTGATAGGAGATATCAAAAAAATTCAAATTGACACCAAACAAAGTTTGAAATGTATCAAACAATCGCAATGTTATTCAGTTGTGCGACAGAAGTGTCTTAATCTTTGAGTTAAGAAATAGAAGTGTCTAAAATTTGTTCAAAGTTTTAAGTACCAAAACACTTTCATTGTTATGACGAACACCACGAACCATTTCCACTTGTGAATTTGGGGATACGATCGCATTTTACTGTAAGGTTTGCACGATATCTTAAACTTTTAAAAATTGAAATCTTTGGCAAAAATGTGCTTTGCATTTCAAATAAATAATTGGTTTAGATAAAGATACTTGTATATAAAGAAATTAAACAATTGTTGCGAATAATTTTTTTTAAATTTTTTTAAATTTAGCTCGAACAACTGCACCACGTCTGTTATCATTAGTCAAGAGCCTTCGGGGAGCGTTGCTGCCTCAGAGCCATAAGGATGTGGGTTCAATCCCCAGAGCTGTCTCGGATTCTTTTTTTTCTTCCACCTAATTTCTCTCTCTTCCTTGCTCGGGCTGCAGCTTTCAGTTGGAATGCGGATGAAAGGTCACTGCCAAGTAGCGGTTCGATACGACCAGGCTACCAGGAAAATCTGGGATCCGCATTCAACTGGAAGCCAGCGGGACCTTTTGCACCCGGCCCCGGAAAAAAGTTGGGAATGGTGTGTAAAAACTGGGTACTTTGAGGACAGTTGATTTTGGAAGGAGGATGGAGCAAGGCGGGTTTGGATTTTGAATGAATAGAGATCCCGTGAAACAGTGAAAAAAGGAAGCCGAAGTGTTGAAAAAAAGTTGTGAAAAGTGAATCGAAGGAATGAAAAAAAAACAGTCAACAAAATGGAAGCCGAAGTGTTGAGGAGAAGAAAAAAACACAAAAAAAGATCGCGTGAGTCGAGCTTTAGTGAAAGGAAAACTTGTTTTATATCCAAAAAGGAAAAGAAAACAGAACTAATTAATGAGAAGTGAAGGATTCACGGCGGAACTGGAAGGCGAATGGATTTGAAAAGGAGTGGCTCAAAGAGTTGTGTGTGGCTACGTTCAACACCGTTGGTGCACGGCGTGTTGATGATGGGAACTGTCTGCCGTCTTTGTTTTCCAGTGTATATCAAGAACAATTAAACGAAATTTCAATAAGCTCGTACAATAATTATAAGAAATTGGAATTCAGATCACGCAAATATAAGTGCAATTGCACGATATTGATTCTTTTATAAATTATTAGTTTTTTTTGTAAAAAGATTGACATTAGGGCACAAAAAAAATTGATGACGTTCAACTGATGTGAAATCATTCTTAAGAAGAGAAAAACCTAGTGATTGAAGTGAAGTATATTTTTGGGTTTTCCGGACAACTACCAGCGGTGAGGAGTGCTCATCATTAGCCAGAGTAAGTTGGATACCGATAATTATTTAGAGTAAAGTTAATATATTTTTTGTTGACTCCACTTTACTCCCCCGTTTTTTTCATCTTTTTTTTTCTATGATCGTTTTCTTTTGATCATAATTTTTTTTATTTATTTTTTATTATAGTTTTATTTAAAACATTATTTTTTTATTATTATTCCGAATTATAGTTTTGTATTATTATAAGTTTATTATTATGTTACTTTTTATCTGAATTAATTTAAATATACATATATTGCTTTTTAACAGTATAATGGCCTAAGTTTTTTTTCCTTCAGGCTCAGTACCCAATCCTGATTCCCATCCCATGTTCTCATGTTATTTTGTTTCCTCACTTATTAAGTCGGATGGACTGACACGGGCCTAATCCTTACTCCCCAAGAACCACACCCATGCGCTGAGCCTTAGCTGGGATTGTTGTGCCATTCAAGGGGTGTAAGGCTAGGCCAAAGATATTTTCCGTGGCCATAGTGTCAATACGCTGAGGTCGCAACACAATTAATACTAATACGCCAATATCTTCTTGCTCGATTGATTAGGAATTCATTAACACCACATCTTTTGATGATCCCGATCTCTATTTAGGATGCCAAAATACTTAGATACGTTTTCCTCATACGAGAACTTTTTTTCGTAGACTTTCAACTCTTTTAACTCTAACTTCCTTTGACTAGTCAGCAAAAACTCAACTTTGTAGATGATCTCCTGTGTGGTCATCTACTAATCGTATGAATTTGTATCAAAGCTCTTTGCTTGAAATTCCGTTTGAAGATTTTTAAGTCATGACTCCATAGTATTTTCTCTTAACCATTTCTTATTCATCAACATTGCTGTATCAGCCTTTTGAAGACAAATAACTGCATTTATGTACTGATGCATGTATCTTCAAGGTGGGAGAGTCAATAATGAAGGCGACACGAAAAAGTCATGTACCAAATGCCATTTTGATGGATCTTAAAGGAATCGGTTGCCAGAACAGCGCGGTGGCGTCATAACTGACTTAAAATGATCTCCATCCCACACTTCTTAGAAGAAGGTGATATGTGTCTTTCATATTCCGGCGAACACACCAAGAATAGATACTTTCTAGCTTTGAAGCCTGATGTCAAATCAATATATCTGGCCGCACACAATGTCGTGCGAGTACCGTTTTAATGGCTAATGATTAATTGAATTTGCATTAGAAGTCAATTAAACGATTGCATCGGTCTAGTCATCATAAATTTGTCATACGGAATGGCAATATGCATTAGAATTTGCGTGGGATTCCCTACTGGAGATGTCCATCGTAGAATAACTTAATTTACTTTTATTATGCCATTATATGGTTGGTAATATGTCGATGTTTACAAATTGTGCAAATGGATAGAGTCGATTGAGAAATTATTGAACATTTATTTACTTAATAAATTTCTTGTAATGCTTCCGTTATTCTCTAGCTGATTTGGATTGTCTCCGATCACTTTTATTTGGTTTTAAATCTTTCAACTTACAGAATACAAAAAACCTGAAAGCACAAAGATAATCTAAACTTTTCGATTCAGAAAGTCTTAGATTTTACTTAAGCATATTGTAATTCCGTCTTTCTTCTGAACGAAGTTATCATATTTCTTGATTGACTACGGTATTGTATATTAATTGGCATAGAAAAGTTTAGCGTAGCGCATGCAGAAGAGTACTTTGGATAAAGGGCTAGGCTCTTGATGACTCATCGTAAGAATTTAAAAAGAAAACAAGCCAAAGTAGATAAAAGAATTGAAATTCACTTTCTAGGATAAGATCAGGGATCGCGCTTGTAAGAATATACTACTGGTGTACTCCATTTATCCATTTTTAACTGGCCAAATAATAAAAGCATGGAATAAGAAGTTGGAAGTTATTCAAGAAAATAAAAGAAAGAGATTTTTGATTTCGACAACTGGACAGCTGTGAAGATGGTTGTTTTTCAAATCCTACTTGTTCCAGTATGATCTTGTTTTTCGGTTCACTCTTTATCATAGACGCACTAAGGGCAGTGATCCTTGTTGATTCCGCCGAGATGTTTGGGCTGTTTGAAAGTTAAAAAATCAATCTTCCCGCAGTTTAAAAGGCGCTAGATGTTCTGAAAGGCTGACTATTTTAAAATAGCTCTGAAAATCAGAAAAATTACGCCGTATATTGATTATTTTAAATTTAAGATTTCCAGAACTGTTTCATGAAACGGTTAACAAGATTCCGTTTCTGAAATAAAAAATAAAAAAATAAGAAGTAGCACTCTTAATATTTCGTTCCGATTTCTATCTAATCTACATGTTTCCACTATCCGCACTGAAATTTACTCTTCAACCAAACTGCCTTATTTTCAATGTAGGTCCTGGTCCGTATGGGTTTACAAACATCTTCTCCTTATCTTCCTCAATATGCATTCGTTTCTCATATATTTTCATCGCTCGTTAACCTTTTGCCATATATCACAATTGTTGGTAACTGGCTAACATTTTTCAAGTCTAGTTCACCTTCCAATGCTTCTATTTAGCGCTCAATATTTCAACTTTTATTGTCTTCCTAAAATCCCTGAACTCATCGTTAATTATAATGTTTTATAAACTCTTTAGCGTTCAACTAATGCTAAAAACTAAACCTGCTTGAATTTACTTATGTACATATAGACCAGGGCGGATCTGTTTTCAGTTGCCCGTTGAGGAGCCATGCTTCCATCAACAGAATCCGCAGCCGCCCAGCACTGTTTTAGAGTTTATTACACAAATTTGCAAAAATTGCTAAGGCCGCCATGAAAATCTATTTTTAAAATTCAAACAAAATTGTTAAGTGTATTTGATAGGTGAAGGATTGTTTTATATATAAAAAAAATTTCAAACTTCTATAAGCTTAAGTTTCTGACTTGGAAGCTTTCAAAATTTTTGTTTTTTTTTAAATAAATTTAGATTACACAATCATTATGGACAAACTCCTGAATCTTTTTGATGAATTTTTCTTTGCTTTTGTATGATATTGTATAGATTTTAAAGGCGAAATATGAAAGTCATATGTGCATTTTAAATAGTTAAAAAAATTAATAAAAAAGGCTCTTCTCTCTCTATTTTTATATTTATTGCAACTTTGCGGCAAGGGTTAAATGTTTTAAGATTTTTCACCAACCCTATCTTATAAATTTTTTTACCAAGCAACTTTATTGCCACACAAATTTGACCAAAAATGAACCGTTTTGGAGTTAGGAGTGAGAAAAGAAGAGAAAAAAAGAGTTTTTAATTTTTTTAAACATTTCGAGTTTTTTTAATGTTCCCGATTTTTTTTGAGAAGGAGCAATTATTGTTATACGAGTTATTTCGCAACTTTTTCCGCAAAAATCAGTGTGCCCCCTCTCAACGGTCAAATCTAGTCGTTTTTTACAGATCCGCCTTGGTCTAACGGTCGCTATGGCATTCTACAACCAATTTCAAGTTGATGTAGTCCATACCAATATTAACAAGACATTTGACAGTGTAAATCAATTTTTTTAATCAAAAGCTAGTGAACTATGGTGTTTTATTTATTGCTTCCTTAGCATGCGTTATTCTTTTGAACTCATCTGTGTTCCATAGAAAAGCTCCATTTCATCCAAACTTCAGGGTTCCTCAAGGGTCTATCTTAGGTTCCATTGTTTGTCATCATATCATATATTGACCTTTCCTTATTGTCATTATCTTAATGTCTTCTGTATAAAACTAAACTGTATTCAAAATTATTTGAATTACATAGGAAAGGCTTTATTGCTCTCCTAAAGAATCTGGATGCTACTGATGTCTGGTGTCGAACCAACTTTTCTTCTTTGACATCTGGAAATGCCATAATAAATTCTGTGAATTAAAACCGAATCCAATTAACTGCAATTACATCTCACATAATCTTCCGCTTGCCATTGTCTTTCAACTTAAAGATCTTCCTCACTTTCCACTTATTTTTAAGCAGAAGTTTAAGCGTATTTTATATAACGTTTCCTTTTTTCCTAGTAATATATTTTCGTCTTGTTATTTGACAATATTCATCAGTAAGACGAATTATAAATAAAAAAATTAACTTAAGCAACTGGTCAAATACCTCTTTCCTTAAAAAATATATTGTGGTCCAATTTTTCCATTTCCTTTCTGTATTTCATGCACAAAATCTCGAGATCTTCAATACATACCTTAGCATATACCACTCATTACTTCATGATCAATATGGAATTTTATCTTTACAACAATCCTTACTTTCTAAACTTATAATTAGCTATCCAATTTAACCCTTAATTGGACAGCAGGCTAAAAATCCCGTAACTGGTCAGCGCGGTCTGTTGGACCGCTATACTTATTTTCATGCTTTGTCGACCAGGTAAGCGGGAATGCAAAATGCAGTAAATTTTTAGTTTATTTCATGAGTTTTCTTAAAATTAATCCTAAAAATAAAAATTTTAAAAGAATTTCCCACAATTTACAGCTTATTGTTTAAAAGCTGTCAAAAATAGCTGCTTTGCAGGTTAATTAACAAAAATGAGAAAGTGAACGACTTTTTGTTTATATGTTTGATTGATTTGAGCTTCAAACATAAAACATAAACAGAAAATAAAAGAAATTTATAAATCCGTCTTTTGAGGACCTTATATTTTTTTTTCAAAGTTGCTGTTGAAATATTGTAGACAAAACACTAAGAATATGGAAGAAATATATTTATTTTATCGGTAAATACTGTTTCGTAACATTTTAAAATCTTTTGTAACATAATACATTGGATAAACACTAGAATTACAATATTTACACACTATATTTTGATTGAAAAATGTTGACGGTACATCGAGAGGAAGTTGAAGTATTATTGTTTTAATGAATGATTATAATGAATATCAGATTATCTCGGCTTTTGAGGGAGTGGGAAAATTTTTAGCTGTATTTTCTCAAAGAAAATTGCTTTGCGTAAAACATTGTCGCATCCAAAAAGAGTTACGTATCTGGTCAGCACCGGTCTACTAGACCGCTGCATGAGATTATCTGGGAGTTGGAAGGAATTCGCTAATTTTTACCTACAGTATATCAAAAAGGGTATAGAAACTAGAACTAGAACCTGAAAATAAGATATTTCTAAGAAAAATACAATTAGCAATTTCAAGCGGTCTACCAGTTGTGGGTTAAACTCTTCCTGCAATATTTTTTTAAATTTGTCTCTGTTTTCTATTCTTCTAAAAGAAAACCGCCAATATCCCGAAAATTCAAAACGTTGTCCGCTTAGTGCGAATTTTGTAATAAGAATTCGCCATATCCCGTAAATCTTTTGAAAAGCCTCTTTGAATATTTAAATAGTCAAAGATAAGTTTCCCAAACGGAAAAATCCCTATAAGATCACAGTTGAATGACACTCAGTGGTGATGTGTGGTAATTACGAATAATAGTACAAAATGTCTTGAAATCATTTTTGATGACAAAAATGGTTAAAAATCAAAATTATAGCTCAAAATCTTATATTTTTTGTCTTCCCTAAATGTGGGACAATATATTTAGCTCGGAATATTGATAGGGCATCCGTTGTAGAAGACTAAATTGTAGCAGCAAAAGGAACACATTGAATATAGTAATCGTTAATACGATGATCGGTAGTAGTTCCTAAAAGTCTAGCTACCAATTTTACACTTTAAACCGAGAATGCATTCCTTGAAATATGCATCGTTTTTATTTATGAGAAGAATTTCGATAGTTATTCAAAGAGTTTGAAATAAAATGGAGAAAATTTTGATACCACTTATGAATCGGAGACCTTTGAATTAATGAGAAAACCAAAACTGGAGTGTAACGATTGTGATTCCCAGCCTCGTCAAAGTTTTCAGAGGCAAAACTATAGTATAAATAACATTTAGTGTAAAAATAACCATGTGCCTTAAAACTATTTATGTTTTTATTATATTTTGTGGAATTAGATTGAAGAAAAAATAAATTTTCATCTGAATTTTTTGTCTTTGGTTAACAACTTTATTTAGCACATTAGTTTCAGATCATCCTCTATTTTATTTTATTACACCACAAATTCTTTTCTACATTTGTAACGTTAAATTTTTTGATAAATTAAGATCATTTATATCTCAAAATATATTTAGCAGCTGAGTTTATAAGTCAGCTAAATGGTTTTACACCTGCATAATAAAATATAGGTAAACACATAATTTTCCCGACAGCCCGTTGAGTTTCAAAGCAAATTGCTCGGATCAGTAAATTGAACAGCCACTTGCAGCAATCACTGTACATACATCGATATCAACACACCAGTTATTTGCAATTAAAATGAAATTCCAAAATTAACAGCTGCATACAATGCAATTAAGCAAAATGCAAAATTGCATCGCATACCATTTGCAGCCAAGTTCAATGGTTTGATTAATGTCCTCATGCAGATTTGTAGTGATTTCTGAAAAAGGCGGTAGGCAGGCAGTTCCGCGATGAAATCACAAAATAGATGCGAGCCGCGAATGTCGACGGTGAGTACTCCACCAAAGAAACATATGTAGATATCCGCTTCGTAGATATTTTCCAAAGATACTTGCGATAGAGATGCACCGATGAACTTCAATTTATACACACACTTGGGAATATGGCAATTGAGTGTGATAAACGATCTTGTACGGCAATGATCGTAGTTGGCGCAATTAATATTCACGGATGCAATTTAATTAGTAAAAGCTCGTTACCAGCTCGATGAGAAGAATGTGATTAGTTAACCACTTTGTTGATAGCTGTCCATTTAGCGAGAGCCACATATTGACTTTCAAACGGAAAATATGAATAGTTGTTGAATTGATGACGGATTGATTATAAGCACTTGTTGTATTTACCAGTTTTCCCATTGTTTTTAAGATATGTGTAGCATGTGAAGATGCAAATCTAACATCTATATAATCCTGCCAGGTGAAAATGATATTTCAATTTAAATGACAAAGCCAAGAGCTACTAATCTGATATTTGACTTTGCATATTCTACAATATTATAGCAATACGACACCTTGTGCATTGAACTAATTTAGGCGATGCCAAAAGTTTTTTGGCTGGAAGTGATTTGTGTTTTAAGGGTAGATATGTTTTGTTTCAATGCAACTTTAAAAGTATCAAATTTCCAAATATGGCTGAGGGCATATGTGGTTTCTTAGTTTTTAGTTGTTTTCGTTCTCAATCGACAAACTATTGTTAAGTTTGATTCCAGAAATTAACTAGTCATTTTCCATTATTTTTTCATATAAACGATAAAATACAAACTTATCAGCATAACTACAAAACGCAGCACCTTTATTTACTCAATCGAGAGGATAGTTCCTACTATTTTTTAAACATTTGCGATTTAAGGGGGGAGTACTTCCTTGGATTTTTTTTTTTTAATTGATAATTTCGTTAGAAAAATACTTTAATTTTTATATTAATATCTAAACCGGATTTCATTTTTCAGCGCTCCTAGTTCTCCTCTGGCTTACTATAGTTTTTCTAACGCAAGCGGCCTAGAAGTGCCTGAACATCTGTCGGTATGTAACGATATTATTCAACTATTATACTCTTTAATACAATACATACAAGTTACATTATTCATTCACTTGAAATTTTCCACACATACTTTTTAACTATTCAACTACTACACTGGCTAAGTTTTGGAGCAAAAAATTTGACGTTTCTAGAACACTTTTTTCAATCCAAAAACAATTAAAAATCGTTACACGTATATTTAAACGTGCACCAAATCGCAAAAAATTTCCTTTTTGCCCTAAATTTAGGCCCTAGCAGTAGTTTATACTAGAGACTAATAGAATTTTTTTTGGTATATGGTCACATACGGATATTTTTCTCGGGATTTGGCTAGGTGCAATGCACCTAGCTCTTGGTCGAAACGGTCGCAATTTTTTTAAAAAAAATTTTAATAATGTGAATCTGAATTTTTGATTTCATTATATATACATTTCAAATTTCAAGCCAATATCTGTAATGGTTTATTTTTTATAAACATTTAAAAAAAATTCATTCTCGCCATTTTAACCCTTAAGCTCAGCTTAAAGATTTCGGAAAGGAGACTTTCATCAACTTAAAAACAACTTATGGCAAGATATAATTCATATTATAAAATATACTGGGTGTGTTTCGTCCTTGAATGATGACCTAGAGCACGACTTCATATCAACCTGGTAATAAATAAACAATTTTTTATATTGATTTAAGAAAAATTTGATGATTTTAGAAATGTGCCAAGTATTTCTAATATTTTTTCTTTAGTTAGGTGCATTTGTTTAAGTGAAGTGACCCCCTCATGAGCACCACGCTAGGATTTGGTTAGGCACGTCTATTTGCATTCATACTATCGCGTTGCCTAATAAGCTTTCGAAATCATTGCTAATGCAATTAATCGTTCTTCAAACATAGTACTTCTAAAAAATGTCTTAATACGTTTCAAGGTTGAAAAGCTCCTTTCTGCTTCAGCGTTGTGAGCTGAACAGTTGAGAATATTTTAACACGCACATTTTTGATATTTTTTATTTACTGTCAATTAGAAACCACGATGGTCTATAAGAAAGATTGCAGATAAAACACGATTGCAAAAATAAATACAAATAAATGAAAGCTAGACATCCGCTTCTATACTTCATACAAATACCCAATGAAAAATTCCCCATAAATCTCCGATCGCCTTTTCACCTGATTCCATGATTTCCAAATCCCGTAATCACCCAAATCCCTCAAGCCCTCTCGATTACTGATCCACCAAAATCCCACAATCTACCAAAATTCCCCACAAACCCCCGAAATTTCCACAAAATTCTCCTAATCTTTCAAATGCCATAGACCCCAATACCTTCCATAATCCTCAACCCTCCAAACCCCATAACCCCCAAAACTCCCGAATCTCCATAATCTTCCAAACCCCCCAATTCTCAATGATCCCCCCAAAAAATCTCCCAATTCTCCAAATCCCATAATACCACAAAATCTCTCATTCCCTCAAACCCCCAATCCCAAAAATTCCATAATCCTTCAAAAGTATAGAAAAATTTTGGAGGATTGGGTAATGTGAGGATTGGAGGTGTAGGGGATTTGAGGATTTTGGTGGATTAGAAGATTTTGGGGAATTGGTGGATTTAGGGATTTGGGGGATGATGATGATGATGTGAGCCTTACAACTTTTCTTGCTCCTTTTGCGATATCTAATAATTTGACTTTAAAATTTTTTCCATAAAAATCTTTGCTTTCCAAATAAAACTCTTCGCATAGATAAGATCTTCCTATCCTCCTGCCTACTTCCCTCTCTGTGAAGTCAATCGGCAATAATGTTGCCTCGTTGTCCTGTTGGAAGGAATCGCTGCTTGCTCATTGCAATTTTTAATAACTTCCCAGTATATGGGAAGTTCTTGTAATCGCCATGAAAATCGAAATTGAAATTTTCAACTTTTCTTTACGTTTTGAGGTCTATAGAGTATATATAAAGTATTTTTGAAAAGGGAGATGTGTGTGTGTGTGTACGTAAGTACGTACGTACGTTCGTGGACACTTTTTTCTACGAGCATAACTCACGTAAACAAAGTCATATCGACTTCGTTAAGGTTTCAATCGAAGCGTCTTTGCAATCGTAAGAGCTGTTTAGTTTTTGGGAAATTTTGGTCGGGGGGGGGTGTTGCCCCTTTGAAGGTCATTTCTATCATGCGTTTCATCTCGCGAACCAAACATACGGTTTACATCGTTTGGGTGTCTATCGACGTGTACTAACATTTGTGTAAATCTGTCAAATTTTGACAGAAAATGTTCAAGGTCATTTCTGTCATTCACTATATCTCACGAACCAGATATAATATTTCCATAATTATGCTGCCAAGAGACGTGTATTAACATTTTTGTGATGTGTTTAACATTATAAAAAATGTTTTTCAGCCGTTTTTTAATTTAATAAAAGAAAATGCGAAAAATTAGAATTTTCTTCTTTAAAGAGAATTTTTTTACCTGATTTGCACAGCACAGTAATAGCAGTTTATAAATTTTTTTTCTTATCAAGTTTTGAAGAGAAATCAGCAAAAAAAATTCCCATGATTAAGAAGAAAACTAAATTAAAAATAAAAAATCATTCAGTTACCATTTAAAGAATGATATTACTCAATATCTTTTATTCTAAAAACGTTGTTGTAAATTCAATCAAATTGTAATAATAGTTGCATAATTTGAGCAGATTTTTAATAGCTTTAAAAATGTTTTAATTTTAATACGAAAACTGCTTAAAATTTGAAAACCAGCAAAATTTCCATCAAAGCATTTGTGATAATCAACGCTTTCAATAGTAAAATATTTTGTAGTCAATACTTTGCAAGATCATATCCTTTAAAAAGCTTTCATCAAATAAAAAATTGTAGTTTTTAGTAGATTTCTTCTTTAGTAATCGTAAGATTTCAATTACTTTCTACATCATCATGTGTAACACATTTTACTTTTTTCATGCAATTGAACATATTTTTGACTGCATATTCAATATTTTTCCAGACCAGCAGAAATTCAAAATTAATTATTAATCTCATTGATGTAAAATTGTGAAAAAATATTGATTCAGTGGTTATGCCGAAGTGATGGCAATTTTGAACGCAACTATTCAAAATGACCATCACGCGACAAAATCTCTTCAGTGGGTGTAATAACAAAACTCCATTCATTTTTGCTAGTGCTCTGTTGTCCTTCAAGCATCGATATGAAAATAACAAATAATGTATAAAAGGCCCCCAACGATTGATCCGCGTGAATATTCAATCAGATCAATCTGTCCCCATCGGCCAAAAACCTTACTTAATCAATGGACCCTGTCTTAGATGATCTGATTAATATTAACTCATTCCTGTTACTGCTATGAATACCTCTCATTATTATTATTTCAAGTAGTATTATTTTTAAAATTATTATTGTGTTTAATGTTTTTGATGTTTATGTAGATATTACTGGGAAGTTGACCGTGTGGACCTCAAGGGACGCACCTCGCGGCTTGTTCTATTTTAATGTTTTCCGGTGATTCAAAGTCCAAAACCAAAAGGTTTGCTTACATCCAACTTTTTTGACAACCAATGATAATTGAGTGAATTAATTTTTGAATTGAATTTCGCCATTTGAACGCCAATTTTATTTAATCTTTTTCTAACAACTTCATCAAAAGTTGCAATGATTTTAATGCGATCAGGTAATAGCTAAAGGTCAAGCTTTACCGCGGCATTCACTAGATAAATTCCGGTGACAGGATTCTTTTAAACGAAGGAAAATTATGAGGTTCACTTATGTAGTATTTAAATTTTAAAATTTTTGGATCATTGTATTTCCTGACAAGTTTGTTTTTCATCATCATCATCTTCCCTTACTATTGTTGCATACAAAAATCTGAACGTTTAGGGTATTTTAATTTCATGTTATGTGGTGGATAAATATAATTTTAGCTGTAGGATAAAAATCCATTACGCAACAATTCGCATCTTCGTTGATACCATCTGTAGTTTTGAAGCAGCGTTTCTATTCCAAATAAGTATAAGAAATATAAATATGTATACCGAATTGTTACTAGTAACTTTCATGAAATATCACGAATTGATTAGGTTTGTGTGAATTTAAAAAATTATATGTACTTGTTACTATAAACTATTGACGAAAAATCACAAAATAGTACAACACATGTTCAATTTAGTATTTCGTTGAAATTTTACTCCTTTTCTTAAAAGTGAAGAATATTATTTCTCAAATCTCTCTTAATTCATAGAGAAAAAATCATGGCATTTCCAGGCAATTGTCTTCAGGTGACAATCACACAATGTTTGATTTCTTAGAATTAATCATTTTAACTTAACAAGCACCAGGATGAGTATAAATATATAGGTATAATATATTTATGTAGATAAGAAGTTACAAATATAGATAGGCACACATTTGGTGTTATAGTATACGGAGGAAAGCTAGAAGTTCAAACTTTTTTCAGCAGCCGTATTGTTTCAGAGAACGGTCGTCAGCCTCTTGTATCTGCCTGATATAAACTTACATATAAACTTACCATATATACAAACTCCACGTATATCCCCTAAGAAAACACTTAACTTTATTGTTACTTCAACATCAAATCCTGTAATTGACTTTCGCTTTTGCATTCTGCACAGTTGCTTCTGTTGTCACTCTACCACGTATGCCTTGAAGCTTCACATATGACATGAAAGCGTCATCTTTTCTAGAGACGATATCGAATAAAGGATAAAAAGTATTATTTGCAAAACGACTTAAAGAATTTAGGTCACATGACAAGGTTGGGTTTTGTGGAACACTGTAGTCAGCGAAAAGAGCAAACAGTGACTTCAAGCCTTTTAAAGGTTACAAAAATTCAGGAATCTGAATTTATTCAATGTATTCTGCTGGTGGCAATAGTAACTATTTTCTTTTTGGAATTTGAAATGTTCAGCACTTTTTTAACATATTTTTTTCTTGAGTTGAGCTATCGCTAAATTATTTTTTGATGGTTTTGAGACAAAAAATCGGCAAATTTTTCTTTCGCACATTCACGATAAACTAGGAATGGATCGCGCCCTTTAAGAATTGGAAGCACTGATTCGTCGTATATCACTATGCCTTTAAGGCAATTGATTAGATTCACATGAACGAAAAGGATGTGACTGCGAATCGAATGACAATGTACATAGGCAAGAAAATTCTACATGCTGAAGCTTTGTGGTGGTGCTGCTCACTATCAGAACTATAAACGAAAGTAATCACAGCATTGACTACGCCAAAAATCCGCCCAGTTTTGATTGAGTGGTTAGGGGAAGATCGATGGCAAAATGTGATGGAATTGACCTCCATTAGCCATGTCAGACTTGTGTGATGCATGCAAAATAGTGAAGTCCTCCGTCGCCGGCCGGGTCTAGTATTGATTTTGTTAACTTGAAGGCTTGAATTTTGCTCCACTTTCATTCCTTTTATGCCAATGACCGTTTGTTTGAACAGGAGCGTACCACAAGGGAGAATTCGTCATGAACTATTTTTCGAAAGAGCGTTTTTATGGTTCACTCTGACAAATTGCCGCAGTTGGAAGGATGAAATATTTTTAGTCAGGATCTATTTTTGGAGAGCATCCATTAATTTTGATATGTCGCTGCCCTTTATGAGCTTTTCTTATGGAAAATGGATCCAGGCGCGATAAATGAATATGATTTGAATTTGTATGAGGAAACAATATCACGATGAGCTGTGATTTTTATTTCTAGGTCACAATGTGAAAAAAGATGAGATAATACAAACTAAATGATAGGATTCATGATGAAATCCTTATACTGAAAAGTAACAGGAACCAAGGTTAATAGTGTAATGTAAACTTTTTCATCGTAAATACGAGAATAAACATTTTCTAAAAAAAGCATGCAAATTTGTGTTCAGATTGAAAAATTGTTTTGTTTACTTCAACTGACTGCCGTATTTTAGAAAAGTATCTCATTGTGTCACTTGAAAACCTTAAACAAGAATCCAGTGTATTTTTCTAATAATATATTGCCAGTATGTTATAGGGCTTTTCTTCAAATGTGCTTTAAATATGACTCCAACTATTAAAAAAAATAGCTTTATCACAATCAGTAAGGATATTGATTTCTTGAGACAACAATAATAGTTTGCAGTTCAAAAAATAATATAAAAATGTAAAAGTTTTCTCAAAAAAAACCAAAAGCGGGAAGCAGTTCAATTCAAAATGTTTTGAGTTCGTGTATTAGCTCGTCTTTTTCAACAAATTTTGTAATGCCTCACCATTTCGGCTTAGGTCGTGAATTCAATCCAAAAACTGTTTGACGATAATTGAATGTTGATAGTTTTAATTCTTTGAGTATCGTTGTCAGTTTTAATTCGACTATGGAAATTGATTTGTAATAACTGATTGCGCAAACCATCAAAACAGAATTTCTTTTAAAATTTTCGGTAGATACTTGCCCACGTTGGGCGCCAAAATTACATTTTAGTTTCTGAGACAATTTAGGCAAGCTTTCGTTGAATAGGAGATCTATTTGAATTTTTTATTATTTTGAATACTATTTGAAAAGAAAAAAATCATCATTTGGTTTAGGATAACCGATTGAAGCTTAATAAGTTTATTATCTCTTTAGCAGATAAATTCGCTACCACAAGAAAATCTTAGACAATGGGTTTCTTATCAAATTCATATAAAACGATTTTCGATGATTTTATGCGATACAAAAATATCATTAGCTATTTCCAGGAAATACTCTTCAGCTGGAGCTTAATCATACATAATCCACCTATCTAAGAGCTATTCCGTTTCAAATCAACATTCGCGTTCCATAGATATCAGATCTAGAGATTGAGGTATGCGGAAAACCAATACCAAATAAAGGTATCGCAAATGGTGGTGATAGGAAAATTGAGATCAAGGTGTTCCAGCATTTAATGTAGGGCTACTGTGTATTGTCGATAAAGTCAAATGCCGAATTATTTCTACGAAATTGTTTTAAGCGAAATGATAAATGATCAGTTGGTGTTGATAACCGGTCAACACCAGTTTGAATGATTGATCCCCCGCATAATTTTCCATGGTGAAAAGCAACATTGCAACGAACTAAATCAATAAATAAAATACCGATCGTTGCGTGTTATCGTCATGATGGCGATATAATAGTCTTTTGATTAGCGGAACAAAACTGATAGTGAATGCTTTTAAAGTTGAATGCACCTCATTTTTTGCAAAACACTTACTAGGGAATGCACGAAATTGAATAAATACAAATGAGTATATTAAACAGTTCCAGCTATGGTTGATGCTTCAGCTTTATAAATAATTAAGATACCCAATTTGGTGTTAATTTGCTATCGGGTCTTCTTCATTCATAGCTTCATTTTTCAAATTGTTAATTTTACGCTTGATTGAAAGAATTAATGCATGTAGCCTAGCCATGATTCGAAAGAATTCATAATGTTATAACAAAACATGTTGGGGCTACCTAGGGTTCACTAAGGCTTGTAAGGTACTCGATAGGGGCTATCACGGGGCTAGTAATTATTGTTGGTAATCTGTTGACAATTTTGAATTAATACGTTTTAGTCGGATCTTCGCGAAATTTCAATTCACTTGATATAGCCTTGAGGATCTTATTGAGGAAATTTGCTAATGGCTCCTAGTAATATGAGTCTGGGAATGTGGTGATATTTAGTTGGTCTGAAGGAAGACTGTGCACCATCCACGAAGATTTCACGTATAACCTGAGCTGCTATGGTATATGCGACAAAGTAAATTCAGATTATTTGTTGATAGGCAGGGGGCACTTAAGAATACGCCTTTGAAAGATTTTCGTGAAATCGCACTTCACGTGGGCGTGAAGTAGGAATATAAAGGACAACTCTAGAGCTAACTCCAAAAATATTTTATGTACACATTTAAATTGAAAGCATTTGAAGTGTTGGGACGATCTTTCCGATTAAGCGTACTTAGTAGTTGGCAGTCAGTGTAAAAAGTTTGAACTCAACTTATCCTTTGGGCTGATTTGTTTGTTGTTGTATAAATAGAACCATTTCAAATTTCAAAAAAAAAGATTTGTATGGTCAAAGTACGAAGCTCATAATAACAATTGTTTTGATTGTACATGACACACACAAACTGGGAATAAGTCTCTCAAAAGTGAATTTTTGAAATCTATAAGCTGGAATAAAGAGTTAAAAATCACTTAAAAATAAATGTCGTATTTAATTTATTTTTTCTATAGCACACTCAATTTTATCAAAATAAATCAGATGTTTCCTCTTTTCAATAAAAAATAAACAGAGCTTCCTGTAGGCTAAATACAAGTGGACACATTTTTATGAAAATGCAAACACAAAATGACGAAAATGGTAGTTATTAAATAAAAATCCGATTCGTCACTTTCAAACGTAGTTGGCTGGAAAACGTTAAAACACGAAATGACTGTCCAAAGCGTTAGCCCTTTTTATATTGTATTTACGATAAAAATGACATCCACAAACTTTTTTATATTTTTTTTTACTTTTTAATGTTTTTTTTATTTATTAAATTTTTTATAGAATGACTTTCTATTATTTTTTTAAAAATAATTTCAACTTCTGAACAAGCCTTAAACTTATTTCCTAGATCAATTTTACAGTTTCATTTGATCTCTGGAAAGCGGCAAAATAACTTATAACAGCCCCATAATAAGTGGTGACCAACGCGAACTTTTTATGCCATACTAGTAGGGGAAACCCCCTCTTCCGATCTCCCATACCCTGGGGGTGGGGCCATAATCTTAACCTTTAACTTTAAAACAACTAACCTGTACTTTTGTGGGCTTTATTTTCTATATCTGAGTTTCCCCACCAGCGGAAAGAATCATTATCGTATATGAAAAATAACCCAGCCTAACAGAGTAAGAAGAAGCGTTTCCTAGCTAAATCTAGAATCTGTCATCCGCGACGTGTTCCCAAAAGATAAGATACAGCAGGTTGCTTGCATAACTGACAGTATCTAAAAGCTAGCTTCATCCTTGAAAACACTAGATAAGGAGCCTTTGAAGCATTCCAATGCAGACCGAAGCAGCATATCGTTGGTGCACACGTGATTATCTACGTGTTTTCTGATGTCAATTGAAAAAGCTTTTATAATAACCTTACGCAAGGACAAAATGGATCGTTATTATCAAAATTATCTGTGCCATTACACAGTAAAACGCAATCAATTAGATTTCATAATTTCTGGCATTTTTTTCAGTTCATCTATGTCCGCTGGTAAACGCTGATCTGATATGCAACCGGCGAGTGACAATGATAGATGATTTGACCTTTAGTCTGGAATATTATTTCATTAGTTTATTTCTATCCATTCAATAATTATTTTTATCGGTTCGGGGCTTTAATTGATTATGGTTAAATCCAAATAGATGAGTTTGTTAATACGTATTTAGGTGGTAGTACTGAATTGAATAGAACGTGATCGGTCAGGCGATATTGCTATCACCTCAATTTTATTGTACTCGTAAATATGAAAGGATAGTGATCAGCAAAAGTTTTCAAAACGCTTCGAAAACTGCTTTGCCTCTTAAATTCAACTTTAAAATCTATAAGTGTATATTTAATGTTATGGATCGGAGTCTCCAGCAGTTTATTTGGAAAAGTAAAAAACGATTGCCAAAATTGAGAGAATCTTATTTTTTTCAACGTTGGGAGGTGGAAATCTTCAAAAGATACCGATCAGCTCCTGCCTCTCGGCATGCCGGATTTCTACCGACTAAAACCATCCCCGTTTCCTTCAATCACTCTCTCTATCAAAATGTTAGTAATTCTCTGTATTTAAAATTTTAGGACATAGTACTTCCCAGACGATTAGAATCGGTATAAGGGATAGTACCAAATCTGTAAGTTTTAGTGTCCTTTTATTTAGATTAATAGTTCAGACTATATGCTTATGAATTATTTCCTGCTGATGACATGTTTGGGTTTGAGTTTAGTGGAGCTGATTGTACTTGTAACTTACTGCATAAAAAAAGCTGTTAGATAATTTCCATTCTAGGAAGGGTTGTGACTATTTCATTGCTATGAAGAAATATGGCCTTCGAAGCTCTCCATTAATTGAATATTTTGCTGGTGCCACGATGTAATTTTGCTCAGTACTTTTCGTTTAAAAAATGAATGAAACCGCAAGATAATCTAAGCTATAAAAGTGGCTTTAAGTTATTGTCACAAATATAGGTAATTACCTATAATTATATAAGCTTTCACAGCATATCAAAGTTTACTTAAAATTACTTCATTGGAAAAATAACTACTGCATATGAAATGGTCTCCAGCCATAGCGTTGAATTCTTTTTGTATCCAAAGTAATTTATTCATGTTTCCATTTTAGAGCGGAAATTAGAAGCGATGAACTGATAGGCCAGAACCATAAGCTTGATGCAGTTAATTATAAGTTTATAGAACCTTTGCATTCTTTGCACCTTTACGAACGATACGTCTAAGTACCTTCTTTCAAAAACTTCTCTGATTTTATCCAGCAAGAAATGCTGGAAGGTGTAAATGACAGAAACTTAAGGACCTAATTCATTTAGTTTGGGACACAATCACCTGTTAGACCTCAAATAAGACCACATCCGTTCACGCATGCCGACACTTTTGACTCAATTTTACATGGAAATTGTTTCACCAGTTCACACGAACGCTTAACTTGTATTTAATGGAAAGTGTGGTTTCGGCGTGTCGGATGGCATCCTCTTCAGGTGCTGTCACTTGCCATCTGTCGCCGGACAGCACGACCACGGTTAGGCTTGTTGATGGGTTAAGCTCGTTATATTTCAACTATTTTTAATATTTGTATCTACGAGTTATAACGACTGTCAAATTGGTTCGTATGTATGCTACGTTGCTAAGTATATGGGTTAGAACCTCCTAGTCTAGTCAACAACATTGTCATCTAGTTGTGCTTTTGGTTAGCAACTTACAAACACTATTGTTGCACATTAATGGGGGTTCTTAGTTTCCAGGTTATGCTGGTTCATCGTTAATTTAATGGAAAGTGTGGTTTCGACGTGTCGGCTTAACTTGTAGCTTTTTTAAAAATTCGCTGCAGCTTGATTGTCGTTATTGTCTCATGGATTTTCTCTTGAGAAATTTTCTAAGGAAGGATATATATTATAATGAATCAAACCATTTGCAATAAGTTCCATGAGTTTTCGCCAAAACACGACTCCTTCAACTGGGATCCGTTAAATTTTTGAAACCTCAAATGCGTAAATATTCCATCTATCTGTATTTTTTAACATTAAAACCAAAATCAGAATTGCCCGACTACTAACGCTTTATTGCGAGTGATTTTGAGATTATTACAACAGATGATTCACTCCAATACTTACCAAACCATCATTATTTGATCGATGGAATCGGCACCTGAATCTACTCCAAAAATAATAATAAATAAAAAAATGCTTGCTTTCAGATTAATTTTAAATTTTTATTTCTCACTTTGTCCATTTCACTTTCATTTTTATTGTTTAACATTAATTGCATTGTTTCATATCTTTTCTATTGTAGCGGTTGTTGTTGTTGTTGTCGTCAGTTCTGCAGTACTCGCAAGAGTCGCAGAACCAACCATACACTGTGACATCCTTTGCGAATTTCCTCTTAATTTTCACATTTCAATTCTGACAATTTTCAATTATTTAGCTTAACATTTTGTTTGTGTTTCATTTGCTTTTTTGTGGCGGGGTGTATAAATATTCGAGAGGGAGAGAAATGTAGACATTGAACATTTAAACGCTTTATGTTTACATATACAATAGTAATTCTAAAAATAATTGCATATATTTATATATTATTTTAAACAGTTCTTAGTTGCTGCTCTTTTTGTTTTATTTTTTATTTACCGAATGCAAATGTTTATGTGTTTATGTAGAATACAAGTGGTCGTATATAAAACGTATTTTCTTGCCAATATATTCACTACGATAGCAATCAAGCTGATTATTATGTTGGAAAAGCGTTCGACGGACGCTCGCGTTTTTACAAACTCCTTAAGCATCGATTTTTTCATACTCGCTATCTAACAACTCTACATTCGCGAAAATCCGTTCGGCCAAATTGTGTGGTTCCATTCACTTTTCATCCACGAAAAATAGCTACAATATGGTCGCGCCTTAAAGAAAGGTCAAGCTCGCGCCTGGTCCTTGGAAATAAGGACGTTCTACATACAAACGATTGGATCGAGCATTTGAGGAGGGAACAGGCGTCTGTGGAAGCTGGATAGCGGAGAGAACAGAGATCTGAAGGATGAGTTTGAGGAAGGCTAAGTTGGGCAAGAAGCGTCACCTCTCCCAAATGGTTGATTCAATCTTTATGAAATTTGCGGGTCTACACTCGCTACCGAACTAATACAGAATATAAACAAGGCGTTAATAATAGAATACATTAGCGGGAATGGGGAGAATATTAAAAAATAAAATATTAAATACTGACGTATAAAGTGTGCGTGTAAAGGATGAGGCAGGGTGATACAAAATAGGTACTGGGCTTCCGGTCATCGTACAACTAAGGCCTATGTTATGTATATTATAATAATAAAATTATTCAGCGTTGCCAACATTTTGATGCAAAATGGTTGCTCGACATGTCCTTTTCGAATGTGTGCTGCGTTCAGTTGCTGTTGTCGTTGGTGCGCCCCACGCGACTCCGAAGCCTGCGCATCTTGTCCGGCTTGATCACGGCTGGCGCCTTCTCGTGGGCTGTTTTGTTCTGGTAATACTTCTTCATATGGCTGTGCAGTGGCTGCGAACTGGCAATGCTGCTGACACTACTGCGGCTACTACTATTGCTAATACTACTGCGGCCGGCGATCTCGGGGTCTGCGTCCTCCGCTTGGGTGCCACTGGTGTTCGGAGGCTGCGGTATGCTCTCGGCGTTACCGTTTTTAATCCTACTTAAGCTACCACTGTTACCACTACTGCTGCTGCTGGCGCCAATGCTGGCTATCCAGTTGCGAACATGGTACTTTTTAGTGCTAGGATCGAGGAAATCAGTCAAACTATTTTGTATTGGCCTTTCGTTTATTGCACTTGGCTCATCATTCGAGTATTCGTCGTGTACGTTCGAATAGCTTCGGCGCTTGCCGTTCCTGTGTCGCGGACTATTCGTCAGACTGTCGTCTTTGTTCGGTATGCTTTCGTCCGGGCTGGCTGCCTCGGCGTTTTTCTCGGGTTTGCGGCCCGTCTCCTGGCTGCCACCAGTCGCTGTAGGCCCGCTGAGACCCTGCCCAGGACGATGTTGCCGGTGCTTCTTGTTGCGGTTCTTTCGCCGCACCATCCCCGCCACTTTGCTGCGATCTCGCTGCAAGTGCTTGCCAGCCGCGCCATTTTGTTGGCCCGTGGCCGTCATGGCGGAATCGTTGGCCGCACCCCTTTCCAATTCCTTTTGTCGCTGGTGCGATCTTCGCCGCTCCACCTGCTTTCTTTGGCTGCCATGCCTGTGACGATGACGATTTTCGCCGCTAATGCTACCACTAGCGTTGCCTCCTATTGTACTTAGACTAGTGTTGTTTTTATGATGATTACTGTTATGATTACTGCTATGAATAATGTTGTGTTCATTATTAGGAAAACTGGTGCGAGCCGAGGCTCGTATTGTTGAAGGTACTGCATGATATTTCTCCGAATCGATTTTATGAAATTCCGAACATGGTGGATTCCCGCCTTTACGGCGAAACTGCACGACCAACTTTTCATTTTGCCACAAACGATATTCGTATTTGCCGCGTACATCGTTTTCCAAGAAATAGCATCGATCTGTTAGTTGAAACTGTAACGAAAAGAACGAGAGGAAAATTTAGATAGTGAAAAATTGCTGAGGCCGATTAGATGGAAACAAATTTTTTGATTCCTTATTTGATTTGATCGTTTTTGTTTGGCGATCGTAATTTGTTTTAATTCAGTGAAAAATTGGTAAAAAATTTTGTTATGATTTTAGTTTGAAAAACCTGACTTTAATTTTAATTGTTTGTCCTGATTTAACCTCATATTAATGATTCGATGGTTATAAAAAACCTTTTGTCATGAGACTTAATTCTATAACTTTAAAAGAATTCATGTAACTTTCCGCTGTTCTAGTCGCACATGTTAATTTTACACTAGCACAGGTTAGCATTCAACTAACATCTCGCGTTGTACTAGTCACGTTGAATAATTTGAATATTACTTTATTTGAGGAAAGGTTCATAATATACACATCTGGTGAAAGAAATATGTGTGAATAAAAATTCGTTCATTCACCACAAAATTTCCATTATAAGGAATTTTATCTCAGCTGAATTCATTACAGTTGCTCATTAACTAAACTCAAAAGCAGAAAACAAATCCAAAAAGAAGTAAATTAAAAGCTTTTAATTCCAATTATTATTCAAATTATTTTATTTCACATGGTCAATGAAATAAGTGTAGTACACAAAAATATTAATATTTTAATTTATTTCATTATTTTTTTTGGAAATTTATTTTGTTCTTTCTCCTTAACCTCAGTACCCGGAATATCTTCCGTTTTTTTTCAAAACTTTTCCAATTTTCTGCGGCATGGAATCAAGTAACTGTTGCCAAAGCTATGGAATACCATTCCTTTTGGACTGCTTCCCACAATTAGTCCTTATTTGTGAAATATTGGCCAGCTAATTTTTGTTTTAGTGCATCTCACAAGTTCTCAATATGATTGAGGTATGGAGTTTGACTGTGCCATTGGATTACAGAGACGTTTTGATCACGAAGCTAAATTTTTACCAGAATTGAAGAGTGCATCGGATCGTTATCTTGTTGAAAATGCCATTTTAGAGGCATATTTTCCTCAGCGTACGGGAGCATGATATCCTCTAAGATTGAATCTGTGCATGGTATCGTTTATACGAAAGATAGGACCTACGGCATACCACGAAAAACAACCCCAATCCATAATATTTCCGCATCTATGCTTAACGTTTTTTTCGGGAATCGTACATGAAATTCCTTTCCATTTATCCTTGGAACGTTTCGCCCAGAATCGGAGGAGAACAAATTTATATTCGTCTCGTCGCTCCAAAGGATGTTGTACCATTTCTTTATTCTCTCTATTCCGTTCCAAAACGGTGCTTCGCAGCGAATTCTTTCCTGGCCGTTATAATTTTAACTTTTAAAAGCGGCACCTTTCTGGCGATTCTTCCAGGTAGTTTGGCATCCTGTAGTCTTCGACGAACTGTACGAGCACTGACTTTATTCCCAATATGCGCAAAAATCGTTCTTGAATACATGAACGGATCTGATTTACCCAATAATAATATGCGATGGTCAGGCGTTATCGAAATTTTTCTGGCTTTTTCTCTATTTTCCGTATTTTTTTAAAGATTTTAAAGCATTGTTTACAAAATTTTCAGACCACCCCAATGTTTCAAGGATGAATTTATAGGTTTTACCTTGTTTGCTTAATCGCCAAACAAAACTTCTCTCTTCCGGGGTACAGTGAGCTTTTCGGGCCATCTTAGGAGAACTAAACAACTATTTCTAAGTATTAAAAATGAATTAAATTAAATCACTTCGAAGAAAATTTCTATTGAACCTATAATTTAACTGAAATTTTTTCGTTTTATTACGTACACATTTATTTTGCTAATCAGCTAGAAAAACACTTCTAGACTACTTTATGCAGCACGTCCTAGAATCGAAGTAACCTTGGATATAATCAAGGGCGTATACAAGGAGAGGGTCGTGACCCCCCCCTGAGCCTAGGTAAACTAGTGATTTTTACGATTTTTTTTGCAATATTGTCTTCTTTTATTGTGATTTTCGAGGCAATGACCCCCCCCCCCGGAGTCAAATCCTGGATCCGCCCTTGGATATAATCCACATGAAAATTGTGAGAGAGACGTAAATGAATCATTCTCCTGCAATTCGCTCGAAGTTGAGATAAGGGCGACTTAATTTAGAAGCAAAATTAATAAAGAAAGGGCTTACACCTATTTCTTTGACCAGCTGTGTATGTGTGGGCTAGTATGTACAGCAAGGAAACACAACTCATCAACATCAGTTTTTAAGAGACTACGCAATATTTAATGTCTTCAACAATCAATTGTTCTCTTCATACGCGAGTATCTTTCCAGAAAAAGATATCTGCTGTAGCCTAACCGATCTTCGAAGAAATGATTTACACTAAACATCCGTGAAAACATAACTACCTTCCTACAAATTTTACACGTGCAACAATTGCCTTCGTTGTACTTCAAATACAATTTACTTACAAACAACTTTCTCTTTTTCGACGCTGAACTATTTACACTTTACAAATAAAACAAAACAAATACTAACCAATTTAATCTTGTTTTATAGTTCAAGCAACATAAATACACATATTTCGAGTTTACACGCATGAATAAACAATAAACAACGCTACACCTGTATGCTCTTATGCTTTTTGGGTACTTATAAATCAAATCGCTTCATTTACCCTCTTTGCTTACTGTGATTTAACTTCCACCACCGTTACGCAACGGCGTAATCAAATCGTAAAATGCATCCATTATAAAAGTAGAGATATATAGGTACACATATGTATGCACATTTATGTACATATCTACACATGTGGCTACTTTTCGCTTGGCTTTATTCCCACATGTGATCTTCAAATATTGCACGTATTTCGAAGCGTTTCAGTCAACACGCCGTGCAAAGTGGGGTTGAAATGAGCTTTCGTTTTGGGTCGTATGCCAATTTCAAGGGCGTGTGAATTGCAATTTAGATACATATTTGTTTGGCGGATTGAGAAGCGATGCATGAAGCTACTTAAATATGGGATGCATGCAATCGATGGCAAGGTTGATGATTTTTGGGCGTTGAAATACAAAAAGTAGAAAGCGTAGGGGCTTTTGATATATTGCAAGCGTTAGTTGATAAAATATTTGCTTATTTTTGATGGGTTGCGTACAAACGAGGTTACTTTTGCGGGCGTTGACTCAAAACGAAGCTCTACCCAGAAGTGTTTTTAGAATTTGTCAAGAAGGTCTTGATCGTCGAGATTGTTCAAGGTTGAATATGAAAGAAAGGCTTTAATCCGTCCGTGCTAAAATACGAAGTAAGACACAATTTGGAAAGCAATTTTTTTCTCATTTTCACAATTTCAAAGTTGCAGATGGCATTCATGCATCATGCTGAGCCCTGAACATATTTCTAAATTCTTGAATATTGTTTTCATGCCACTATTTGTTCAAGACAAATAGAAAGCCACTATTTTCTAGTCAATCAAAATTCAAGATTTTGTGTTTGTCAAAGATTTTCTCTTCAGCACGAAAGAATGTGCATCGTGTTTATGACACTGCATACTCACACGACAGCGACACATACTCTAGGACCATCTAAATTTTACATGTTCACGATAATGACGATGATGATGGTGATCATTGTGGTTGTCATCGTGAGATACCAACAAACCACAAAGATTCATCTGCCCACCTACTTTTTATTTGCATAGATCTACAAGAAACCGTTGTGTTTGAATCAAAGAAATGGATTTAGGGCTGTGTTTGATCATATGAATTTCGACAGAAAGACAAAAGAAAACTCTAAATATGTCGAGATCCATAAAAATATCAGTTCTGGTGTTCTAGAAATCAGACACGTTTCTAGAAATGGTATTGTGAAATGTGACTGTTGTTTGCTAAAGACAAATTATTCTATTTGCTCAGTGAGCCGAATTAGATTATCATCCACCATAACTGCTGGATGACGCTATCCAAAAAACATTTCTATGAAAATTTCGTTGAAAACAATACAAGAAAACGAAATTTCTAATGAACAACAAAGATTTTTTTCTAAGAAAACCACAATTTCGAAACGCTGCAATTGGTTTTCTACGAAAAGTAGTAATTTTTGTTTTCACAATCATAATTTGATTGTATGGGAAATTAATTAATGCACTGTTAAACAATGTTTATCACAACGAAATTATCTACTAAATGTTTGAAAAACAGTTGGCGTCTTACTCGATGATAACAGAAACAGACATTAGTCTAATAAACATATTTCAAAGAGTCGTTGCAATTGGCGGTAGTTGAATGATTTTTAGTACCAATGCGACGAAACGACGCCAATTCCAGTGTTCTATTCAATGTTTGATGTTTTTTCGGAAGGTGGTTGACTGATATGGCTCTTGGAAAATTTGTTTATGGTTTGTGAAAATTAAATAATTCTTGCTCCCTGTATGATATGTTTACAGTTCATGCAAAGGTGGGACGTGAATTGTTTGGATTGATTTCAAAATGGATAGTAAAATTTGATGTTGACTTCGAAAAAATAGACACGAAATATCCTGGGGCGGTATGGTCTCCAAATTCAATACAGTAAAAGCTCCTTATTCACGATTCCTTTATTCGCGCATGAAAAAATTGTGAACTAATTCTTTCATTCGCGGATCTAATCGGTACATATTAATAAAAGGATTCGGTATCCTTTGTAGCGCGTCAGCAAATGGACTAATAAAAAAGTAAAACAAAAGGTCTGTTTTAATTTTTAGTGGTGAAGTGGTCCTATGGACCGGGAGAAGGCAAAGCGTCTTTACGCACATTTTAAAGACGCTGGTGGTGGTGAATGTACAGATGGAGGATTTCAAGCATCGGAAGGTTGGTTCAATAAATTTAAGGTACGACAATCATTGCATAGCATCAAAATCGTTAGAGAAGCTGCACCTGCAGACACTGCTGCAGCAGAAAGAAATCCAGAAGAATTTCCAAACCTAGTAGCTGATGGAGGATACAAACCTGTGCAAGTATTTAATGCAACTTATTTAAAAAAAAGAATTTAGACTTCAAAGCAGTCCCAATTTTGGACAATGCACCAGGTAATCCTCGCCAAGTTGAAACTATGCATCCAAATATAAAAGCAACATTTTTACCTCCCAACACGACGGCTTTACTTCAACCTATGAACCAAGGAATAATCCAGGCTTTTAAGCTCTATTGCATTAGGTGAACCTTCAAAATCATACTGGATAATATGGAATGTGATCCTGATATGAATGTTATGCAATGCTGGAAGAAATTTGACATAGCAAAATGCATCGTTTACATAAAAGAATCATTGAAAGTACGGAAGCCACATACACTGAAATCATGCTGGAAGAAACTGTTCTGACTGCGGAAAATGATGAAGGATCTGCGCAAATTCATACTTTAACTGCAAACATTTCCGAAATTGGGAATGGAATAGGACGAGATGGGTTCGAACAGATAGAATCAAGTGACATTCAGGAGTTGCTTGAATCGCAAGATGAAGATTTGACTGAAACCGACTTGGAGGAAATGTTGAACCCGCAGCCCATTGAAGAAGCGGCTTCAACGAGCATTGGAAACGGGACATTTAATTTGAAAAATCTTAGTGAAGGTTTAAGGATGGCAAATGAACTTTGTGATTTCTTTATTAAAATTGATCCATCTATGCAACGAAATCTTATTTTCAAGAGGCAAATTGCTAATGCCACCGCTTAATATCTTTTAAACTTTTAAAACTACCAAGCAAGCAAAAATTACAAACTTCATTAAACCATTGCCTAAGCCTTACGATATTAATTAAACAATATAGTCAAAAATTTCAATAAATTGATTTGTTTTACATTTTCGTATTTTATTTTGCCACCTAAGAACGTATCCCCTATAATCCCATATAAATTACCATTCCATATTCACGGTTTCTGTATTCGCGGCATACTTACGGAACATATACCCCGCGAATAAAGAGCTTCTACTCTACAGTATTACGTATTACGCTCGATTACGTATAATATTTAGTCGAAATAAACTATATTACACCAGCTTCAGGTTTTCATAAATTTCATATTTTTTTAGCTAGATTTATTGTTTATAATTTCGAAAATATTTCAAGCATTCAACACTTTGAAACTCTAACTATTTCGGGAGTTATGGTAACTTGAAGTGAGCGGGACAAAGTCGGTACACATTTCACATAGCGGATGACTGACGAAGATATCTCTGAACCTATGAATTCATAGGAGCCTACAAACTCTACTCCTAAAGCTGTCCAACATTAGAGAACTTAAGCAATTATATGACAGATTAACGCCGATATTTCTTGAAATCCTGTTTAGAAGGATATATCCAGAATAGAAACGAAAGCCGAAATGCTTTCATTTGGTCCATGGCTCCAAAAATGCAGAATATTCTATGGTAAATAGATATACTAGTGTTTTACAAATGATGCAACTATATATCTAGCTAATTGCTCAAGCGCACTGCGATTATCCGAGATCTTGGATACTTGGTGGATATCCATTGCCAACATCAGAGTTCAACAGGAAACTAGCGAGGTCAGAAAGTTATAAAAGCTGCTCCGAAAAAGTCTATTGTACGGTCAAGGAATCGTAGATTGAAGCTCTTGAAAAAAAAAAGTTACTCCTAAGATGGTGATATTTTTTTGCCTCTTTATCGAAAAACTTTTCCAAATTGGTAGAAAAGATATCTCGAGATATAGATTTAGAGAGCTTTCATTACTTAGGCAGCGTTTTTGAAGGAAATCAATCAAATTTTAGGCGGAGGAATTAGATGAAAGGAAAGTATGTTGCGTTCAAAAAAAATATTTCCGATATTTTATAGCTGCGGTTATTTTTTGTTCTTCAATAATACCCATTTTCCCAAGCGCAAATGTGGTTTGGGCTCTTAAGGGGTTACACCACAGTAGAGTGCGAAAATTTAACTTTTTTGCAATTTTTTAAGTGGAAAGAAATGTTAAAGATGTTATTAAGTATGTTTGAAGTTTTAAAAAAAAATTGTTTATTAAAAAATATTACTAAATGGCTGCCCAACAGCCGTTTCTGCGGAACGGTTTTTTTGGAGGAGCTCCGCGGCACGCAGTAGAAGTGCACTAAAAATTAATCTGGAAAAATATACGAGTAGTTTTATTTAAAATAGTATAGCTATAGAAATACGTAGGTGATTTTAAAAAATTTCATTTTTGTTAAATTGGCGAGCATTTGAAAAAAAAGTTCACGATACTACCAAAAAACGGGCACTTATTTGCACCTAAAAAATCGGTGGAATGTTGTTTTAAAAATATGATATTAATTTGGAGTGAAAAAATTGAAAATTGTTTGAGTTATGCTGCGTGCCAATTTGAAAAACGTGGAGAAAAACGCGTTTAAAGTTTTGACTTTACTTTACGTCTTCTCTCAACATCAAAGGACGCTGCACTACTGAACTTTTTGTTCAACATTCTTGAAAATGTTTCTAACAACATCTATTAGTATATTAGAGAAGTTAGATATCGAATGGTAAGACATAATGCTGTGCCCAACGAGCAGGTGTCGTATTTACCGCAGGTAGTTGTTTTGGAGCAGTCGGGAGGGATCGCGAAAGAATGAAAACGATCTCTGGCAGAAATGAAACCGTTTGTTTCTTATTCTAGAGGGTTCAAAGGATTTTTTAAGACATTAAAAATAATATCGATTTTTTGAAATCTCTAATGTGTCTTAAGGGGTTACATAGTTCTTGAAGGAAAAACACAACTTTTTCGAAAAAAATTTAAGAACCAAAAAAAATTTTGTTTGAAATTTACACACAAAAAAGTTTGGCATTTCAAGAAGTTGTAAAAATAATTCAAATATTGAAAATTGTCAATTTTCCTGCAGTTTTTCTCGTCCAACCTTTTTTTGCGGTAGACAGAATATTTCGGTGCAGGTTCATCTTAAATCAAAAATTCAAAAAAATTCTTATAGTTTATGCCCTTGGCTCGTGCTTGAACGAAGGAATTGAAAAAAAATGAAATTTAAAGTTTTGAAATGGGTTTGAATGAATTTTCGTCTCATATTTCTTTGCATTTATCCGATTCTCATCGTTTTTAAAATATTTTTTTCGTATAAAGCAAAAACGAGTCGACCGTTCGACCTTCGTTCAAGCACGAGTCAATACTATAAAGAGGAACTGTGCAAAGTTTCAGCAAAATCGGTCGATTCCTTCTCGAGAAATCGTGCCTACCGCAGGGAAAAACGCGTTTAAAGTTTTTTTTTACCGCGATTTAATGAATTAAAGTTATTTTTTAGCGATTTACATCGAGTCGTCCATTCCAGGTCCATACAGTTATTCGTTCGCCGTTATTCAAATCTCGATAACTCCGATTGTCGATCGATTTTTCGAAAATACAAGACCTATGTAACTCCTTAACAAACTATGTCTTTGCTATACCGGTTATATTCAAGAAAAAAAAATTCGTGAACCCAGACACTATTGAGTATAATTTAACAGGAGCCATGGAATTTAAACTCAATTTTTGTCTTCAAAACTCCCAAATTGCTGTATATCACGATATACGTCATAATGTCAAATTTTTGATGCAATCATGAAAAAGATTTAATCATATTCAATGGAAGCTACTATTCAATAACATCAAAAAAAAATTCGCAATATTTTTAAACCTTGTTCTAAATACACTTTGAACACTCACCACCTTGTTAAGTGCCAATAACATTCATTAACTAACTAACATTGCCAGCAAATTGGTGTTCGGGTTAGCAATGTGTCTGCTGTCTGGTTACTTTTAATTAGCCGGTCAACGATAAAATTCAATGTTGCAAAGCTTGTTTATTTTATTTGATGTTCGCATACATTAGACTTCAAAGTAAATCATACTTGTTACGTACGTACAAAAATCAAGGTGCAGTGATGCCCCCCGAAGAGATTAAGGAAACTTTTCAAGTTGCTGGTCACCGAAGTATGCAAATTGCCAAAGAGGTTTTTTTATAGCAATATCTTTTGGCAGATTAAATATCGTTGGTTTCCGACGAATAATATCTTTACATAAAATATCTTGGTCTCAATATGCATCAAATCATATTAACAAGGCTACTTTCCAGGACCAATCCAGCATACAAAACATTTTTTGGCGTTGATGCCGAAGACAACATTCGGTTAATGATAATTAGTTACAATATTTCCGGAATAAGAAGCTACCTGAAAGCTATGGTCTGGCGTTTTGTTCTCTGCTACGGAGCATAATCTCAAAAAAGGTTGTGTATCTAAGCTCAATGTCTTATGTTTAATTTATAGCTGCAAAGCTACTTTAAAAAATACTTGGCTTGACAGACTATAGCTGTATGCCAAGTTGTAACACATAAAGCCCTCACTAAAATCGTAACAAACCACTTCTCTCTTAAGTCCGAAACATATATCGCAACCTGATATTAACGACTATCTAATAGAACTTGACAATGTGCTAAACTATTATTTACACCGTAAACTGTGGCATTTATTTTTATCCAAGACGTACTAGCAGAAATATTCAAAGATTTTTGCATATTCAATATTTGTTAACATCTATGTAGATGGATGATCTTTTATTTGCGTTTAGATGTTTCTTCATAGATTTTATAGCGATTACCTAAATTCCAGAAAAAGATGTCGAAAAACCAACATTGCTATTAGTATTTTGAATTTCGAATTAAAAACAAATAGTAATAATAGTTCTATGAGGCGTATTGCAAGTAAAACAAAAACAGAAGGATGTTTTAAGGACTGTCAGAAAAGATAAACGATGGGAAGCAAAAAAGAATGGAAGGTTTTCATCTGGGCAACAAAAGTCTGTGAACACGAATCGAAGCTGTAGTACTGTAAATTCAGCTTTATGGATTTGGATGGGTTTTTTTACTTAATAAAGCAATAAAATTTGTTTGGTACAAGAGCTCATTTTCTATTTAAGGATCCTTCAAATGACTGAGTATATGCGCATCACTAGGCTAAATAAAAAAGTCCGTGGACACATGTTTTAATGAAGCAGTTTGAGAAAACATTTATTGCTTTAAACTTTGATTACGTAAAATTTGAATCCATTTTAGTCGTTCGATAGCTACGAAAATAGAAGTTTCCGAATTGGTTCGAGAATTAATAGTTAACCTACGAAAAGAGGGAAAAAGTATCCGCGAAATCGGCAAAATTGTTAGCAAAAATCTTTCAACCGTACATTACAAATTAGGATGCGCGCCCAGCAGGCCTCATACTGGACGCCCGCCAAAACTGAATTTCGCCCATAATCGAGAGATTTTAAAAGTGATTCGTGAGAAACCGGGTACAAGTACATTGACAATCGCGCAAAACTTGTCACAGGATTATGGAGTGACAGTTACACCATAAACCATTAAACCGTAACCATTTGCACATGCAAGTGGCTTTCACGATCGAGTCCCAAGGAAGAAGCCATTTATAAATAATCTTATTCGGGAACGCCATCTCGAGTGTTCTAAGGAACACCTATCTAAGTGTCCTTCGTCCTGGGAACGTGTTATTTTTTCGGACGAAAGCAAATTTAATTTATTTGGATCCGACGGACGACAGAAAGTATGGCGAAAACCGAAGGAAGCCCTATAACTCAACACCCTCAGACCTACGGTGAAGTACGACCTAGTAAATATAATGGTTTGGGGTCGTATGAGTGCTGAAGGAGTGCAGTCAGCATGTACCTTGATATTCTGACCGACAATTTATTTGAGAGTGCCAGAAAATTAGGATTAGAAGAAGCTTTTGTTTTTCAACAAGATAACGACCCCAAGCATACCGCCCAAAAGGTTCAAGAATGGTTGCTTTACAGAGTAGGTCGACTTCTCAAAACCCGTCCACAATCGCCAGACCTAAATCTCATTGAGCATTTGTGGGATGAAATTAATAGGAGAATTCGTAAACGTCCGCTAAAATCTTTGCAGGATTTGAAAAGAGTCATCACGGAAGAATGGGATCAAATTCCAGCAGAAGTTACAACGAAAACAGTTGGATCGATGCAAGCACGTCTCCTGGAAGTAATCAAAACAAAGGTGGCCCAACATCGTATTGACTTAAATCTAAATTTCATTTTTTTAGTTTATAAATTACTACTTATATTGTGTTTACAGACTTTTTTGTAATATTTTTTAACCTTTTTTGATTTTCAAATTACTGGGAATTTTTCAAGCAGAAATTAGCTTTGTGCTTTTTATGATACAAACAAAATGTTTTTCTTTCGAAAATATTGCTTGACCCTTGTAGTGAATTCAGATCGTTTGCTTATGAGTTTTCACGAACTTTTTTTGCCCAGTGTATATTTGTTTTCAAATATCTCAAATATCTGTGTTGAAAAATGTGCTTTAATATTTCATACTTCGATCGAACACACAGCTACTTTTTCAATACTTGCGGAAAATCGTTTGCATATATGTATGCATGGAAAGCTTTGTGTCCTGATTCATTTACTAAAAGAAGAATAGTGTTTAATGTGAAAAAAATAGAGTAGGTGTACACAAAAAATGTACGATCGATTAAAACTCAACAAAAGTGTTGCGTTTTTCAAAGTGTTTACAAACACTTCAATCATATGCAATCTAATTTATTTTGCCTGGGTTCCTCGGATACAACGAAATGTAATTTTTATCTACAAAAATCAATACCAATCACTGAGTATCTTCACGAAATAGTACATATTTTATATGAGAAGCCGAAGCTTAAAAACAACCTGAAGCAGAAAATATTTTTTATTACTATTGATCGGAAAAACACCATGCTAAGTTTTAAGAGTTTCGACTGATAAGCCCGCATTAAATATTTTTACAGCATTTCATGTTTACATTATTTCGCACTAAGCACCCCGCATCATAGCCACCATGTCTTTTCTACTTAGACAATATACAAAGATAAAAGCTTTAATCGATCAAAGATATAAAGGTTGCGATTATTATTAGTGTTTCAGTTGAAGCTAGTAAATACTATCTGCTGAAGATATTTCATAGAAGAAGAAAAAGTATGTTTACAATGCTCATGGTATTTACGATTATTTTCTGGTTAATGGGGGTCAGAATTGGAATATGGTGTGATAAAAAAGAATAAATATTTATTTGAAAATATTTATCAATTGCTCGGTTTGGTTGGCATATTTTCTGGTCTCTGTATAAAAGCAAGCAAGTTTTTGATGGTTCTATCAACTGAAAATGTAACGCAGAATACATTTTCAAACCTTTTTTCAATCATTCAATTGAACTAACAACCGTTTCAAATAAAACTATTAGTATACATATAATTTTACAACCATTTTTGTATTGTCTTAAAAAGCCAAACAAATCAAATTAAGGAATGTTTAAATTTGAAAAGCAAAACAGCAAAATAAAGCAATTTATTTTAATATATTACCTCTCCGCGAAGTTTTCCATGTGAGTCGAAGCATAAATATCTTTGTCGCGGCTTAAAGTATAAGGTTGTGAGAGCCATTATTCTGCCATCGGCAGTTGTGATTATTCGTCCTCCTAACGTTATGTTTGCTGTAAATAAATAAATAAAATAAAAATTAGATTTAAAATAAATCAAAAATATTTGGAAGAACAATTAAAGATTTCTACTGGAAAATTGGAAAATTGTTGAGCATAATCTAGAAGTTTACTTCCTATGAAACGTTTGTCTACTTCAAGCTCAGCAGTTCTCTAAATAATTTGATATTGAATCGATCTTTTAATACAGGATACCACGAAGAATGCAATAACTGTGAAGCCGGCAGTCTAACAGCAATCAATCCTTATTGGTTCACACTATCTGCAAAAATACTACACTATAATAGACGCTGATTTCAAGAGACAGTCTGATTATCCTGAAACATTAACTTAAGGTGTCAAGACAGAAAGCTTAAGATCCTCTTCAGCACTTGGTTTTACTTTCAAAACAAAGTGCTTTTTCTGTGATCAAACGCTTGACAAAACTATATAATAAAAAAAATAAGAAAGTAGTCGGGAAAGCAAAGGGTGTATTTGAGATGCGCATCAAAATAAGAAGTTAAAACTCGTCTGAGCAATATCAATGATTTAATTACTGGTGGTCGAATTAATTATTCTGATAGTTAGAAAAATTACATCAGATAAAGTTCAACAAGTGAAGGAAGTAAACCACGACGTTTTTAGGTGATTACGCAGAAGATACTATGAAAACAAATTGTTTTTCCTCGAAAACAATGACGACTGAAGTTATTGGTGTCATACCCACTTTTTGACTATCAAAAAAAACTGAAAGAAATTTATAGAAAAAGCATAGTTATGGCAAAAGACATGACCGTACTATCGATGCAGGTATGAAAATTCTGAATGATACATGGTATAAAAACAGAAAAAGTAATTAAGAAAATAAATTGCTCCGGATTGCAAAAGTCGCTACAGGAGCAATCAGACAGACGGTTCACAAACATGTGTTTGGAAATAGACACATTTTCTAGGGACTCGAATGTTCTCTAAAAATTCTTACGAGCATTTTTATCATCAAAGGCATATAAGCCCGTTTCTATGGTAAATTTTTTTAAAAGAACAAATCCTCAAAAATATGCCGGTTATCTCAAATACCAATGGATGTATAAAAAAAAATTAATGTTTGTTGTTCTCATCTATTGTCATGTTTTATCAAACGAGCATTTCAATTAAAGGGCCAACATAGAGATTAAGATGAATTTCAAGGGTTTATCTTATCGAATCAATAAATATCGATGAAAAGGCACGAGACTGTTGACTATTTAATCAGATATATCTGATATCAGACACTTTAGCCAATACAATCACCGACTTAATTCATGGTCACAATTAAGACTCTTTACATCGGCACTAAGTGCTAAAATGGATCATAAATGAGCACATTCTGTTTCCTAGTTTACAGACATGCATAATAAATGACTAGTTGCTAAACTTAGATTTCAAATTTTTGATTCAACTAGTTCGAGCCCCGCTATCGCATTTAATTACAACCATTTTCCATCTGGATTGGATTCTTGGCGGGCTCGCGCAATGATAAATCAAAAAAAACATTGAAATCGCATTCGGAGAAGGTAGCGAACACCATAAATCAATCAAAATCTGTCAAATCGAAATCGGTTTTCTCAATATCAAGGCGCTGTGCCATGTCTTTTGGCTTTTGTTTTGCCATGTTTGCTACCTTTCCGCCCACGCGCTAATATGTTGCGATTACAATCGCATAACCCCGAAGCCAGCATACATGTGTACTCGATATTCATATTCGTATATTGATAGTTTCCATTTTCCAGCCACGGGACACACATCAGGGATATCATGTGTGTTTTTGGATTTGTGGGTCAACAACGCGGTGCAGTCCGACGACAAATGATATTCAATAACCATAATGGGAAATTAGGTACCTCTAATGTATTCAATTTCCATTGAGTATCTGACATGCTTGTTTGTTGCGAGAGAAGTTGTAGTTGTTGACTTGTAGTTCGAGGAAAAATATGCTCGGGCATCGGAAAATTCGTCCTACAAGACGAGAATGTAGCGGCGTTGTGTCGTTTCGAAAGGAGCTACAGCTTGTTGTCACATATTTCATAACAAATAAGAACGGCTCAAATTCACTCAGTGGTCGCGTTTGATTATGAATCATCTTTTTGTTGCAATAAATACGTGCAATTTACAACAATAATATTCGTTAAACGAGACTAGCGTTGCGTCTACTATAAATGAGGGTCAATGAACAGATTTAGCGATTCTGGGAGCAGATCTAGTATTAATGGAACTATAAACCATAAGTTTATTCGAATTCGCACTCAACTTTCAATTAATGGCAGTAGGAACTGGGGTTACATTGTATAGGAGTGTTATCGTCTTTGCTCGTGATGAAAGTGTTCGTTCTAAACGGACTAGAGCATCATCTCTAATGGAATTTGTATTTTCAGCACACATTACGAAAACTGTTCTAATTAAATTTGATATTCGATAATAATCCAATATCAAATTTAATTAGAACACAAATATGTGGCTAAAATCTACTTTTTTCAGCAGAATGCAAGGATTGAAAATCTCATTTTATCAATAAGATCTCCAAATCGAAAGTACTAGTAATAGCTGGCAACTCTTTTACCTGGTATCATCATGAAAGCAGGTACAATAGCGAAATAATAAACTCGTTTACTATAGTGTCGCACTAAGATGGAGCCCAACAGTAGCTCCAACAATAGTTATAGCAGCTAAAAACAGAACCAGCAACAACTTCAGTAACATCCTAAGCCCAAAGTTCAGGGAACATCTATCTTTGTCCATTAAAAACATATCTGTAACGCATAAAAATAGCTAGAAAAATTAAATCTTCCGCCGTAGCATCACCAAATCTTCAGTACAAGAACCAACCAAGCCTACGACAGAGCCTAAAGATCTTGTCGACTAGACGACATCTGAATTCCATCTCTTTGTTCTGCTCCTTCACAATATTATACGGTATACGATCTGCTAGACAATATCTTGCGAACAACAGTTCTATTAGTGCTAAAGGTACAACAGCAGGTTAGAGAGCAGCCAACAATTATGATATTGGCAACCGTTGAGGAAAGGTGATAGTTCTTTTATCCATTCTTTGTGGTAAGGTGAGACGTTGTAAAAATGTCACAGAGACATTTGATTTATTTACGCTTTTTTTTAAAGAATAGTTTGCACAAGATGCAACATAATGTAGCCCGACTTTTTGTTACTATTTTCTTATTCTTTGGACAAAACATCATTTTATGAAGGTGCAGATTTCTCGTTTTCAATACGCGCACTGTTATTGGATGCGGAAAACTTTATTGTTGTGATGCGGTTAGTAATATAGTCGTGACTAAGTGAATACTAAACTATATAAGCTTTAAGAATGCATTCAGTATGACAGTTTACTTTTACATGGGTGAGCAAGTGTTTCATATATATTGATATTATGTTAGTTTGTGTCATCTGTTTCAGAAAAAAGGAAGCATTGTATGCATATATTGTTTTGGAGAACTTTTATGCAAAACTAAAAACTACAGTAGTTCTTAAATTTTTGGAAATTTTACCTGTATTAAAATAATTTGCAACAAAATAAATGGCCACGTTGGGCGCTATATATTGTTTGTGTTAGGGCATCTGAATTTGATGATATTAGACAAGTTAGAGAATTAAGTCAGAGTTTCAGCAATTGAGACACACAATAACTGATGTAAAGACATATTTTTCGAACATTGAAGTCAACAGTTTTCATGCCTTGGAAAATATTTTGACATTTTTCAACATTTGAAAAATGTTCTTGGAAAGTGAATATTTTTTTTGGGCTTTTACACGCACGATTGAGTTAAGTTGAAAGAAAATGGTACGATAAAATGGTAAAAATAAAATTTGGTAACCTTTCAAAAGTACTGAAATATGCATCATTTGCAAGAATCCGGTTTCAAAATTCAATTCAGGTAATAAATTCAGCTTTTCAAAAAAAAATCCAACCAATGATCTCTTCATCACGCAAGTAATCGAACAACTATAATATATTATTTTTAAAACAATTACATGTTTTTCCAATAGCATTTTCAAGTTTTTCTTGCAATGTTATCTTCACAATGTAATTTTACTGTTGCAAACATGCGCGCAAAAATAAAAGTCAAATTGACTATAAAACTTCACACCATGTTACTGTGCATAAATTTCTTTTTCCATGCTGCTAACCCAAAACTGTCGTAAAATTCGAGTGAAAGTGATAAGTACTGTTATTTGAAAGAGCAGATTTCATTAAATTGTAATACATAGTAGCCTACAGGATGAAAGTCACACCGACATTTCATTGCTGGAAATAGAAAGATAGTAAATCTATATTGCCTGCAGCTTTTTGACTATGATATCTAGACGTCGGTCAGTCTTAAAACCATGTTCATGAAATTGCAAATAGAGCCATAATTCGGAAAATTCACTATTCTTATCTTCCTGAGTAATTTCGCATAGCTAATACACCAACATGAACATTTAATTTTCCAGCATCCTTAATGATCGTGTCGCATTAATCCGACTATAACAAGTGACAGTAATCCTCGGTATGGATCGCGGCAAAAAAAAACACTGCAAAGTTTCTACACACGCGGAATGGACAAAAGGTTATCTTAATCCATTTAATGGTAGCGCATAGAGTACCCTCGATGGAAGAAAAAAAATTGTAAATTGAAAAGTTATGAGCTTGTGGCAGATACTTGTGCATATTTGGCGCCTATTGGCGCCGAAAGATATCTGTTTTTTTGTTGGTTTGATTTTCTACGCAATGAAGAGAAGAGGAGAACTGTTTGGGTGGTGAAGTTGCTCACAAATTATAATAAATGTCTTTGCGATATCTTAATTCATACGAAATGCTAATGGGATTATCTCACAATGCGTATATGTGTATGGAGTGCGCAAGTTGAAAATGGTGGACATAAAAGTGAACGGACTGTTCTGTTAGTGCCGGCATAGGTAAAAGAAGAGATGATTATGTTTTGATGTTCAGAAGTACAATATATGTAGGTTTGTTCGGATCCTAGCCGATTCAATAGATATGTGCCAATGGGAATATGGATTCTAGGAATTGCAGTCAATTGGGTTTTTATTTGTTGTTTTTTTGAATCGGTAACGTTATCAGGACTTAAATTGATTGTTTCAAATTGTTTCAATAAACATGCCACCCAATTCTTCTTAGACAATATACCAAACACGCTTAAGTCGTCAATTTGTGGGTTTGTGCAATCTACTCCAAGATATGAGTATCAAATTGGTAGGGTTTGATTGATATTCACTGAGTTAGTTGGATTCATTGCTAGACTAGTGAGGTATACGCACATAGGTCAATTACCTGTTCTTTTCAACAGGGCGGGAAAAGAACGTGTAGACCGTTTTTCAGGTATCAAAATTGCTTTGGTTTTTCATAAATAGTGTTTGTTTAGCTATAGAAGTAATTTCATTAAGACGATTGACACCACAAAGCACACCAGATTTCCGTCTAATATGCTTTTTCCTCATGTCCGGATGATTTTTTTGGGTTGAGAGCGAACTCCCACACAGAAGTAAACTTTTTGGTAAGAATGAAATTAGTTTCTCTTATTAGCATCATTTCTTCTTCCCAGATAATCGTCCATGATTGCTTTCTTTAGATACCAATCTGCAAATTTTATCTCGAATACATCCCAGAATTAGCCAATACAAAGACATCATTCCATTTGATTTTGCAAGAAATTGATTAATATGCTTGATCAGCCTAAAATTTCTCTAAATTTTCGTATCTGAGAGAAAACGTTGACTCATCCATTTTCCCACGCTCACTCCAAGCCAACAAAATACCAATCAACCTAATTTATTCAAAATGTAAAGTCTACAACTAAAACTACAAGCAACACTACAAAGTCAAAAAGGAGACACCGCCGCATCACCATGTCGCCGACGAAATATTAAATAGTCAATGTTGAAACTAGGCAAGCGACTCCTTCAAAATCATTTTCCCACATAATTTTTCCTGAAATTCTGATTATATATTAGCATTTCTCTATGAACAACCCGTGTGCTAAAGACATATGTCAATAAATGTAATGAAACCACTTCATCAATTTCATAGACTTCACACGTTCTCACCTGTGAGCAGATCCTATTTGAAATATTCAACAATTTACTAACATTCCCTTTGCCTGGTCTAAGACGATGACTTGCTAGAACATTATCAAAAAAGTAATAAGACTATGACCACAACAACCAAGTTGATCCTAATCATAGTCACTAGAGCCTACAAAACTCAATAGGGAACCGTGTTTGTCTTCCTGGTGATTTCTTTTCTCACTTTAGTATTTACTTGGGCCTACTATGAAAATAGGATAAGAAAAAAATAGTGGTGAAAAATAACCATCGGCAAAGTGATTTCAAAAAGGAAAGAAAGGGTTGATCAAATAGATCATCAAAAAAACATGAGACTGGTAAATGTCAACAGGGAACGCCTTGTTACGTTACTTATCACTAAAAAAATGTCTTCTGTTTATTGGAAGCTTGTACGATTTTCAGGTGAGCATTGTTTTTTTGAATGTTCACCCTTCTGTAGTTACTGTCGCCCTGCCCCTTCTCTTTGATTACTAGAGAAATCTTTTACCAATTGATCATGAAATTCTTATGACGTGACCTTTATGAGTATTTAATTATATTTGACGAGATTAGTTGATTGCATGTTCGATAAAATCAATTCGATTCTATTTTGGCCGCAATAAAAAAAACATAAATGGTTTCAGCCGGTTTGATGTCTTGAAACCAACTTTCGGGCCTACATTGGTAGAGAACTTTAATCTTTTATAAGTTGGGAAAGGGGATTTGAAAGCATAAACTTGAACTATTTTTCGCTAGAAATTGAAAAATGAATCGATCCAAGTCTATTCAAAAAAATTAGACGATTTATTCCATTTTCAAAGATGATCCTGATGATTTTATTCAAATTTGATAGCTTAAAATTATGCATGATCATCCAGACAACCAGAAACAAATCTTTTAATACAATAAATAAGAAACATTTCGAATGAAGCCCACGCTGGGCGCTACTTTTTCACTTGCAAATTGCAGCTTTGACTGCAGTTGTCGAATTTTTCAACAGAACTTTCAATGGAATATAAACAAAAGAAAAACAGCATCATCGTCTATATATAAACTATCTTCCAACTTTCGACAGTAACAAATATCAATTTGATTAGAAATTTGCACCACACTAAGGTGATTGTAGTCGTTGCAATTTCAAAGCTGCAATAGATAAATAGTTCGCACATTTTATTGAAAATCATCTATATCTAGAACTTGAATAGAATAAATAAAATTTGGTCCTATTGATGTGATTTCCCTCCCAGTGTAATGGTGTCCTCCCACCTAATCCAATAGTACCTTCACTTCAAATCTATTTCCACAGAATTTGAAATAAAGTCGCCTTTCAACTTTCGTCTTGATTTCTCTTTTTATCGAGTACTGCTCCAATCGACATATATTTATTGCTTTATTGTTGAAGCGCATTGAAATGTAAATCGAGCATTTAACGTTCCTTCAACATGAATCCAGACCAAGTATCTTGAACAAACTCACGGCATAGGGAAAAACACAATCACCTGTAAATCATCGCCGTCCTGGTATGCATAGGCAAGAAATCAAAGAAAACTTAGATGGACCTTTGGGAAGTCTTCACTTTTGCTTCAGTTATTTTCACCTTACCAACGTGAGGTAATTGTGTAAATTTATGGTCAACTCCACACTCACTTGTGTTAATTGAATGATCATGGTGGCTGGTTGTTGCATTCAAATAATAATAGAGAGCGCCTCCCAGTGGCCATCGACACTGTTTTGCTTCGTTCGTTCGCCTTGTTATCGTCAAAACAAGACCAATTCCACGAAGGAAATGCAATACGCTTCAGAATACTGACATATCGGCAAATTTCAGGGCATCATTAGAAGCTTGAGGAATGTTGAGCGCTTCTCTAATGTTTTCTTTACATGCAACTACAAGACCTGGTTAGTATCACAATAGAAGTCAATTTGTTGCTAGACCGTATAGAGACACACCTTTCTTTAACCGTTATAGAGTAGTGCAGTCAGATGTTAAAGGCTGGCTTTTCAAAAGAAAGTTTAAATTGTGAATTCTGATTATACTGACCATGTTTTGGAGGTTTGTTTAAAGTCCAACTAAAAAAAACCCCAAGCTGCCTTTCAGAATGAACTTCTCTACACCACACTTAAGTTGATTCATCGATCAATTGAAGCTAAGCACACGGATCTACAATCCTAAGAAATTGATTAATTGACTGCAAGACCATCATGACCATGCCTAATGCAATCCGAATTGACGTACGGGATCAGGACCAAAACAACACAACTTTCCCTTAATTCCCTGATAGATACATTTCCTATCTTGTTTAGACATCGGACAATAAAGTCCTATCCGTTGATGTTGATTCCATCCTAGACTATTTCATCAACATGTTGGGTCTCATTAGCATGGTAAAAGCGTATGACACATCTCGAAACAATTTGACGAGCTGGTCAAACACCTCGTTCAGGAGTGGATACTCAAGTTCAAACAAAAGAAAAAAGAAACGCCGAAAAGCAATGAAAAATTATCTTGTCTATGGACTTTCTTCGCCTTTTTAGGCGACATAACTTCAAATGCAAGCTAACAGACAGCCAAACCCATTTCAGGGTGATATACGTTAAGAGGAGAACACACGTAGATTGTTCTTGCATTCTACACAACACGGTTCGTGTTTATGTCCCTATGATTAACATGAGACCCGATCATGTCACATTAAAGACCAATGACTACCCATGCCAAAAAGGGCCATCATAGTCGTCAACACAGTACCATCTCACCATCATCGTCAACCGTGCGATGGTCATCATTGCTGACCTCATCAACATCCCATTCAAATTACATGGAAGTCGGCGGCATTCTTTTATTCTCCTCCTCACTTTAGCCACGCCGACGAACCGACACTAAATGCTAACCGATAAGAAAATGAAGATCTACCACCGTTACTAGGCTCTTCACGTTTTCAAGAAATTCGGTAGATACAAGATACACCACATCGAATAGATGCAAGTGCATCTTCGCGCCCGTAAATGTGTCAGTAGTAGGCTGTGATGATGTCTATGCATGCAGACAGTGGTACTAAATAAAACCAGGGAAGAACTGAGGTCGACGAAAGATGATAAATAATGGCTGTTTCTTAGAACGGTCATAATTCACCCATAACTCTTCTAATTGGCATGTGAGCAACTAATTATGCTCGGTTAAACAACCAATCTTTTTCCAGGCGTTCTCGTGTAAACGCCGCCATAGCGTGGATTCTTCTATCCATTTCGGGGTAGAAACTAATTAACTTTTTCTCCCTCAAAGGTCGGGTCCACCTTAAAGTGTATGCAGACGAGTTTTGAACTTTCGAGATGCGAGGAAGAGAGATCCACTTGGAAAATTTAACTAAGATTAAAGTAAGTGATGAAATGGTTAATGTGTGTTTTCTTTCATTAAACCATCACTCTTGGAGTTAACAATGTCTTTTAGTGGTGAAACTTTGATGTTTTAGTATCTTTCGAATGGTGTATTGGCAAGGTGAGTGCTTCAAATGGGGAAATTATGTTTGGTTTGAAAGCCGATTGAGTAGCCAAGTGCATCTGTTCAGACTCATTGGAGATACAATTGCTGACTGTTTCGTTTGAGTGTAAATTTGAAATCATTTACCAGTTAATGTATGTTTGGTGGATGTGATTCGTCAAACATACACCGCAACTGACATGCTGGGAATGCAGGCTTGATTTTTACTCTCAGAAGTTTTTCATTTTCATTCGACTCATTTGGCACAGGAAGTTTATTGAGATTCCTTTTCAATGTTCAGATTGTTTACTATTTTATTTAACATGTAGTATTTTTCGAATTTACGTACCTACTGCAGAGGCTTTTTAGGATGTCCCACAGTTGCACGAAGCCTGCTAATATAATTTCATTGTGCAGATCGGATTCTAATCTTTACAAAGTAAAAATATTCGATTCGCTATCTTAAATGACGAATGGCATTTTTGTAGTATCAGAAGCTATCGTTTGCATCCGTTTTGTTTGAACTATTGCAATGAAATTAATACAAAAGACACAGTTTATCTTAACAGTATCTCTAGTTACAAGTACTCAGTGCTGTATATTTTAGACTACATTAAAGTCACGTTTCAAGATAATAGTTTCGATTAGTTTCGATTGGAAGATAAGGTCCATTATATATTACTGGCATGACGGCAATCGTGCCTGAGAGCTCATATAACATTATTTTGAAATTTATTGAACAATTTATCTCATGGACAAGAGCTTCAAGCAGATAACCGAGCTGTGCTCCAAAACCATCTCCGAAAAATTAACAAGTCTGTTCTCAAGTTTACTTTTAAAAATGCCTACCTCATATTTTAAGTCACAATCTATTGCAGATTTAGTATTTTTCATCTGAATTCATTCAATAATAACAGATTAATTCTTCATTGTTTTCAAAAGACATACCTTGATTTGCCTTCGTTTTTTCGTTCAAATAAATTAATTTAATTCGAAAGACGTAAATTGAGCTTATCAATCTACCAAATATATCAGTCATGCTGGTTTTTAAGGTGTATATGTAGTTTTTTCAGTGGAATGTTAATAGAATTGTTATAATTTGTGAATGGACTTAATTTGAATAGCAAAGATAATGAGGGTTGAAGTCCAATATATTATTTTGGTTTGATATGTGCAGTGCGGGTGTGAAATGAATTACAGGTGCTAGTAAACATAAGACAAAAAGTAGGTGAAATTTTATGCTATGTTTCGAAATGACGATTCTTTCGCGTTAATTTTTTGGGGACATTTTCAACTACATTTCATTGCATTTTCAAGTGTAATGTATTCAAATTTGATTCGATGGAACGCAAAGCAAGTACCAGCAGGTATTTTCTTCAACTGCAAATTACTATTTATAAAACTGAATACTGATATCTGAACACAAATAACTGTTTTTCGCCATTAACGAGATATCTTTTCCTCTTTCGTGTCTACTAACATACGACCACCATTTCATAGAAAGGAATTACATACGTTAATACTTCCTCTTTTCGGTTCATTCAATACAATTACCGGTAGTTTTTGAACTAAACGCAAAGACTAATCCACCTGTAGACCCGTGCCACCTTATTCAAGTCCGAGAGTACACTAGACATATCCTATTAAAGACACGACACCGTGGTACCTTCTCAACTATTCAAAACGTACTACTCAACACCCTTTGCTTTGTTGATTTGAATTCACCTCGGTTGTAACTTAATTAAGGTCATAGTGTAATTTCAATACAAGCTCTACAACGAAAATCGTACAATGCACCGTGTCTGTCTCGAAATCTCAAATTTGACAGCATCTGTGGAATTTGTTCTTGAAATGCCCTCTTTGTTGACTATCGTAGTTATTTTACGAATAGGTGGATATGTGACTACCCTTGTATTTTTCTCTTCAGGCCAAAGTAGAGGCGGCATTCGTAAGCCTATTTGGTTTGTACGCTACCGACACACTAAAAGGATTATGAATCGCTATCGGAAGAGGAAAAGAGTGAGTTAGTTCAGGATATATCAGGAAGATGTTTTCAAGTCTCTCTGCATGAAAAACGAAAATCCCATTGACAAAACGGATTTGGTCAGCTTCGGTGAAGCTACAAAGGGTGAATGGTGAAAGGGCTTGGGGTGGTTTTACTGGTATGACAAATTAAATAATGCTGACATCTGACTACTGATGATTGATGAGATTGTCGTACATTTAGAGAAATGTGAACGATAGAACATAAATGCAAAGTAGGGATATGAGTTTAGATTTCCACGCAATTAATTTTCGTCAAGAGGAATAGGAAATTATTTGAAATAAAAACTCCTTAACAGGTACCTGAAAAATGAACACCTATCTTCGTAAAAATGGTTCGTCAAATAATCTCAATTTGAAATGTCTGCTGCAAGAATCTCATCTCTACTTTCCACTAACCACATATGTCTGTCTATCTGGCTCCAAGACCACATTCAATGAGGTCCATTTCAATCCTCCGACAACACCTTGCCGTCTTGATTTATGAAGACATGTTCCCGGTACTTGGGATTCTTCCTCTAAAAGTCTCGACTGACCAAAGGATAGCCAGTAAGCAACTCACATCAAGATTTGTTCTAATTTATTGGGCATGTTCGCAAAAACTGTACAACCGTTCGTAGCAAACATTCGTGTAGAATCCAAATACAAACTCTTCCTGTGTTTTTGACTTCACTTAAATGTATCATGCCATAATTTCTAAGAAGAGCTGAAATGAACCTGATGGTCGACTCGTGAAATCTGCCTACAGTCCCGACAGGCATGTCCTGTATGGGTTTCATCAGGTCTGCTACCACTATCATGCTGCTTTTCGGATTTTTTTTTGTAATATTTTTGCAGAGTTTTACCTTTTTCCTGTAGTATCCGATTTTAGAGCAAATAAAGAATTATGAAGTTCTTAAGGCATACATTTTTATGACCCCAGCATAATGCCTAAGGTTTCTAACATTGCCGAAACGAGAACTTCGGGTATTTGTTTTAAAATAGCCTTTGGCTAAACAACACCGAACCTCAAATATCCATACACCTAGCAAGGTGTGAAAAGTCATGCATGTGTATCCTAAAAAAAAGACACGCCGACAACTATCTTTTCAAAACTAGTTCGCATTTTAATTTTCCGTGACTGCAGGCATCTTCTCTCTTCTTAAAAATGAAAATAAAACATTACAAATATTGTCGGCATCTCGACGTGATCGGTGAACATGCAAATTGCATGTAAGATGTGTTAGAAAAGATACGATCGCATGTATCTGAAGTGTTATACCTCACACCAAGGGGTGTCAGATCGATTATGTTCGCAAATATCATTATCTTTTCGTTTCACGGAAGGTGAGAATTGGAATACACAAAAAATAAAGAAAATTTGAAAATGATCAGAAAAAGGATCAATGGAATGAACAAATTTTGGATGGTCAGACGGAGGAAGTAGTTATTTTTGAGATGGAAATATTTGTGGATTAGTCCACGTTTTGTGGACTGTTCAAGGTTTCTGGTTTATTAAATTTGTTAAGAAGCAAATTAAAAGATCGATTTCAATCTAAAATGATTAAAATTCAATGGATTGGCGATCAACGGTGCAAATCAGGATTTTGTTCGTTTTTAATGAACCCGTCAAAAATCGTACAGTGAAATTTTTGTTTCAAGCATACAATAAACAGATATGTTACACTTTCGCAACTTTTTAAGTTTAAATTCTATTCATGAATTGAACAAGTGAAAACAGTAATCTTTGATTTTTTTTGGCAAATTTAGCAGAGCAAACTGTTTGAACAATGAACATTCTAATTGAATAAAAATACCTTGATTCTAATGTCCTGCTGCTATTAGCTACTAGACATTTCAATCTTTAGCAATCAGTAGTTTGGCGGCATAAAACTTTGGAATAGAAAATCTTTAGGCAATGCATTTGTCTTTCAGATAAGGACTCACACATGGAATAACAATAAGGTTTACGGCAGGTAAGTAAGGTTACGGCAGCGTCTTCAGATTTTGGGCTTGAAAGATTAATGAAAAACTTGGATTATTTGCAACAGTGCCGAATAGTTTTACGCCTTTTTCCATTGCGTTTTTAAAGAGCTGAGAAAAACTATCGCTGGGAATCTATGTACTTATTTCGATTTCAATTTTTCCAGGGCGGTGATGAAATTGCTAGAAATCACAGCTGAATGATATTTCAAAAATGTCACAGCAAGGAGATTACTATCTAATCATAAAAAAGACGCAACTCTTACATTGGTGCAATAAGTGACTCCTTCATTTAATTCTTACGTGATTATCTTAAAGAATTTTATTATCATAATTCACGTCATACCACCGAAAATCTTTTCAACTGTGGGCACGATGAAAACTAAACTCAAAGAGAAAATAATGGCATACAACAATAACATCAACAATACAGTCCATACTGACAGAAATTTTTTATAAAGCAAGAACAACTCATTGGATTATTTTCATGAGTCGGTAGCCAATTTGTTGACAATAGACTATCAAACTTTGTATGTTATTCACGACTGAATTAAAAAAAAAACAATGTTTAATTCATAAATAAACATATTTTATCATACGATTTGATCTTTATAGTTTATTTGAAATCTAAACGCTTCACACAACCCAAATGAAATATTTTCAAAGATTAATAGAAACTATTGATACTATGTTAATTAATTACTAAGATAGAGCATTAACGACTTAATAAAACAAATTATGTAAACATGATTCAACTAAAACAAATCACATGTGCTCGAAATTCTTATCGATAGATTTGTTATTTTCCATAATACGCTACTATAGATACTCCACGAAAAGTTCTACAATAAAAGATAAATTTTTGTCAAAGAAAACAACTAAATAAAAATTAAAATAAAAACCCGTAATGGCCTTGCGTATTGTAGTTGCTTCATCTAATCGGGCATGTGTTGGTTTGTGTGTAAAAATTGAGGTTTTAATCCTGCTTTCTGCATTAAAAAGATTTATGATTGCGCTTTAGATGGCATCTTCAGCTAGTCTAAACTTTACTTTAACTCTCGAATGAATTTCGATGTGACGATAAGTATGATAAGAAAACTGAGTTAAGTCGCGTTGTCGCTAATCTTTGAGGTTATCACTGATTAATTCACTGTGTTATCAGCTATTGATGGAATGCAGCCATCGTGCAGTATTTGAAAAAAAGTTTACCTTTTATTTTTGTATTTTGTTTGGAACTGTATTCTGTTTTGTATTTTCAGTAAATTGAGAACAAGAACATAATCTAATCGTAAGCGAATATATTGCCCAACTATCTAATTAGGTAGAAAATTCAATAGAATATCCTATCTAAAAAAATGTGTTTCATAATTTTGTAAACTTAGTTGTTGTGCCATTTTGCTGGTAGAGTCTATTAATTGGGGATGTCCATAAAATGTACGTAGGTACAATCCTACGAGTCATATTTGATTGGCGGATTATCCTGCTGAGTTTTCAGGTGCAAAGATTTTACGTTTATTCCCGGGATGAGGTCGGAATGTTTCTTAAAATTTTTAGCCATTAAAATTATTAACACTGCCAGGTATTGCGTTTTCCGCATAAGGTAGGTCAACTAGAAAGCGTCCTCTCTGAAAACAAATAATGCGAAAAACCGCCAATATATTGTAAACGCCATTTTTTAGTCTTCAAGCTCAATTGAACTCAACGTTTCAAGTCTAAATCACTATCTGTTTTCTTTTAAATTAACATAAAATATAATTTATATTACACTCTTCAGTTCTCAGTGGTTCAATTGCACAATAGTTGATTTTCTGTTGCTAGAGAAACCAAAGTGCTGGTAGGAAAATTTTATAAGAATTGTTTGAAACCAAAGCATGCAGCTGATAACAGTTAATTTCGCATACGAGTGTACTTGCTAATGTAGTTGTATAAGGTTTCACTCCTAAGCCTACGATATATCTTCATGAAAATTGCATTTAAGCTTGCAGTTTTCCAAACTTTTCCTTATTCCAAACAACTCATTTCTTTCAAAATGATAGTGCATCTTGCGACAAAATGTCGCAGCCATAAACTGATGCTGTCAGTCCAAAAGACAAAAAAAATGTGGAAAATCCAACAATATCTCGTTATTACCCAATAATCAAACAAAACCAGTGGGAAATCCAAATAAGTCATCTGTCATCAAAAGGATAGAAAGCAACGTACAAGAAGAGGAAGGTGTTACATGCTAGCAACCCACTCTACTCCCGGACGGTTTCCACTGAAAAAGTCAATAAGCGAAGCTTCAGCAAGGTACGCGGAGGAGCTACCCCCAGTGATTTTATGCCGCCACCGACAGACGACATGTATTTTACATATCTCCAAATCAATAAATACCAAATATACTTATTGGAACTGTTGTTGGACAATGTCTACTCTACTGATGGCACCATCACGCATGCAACATACGAAGAAGAATATTCCAAGATTAAATAAAGGCCTAGAGAGAAGTCATGTTTACATTTTCCATTATCATATCTACACTTTTCCACGTTTGGTAATTTATCTTTAATGGTCAACTGTAGTTTTTTTCGGTTCTTTTCCATTTTGTGATGCTTTTTTGGAGCCTTGATTTGCTGTTCAGTTTCTTATGTTTTTATAAGGATGATCAGCCATGTATGTATGTATAGGTTGAACGAATAAAAAACAAGTATGTGATAGATAACGTAATCAGGAAATCTCACTATGAACTATGTTAAGGGTATTTGGAGTATCGAGGTGATACTATTCTACGTAACGCTGTTTTCTTAGGAGGTTTTCACAGTCAACAAAATATATAAAAATAAACTCTTCGCCGAATATTCGGCACTCTGCAAAAATTAACACTCAAAAAACATCTGCTTTTTTCGAAAGCCAGTTCTTTCTGCAGAATTTGGCACAGTACTAATAGTGCATGTAGAAGAACTATCATTTATATGAGGAAAACAGTTTGAATTCTAGCACTCAACGACCAATTAAGGACATTTTTCCAATGCCGAAAATGTAGATAATTATCAAGATTAAAATGTTGCGCGATTGGATAATTGAAATTGAAAAGATTGTTTCATTGCAAACGAAAAAAACATTTTTTTGGAATATGGCACATATTTTTTTTCAAATTAATGCATATTCAATTTTACCTGAATAGGCTAATAGACGCCATTATGTAAGCGTATTGCATTCAATGTAAACGACAGAAGAAAATCCTAAAAAAGTGTTTTTGGCGGACCAAAAAATAGCGAAATGTTTCCACTTAAGTATTTATTCTGAAATATTTTTCATCAAGAATACGGCTGTCGATTGCCAGGTATCTGAGAGCCATTCTCAATCCTATTACCCGAAAACTATTGACTTTTCTTTTGAAAAATTAATATTTTCAGCTCCCATTTATGATAATGGCGAGAAATGTCTTCACAAAAGTTGAAGAAACTCATTCACAGGAACAAATCAAGTAAATATAAAAGAGAGAGAGAGAGTTTATTTGCGATAAAACAGACTAAACGTTCAGTTGATACCACAGCACCAAGACATTTGAAAGATGTTGACACTTTTAGTTATCGAGACAAGGAAAATTATAGCATTATAATTTTTTTTGACCTGTAGTAGTTCATGTGTTTTTTAATGGATCATATCACTGTGTACTTTCTGAGGAAAAAAACAGTTTATTTTAAATTTTGGTATGCATTTTCCATCAAATAGACATAATTTCTAGTTTGTAATCTGCACACGTCAATAAGAAACTTGCTAATTTTATATTTATTAAGATAATAACTACTTAGGGGGGAAATAGGGTTAGGACAGCGTTTTCTCAATGGTTTGCATGAATTTTTTTTATAGTGTACACCAGAAAATGAAAACAATTTATTAAAGCTTTGAGAATATTTTAAACAAATGTATATTCAAGTATATACTAAAAAAAATTTATTGAATTTCTTTGAAAAACACCGAAGATATGAACGATCCCATATTGCAGATCACAATCAGACTCAGCATTTTGCATACATTCTGGAAGTCGCAATTTTCATCTGAAATCAAACTACAAAGGTTGGAATTTACTTTTATTATATGTTTACCTTTTATATGAACCTAAATGCTATCAAAAAATAGAAAATCGAATTTTTTACAGGGGCAAAACGAGAAAAGGATGATTTTGTACCATTTTTTACAACTTTTTTGTAACAAAAAAATATTTTAAATAATGATAATATTCCGATTTAAGGTTCATAAAGAGTGCAATACTATGAAGAAAATAACTGCCAATTTTCAAAACGATTGGTTGAAAACTTTCCAAACTAGCGTGTATGCAATTTCAAAAAAAGTATTTTTGAGAAAAACGCGTTTGAAAAAATAGTAGCGCTCGGGGCCTGAAGGAGAGCTACTCACTTTAATGGTTTATAGCAATAGAACTAGTCGGAATTTTCATTTAACATGGGAACATATTTTCAATAGTTTTACTAACAATTTATGAAATAAAAAAAAACTGATGTTTTGAACGGTCTAACCCTATTTCCCCAATTAATGAAATTTTGTTTTACTTCAGAGAAGAAAGATCTGGAGAATTTAAAATTGTTCAACTCAAAGTTAAATGGAAATATCCTTGCAAATGCAAGTTTCAATCGAAGATAATATTGTAAAGAAACCTCACAATTGAGACAAAAAAACTTAATCAGCAGATGCTGCAATCTTTAACATAATTTCGCCAAAAGAAAAGTTCCGGGCCAGAAAGAAACAAGCCGCGAGGTGCGACCCTTGAGGTCCACACGGTCAACTTCCCAGTAATATCTACATAAACATCATCAACGTTACAATAATAAGAGGTAATAGTAACAGGAATGAGTTAATATGCATCATATCGTCTACGGGAGGGTCCATTGATTATATTTTGGTCGATGAGGACAGATTGAATATTCATGCGGATCAATCGGTTTTTGGTGTTGAAAATTTTTGTTGGTTTTAAAAATTTAAGCAATTTTTTTTAATTAAAAGACTATAAAAACTATTAAAAATCTGCTCAATTTATGCAAATATCTTAAAACTTTGATTGAATTTACAACAATTTTTTTTAGAATAAAAGATATAAAGTAATAGCACTCGTATGAAACCTCTTTACATGGTAACTTTGAATGATTTTTTTATTTTTAATTTAGCCATTTCATAATTATGGAATAAAATTTTGCCGGTTTCTCTCCAAAAACTGATAATAATGTATAAATTTTATAAACTGGATCACTGTGCTGTGCAAATCAAGTAAAAAAATGTTTTCTATGAAAAAAACCATAATTTTTCGCATTTTCTTCTATTAAATTAAAAAAACGGCTAAACCGAATTTTTATAATGTTAAAAACTTCACAAAGATGTTAATACACGTCAACTGACACCTTAATGATGCAAATATTATATCTGGTTCGTGAGATATAGTGAATGATGAAAATGACCTTGAAAATCATGATGACTTTTAATAATTTTTTATTTTTAATTTATTTTTTTACGTAATCATGAGAAAAAGTTTTGATGTAGTTTTTGCAAACATTGTTTGGAGTACATAAATTTTATAAACATTGATTACTAAGACTTGACAATAAGGTTAAAAATTTATTGTTTTTGAAAAAAACCCTAATTTTTTGCACTTTTTCCTAAAAAAATTTGAAAACCGTTCCAAGGCTTTTTTTAAAAAATTGATAGAATAAAACAAACGTCAATACGCGTCGATTGACACCTTGTTTAAAAAAATCGTATGTTTGGTTCGCGAGATATAGCGCCTGACAGAAATGACCTTCAAACGGGCAAAACAGCGAACCCCCTCGACCGAAGTATACCAAAAACTAATCAGCTCTTAAGATTGTAAAGACGCTTCGATTGACATCTCAACGAAGTCGATACGACTTTGTTTACGTGAGTTATGCTCGTAGAAAAAAGTTCCCACGAACGTACGTACGTACGTACGAACGTACGTACACACACACACACACACACACATACATCTCCCTTTCTAAAAACACTTTATATATACTCTATAGACCTCAAAACGTAAAGAAAAGTTGAAAATTTCAATTTCGATTTTCGAGGCGATTACAAGAACTTCCCATATACTGGGAAGTTAACAAGCAAGGAATTGAGACTGCAAAAAAATTAATAAGCTGCCAAGCTCATAGTGCACATTGCTGAAATACAAATGTTTTTACCATCACTTCATCCATACTTAAACTTTGAATATCATTGAAAATTCTCCAATCTATAAATAATGCCAAGTGTTTGTTGACGATAAATAGTCTATTGTTAACATAGCTGCCTTTATTGAATTGAATAATTGAAGCAACAACAAAACATCCAAACTGAATCGTCATCACTATCATCATAATTACGGCCGTCATCCACCATCCAAGTGTTTATTGTTGGAAACTCCCAACGCGAGGTCCACACCTATTATGCGATAATTGATTTGAATCGATTGAGGACTTCCAAAGTGCAGTTTATACATTCATTGATCGATTCAGTACAATGAAGAAAAAAACAGACAACCTGCTTCCTCGGTGCTAGATATTCTCACAACCCAGAAAAAAACATTTCGAAAGCAAACACGACGTCATAAAAGAGTAATCATGCACTCAGTTCGATACTTCGGTAGTTGCTATCATTCTCAAGTACAAAATCATATTTTATTAGACCGAAATTTCTCTTCACTCATCTGTTCCTCGTCCACGTCATCATCGCCTTCAAGATTTGCTTGCTCTTTTCGAATCTTCAAGCCTTCGAGTGATCGAGATTGCACAACAACAAACCACTCTCAATACTCATACTTACTTATCTACAATCTCATAAATCTATCAAAGTAACGATCAAGATACTGGACCCTAGGAAGATGTGATTATTCTGGCGATCATGGCAGAAAATTCCGTTTAAGTAGCGTTTAGACGGGACTCTTTCATCACCGTTTGTATCTCTGGGATGATGCTAGCGATCGTTAGATCTTCTGGTGGATCTCCTGTTCGGACAGCCTACCGATCCGTTTAATAGTATCAACACGGATTTCAGGTTGATTTCCCGATGTTGTTACCTGCAGTCTGGGGAGTATACGTGATAAGACCTCTTGTAAGTGCAACCTGTGATCAGAGCGGTTCCTCTTAAGATGTTGTCCCGTTGACTTTGTCCAAGATATGTACAAGATCATAAGCGATCAATAGGTTTACATCGGGTCCGATGACATGGTGAAAAATTTAGGTGAGTCAGTCGAAATCAGGAGAATGGTTACGTTTTGCTTTTGGTGGGTAACATTTATCTAGAAGTCCTTGTTGGGCTGATTGTATTTCGATAAGGAGATTTAGTGCATTGAATTGTTTCAGGGAATGAAATGGAGGCATAGTTTCTGATGGATCTCATCAACATGGATTACTGCAGAAGTTATACAAGTAATCAATATGTTCGCATGAATTACTTTTATATTTTAAAATTACCCTTTAATAGTTCAGTGCACTCGATACGGTCGCCTGGATCAAATTTTCCAACTGATTGCAACCAACTAACACCTTTACAATAAAGAAAATCTATCGAATTCCATTCCAAGTATGTATTTATTAATATCTTCTCCCATTTAAAAGGGTCGTTCTAAGATATAGACATTAATGCATTGTTCTTTTATTATTTCGACAAAAAAATATTTTTAATCGATCGTAGCAAATGAAAATGATGACCACAACGAATTGAGGCGCTAATGGGATGATCGATATTTGAACGACTATTTGGGTGGTCAAGTTTCGTAGAAATTGATTTGAAATGATAGAGTGTGAGCGAACACAACAAACACTGTTCGCTTTGAATAACCCAAACGTTTTCAGATCATTTAAGTCAAGGATTGCTTACTCTTTCCCAGAAACCCGGAAACGCCTATTCTTGTAGATTTCATGGACCATTGCCATAACCACTTCATTCACAAAACCTTTTCGAGGTCTTAGTTCAACAGATGGTCCGACACCTGAACGGAAAACCATAAAACTCAGCCATAAGTCAAGCAAATTAGTTTAATTGTTCAGCGTGTAAAGAAAATCACTTTCCCTCCCACATAACTTTCTTCTAGTCTTGTTCCCTCACAGCCAACCTACCACGTTAAACTCTTCGCCCTTGCACCATGTTCTTATCTTTTTGGTGCATTGAGAGAGTGAGTTTTCATTCTGCACTGTTCAAGATAATCTTTCACCAAACAAACAGGTGTGAAAATTTTATTATCTCCGGTAAACTCTTCCTAGTTTTTCGACCGACTAATCTTCGAAAGTTGCATATTTCCTCGTCCCAACTTCAGGATAATGATATGAATATGAACATGTAAGGGGAAAGGTTGTTTTGGTTTGGTGGAACAAAAAACTTGCTGAGAAAACAATGGAAGGGAATTGCTGTAGGTGCTGGTACACACGGCCGAGAAGGTACTTAAGGATAATTTCCTAGTTTTAGAAATCAGGCGGTAGGCAAATTTATGACCTAAAGGTGCAACATTTAGAATGGATGGTCGACAGGTAAGCAATCATTGATGGTGGTCTTTAATTCCAGTTGAGTATGATTTACTGTCCAACCCTAAAGTATGGCGTATGGAATTTCAAAAGAAATTGGGGACAATTTATTTGGGTAAATGTTTTTCTCATCAGTAAGTTTCTTGCTAAGCCATATATTAAATATCTTATGTGAACGCTATCCCAGCGATAAATGAGTGGTTTATTTACTTTACTATATCAAATAAATATTTAAAAATACAATGCTCAATCATAATTAAAGTTTGATTAACTAGCAATAAATATATAATTAAATAGAAATGAATACTTACGCGTTGGAGGACCTTCTGGTGATAAATATACTTTTCCTTTGGGATCCATATTTAACAGTTTGGTTCTTGGACATTCCGCCATTAGAACAACAGCATCTTCGCATAATGCGCCCGAAATCACCACCTAAAATAGAGAAAAAAGTTAAGATTTTTTTTATATAGTAGAACGTTTTGCATCTGCAAAGCAGCATTCATAAGAAAATATTGGAAATATACTTAACAGCTTATTAAAACACTACATGTTCAAAATTGAATAGAAATAAAAAGCTTCAGCCAGCCACAAAGAAGACATTTTTTTATAAAGTAAATGTGAAAAACAAATCAGTTGACAATTTTGAGCCAACTATTTTCAAAGAGTCAAAAAACGGAGCGTCTAACACCTAAAAACATGAAAGAAATTCGAAGACCGAGCTATAAAGTAATCAGACTTTTTTGTAAGAGTCTGAATTGAAAGATTATATAGAAAACAACGGATCATTGATAAAGAAATGAAACAAAACTTAAGCTTGCTACCCTCTCAGATTGAGATAAATATTTGGTGGTCCAAGTCGCGGTGAACATGCAAAATCTCAAGGGATAGGCCGTAGTAGGGTGGGCCCAGGCAGTAACATTTATGCACTTCGCTGACGGCAGGTGTCCAATGGGAGGAGTATTACTTTTCTAATAGTGTTTCTTCATAAAAATTGTTGCAAAATTTCGAATTGTGCGTCTAATTTGCAAAACCGTTTGTTCGTGTCCTGAAACTTGTTATGAAATATGAACTCTATTTTCAGAATTCATTTTAAAATGAATATATAATATCAAAGTTGACCCTTATAAGAACATAATTGGTTGAAAGTTGATTTAATTTTTTGTAATTTTCCAGATAGTTTCTTTAGAAAGGATGATCATTTAATTATTTATTATTATGCATTAAACATTATAAAATGTTTCATGAATCGAATTCAAATTTATCAACTCACATTTTCTTCAGTTACATTCCGTGAAGGAGTAAAATTAATTTCGATGAAGTGCAGTGCATCTAACAATAAATCGAGAAACAAAAAAAACCGTTTCCTGGAAAAATAATGCGTTCAAATAATTTCAGCTATAGTGAATATTTAAACCGTAGGCAGAGAAAGGAACCATTCAAATATTCATCCGGGATATTTTATCTCCGTAAAAAGACGACGGTTTCCTTGTATCGTTGGAGTGAAAAATACACTTAAGTCTATACTTAAAACTTGGCTGATTTCTTTTCTTCCTTTCTATCGATTATTACATACGAGTACAAACCACCCAGGAAAATTATGAAATACTCTCAAGCGCTCAGACAAACAATCATGTAACAACACACAAAACCCATTTTTTTGGTTAATAACCCCTCAAAATGTCGTCAGATTGAAACAAACAAATGAAATCGGAGCAAGGTTAACACAACTTTCAATACAAAATCGCTTTTGTCATCTAAGTATCTTTGTATCAATGGGTCTATTCAACTATCGATAAAAGCAAAAAGACACCGAAAATCAACCAAAAAACAAACGAAATAAAACATTGACTCTTGTGATTTTACAATGCCTTTATTTGTTGTTTTATTTTCCCGAAAACAACTTTGAATGATAATGTAATAATACTACGTTGTATGGATCAGAATACTACTACACTATTGTACTGTATTATTTTGGAGGCTTATTGATAACAGTAGAATTGTTTTTTGGAGCAATGGCTGTAATTTAAAGATTGTAATTAGCTGATAGAGTGCAATCAATATTTATCTTAAATTTTACTGATTTACTGATGAATTCTAGGAATCGGAGATTTCGATTGGATTCCAGTCGGTTTCGATATGATCAGCTATTCGAGTGTGATTGGACAGGGATGATAAGGGGCGCAATGTTTCGGATGTCAGCTCAATAAAGCTACATATTATGTTTAATCTGGGGTTTTTCACAAAACGTGCGCCTGTGTCGATTATTCTGAGATACTTTTCTCATCGTTCGGAGCGACGTAGGGGTTAGTTATCAGATAATTGGTACATGCAAATTCAGAGACAAGAAATTGTCTATGAAATGTTTAAAGAGCCTGTAAATTTGTTAATAAAGCTTTACATGTGCAAACCTAAAATAGGCTTTACAGGAATCAGAAAAAACTTCTAAATAATCCGATTCAATTTTATTTTTTATAGTCTTTTCGGAAGATAATTTTGCCATTATATGATCATAGTTGACAATGAAAACATTAACGACAGCTACTTCCCCACCCACATTTCTCTTGGGCATTAAACAAAATTCTTAGCCCACACTTAATTTTATCGTTGCCTCACCATATTAAGTGTTTTGCCACATACCGACATTGACCATTAAATTTTCCAACCAAAACTTATAAAATGACCTTAAACGATACTAATTTACATTTGTTCCAGGCATTTGAGTCGCGAGCCATTTATCTAAAGCAACACATTATTATGAATACCCAAGAAGTTATCCTTAAGATACTTTATGTTACGATCGCCAAACACTCAGAAACAATTCATCCCGAAACAAGCTCCGGCTTGGTCTCAAAATGAAAAACAGTAGGTACTAATTTTCCATTTCGCCTCGCTAGCTAACAAGAACGGGCCAAGCGATCTTTCAAGAAAAGCTACAGCTAGCAATTATATAACGTCTTTATAGATGCTACTAATTCCTTATTATTATTATGTAGTTAAGGGCGATCCTACGAATTAAGAGTACACGCACCATGGGACGTGGACCATGAATATCTCATCCGTTTAAATCGGGAACGAGCTGGGCCAGAATGGGATGATGGTTTGTGATAATAATCAACGCCTCAATATTTTGGACTCCCGAGTGGCGGTCAATTAATTTACTGAAAACAATTTTTCGGGTCATTTTTCATTTTTAATAGACAATTAGATGGTTAGATAGTTGCTGATGGCTTTGGTAATGATAGCATTTAAATTAGGTATTCATCAAAAGATGGAGTCGATGTGTAGTTGCAACTATTGATGTAGGGACGGTGTTAAGTCAAGCAATTGATTTATTGTTTAAGTACTTTAGATTTGAAAGTGAGTTGAAGCGAGTTAATATCTATGTTTCAATCTCAAAAGTCGAGATACAGTGACATTCGAAGAAGATTTCTGCATTAAACGAGAAGCGGCATGGTTTTTTCATGGTATCCTTTTTTCTAGTTGTAGACTGTCGTATAGAATGTCGCTAAGAAGCCTTTTTATTTTGTCCATATTTGCCGTGCAGTACCTACATTTCTGCGCCACAGGTCTATATATCTGCTCATTTCAAGCTTATTTGGAATGACATTTGGCGTGGTCCCGTTTATCGATAATATCAAATCAGAAATATTTGATATAAACCAGAAATACTTGATAAATAATAATAAAATATATTAAAAGTGAAAAGATTGCGAAGCTTAAGGGGTTACATAGGTCTTGTATTTTCAAAAAATCGATAGTTTTTTTAATTCTATATGAAAGTATAATACTTCAAGAAAATTCACACCAAATTTAAAGTAAATTCGAGCAATATTACCGGAGTTATAGAGATTTGAATTCCGCGCGGTCGGTACGTGCGCTTTGCTTTACCTAGCGTTTTATACGCATGCAGCGCGGTTCTACAGCGTAAAATCAGCTCCTTTCTTTTTCATCAAACATCACAACATAAAAAGGATGCTCTGAACATCGCGAATGAAGCGAACGAATTACTGTATGGACCTGGAATCAACGACTCGATGTAATTCGCTAAAAAATAACTTTAATTCATTAAATCGCAGTAAAAGAAACTTTAAACGCGTCTTTCTCGAAACTTTGTTTTTCCGTGCGGTAGGCACAATTTCTCGAGAACGAATCGACCGATTTTGCTGAAACTTTACACAGTTTCTCTTTATAGTATTGACTCGTGCTTGAACGAAGGGATTTTCATTCGGTCAAATCATTTTTGTTTTATACGAAAAAAATATTTTAGAAACGATGAGAATCGGAAAAATGCTAAAAAATATGAGACGAAACTTCATTCAAATTCATTTCAAAACTTCAAATTTCAAAAAAAGGTTGGAGGAGGAAAACTGCAGCAAAATTGACAATTTTCAATGTTTTTAGTTGAAATTTTTTACAACATCTTGAAATGCTAAACTATTATGTGTGTAAATTTTAAATAAAACAGATGTTGGGTTTTTAATGAACAATTTTTTGAAAAAAGTTGTTTTTCTTCCTTCAAGACCTATGTTATGTAACCTCTTAAATTTGCACAAATTCTTTACTGGAAATCAATACGAACAATACTTTTTATGGATGTATATATGTTTCAATTTCAATTGAATACAAGGAATTGCTATGTAAAATTCGTATTTTTTAAAAATTTAAAAGTTACTGTCAACGTTGCAGACCTTTAAAAAATTTCTTGTCGTCTTCTTGTTAAAACTTCTATAATAATATTTTTTACTTTTGGCTTCCATCATCAAAAGTATAATAATATCTGATCATGATTAGTATCAACATTAACTTACGATCGAGTTCAAAACGTATCGCTTTCATGAACTTTGAAAAATCATACAGAACACGTTTAATCATCATTCAATGAAAACAAAACACACTTTCATTTAATTGCATTCCATTCTTATCAAAATCAGTGGCACAATTGCTGAAAAGATTCCGCGGTTCCTATTTGAAAAAAAAATGTGTACGAATTTATTTCTTACGACACTCGAAAATAATTTCAAATCCAAAATTGACGTCATTGAATCTATTGTTTGCATTTTTTGCACTCAACCTTTTTCATTTGACTATCTCAGATTTTTATCATTATAAAATAGAGCGAAGTAAATTCACTTGAAATGATTTCCAATTAGAATATTATCGTGAAACACAAAAAAACACGTTTTCTAAATTTAAAGTTATGTCTATTGTTGTCCCATAAATAAACTTAATTACAGAGGCGCATATCAACATTGATTGTTGAAAACATTGATGTCTGCTTTAAACTTCAATCATACACCACATTAAATAGTTTTTCATATATTTTGCTAGATAACTAAATCACTTTGTTTGAATATCATTATCACAAAATTTATTCGTTTCCATTAAAAACAACTAACGTCATCTCGAAAATCGTCATCATGTAAAATTACTTAAATAACATCAATTAAAATGTAAGCCGAAAATGCCAAAAGTTCAACACCCACATGAAAATCACACGTTAATTAAATTCCAACAGGTTACTTGATATTTAATTGCAGCCGAAAATAAAGAATTTGCTACTGGAAGTCACAAATAGATACAAAAATGTGTTTTTTTTTTGATTCTTCATCACCATCATAGATAAGATAATCAACATATTTTAGAATTTTTTGCGTCGAGTGCAAAAAAATTTAATTAGCTATAAAGTACACAGTTTTAATTAAATTTTTGCAGAATGTTAGGATTTTTTTTACGCAGTATTTTCAATAGTAGAGGTTTTCAAAGAATGTGATGAACTATTTACAGTGAAGAATGTGAAAATGAAAGGGGTTTGTACTGAGAATTTTAAGTGCGCCAATTACGATCAAACTTCATATCGGTGACTGATCTTTGAAGTTGGAAAGCGAATCTAATTGGCTTAGAAATTTTTTATTTGGCTGCAAGGAAAATGATTTCAAAATATGAAAAGCAGAGTTTCTTTTTCATGAAAATCATAGCTAAAAAATGCATGCAAAAAGTGCATGACAACCAAAAAAGGGAAATACGTGTATCATTTATATTAACTTATATTTCGTTGTAAAAATAAAGATGTGCATCCAAAAATATTTTGAAGTAGCACTGATTTAGTATTAACAATGTCTTTTTCCGAAAAATTATTGATACGAGTTTTGCGGACAAGGAAATCAGACTTTAAGACTCTCAATAAAACCAAGGGTCGATAAAAAGTTTCACACGGAAATGCTTATCTAGAAACTAAACGGCTCTGGTATTTTTGTTAGCAAAAAGTGAACATTTTCATTGCTTTTATGATCACAGATGGAAAGAATATAAGACATAACTTAAACTTCAAAGAAAATTCAAATCAATGAGTTATTTTACAAACAAACACCGCCAGCAAAGTTATCCAACGTATGTTGAAAAACCCATATAAAAATGATTTCTAGAGTGAAAAACTTATAATTTTTGAAGAAAGTTTTGCATTTCTCAAAATCATGAAGGAATTTTGGCTTGTGAAATGTTAATCGATTGATTTAACATCTGTCATACGTTCTTGCCTATTGAGGACTTAAATCTTTGATATTTAGTTTTTGGTTGAATATAATGCGCCTTGAAAGAGAGTTAGAAATAGAGCTCTCAAAAAATAATAATGCGTTGAAGTACGGAATGATAAAACTTTTTTTTTAAGAACGTCTATGTGTTTTTTGAAGATTACACAAATTACCAACTACTCATCATTACTGTGGTAAAAAAATCAAATCTTCGTCTTCGCTAATATCATCAAATTTGACAATATAACGAGTTAGAGTAGTTAGCAATATTTTTTCGCAGCCAAATCAAGAACGCAGCGTTTTTGTTCACATTAATAGTAAAACTTGTGTTTCTGTGGGCTGGTCGAAGGTTTCCAGTACACTGAACCAATTTATAAAGTACTCATCAAATGATTATCATCTCATTGATATTAAGAATTGTGTAGGAAATCAGCGGAATCTGAAATTGATATTTTAATACATGACTATCGAAGATATCAATCCTGCATTGTTCACACAAGTTCTAACAATAGTTGTACAACAATAATATTTTTTTAAGAAAAAGAAAATCTACAGAAAAGAGGATGATTGAATTTAAATGTGAGAACTAGAAAAAAAATCGAATTGTTAGATAATTCAAAAGTTGCGGTTTGTGCTTTACAAAATTTGGAGGCCACGTTTTAAAATGCTGCCTTTTAATAAATCTTCGGCTTAAACTACAAAAATTTGGTTATGTTTAATTTGAAAACAATTTTCAAATTACATCGTATTTCTTCTACTCTTCAAACCCCATTTCACAGCATTGTGAACATAAGACTATCATCAAACTGTTGACATTCGGTTCATAACCATTAACGAAATTCGAATCAATTACACTTCACACAATTCTCACTTGAGGTTCACTTGTAAATTCATTATCACTATGGTATTAAAATATTATTATTAACAAAAATCAGAGGAAATACCTCATCGTAATAAACGGCACATACTGTCGATAAGATGGCAAACAGCAACCCATTGATGGAATACTATCTTGACAATATCAGATAGTCATAAGCTCAATGACTTTACGACCTTTCTCAATGCAACACAAAAATCACACCAAACCATCTATCCTTTACCTTCAACTGAGAGTTCTCCAAATTCTCAACGAGCGGTTTGTTTAGGAATCGTTTGATTTTTCACAAAAAATACAATCAATAAAGCTCAAAACAAATACAGTTTTTTTAAGAAGACACAAAAACACTTGAAAGATATTCCAATCTTTGATTGATAAGCAAACAAAAAATGCGAACAGTAGCCTGGGTTCAAGGCGCAATTATTGCATACCGCCTGCAGAAGTTGCCAAAATTAATGATTAGATAGGAAAATAAGGTAAATTATCAAAATGAACATGATAGGTTCGGCCGCGTAGTACAAGCATCCTGTTCTGGAATTCATTTGGGCTAAAAAGCCTAAAAAAATTCATTCACATATACATTGTTTGGGAATACTGAGAGACCAAAAGTTTGAAGAAAAACAAGACACGAAAATACAGCCAACTGAATTAGGTTTCTATTTCCCATAAGTCCACTGCAACATATTTCTTCACACTAATTGAATTGAATCATATCAACATAATTGCCTCATAAATCCAGAACGAAATTTCCAAAGTTGAAATAAAATTATGCTGAAAATTCATACCAGGCTTGATTTCCTTAGATATGACTATTGAATTTCACAAAAAAACGAATTAATTTTAATAGTTCCATTGATGTTTTCTGCATCTTAAATTTTCTATCAGGGAACTATTCACAAATATGCGTAGTTAAGACACATTGGATTACAGGAATCGCCCGATAATGTGAACTTATTAAAATCAAGCGAATTCACATTTTGGAAGAGCTCCTATTTGTGGACTTATTTTTTGCCAAGAAAACACTGGTAAATTGGGTACAGAAGCAACAAAAAATTATTTTATTCAATTCAAAAAATAAAATTCTCAGGAACAAAAAGGAATATTTGAATTCTGCATTTCTTGCTATCTATGAAAAACTGTGCCTTGATCATGTTGTATTTTCCAGTTAGTTCACATTATTAGATCGACTGTACAAAAAATATGTGTTTTCATTACTGTATATTTCACATTTGTGCGTATTCACATTACAGAGCGGCTACTGGATTTTTTCAGTAAAAAACAAATTGTTTCCAAAACAATAACACAACACAAAAATCAACTTTCAAAATTTAGTATAAAAATTCAAAACTTACAATTATAACAAACAGACTTAGCTGATGCATTCATTAAAACTCGTCTTTCATTTTATTCCTATGTAAACTGCTGTATGTTAGCGCCATGCACTTTTTTTGTTATATTATTCCTGTTTGCACACACTTGTCTAAAACTTTAAGATATCCGAAATACAACAAACAATCAAAACTCCAGCTCAGATCCTTTTCACCAAAAAGAACGTGAACATTTCACTAATGTGTTTCGCGTCCGAACTGATTGTAACAACACAGTAATTATGCTTCGATTTCAATTCATATCCGCGTTAGGATTATTTTTCAAAATTCAATAAATCAACTTCAATTCAACACTTTTCCAGAAGAAAAACTACTGAATAGCACATTTGAAAATCACGTCACCACCGGCGCTATCTGAAGTAGCAATTGTCGACCGCCGGTAGTGGAGCACCTTTGCGAACCTCTTACAATCCACCGTCGGGACGATGTGTGCATTTTTTTGATAAAATTTTCCGATTTTTTTTGAAATTGAATCAAACAAAAAACAATTCCGGCAATCAATCTCGAGTGATTTCCTCGGGCACAATTGAAATAATTCTGATAGTAGGAAAGTATCTTCTAGTTAAGTCCGACACGTTCAAAAGATACTCCGTATTGAGTGCGGATCCGCGTTCGTACGTACAGTACACCTCTCGTATGGCGTGGCGTAAGGAGTTTTCCGGCTTAGCGTCTGAACACCCCAAGTATCGTCTAAAGACTGATTTCAGTTCGGCCGAGGCGGCGTGATATGGGCACATAGTGGGTTAAAATTCATATATGCAGTACTGGAAAACCTGAGGAAGAAGACGCGACTTGAGCGGTACTCGCACCGCTTGGCTTGACTCGGGGGGCTTGCGAGTGAATCTACGAGACGCGCAAGATTGCAGCCACAGCACTCGCAATCAGTCGCCGAAGCACAAGAAAAGATACTCAGCAATCGCACTCAGATTTAGATACTTACTGGGTTCTGGGGGCGAGTGGAAAGTTATCAAGGGGTTCGTCCATCGGCAATTCGCTGGCGCGCTTATCAGAGGATTGTGCTCGCAGATTACCTGGTTCAGCGTTCCCGATACGCGATCTGGAGCGGCAGGGAATCGATAAGGATTGCTTCCGAATCTGCGGTGGCTGGCCTGGAGAGCACACGAGCAGGAGCTGGCTGGCTCTTTCGGCGGATGGCTACGTGAGGGTGGGTGTCTATGAGCTGGGGTGGCGGTAGGCCGAGGCATGCACCTGATGGGGAGGGACATTAGGAATGAATGAGTATATTGATTAGCGACTGTTCAAGCTAGAGGAATGTGGAGCACATTAACGATTTAGCGAAACCCGACCGCGATTGAAGAGATTTGCAATAATGAGCTAGGGAAATGCCGCATTAGTTTCGCGTTCTTGAATGGAGAGGCCACATGAGTTGAATGGCGCAACGGTGATTGTATTTGAGTTCAGTTCGATTTGCTTTTAAGAGCTTCACCTTTGACCGAACAGCAAGTTCATTAGGCTTTCAGTATATTTCCTGGTTTTTATAGAATGCTTGACGAGTTTCTTCTGGAAAAATCTGATTGAAATGCCTGCTTGATTGTTAAACAAGTGAAGAATACTCATAAGAAATAATTTATCCGTAAGTTATTTTACTTCAATTCCGAAGTAGCTAGTGCCAACTGTAATCTCATTGAATTTTTTTAGAATTATGGAGACCTACTTATCTGCAGCCTAAACTCAACAAGTAAAATAAATTCCTGAAAATCTATTCCATTATATTCTGATTTGCATAAGCCTACCACGTAACTCATGCCAACTAATTAATAGAAACAATTCAACAATTAAAACACATCACTCTCAAAAAATATTTCACCTTAAATTTTTCATAATCGTTGCACCAATACAAAACAAGCCGTGAGGTGCGACCCTTGAGGTCCACACGGTCAACTTCCCAGTAATATCTACATAAACATCAACAACATTACAACAATGAGAGGTATTCATATCAGTAACAGGAATGAGTTAATATGAATCATATCGTCTACGGGAGGGTCCATTGATTACGTAAGGTTTTTGGTCGATGAGGACAGATTGAATATTCACGCGGATCAATCGGTGGGGTGCCTTTTTGGTCTTGGAAATTTTTGTTGGTTTTCAAAATTTAAGCTTTTTTTTTTAACTAAAAGACTATAAAAACTATTAAAAATCTGCTCAAATTATGTAAATATTTTAAAACTTTGATTGAATTTACAACAATTTTTTAGAATAAAAAAAATAAAGTAAAAGCATTCCTATGAACCCTCTTTAAATGCTAACTTTGAATGATTTTTTAGTTTTCATTGAGTTTTTTTCATAATCAAGGAAGAAAATTTTGCCGGTTTCTCTTCAAAACTTGATAAGAATGTATACATGTATACTGTGCTGTGCAAATCAGGTTTAAAAACCTTTTTTATGAAAAAAACTATAATTTTTGCATTTTCTCCTATAAAATTAAAAAAAAAAGCTGAAACGAATTTTTACAATGTTAAAAACTTCACAAAGATATTAATACACGTCAACTGACACCTTAATGATGCAAATATTATATCTGGTTCGTGAGATATAGTGAATGATAAAAATGACCTTAAAAACCATGATGACTTTTAATAATTTTTTATTTTTAATTCAATTTTTTACGTAATCATGAGAAAAAGCTTTGATGATGTTTTTACAAAAATTGTTTGGAGTATATAAATTTTATAAACATTGTCTACTAAACTACGCAAATCAGGTTAAAATTTATTGTTTATGAAAAAACCCTAATTTTTTGCACTTTTTTTCTTAAATTAAAAAACGGCTCCAACGATTTTTTTCAAAATTTGACAGATTCACACGAATGCTAATACGCGTGGATTGACATCTCTACCATGCAAATCGTATGTTTGGTTCGCGAGATATAACGCATGACAGAAATGACCTTCAAAGGGTCAAAACAGCAAACCCCCCCCGACTAAAGTATCCCAAAAACTAATCAGCTCTTAAAATTGCAAAGACGCTTCGATTGACACCTCAACAAAGTCGATACGACTTTTTTTACGTGAGTTATGTTCGTAGAAAAAAGTGTCCACGAACGTACGTACGTACGTACGTACACACACACTCTTCACACACACACATACATCTGCCTTTCTAAAAACACTTTATATATACTCTATAGACTTCAAAACGTGAAGAAATGTTGAAAATTTCAATTTCGATTTTCGAGGCGATTACAAGAACTTCCCATATACTGGGAAGTTAAAAAATTTGATCAAAACTTTTTGAACAACGTTTCCATAATAAAAACTTTCCAGCGAAATATCTTCACGAAAATTACTTTCAATTCAATTCCAAAAGATTTTTCGATGTATACTTCGTGAAGTCAAATTAATTTAATTTTTTGTATTTGTATTATTTGGATTCGCTGAGGAAGACCGAACAATTACGGTCGAAAATCGATTACGAATCCAAATAAAGATACACAAAATTAAAAGGAAGTTTTTTTTTTTAAAAAACAAACACTCGAAATACTTAAAATAAGAAATTCGTTCCAAAATTCTACTTTAAAAATCTGAAAACAAACTTTTTCCAATAATTTTGGAGGCAATTTTTAGGCAGTGACCATTTAACCCTTGAAATGTCACATCTTTGATCTAAAGAAAAACGGTCACATGGATTATAGCTATGAAAACCATTATAAAATAGAGATTGATCCGCAGTTCGATCTAAAATCTTAAAACGATGTTCTTTTAATGGTTTCATAAAATGGCTTAATAAAATCGAAATGATGTTTTTGATAAACTTTTATAACAAAAAATGTTTAGAAAAACTCAGAAACAGTGACCTTTTTCACGAAATTGTTTATATGCTTGTTGATTTTCTATATTGGTGGCCAAAAGTTAAGAACTGTGTTGTTTAATATATTATGTACCTTATATATGTAAAATTAAAATAAAATCAAGTAACCACCGGTTAAAATAGCATATTTATTTGAATAACGTGACTTTTATTGGATTTAATATAAGCATGCACATTTTTATGTTTTAAGTATTTATAAATTAAAAAAAATTAACCTTTTTTTTAGAATACGGCCATAAGTAATTCCCAGAAAATGTTTCTACAGCAACTCATATTTGCGCGTTGCGTTTCTCCAACAATTTAGGTCTTTTCCGTACCACATTACATGTCTTTCAGATTAAATAAGTCAATTTCACATGAAATTAGCACTATCCTGATAATAAAGTCTTATACATATATATTTCTAATGGTAAAATAGCTAATGCAAGCTTTTTACTAATTTACATTTTACATGCAGTTATTTATCAAATACTATCCTTTTTATTATGCTTCATTACGAATATTTGAAAAGCACTGTATACAGCGAAGCAAGCACAAACAGTTGCATATTTTACTACGATTTGTAACAAAATTATAATTAATTTAATTTTAAGGAAAAGAATATGACAGCTCTTATTGTCAATTTTTTTGCAATATAATAAATTTTTCTGTTACTATGTGAATAAGCTAACCAATATATTGCTACTAAGAAATTTTAAAAATAATGAACTGGCAAAATATGTGTTTTTGAGTATTACATATTTCTTACTAAATGTAGTAGCCAGGATCGGATGAGAATAATAAACAAGCGATTTTCCTCCATAAAATTTATAAGTTGCTTTTCAGATGCTGGGATTTTGCTCATTTTGAAGTAAAATAAAAACGATTTAGATGAGCACTAGATAGACTTCATTGAAATTGTTTATATTTTTACATCTCTGACTAGCCCTAAACCTTCAAGTCAACGAACAAATAATATTTATAGTGAATAAATAGATGATGCGGTTAATATTAACTCGTTTCATTTATTGGAATGAGTTGTAACCATGATTTTTATGCCGAGTATTATTATTTTCACTTTTATTGTTGTTTTCATTATTTATTAGTTATTTTTTTATTATTCATAATATTACTGGGATATTGTTCGTATGATCCTCAACGGTTACACCTCGCAACTTCTTTATATTTGAAATCACATTGAAGAAATAATATTAATAAGGACTTTTCCTTGCTAATATTTTTAGTTTCTTCTCGGCATTTAAATTATGAATTTTTCAATAAAAAGCCATGGTATATGTAAATGTTAAATCCACAGATCCGTTTTTTGGGAAAAGTTGAAAATCGTGAAGCATTTCAATTGTTCGTTAAGTCTCTAAACGTATGTATGTACATTTTTTTAAAGCAACACACACGAAGTAAAATCAATTCCTATTAAAATATCTTTGATATTTGAATTCCTGCATTTCTTTGAGCTTGGGAGAAGGTAAAGCAAAGTTTGCGTCTATCAGAAAAATACTCCTTCAATCGCTTAACCAGAACAATCCAGGATGAAGAAGTCAAAGTCCATCGAATGAAATGATATGATACGATGTCTCCTCATTGTCAATGCTGAAGGTGTTATCACCAATACGATAGTAATCAGCACGTACTTTGCCCATCTTCCTTCTTCACCGGCAACAATCATGACTGGCGAAAAATTGGGAATCTTATATCGTCGTCATTTTGTCGGCAAGGCATGCCTCTAGTACGCACAATTCGGTATTTAATTTCATGTAATTGTCTGATTAACAGCTACGATAACATTCCTAATAGGTGTCGGGGTTTTTGTTAAACAATTCAATTTGTGGAGTACTTGACGCCATCCTATGCACACCTTCGCCAACGAATAAGTACACCTCAAATGGCAGCCCAGTCACTCGTTGGCATGCCAATCGGATGACTAGATAATACTTGCTAATTTTCACAATATCTAGACTCTTGTTTCTTGCGAAATAGTTTGCAAAGATTATTTACGATATCGACAATAATTTCCTTTTGAAATGGCTTGGATTGCACACTTATCGGCGGGAGCAACTGATGGGTGAATTCAAGGGGATGATACGACGTTATTGTTATCTTCCGGTGACTAACTTCTTGAGAATTCAGTAAAATGTTGGTATATGTTAAAGCAGTTTAAATCTTGCGTAAGAAAAAAATGCAATGATTCGTAAGAATTTTAATTAAAAAAAGTATTGGTTTAATTAACTAACAAGTGAAGCATTGGCGAATGTTAAGTTTAGTGAAGAATGTTTCCGCTTCCTGGTCTATCTTATAGCAAAGTTTTATGTGATAGCAACACAAGGTTGGCTTTATATATTTTTGGTTGAATTTTTCTTTCCAGAATTAGTCCCACCATTGAAAGAGCTTTAATATTCCGTTTTAAATATATTAGCCATGGCTGGCTTTTGAAGTCGCCTTCTCTTTCTTCAAAAAGGCTCTTTGATAAATGCAGTATAATCAATCTCAGAAGAAAAGGATGGCACAGTTTACGTTATTGCTGAAATGTTGTTCTACTGATGGATAAGATAGACAACAAACTTTACTACTAGCATTGAATATTTCCAAAAACTTAGCTGGAACGATTTTCACCTGTCTTTTTTTAAGAGAGAGAAAAATTCACACTGGATTATTAAATCGTTTTCTGCTTGTTTCACTGAACTGGATTTTTATGACCAATGTTACGTGCGCTTTTGATTAAGGGTGATCATACTCGGTATGGCGATTACAAATGCTTCCTTATATAAAAAGGACTTGTTGGAAGATCTAATGCATTTTTTCAAAATATCTGGTTTTACAAAAGTTCGGAAACAAGAAAACTGAATGATTTATAGATAATTTCCTAATTCAGAAATCCAAGTGCAGTACACAATGCTATTTCAAGGCATTTCGCTTAGGGATTCGTTTCCCTGCAGGAAAAGTTTAGATTAAATACCGGCAATCAGTTCATTCAACAACAACAACTTCAATGTCGTTTTCATTGGCGTTGCCTCTGCTTGATTAACATTGCAGAGGTCAGTACCTATTCGGCAAATGGAATATGTAGCATTATTACTGGAACAATATTCCATTGCCAATTATAACATTTTATTTTTCCATTGGTAAATGTAATTAGCTCATCAAAATTCATGAAATGAAATTAGCGTTTAGCAACTGATAATGAGTTGTTCATGATATATTTTAAGAGCTACAACATTGGGAAATGTTAAAAATTGTTTTAAAGAAATGTGTGTATTGCGCTGTAGAAACTGTGCAAGAGTTGCAAAGGATTTCTCGTATTAATGTTGATTTGATATCATTCATTCGGTGTACTTTTAATAAAGAAATATTATGGACAATTGACGCAATAAAGGAAAACATGCATCAATTTGTTATGATAAAAAATCGACCAGGAATAAAATCAGATTAAGAAAATGAACAAAAGTTAAACCTGTCTAGATTTTAACTAAAATTATTTATTATAAATAATTGAAAAATGTAGTCTCTTGCATACAGTAACAATACTTTGACAACATTAAACACAGTTATTCAAATAGCGACTTCAAAAAGAACCTAACAGATAGTTCACCCCATAGAAACTATGAAATGTCTGAAAAGGGCGAATAATTGATGCATTTTTCCGCCCTTTTGATTCAAATGAGTATGAATTTGTTCAAGCCTATTAACGGTTGGTAACATCTTTAAGTTTGTTAATTAGAGGTGCATTCATGCTTCATCTACATTCACAAGTAAATGTAGAACATTATTCTCGCGTCTATATAAAATATGCTACTTCTCGTACATGTATGATTACAAGCGCACTGTTTGATGTCGCAATAAGAAGTTTCTAGTATTTTTGTTTAACTTATTTAACGTATCCAGTGAATTTTGATATAATTGCAGTTAAAAAACATACTAGATATATACAAACATATAACTCATTTAAAGGTAGATTGTTGTCATTATTTGTAATAATTTCAAAATATTGGATATGTTTGTATCTACTTTAAAAGTGCTATATTTGCACCGAACTATGAAATGATAATGATATAAAAATGGATATTACAAAAATTGGTGCAAATAGCGGGGCAAACATTTGTTATTGCGGCATCCAACAGTAGCTTGTAACTCTTAATATACTAGAAGTCGCAAATTTTATTGTACCGTAGATCAGAAAATATCTTATGTCAAAAATTATGAAAATAAATAAAAAAGTAGCTCACAAACAAAATTTTTCAAAACTGAAAATGTTTGCAATTTCACAGAAATATCCTTACTGTATTATTAACACCTTCGGTTCGGCGTGGGTTATTCCCAAATCCACGAAAAAACCTCACTTTTTGAAGTTTTCGCGGGGATGCTCATTGCTTCTAAATAATGCTAGATGATTTTTATATAGAACAAGCGGTTCTCTTTAAAAAAATACCGAATATTATTTTTCTCGCATCGTAACCGATAAAAAATTAAAAATGAGAGTCCAAGGTTCTAAAACTTTTTTTAAAAAAAAATCCTTTAACAATTTCACCAAGAAACTAAGAAGAGATTTTGGTGTTTCAGGCAAGTTTAGTCGATTAAAACTAGAATCAGATTTTTCCGACCACTATTGCAAAGGATTTTGAAATAAGCGCTCTACTATTACACTATAAGTTTTTGTGAATGGATCACTTTGTTGAATGATTTTGTGGTTGGTAATCAATAATAGAAATTAGTTATCGTCATTTTAATTAGTATGGCACATATTTCAAAATTCACTCAAAAATAGCTTATCTTATTCGTCGTTTTGTTTTTCTAGGACATTATGCTGGGTTCGGCGAGTTATCATGTATAATATAAATGTTTGATTGATGCCTAAAATTTCGATTTGTGCATTGTTTTATATACAACATTGCACCAACAATTTCTTTATTTTCGAATAGTATTTCAGTTTTATAATTTATCGAAATTTTCAAAAAGTTACAATATTTCAACAACTGCTTTTCATTAATTTTTGGCTATTACAGCAGCTGTTAGGTACTGGCAGTTATGTCAAACTCAATTGGAATAGTCGGTTTTAGTGAACATTCTGTTGCAGCTTTTTCATTTAATTTAATTTCTCATATGTTCTCAAATGAACTCACTCGAGGATAAATGATCGCTAAATACAGTAGCTAGTTAGTTTTTTGCAAATAAAGTTGCTCAGCATATAAGTTATCATTCCAATAATTGTTTTGGTAACATTTCCCTTCCACTTATCATTCTGAAAGAACCCATCATAAATGTTTTGCAATCTTTTTCAAACATTTAGTCTTTATAACTGTTAATTTTTTTCTTTAATCTTTAATCTTTTAATTTTACATTTGATCTATAGCAAGTTTGGCGTTTTTCGATTATTGTTCACAATACTTTAAGAGCTTATCATATCCTTATATTCTACGAATTGATTGATGAACCTAATGAAACAAATGACCTGGACTTTTATATAAAAATAGTTATGCATCAACGTGTGCCCAAAATATATAAATTATTTTAAATCTAAGCAATAGAAAAATTTCATATAACTTTAACGTAACCTCAAATTCATTTGATTTTCAATTTAAATACATCGTTTTCAAGGAAAAAACACAAAACTCTGTAAATAATAAAACTCATTGAATAACCGCAGGACTAAATAGATTCAATCAATTTGAAATTTTTATCATCAAATCAATTTTATATTTTACCGTTTAAATGTTTCGTATAAATTTCAGATATTCATTTAATTTATTTAAATTTTCACTGCAATCAAAACAATTTATTCTTATTGCACAACAACTAACCAATTTAATCGATTTGAAGGTGTTTACTGATTACTGATTCTCAGCCGCTTGTTTCATTGGACATTAACATAAACTTTTATCGGTGTCTTTAAAGCAAAGGTATCAAAGGTCAAATGATCTGAAAATTTGAAAACGAAATGGTGAAAACGGCTTATCATAAAATGGATTTTATTTTCCTAAATTTTATATGACTGGGTTGCATGGTGGTGAGCCACCAAAGAATTAACCTTTTGATTCAATGAATTTAGATAAATTTTGTGTGTGATTTGTAGAAGGGTACTTTATATGGAACGTTCATTTGACGAATTGAAGCTAAGGTATTGCTCCTTAGGAATTCATCCATGAAAGTTTATGTTCATTACTTGTAGAAAAGTCACGCTTCAAGTAAATTTTTCGGGGTAAGCAATCAATTAAATGTTCTTAGGAGTTTATCATTATTGTGAATTGAAGTAGACACCACGTTATGCAAAACAGAATGGATCTTGGTGGGTGCCAAAAATAGGGCTCAATAGATATTTTCAAAAAATGTGGTCTAAGTGCGACCCTTGAGGCCCACACGACTAACTTCCCAGTGAGGTGAATAAAAAGCTATAATTTGCTTTTATTAAAAATTACTATTATTAAACATTATTATTCTAAATTAATATAATTACTTTTATTATTTTTATCAATTTTTTATCTAACCATAAAAGCTATGGTAGAGGAAGACGTCTCCACCATCTGGTCATCCTCTACCAAAGCCTCGGCAACCTCGTCCTCTTGGTCCTCGTCATCCTTCTTGTCCTCCACTTCGTCCTCAACTTCGTTCTCCATCTCGGTCTCGGAATCCACAACTATTATTGAGGGTATTTCTTTATTATTTACAATAACCATTCGTTATTAAGAATGTTTGACCGTTACTGAATAATTATAATTGACTTTATATATACAATATCAGATTATAACTAATACTATTTGATTGTTATTAACAATATTAAATTATTTATAACAATATCCAATTATTAACTGCATGAGCGTCTCTACTCCCATTCACCCAAACCTGATAATATAAATTTGGAATTTTATAAATTAATCTTTTTTTTTTAATAACATTTTTTACAAATTTGATCACAATTTTGCTAAAACGCACAATAATAACAACATTACTATGAAGGTATTTGGTATCTGCACGAATTAATAGTGCGTATCAACAGTTTAAAAATAAGCAATTTTTAGTCGTTTTTTTAGTTTTTTCATCCTAAATAAAAAACGGCTTAACCGATTTTGCTTCATTCAGTTCTAAGTTACGTAATTACGCGTCGTTTAAAACCGGTCCCACGTCAATCCGATCTTTGGTTCTTGAGATAATCGAGACGAAAAATTATTCCGAACGCACATACGTACATACGCACATCCGCACATACGTACATACACACTCACAGACATCTCTCTAAAAACGATGGATTTGGATTCTAGAGGCCTTAAAACGTGGAGATATGTCAAAATTTGGGATTCGCAAAATCAACCCCATTACAATAACTTCCCATAGGGAACTAGGAAGTTAATAATAGAAATCATTATATTGCTTGATCATCTTATTCGTCCCTCCTCGACAGGGAGTTTAAAACTGACGAGGATAAATTAGAATCAAAGTTATGACATTCCAAACAATAAGGAAATCGGTTTTTCAATCGAGGACCTGCAACCTCTCCAGTAAGATCCGTGTTACTGCTATATTTTTTTAATGATAGCTTTCTGGTATTCCGAGATTATATCTAATGATTTGTTCAACATTTTTTTTCTTCATTTCATGAGCTAAAGTTTAAATTGCTGGTGAGGAATTAAGCTTTCGGTGAAAAGAATGCAGAAAATTTTGCTGATGAAAGTAATTTCGATGGTCAAAAACTGTTGAGTGATTCCACCTAGATTTTTTAAAAACTAACGATTTTACAATTTGCTAAGCTGATTCACATTTGTAAGGCTATTCCTGAAATATTGATGCTTTGGTTAAGGTCATGCATTACTGTTTACCATTATTTGTAGAAGATTGTGGATTGACTTTCGTCATTTTAATGATGATTATTTATTATTTTTGAATGGTTGTTTATGAGATCCTGCAATATTTCCAACAAAAATTTGTTATTTTGCTATGTAGTTAAAAAATCAATAGGTTTTAACTTACGAATGATCTCGTTCACAACAACTACCAGCTTAGACACAATTTTGAATGAAGTGATACGGAACGCTCAGGTAATATTTTTTACCAATTAAGCTCTTGATATTTTGTCAGTGTAACTTATGTGCTGTGTAATCTATTAGATTTCTGGTCTTTTAATACAAAAGTTCCAACAATTACATTCTCATCGCCATTGAAAACAACGCAAGATAATGAAAAACGAAATTGCAATCATCAATTCCACCACAAAGCGCATCGTTCCAAGGAACTTACTATTAGTTACGCGATTTAAATTCATTGTGTCTTTTCGTCAAGTTAATTTTCACCACTGGTTGTCGCACTAATAGCATTAACCCCTAAGGGTCGAGGCTCGATATTGTTCGATTTATTACCATACAAATTCATTAGGCGAACAACTGCGAGAAAGTGAAGTTTCAACGAACCAATAAATAAAACAATTTAACTCGGTGTTATGCTAATGAGTGCCATAAGCTGTGTTCGGCAATTTGTCACTGACAGTGCTTTATTGGCATCACCCATGTCCCTCGCCCTGCGGGGAAACGATAAGGAGATCTTGTTAGGAAAGTGTTAAATATATACATATAAATCACACTATCGGAAATACTTCATTGAGAACACGAATTGGATATGAAACCTTATTGGTGTTGAGTTTCAGCTTTTCGTAGCTTGGGACATTGTATCTGAACAGCAGACGGCAGATGTCTACCTATTCGGTTGAAAAAGAATCTTAAAGTTCACACATTAGATAATCGGATTATGCATTGTTCAATATTTACTTCAGTGTTGAAGCTCGCGTTTTACGACTGCCAGTAAGCGTGAAAATTGAATTTCAAAGGCTGTTGGGTAGCGTGAGAAAGAATCAAATCGAAATGAAATGAAAGGGTGATGACATATTGGAAGATATGGAAATTGATATTTGGTATTCATAAATCGGTCCACCCTTTCTTGTATGTTTGAAAATAAAAAGTGTAATTTTTGCCTGCAAAGCAAAAACCAATATTACTGCAGGTTCTCTCCCACAAATGTACTAAAAAAAACATCCGCATCGTCGTAATTGATATCAGGACATGCATCCAACCAGCAACAAAAAATGAACTTCAAATGATCTTGACATGTTTTTGGAAATCAGTACCACTTTGGTCAAAAAATATGAAATCGCAAGGAATGCCACTTTTGCATCTTATTATCCTACTCTGCTTTTTGTGTATCATGTAGACGAAAATGTTTAGTGAATGCTTAAGCTTCATCTTCTTAAGAATTGCGCGAGGGCAGACGCCAAACAAATTAAGGAAGAGTTTGCCGCTTGAAAATTAAAGACAAAAACACTTGACTACATCAATATAATCGTTCGGCAACTGGCATCTGAGAATCCTAAGTAAGACAAGTTGTTAACCGGCAAACGCCAAATTAGATTACCAGTTGATGGTGATCAGAAATCGTCATAACCTGGCAGACAAGAACGCGCAAACTAAAGTTCAAATTGAACTTTATGGGTAAACTACCGGCGATGTCTCAATAGGACCCAAGAAGCAAGTAAATAAGAGTGAAACTGGCAGAACAGTGCATTTTTGGAAGATTTATCTTGGAAAATGTCGTTTTGAAGAGACATTTTAAAGAGGCAATTTGATGACGGTACAGTGCACATTGGTTACTTGTTTGAAGATGGCTTCGATTCAGAATAAAAAGTCGATTTTGTTATTGGAAACCACAGTTGAAATTGACCGTTTCGAAATCACTGGGTGGTTGAAAAATTTTGATTTGGAGAAAAAACTTGTCGTGTGGACAATTGGTTGTTTTTTGCATGTGTGAATTGATACTGGGATCCTCAAGAACAAAGCGAAGGAGCAGCACCGTTCGAATGCAGCCAGTGAAAACGATGCAGTATTCAAGAAAAAAATTGTAAATCGTATTAAATTGAACGTTGGCACTACAAGGTATATATCTGTGTGTGAGCCGTGGAGCATTTTTTCCCCTCTTTTTTCGGAATATTTTGGTGTTGGTTTTGCTATCTGAAATTAGGTGGTTGAGAATTGACGCGAATTCTACTAGCGTTCCAAGACTCGTAGTCAAGGCAGCTCTTGTAAATTTCATCCCGCCATCCTTTTCAGAGGGCGAGCACCAGGTGGGATTGCACAGCCGTGATCAAGGTTGATTATGAGCAAAAAGTGAACGTTAGAATCAATGGATTAGGCACGGTCATACTGAAACAAAAATAAAAAAAACAATCCCAACGTTAGAAATTTTATCCTATTTGAATTTTTGCAAGAAACTTCAAATCCTCTAGCTAAAATAGTTAACTTGATTAAAGCTAAATCCGCCTCTTCGTACTGTTGAGTCTTGTATGCAAGATGAATTGACCCAAACCAATGGATGTGGAAGAATTAAATTGAATATTAATAAGCATTGCACTCGCAGGAATGAGTTCAATAAAAAGATGTTAAACAATAGGGGGAATAATTGGATAGCACACCACTTAAAATGCATGGATAGGAACTACAATTGAAAGATTTTGCTGGTGATTTTTCATTAATGATGAAAATGTTTGGTTTCATCCCCATATTAATTTTGCCCAATAATTAGAACAGCTTTAAAAACACTCTCGGACTTGTCTTTGTTCAACAATGTTCTATACTTTATTTATTGTTAAACTGAGATTTAGAAAAAGTTATTATTTTAAACAAATCATTAATCAAAATTGTTTACTCATACTTCGTTTTGAAAGAAATCATAAACATAATAATTGTAAAATGAATAGTTTTGCAAGATAACTCTGTTAAATTATTTTTATAGAAATTAATTGTCCAACCCATAATTTACCGCATTGCATCATTAAAAATCATGCAAACTTTGCGCAGTATGACCGATAGTGTCTCTGCAAAATCTATCTTAAATACCATTAAAGAGAGGCTCAAGAAATCAATAACAAAAAGAGGCCCATAATGCAAATCTTATTTCACAATGTCGATTGAAATCCTAAACCACTCAAATTAATCCAAGCTTGATAAATAAATTTCACATGCAATTAATTTGTATCTATTTTTCATTGTTATGCCCAAAAGTACTGCAAAAGCATTAAAAACAGATACAAAGTGACCAACACATTTTGCTTTCAATCAATCTGATCTACCCGATTTCATAGGAAAAGCAGAATTCTTCCAAATTATCAGTAAAAAGGATCTTGGGAACACCCAAAACAACATTTTAAACAGATCGCCTAAGTATTAGCTCTATAAGATTGTTGACATTTTTAAAGAATTAATTTTGATGGATGAACTGCGTTTGGATTTATAAAACGTTTACTAGGAAATTTATTAAGCTTTCAACAGTGGTACTTTTGGTAATCAATATTTAACAAGCTTCGCGCAATCTAAACGTGACAAAAATTTGTTTATATTCTAGCATTGTCTTAGTAATGCTAGGATAGTCTATTACCGATTTAAAGTGTTGAAACAGTAGGAATTATAATTTAACAAAACGATTCTATTATCAATAATGGTAAGCTTGAATAAAATATCGTTCACCTGCTTTAATATTTGAACTGACTGCTATTATCAATAAAGAAGCAACCACGGATTACTCCTTGGATGATTTTTTGATAAAGGAATTTAACATTGTAAGCTTCAACTCAATTTCAATTAGAACATTGTGTTTAAGGAATGCTGTATTTGTATTGAAGTTATTAAAAACGATCCAAAGTTGGAATGTCGACAAAATATTGACGATTTTTAATTTAAAAGATATCATTCGAACTTGATGAGCTTGTCTTGTTGGAACGTGGTGGGCATTTGTTCAATTGATGAAAAAGATAAAAAAATATGAGTCCAGCATTGAAATTAATATTTAATACACTGTTGAATTTATGTGACTTTGAAAGTGAAACTTATGTTGTTTATGTTGGGGGCAGTACACCACTGAATTTTCAAAAATTCAAATTTTTTTCTTCATTAATTTTGGTTTAAAAGTCATCAAAGAACATGTTTTTAATGATTTTAGACTTGAATTCGCATTTTAAATGAAACGGCGAAGGTTTTAAGCGCCGAGCGTCAAGATCGTAAAATTGATGATTTTCGAGTATTTCGTGGTCCGCTCCTTTCTTCCGAAAACATCTGCTCTTTATATATTCATATAAGTGAACATAATATAATATGAACTTAAACAGACGTATCTTACGTGTTGTCAGCTGTAGAGAGAATAACACTGAAACGCTGAACAATATGCGCCGAAAAAAGATAGACCGAAAAAAGTGATCCTCCAAAAGCCACGAAAGATTTGAAACCTGTTCAATTGACAAATAAATCAATGCAAAATTTATCAACGTACTATGGCTTAGCAATCTGTCGCCATTCAGACTCACTTGAAGATATGCGGAAAGAAGCTTGGGCCGCTTATTATCATAAAATCTCCACAGATGAAAATCCGCAACATTTTAACTGCCCAATTGGTGAAAAATCTTGGTGCAAATGGCGTAAAGCAGAGGCTGCTGGAGCGAATGCTTTAAAGGCCCACAAGCATCCTGCAGCGTTAGATCCCGAAGTACAAGAGGTTTTGAAGCCTATTTTTGAACAATTATCATCGGATGATTTATTAAAGTGCTGTTTGGGTAATAACACGCAGAACAACAACGAGAGCTACAATGCTTGCGTGTGGAATTTGGCCCCGAAGCACTGTTTTGCCGGGGAAAATATTATTAGAATAGCTGCAAATGTCTCTGCATGAATTTTCAACGAAGGACTGGTAACAGTGTCGATGATTATGCAAGTTATGGGTGTCAAAATTGGCCCGAACGCTCATCGTTATGTTGAAGTTTTTGACGCTGCTCGAATCAAGCAGGGCAACCGTCGCAGCACTGAGGCTTCTAAAGAGACCAGAATTGTTCGTAGGGATGAAAAATCACTAGAAGAGAAAAAATATGAGAAGGAGGAAGGATTATTATACGTTCCAGGCATTGCCGACTAAGTTTAGGTAAGAATTTCTTAGAAAATTATCGTAAAAAAACTTTAAACGCGTTTTTCTTAAAACAACGCTTTTTGAATTGGTGGGCGTGATAAAAAAAAACTTTTACTCTGATCGTTCTGAAATTTTAGTATGTTATTGTACATATTCAAGTCTATAGAGTGAACCACGGATAGAACGATCGGACTCAACATTTTTATTTTACAAGGGATTTTTGGCGCCAAAAATCGTCGAATTTTGAAAAAAAGTCGCCATTTTTTGTCTAAAAAAGTTTCTTTTGGTTCCCTCTATAGCGGCTTCGGTGCTGATTAAAATCCTTTTTTCAGACCATCCAGTGAGCCGAAATCACGCCCGCCGTGATTTTTTGATGTTTTTTTAAAATTTGCTGCAACCAAAAAACAGACCGGAAAAATCCAAGAAAAAATTTTTGTATACAAAAATATAGCAATAATAAATGTGCAAAATTTCATTACGATATCTTTTTTCCTTCTTCAAAAATAATGCTTTTTAACAATTTTCTTTTTTTAAATTTCAGGGGTGTACATTCACCTTAAATATTAAAACATTATGGAGGCATCAAGCTTTCCTAGTGATTTGTGAATAGATTAACATCGAATACCAAATTTTTAGGACAAAATTTTTAATAGTTTCTCACCATGGCAATGTAATAAGGAAATAATTTTGCTGTTGACTATTTTGTATGAATTTGAATATATTTATTGTCAAAACTTTGAAGTTAATTTCATAAAAATTTATGCATTTTGTTTTATATCACACACTTAATTCAATCCAAAAGAATTTTTTACCTTTTTTTAATTATTGTACGAAAAATCGTTGAACTTTTAATTGGTTACGACTGCGAGAAGGTAATCAGTGAAAATAAACTAAATTTAACTTAACTTCTATAGTGTTGCATTGGCCTGTTTACCATTGTTTGTCGTTGTCGTTGGGATCAATAAACTTCATACAGAAAACAACTTCATTGATGAGAACGATATTCAATGAATTTGAAATCTTTATGCTGATGGCAATTTAAATTATGCAAAAGTTCCTTTTCCTTTTTACCAATTCTTTTTTACAGAACACCTTACGAAGCTTATATTTCAGTTCCAAAAAAAAGAAGCATGCAAATCCTCAACGCACGTTGCTTAGACAATGAAAGGATGGAAGAAAGAAAGCATTTTGAACTTCAGTCTCAGGACAGGGACAAGCCAAAATATTTCTTAGCTACTCATGGAGCTACACTACTGACATGATCAATTTCAGTAAATCTGCATTGACGATACTGATGTGTATTCTGACTAGGCATTCCTCGGTGATCTATCACCTGAAAAACATTGGGAAAGTACCGAAAAGTACCTGAAACGAATGAACATGTGCTATGAAATTTCCAGCCAACACAGACAAACGGTTCCAAGACATGAGGACATGTGCCAGCTTAATTCTTAGAGAACATTCTGACTAACTGGGGCTAACAAGTTTGTGAACTCGCCATAAATATATAAGATCAAATGATTGCAATGTTCACCATAACTATATCACTCTGTTAAATCTAAATCGAATTGTAAATTTATCGAGCCTGCTTAAATAAAAAAAAAATTAACAGAAAAATCAGTGACCAATTAATACACATTAAAAAAATATTAGAAAAATCTAGTCTTAGCCATGAAGAAAGTATGTACAGAAGAACTCGAATGTAAATAGAATAAAAAATTATTGTGTTTTTCCTGGTTTAGGGAAACGTAGATCAAAATGGCCTTTCGAAAAACACTAAAAATATAGGGGACGATTAATTTAAAATTGAACAATTGAGAGAGGCGGCAATGAGAGATCGCAGGAACGTAGGATATATGTGCTACGTTTTCCAGTCATAATATGACAAAAGAATGCTTAAAGTAATTTACAGCAGATAGAGAGAGACCCTAGCCAACATTCAAAGATATGACAACCGAAAGTGAGTCGAAAAGAACTTAAAGTAGCGACTCCATGGAAACATTCCAAATAAATCTTCAAACGCAAAGTACTTGATGGATAAACTAATGTAAATTACATGGCTTAAGCATGGAAAACCTTCCAAAAAAAAGCAGTGGCACACGAACTTCGAGTTTAAACCGATGTAATGTACGTCATGTAATGATTTGTAAAAAATAACTGGTATAAGTTCATAAATGTTACATTTAACATTTTTTTTACATTTTTTGTGTATTCAAGAAACTGCGAGGGCAAATTTCTACATAATTTGATTTCATTATTTATACATGGCATAAAGCTCAGATACATAATTTCGAAGAATTGGTTGACACTAAGTTTTTGAAATTTCTGTAAAAAGTTTTCTTTTATTTTAAAAAGCATATTAGCGTCGTATTTGCCATTTCCGACTTAAAAAAATTAGCAAAACAAATCTTTCTGAAATTATATTTTAATACTTATTCGAATCTCAGAGTGCAATCTTAAATGCATAAATTTACACGAAATAGGATGTGTCTTCAAACATTTACCTGATATGCTAATGAGAATACGACAGAAATTTTTTAGCACCCGTGCAAATTATGATATTCTGCAATTGGTGATCAACTTTCAGTCGTCAGTCAAGAAGAGTCTGTTTGATTTCAACACATGATCATCACGAAGCCAAGTAGAAAATCCATGTTCAAATAAACATAACGGGCATGTACACTATCCATATTGATGCCGGTATCGATCGGTAAATACCATCGTGATATAATTGAGTAAATAGTCTGGGAAAACATTGAAATGGCGCATAGTAGTCTTTGTAGCGAAGTTTATAAGATGTTTTGACTTGAACCTTTTAGGAGGAATCCAAAAATTGCTTTCACTTGAAAATCAGAATCATAGATTGTTAAGTGAAAGCTATGTCAGTTTTGGTGCCCAGCGTGGGCAAAGTTACTAAGACAATGCATTTCAATTGAAATCAGTCCTAAAAATTGAGCCGTAATTATATTTCCAATGGAGTCTCGACTAGTGAATTGCTGTGCTTGCTAAAAAACGGTGGCAGATTTTTGGTTTCAAGCTTCCATCCTAGTGGTATTCATACTTAGGAAGGCACTAAGGATGATTTTGTCAGAATGTAATGATTGACACAGAACTAAGACGGTTGATTTTCATATCGAATCTATTCAGCATATTGCGTGCGAGAAGCTTCCAGATAAAGGATTGCACTATCAATCGTGCTTCCAGATAAAGGATTGCACTATCAATCGTGTAACACAATCCTGCTGGTGTTGAAATAGAGGATTCAAGTTTGCATTGGCACTTATGTGTGTGTCATCACTTCGAATGTAATTACGTAAACACGATGCCTTTTTAAAGTGCAATTTACGATGTTGTCATAGATGAAAGGATTATAAGGATATCCCAATTTATATTCCTAATTTAGTTAACCAGTCTAAAAACGTCTCTACTGTAACTACATGCGTTACAATTCATATCAACACACACAGATGACAACAACATACCTGGACAAGTCCAACGTGTACTGATCGCGCTCATTGCTCGTTGATAGTTTCCTTATCATTTGATTAGGTCAAGTATATGTAAGTTATTTACATATTGATTAGGCACTGAAGCGCGCTCTTGCATATCGCCAGCAACGACGAGCGAGCGCATCGTCGCCGTAGATTTTCCATAACGATTATCGATCGATCGATTATTGTCGATCATTGATCAACGCATCGCTTCAATGTATGGTCCAACGAGAGCCATGTTACCGATCTTGTTCCAGGCATTTTTGACCACTGTTTTGTATGCTTAGAAGATTAACGATCGTAGGCAAACGAAGAAGAAATCACTAACCGACTCACAGTCTCATTATTGACCACTTTTCTTTCACTCTCGGCGATGCTATCAACGCTTGCGATCATTTCATATGTGTACACATGCATTCCAGTATGTGTCACATATAGGCTGAACATATTTTCTTCAGAGGTTAACGACATTTTCTTCACTCCTCGATTGTACAACTATATACCTACTAGGTTTGTATATGAAAAAAAAAAACTCCTAGACGATTATATACGAGATCGAGAGTTAGTCGGGCTATCAATCGAACGAGATTAGATCATTTGGATATTTATGTGGAAGATCACCTGTATATCGCGCATATGTAAATGCAATAATTCAACAACAATTATTGCGTGTATAAGGAATTCCGAACTGCTAACGAAACACAATTTATGAGATGAAAAGTTAAATAGATTAACACGCTTTCGATGTTTGAACAACAAGACACGAAAATATTTGACCATATTGTTCATTTGGTGGCTGCATAATATGCGATGAAACCGTGACAATTTCAACCAAATATGACCTTCTGATTTTCAAAAGATCCTCCAGCAACATGCCGAAGAATTTGGGTCTTTTAGTGAACCTATTTTAGTGTTCAAGGACATAACTAACTTATTTTGATCAGATCAACGAGTATTTTCGAAACGTTGCATCTCTAAAAGTGATATCAAAACGTTACTGTGGTTTATTTAGAAGCTCAATTTATTCGTTAATTTTCATCATTCTCTGCTAGGTCAACGAACAGCAAAGCGAGTTGCTGCAAAAATCGGTATTAGCTGAAAATTCTAATGTAGTGAAAAAACTATTGTGCAATTGAAATATTACTGGTGGAGTTAGAATTATTTGGCTGCAACCAACCACCACCATTTGCGTTTTGCGTAAAATTTAATGAACATTTTCTGGTACCAGAACATTTCCAAAGAAACTAAACCCAAAAATATTTGGAAGGAAAACGTTAATTATGATGAATATTTTGTTTTGAATTTTCGAAAAGAAATTCAACGAAAAAACTGATTCCGAACTTTTTGAAGAAATTCTCCCAGGTGTGTATATAAAATTTTCTTGAAAACAGTTGCAAAAACATGTGAATATTCACAATTTTTATGTACTCCGATTAGTGTAGTCGGTAGCAAAGTATTTCCAACGCAGAATTGCACTGTAATTTCACGTAGAAGCCTGACCAACAAAGCTGCACCCTAGGGCTCTTTTCGAAAACGGATTGTTACGAGGCGAGAATCAACAACCTCCGATATACTGTAAGAACTACCAGTTTGGTATAAATGTAGGCTTCCAAAAAACTCCAATAATTTCATAAGAAATTATATGTTCATAATCAGCTCATTTTTTTCACTATAAATGTTGATAAATTTACTAATTAAAAGTGTGTTGATAAAAAAACTATTCACGAAATTTTTGTAAAGAAGATAAATTTTAACCAATAAAACCACCAAAATAAAATATCCCAGACTTCTCAAAATCTCGTGACTAGTCTTTACAGATTTCGTTTTTTCCACATTTTTTTACTACGTAAAAGGTATTTTAGCTAAGGGATGTATGTACGATTATCATATCTATGACCGAAAAAAAGAAGATATGTATATCAACTTTCAGTCTGCTGTATCGAATCATATTCAAGCCGAGCCTTCCTACTGTTATTTGACGATCTGGGCGTAATTTTTTCGAGCACCTATAAAATCTTATTCACCTTACATGATCGATATGGTATTATGATTGTGTTTTCATTTTGATTCAAGGGATCTTTTAGGTTATAAGTTTTCAAAAAATCAGAACAGCTCGCAAAAATACACAATTAGCTAATCAGGAGCTATATGAAAAAGAAGAAGGATTATTTTATGGCCCAGGCATAGCAGAGGAGACGTTTTTTTTAAAATCGTAAAAAAAGTAAACGCGACTTTCTCGAATACATGTTTTTTAAGCTGGCGCACACTCAAATTTTCACCCTCAATAACTTTTAAAATGGCCGCCATTTTGTTATTTTTTAATCAAAAAAAAATGTATAGTCACCTGAAATCACATCCGCCGTCAGTTTTTGATGTTTTTTTTTAAAAAAAAATGTTATGGGTGAAACAAAATCAAAAAAAATATTTTTGTACGAAATTTCAAATTGTTATCAATTTTCTTACTATTGGTAAAATGGTTAAATTTTTTTTCTTTTTTCAAAATCACAACCTGAATGACCCCTTCAAATATTCAAAACAGGGAAAACTGATGATTGTTATCGTTAGTTTGTTTGCGAAAGTTGCCTATCCAGCATTAGGAAGTTAACTGATTTTCTGGCAGAATTTCTTTCGATTTCACTTTTTTAAAGGCAAGTATATAAGAGTGTAACAAGTGTATAAACTCATAAAAACAATAGTAGAAAAATAGTTTTAGTATATACTCGTAAAAGTTTTATTTTTTCTTTAATTCTGTGAGTAATTTAAAATTCAAATTTATTTTTAATAAATTCAGTCTGGCTGTAGTGTTTTTGAATTCAATTTTCTTATGGCACCATAATGCAAGTTCGTCTAAATGTCCTCTCAGCAAGGTTTTTAAGTCGTTTGTGAACATTTTTTCTTGCTCATTTTGCCAACAAAAAATACATAAATGTTGTTCATGCAATTTTCAAATCAAAACTGTTTTAAATGCTTTAAAAAATTGATTCGTTGAGCTCTTGGCACCCCTCAACATTTGGTGCCCTGGGTGGTTGCTTGATTCGCCAACAAAATAAGAAAGGCTTTGTTAGCCGTTAGCCGTTAGCAAAAATTCTTTGAAACCTTAGTGTACTAAGGATTTCGAAGTTTTTATATAAATCGTTCCAAATTTTTGCTTCTCTGACTAATTGCTTCTTACTTTGAATCAGCATCGCATTGAATCCTGGATTAGTTGAAGTTTAACAGACGAATGCAAAGTTGAATATTTTTCAGAAATCAATTCACAATTCTTTTCAATTTTTTACTGTTTATACGAAAGCAGTGAAATATGGATAAAGTCATAAAACAAGGTGAACCCTTCAAATCAATATGTTTGAAATTAACTCTTGTGATTGATTTTGAAAGAAGTTTGTTACATTCTCATAAAATTGCCATTAAAATTTTTATTAACATAATTTTCCGGAATCTTTCAAGTAAATAAAAGGTTTTTGTAATCTATAGTTGACAATTTTAGGATTGCTCAGAGTTGACATGATCTTATCTCAGATTTTATGGAGTTTTCTGGGTTCGGATGTAAACAGACCAAGTTTTACCACCGAACGCATTATTATTGCCTTCTACTGTATTTAAATCTAAGGTTTATTCATACGCTCCGGATATCTATGTTCAATTTGCATAAAGACGTATCTTTCAAATTTAAAACACCCAAAATTTCATTTTTTGCTCGGCTTTCAAGCGCCCGTTGGTCGTTCACAAGAAAATTTCGTTAATTTTTTAAAAGCTCTGCATTTAGATAATGGAGAAATAAACAAACTACTCTAGATAACGACAAACGTGCAGGTGAAATCAAAATCTCGATAATGACATCCCAATCTGTATCTGTATCTTAACTTGACCATATGGTTAGCAGGGCCAAGTCTATAGAAAAATGTCACCAACCGTTTTTCTGGTCTTCGTCGAAGAAGGTAGAAATATTCTGCCTTGGAGTCGGTGCCAAGCATTTTTCCACCTTGCGCTGACCTAATCTAAATCCTTTTTTAAATGTGACCAAATCCGTTGATTATTAAGTAATAAATGTCACATGCCTGGAAAATTATAAATATGTATTTTAAGACAAATCAGATTGTGCTTGGATGCAAATTTCGAGAAATATTTCTTCTATATTTTTTTTCTACGACTAAATCGTGTTTTGGTACAAGTGTCCCTGGTGGAAATCGTTATTAATTATGCGACGCCAAGTCATTTTATGGATTACAACAATTTATTGTTTATTGACATTCGCTACGGTATGGCGGCGTGTTGAAAAGTTTTAATTAACAACTGTTTTGAATTAGATTAGCGCGTTTTTTGGATTATTAAGAATTGTTTGGTTGGCTCTCGTTGATTGGAGATGGAAACCTGGATCTGTGCTCGCAGTCAGGCACGAGTCGAACCGCTATCTTTTATTAGCAGTGTTGATAGGTTTTCTGTTATTTGACAATGAAGGAATTTATGTTTCGATGGTAAAACCATCATAACTTTAACAAACGTTTATAACATCCATCATAAAAATGTACGCTGGCGCCACGTGCACCACATGGTGAAGAGTTGAGTAGGAAAACTCAGAAAACTATTGATTTGCATAATATGTAATTGGTGAATTTCGTTTGGTAACTGCAATTGGATCAATTTTAGCGACATTTTGCTACAGTGGAATTAACTCAAAATTTTATTATTAACTTCCCAGTATATGGAAAGTACTTGTAATCGCCTCGAAAATCGAAATTGAAAATTTCTTTACGTTTTGAGGTCTATAGAGTATATATAAAGTGTTTTTAGAAACGGAGATGTATGTGTGTGTGTGTGTGTGTTTGTACGTACGTACGTATGTACAGTGCCGAAAATTAAAATAGCACCACCGCGACATTTTTGCTATTTGTTGATAAAAAAACATTTCGTGTGGAAAATTGTTTGAACATTACTGAAAATATATATCACACAACATGTTCACTTTCCGCACAAACCAGTTTTTTGTTCATAATGATAACGGTTCTTTTCAATTTAAGCGGTTTTCTGAGAAAAATGCAAAACACAAGAAAAAATATAATAGCACCGCTGACAGTTCTGTTGAAGCGCACATTAGTTGACTTTATTAATTTGACCCCTGTACAAGTTAAAGTGTTTTTGTTCGGTTTTCGTTAGTTTTTACACAAATTTAATAGTAAAGTCATCGTTTAGTCACAAAATGGGATGTTGGATGTTCAAACAAAATGATACGCAATGCCATAAATTTTTGCTGTGGGTCTTTCAACAAGACAGCGACCCCAAACACAAGAAAGCGAAGAAATGGTTCAGAGAGCATTCAGTGAACGTCATGGAGTGGCCTGCGCAGTCACCTGATCTCAACCCTATTGAGAATTTGTGGGCTGATGCAAAAAAAGCAGTTGCTGCTACCAAGCCAACCAGCAACGAATCACTTTGGAATGTGATTGATTCAATGCCAAAACGTTGTGCAGCCGTTATTGCCAATAAAGGTCACGCAACTAAATATTAAAAAGGAAGGACGTCATCAGCTGGAACAGATAACTGTCGCAAACTAATAAAACCAATTCATTTTTTCTATTTTTTTAAACTTTAAGTGCATTTTGGAATTCTGGTGCAATTTTTCCTTTCGCCTTATTTTGAGGTTTTTACAAGATTTGTTCAAATAGTTTTCAAACGGTTAATAAAACCTTAAATATTTTTATTACACAACTTTTATAAAACTTTTTTACTTTTAAAAATGTGTTCATTAGTTGTTGCAACTAACAAATAGAATCACAATGCCTTTGGAAAGATTGTTGGTGACGTTGGTGCTATTATTTTTTTCGCAGCTGTACGTTCGTGGACACTTTTTTTAACGAGCATAACTTACGTAAACAACGTCGTCTCGACTTGTTGAGATGTCAATTGAAGCGTCTTTGCAATCTTAAGAACTGACTAGTTTGTTGTTTTGCCCCTTTGAAGGTCATTTCTGTCATGCGTTATATCTCACGAACCAAACAAACGATTTGTATCGTTCAGATGTCAATCGACACGTAATAATATTTTCGTGAATCTAATATTTTCGTGAATCTATCAAATTTTTAAAATAAAAATGTGCGAGCCGTTTTTAATTTTAAAAAAAATAAGTGCAAAAAATTATTTTTTTTTCCAAAAAAATAATAAATTTTTAACCTGATTTGCGAAACGTAGTAATCAATATTTATAGAATTTCTATACTCCAAACAGTAATTGTAAAAACATCATCAAAACTTTTTCTCATGATTACAAATAAAATTAAATAAAATATAAAAACTCATTAATAGTCATCATGACCTTCAAGATTATTTCTGTCATCCACTATATATCACGAACCAGATATAATGTTTGCATCATTAAGGTGTCAATAGACGCGTATTACCATTTTTGTGATGCTTTTTAACATTATGCAAAAAAAATTTCAGCTGCTTTTTAATTTAATAAAAGAAAATGCGAAAAATTAGGGTTTTTTTCATAAAAAATAAATTTTTAACTTGATTTGCACAACTCAGTAATAAATGTTTATAAAATTTATACATTCTTATCAGTTTTTGAAGAGAATCCAGCAAAACCATTTTCCATGATTATGAAAAAACTAAACAAAAATAAAAAATCATTCAAAGTTACCATGTATAGAGGGTTCATACGAATGATATTACCTTATATCTTTTATTCTATAGACTTTGTTGTAAAGTCAATTAAAGTTTTATAATATTTGCATAATTTGAGCAGATTTTGAATAGTTTTCACAGTACTTTAATTTTCATAAAAAACCGCTTAAATTTTTAAAACCAACAAAATTTCAATCAAATTTGCATTTGTGGTGATTAACGTTTTGAATTGTAAAATGTTTTGTAGTCAATACTTTGCAAGATCAAATGCTTTAAAAAGTTTTCATGAAATAAAAAATTGTAGTCTTTAGTAGATTTATTTTTTAGTAATCGTAAGATTTCAATTACTTCCTCCATCATCATTTGTAATACATTTTACTTTTTACATGCAATTGAATCTATTTTTGACTGCATATTCAATATTTTTCATAACCAATAGAAATTCAAAATTCAAACTATTCGAGTGATTTACTTTAGACTTTGAGCACATACTTTCCTACTATTTATCTACTGCACTGACCACAGTTTAAATCAAAAATATTTTTTGTGGCAATATGGCATAACATTATTTAGTTGAAAAAATGTCGAAAATCGACACTTTTTTCAAACTTGTGCCAAATGGCACAAAATATTTTTTTGCCATAAAGTGAGGTTAGTGCAGTAGTTTATACTAATAACTTGTTTTCTTTTGTATGATTGTAAATGAATATTTTTGCCAGAATTTTACCAGGCGCAAAACTTTTTTTGATTTACCTGCACTTCAACGTGGGACTTCGCAGCCGCCATTTTCTTTTCATAATTTTTTTATTTATATTAATATGATGTTCAGACTTCAATAAATAAGCATACGAAATTTCAAAACGATATCTGTTGTAGTTTTGTTTATATAGCAGTTTGAAAAAAGGACACTTTTTCCGGGCTATAGGTAGAATAACCCCTTAATCAATGGACCCTGTCGTAGATTATGTGATTAATATTAACTCATTCCTGTTACTGCTATGAAAACCTCTCATTATTATTATTTAAAGTAGTATTATTTTCAAAATTATTATTGTGTTTAATATTTTTAATGTTTATCTAGATATTACTGGGAAGTTGACCGTGTGAACCTCAAGGGTCGCAACTCGCGGCTTCTTTATTTGAAATTTGTTCGACCAAAATCCAAATACTTCATGAACAAATGCTGTTTCAATAATCGAACAAAGTGTGGCATAAATGACTCGAAAAATACATATTTTAGAACTAAGACACTGTGATATGCGTTCAATGCTAACATCTGATAGGAATACCGGTCTTAATAATAAATAAATTCAAACAAATACGCAACTGTTTCAACTCGGAATCAACAAAATTCAAAAAGCACACTCACATTTTTCAGTTGACAATGGCGATACTCGTGGCTCTAATCCATTTGCAGCTCACCACAATTTATAACCTCGTTAAATGCATAGCTTCTCGTTTTACTATCAAACTAGCAAATAAACATACAGTAGCATTTTGATATACTTCAAACGTTTTTCAGTTTCTTTTGTTTGGAATACCATAAACTTTTTTATAGTTTGGCTAGTTCTATTGTTTGCTGAAGGTGCTAGTGATTTAATAAGTGCTGGGTGTGAAGCTATTTCAAAAGATTCAACTTTAATGATATCAAGATCATAGTATATGTTAACAATATGAAAGTTTGGTAATCTTTCAGACGCATTGAAATGCATGCATTCATGATATATAAGTTTGATGAGTATGATTAATCTTGGAAACTAAAAAAAAAGTTAAGTCAAAATTTCCGAGATCATGACTCGGTAAAATATCAAATTTGAATTTCGAACAAACTGAAATGAATGTTCATTTATTTATTGTTATTCACTTAACCGGTTAAGTCTATTAACGAAGTTATACCACATATAAAAGTGAAGGAAAAGAAGACTGAGACAAGATTGCCTAGAAATAAAATAAGTCAAATGAAAAGTTATAGTAAATTAAATGTACAACGTATAAATGAAAATGAAAAGTTAAGTAAGAAAAAATAGAGCGAATTGTAAATTGAAATGAAAAATTCAGCTATTCATCTCAGCAAGTAACTTTGTCTTAAAAATAAGTACCGAATTGGGAAAGGACCAACCTCTAAGCTATTGTAGATACGTTTCAATCGAAGCATTGGTGAATGAAAATAAGTATAAGGTAGTGCATTCAGACCATATTTCAAAAAGGTCGTTTGAACGGGAAGGTCTTGAAGGATCGCGAAATTTCAATGTAGCGAAAAAGTTATTTGAACTTTTACGAAGGCACAGGTTTTTAAAGAAAACACTGGTCAAGATAAACTCGACGAGGCTGAAAGAATAGAAGATCCAGAAGGTAGAGTCTGTCCATATAGGACACATAAGTGAAACCATTTTTGTAGAAAAGACAACGGATGAGGTCCGTTGCTTGGATTTGATATTTCAGGCAATACAAATACGATGATTAAACTTGGAAATAATATTGCAGGATTGGACGAATAAGTGGACGGAGTTTGGCTGTTTTTTGGATTGAATTTCAGTTTAGAGTTGAATACAACAGCCAAATTTTAAATGTCATCAATCGGAAGTAGAAAATATTCATTATGTTTGAATGGAGAAGGAAATGGCAAGGTTTTCAGGAAAAAATCATAAGATGACATTTAGACACATTTAAATGAAATAGGTTAGACTGAAACCACTTTATGAGCGCATCCACATCATTTTGGAACAAGTTAATGTCGATCTAACTTAGAAAAATTTCAAATACTCCATAGTACCTGAGTTTGCAACACAAAATGCCGTGGGTAACCGTGCCAGATGCTTTGGAGAAGTCAGTGAAGATGGTAACATCTTCTAGTTGAGCTTCCAATGCGGTTGAAACTGTGCCCAAGGCAAGAATAAAGTCTAGAGTGGATAATACGTTCAAATAGCTTAGCAAAACAAAAAAAGGGAAGAAATAGGTTTAGAACTTGCATACGATCCTCTGATTTAAGGATAGGAAAGAGATAAGTTAATTTCCACTTCTACATATTAATTGCGTGTTTTTGAAAAAGAAAACATTTTTCACAAAATGTTTGTCTGCGAAATGGAACAAAAACTTTAAACACATTTTATGCAAAAAAACGTTTTGTAACATGGCAGACAGATAACTTTTGGATTTACCGAACCGATTTTCAAAAAATTTAATGTATTAGAGATTAATACACCGTAATCCACCAGAATATTAGCAAAAAATGGAAGAAAAAAAATTTGGCGTTATAAAAACTACGAAAAAATGTCTATTTGTGCACTTTTTCTCACAAGTCCGCCATTTTGTTTTGAACTGTTTGTTTTTGAAAATGGTGCTGGATTACGGTGTAAGAGACCTTGCTTTTTGAAGTGCTGTTTAAAAATTTTATTTCAGTTCTACCAATCCATATCCGCCGTGGAGTAAAGATTTTTTCAGAGCTTAATTTTAGCGCCCTCTATAAAAGATAATAACAAATAATAAATAAAAAAAAAATTTTGTTATACTCAAATATGAAAAAATACAACAAAAAAGATTCGTGCTAATATGTAATAAAGTTTCTGAGAAACAGATGCTTGAAAAATAGCCTTTTTTCGTCGTCTAAAGTGGACTGGTACTTTAATACAATATCTCAATTGTTTTTACACTTTATATTGAGGCAGCGTTAATTATACAAGATATTTAATTCTGTTAGGTCTCTGGGAATCCTTAAACCAAATTCCACAGCTATTCAAAGACAATTAAACACTATATTGATGAGAAAACCGGAATTCATTTCGCAAACCAGATTCATGAATGAATCAATATCTAAAAAAAAGGAATATTTTCATTTTCTAAGCATACGAGCCTACCATAGAATGTACTTAGCAAATCCAGCATGACGAGGCTTAAAGATGATAGAAGTCCAGGATTAAATAAAATTTCTAAAAACGCATTAAAAAAATTCTAGGAAAACCATAATCTATATGAGTCTTACTATATATTCAACGCTTATTCCACTCTCGTACTTCCCAGTTGCCTGGAAATAATCGTTGGTGATACCAATCTCAAAATAAATAAAGAGTTTTGCCTCAATTATGAAACGAATTATTGTTTAAACTTACAAGTTTTGATTTTCAACTATATCTTGCCGAAAAAAATTTATCGTGTGAAAACTAAAGTCATCTATTTCATTAGATAACGAAAGAAAGTCAACGTTTTTAGTAAAGAACAAAACTTCGTAGATTAGCAAATCCCATGGTCATAGCGGTCAGGCACTATAACATTCTTAGGCTTAGTTCAAGACCACGTCAAGAAGACCAGTCTCAAAGTAAACAACCGTATTCCATGCATTTATATCCTTTGATCAATCGAAACCTCTCTGCCAAGCACAAACAACTACTGTTCAAAACTCCAATACAGTCTATGCTATACTAGACTGCTCCAATCTGAGGGCACTGTGCTTATTGCCTCCAAAAAGGAAACATGCAGAGCAAGCTTATTCTAAATTGAGTAAGACCCAAACGATTTTGAAAATGTTCGAAAGGAGGATTCCAGCATTTTTAAACTGAAAAACTTTAGTAACTCTATGGTAGCATCGTTCTTTAATCATTAATCGTGATATACCAATATATGTTATTATAGCATAAAATCGAGGCAGTCATAGTTAGTTAAGGTTCCAAGTAGGTTTTTCAAAAAAATAATAATCCCTGCATGTATGACATTATAAGTGAAACTGTGTAAGACGGAAACATATAAAACTGAAATAACGCTTTTTTCATTATTTATATTATTCGGATAATTATTATTATTATTATGTATTAAAATGAGCTTACTAAAAAAGTACCATTAATTTAATATGAATTCGAAACTAACGAATATGAGTATTCTTCGACGATTCCAAAAAAAAAACACAATGAAATATAGCCAACATCCATAAATGCAATTTTTGTTCTCACGTTGACATCATAAAATTCAGATAATTAAGCGTCTTTCGGCAAGAAAGTGCGTCAATTTGCATTAAAATAGCAACTTTTGAATTTTCAAACAAGTTAATCAACTAGAAAAAAACTAGCCGATCCATGATTATTGAATATTTAAATTGAAAAATCTGGATTTTTAACAAACCAAACAAACAGAAAAGCACACCTTTAAATTCGATAATTTCAAGCTTCTCGAATTTGATAGCAATAAATTAAACTTGTCAATAGACTTGCTATGCAAAGATGTTTCAGATTATTTCAAGGTGGTGATTTTGACACTAATCTTCAAGAAAGTTAAACGCGTGGATTAGCTAAGTTTATTTTTTTGCAGAAAAGAAATTCGACTGAATCGAATACGTTTTAATGATTTTTTTGATTACTGTTGTTTATAATATCTAAAATATGCTCATAAGAATTATATAGAAATCTATAGATATACAGTCTAGAAAAATGTTTTCCTGTTCATAAAAAAACTGAAACATCTCGAAGCACATTAGATCCTTTTCTCTCTGTTATATATCGTGAAGCAAAGTATAGTGAAAAATGTTATTTATCATTTTGTAAGATCTTTAGATCCCGGTTCATTATCATATATCAAAGAAGTCTTCCCATGTTTCCGAAGATGAAAGAATCACGAAAATATTTTTCCTAGTAATCTTAAATCTCACAATAATTGCTGAATACCAAGACAAATGAAATTTTGTAGAACGAAAGTCATTTTTTTTACTTTTAAATTACCAATAAATTAGTAAAATATTCAGGTCAATTATCCTTGACAATTCAGTCGAGATATTCCTGGATGGCTGAATTTTATCACTTTTCTGGGTCAATCTCTATTTGCCACCAGAACAAGGAAATTATTTTCCGTACAATATGTGAGTATCTCCTGAACTGCATTTGTGTTTAAAGCACAGTTCCGAAATCGAAACTAGATTCTACACTTCAAGCGCTACATTCCAGAGTATACTTACAATTCCACGAAGTATACAGTACATACCTATTTGAAAATATAAACTTTCGCAATGCCTTAAGGTTTGAAGCAAAAAAAAAAACCTTTTCAAAAAATTGTATTTTGAAAACCAAAAGTCTATTTTTTTTAAAATTTCTACAAATAAAAATTTAGCATTTCAAGAAGTCGTAAAAAAATTTCAGCTAAAAACAACGAAAATTGTCAATTTCCCTGCAGTTTTCCTCGTCCAACCTTTTTTTTGCGGCAGGCAGAATATTTCGGTGCAAGTTCATCGCAAATCAAAAATTCAAAGATTTAAAAAATTTCATACGGTTTATGTTCTTGGCTCGTAGTTGAACGAAGGAGTTTAAAAACAAATGAAATTTGAAATTTTGAGATGGGTTTGAATGAATTTTCGTCTTTTATTTTTTTAGCATTTTTCCGATTCTTAAAGTTTTTAAAAAATATTTTTTTTCGTATAAAACGAAAACGAGTCGACCGAATGAATCCCTTCGTTCATGCACAAGTCAACACTATAAAGAGGAACTTTGCCAAGTTTTAGAGAAATCGGTCGATTCGTTTTCGGGAAATCGTGCCTACCGCACGGAAAAACAAAGTTTCGAGAAAAACGCGTTTAAAGTTTTTTACAGCGATTTAATGGATTAAAGTTATTTTTTAGCGACTAACATCGAGTCGTCGATTCCAGGTCCATACAGTAATTGGTTCGCCTCATTCGCGATGTTCAAAGCATCCTTCTGATATTGTGATGTTTAATGAAAAAGAAAGGAGCTGATTTTACACGGTAGAACCGCGTCGCATGCGTATAATACGCTGGGTAAGGCAGAGCGCACGTACCGACCACGCAGAAATCAAATCTCTATAAATCCGGTAATATTGCTCGGATGTACTTAAAATTTGGTGGGAATAATGAAAAATTTTGATCATTTTTTTTAAAATACAACACCTATGTAACCCTTTAAGGGGTCTACCCTCTTTATCATTTTGAAAAAATCGATTTTTAATGGCATTTTTGGAAAGAACATATATACAGAAATATCATAATAAAATTTTATAAGGATCGGAGCAGCCTAACTGTATTTTTGGGCAACTTTTACTTGGTCACCCGAGCGCGATTTTTCATTAAAAAAAACTTTAACCGCGTTATTCTCGAAGCAACGTTTTTCGACGCCGCGTTGATGAAATCTCGTGAACTACATCAAATTTTTCAGACATTCTTTATGACTACAGCTATAGTGCGAATTGGGTAGTTGAAGTATTTTTTTGGGCAAAAACGGTGAAAAAACAGCATGTTTTTTTCGTAATTTTTCGAAAAATGTCCACCATTTTGTCAGTTTTGCAGAAATTAAAAATCGCCACATTCGTGCTATAGCTATTAACACACTGAACCTAAAACTATTTGATTTTTTTTCTTCAGATCAACCATTTCGAAAATTTCATCAACAGCGGACACCCCTCTCGTGTTTTCGACATTTTTTCAACCAGCATTTTCATTGATAAAAACTCACATCAATGAATAAAAATTATTTTTTCATGTATTTCGGGAGTTTATTTATTGAGTATAACCCCTACTTTATCAATGTTTATAATTTAAACCTATTTAAAAAAGTATTGACAATGACCCGTTTTTACACTGATTAAAGAGGGTAGACCCCTTAAGTAAAGTTAAAATCCAAGAATTCCGTCACGATTAAATTAAAAATCAAGCACACCCCCGATAGCTTGCATTTATGAAAACAGTATTTTTAAAAATATGTGTAACCTACGACGTCACAAGAAGCAGTTAATAGAATTCCAAGGAGATCGTATCAATTCACTTAATCTTCATAATTATGCTTATCATATATTCACAACTGCATGGTTATTCCTTGGTCCAACGGTCATTCGTATATCATTGGGTTCTGGAACTCCGAAAACAATATCAAGAAAACATTCTCTAGCTTCCACAGTCAGCATTCCAACGCCAGGCTGTCCATCAAATTGTTGTATTTTTCACATTATTTCAACCATTAAAGATTTTACGACATTCTTAATCGTTTCGATGAGTTGATGCGAGATTGCGCTGAAATGATGTATCTGGAAGATACGAAGATACTGCATGGTTGAGACAATTTGTACACTTTCAGTGGACATTAAACGGCAAAACGATTTTAATGTAAACTTCATAAAAATTACTTATCGTTGAATTTCATCACATTTAGAAAACTTGGTACTCAATATTGCAGATAAGACATGAAAAATGAAATTTTTCTTTGGAATAAATTTTCATAGTTCAGATGTAATTCGAGGAAGGAGCTTTTGTAAGCGGAATATTAACATATGTTAGCTAGAATTAGGAGTTTGAAAAATACGTCTGAACAATCTGTGTCATTAGTGATAATTAAACATTCAAAAGGTCTTCATTTTTCGCTTGATTGAAACTTTGCTTAATGAATTCAATTTCCACCAATTTGTTTTTGTCATCCAAACATTAGATATCAAATGTCAACGTCTTGACCATTTCCAATTCACACATAATAACACTAAATCTAGCTAAATTTCGCAGTAAGTGATTACGCCAGGACAATTTGTTAGACGGCTAACAGCTTCGTGGCGTGCCAAGGAACCATAAAACGTTGTAAATAGTGGGAAGAGCTATCACCGTCAAGAAAAACTGGTGTATCCGTTAAGGACACGAAAGCAAGGGAATGTCTTCATTACCCTGGATACATTTTCTTTTGCGACTGTTGTCTCTGTCGCCATCAGAATGTCTTGTTTAGGCGCGGCCAGAATATTTCGACCATTATTTTCCGGATATCATTTGAAATTCAAACGTTATTGCATTTATCGCGGAAACTGTGAAAAAACTCGGCTGTCTTACAGAATTCATGAAAAATTTAGTTAGCATGGCGTGATCCTTGCGTAACCGTTTGTGTAAATGTTTTGGAAAACAATTCTTTGTAAGAAAAAGTACGAAGAATGTTGCCCGGTAGATTTAAATTTTCAATGGGAATATCATTACGCAAATGATCGAGATATCATCCAATTTTTAACCGGAAAAAAATTGACTTAGAGACATGATCTTCTTCGAATTTTGGATTGGATTGCCGTCGAAACGTATGACCTTGATGGCATTTATTATCTTAAAGAAAATTAAAATAGTTTAAATCCTTTAGGTTTCTAATACGCAAGCTCTCTTATTCATAAGAGAAGCTGTAATTCTATATTGGAAAGTCACAGTAAAGTTGTTCCTTCTACCGACAAAACCGTCTTATTTACAACACATATATTTTGTTTTGCATAGAACTCAAGCTAGACAAATAAATCGTGTTTAAACATAAATTGTTCTCATGGTGTTGCGCACTGTTTGTTGTCCATATGAAAAGTATTTTTGACCTGTCCCATCGATTCGCTTTTATTTGTAAACGGATGTACTTACTTCCGATACTTTGAACAATCTTTAAGAATAAGAAAAAGGTGTACGTGGCGCTTAAGTTTAAACCTTGGAATGTTAACGAGCAAATAAATGGACACCGAAAGATCAATATTGGCGGAGTTATTTGTTTTTGCAGAAATGTCATGGTCATAACATTGAGCTTAAAATATGGAACGTGGAAGAAATCTGACTGCCGGTTCAACTTTTTAAAACTTGTTTCGCAATTATCAAAATTTGTTTTAAATAGCTGACATATATTGTTTTGCTACTTGTAGAATTTTTTTTGAGAACTTTTCAAGAAGTTTTTAAAAACTCTAAACTTCAGAATGTTTAACGTAAAATTCATTTGCTTCCAACGTCATACGGTTGATAACTAAACTTCATACATCTAGCATATTTTGCTAAAAAATTTGCTTTAGTAATTGTACGCGGGAATATTTTTAACGACAATGTTGCCATCACACTTTATCTGCCTGATGAAATTTTCCCCACAAATTTTTTTTAATCAGAATATTTCCACCTTAATTTTTTTCCTGGTAAATGTTTTGCTGCAAAATCTTGAGGCGGTAAATTCTTATTTAATCTAACTAAAATTTTAACGATTTTGACTCTGTACGTCGCAGTGATAAGAATTCACCATATATATTTTCATAAAAAAATATTGTGATATTGTGTTACATCTTCAGAACAATTCAAACCTCGAAAATGCCTTCATTAATTTTTTTTTTATTCGAGGTGCTTCCGCATGGATAGTTTAGTTTCAGAATTTTTGATACCTTAAGATTTATTTTCATTAAGGTATTTTTTGCCAGAAAAACCCTTTACTGCAGCACAGTTTTTTAAAGTTCGTACATTAATGCTTTGCTAAATTTTTGAAAAGAGACATTATCGTAAAAATAATTGATCATAAAGTATTCATTCAGTATCATTTAAAAACAAAATTACTTTTCGAGATTTTGAAATTACAATATTGCGAGAAAGAAATTTTGAGACAATTAGTTTATAAAGAAAAATATTCGACAGAAACATTCGACATTTTTCACGTCTTGAAAAAGTAGTCTTAAGAATTTGTTTTTCTTAATTTTCTTTATTTTTTTTGGAAATTTTATATCTAGAAGAGTCGTGATACCAGTTTTTATTGCATTCGAATTTTGGATTTTATTGCATTCTGAATTTTTAGTATGTCCGATAGAAATTTTCTCTGAACTTTCGATATGCAATGAGATTATATTATACAGTCCCTGGCCAAATTATTAGACGCACTGGGTTTTCAAAAAAAATCTGCGGTTTAGGGCGCATAACTATGGCGCTGACTGTTAGCAACTATACATTTATTTTATCTGTCATTAGTCACGCATTATATTGGTGGATTAACGGTAGTTCAACAATATATGACATTCTTATCTCAAATGAAAAACATAACTCTGTTGACTGTCTGACTCTGCGCGACACGTGGCAGTTTAATTTCGATAAGCAAAGTTTAGACGCATGAATTCAAGTGAAAATTAAGATTTATTGTTAATTTAGTGTTTCTCAATGGATGTTTGTTATTTTTAAACTCGGATAATTTTTAAACATTTTAATAAAAACTAAACAGTGTAAAACATGGGTAAGCAGAGTGATCTACCATCGTCCAAGATGGCTGAGATTAAAGCCCTTATAACAACGAAAACTTACTCAAACCGAGAAATTTAGAGAAAGACTGGCGTCTCAGGAAATAGCGTCAGACCCATTAAAAAGAAAATAATTTAGGGCAAAAATTAAGCCCCAAAAGGAAGAGGCACTATGGAAGAAAACTGTTATTTACGCCGAGATCGGAACGTTGTCTCAAGAATATCTGCTTGAAAAACAGAATTGCGCCCACAAAGCAAATAAATTTATGCTTTGAAGAATTCAATGTTCATGTGTCTGAACGCACTTTGCGCCAGCCAAAAAATCAAAGTTGATGGAGGCTATGAAATCAAAGCGTCTCAAATGAGCTAGAGAGCACAAAGTCAAAGATTGAATGTTTTGGAAATCGGTATTTTCTTAAATAATTATACGCAGGTATAACTCCGCTTCCTGAAAGTGGAACTGTCCCAAGCCAGTGAAAGGAGGAGGGATTCTGACCGATTCTCAGGTTAAACATTGATAGCTGAGTTAAAGGATATGACGAAAAAAGGTGACATTCTGATGATTTGATGAATATCCAAAATATGGTAATCAATCCAGAGCTTTGCAGGGGCTCAATTGAAGAGGTTGTGTCTGTGCTTCCTCGAAGCCTTACCAGGGGTAAACCTGGTACTAAGGAATCCGGGGCGCCAGGGACCTAGTCCCTGCCGGTGTCGGTGAGGAGCCTGTGGAGGCTGAAACTTAGGGGTTGTGGTTGTACACCCATTAGCGGGTACTTTCATTATTAATACAGCTTGTGACCGATTAGCATGGTAATCGGAAACTTCTGTATTGTGGTGCATTGGCGTGCTGTTGCGTTTACGACAGGGGTGCTGTTGCCCAAAAAGCGGCATGGATGATGATAGGTCCAATCTTGACCAAGGGTTAGCAGGAGCCCTGTCAAGCTCTGAAATAAAGTTGGTACCTATTTTCCGAAAGTTAAGTGGCTCATACTTCGGTATGGGTACTTGGCAAGTACGATTATGGGGGGTCTGGTGCGAACATATCGCACCCGTAGCTTAAGAAGCTCGTGGTGTTAAGACAATCGTGTCAGGAAACCACGTAAATCTTAGAGTCTATACGCAGGTATCTTAAATGATCTTTTCTAAACCTATTACAGTTGTGCTTTAGTGACGAAAGCACTTTTGGGATTTTATCAAATAAAGCTCAATATGCTTGTTGACGTCTTGGGGAGAAATTTCGATCTGAATGTGTGAGACAAACCCTAAAATATCCCACAAAGATTATGACTTCCGTCCGTCTGATAAAAACGGAAAGGTCACTGGACGCATCTACGTTGTAAACGGAATTATGAAACAGGATCAGTACAAGGTCCTCAAAAATCGGCTCATTCTTCAAATAAGGGACTGGTTCCCACAAGGTGAGCCTTTTATTTCCATGGCCGCTCAGTAAAAACTTTCTTAGAGCAGACTAATATCCCTCTATTAAGCTGGCCGGGAAACTCGCCAAACATGAACCCGATCGAAAATGTTTGGGAGCGTATGAGGAGGGAGATACCAAAGGAAAACATAACGACTAAAACTCCGTTAAATGAAAGGATTATTGAGGTTTAGAACCATCATCCACCCATGCAAGAGACCGTGCAGGCCTGTATTAATAGCATGCCCCGTCGGATCGTGGCTTTGATTGCCGCCAAAGTTGGCTTAAGAAAATATTGATTTTTTTCGTTTTGTGCATGTTTATGAAAATAATAAAAAAAATCAAAATACACGTTATTTTTCGATTCATGGTTATTCTTTTTTATTTAATTAAGTGGCAAAATTTATATTCATCGAAAAATTATTAAAAGAACCAAAGTGTTTAGTATTAATAAAGATTATAATCTAATATCTCCCAAAACTTCATATGTGTCTAATAATTTGGCCAGGAACTGTATAATATGCAGTGGCGGTTCTACCTTTAGGGCTAGTGGGGCTCAACCCCACCACTTATTGATGAGCCTATATTAGTTCAAATGAAATAAAATATCATTATAGATTTCAATATAGTTTTCATAATTTGATTTGATTTCAAAATATAATGTAGCATTTTTTTTCGCCCATGCTGTAGTTTACTTTCACATAGTCTTCTTGCCACACACTGTAGAACAATTTGTTTTTCTCTTCGACTCGCTTCGTTGTGCCTGCACCGAGTAAGAGCTGAGAGTAAAATTCAAACTTATTTTCTCTTTGACAATTTTCCACCTTTACTACGACGAAGGGGCTACATGGATTTTGTCCCGAAAAAGAGTATTTCGATTTGAATGGCTGCGTGAATTCTATGCTGAAGCGGCGCGAGTGTGCGTGTTTGAAATAACATATATATACATCGTGGATGGGCTAATCCTATGCAGCCCGTTCAGTGCTTCGACAACGTTTAGTCTTGGCATGGTCTGGATAATACTTTTGAGCAGGCATGGGCAACATTTTTTTACGACGAGTCGAAGGGGGTGAAGGTGATGACTGTTAATGCAAAAGTAGTCTCATCAGTGTAGTGCATGGTATTAGTACTTAGTGTGCCTTCGTACTGTTTGGTATTTTTTAAAGTTTTGTAGTGCTTAAAGTTTGTTTCAGAAAAGAGTTCTTCAGGTTATGGTATTTATGATTTTGATTAAATAAATAATTAACAAGTTTTTTTATTCAGAGTGCACTGAACTTTTATTAAAGCTTTAAATCTTATTCAAAACCCGATAATAAGAATATATCTTTGATTTCCAGCGAATCTGCTTTTGGGGAAACCGATCACTTAAAATCGGTTAACGCTTCACATGTGGTACCTCTTGAGTGGAGTAACTCCCACGAGCCGCCACTGATAATATGCAAAAAAACCGTGCAATATTTGAAAATTTAAGAGATAATTGAAATGTAGCTTGATGAGACAATTCCAGTGTAGTGATCAAATTGCAATTTGGAAAAAAGGGCTTAGCATTGGTTGCTTTTAAAATGGAGTGTTATCACTTGCTTTCTGTGTTTAATTAGATACAAACGAATCTCGATAATTCAAAAATGACGGGATCGATATTAAAGTTGAAACTATCGAGGTTTTCGAATTACAAAGGTTCAACTGTTTAATAAATTGTTTGATCGGTGTTCGACTGATTTTTAAATTTTTGCGGGCTCATTTTTTGGGGAGAATTAATGTGCACTGAATGAAATCAAAGAAATCTAACCGGAACAGAAAAAAAATACAAACTAAGCATTACTGAGTCAAGAACGCGGTTGTGAGCAGACAAAATTTCAGTTGAAACAAATCAATCAAGAAAAAAATGCATGAAACAATGAAAACGTCGAATGAAAGAGGCGTTTAGCTTAACTTTTTGAAAAATTTTCTCGTTTTATAGAGACAACCAAAGTACATACATATATTTTCTTTTTTTCCAGAGTTTTTCCAAGAACCCAAAAAAAGTTTCTATTTATAGATGAATACTTATATTTGCCACGGTCGTTTTTTTATTTTTTTATTTTTATCCGGGTTTGGCGTTGCCTTTTCTTATACAAATATTCAATATGAACAATACCCGTGCGTACATTTTCAATGAAACCATTTGCCTAAATAAATATTTTTCCTGTTTTATAATTCACGTATAGATACTTTGCAATTTTATTGATGAATTCTGATAAGTAATTCACATCCATCCTGGGGTCAGAAATTTATTATTAAAAAATTGAAGAGAAAAACCCATCGTGCGTCAAAAATGTTCTAGAAATTCAAATATGGATGAGTTTTCACCGACATTTAGACGGCTTATTCTAAACATATTATTATTAATATATGGAGTAGCATTTGACAAAAACGTGCGACAACTGGTAGTAAAATATTCTAGGAAAGTGCGGTCAATAGCAGCTGGGTCATAATTGGCAGTTTTGAGCAATGCGATTGCATCAGACGTTTTAAATGAATTATTAATTATGAAATAGTTTACCAATAAACGTTTTTTTTTATTCATGACCAATCGGTATCCTGTTAGTATATTTGCATACAAAATTTCTTCATATAAAAGGTTTAATAATCATGAAAATGACTTTAGCAATTTGAAAACTTTCCACGTGTAAATCCACAAAAATTTGCAAAGAAACATATTCGTCTCATATGTTCCGGCTGTAAAAAGCAAACTAAAATGTCTGGTTTCGAGTAAATTTATTAGTTTCACTATTTAGTGTGAATTTCGGTTTAAACTGTTTTTCGTCGTCTGTTTAACGCCACCAAGCTCGTTATTGCTTGAATAATTCGATTTCGAATCCTGCTTAGCATTTCAAAGCAACACCTTTGGTAGTTATCCGAACAAATCAAACATTTTTTTGTGGAAAAGTATTAGAAAATAAATATGTATATGCAAAATATTTCCCGGAAACTTGAATGGAATTTCACTGTTTGCATGATTGTTGTTTAAAACTATGAAATTTGCATTCAATGGCATTCGTGACGGATAGAATGAGAAGAAAGTTTTTTTATTTGAACAAACAGCGACGATAACTTATTAATAGGAATCAATGACTTGAAAGCTTAGAAGGTATAAGATCACTTTCAGATTTAAGCAAGAAGCCCATGCTATGAAGATATCATTTAACAGATAGCCTTTAGATCGTTCTTGGTCCATGGAAGCACTTAGTTTTGTAAAAATTTGAAAAATAGATGGATTTTATGTCCGATTAATGTGAGCTTTGAAAAGCACCTGATTTCGCCAAATTCCTTAGTTAAAAACCTTGCTTTCTCTTTAAAGCTCAGTAGGATTGTGGAAGCAAACTTACCTGGAATGAAAGAAAAATTGTAAGCCCTGAGTATTTTAGCTTAAAAATTTATTTTTAAATTTAAGAAATTTCTGTTAGTTTCTGCTAGTAAATGAAAAAATGTTGGGAATATGATTTTTTAATAATTTTTTAATGCAGACAATACGATTTTGCTTTTCTATAATGCAAATTATCCTCAGCCTCAGATTCACATATTTTCTCGCAACCGAATAATCCTTTCTGGCGCCTGCAATGTCAAACAATGCAATTCAGCTCGATGTATTAGCAATGATTTTATCACAACATAATTTCACATCATTAATTTATTGCTGCGGTAATTGCGCTATCACACGAACGCATTGCACAGTCCAATTGGCCATCAATTTAACGTTTGACCTCCCTTCCACCGAAGATACCCTTTTGAAATCTAGACGCTCAATTGCGTGCAGATATGGTCAATAAGCACTTGGTGCGTCGAGGATCAGAATGTAGCGGACGATGCCAGTCACACTTGCAGTGTGGTCGCCGTGATCTAGTAGCACCCAGTCAAATGACCATCCATTTCTTTTCGCTAAGCGCCATCCAGAGTCTGTCGCGATCCATTTAGATGGTTGGCATGGCTGTCATAACACTTTGGGAAAAGATACTCCACTTCACTTCAGAATCCATTTAATTTTATTGGGCTGAATAGTCCGATGACGACTGGGGTTCGAGGTCTGCCAATCTTTCTGGACATAGAACACGTCAAAATGGGATTGGTAGCGCAAAGTTGGGACGAGTTCCTTGCCGCGTCTAAAGATTACACTCTCAAGAAAACTATTCTTCAACAAATGACAAATTGAATATTACTATAGATGAACTAGTTTCTCGCTACGACCGTTTCTAGTTCACAAGGGCAATGGTCTAGTCAAAGAAAAATAACATATAAGGTCAAGCTCAAGCCTCTATATAAGACAATCTTGAACTGCACCAGCGCCTTCCCTGCAAAAAGACGCTTCCCAAGCTGGCGTTCAGCATCAAACGCCTCACTTACCCCAACAGTCAAGGCAGTCGTTAAGCAGTTTCACATAAATCGGAATTAAGCAAGCAACAGTGGTAATGGACCGCCGCCTTGTGGGTGCCCCCTTTGTGCTCTTTGACGCATTGATGAGATCTGTCTTTATGGGGCGCCGGTAATCAAATCAAATAGTCAAAAAACGATTAAGCCTATAAAAGATTGCTGCTCTAGCTTTCTGCAAACTTCGCTTTGATACTGTTAAGCGGATGGCCGATTCAGATACATACAAAGATATCTGTCGCGTACCCTTATCGGACGATCCAGCTCCACTAGCACTCGGTGACGCATGCTGGCTGACCAGGCTGCGAAGGGGGTTGGGCACTCATTGTCGGATCTGAAATTCACTCTTGATTAAATTGCAAGATGTCTGGGGCCTGATTATAGACAGTGTTAATTAATTGGAAAGCAAATATTCGATTCGTCTGAATAAATGTTTCTCTTAGCATGAACTTATGCTGAGCCTCTTCTGAGCGAGTGGATTAGTCAGGAGGTGGTGTTTTCGATGCTGGGGTGCCAATGGAATGGGGTTGTTGGCGGCAGGAAGCGATTATTTGTACAAAAGCAGACTGGACAGTAAGCCAAAAGATGATTCGTGGGAAATGAGTCTGCCGAGTGCTCGGAAGATCATCCAATTAGTTGGATTATGAATTCAATGAATTGCCTTATGAGCGCTTGCAAATGATATTTCTGCGAAGCTATGCTTTAAATTGCCATAAAAAATATGTTGACGGTCAGATAATGACGAGTGATCATAGATATTGTTGCAGCTTGATGTACTGATCAATTGAGTATGAGTAATTCATCTAAGTATCAACGATACTATAAGGTGACTAATTTGTAACTAAAAAATTGAATGAGCCGACATCGGATCAGATTCCATTGGAGAATTAGCTCATTTATGAAACCAGATGTTCAATTTCAGCTTTTTGAAAATTATTCTACGAAGTTAAGCATTGTCATTGCATTAAAATTTATAACTGAAAGCATGGTTCATATTCCTAATATATAAGCAAGTTATGTCCCCAATTTTCGTGGGTCTATTGATTTCACGATCAACCTAGACCTAGGACCTAGCTTAATAAAGTGGCTAATCTATTTATGCAAGCTCTAAATTTTTACGGCGTTACGGAAATTATAATATTTCCTTGGCTCACATGAAAGACATGACAAAATGTATTCAGCAAAAATGCAAGGTTTATTTTATATTTTTACGTTTTCCCTATTCGAAAACTATATAAAGTCGTTCTGATCTCAATTGTGGGTTTCTGTACAGCTGTTTCTGTGCAGCATACCAGGATATCTTTTTTTCTTTTCGCCAGTAAAATTCAACGGACGTCATTTGGGAAGCCATAATATATTTTTTTTGCTTTTTGAAATGATTTCAAAAAGCATTCGCAGTAATTTCTAAAAAAAAAAAATTTCGAAATTTTACTGAGCAGAAGAAAACTTTTTTCTATATCTCGCACCGTAGACATTATGCAATTTTTAATGCTTGTCTTTCAGCTCTGTTTTTATCCATATCCAGTGTACCTCAAGGCTCCATTCTAGGGCTTCTTTTCTTTCAATTTTCCATGAATGAAAAAGGTCTTTCGACGCTGACTACGTAGGAAATAATCTTATCCAGGAACTACTATGATTTTCACAATCTTATTTAGGTATCTTATCTCTTGTCCGGTCAGTATTTCAGTAACGGCCTAACAAAAACAAATGCTTGATGATATGCTATTCTCTCAAGAAAACTGCTTCTTAACTTTATCATCGAGAAGCTCCTTTTTACCCAAAATAGTTGATAGTTTTGTACTGGGGGTTTTCAAATATTCTTTGAAAATAAAAAAAAACAATGCGTGTATCCAACTAAGCAGGACATTTGAATGATTTCTATCTCATTCCGCGAATATAACAAAACGCCTTAGTAGGTCAGTTTTATATTTCATGTTTTTTCAATTTTTTGTAGTTTCCCGCAATTTTGTAATGCTTTTTTTTATATTTTAATTTCAGTTTTCGAGAATTGTTTTTGTTAATTATAAGAGATATTCCAGTTAGCGCATGATGCCAGTGGAATAGAAAAAGTGTACATTTTTCCAGGCTGTGTTGCCGATCTTATCACGGTAAATGGATGTCAATTATTTTATCCCTTTTGCATGTTTAATGTCAATATTTGTCAGAGTGCCAGGCCTAGTTTTTTTCCAATATACTAGCTCATAGCTGATTAGCCTCCACTACCTTGGAGCATTCGAATCACTAGGACATGTCCGTTTCACAACCAAATCAGCAAATTTATTCATGAGGGACGAGGCAATAGACACTGTAAAACTAGGATGATTAAAAAGTAAATGCTGAATTGGACAGAATATGCGGTCAAACAACTATCAAAATTGAATTTAATCATATTTTTAGAAAATTTGTTTAAAACAAAAATATTGCCAGATAATAATTTATATGAAAAAGTACCAAGAAACGGTATTTAGATTTTAGCTCAGCACCCTTCAACCTACCTACCTACATATGTACAGCCAATAAGAAGCTGCAAATATGATTGTATGAAATTTAACATTGACAAAATTTAAATACAATTTTGGTATGAATACTAAAAAACTTAAATAGTGTATATTTCCCTTGCTCCTTGGAATCACCAATAAATGATAGTTTGGATTATTAAACATATTTCTTCTAACTAGATAGCTTACAAATTAGTTTAACCCTGATGGGTCAAAAAGTTTTCGTGCTGCAGTTTCCAATCCATGAATTTATTGAACATAAAATTCCGAAAATGACAATATCTTATCTGGTGTCTATATTATAAAAAATATTCTCATCCTCTTTTGAAGTGAAAATGCATATATTCACAACAATAGAAAAGATTGTACCAAATTCGAGCATTTCGTGTTTCAAAGACGTAAATAAGGACCCCCATTGTCAAGTTCCTTTTAATGTGTTTTCTCAGTACTCAGTACTTAAAATTTACCACTTATATGTTTTGAAATATGGGGCTTTAGTTAAATTTTCATCTGTAAATCAACATAGTGCTATGGGGAAAAGTACAAACTCTATTCAGAAAAGCTTCAATTGTTTTGGAAAAAGGTATAAATTTAAAAAACCAATCACTTCATATTTAAAACTATGAATATGGAGCTAGCGTTAGGTATTACAGTATCATGTGAAACTTGGTAGCTTCTAAAAAGTGGGATTGAATGTAAAAATGATCACGAATAACAAAAGACCATAAGTGGCAAGAGACTCTTCTCTATGCTTCGTAAAAATAGGTAAACCCGGTAGTAGTATACGCAAATATTTTAAATTTTCCTCCGATTTATCTTCAATTGTTTCTGTTATCATAGAATTAGCTGTACCAAAACTTCTTGAATATAATAAATTAAAATTTTGTTTGACCATCTCATTAGGATATTTTCTTCGTTGAGATTAAAACTGGTTTGTGCACATATTTGTGCAACTTATCATCATTTACTTTTTATTGTATTTTAATATCGCTTTTGTCGAAAAGCAATGAAGATTTTAACACGACCCCTTTCGATAAAAAAAAATAGAAATAAACGTTCTATAGTTTAATTAGATTAGATTCCATCACACTTTCTGGACACTACAAAATCAGTTCAAAGAATGCTACTTGCTTATGATTTTCGATCAATCTTCACATCGAGTAGAAGTTCTGAGTCATGTTCTTATTTGTTTTCCTAGGTAAAAACACAACATAGAACATTCAATAGATTTAATCTGAATCTGAATCTGAATTTATCCCATATAAGATCGTCGGCCTTCATCCATACTGAGTTTTCTTTGACTTCGCATACCTTACAGCATATTCAAATTTGTACTTGCTTCGAGAAGTACTATCCTAGTTTGCCTAGTTACGTGATCAGACACATTTATTGAATATTTTGCTTAATACTTACTAAGCTCAGCAGCAATTTAACTTTCTGATTTTATAGCAAATAATATTCGACTATGTGCATAGCTACTTTCATGATTTCCGATTGTTATCTTTTCAACTGCAACATTGCGATTGCATGCGAAATATAGCATGTCGCGCTGTGAAGCCTCCTCCAATTATCGTATTGAAATATGTCCTGATCATTGCATAAATAATAAAATTAACCGATCAAACGAAGATGGCAAGGAAGCTCAAAGTTCAATGCAAACAAACCATCTTGGTGACCTCCTGCTGACTTTATTTCCCAACCAGAATGTGGTTTTAATTAGCAACGAGCGAAACAGCGGTGACACTGATCGTAAAGGCGTTTATTAAGTGTTACTGGTTTTAGGATGTACTTGTACTTCAAGTCCAGGATGATCTTTGTTGGTTTTTGATCTTCATAGTTATACAGATTTTCAAAATTAAGCCGAATGATAGAATCAATTGGTTACGGTTCGAGTTGAGTTGGATGGACATTATTTTCGCATTTTAGATACAAGTTGGACCTTTTTAGTTGTTGGGCTCATTGTCGAGGATTTCATCAAATAATCCTAGCCAACACTCACAGCCATATAAACGTGTCACCAAGTACTGTCTGTCCATCTGCCCATAAAAAGCTGCGATTGGGACACAACTTGAAATGCTACTGAGTAGGCCCAACTCAAATCTCTAATGGCCCTAAAGGTGTAATTCGATTTCTCGTAATTAGCCTTCAGCTACTTAGGAGGCTACCAAGCCGTTGTCTGCGGTTTCTCAGATAAAACGCATCTCACCTTAGGATTAATCAGAATACTTACAAGAAATTCATTTCAATTTGGTTTTGTCCAACTACACAACACTACTTTTTTGGACCCATTCGGCGCGTCCCAATCCAGCAGAGAAAACTTGAGCTTAGGCGGCTTCACGCGTGGGCTTTACATGTCTGGCGCCGCTTTTTCCATGTGTATTTTTCTATTTCTTGTATTTGGGACTGCGGCAATGACGCCTAATGGCACTCTAGTGTGCCTATTCAAATACGTACTTAAAAATGCATTCGTAATCAAACATATTTCCATAAGAAATTACCTCCATGTCGAGTGTAAACATGCCAGCGGATTCTTTCGTCTTCGCTCAGGCATTTCCTCGAACGTTGTCGGTATGTGCCGTGAAAAGTTCAGTCCACGGAAAAAATTTTTATAATGATGTCACGAAATTTTATGGGCGTTTTGTTAATAAGGTCAACATTTTTTTTGAAAATAAGCAAAACATAAGTATTTTGATTGTGGTTCGGAATGAGTAAACAATTCGGTGGAATGCATCTTTTGATTTCCGAATTTTACCTAACCTTTTTTTTTGATCGGCATATGTGTGTGCTTCCGCATATATGATTCATTTTCTATTATAATTAAGTTGTTTCATTGACGATTTGTGTACTTCATGGGATGATAATGTTTTGAATTACAAGTACGATCGTCACATGAGGCAATAGTCGCTAAATCAACTATCATGATGAGAACTTGTTGTTTTCTAAAGGGCAAAACCTTGTGGAAGTTGTCATTGGAGTATTTGTATAACATGTTTAGAATCTAATTAGTAGGTTTTATTTGGGTAGCATTGACCTTCGTACACCACAATAATATAATAATATTGTTTTTGACTTTCTGACATGAAATCCTCTTCTTCTTTCAGTTGAATGTGCGATTCAGGAAATGATTGACCACAACAGGTTACACGTATTCCTCTTTGAGGAGGCTTGATTTGCTAGTGAACTCATAGGTCTTATTTGCTTGTTAAAATATTGTTAATAGCTAAATCCGTCTTTGGTTTGACGTGAAGGTCTATCCGGATGGACTTAGCTCGGCGATCCTCTACGGACACTGGTCTGTCACGATCCGAGAGTAAGCGTCCTGCTGCTCAAAATGTAAGTATGCACCAGTTTATTCCGTATGCAGAATCAGCCCTCATACTTCTGATCTTCGAGTTACAAAACTCAAGTTGTTTTAGTGCGCTTCATAGTCGAACTCCCATAGTTACACGAAAAAACTCTATGCTCGGAAGTATGACGAATTCGAGACTATACCAGGATCGAAAATATGGTATCACATGATGCACTTATGGAGGATCAATCAATTTATTTAATGTTCAATAGCAAATATAAACCCTTTGACGCTAATAAGAAGATTCCACAATTTCAGTTGATTTATATCAGCTCTAAAGTATCGACAAAAATCATGATTTCAGTGCCAGATACCTGGTCATTTCAGTGGTAAATTCATCACAAAACAAGCCGCGAGGTGCGACCCTTAAGGTCCACACGGTCAACTTCCCAGTAATATCTACATAAACATCAACAACATTAAACACAATAACAATTTTGGAAATAATACTACTTTAAGTAATAACAATGAGAGGTATTCATAGCAGTAACAGGAATGAGTTAATATGAATCATATCGTCTACGGGAGGGTCCATTGATTACGTAAGGTTTTTGGTCGATGAGGACAGATTGAATATTCACGCGGATCAATCAGTGGGGGCCTTTTTGGTCTTGAAAATTTTTGTATATGCAGTCAAAAATAGGTTCAATTGCATGTAAAAAGTAAAATGTATTACAAATGATGATGTTTATTGAAATCTTACGATTACTAAAAAATGAATCTACTAAAAACAACAATTTTTTATTCGATGAAAGCTTTTTAAAGCATATGATGTTGCAAAGTATTGACTACAAAACATTTTACCATTCAAAGCGTTGATTACCGCAAGTGCAAATTTGATTGAAATTTTGTTGGTTTTCAACATTTAAGCAGTTTTTTTAATAAAAAAGACTATAAAAACTATTAAAAATCTGCTCAAATTATGCAAATATGTTAAAACTTTGATTGAATTTACAACAATTTTGTTAGAATAAAAGATATAAAGTAATTTCATTCGTATGATTCTTCTTTACATGGTAACTTTGAATGATTTTTTATTTTTAAATTAGTTTATTTCATAATCATGGAAGAAAATTTTGCTGGTTTCTCTTCAAAAACTGACAAGAACGTATAAATTTTATAAACGGGTATCACTCTGATGTGCAAATCAAGTTAAAAAAGTATTTTTTTGTGAAAAAACTATAATTTTTCGCATTTTCTTCTATTCAATTAAAAAAACCGCTGAAACGAATTTTTATAATGTTTAAAACTTCACAAAGATGTTAATACACGTCAACTGACACCTTAATGATGCAAATATTATATCTGGTTCGCGAGATATAGTGAATGGTAAAAATGACCTTGAAAATCATGAGTTTTAATGATTTCTTATTTTTAATTTAATTTTTTACGTAATCATGAGCAAGAGTTTTGATGTTTTTTTACAAGCATTGCTTGGAGTATACAAATTTTATAAACATTGATTACTATACTTCGCAAATCAGGTTGGAAATTCATTGTTTCTGGAAAAAACCTAATTTTTTGCACTTTTTTTCTCAAATTAAAAAACGGCTGCAACGATTTTTTTCAAAAATTCAACAGATTTACAAAAAATGTGAATACGCGTTCATTGACACCTTAACAATGCAAATCGTATGTTTGTTTCGCGAGATATAACGCATGACAGAAATGACCTTCAAACGGGCAAAACAGCAAACTCACCCTACCCAAGTTTTCCAAAAACTAATCAGCTCTTAAGATTGCAAAGACGCTTCGATTGACACCTTAACGAAGTCGATACGACTTTGTTTACGTGAGTTATGCTCGTAGGAAAAACTGTCCACGAACGTACAGACGCACGTACGTACGTACATACACACACACATTCACCTCCCTTTCTAAAAACACTTAATATATACTCTATAGACCTCAAAACGTAAAGAAATGTTGAAAATTTCAATTTCGATTTTCGAGGCGATTACAAAAACTTCCCAAATACTGGGAAGTTAAAAAGAGTGCGTCCATCCATGACGATATCACCTGTGACCAGGGACAACCACCTTTCTAAGAAAGTTGATTCGAAGAAAGGTGTGACAAAAACTGGTTTGAATTAATAAAAAGAAGTAATTGATCTCAGTGTCGCTTCCTTTTATGGGGGTGATGACCAACACATGTAAGCAAACAGTGACGGAAGAGTATCATTTTTTGAACTTATTCTCTTGTTCTGGTTCTTTTCTTCTTAATTTTTTTATGGGCGATGAACGACGATTATTTTTAGGCATTGAACGACGGGACCGACTATAAAATTTGGATGACAAACTCAACACGATGGACGACAATGGCTTTGGTGCCGAGAAAGGAGAAATTAACTGCGGCTGAAGCGACTGTGATGATAATGAGGAGTGCTCCGGTGTTGGAAAATTTCCCTCTGATACGATAACAATTTGATGTGATAAACTGTATTGAAGTTTTCTTGTATTACGATTTTGTCGGTGACAATTTCCTTGCAAGTGTTTGCGAAGTACCGCGATGAAGTTGGTTTTCAGAAAATGATTTTCAGGCTATGCTTACGAATCTGTTCTCACCCAAGGTACGGGTTTCCCGATAATCTCACCGCAAGCGTCAGTAGCATCTAATTCATAAATTACCCCGCATTTCTTCACGGGCGATCGTTGTTTGAAACTATCCACCCCGTAGTCAGTCGAGGCTTCGAAGAAAAAAGTTTGCGTAACAATTTTCTGGATGAAGTTTAAGCTGAATAGTTTTATCCCACTGTTCCAACTTTCTCAAAAAATATTGTAATGAATGCACCACCAAAATATTTCATCCTCATTTTGTCAGCCTCGGTTTACGGAATATTTCGATCAAAATCTTTAACTCAATTATTTAATGTCGAAAACTTACTTTTTTCTTAATTAATTTCTTGTTTGAGGCGAAATTCCGCGTTTAATTAGTTTTCTTTTTATATCATTGCAGCTATTTTTACTTCAATGCAGTATTCATTAAAACTAATCTGTACCTCTTCAGCTGCTGCAATTTATTGATTCAAAACCTGCATCCTCAGAAATGCACAATAAGTAATGATCTTTAGAAATTTTTCACGCCAAGAATTGGAGTTTTATTTGCTACAATTTATAGAAGTTTCAAAAATTAAAACTCAGAAATTATTTGAATTCAAATAGCAATTGTTAGAAATTTTCACGGTTAATTTTAAGATGCAAACATTTAGGACTGCGGATTGTTTGCTTTAAAAAGTGTAACAGTGTTTTTGGCTTTGATTTTAAAAATATTTGGCATATATCACATTTTGATCCATAATAATTTTTTAAGTTAGGAAATTTCGGCTTTAGAAATAAACTTTCGAAAAAAATTTCTTCGAATTTTTCACAAAATAAATTTCAGCTCTCAAACATTTTTGGTATTCAAGCTATTTTAGGATTTTGTCTTGAGCTGTTTTGTGGGCCTAATTCTATCAAGTAAATTTAAACCACTTCAAGTTTTTGTTTAGAACTATTCACATCAAAGAGTTGGCACCAGATTTTCCGAGTATGGAAACATTTTTGAAAATCTCAAAATAAATGCGACAAAAAGTATTTGTGCTCTCAAATTTAATCAAGCCATAGGAAAAATATTTTAACTGAAATATATAAATGGGAAGTGTGGTTTCGGCGTGACGGATGGCATCCTCTTCAAGTGCTGCCATTAGCCATCTGTTACGAGACAGCACGACCACCGCTAGCTTGTTAATGGATTAAGCTCGCTATATTTCAACTATTTTTATAATTTACATCTGCGAATTATAACGACCGTCAATTTGTTTCGCACTAGGAGACGAAAGTTGTCGACTGGACCAGGAGGTTCTAACCCATGACAAACTTCATCATCATCAATGGCGCACCAGCCCAAATCGAGCCTTGGCCTCCCGAAGACACTGCCTCCAACTGTCTCGGTCCAGCGAACGCGTCCTCCAATTAGCGAATCCCAGCAAGGATTCGCTGTCGTTGTCAACTGCATCCTCCCATCGTTTGCGTGGTTTTCCTGGTGGGCGGCTTCCTGTTGCTCGGCCTTTCATAATAAACTTACTGAAATATATACTCCGTTAAGTTTTATTTCTGAAAAATTTCTGCGTCAGAAAATTGTTGCTGGCTAATTTTTATTTAAAACTGACCAAATCATGTGTAACTCTTTATGTGTTTATCCTAAGCGAGTTTAGGCTTAAATCGTTTTGGTACGGATTGTTTCTTTCAATTTTTCTTCCTAAAATAAGAAAAGTAAACCTGAACATATTCACCGCTTTGTAAATATTCAATTTATTTTCCAAGACACTTATTCATTGAAACTAAAAACCTTTAAACAATTCCATTCTTGAATTATGCATGTCCTTTTTACTTGAATAGCTACACCAAAAAGACAAGAACAAAAACACACCGTCGACTACAGGAAAAGGATAAATATGTACAAGCGGCAAAAGTTTTCCGAAAGCAAGTAGGCCGGTCGCGCGTGCTATGAATTCCTAAGGATATCCTCTTCTGCCATTTCCCATCTATCTTTTTGCTTGATGTGATGTTACGTCAACTTCAGCTACATATATGCGTTGCGTTTTCGCGGGGCAATTTTTCAAGCCTAATGACGATAAATACCTTCAACAAAGACGACTAAAAGGACGACATTTACGATGGCAAAGTAGTGCTAGGAAATGTCAAGGTAAGAACTTGGCAAAAAGTCAAGACATTGTCGACAGGAAAAAGTCAAGAGAGACAGTCTGACGACGACATTTATTACGTGTGTATGACCTCTTGTATTAAGGAACGGGATCGTGTCATGTTGGATTATGTGGAAGACATGCATGAGGTATAGAAGACTGGAAGGAATAATGCCTATGTTTTAATGGAATAGTTGTTTTTTGGGGTACTTAGGAATTCTTCTATACTTGAGACATTCAAGACAGAAAAGATTAAATCAGTTTTTTGTTTGTGAAATATTTATTTGAATGACGAGGACTCGTCAATTACATCTTATCATCATTTTCATTGACTGCAACTTGTTATTGTGATAAAAAAAATTCAGACTTCTGAGTAAAGAATAAATAATTTTGTCATATTTATTTTGTGAAACGCAAAATGCATTTGATATGCATTTTTCGCCTCTTCTCTTCTATCACAATTATAAATATTTAAAAATGGATGGACAAATTGCCCCAAAAATCTAGGCAGAATAGATTGTACCATTGAAGCGAAAATTATAAATATAGAAAGTCGAAAGCATTCAGGAATTATCATGTATGATATTATTTATTAAATCATATGAGGAAAACATATTCTTCATGGCTCAAGTGTAACTTTTGATAGATTCATAAAAAATATTGGAAAAATTGAGACCGTAATCTCGGAAAAGTATAAAAATTAAGGCGAAATAGTCAACCACAAATAGGTTTTCTTCATATTTTGAAATTCTCTATTCTCAATGTCAATTCTTAGCCAAATCCACACCAAATCTTACTAGGAGAGGCTCCGACTTTGTAGTCTCAGATTTGGATGAAATTTGGCACACAAGTAGAAGACGTCAAAGATATTCGATCCTTAAAATACTAGACCGCAACACTCCCCCCTTTTTGAGAAAAACGCCGTTAAAGTTTTTAGCGTCGCTTATGAATTAGTAAGTTTTTACACCTGACAGAAGCTGTGCAGTGTAGGTAGCAGTGCTAATAGCCCACGATCAAGGGGTCGTGTGTTTGATCCCCGCTCGGGGTATTGTTTTTCTTTTTGAATTATAGTCGACGTTGTGTGTTCGATTACCGGGGTGAGTATTGTTTTTGCGAATATTTGTGAATATAATTTTTGCATCATGACAGTGTCAACAGTTTCATTTATGCTGAGTGAATCCTTCCAGTAAATGCTCTTAGAAAATCGTCACTTTTTTAACTCGAGACACGGATGGTGATTAAATTTGCATAAAACTCTGAACGTGACTATCCAAGCTGCTTCGGACATATATGTTGAGATCAATGTTGCTATATTGATTTGATTAATGGTCGTAAGAATGAAACTGGTGGTGATTATCTTTTTGGGTCGAGTTGGTTGTATGGTTGCACTTATATTGCAGTCGAGTACTAAGTAAACCTGGCAAGTCATTGCGAAACACTCGGAATTTGATTTGCTAGAGGTAATTCTTGTCTTCCAGTTCAAAACATAGCTCTGCGTCCTTGGAAGATAACACCATCTTTTTATCTCAAATAAAAGTAGCTTTATGAGCGTGAGAACATCTTTCAGCAGGGAACATTTCACGTTACTTCTCTGTAATATCGAAAAACGGTTCAAAAAGCAGTGTGTACTGCAACACAGACCAAAAATCGAGAAGTATAAGTCCAAAAACAATAAAATTTTACGAAGACTAAACTATTGTGTTAGAGGGATACTTATCATCTCCCAACTGAAGTGAGTTGCCAAAATAAACAAGCAAATCGGAAAATTCAAATGGAAAGCAGCTGAATTTTCCTACGAAAATGCCAGCAAAAAACGTATCGCTCTACAGTTGTTTTTCCAGCAATTTAAAGCCAATAAACCGAGCATGTAAATGTCACCAAATAAATTTTTCCAGAACATAAAATGCCAACAAGACTCCCGTCCCAATAATCATTCTTCACATCGCTTGAAAATCATCCAACAATCTTCCACCCTTACACCACTTAAGCAAAAAAATAAAACGAATATCGGCTCAAGTAAATTGCAGCAAGCCTAATGAAAAATTCACCTTGAGGTAATTCGAAACAACAATCCAAAGCAAGTGAGGGTGAGATGTCCTGATGCGGAAACAATCCTTGACCATACCGAGAACGGACAAAGCGCCGAAGACAACGATACAATTCAACAATAGGCCACCCTTAACCGCAAGCTTTCATCGGTAACTGGGCTAACGAATGTCTTCAAGGAAGCAAGTCACTCTTTGTCTGTGTGATTGATATACGAGGAAGCACTTAAACATCCCCAGTGGCATGAAAATCATAGAGGGATGAAAGGAAATATTTATCTAGTAGTAGCCCTTACATTGTGGTGATGAAAAAATCCTGTTTGGGTTTTGTATGAAAAAAAGGGGTTTGCGGTTATTCTTTCGTTTTGACTTGCAGTTGGGGGACGTCCTGAAGAGTTTGGACCGTTGTTGTAAGGACTATTAAGAGTTTGTTGTGAGATTTTTTCATTCGGTTAAATAAGTTGGGGTTATCGAATGGTTACTTGGTTTGGTTGGCTTGTTGATGGAATGAGTAGCGTGCAGACATTCTTTGATGACTTTTGATTACAAAGTGTAGTGCGAAGAGGTGGCTTTAAGAGGATTCGTTGGGGCAAGGGTGTTTTCTTATCAAAACGTTCTGAAAAGATTAAATTCATGGAGCTGAATATTTGAATGACATAGCAGTCTGAATGAATCGAACAGGACTTTTGAAACAATACCTTCAAAAATAAAAAAAACTTTACGGCAAAATGACAACTAGCTTTCCGAATCTACTTGTCCATGTTCATGATCATATCCAGAAATATATTCACAATAATTTTTGCTCTATTTTAAGAATGATGTCGCTGTACAAAAAAAAGTATTACCTAAACAACCAATAAGATTATTGTTGTGTCGATAATTTGGATCCACTCAATCTTAAACTCTGATCTGATAACAAAAATAATTTTTGACTTCTCTGAATACTACGAGTATAGATCGGTCGGCGTTCGTTTCATTTGTTGATACACTAAATTGGTAAATATGCTCGAATATAAATAATAGTAATTATTATTCATTGTCATTTGAAATAAAAGAGCTTTTAATTTATTTCAATTTTGATCGAAGGTGGCCATATGAGAAATATTTTTGAAAAAAAACTAAGAACCGATTATTTTGTCCTGATTTTATGTTCAGAGTGTGAAACCGACTTGATACTGACGTAGTTGATGAAAGTTAATCGATTATCCACTTAAGAATTGTATGTTGATATGTCGATTTTACAGTCTTATGACATGGAATTTTACCATGATCTCATACCTACATTTTTAGAGTGTCGACTTTGATCTAAAAAGTCACATTCATTATTTAATTAGAGATACTGAAGGAAATCTGGTTTAAAGTCGACCATTTTACTAGAGAAAGTAGGTACTCGCCTCATCATGGAACATAATTGGTTAAATGTTAGAAGACCTTTTTAGACTGTCGACCGAAATCAAACGAAGAAGAATCTTGTGAGAGAGTATTATCCGATCATATTAAATATCACCTAAATATCTTTAAATATTTTGCATACATGAGTGACAATATACAGTACTTCCGCTTCAAGTTTGCTAATTTACGACTTAAATTTATAAATATCCGAATGAAATAAAAAAAGTTGATAAAATTGATTTGGAAATTAGTTAAATTGAAACAAGCATGCTGTATTTCGCCCTAAAGTTACCACTAATATTCGTGACAGTACTTTTATGTGTTTTTGAATACTTATTCAGGCATATTTAAGCAAAAGTTTCCATGTATACATAGAAATATCTGAACAAGAAGTTTGTTCTTATATCGTAGCTTGTACGCTGGTACTTTTAGCCACTTTATCTTATGAACCTAGCCGTTTCATAGTATTCCAAAGACCGATCTGTGCTTTTTTCACTTCTTGAAATATGTTTTCATTTTGGTTACCACTGGAAACATATTTCATCTTACGAAATCTAGAATTTTTAGTGCTATCCTTGAACTCTCTCTTGTGGTACCACAATGATATACTTAGGTAAGCCAGGTCTGAGTAATTGAACTAGATTACAACCTACGTTTCTACCTATCTATATTTCGGGCACTGTAATCGAGTATATACCATACTATAAGGTTATTGCATTCGAAGAAAAAATAGTTACCTTAAAAGTTAAGCGTCTGTTTTAAAAGTCAACGACGCTGAGACCACTTAAGGGGGGGGGGGGTTTCTTCGGGCAAAAATAGTCTAGGATGGCTTTTAATTTTAAGTTGATATCATATTCTAAATTCGCGTGCTTCAAAATATATAGTTTGAGATTCTTGCTGTCCCAGATAAAGTTTAATATTGAGGTGACCCTTTTTCCTCCTTGTAAGTAACAGGAGGATAGTAACTTTTGAACCATGAAACGTAGCAACCTGGTGCAAAATCATAAAACTCAGTAGTATTGACTTAAGGTTCAGGACATAGGTCTTGAATGAAAAAAAACAACTTTTTCAAAAAAATTGTTTTTGAAAAACCCAATATCCATTTTTTTTAAAACTAGCTGCTCGGACAGATTTCGTTTTGTCAAAAGTTATTGGTCTATCGCAGTCCAACAGAAAAAATTAATTTTATTAATTAAAAATTTAAAAAAAATTTTTTTTTTAATTTTTCTCTCCGTAAGAACCATCCTTGGGCTTTAAGGAAAATATATTTAAAAAATAGCTGAATCGGTAGAGGCGTTCTCGAGTTTTGCGCTTAGCAACACATTTGGCGATTCATTTTTATTTATATAGAAGAAGAAGATTTACACACATAAAAGTTTAGCATTTCAAGATATTGTAAAAGAAATCAGCTAAAAACATTGAAAATTGTCAATTATCCTGCAGTTTTCCTCGTCCAACCTTTTTTTTGCGGTAGGCAGAATATTTCGGTACAGGTTCATCTCAAATCTAAAATTCAAAAAAAATTCTTATAGTTTATACCTTTGGATCGTGCTTGAACGAAGGAATTGGGAAAAAAATTTCAAGTTTTCAAATGGGTTGGAATGAATTTTCGTCTCATATTTTTTTAGCATTTTTCCGATTCTCATCGTTTTTAAAATATTTTTTTTCGTATAAAACAAAAACGAGTCGACCGAATGAAAATCCTTTCGTTCAAGCACGAGTCAATACTATAAACAGGAACTGTGCAAAGTTTCAGCAAAATCGGTCGATTCGTTCTCGAGAAATTGTGCCTACCGCACGGAAAAACAAAGTTCCGAGAAAAACGCGTATAAAGTTTTTTTACTGCGATTTAATGAATTAAATTTATTTTTTAGCGACTTACATCGAGTCGTCAATTCCAGGTCCATATAGTAATTCGTTCGCTTCAGTTGCGATGTTCAGAGTATCCTTTTGATGTTGTGATGTTGATGAAAAAGAAAGGAGCTGATTTTACGTTGTAGAACCGCGCTGCATGCGTATAATACGCTAGGTAAGACAGAGCGCACGTATCGACCACGCGATATTCAAATCTCTATAACTCCGATAATATTACTCAAATTTACTTCAAATTTGGTGTGAATACTCTTAAAGTATTATACTTTTATATGGGATAAAAATTTGATCGATTTTTTGTAAATACAAGACCTGTGTAACCCCGTAACTAGCCTATCAAAATGAATGTGAGGCAAGAATTCAATTTACGCTCGATAAGTCCTAACATGTAAAATCCGGGAATTCTCTTTCTGAAATTCAATTTTCGAGTAGGTTCTTATTCCGAAAATAATCTTTCCACTATAAAGTCATACTTCTCATTTCTCGACTATGAATCAAAACTCAAAGTAATTTTTTAAATATTTTTTTTGGATCCTCAGAGGCAATATGACGATAAAATGGTCATATCAGTTGCAAACTGATACAATATCACACAGTAACCCCTGCAGTCAGTTATATTGTGAAACAAACGTGAGGTCTTCATGCTTGCTTGGAATTCCGCGATGCGAGTAAATAATGAGAAAACTGTATGAGGTGGACATCTTCACATATCATACATGCACACGCTTAGCGTGCCAATGTTTGCCATTCATATTTGTAAGGAATGTGTATTTTTATGCATAAAATGAATGTGGAAACCACAAAAAAAAATTAGAAAAAAATTCAAATGCACAAATTATAGAGCCTAGAACGTTCAGCAGGTCATGGTTATTAAAATAATGATTGTTATGAAAAAAGGGTGCAGCACGAGATCACTTTGAAGAGGCTGGCTAAGCGTCATTTCAGGACAAAATTATAGTATTTTAGGTGAATATTTCATTGTCCCCGTGACCAAGCCAGGGTGAAAAGAGACGTTTTTCACTGCGGTGTATGCTTGCAATTGAACGTCGTAACCGTCTTGGGTCGTGGTCGTTAGCACTTTTCTCGGTAATTAAAATTGCATTCAAGGCATTGTCAAAGCCTTTGCGGTTAAGTTATTTCGATGCACATTTGTTCAAGTTTGCCTGAAACCTTCGTTCCGGCATGTGTGTAGTTATTACGATTTAGAGTAGTGCTGGGCAATTTTCGTATAGACGTGATGTGCAAACAAGGATATTTGGTCCTCATCAAAGCTTTAATTGCGATTTAATCGCTAGTGGTGAGTCTAGTAAATCCAACAGATATAGAACTCTGAATCTACAACTTAAACTTATAAGTATTGATTCCTATCGCGGAATCACCTCATTCCTATATTTCAACGACACTACTGTATGGAAACACTAGCTTCAGAGACCCCATCGAAGGGAATAGCATTGTGGTGGCGAGTCAGATGGCCTTTATGACCATGCGGCGCTACGCAAATACTGAAACGAAATAAAACCGACGACGTGGGGACACTTGCATATTTGATATTTGAGATTAGTTCTATAAAGCACGCCGTACAAGGGGTGGTCTGTGGAACAATATACATAGGTAGCTCTTGCACCGGGCGGGCGTCCAAGAGCAGGCAGTCAACGATGACGAGGTTTCGAAAAGCATTAGATATCGCCACGTCCAGCTTAAGACATTGAGTGCAACACAGACGTTACCTTCCGTTGGTAACGTGCAGCACAAATGAAATTCAAGCTGCCAAGAAATGACAATTTTACTGGGTTATGTTCTTTTGCGGTTTACAAGTAAGATCTATGGCTCAGCAGACAGACAGCACGCTTCTTGGTGTTGACGAGGCTTTGATGTTTGAATGTATGTATCCACAACCCATATCCGCTTTTAATCCTGAAGAAAATGGAAATAAAAACCACTGGCGGAATATGAAGTTTGTTTCAAATTGTTGAATGAAGAAGAAGAAGGAGGCATTTTAATAGTCGTACCTTTGAACAAATGTCTGCAAAAATTGAAGTTGGGCTGGGAGATAAACCAGACTATAAGTTATTTCTATATATCACATGTAACTAGTAATAATATTCCATGACGCACGGTTGAATTATAAGTTTACTGGACTATCATGAAAATCTTGATAGCAACTCTACACACGGTGCAAGCTCGGAACAACCCTTCTTAAGACGGAAACACTATAATGAATGCTACCTAATTACTTTTTCTTCTACTGTTCAGCCCTTTGGTCAAATTTTTTAGAACCTTCCAATTTTTTCAGATTAGCTTCTTTATTTTAAACTTCAAAAAAGAAAAATGCTACTAGAAATAGTCTGAAAATGTACTCTCTAGTTCAATGTCTGTATTTTGGTTTTATTTGAGATTCCGTTTAGGCTGGATAGTCTAGGTATCTGAAAGGGTCAAATAAAGACCTTCAATTAATATTAAAAACAATGGTTAGAAACAAGACTTCAAATTCCTGTCCGAAAAATCGACTATTGTTCAAAACATTTTGAGACATTTTTGCTTTTTCGAAAAACTGTGCCGGATTCCTTGTAAGTATTTTATGATATTTTGACTTTTTGATTGGAAGCTAAAGATTCAAAACCATTCAAGCTGGAAGGTATCCATGGATCTGAAAATTCTTTATTGAATGCAGTCCCATTGATTTTAACCCCTAAACGTTGTAATTTTTTCTCTTTTTATAATGCAGATTCTGTGGTTCAATTTATTAACTTCCCAGTATATGGGAAGTTCTTGTAATCGCCTCGAAAATCGAAATTGAAATTTTCAACATTTCTTTACGTTTTGAGGTCTATAGAGTATATATAAAGTGTTTTTAGAAAGGGAGATGTATGTGTGTGTGTGTGTGTGTACGTACGTACGTACGTACGTACGTACGTTCGTGGACACTTTTTTCTACGAGCATAACTCACGTAAACAAAGTCGTATCGACTTCGTTGAGATGTCAATCGAAGCGCCTTTGCAATTTTAAGAGCTGATTAGTTTTTGGAACATTTCGGTCGGGGGGGTTTATTGTTTTGCCTCTTTGAAGGTCATTTCTGTCATGGACTATATCTCGCGAGCCAAACATACGATTTGCATGGTTAAGGTGTCAATCGACGCGTATTAGCATTTGTGTGAATCTATCAAATTTTGAAAAAAATCGTTGGAGCCGTTTTTTAATTTAAGAAAAAAAAGTGCAAAAAATTAGGTTTTTTTTATAAACAATAAATTTTTAACCTGATTAACGAAAGACAGTATTCAATTTTTATAAAATTTATATATTTCAAGCAATGCTTGTAAAAACAACATCAAAACTTTTTCTCATGATTACGTCAAAAAATAAATAAAAAAAAAAATCATTAACAGGCATCATGATTTTCACGGTCATTTCTGCGGTGCGTTATCCATATCTCGCGAACCAAACATACGATTTGCATGATCAAGGATTAAATCGACGCGTATTAACATTTGAGTGAATCTATCAAATTTTGAAAAAAATCGTTGGAGCGGTTTTTTTAATTTTTTAAAAAAAGTGCAAAATTTTTTTTTCAAAAACAATAAATTTTTAACCTTATTGTCAAGTCCAAGTAATCAATCTTTATATAATTTATATACTACAAACAGTTTTTTAGAAAATGTCATCAAAATTTTTTCTCATGACTACGAAAAAAATCAAAGAAAAAATAAAAAATCATTAACAGTCATCGTGATCTTCAAGGTCATTTCTGACATGCGTTATACCTCGCGAACCAAACATAGGATTTGCATTATTTAGGTGTCAATGAACGCGTATTAATATTTTGTAAATTTGTCGCATTTTTAAAAAAAATCGTTGGAGCCGTTTTTTAATTTGAGAAAAAAAAGTGCAAAAAATTAGGTTTTTTTCATAAACAATAAATTTTTAACCTGATTTGCGAAATATAGTAATCAATGTTTGAAAATTTATATACTCAAAACAATGTTTGTAGAAACACCATCAAAACCTTTTCTCATGAATACGTAAAAAATTAAATAAAAAATAAAAAAATCATTACAAATCATCATGATTTTCAAGGTCATTTTTATCATTCACTATATCTCACGAACCAGATATAATATTTGCATCATTAAGGTGTCAGTAGACGTGTATTAACATCTTTGTGAAGTTTTTAACATTATAAAAATTCGTTTCAGTCTTTTTTAATTTAATAGAAGAAAATGCACAAAAATATAGTTTTTTCCAAAAAATATATTTTTTTAACTTGATTTGCACAGCACAGTGATACCAGTTTATGAAATTTATACATTCTTATCAGGTTTTGAAGAGAAACCAGCAAAATTTTCTTGCATGATTATGAAAAAACTAAATAAAAAATAAAAAATCATTCAAAGTTACCGTGTAAAGAGGATTCATACGTATGATATTACTTTATATCTTTTATTCTAAAAAATTGTTGTAAATTCAATCAAAGTTTTAAAATATTTGCATAATTTGAGCAGATTTTTAATAGTTTTTATAGTCTTTTAATTTAAAAAAATGCTTAAATTTTGAAAACCAAAAAAAAATTTCAAGACCAAAAAGGCCCCCCCACCGATTGATCCGCGTGAATATTCAATCTGTCCTCATCGACCAAAAACCTTACGTAATCAATGGACCCTCCCGTAGACGATATGATTCATATTAACTCATTCCTGTTATTGCTATGAATACCTCTCATTGTTATTACTTAAAGTATTATTATTTTCAAAATTATTATTTTGTTCAATGTTGTTGATGTTTATGTAGATATTACTGGGAAGTTGACCGTGTGGACCTCAAGGGTCGCACCTCGCGGCTTGTTTCTGCATTGTTTTTATACATAAGAGCGTTAGAAACTTTCAAACCGTTTTTAATGCTAATGATCTCTCCTCTCCTCTCCTAGTTGCGTACCTTCAATAAGAGAAAAATAATATTCTCCTCCTAAAACTGTGCATCGGTCTAAAAACCATTCAGTTTTTATTATCTTTGAATGTTCTAACAAATTCTTGTGGAATTCATCTTAAAATATTACTTGTTACATTCATATGAAACCAAAATTTTGGTCTGTCCACTCAACGATTCCTGTCCTTTTCGCATTCATGATCTTCATGGGATGATCAGGCAATATGACCTGTAAAGGGATGAATTGGCGGTGTCATGCGGAGATGCAGATGAATTGGCGGGTGACTGGGTGATCGCATGGCGACTAAAAGCGAAGATTGATGGGAGAAGTCGTCAAAAGTTATCATTGTCCAAAAGAGAGAAAAAGTTACAGATTTGGTGATTTGCTTTTCGAATATTAAATCCGCATTTTCGAGCGGCTCAATATTGATGTATAGTAAAAATGTTTGTGAATGCAAAATGCTAGAGAAGATTTAATGTGCAAAACGCTCAAATAGATGACACCCAAGAAAAGTCCTGGTGTTTAAGGTGGAGGCCTACCCGGAAAGGGTCTAACTCCACAGTCCATGATTTGGACAACGAGCAGCAAAAATGCGACTTGCTAGCGCCCTCCCACTCGGATGTGAAAGTATCAGTTGGCCTAATGAGTGCAAGCTTACTGGTAGAAGCGAGGCCTACCTAAACCTCTTGCCGTTCTGGGGTCTCGGCATCCAGTTGAAAACGCAACTTCACGCTAGTATTCTTATGATTTCATATAGCTTTCATACTCGTAAGTATGGCGAGTATAAGGTAAAATCTAGAGGTGTATCCGCATATGAGGTGGAGGTCCACACTGCGGCCGGAGGCAGGTATAGTGCTGAAGACAGAACCTACCTTACCGTTAATGGCGATCGCTATCTACAAATGAGTCTTAATTTTATGATTCCCATGGGAAAAATGGTTTCAACAGGATGACGCAACATGCCGAAGAGCGCGTGAAACCATTACTTTATTGGGTTGAACCTTTATTGAACGAATCTTCTCAAGAAATGAACATGGGAACTGGCCGCCCAGATCATGTGATTTGACTCCATCGGATTACTTTTTGTGGTAGTATTTCATGTTTACTTGTCTATGCTGATAAACCAGCAACTATTGATGACTTCGAAGCCAACACACGACGCGTTTTTGGCGAAATAATGCCTATGCTGGAAAAAGTAGTGTAAAATTGGACCGACAGGGTGGCGCTACTAAGAAGCAGTCGCGATGGTGATTTTCCCGAAATTATTTTTATCAGTATACGCTATGAAATTTGCAAGCTAGTTATGCAAAAAAATTATCATTTTAATTATTTATCCGTGTTTTATTTGTTAGAAAAGTTTCATGCCTCGTAAAATATCCTATACAATATTGAAACATATTCCACGTAACTCAAATCATTATTACAGCACCAAAATCCTCGGATCGCAGTCATCGGATTGAAGTCATCGCCTAAAATCATCTATAATTTAAGGATGATGCAATGTTTACCATAATTGGACTAAACTTTAGTCAGATATGAACGATTCGGCTTGATTGGGCCCAGCTTTCCCCCGCTAGCCAAGATCATAGCCCACTATCTTGAGGGAAATGCAATCTAATATCCAGCTCCACGCTATCAATCCAGTGGCTGATCGTGGCTTGTCCTTATCGCCGATAAAACATCATTTGCATCACGTCAGCCTCAACGTTTAAGATACTATGAGTGGGGCCACATTTCAGATACCCCCATCCGAAGTGGCGTTAATCATCCACGTTGAATTTGGAAATATCGACCCGAATCGATTCAGATGATTCAATTGATTACTCCTAATGATGATTGCGTACGCCTTAAAGCAATGAAGAAGTTCATTTAGAAGTCACGTAGTATTTTAATCGTTCCAATTGATGATGATTGTTGTGAGACCCCCGAAAAAATTTGGAATGCAGAAGGCGACGTCGATGATTCACGGAGTATGCGCAAGACGCGGAATTACAAAATTATTCTAATATTTTGGGCTGGGAGAAATGCTAAGTGTGCCATTAAACGATTGAATGTAAGATTATGTTGCTGATGACTTGGTGACAGTTTCATTGGAATCGTAGCTGACTAAGTAGCACGCTTCCGTTAATTGATATAGTTTTAAGATTTCGTAGTGCCGCTACTGAGTCAATTGGCATACATAATTCTTGCAGCATCAGTGTGTAGGCGTTCAAATAGTGCTTCCATCGAATTGTCGGCTAGGCTTCGAGCTGACCACAAACCCAAAAAATCGTAGTGATTCACTGATCCGATCAATTTCAAATTCACTATCAGCTGTAACCTATTTATATTATCAGCAAAAAGGTATCTCGTCTTAAACACTGTTAGTATCTATCACAAACAAGCTGTATTCCATCATAGTGTGATGAATACTGGGAAATGAGTTGAGGCAGATGAGCGTATTCACAATCCTAGTTTTTTATATATGTATATAAATTTTATCAGGGACCAACAGTCGGCCTATAGAGCTACGATAGTTTCTTGTGCTTTAGCATTGTGAAAATTTTACACGTACATTTAATTTTAGGCTAGAAAATTCGTGGAGTACAATTTGATTTTGAGCAATTTTCAGATAACTAAGAAATCATCACAATGTTTAAAATTAAACTGCAAACATGAAAATGGTTTAAATATGAATTTTCGATGTACAATAAGTATTTCATTCAGTGGTGTACCCAAGGGGGTTTACGGTTTCAACACCCCCCCCCCCACCTTGAAGTGGTTAGGAACACGCTCACCCGTGATTATTACCCTGATTTGATACAGGTTCTCATTCACAGCTGAGTGAAATGATAGTGCGGTATCAAATCTCATTCCCGAAAACTATTTGTCGACAAGGAGCCTTGAAGGAGCGTTAACCACTAAGTCACCCACTTTAGCAATTATTCGCCGAGAGACTCTGGAACGTGGGAGTTGAGTGAGATTCAGTATTTCTACGTAATTAGGTCTTTCATCTATTTCACAGTAAAACCCATATGGGCCTGGTTTACGGCCTATGGTGCTTTAGAGATCTCATCTAGGGATGATACGGACATAATTTGCACGAATTGGATCCGTGTGTGCCGTTATCTTTTACTTATTGTATGAAGCCTAGCAATTTTATATATAGATAAAGAGTTGGTAGGAACATTAGAATATGGTCACCTTGATCAGAACCCTCAAAAATGGATTGTTTTATTTTGTCAAATGATTTGTAATCTGAGGATTAGGCCTATTGGGGACACCTCATTAAAAAAACGCGTACAAAAAGTCTACCTCATGGAAATGACGACAAATTTGCTTGAGAGCGCAGAGTTGCTTCCCTGCATGGGCTGCAAACAAGCTTAGCCAGCCCTGATTACGATAATACTCCGTCTGTGCTTAGTGACAGTTTCCCTTGCTTTCTTTTCTGGGCTGTAGGTATTGAAGGCGTTTTAATATATGTACTTGCAAACATGCATATACACGTTACGGTTCCAAGGAAATCTACAAATACAGTGTAGATTCTTTCACACGTCAAACGCATAATTTTATAATTTGAATGAAAATATCATGAATGATTCAAGTAAATGAAACCAGACATGCAATCGGGCTAAAGTCTGCCAGAATTATTTTTGGAGGACTCCAACTTTGACCGGTCAAAAAGTATGATTAAGTATGATTTCATAATTATATCTTCATATCTACACGGAAGCACTAGCAAACGTACCTAGTCAAGACTTCAAAAATATGACCCCACCCATTATCAAAATTCAGCGTACGCTACAGATTACATTCAACTAATATTGTGCGATAATCCAAACAATTTTTAACTTCCCAGTATACAGGAAGTTCTTGTAATCGCCTCGAAAATCAAAATTGAAATTTTCTACTTTTCTTTACGTTTTGAGATTTATAGAGTATATATAAAGTGTTTTTAGAAAGGGAGATGTATGTGTGTGTGTACGTACGTACGTACGTTCGTGGACAGTTTTTTCTACGAGCATAACTCACGTAAACAAAGTCGTATCGACTTCGTTGAGGTGTCAATCGAAGCGTCTTTTTAATCTTAAGAGCTGATAAGTTTTTGGGAAACTTCGTTTGGGGGGGGGGGGGGGGGGGTTTGTTGTTTTGCCCCTTTTAAGGTCATTTCTGTCATGCTTTATACCTCGAGAACTAAACATACGATATGCATCATTAAGGTGTCAATCGACGCGTATTAACATTTGCGTGAATCCATCAAATTTTTACAAAAATTGTTGGAGCCGTTTTTTAATTTTTTAAAAATAAATGCAAAAAATAAAAAAGGTTTTTTTTCATAAACAATATATTTTTAACCTGATTTGCGGAATATAGTTATCAATGTTTATGACATTTATTTACTCCAAACAGTGCTTGTAAAAATACTTTCAAAACTTTTTGTCATGATGAAGTAAAAAATTAAATAAAAAATAAAAAAAATCATTAAGTCATCATGACTTTCAAGATCATTTTTATCATTCACTATATCTCACGAACCAGATATAATATTTGCATCATAAAGGAGTCAATATACGTGTATTAGCATTTTTGCGATGTTTTTAACATTATAGAAAAATTGTTTCAGCCGCTTTTTAATTTAATCAAAAAAAATGCAAAAAATAGGCTTTTAGGGTTTTTTCATAAAAAATAATTTTTGAACCTGATTTGCACAGAACAGTAATAAATGTTTATAAGATTCATACATTCTTATCAGTTTTTGAAGAGAAACCAGCAAAACCATAATCCATGATTATAAAAAAAAACTAAATAAAAAATAAAAATCATTCAAAGTTATTATGTATAGAGGGTTCATACAAATGATATTACTTTATATCTTTTATTCTAAGGAAATTGTTGTAAATTCAATCCAAGTTCTTTAGTATTTGCATAATTTGAGCAGATTTTTAATAGTTTTTACAGTGTTTTAGTGTTAATAAAAAAACTGCTTAAATGTTGGAAATCCAAAAAAATCAATTGAATTTGCATTTGTGGTAATCAACGCTTTGGGTGGTAAAATGTTTCGTAGTCAATACTTTGTAAGATCATATGCTTTAAAAAAATTCCATCAAATAAGAAATTGTAATTTGTAGTGGTTTTGTTCTTTAGTGTTCGTAAGATTTCAATCATTTCCTCCATCATCATTTGTAATGCATTTTACTTTTTACATGCAATCAAGCCGATTATTGACTGCAGTTTCAATATTTTTCGAGGCCAACTGAAAATAATAAATAAGTATTAGTCTGATTGATGTAAAGTCGTGAAAGAATACAAATTCAATGGTTATGCCGAAGTGAACCAATTTTGAACGCAACTATTCAAAATGGCCATCTCGCGACAAAATCTCTTCAGTGGGCGTAATAACAAAAACTGCATACATTTTTGCTGCATTCGCTCTTTCGTCCTTCAAGCATCGATATAAAAATAACAAATAACGTAAAAAAGGCTTTGTAGCCTGCCCCTCTCCGATTGATTCGAACCAATCCACCCCGCATTCACCAAAAGCACTACGTATTCAATGGACGCTCCCGTAGATGATACGATTAATATTAACTCATTCCAATTATTGTTATGGGTACTTCTTCTTATTATTATTTAAAGTAGGATTATTTTTAAAAATATTTTTGTGTTGAATATTTTTAATATTTATGTAGACATTACTGGGAAGTTGACCGTGTGGACCTCAAGGATCGCATCTCGCGGTTTATTTTTTAACTTTTCGTTGTGCAAATTTCAGTCATATGAGCGTTTAAGAAGCAACGACCAAAACATGATCAACCTTATTTTGGTCAAATGATCTACAGCATTCCAGCGACAACGTCTCCTTTTAATGGTGCCTTCATTATCTTGTCGCTGATTTGACAGAATCTAATCAAATTAAGTTGATATGCATTTTAAGGCAGTGCAGAAAATCGGTCAAAATAAAATCACAACAACGCGAAAACAATTCCGATGATCGTGCCAAACTGATGTTGCGTTGAGATACCATCAGCATCCACCAAAACGGCCAAACCATTAATTCTGCTGCGTCTCGGCCGCAATGGGTGCTCGCGTTCAACAGGTAAGCAAAACAGGTGAGAAGTGCGAGCATACAAAATTGCACCTCCACCTGACAATCAGGAGATCAGTGTCCGCGGCGATTACTATAATATACAGAAGCGTAGCGATCTGGACAGACTGCGGCTTCAGGACAAGATCGCTTTGTCGGCGCACAAGATCGTGCCAAAATAACCATTCAATTTGAATCAGAAAAGTGTTCGATTAACATGATCAGATGGGCAATCAAGCTGGTAACTGGTAGAATCAAAAGGAGAAACGGAGCTTTACTGGAGCCATCGATACGCGATCACCCTGTCTAGGCTCTTATGTTAACGCTTGTAGATCCCCTTAGAAAACGACGATAGGCTGATACCTGCAATTTTATTTGAAAGTTCAAAAAAGTGAATTGTGGTTTGCAATCTGCAGATTTTAGCTGTCCAAGACTTGTCTTTGTTGTTTGAAATACTTTGAAATTGCCTTTCATAATATCTGATGATAAAAAACCAAAAAAAAAATCATAATCAGATGGAAGACAGAATGAAAAAAGCCATGAAAAAGATTGATACACAATCCACTGCAAATACCTTTTATTGGTAGATCTTATCGAAGCACCTATTTCTATTTCTCGACAAGTTTCTTGATTACATCGAATAGGCAGCCATCAATGTAATCTAAAAAATTTAACGACGAAAAAACTCGACCATTCGTTTTATTCGCCGTTTATTAAAATTGTTTTCGCATCGTTGAGTTTCGCCGTATTTAAATATATCATCGACACAATAGAATATCATAAATTCATTTCAGTTGTTCTGCGCTGATTAGAAAGTGTCGCTTGGAATGCGAATTCCTTTTCCGATAAGGATCAAAGTTTCGTTATTCAGTACAAATCAGTTGCATGTCCATGATAAGCGATATGTCAATGAAGTGTCACAAAAATATGCGCTTAGATCGCTTATCGGTTCATTTATCCGATTGGAATACATGTGCAATTTTTTTCTTCAGATTTATTGAAAAGATGTTTACGTACGGACTTGGTAGATATGTAAATCGAACAATGATTTTCAGTAATTGATAAGAAATCAAAGAATTGGCAAAATTTGAAAATATTTGAACGTTCCACATAAGAACCAAATAGAATGGAAGCACTCGTTGTTGTTTTTGTAGCAAAAATCTATGCACCATGTTGAAAATCTTTCCTTATTCAGTTTTGCTCCGATCAATTTAAAAATTTTAATGGATACTTTTGAAGAGCTGTACTATTGAATGAAAAAAATGGAAAAATAAATAAGAGGACTGGTGTACGTAGATTTTCCAGTTGGTAAAAATTTATTCTTGCGCTAAAATTTTCACTAGGAAAAATTGTAAAAATTTTCAGAATAATTTTTGGACAAAAGTTTTTTTCTTAAATTATATTTCGCATGGCATTTATTGAAAAAATTATATCCTAAGATATGTACAGGGTGCGGCACCAAAATCCGGACAATTTTCAAATTGAATTTCCCGCTTCATTGTGTTTGTTCCAGAGGTTGCCGTTGGCGTACGAGTAGTCAGCCGACATAAGTAAAAGGTGTTTACCTCAAAATTTTCAGTCTGTTAAAAATGAGTCAGAAGTATAACCGAAGAGCCGCGATAATCGAAAATCTTCGCGCTGGACGGTCAGCACGGGAGATTATTCAATTTTCCCGATATCCGAAATCAACTGTGTATAAGGTTGTTACTAAGTACAAAGCTGAAGAACAGTTAAGTGAAGGTTCAACTACACCGACAAGAAAGCGGCACTCAAAAAAACACCGTGAAGTCACCAAAAGGACTGGAGAGCTGATTCTGGAAGACCCGGTGCTATCGTTACGAAAACTGGCGTCTATTGTGAATGTGAGCGAGCCTACTATGCGGAGAATCGTTAGAGAGAACCTTCGATATTATTCTTACACGATCAAGGTTCCAGTAGGACGAGGTTCCAGGTCACACGAGCCATTTGGTCCAAAACTGGCTCTCGGACAATTTTTAAATGTTCTGGTTTTAAGGAATTTTGGCCTCCGAATAGTCCAGATTTAAATCCTTTGGACTATTACGTATAGAGCGTGATTAAAAGGGTTACCAACAAGTCTCGACATCCAAATGTGGCATCATTAATGACCGCCATTGAAGCAGCGTTCGCCAATATTAACAGTGCAGAATTGCAGAGAGCGTGCGAGTGCTTCAGACCACGAATGGAGGCCGTGATTGAAACTGATAGAGGCTACATTAAATAGTTACAATGTCAATAGATGCACAAAATGCCATGTAAGATATTTTTGTACTTAAACTTCATTTTTCAATAAATAACACGATTTGAAGGATGTTCATTGATTTATCCGGATTTTGGTGCTGCACCCTGTACATATATTTGCTTGCTGAGCTCACAGCTTCGAAACGATGCTTGTCATTTTCATTAAGACTCAATGCCACCTTTCATTTCGTAACAAATATTTTTGAAAGTAAGGCCAGAGTAACAAGCCGAGAGGTGCGTCCCTTGAGGTCCACACGGTCAACTTCCCAGTAATATCTACATAAACATCAAAAAGATTAAACACAATAATAATTTTAAAAATAATACTACTTTAAATAATAATAATAATGAGAAGTATTTATAGCAGTAACAGGAATGAGTTAATATTAATCATATCATCTACGGGAGGGTCCATTGATTACGTAAGGTTTTTGGTCGATGTGGACAGATTGATTTAATTGAATATTCACGTGGATCAATCGGTGGGAGCCTTTTCTACGTTATTTGTTATTTTCATATCGATGCTTCAAGGACAAAGAGCGCTAGCAAAAATGAATGCAGTTTTTGTTATTACGCCCACTGAAGAGATCTCGTCGCGTGATGGCCATTTTGAATAGTTGCGTTCAAAATTGCCATTACTTCAGCATAATGAATTGAATTTATATATTTTCACGATTTTACATCAACGAGATTAATAATTACATTATATTTTCTATTGGTCTTCAAAAAATTTGAATATGCAGTCAAAAATAGCTTCAATTGCATGAAAAAAGTAAAATGTGTTACAAATGATCATGGAGGAAGTAATTGAAATCTTACGATTACTAGAGAATAAATCTACTAAAAACTACAATTTTTTATTTGATGAAAGCTTTTTAAAGCATATGATCTTGCAAAGTATTGACTACAAAACAGTTTACCATTCAAAGCGTTGATTACCACAAATGCAAATTTGATTGAAATTTTGATGGGTTTCAAAATTTAAGCAGTTTTTTTAATTAAAAGACTGTAAAAACTATTAGTAACCTGCTTAATATATGCAAATTTGATTGAATTTACAACAATTCATTTAAAATAAAAGATATAAACTAATACCATCCGTATGAACCCTCTTTACATGGTAACTTTGAATGGTTTTTTTATTTTTAATTTAGTTTTTTTTTCATAATCATGGAAAAAAGTCTTGCCGGTTTCTTTTCAAAACCTGATAAAAATGTATAAATTTTATAAATATTTATTACTGTGTTGTGCAAATCAGGTTAAAAAAATATTTTTTTATGAAAAAAAAACCCTAATTTTTTCGCATTTTCTTCCATTAAATTGAAAAAACGGCTGAAACGAATTTTTTAAATGTTAAAAACATCACAAAGATATTAATACACATCTATTGACACCTTGATGATGTAAATATTATATCTGGTTCCTGAGATATACTGAATGATAAAAATGACCTTGAAAATCATGATGACTTTGATGATTTTTTTATTTTTTATTTAATGTTTTACGTAATCATGAGAAAAAGTTTTGATGACGTTTTTACAAACACTGTTTTGAGTATATAAATTTTATAAACATTGATCACTGTGTTACGCAAATCAGGTTAAAAATTTATTGTTTATGAAAAAAACCTAATTTTTTTGCACTTTTTTTCCTTAAATTAAAAAACGGCTCCAACAATTTTTATCAAAATTTAAAGATAGATTCACACAAATGTTAATACGCGTCGATTGACACCTAAACGATGTAAATCCTATGTTTGGTTCGCGAGATATAACGCATGACAGAAATGACCTTCAAAGTGACAAAACATCAAACCCCCCCCCCCCCCCCGACCGAAGTTTCCCAAAAACTAATCAGCTCTTAAGATTACAAAGACGCTTCGATTGACACGTCAACGAAGTCGATACGACTTTGTTTACGTGAGTTATGCTCGTAGAAAAAACTGTCAACGAACGTACGTACGTACGTACATACACTCATGCACACATACATCTCCCTTTCTAAAATCACTTTATATATACTATATAGACCTCAAAACGTAAAGAAAAGTTGAAAATTTCAATTTCGATTTTCGAGGCGATTACAAGAACTTCCCATATACTGGGGAGTTAAAAATTTCTAATAAAAAAAAATCAATACAATAGCCGGACTTGTTTATTATTATACTATACTGTAACTCTTATTTAGATCCATTGGCTCATTCTATCTCAAAACTAAAAGTGCATAAATTTCTTCTTTCTCAGCAATTTTCACCTGATCATGCGTCCTAGCACATACTGTCTTTAACACTACAATGATATCATGCAAATAAAATTTGTTTTGTTTATCGAAAACTTTTTAAATTGAAATCATCGACAATTCAAAATAATAAAGTCATTCTAACGACATCATTGTACAAATTTAATTTGTTTTCATTTCAATTGGGGAAAGCTTCTCATATCTCTAGATACAATTAATGAAAATTATCTGTTGCCTGTAGATTATCGTCAATTAATTTGTCAAACATCAATTTAAATTGAGTAGCAAATAAAAAACATCAACAAAATATTTAACCATTCGATCGATTTGAAAATAAGTAGATGGATTAAATTATATTATTGAACTTTTTTTATGGTTATTAGAAGAATCAATGGTGAACAATGCACGGGTTAATAGCTTTTTACGTTTTTAGTTGAATCCAATGCAGAATTCATTTTTGAGAACCAATCTGTCGAAAGCGATTTGTAAAAGATGGTTTTATGAGATACGGATATCTATGAGATATTGTAGGTGTACCACCTTGATAAAATAGTCAGGCCCCCACTGAAACCTGGAATTCGACGCAATAAAAACATTTTAGATACGCGCAAAGCTACGAAATATTTTTGAAGTATGTTTAATTAACCGTACGCATGTTCGATTATCTCATTGCCTTTCGTTTTCAAGCCGTTATCGCAAATTTAGATCATTTCTATTCTATCATTCGAATATTTAGCTATTTGCTCAATTTATCACAGTAAGTCCAACAAAAAGTTGAATTGATCAAATCCCACCATCGCCCACTATCGGGCATATTATTTAATTGCACGTTGTAAGACAATTTCAAGACAAATTTGCTGGCGATTTATTTGTGGCTAATCTTTGCTAGCCCTTGTCGACAGTTTTCCAATCAGAAAATCCTGCTGAGTTGGACATTCGCAAGTTGATGGAGGACAAAAAGCCCCGAATTTGCTTATGGCATGTGGTGGTATGGCTTATCGATTGTTCAACACAATTCGTAGAATTGCACATATTCAGATTGGTTGGTCTGGATACAGATACGAGTATGTTATCGAATATGTTTTTGATTGTTTTGCTTCTACATTTCGATAGAACTCTGGCCCAGTTGTTGCCGGGTCCAAGAAATCGCGAATGTCCGATTACCGGGAGCCAATTTTTTTTTGAATGTAACCTGAATCGAATTTGGCCCAAGGTGATTATAAGAAATTATTGCACACCCAGCCAGGATGATCAGCTGCCTGAAGAATTTTTACAGCACGCTATAAAATGGTACCTGATAAGAATTGCAAATCGTCTGGCTATCAGGCTCGTTCTACATTGAGCTGAGAGTTTAGGCTGAATCAGGTGAGATTATCCTAAGTTTAAGAATAATCGTATTGCGCAAAAAATACTAAGTAATGTGGGTTGATGTACATATAATCTACGCTTGATAAATGAAATATCGGAAGATTTGCGCTATAATTTATGATAAATAAGTGGATTGATCATAGATTTTGAGCTGAGGTTAAGTGATGATAAGTAAAACTTCTAATAACTTCGATTTGGACGAAATTCTTTGAAAAAAAATTAAATCAGACAACACATTCTTTCCATTCTTCAGCAAGATCATATCGTGAGACTCTAAAGTTGTTTCGAGGGCATTCAGCAAGGAAGTTTATAGATCGTGGACGTAGAAGGAAAACTCGCTAGGCCAAGTCTAGTCTTAAAACGAAGTTTCGGCTTCACTTCTGTTTATGAGATTCTACAATACCTTGCCTCAATAAAAAAAAACAGCTTTTCACAGTGCAAAAGAGTACCTCAATTTTGCTTCTAGAAAAGCAAAATTTTTCATTAAACTGTGAAAATTGAAATGCATACACACATGATTTTGCCTACACTTACCAGGTACACTGACCCAAAAAAGGACGACGACCTTTCAATAAGAATTATGCCGTTTGTAATGATTGTGAAAAGTTTATAATTACATCAAATTAAAAGAGGAGTTGTACCTTTGAATTGGTATTTAAATTTCCTGAATTATTTTATTTTTTGACAGCATTACAATGTCTTCAATGTACACAAGGTAATTTGGCAAGGATAATGGTTTTGTTTTAGTGGCTTTATTTCGAGTGAAGGTATGGATGAAAGTCACAAGTTATATGGTTTTAAAGATGCACTTGAACATGATTTCATTGATTAGTTTAAAGCCTTTGCATTTTTCTCTCAAATTAATGTAGAAAAGGTTATCAGGTTTTCAACGATAGGCTATATCTGAATTTTTTATTGGTGTTTAATTTTACAATTACATTGGAAAAATACATTTTACCGTGAAAGTGTCTCACATTCTACACAAAGTCAACATCTGTGGGTTGAACACATTGGTGTGAAGCATGCACTGTATCCATATAGTACAGTCAAATAGGAGTTTGACCGTGCATTTTTGGTAGGCAAAATTTTTTTTAATGCAATGCGAGGGCAATTGAATAGATAGCTTAAGTTCAAGTTTCTGGGGTCGCAGCTTCTGTCCTTTGGGCTCCATCTTCAAAACAAAAGAAATTGGGGCACCTTCATATTTCCGAAACCATGGCTCCCACAAAAAAAGTTGTGTATGGCAAACTTGCGTAGAATAAAATGTTTAGCAAGTCGCTCATACATCACTTTTACGTTTGGTCAATAACAAAAAAGTTACAAGCCAAAAACCACACACAAAAAGGGGGGAACATCTTTCGAGCGCCACAACTTCTTTATTTCCTATTTCACGCGAAACACGTTGGGATATTTTTCCAAGACAATTTTGTCACAACTCGTTTGCGGTATTGATTGTTCCAACCACTGTACGTTAGCGGGAGTTATTCCTTCGCAAAGGGGAGAAAGTCGCGTTTTTAGGCCAAATAATCGGCTTTTGATGGCAAACCCCCGTTGCGAAACTCGCGTGCATTTTGGTAGACAGGCAAATTTTTGGTATAATGTGTGGGATGCCTTACTGGCAGCTTAAATCCAAGTTTCTGGGGTCGCAGTCCCACTCCTCTGGGTTCCATCTTGGAAACGAAAAAAAAGTGGAACACCCCCATATCTCCGAAACCATGGCTCCCACAGGAAAGTTTAATACGGCAGAAGAATTTAATTTGCAGCAAGTCGTGCATACATCACTTTTACGTGATTTTAACAATAAAAGAGTTACAAGCTCAAAACAACATCCAAAAAGGGGGGAACATCTTTCGAGCGCCGCAGCTTCATTGTTTTCACTTTAACCCCAAAGCACGTTGAAAATAACTTTAAGGCAATTTTGTCGCAAGTCGTTTGCGGTATTGATTGTTTTGATCGCTGTACACTAGCGGGAGCTATTGCATCCCAAAGGGAGGAAACTCACGTGAAAAACGCATTTTTAGGCCAAATAATTGGCTTCCGATGGCAAACCCCCCATTGCATAACTCACGGAGCATTTTAGTGGGCAGAAATTTTTTAATTGCAATGAGTAGCATGTCTTTATGTGAGCTTAAATTTAAGTTTCTGGGGTCACAGCTCCAATCCCCTTGGCGCCATCTTAAAAAAAACTGGGACGGCCCCATATCTTGGAAAGCACCGCTCCCACTAAAAAGTTTAATATGACAAACTTATGCAAAATTCAATTTGCAATAAGTTGTGGATACATCATTTTCACGTGCTTCCTTTGAACTTTATCACAATGACACATACATACATATGTATTAGGCCAGAGAGTTTGATTTACACAATCAAAAATTCAGCGGTTATTTCCTCGAAAAACTACTAGTTTCTAAACTCATATTTATTATTGGATCCCACACATCAAATTTAGGCATATCAAAATAAATGATATTTACTTATCTGCAATTCTACTAACCTATTTATTTTCGAAAGCTTTCCGGAGTGTTTCTCGAAGCAAGAAGAAACTCCAAATGCTTCTAAAACTCAGTCGACTTGATACTCCAAGACCACATGCTTTTAAAGAACGTAGTATGCACTTAAGACGAAGCACCTGCTCAATAAAATGCATTCTAGATCTCCAAATTCAATCGGACATCTGTCGAATCGCATACTCTAGTATCTAGTTTGATTTCAATTCACATATGCAATCGACATTATGTACCTTCTGCATACATGCATGCATGCTTTCTTCATGGTTAGCAACGATAGTATGGTAAGTGGCGCGCATCGCGTTGTATATTTACAATTTTCAAGTGACCCTTAAGTAGTTTTCCAAACAACTCGATTTAAAGTACTGTAAACCATGTGATCAATATGAAAACTTCTCGTTTGGGTGCTTTTATCGCTTTCATCGTGTTTGAGGATTCACCGCGTCTGGCAAAGCCACTTTATTTGCCACGGTCACAGCGCAATGTCTTCGGATTGGTTGCTTGGTTTTTTCATCGTCTTCAAATATCAGCCACAAGTTAGCTCAGTTTTGTCACGGTACAATTTGGAATGACATAGACGAATTTGCGAGCTATATTCTAAGTTCACCAACTGTCTGTTTTAGTGTATGATAGTCGAAGAGAGTGCCGGTCTAATTTTTTCACCTGTCCTTGACTCTTGCAGATTCTGCGCCTCCACGAATCAATGCATCTCTCCTTATGCCTACTATATAGAACCCGGAGAAATTGAGGCCCACAATCATCGAGATGATCTTCATCGTGGTACAAAGATCCGCATATATGAAGATGACATTGGACTTGTTGCCGCCGCCAAACAGCTTCAGCTTTACTTCCAAGCTGGATATGTGCAGCGAAAAAGACCTCCCTGTTGCCGCGCAACATTACTTACTCCGTTCTCGAGTATTTTCTTGTTGTACTTGGGGTTTACTTAAATAGTCAAATATTTGCCTCCCTAATGTCTTCATAAATAGTTTTAATTGATTTTTGCGTTGTGGTGTCTTCACGATGAGCACGCATTTTGTCTTCTGTATGTGAACTTGGACTTACACTCACTCCTCGTCGCAATAAGCCAACAATGATCGACCACCGCAAAGATGGGTCTGACTTGCTCGAGCCATTTTGTCGTCAACTATGGCAAATGTGGATGGAATCTCCAGATCCTCTACTGATTATTCAGTCCACAATGTTGTTAGTCCGTTAAGATGTTGGTTACCTATTTTTTTTTAAGAAACACACACCGAAATGGTACACAAGACGAGATGTCGGCACTTTTGGCTGATAAAATTGTAAAGAAAAATACACCAAACATCGAAGTCGCGTGTTGTAATCGAAATAAGCACAGGTAGTAATTGATTAATTATTCTGGCAAACATGTGATGAACAATCGGACAGAAGGCACTTTGGAATGTTTGCAAGTTTGTATAGTTGAGCATGAATTTTTTTTAATGTTTTGCCCCTATAAAAGCTAAACATTTGTTCTTATCGCAATCTTGATTAACAAACATTCACAAGTTGCCCATGAACGATTTGTGTACGCGTTTGCAATAACTAATTCAACGTTTGTACAACAAATTCAAAATTGAGGCAGTTCACAATTCACTGATAAATGGCCCGCTTTGATTTTTGTTGCTCGAGAATTTTGAAATCTGCATAATTAGATTAGATTTAGATTTATTTATTTAGAAAATCTAAAGAATTACGAGTGTTTTTTAGCAAAAAATTAAAAGAAATTCAGCCGAATTTGAGAATCCGAAACAAAGTGGAGGAATATCCTTGATTATGAAATGAAAACCACTTTCAGGCTCCTAGTAATCTGACTATTGCTGGGAGAGAGTTATATTTTTCGCACAAATGTTAATCGATACTCCACAGGATGGAAAAATGAAGACCCCGATCGAAACTTGTGATAGCAAGAAAAGTACGATAGCTAGGCTAGCGAAAGTTTGAAAGAGAAATCGTTTAAAAAAACTTCTAATCTAGCACATTTAGGACATATATGTATATCGGCGACTACAGCAGTGGCGAGGGGTGAAAAATTACTGTGGGTAAGCCGCTTACTAATTGAAAAGCCGGGAAAGCTACCGGCTTTTTGATTTGTTTCCATATCCTATTGAAGAAAACCGAGCTGCCATTCCAACAAACGGGAGTTGAATGCCCTCGGTACCTTAAATTATTGATGAATTCGAGACTCAGAAAGCTTTGCTGCAACTCTTACAGATTTTGATCGCCTTGCTGGCTATTATGGAACTATGAGGATGTGTTGAATGAAGAGAATGGAGTATGATGGAATAAACACTGAGATCAAGTGGAACGATTGTGTATGTTTACAGTGATGCATGCAGGTAAATAAATACTTCATTCCCTTAAAAAACTGAAGTGTTCGACATTTTTGGAACATATTTGAAAAGGGAAGCCGATGGGGATCGGCTTATATGAACGCCTCGCCACTGGACTACAGGACAACAATTATTTGATTTTGAGGTTATGGAAATTCAATGAAGATAAACTATAGGGCGAGTTTGTCAGTGGATAACTAAACAGGATGCGAATTATTTCGTACAGTGACCCGTCTAAAAGTTATATATAAGTGGACATTCGCGAAAAATGTTACACTGCCATACTAAATTTTTATGCAAACATAAAACTTCATTCAATGAATTTCGAATGTGATGTTATTTTCAATTTATACCTCGAAGTTATTCCATCAGTTAAACCAGAAAAAGTTCCACCCATTGAATCCACTTTTGGGTCCATTACTCTTTTGCCATTCTCGGAACAAAAGTAGGAGAAAATATCCGCAAATCTTCTTCACGAGCTACTGAAATTAAAAATTATGTTTTACCTAATTTTTTAAATTTTCCCAAAGAGCTCAAAAAGTTGTGAAAGTTAGAATGAAAAGACTGGATTTCGGCAAATGATTTGGCTAAGATTGGATCAGCAGCTAGTTTTCAAATTGATGCAGTATGCAAAGTCTTAAACATTGACATGCAAAGTTAACGTTTAACGTTGAAATATTTTAAAAAGCATCATCAGTATGTTGTTTGACGGTTTAGTGATTCTCTGTTCTCCCAATACGATCATTATTGTCACTGATTTACAGCTGGAATCCTCGTTAAGTCCTTAAGTCGTTAAATAAGTATTATGTTTTATAGGTTGAATTTACCATTGAAAATTGAAATCAACTTGCCAAAAATATGTTCCATGTCCATGTGAAACAGGAAATGTATTCCTGTTAACTGATCACACATGTGATCTTTGCAAGAACGAAGTGACAACATTAAAGTCGTTAAAAAAAGTATCTTTCACGTATGCTTAACGATACCCAATTCTATCTACAGACAGGAGTTCATCTAGGATTTTATCGCATGGATCGTTATAATGTGCCATCATTAAGTTGACCGTACATATAGGATCTGTTTAATTTAATCCAAAAAAGTGCTAATTGAACGACATAAAACTAAAATCTGTTGTTCATGAAAAATAACGCCAAAAGTGCGCCCGAAAAGGCATTCTTATTTGAAGAAAATTAGTTTTTAATGGTATACATTATTTTTTTTACAACTTCTTTTCTTATAAATTTCAAGTAGCCAGTTGGAAATGAGCGGAGGAATCCGCATGACAAATTTCAGGCAAGTTGAATCATATTTGTCAATGGTTTGTGGTTTGACTTATTCAGGAGCGAATGTGAATTTCAAACTTTGACCAGCGGATACTCAAAACCATAAGCTTTCCAATTTTTATTATGTTTTATTCTTTTTTTACCAACTTTCAAAAGCTTTATTCTAGCAACGTCGCTGAAAATATCAAACACTACAGGAACCGAAAAACTCCAATATGGAAATACATAGTTGTGAGGATTTACTACGAAATCTAACAAATAAGCCACTTAAATGCAAAACATATTACATTCTTATGAATTCTTAGTGTATCAAATACATATGAACTTCATTGGCAACAAATAACATTTCTAAACTTATCGACATATAATGTTAACATTTTTGTCTATTGACGCACCATCAAAATTTAAGTATTTCTGATGATTTCATAAATATTTGGACTTTCCAGTAATTTGTGTCCATTTATAAATCAAATGATATGCATTAATTTTTGTTATGCGTGAGGTTGTTTAATAATTGGACAATGAAAAGATATGATTTTAATTGGATTGATAATTACATTGTCTTTGATTTTGTAGCATAAGACGCGTTTGTGTGGAAAAATATGAGTTTCATTTGAAGACCTTGTGATTAAATAAAACCTGTATATATCACAACCCCAATAGTTAAATAATGAAAAACACATCCGTTTATCATGTTATTCAGGCTTGCGATAATACATCTTTGAGAATTCTAAAAGTTGTTGCAAATATTAAAAATATTACGGTACATCTCAAAAGAAAATGTATTTTTCATCAGAACTGTTGGATATTCAATATATTTCGTGTTTTATTACAATAAAGTTTCGAACAGCACGAAGCAAGATAGTAATAGAAGCATAGAGTATAGCAGAGTTAAAATCATTTATCATTTACAAAGCTTCGAAAGTGATGAGAAGGTTCTAAAATTTCAAAAACATTTTGAAAAAAGCTTTAAAAAATTCTTTTAGAGCGCAGCCGTTTTCTTAGCTAGTTGCAGCTATTGGTTTGGTGATGTTCGAACTGTGGCTTTTTTTAAAAATTGAATTAAAATTCATGCATGATGGCTGTTATCAACAGATATTTGAATTCAAGAGATGAAATTTAAAAAAAAAAACAAATACAACTTCAGATAATTTTAACAAGCCTTTGAATATAAATGCCATAATTTTTAAAATTCTAGGATAAAATTCGTTAAAATGAAATCTTTTTTATTCAACATACCTAAAAGTGACTGAAAGTCGCCACGCTAGATTCAAATAAAATACATCACTGTAAGCAGCCACCAATCCTTTAATCCATTTGAAAAAAAAACATCAAAGAATATAAAAGAACATATTAACGACAACAAATTTATCGATCTTCTCCGAAAACCAATAGCCAGGTGACTTGCCGGTAAAACGATTACAAAATGACTTGGTTCCAAAAAAATTGGTGGGAGGATGTTTGAAGTAAGGACCTAAAAACAAAATAAATTTGTCTTATATAAAGATTTTCTACATTTTAATTTGGAGCAAGCAGTGTGGCATTATCATGAAGAAGAACTGGTAGACAATATAACGAAAAGATATATGCTACCGTTGATGCACTCACGTCAGAGCGTAGTGAAATTTTAAAAGGATCTTTAAAAGTATCCCAAAATGAATACTCAAGAACAGGTAAGACTGTCAATAGAAAAAATTGGCAAAGTTGCGGATTTTGTTTGTACGACAATAAATCTCACATTTAGAGAAAAGTATTCAAAACCGAACTTTTTGAATACTTTCCTCTGAATGTGAGTCTTATTGTCGTTTTTTGGTTTAAAAAAATAAAAAACAGTAAAAAATAGTTTTAAAAGTATGTTATATTTACTTTATAATGTTATGCACCATTTACATGTTTCATAAAAAAGATGCCACTCTCATCAACGTTATAAATTGTACGTAGTAAATTTACTTTCTCATAAAAGTTTTCCAAAAGATTATGGAATTTCCCTGTATCTTCTTTGAGCCCAAGAGCCTTACTATACGATGTTCCATTAGGCATCCTTTTTAGGAGTAAGGTTTTGTTACGTTTCAGGAAAAGATTAACCGACTTCTCTTAACAATTTGGCCTTTAAAAGGAAAATTCAATGATTGTGTTTAGAACACTTTCTTCTAGCATTTCTCCATAAATTTAGATATTTTCTAAATCAAATCGGTTATTTTCCGAATCAAATTGATGATATTCCAAATCAAAATTGTGCTTTTAAAGGCACATTCGGCACTTTTTTTTACATCAATTAGAATATAAAAAAAGTTCTAATTTGATTTGGAAAAACTTCAATTTGATTTAGAAAACCAACCGATTTGATTCGGAAATCACTAATAAAAGGTATGAACAATGTTCAGTAAGAAATCAGTTGTCGGATATTAAGCGGCAAGTAATCTAATGTATTAATGACAATTTATTTATTGTTTGGATTTTCGCCGGCGCTAACTGAGACATGGTAAATTTCACATGAATCATGAATGACCCAATCACTATGAATAGTTTGACAGACTGAAGTATGTAGCTATGAAATCAGAATAAATAGGAATTCTTTCATGATTTACTTAACGGATTATATATGTACATATATTAAGATATATACTGATATTCGTAAGAAAAACATATATATACATGTTTGAAAGATTAAGAAAAACTCAAATAAGAGTAAAACATGGCTTTGCAACAAAGCTACAGTTAGAATATTCCAAGATTTGCTATTAAATTCAAAACTATTGCTGCAATGTAGCTCAAGTTAGTTTCAATATCCTCACATTTCCATAAAAATTTCTGAGCTATGTAAGTAATTTTTCGTTAGCACACTGAAAAGAAGATACGCCGATACCAAGAAACCAATCTGAAGAAACCCTTACGCTGATATATTTAATCACTTCTTAGAACAAACTAATATTGTTTCGGCCATTTGTTTCATTATCTTTGCAATAAAATAAGACATGATCAATCAAACAAATCGTGCAACTCATTCAACTTATCTTCAGTTAATCCATCCGAATCACTTTTTTGAACAAATGTCCCAAAACAAAAATCCAGCACATGTAGTCCAAATCGATGCCCAAAAACATTTCTTCTGACCAAAAAAAATTGCTAACAACACTTTATGTTACCGTAAAGATATCAATATGTTATCGATATTTGAAAAGGAAGACAAAAAAGCACCAATAAACACAAATAAACACATAAGCAACTTTTTGCCAATAATTGCTTATTTATGAACAACCTGGTATATAGCTTATCTAGTTTGGTAGCTGGTACATGTGCTCAATTAACCCCAACAGTAGCGAAAGCTTGCGAAAAATTGTTAAACGACTGTGATAACCGTGTTGCTTACTTTATCCTGTGATTGTGCCAATTCAAAGAGAAATTTGGCGAAAAACGAAACATGTTTATGCATTTTCCAAATTTTTTATGATATCATTCCTGCGATAGTTCATAGAAACGACGCTAATTCAATCCCCGTTTCGCGCTTTATTTTAAAAACGTGTGCTGAATATGTTAACCCATGGACGATCAATCTCATGCTCACTTCTACTGGCGTTACTTTAATAGCATTTTCAGGTTTCAGTTCGCCTGAATACAGGTTAACAGTTTACCACAGGTTCCCACGAATTGCTTTGATCTGACCGACACCGAAAGAGAAAATTGATAGCCGAATACACTGGGGTTACTTTGATTTGTAGATAAAGATAAAGTCGTTTGCGAAAATCCATGATAAAAATTTTAAACACCAATTTATTACGCAGAACAAACGAACAATAGAGTGCTCAGGTTTCCACGGCCCACTCGTCAACCCTCCCTGAAATTAGATAGTGGGGTGGGTCGAAAGTGCACGATACTATTTTGTACTCTCGCTGCTACTTCAAAAGCATTCCTTGTGGTAATTGGGCAGATGGAAAAATGCGATAGCGAATTTGATTTCTTGACGACATTCATTTGTATTTTTTTTCTGACGTACAACAGAAGGCTGCCATCTAATCCTGCGGCTTAGTAGTTAATGTTACTACCAAAACTAATGACATTCCATTGTAAAGAGTACGATGAATGTGTGCATGGGCAGATTTGTACTACGCCAGCTCGTATTGTTTGGTCCATTTCCAAAACAAAACGCCTTTAATTTATTTCTATTTTGAGCCAATTCACAAAATAAATCCGCGGATTGGAAAGGAGACTATCAATTTTAAGTATCGTTTGATATTGCCTATTAATATACACCGTACAAAATTGGACTTTGAATTGTTTTTTGCAAAGATGATCTAACATAAGCGACCACGACTCTTCGGAATTAACCTGAATTGGAAATATAATCTTGGAGGATTTGCAGTGGTTACTTTTACGTTTACGTGATTGATTGAAAGTTATTTTAAGTAAGAAGTTTCAAAAATGAGTTGATGATGATTGATGTAAGACAAACCGTTGATAACTTTGATTCCGGAGTCGATTTCAAGTGATAAGGATCTTTCTGGTAAGTAGGAAAACCCCAAAACGTTTAATTAGCTCTGCAAAATGATTTCGATTGTTTTAAAAGATAAAGAATCTCGATAGGGAAGATGATGTGTTCACTAATTTATAGGTATTGGACAGCTTATTGGGAATAGTTTATTGCTTCGAAAATATATTCGACATTTTTTTTCACCGGGTTTCATTGCCGAATCAAGCCATAATAATTTGATAAAAAAATCTTTTCTGAATTTTGAATTGGTACGATACATCAGAAGTTTCATAGAATCCGTAGAAATCTCCAGCAACGTAAAAACTTATATGATTTCTTTAGTTTTTATTGGATTAAATTTTTGAACTGTTCTATTTCATGATCATCACGTGTTTTGGTAGTCTCCAGCCTTTAAAAGGGTTTTTGGGCAATAGTCAGGCCCAGATTATGATAACCTTATCAGACTTTCGTGATTTGAACAACTTCAGGACCAGAGCAGGATATTCCGACTACTGATATATCAAAATTGTATCAGGATTTGCTAACCTAGTCCAAACATCAATTTGTGATCTGATTTGCCGCAGTTGCCAACATTTAGCGCGCTGCAAATCGTAAACTATCAATCCTAAAATAAAACACCCAATGTAAGTTTGATAGATATTTCAACTGTGAAAAAGGGTTTTTTAATGTAAAGTCAAGAGTTACTGATTATGGTATACAATTCAAAATCAATTTAAGAAAACTTTAAGGCCCTTAAGGCTGAAAATTGCATTGAGAAATGTGAGACTTACATAAAACATGAAAAATAGAATTTTCAACGAAAAAGGGACATTTTGTTTGTAAGATGAAGGGTTTTCGAGATAAAAGAGAAAAAATTTAATACAAGATGGTGCTCAACGTGCACTTTCTGCAACATCAACTTGTCGGTTTTACACTCTGCATACATCCTCAATTTAACCCTTATGCCGAAATTGCAGCTCAGCATACTTAGCATAAATTTTCTATAATTGAACTGCACCAAAAGTGTCATTCGACCTTTCAACCCTCTCCATGAATGAATAGACTAAATTTGTTTTAGAATTTAACCATGTGAGTCTGAAGTTCGATCCCCAATGACGACGAATTTACATAGCAAATGGATTCTAGCCGTAAATTAAAGATATCCTGAACATAAACATGAATATAAATTAAAGACCAAATGATGACCACTGCTATTGTGTGAATGTATGTGTGCTACTGTGTCTGTGTGTGCGCGCACATTCCTAGTCAAAAAATATTTATCAGTTTATCAGTCAGGCATTCTTGATCAGGTGGTCAGTATTAGTTCGTACTACATATCTGTATTTATCGTCATCGGGCAACATATTATATGGTTGAATTTTATAAGTTTAGGACTTAACAAACCAATAAGTTATGCCATCTATGAAGAACTTTTTATATTAGTAATGCCAAATTTTATTGTGAATATAACATGCATGTATTTTAGCAGTAAGAAAAAACCTTTTTGATCTAGTGAAACGACACTCTTTCCCTCACGAGTAATTACCTTAAGTAGATATGTTCCAGCAAATTTTTCTAATTGGGTCAAATATTCTGTCCCGATTTATTTTACCGCTGAGTGAAGGTTCATGAACACTTGCGTTCCTATCAGAAGTGTTCATGAAGTAGTATACAATAAACTATTTAAATATACTCAAATAGTAGTGCTCTGCGACATGTCTGAGTCTAACGACCGTGTCCTTCACTTTACAAATTTTAATAGTGATTTCATTTTTCAGTGTACTGAATCCTGCCATCATTTACGTGGTTTATGGCTACCAAAATGCCTGAAAGTAGTTACTTTCAAAGCTTGTCTAAACACATTTTAACTTTTTGCAGAATGCTTTTTCAGCAGAAAATTTCGAAAAAATTCTAACAAGAAATCTAAATTATATATATTCTTGGAAGGGATTCTTGAAGGGAAATCGTCGAATGGAAACCACAAAAAATTTCGTTCCATTTGTTTATAAACTTATTTTCGTCTATTCCTGGGACAAAAACTTGATCTATAAATATTTGTGCATTGTAAGTCATCAATTGGTTTTGCCGAAGCACTGAAGTTATTTTAAAAAATGTTGCCATCTGTGACGAAAGAAATTTCTGAGACTTACCTGCAGAAATCGTTCGAATATTGCCAAAGGGAGTTTTATGCAACAATGTAAAATTTTGAATTTACTATAAATTTATTATTATGTATTATGTGTAATGATTATATTTGCTTATTTTGAATTCATTAATTAATATTATTACTTCTATTGATTGTAATGTGTTTTTATCAGTGGTATTATTGTTAACCTTTTATTTAATTTATACTGTAATATTTATTAGTAATATATAAACGAATCTTCCATTTAATTTACAAAAATTATTTGCATTTTTTGACGCTAAACTTTATGGGTTTTATACCTAATAATATCACATAAGTCTCATTTTTTAAAAAAATTGTTGGCGAGTTGAAATTGATATTAGTATTAAATTTAATTTATGATAATTTGGGGTCCTGACTTTTTGTGATTTTAACCAAAACAGCCCACTGTGAAAGCTTACTATAACGATGGGAACTATTTTCATTAATATTTTCAAAAAATTAACATTCAAATTTTATCATTCAAGTAGCACGTTTGGCTTCTGTGATCAGGAAAAAACTTTTCATCTTAAAAGCATAAAAAATGGTGATCGAATAAAATTTAAAAGCTTGTGAATAATTTATTTAGTTATATATAATTTGCGCATTTTATTACATCATTGTGATATTAGATGTTATTAGAGCAAAAATAAGTGATTGATTTTTTCGAAATAAAGAAGAAGAAACAACTTTAGAATTATTCGGTTCAAATTATGCATATATTTTAAATCATTCAAAAATTGGTTTCAAATACAAAATATGAAAGCAAAAAATACAATCACGAATTTTGTACTCGTTCAAAATGAGGAAAAATTAAATATTTTCATGCAATAAAATGCTGGTGAAAAAGACATTCAAGTGGTTCCAGTTTTAATTTTGTTCAATGAAAAACCTTTCGGTGAAAACAGACAAAATATTTATAAAGTCTCTCAATAATTAGTTCGAGTCGAAATTAATAATTGAAAACATTAATACGCATCGATCAACGATAAAAATTGTTATTTTAATCTATAAAAAATCACTAGGATCATGGAATTCTTGGTATTTACTTCAGCTTGATTAAATAAATTTCAATGCTAAGTAGATTTTCGCATTTATCTCTGGAATGTCGGCATGGTAGGAACTTCAATTATCTTGTAAAAAATAAGGTGGTCGCCCATCTTAGCTCTATTCAGATAAAATACTAAATTCATTTATAAAAATTATTACAATTGAGAACAAACTATTCGTCTTTCCTGACAATTAAATCATGTGTAACACATCAGCAATATTTTTTTTTTTTTTATTCATTGAAAAATGTTTTTAATTCGTTCAGTTATTAAAAAGTAACCGTTGCTCATTATAAACACGTATTGGCATTCGATTTTCATCAAAGCTCTACGAGTGCATAGATAATCAAAAAGTAAAAGCCGAGATGCTAAACGAAAACTAAATTTTCATTGATTATTTTGTTCTTGATTAGAATAACATGTTCACCTTCTGTAATCATAATTGGTACAAATTCAAATTCGCCACAGCCATACTAAGGCCACATACAGTGCGACTTATGACATTATCGATTCCTTAATTATTACTTACCATCAGGAGGTACAAAATCTTGGCATAGACCGTAAGCTGTGGTAACCTGAAATCGAAACAGAATGAATTATTGAAATTGAATTCGCTATTTTGAAATTCCAATCAACACCTAACACTGTGCTCACTGTGTGTATGTCCTCAAATTGTTTTAATTACACTATTACTTATAGAGATATCAATCTTATGCAATCGAACTACACTACAGTCTGATGTCTGATAGAGGTATGCACGTATGTACTTGTATGTACAAAGATACAAGATACTCCACGCAATATCTAATATTTGAGTGTTTCACGTTCAATGCTCATTGGTGCGGTGCAAATAGGTGGCCCCCACTAAACATTAACGTACGAATGCATATGAAAAGTCAACAGAACTAAAGAATTTATTACAGCAGCGGATCGTTACAGAGGCATACAATAATTTTGAATTACAATCTTAATGGTGACCCTGTTGCCAATGATCCAAGTCACGGGTCAAACAACATTTTACACAAGTTACACGTTTTATCAAGATTCTCATTACATGCAATTTGTCTTCATGTTTAAGACGGACGCCGCGCTTTGTGAGGTTTGCTTGCATGCACACGGATTGCTGGATTTCGAGGAGTTAGCGGGAGCCACAAGTGTTAGTAAGATTCCGTATGAGAAGACGGGGAGATATGGTAACAAGAGAACTGGGCAGTAACGTCCCGGAATGCTATTAACACCTGGTTCACAAATATGTGTCGTACCTGTTCAGAGGTGGACGATGACTGGACTACATCACTCGGTGGAGAAACTCTACACTGACAAATTAAAACACATGATTACTATTGAATTGTTTGTTGATTCGAAAAATGCAGATCTCAATTACTAAATTATTTGCAATAAAAACATACGAGGCGTATTCACACATTAGTGGATTTTTTCCTATAAAACAAGAACTTTTCGAAGCATTATCCTGTCGACTTCACTTAGGAAAGCAGTCCTAATAAACTTTGTTTGAAATGCGCTTTACTTTTTGCTACCAATATTGTTGTGGTGTTAGCCCGGTGTTGTTTTAAGATTGAATCGAGTCTTGGGGAAAAATGAAGAAGTTAATCTGCTGATTTCTGCCAAAAAACTGATAAATCTTCAAACCATTATTATTGAAAAGGAAAAACTCAACTCTCTATCAAATCAAATCTGATTCCTTTCTTCCGATTTGAATGCGCAAAGCTCTACGATAAATCCCTGATCGCAACGTCGCAAGAACCTGAAATTCCTTCTCCTGGTATTATGTTTCGTTTAAAGTTTCGCTATCGATGCCTATTCAAAGGAATTGTTGCCAAATATGCCTCTCCGGTCATCAAACGGAGGACACACTTTGGTGAAAGTCAATGCATGTTGAATTTTTAGCTCCAAATATTCTGTACAAACATCTTTTGTTACAAAAAATAAATTTTCAAACTTCCTCGACATTCAGAAATTGATTTCTATTCTCCATGTAAACTTAATGAATGCCACCAGCTTAGTTTGATGGTCAACTTTGCCGAAGGAAACAATAGATTGACGAACAGTTTTGATTTATGTAAACCATTTTCAAAATCGCACAAGATTAAGGATACCATTTTCGTGGGACGTTTCTTAAATAACTTTCTTAGTTTCTCGTAAATCTTGACTTTGGTTCATTGTCCTGAAAATTGTTCATGTCGAAAATTCCTAGCATAGTTGATACTTCGTATCAGACTTAAGCGGAAAATCTCATCAGAAACAAGTGGAAAATGACTTTTAAGGGGGTAGTACCGGTTAGAATGGTAAAAAACAGCCTAATTTTCAATTTTTTTTTCCAGTTCCTTAATTGTATATAAATTTGTATAAACGTGGGTAAAACACACATTTTGAAGATTACAAAAAAAATTGTTTTTTTTTTATTTTTCTATTAATTTATAGAGGGCGCCAAAGTTTATGTCTCGAAAAATGACTCGTCTCAGTGCGGACAGATAATTTCAGGAAGGAAGAATTTGAAATAAGAAGCCAAACCGCATTTCTAAGAGGGATGTTGCTTACGTGATAATCTACCAAACTATTTTGAAAAAATGATCAAAAAAACTAGCGGTTGTTTGAAAAAAATTTCTTCGAAAAATCGCCTTTTTCACTTTGTTTCGCTTGTCAAATTTTTTGGGATTGATTTTTGGCCGATATTCTGGTAGATCCACACAAGATACTTGAATAAAGTAGCACACCCAATTTGACTTGAATCGGTTCAGTAAATCCGGAAAATAAGTGTCCGCAGTTGGAAAAAGTCATCTCGAGAAAATTGCGTTTGAAGTTTTGATTACCAAAAATATCGCATACAAAGCAAAAAAAGCGTTCACGCTCAGACTGCCGTAACTTCTTTATTTTTCAGAATATCTTAATAATATTTCGAGACGTGATTTCTGAAGTTATAATAAATTGAAAAATGAAATTGATGTTTCTACTTCCCCTTAAATTGAATTTATAAGCTTTATTCAAGTGCGACTTAAGAAAAACCATTCAGTAAAACCACCAAAAGGGAACACCAACAAGCAGACTAGGTCGCAAAAATCCTGTTGATACTGAAAAGTTGTTGTATTCAATTTTGATAGATATAACTTTTTAGAGGGAGCCCTTCAATTCTTAAGGCTATTTGGAAAGCTATGACGAAGAATTTGTGTTAAGTTCTATGTCAAATATTTTGTTTGGTTTATGGTTCACATGTTAACATGATAGAGCATTTAAGTACTGCAGAAAATGCAAACTGAATTTTAGTAGATAGTTTTGCCTTTTTCATGATTTATTGGTGGCAAGTTTTGATTATACTTCAATGACAATTTCAAATGGTTTAGGCTACATTAGTTCAGAAATTTCAGGTTAAATTTGCCGCAAACTTTTCTACATTTTCCAGAAAAATTCTGACTACCTACCCAGGTGCGGTAATGATTTTACACGGTGTCTTTTTACTTGATAACACTGTATTGACAGTCAACAATATCACTATCTTATTGACGCTATAAAATATTCCAGCAATAAACGATACATACATTTGCTCACTACAAAATGTTTTACAAATAAATGTTTGGTACATTTTTTAATCAATTTGAAATAAAAAAATTTAGGAAACCAGCAATTCTTACTTTCCCATTGTCTTTTCGTATTTTTTCATTGTTAAAGTACTGTGAAAACTTTGAAATTATAAAAAAATTCAACATATGATGTAAATTTAGGCCCACATCACGGTTTTGTAGATATTGTTTTGAATCACGCCGCAATTTTTTTTCAAAAAGACAGCCAACCAGCAGAAATTGGGTGGGACCAAAGATTTCAATGTCTTTTGCTTCGTTAAAAACAGACGGCCTACACCAGACGCAAGAATTGTCTTATGTATGTAAGCGTTGTGTGGTCAGGACTTCACTACTCTTGCCAAAAGCTTCACCGAACGAAAGGTGAACGCATCGAATCGTATCTAAAGTATGAATTATATGCTCAAGCAACGTCCAACCGTTTCCACTAAAATTCAAAACATGTTTCACTTTCTTTACGACGCATTGAATCAAAAGACCTGCAAAACAACAACAAATTGCATAAAAAATCAATCGGGAGGACATTCCAGGAAATGCGCAAACTGTATACTACTTCGCCTTTTTGTGTGAATCAAATTCCATTGTCATCGGGACGACATCGACAGAATCGACTATACAAATGGTCTGATTGACTGGCAGACTGATCAACCACATCGTCTGTCTTTTTTCACTTAGCAATCGGAAGTTAATCAGGACTAGGACAATGGACAGTGGTTGTGAAAAACAGGACTCGCTGACAGAACCGGAAGAACACTCTATAAATAAGAATGAAAGACGGCTTAAAAACATTACAAGTAGAAGTAGACGACCACAAGAGTAGGAAGCGACAACGGCGACGCCGCTCTAGAAAAAAATCAGGCAAAAACCACCACGTCGAAAAGGGATGAATTGCAAAGAAATATATCGTAAACTGAATGGAAGGCAAATCTAGAGCATTCGTAATGATTCGGCAGCATTGAATGGAAAAATTTGAATGGAGAGTAACAGACAATTGAGGGGATGTGATACTCTTTAACCCTTTCACGTGGAATGATATTCAGACAGTGTTGATTTCATGTTCATTGAAATGCATGGTGAAATGCTTTAAAGAATCTAGAATTAGTTTTTTTTGACTACAGAGATAATAACACAAAGTTTATGCGTGTTCCCCAGAAATTAAGCTAATTTTATTTTGGTATGGAATGAAACAAGTTTAGCTTTTAGTGGATAATTAGTTCAAATAATCAGGTACTTCCTTTCCAATAGATATATTCACGATTAACGAGACCATGTTCAGTGGCGATTGAACCTTGCTCAACTGCGTCGTGCTCATTCAATCCGTTTACCATTGCTCAAGTATTAGCTCCTGCTAGGACGATTCCTTCGCGGTTCATCATTCTAACGTATTGCATCTGAAAGGGTCATAATCTGACGCCTAATTATACCGACCGCCTGGAAATCACTGTCATATCGTTGCATTTATGGACGTGGGAAAACAGGCTTTGAGCCAACTAACCAACCACCCTGGAAGCGAGGTCCATCGTCGTACGGCTATTATCCATTACAAAAGATGTGTACACACTTCACAATAGGGAAAAATACCTCGATGTGCTTCACAAGCCTCTCGACAGGAGTGTGAAGTTCTCATCAGTGGCGGCGCACTATTATCAAGCACCCTCATTTTTTTGTCCCTCGTTCGGAATGCCTTTTCTTCCAAGAACCCTTTTGTAATGCAAATTGTGGTGGTGATCGTGATGAGTTTCTTATCGTGTTGCGCCGGTGCCAGCGCCACTATTACCCAAAGGGTGCCTGTGCCGAGATCCCGACAGGAGGGCACTTTATTAATGAAGCAAAATGTCAACAAGGAGCCTCAAACATAGAAATCCATTTCTGACAAATGCGACGAGACTGCGAAGATAGATGAAATGAATCTTTGGTGGTTCGATTTTATAGAGTACATTCATCTGGAAGGTCAATATTTCGACCTTATAAATAGGCAGCGTCTCGATAAATCAATGATTTAAGCTTGAAGTTGTTTAACTTAAAAAACAAAATATTTTTATTCATGATACTACAGAGAAACGTACTACATTGTTCAGAATTCGGTATTTTTTTATCTCAATTTTTTGGATTCATATCTTCCGTACCCAAACCAGATGACTCTCCCCTAAACTATTGAATAGGTAAAAAAAAAAACCAACAACACGATGTACACCTCATCGATTATAGTTGCACAGGTTCGGCTGACTAATCAAACAAGGAAAAATCGAACACCTATGCATTTGAGATGTGGTCAAGTGGTGTTGTCACTACGAATGGAATGCCATTTGGTATGCGCAGTGCCTTTCGAGTGCTGGACTACAAGCCGAACTGAAAATATGGCCTTTGTACGTTAAAATTAATTGAGGCTTAAAATCAGTGAGATCTGAGAAAAAGATACTTTAAGTTGACCCTTCTGCAGTGAAGATCGTTTATTTTCGTACAGGTGCTTGATGTTTTGTTGCAAACATACTCTCAAGGTATAAGTGAATGCATGCAATTGCTTTCAATTGGATAATCAGCTTCATGGCACTTTAAAAAGGATCGGGTGCTAGCTGGCTGTTGTTCGGTAGAAAATGCTCAGATTGTTGTACGAATTGGTATACTTTTTTGTAATCTTGAATGTTACTGATAGTGTAGTAAAAATACAAATGATTTTCTTGAAATCTCGCAAAAATTACAAAAAGAGATGCAAATTTATTTAAAGGTAGTTGAAAGAATTAACTTTAAGATAAAAAATCTTTACACTGTTAGGTGAGCAATTTCCTGAAAAATCAGTAAGTGCATTTTTTAGTACTATAATTGTTTAAATAATTCAAATACAAAAAATTGGACCGATCAAAATTTGTAGCTGTTGAATTTAACCACAAAATCTACCGAAAGAATTTTTCCATATGTATTTGCTTTTGAGATATACACAATTTTCCAAGTACCATTTTTGAACATAATCACGTCTGAAGTTTTTATTTTTGTTGTAGTTTTTAAACAATCATATTTAGAGAAGAAATAAATCCTTATAAATTTTGCAGCTCAACGATGAATCTACAACGCTATTTTGAATTTTTACCAATAGCCTAATTTTTCTAGAAAAAATTCGCGATTTTCCGCGTAGTAAAAAGTTATTTTTCTTACATTCGTTGCCTATAAAACAATTAAAAAAAATTCAATTATTTAATATGCTACATTTCAAAGGTCGCGTTTTAATTAAAAATACTTATTTTAATTTTTTTTTGTTTCTTTATTTTCCTCAGAGATACACACAATTTTTTCAAGGCAAAATTCCAACATTTCTAACTTCCCAGTTCCCTATGGGAAGTTATTGTAATGGGGTCGATTTTGCGAACCCCAAATTTTGACACATCTGTAGGGCTCCCATTAACCCGCGGCCTTCGAATATTCGACGAGTTTATCCAGCAGCTAGACGAAAGACGTCAACATTGTTTTCAAATAACAATGTCACTCCGGGGGGAGTACTGTAGGGCTGTCAAATTCACCACCGAGTATGGGAACTCGCCATCGTTGGCAGAGTGGCGCGACGAGCGCATTATTTATTTACCAAAGCAGCAAAAAGGACCACTCGCGTTGATCATACCAAAGGTGTCGCACGTACATTTGTAACATTGTATAATCGTATCTTAGATAATAAAGTTTGTTGTCGTTGCACTCCCTGTGCTCTTTTATTTGTTGCCGCACCCGCTGTGCTCCCAACACATCTTTACGTTTTAAGGTCTCTAGAATCCAAATCCATCGTTTTTAGAGAGATGTCTGTGAGTGTGTAAGTACGTATGTGCGTATGTACGTATGTGCGTTCGGAATAATTTTTTGTTTCGATTATCTCAAGAACCAAAGATCGGATTGACGTGGGACCGGTTTCATTTGACGCGTAATTACGTAACTTAAAACTGGATGCAAAATCGGTTGGGCCGTTTTTTATTTAAGATGAAAAAACGACTAAAAATTGCTTATTTTTAAACTGTTGAAACGCACTATTAGTTCGTGCAGATATCAAATACCTTCATAGTAATGTTGTTATTATTATGCGTTTTAGCAAAATTGTAATCAAATTTGTAAAACATGTTATTTCAAAAAATAAATAAAGATTAATTTATGAAATTCCAAACTTATATTATCAGGTTTGGGTGAATGGGAGTAGAGACGCTAATGCAGTTAATAATTGGATATTGTTATAAATACATTAATATTGTCAATAACAATCAAATAATATTAGTTATAATTTGATATTGTGTATATAAAGTCAATTATAATTATTTAGTAAAGGTCAAATATTCTTAATAGCGAATGATTGTTGTAAATAATAATTAAATACCCTCAATAATAGTTGTGGATTCCGAGGCCAAGATGGAGAACGAGGTTGAGGACGAAAAGGAGGACAAGAAGGAAGACGAGGAGGACGAGGTTGCCTAGGCTTTGGTAGAGGATGACCAGGTGGTGGAGATGTCTTCCTCTACCAAAGCTTTTATGATTAGATGAAAAATTGATAAAAACAATAAAAGTAATTATAATAATTTAGAATAATTATGTTTAATAAAAGTAACTATTAATAACAGTAATTAACAATAAAAGCAAATTATAGCTTTTTATTTACCCCACTGGGAAGTTAGTCGTGTGGACCTCAGGGGTCGCACCTAGACCAAATTTTAAAGAATCTATTTTTTAGATTGAACCTTATAAATGCAAGAATTTTTTTATGAATGTTATTGTTGAATGATGTACCTAGAATGTTGTTTGAAATTTTTACCAATAACTAAATTTTTGTTGGAAATATTAGCGATTTTCCACGTAAATCTGCAGTAAAAAGTTATTTTTTTTTCATTTATTTGCTATCAAACAATCCCTTCTCTTTTGTACCTCAGGCACATGTGTAACGATTCGTAGCGCAAACGTTTTTATAGGTATTCATTTTCAACCCCACAAAGTTTTAGGTAATAATATTCATATTCAAAAAAGTTATATTATCTTTTCTAAAAATTGACAAATTTTTGTCTGAACTTAAAATAATTGTGAGTTATTAAAAAAAATTGTATACCTTGAAATATTTATGAAGAAATTTTCATCCAAATATATTAACTCATAAAAAAGATATAAATAAATGAATTCTAAAAATTACAATTCAACTTAAGCATGTTAAAAAAACAGAAAATTCATCAAGCAATTGGTTTTATAATTTTCATCCTTTTTTGGAAGGATATTAATACATAAACATTAAAAATATTCAATCCAAAACGAAAACTACGATGCAATAATTATTAAATTATTATTATTATTATTTAAACATTATCACTTAGCGATTTTCCGAAAAGTTGCATACCTAGCAGTGTAAAGATTTCTTTATGTTAAACTTAATCCTTTCAATTACCTTCACTTAAACTTCCTTCGTTTCGTATTTTTTGCGGCGTCAAATGGTTTGATCTACTAGACTATAACCAATGCAGTCAAGGTCTCAAACTCTGCCTTTATGGTGTATCGTTGGACTCTATTAATATGCGAAACGAAAACTATCTCAAGCCTAAGGTAACCGATCCTCAGTAAAAATTGTACGTATCAAACATTCATGATCCATTGCAAATTCAGGAGAAGTAATCACAATACAGACTGAAACTTGTTATTGTTGATTTTGGAGGAACGAGGATTTTAATACTGCCGCTACGTTTCAGGAGGGTAACAATCGGTTCAAGTAATTCAAAACAGTCGTTCTGCAATTGGCTGTCATCAAATTTCACCAAGGATTGATCTAGTATCATGTGCTTTGGGCATATGGATGCCAGCTTCCGTTAAACATCGGTGAGAATCCTACGGAAAAAGAAACGCGAGGGTAGTGGTTTAGCATCTAATCACGAACTAACATCGATATCATATTATATTGAGCTATGTGATTTTTCTTTGAGTTATTGGGTTGCCAAAGAGCCATCGGGAAGCAACAGGTGTGCTGTGATTCACAAATCGAAAGAGATCTATGTAGACCTCTCTTCAATAAGTAAATATGAATCAGCTATGCACTGACGATAAAACTGCATGTATCTTAGAGAGACCGTGAAATTCGTCTGGCTAGACCTTCACATAAAACGACACACTCGATCTACTCTTGAGACTTCAATCTATATTCACGATTCTCTAAAAGAACCACTTTTCTTTCACAATCTGAACCATCTAGCGAAGGTCCTGCAAGTTATTTATGTCAAACCTCTTAAAATATCTATCGAAATTCCAAACTGCATGCGCACATGTATAAATTAATAGATTTGCACATGAAAACCCACCGCTATCAACCTTTCACCCAACCAAATTCCAGTTGCCGTTTTGGAATGAAAATGTGCAATTAGCAAATCATTCGTGCAAAACGTGAAAATCTGATCGCACAACAATTTAACCAATTTGGATCGATTGCGTACTCACTCGGTGGCTGCAAGCCTTTCGAAAGCCTCAGCAGCAAATTCCAAAATTTATTAAATGCACATTTCGTGTCAATCAACCAGACTTTGTCGGCTAAATATTACGTTTTCTGATAGGAGAACAAAAGGAAAAAAATTCATTGAAAACCTAAAAAGAAAATCACATTGAAAACAAGATATCAACACATATCTCGTCTCATACGAGTGAGTTATGGGTGCATAGATGGAAAGTCATTGGACGGCAAGGGGAATATGGTGTATAACTAAAAGCCATATCCGAGCTTATATTGTCATTGATAAGACGAGGAATTCTGTCCCAGTTAAGTTTGATTTATCGCACAAAGGTATTCGATTGTAAATATTATGGTTTTCTTCTATTTACTACGAAATGTTAAATGTCTGGCCTAGCCAGGCGTGGCGTGGCATATCTGAACGAAAACGATGGCAAACGTGCTGGAATTGAAAATGAGACCTTACTATTGTGAAACTTAACTATTCACATCCAAGGACGAGTATACTCGTCCTGCTATTCTGTTTCCTTCCCATTGCCATAGGCCAGTATACTCGTCTTTGATTTTATGCATGTAAATTTATGAGCTTTCACCAAGAAATGGCATAACTTAGGTAAAAAATAGCAACGGGAATAACTTTATATGATTTGGGTTTGGCAGCGAATGGGTTAAAATTAATTCAATAATGCCAATTTCTAAGCACAAACAATAATTAATTTAAACAGCATGAAATTTGTCTGGATTGACAAAAAGTTTTTAAGGCAATTTTATTGAGTTTATAGGAAATAATTTTGATCAAACCATTCCTATTTTGGCAGTTAGACTCTTATCTGTGTAAAGTCTCGAAAATGATAACATGACAAACCGAAGTGGTTTCGAAAAGAGAGTTTAAAATTTAAAAGATTTAACTGAATTGAGTAGAAAGCCAACGTAACACTTGCGAAGTGATGCAAACTATGGAACACCTGACATCATACAAAAACTTAACTTACCCATCTTTCGATAGAATAGAAGAGATGCCAGTCGCACGTAAAAATTAAATTAGATGGTATACAAAATGAAGGCAGGCCACGTGGTCATTTTCAATCAATAATTAATTTTAAGTCTAAAGTCTAAATAAAAGTTAAGTACGAGGGGTGATCAAAAAGTAATGAGGAACGGTTACTTCCAGTCCGCATAAAAATCCAACAAAATTTTTTTTCGCCTGCTCATAGACTCACTAGGTCAGCATGAAAAAATCATATAAATAGACTACTATTCACGGGAGGGACATTGAGTTGAATACGAACCGGCGAAGAGATAACATCAAAATGGAGAAAAACGAAATTAGAGCAGTCATTAAGTACCTCTGTTTGAAAAAAATGTCTACCAAAGACATACACAGCGACTTAGAGAAAACATTGGGGAACTCTGCTCCTCCATATTCCACAGTTGCACGCTGGGTCAAGGAGTTTAAGCTGGAAGGACATCCACTGAAGATGAACACCGCGAAGGACGCCCATCTACGTCCCACACTGAAGACAACGTGAAAAAGGTCGAAGATGTTGTGTTGGCAGATCGAAGAGTAACCGTCAGACATGTAGCTGAGGTCACGGGGATCTCATACGGTAGCGTTCGAACAATTCTTGTGGACGAATTGCAGATGAAAAAAGTCTCTGCGCGTTACGTACCGCGAATGTTAACCGACGAGCACAAGAAAAAACGAGTCGATATTTCAAGGGTGAATCTCCAAAAGTTCCAAGCAGATCGGAAAAAATTTCTGTCACGTTTCGTGACCATGGACAAGACCTGGATCCACCATTTTGATCCTGAAACCAAACAACAATCGATGACTTGGAAGCGAGCCTCCTCACCAACACTGAAGAAGTTCAAAGTGTCAAGTTCGGCGGGAAAGGTTATGGCGTCCGTTTTTTGGGACGCCGAAGGAATAATTATGGTGGAATATTTGGAAAAGGGGACCACTATTTCGGACTCTTATTACGCGGACCAAATACGAAGATTGCGGGAAGTCATTAAGGCAAAAAGACGCGGCAAACTGCAAGCTGGAGTGCTGTTTCACCAAGACAACGCTCCGGCTCACAAAGCCGCAGTTGCGATGGCTGCCATTCAAGAAACGGGATTCGAACTGCTGGAACACCCACCTTATTTGCCAGATCTAGCTCCCAGTGACTTCTACCTCTTTCCTCGTCTCAACCAACACCTCCGAGGCAAGAAATTTGATAACAATAGTGAAATGATGGCCGCTGTTGAGACGTTTTTGGAGGGTCAAGACAAAAAAAAATTCTCAGGGAATCCTGGGTTTAGAAAAAAGATGGACTAAATGTATTGCCTTGTTAGGAGACTATGTAGAAAAATAAATTATTACCGTCTTTTATTGTGATTCTCATTACTTTTTGATCACCCCTCGTAAGTAAGCTTTTCTTCAACTATCATCAGTTGCTTAGAAAAGTGTTCTTTGGACTAGATTTAAAAAGTCTTTCAAAATCTGAAATGAAATGAATGAATATTGTCTCGTATAAAACTATATATGTTGTCCATAATTTTTGAATGTATCAATCTTTTTTCAACATCTTACCAATTAAATTTTTGTAGAGATCAATCCTAAGATTTTTCCAAAAACTGCAAGAATTGGCTTTTCAATGAGGAGAATTAGTTGAATTGGCTTAGTAATTTTATCATTTTTATTAAAGCCTCAAAGATGTCATCATACAGATTACACAAGATTGGTTTGTAGCTTTTCAGGATAGTTGATACTGAATGTAAAAACTGTACTTAATTTACGAGGGAAAAAGTTATACAGCAGTAAAAATTACGATTCAAAATCGTATAGTTCATGATTTAGATTACACCAGGTTATGAAAAATTTGATGATGGTAAATGCCGCCAGAATATGTGATTTCATTCAAGAAAATGCCGAAGATTAGATCCTTTTCTGTGTTATGAACAACCTGGACAACCACACAGAGAACTGAGTGTTGAGAGGCATCACGAGCGATGTGAAACTTTAATTTTAGTTTTCGAGTCGATGTTTACGGAAACAAAACCCATTTTTGGAAAAATATCTTTTTATTTATTATTTACTCACAAAAACAGGCAGGAACTACTTAAGGATATTTATGTTCTTTCTATTATAAAAGAATGCATTGTGGTGATGTAATATAAAAATTAGATACCATCATTGTTGAAATAAATTTTGTTTTTCAATTACACATTTAGATAATTGTGGTGGATCCTAAAGTTTATAAAAAATATTTCAGAAATTGATTTTCATTTCCGAAGCATATTGGGAGGGTTTAAGAAAAGAGACTAACTACAAATCACCGTTTTTGTTTGATTTGAGGGGATAGTACCAGTTAGAATGCTAAAAAATAGCCTAATTTTCAATATATTTTTTTCAACTCTTTTATTGCACATAAATTTTAAAATTTGCATGGATATAAAACACACATTTTGAAGACTACAAAAAATAGTTTTTTTTTTATTTTTCTACTAATTTATAGAGGGCGCCAAAGTTGATATCTCGAAAAATTCCTCGTACCAAAGCGGACAGATAATCTCAGGAATGAAGAATTTGAAATAAAAAAACCAAACCGCATTTTCAAGAGGAATGTTTCTTACGTGGTGATCTACCACAATATTTTGAAAAAATGATCAAAGAAAAAAATAGTGGTTGTTTGAATTTTTTTCGTTTACTATGTTTCGTTGGCCAAATTTTTTGGGAATGATTTTTGGCCAATAATGTGTTAGATTACCGCACAAGATACTTGAATAAAGTAGCAAACCAAATTTGACTATACCTACTATACAAAAAAAATCGATTTTTTAACGAATTTCGAAAGAAAAGTACATACTTCAGTAATGTTCAGTGGAAACTTCATAATGATCTGAGCATTACATCAATATTTATTTCGATCGGTTCGGCCAATCCGGAGAAAAAGTGTCCGCAGTTGGAAAAACCTAATTTCGAAAAAAACGCGTTTAAAGTTTCGATTACCGAAAATATCGCTTGCAAAGGAAAAAAGGCGTGCGCGGTCAAACTGCCCTAACTTCTTTTATTTTTGGAAATATTTAGACGGGATTTCTGAAGGTATAATGAATTGAAAAATGAAAAATTGATTTTTCAAAATTATAACCGGTACTACCGACTTAAGCAGAATGAACAAACAAGCATACACGTATATGGTCTATACCGATACCTTTTTTAATGTATTTCTACATTTTTCATGTAATATTGAAAGTAAAGTATAAAATTATTAATATCAGGGTAGTCCAGTCAAATGAGGGTTCAGTCATGCATTTTGGATAGTCAGGCGGATTACTTTTCCGATGTGTAGAAAGTTCAAGTAGCTTGGGTCGCAGACTTTTCCATTTGAACGTTATATTAAAACAAGCCGCGAGGTGCGACCCTTGAGGTCCACACGGTCAACTTCCCAGTAATATCTACATAAACATCAACAACATTACAACAATGAGAGGTATTCATAGCAGTAACAGGAATGAGTTAATATGAATCATATCGTCTACGGGAGGGTCCATTGATTACGTAAGGTTTTTGGTCGATGAGGACAGATTAAATATTCACGCGGATCAATCGGTGGGGTGCCTTTTTGGGCTTGAAAAATTTTGTTGGTTTTAAAAATTTAAGCAATTTTTTTAATTAAAAGACTATAAAAACTATTAAAAATCTGCTCAAATTATGCAAATATTTTAAAACTTTGATTGAATTTACAACAATTTTTTAGAATAAAAAAAATAAAGTAAAAGCATTCGTATGAACCCTCTTTAAATGGTAACTTTGAATGATTTTTTATTTTTCATTTAAATTTTTTTCATAATCAAGGAAGAAAATTTTGCCGGTTTCTCTTCAAAACCTGATAAGAATGTATACATTTTATAAACAGGTATTACTGTGCTGTGAAAATCAGGTTAAAAAATATTTTTTATGAAAAAAAAAAAATTTTTTTGCATTTTCTGCTATTAAATTAAAAAAAAGCTGAAACGAGTTTTTACAAATGTTAAAAACTTCACAAATATATTAATACACGTCAACTGACACTTTAATGATGCAAATATTATATCTGGTTAGTGAGATATAGTGAATGATAAAAATGACCTTTAAAATCATGATGACTTTTGATAATTTTTTATTTTTAATTCATTTTTTTACGTAATCATGAGAAAAAACTTTGATGGTGTTTCTACACAAATTGTTTGGAGTATATAAATTTTATAAACATTGTCTACTAAATTACGCAAATCAGGTTAAAAAAATTTTGTTTATGAAAAAAACCCTAATTTTTTGCACTTTTTTTTCTTAAATTAAAAAACGGCTCCAACGATTTTTTTTAAAATTTGATAGATTCACAAAAATATTAATACACGTCGATTGATATCTCTACCATGCAAATCGTATGTTTGCTTGGCGAGATATAACGCATGACAGAAATGACCTTCAAAGGGTCAAAACAGCAAACCCCCCTAACCGAAGTATCCCAAAAACTAATCAGCTCTTAAAATTGCAAAGACGCTTCGATTGACACCTCAACAAAGTCGATACGACTTAGAAAAAAGAGTCCACGTACACACACACATACATCTCCCTTTCTAAAAACACTTTATATATACTCTATAGACCTCGAAACGTAAAGAAATGTTGAAAATTTCAATTTCGATTTTCGAGGTGATTACAAGAACTTCCCATATACTGGGAAGTTAATAAGAAGAAACTTATACCTCTTCTTATATCTCAAGAACCCTGGTTTCCATAAAAATGTTGGATAAAGCAAATTCGTTCAGAATTTTATTTTCACGTAGCAACAATAATAAAAAGTTATACGCTAAAAAGGATGTAATGTTTTGGGTGTTATAACTTCTTTGTTTTCAATTCACAATTCGCAAAATGCATTCAAGCTAATTTTATCACAAAATGCTAACTGTATTGTTTCTAGCAATCACAGAACTCTGTCAGAAGTTTCTGCGTTCCGAAAAGGGAAAAGTCAAGTAAAAATGAATTTTTCAGGTAAATTAACTGCTCACAAGGACAAACTTGTCAATGCAAAATGATATTAAAAAAGTTGTAAGCCGCAGGAAAAAAAAACTGATCTGTTAGTCAAAATTTCTTTTTTTTCACTTTGATATGGAAATACATTTCTAATTTGCTTCAAGAATATTTTGTCACGAGTCGTTTGCAATATTGTTTTTTAGAATCAATGTGCGTGTGATTATTGCGTCTCAAAAATAAACAAGTATCGTGAAAAACATATTTTAATTCACTTAATTGAGCGTCCCAAACGCAACAATATCTTAAGCCAATGCATGAATTTTCAAAATGACTTTCTTCGATTTTTTTTGAGTATTTTTTAAATTAAAATACTGAGCTGCATTTTTTTATTGACTGGTCACTGTTTGCCGAGTATTAACTAGTAACTAAAGCTCCTGTCTACGGTTGCGTTTCATGGAAGAAAACTAAGCTTTAATACTTTCAAACGAACGAAAACAAAACATTGAATTTTTAATAGAAATCGGCAATTGGCAAACAACTTTTTAAATTATAACAAACATATTATATACAAAGACAATGTGTACCTAAACTACTAACTTTAAAGTGTAACTTAGAAAAGAAGTCAGCCCTCAAAAGGAAGCGTCTATTTTGATAACGCTACTAAAGACACTCTATAAAAATTACTAATATGAATGAAATTAGAAAAAATGTGTTATTTTTTGATTGATTTCATGCTTTTTATGCGGAAAAAAGTCAGAAAAGAGATTAGTTTTTTTTTGTAAAGAGAAATAAAAACTACAACACAAAAATCTTATTGTACATAAATTTTTGAAAACTACTGTGTAAAAGGTAACACTAACAGTAATTAGCTGTAAATTAAACAACATCACTCACTTGACGCAAACAGAGATTATTATATTATTGTTATTATACTTTTGAATAAAAATTAATATAAACTCTTCAAAATTACGAAATGTTTTAAGAATTGTGAAGATGTTCACTAGAGTGTAATTATGAAGGTTCTGAAGGTCATAAAATGCTGAAAAGGGATCAGTTCTTTTCATAGCGTTGGAAAATTTCATAGAAAAGCCAGTAAATTTAATATACAATTGAGTATGAGTATTAAGTATGTGCCAACTCTATTACGCATTGCATTAAAGAAAACAAGATGACGCCTACCGAAACCCCCTATCTAACAATAGTATCAATAAGAATTTTTCAACACATTTCCATTATCATCTTATCGGCTGGCAATTTTGCTAATTGAATCATTTTTTTTCGCCTTCCAAAACGATTGCCCTCTTGTGAATTCAATAATTTTTTGTACGAACAACTCCTGCCAACAAGAAATAGTAGTAGCAATATCAGAACCGCTGTCGCCTTCCTACTTAATTTTTTTTTTTGATTTTCCCAGGCTAGATATCATCATCAGCACCACCATATTTTACACATGTTTAGAAGCCTCCACCTCCCCTAACAAAAGGGTGATGTGTGGTATTGTTCACATTGAAGTCAAGCTCAGGCAACCTTGAATTCTCAGCTCAGTTGTTACGATTTCTGATAACAGCAAAAAATTATAAATACTTAGTAACTAAAATACAGAATAAATGTCATCGTCATGTCAGACTATTCAGATAAGGTTCAAAGCAAAGTTTGTTTATGTAATATGGTAACAACAAAGATTGTTGATTACAAGACTAGCAGCCAGACTGCATCGCGACGTTCATGATAATTTCTTATAAACAATTGAGAACGAGAAAACTTTTCGTTTGAGTGGAAAATGTGAGAACCCGGCCATTGGGACACATGTTCTTATATGAAAAGATGATATAGCTGACAATTGACAACTTCTACAGCATCTAAACGAATTTATTATGGGTCAACGAACATCGTTTCTTTAAAATCTCAGCTATTGCTTTTTGAACACAGCAATCACTACAAATGAGTTTTTAAAACTATAGACCATTGCCAGGGGGACACACTAATTTTTGCAAAAAAAGTTGTGGAATAACTCGTATAAAAATAATTGACTTATGTTCCCCCCAAAAAAGTCAGGAACATTAAAAAAATCGATATGTTTAACATTTTTTAAAAAAAATCGTTTTTTTTCTACTTTTCTCCCTCCTCACTTTGAAACGGTTCATTTTAAGTCAAAGTTGTGTGGCAATTAAAGCTGTGTAATAAAATTTTCTTTAAGATAGAATTGGTTAAAAATCTTAAAACATTCAACCCTTGCCGCAAATTTGCAATAAATATACAAAAACAGGGAGAAAATGGCCTTTTTTATTTGATTTTTTTACCACTTTAAATGCACTTAGGACTTTCATATTCCGCTTAAAAATATTTTACAATATTATAAAATAGCAAACTAATTTTCATCAAAATCGGCTCGGTAGATTGCCCAAAATAATTGTGCAATTTAAATTTATTTAAAAAAAAATCAAAAATTTTGAAATCTTGCAATTCAGAAACTTAAGCTTATAAAAGTTTGATATTTTTTCCACATATAAAACAACTCTTCACCTATCATGAACTTTACAAAATTTAAATCGGATTTTTAGGACAGCCTCAGAATTTTTTGCCAAACTTGGCAATAAACTCTAAAACAGTGCTGGGCGGCTGCGGATTCAGTTGTAGGAGCCACAGTATATAGAGGACCCAGTATGCAATCGAGGCATTCAAACACGAAATTTCCTTCCAAGAAATGGTGCCATGTGCTTGCAAAATTGAAGATTGCCAATCACTGCCAGATTAGCAGAGGATAAAGCACTTTCGCGGACTTAATCTTTCACTTCAACCCATGAGACATTTTTTCAGTCATTTTGGCATTTTCAAAATCAATTTGTCAAAAGGAAATGAAATTTGTGTCAGCAAAGACGTTTTACCAATGTAATTCAATGAACAGAAGTTTCTGGGTTTTTTTTTCACGCGTAACATTAAAAGTGCATATACGATGTCTGGCAGTACCCCGATCAGTAACTAGCTGCCATTTTGTCATAAATGACAACAAACATATGATAAATGGAGGAAAACATATGACTTTGTCCCGTAGAACCGCGGGCTGTCCTTGATAGTGTGCCTTCATATGAATGATTACCTACTGTTTCTTACTTATACTGTGGTAGGAGCCATGCTTACATCAACAGAATCCTCAGCCGCTCAGCACTGTTCTAGAGTTTATTATCGCCCTAATACTCTGTTTTTAATTTTGTAATTGTAATTTTTGCATTTGATAGGTGAAGTGCTCTTGAAAAAAATTTCAAAATTTTTGATTTTTTTTTAAATAAACTTCGATTGCACAAATATTTTGGGCAATCTACTGAACCGATTTTGATGAAATTTTGTTTGCTATTTTAAAAGATTGTAAAAAAATTTTAAGCGAAATATGTAGGTCGTAAGTGCATTCAAAGTGGTAAAAAAAATTAAATAAAAAAGGCCTTTTCTCCCTGTTTTTATATATATATATTTATTGCAAATTTACGGTAAGGGTTAAATGTTATAAGATTTTTCACCAATCCTATCTGGAAGATAATTTTATGCAACTTTTATTGTTACCCAACTTTGACCTAAAATGAGCCGTTTTAAAGTGAGGAGTGAGAGAAGTAGAAAAAAAACGATTTTTTTTTAATTTTTAAAACATTTCGATTTTTTTTGATGTTCCCTTTTTTGAGAGGGAGCATAAGTCAATTATTGTTATACGAGTTAGCAACTTTTCCCGCAAAAATCAGGGTGCCCCTTCTCAACGGCCAAATGTAGTCGTTTTTTTACAGATCCGCCCTGGTCTACTAGTAAACTCTTCAAAACTGATGTTTGCTAGTTTCGTGAACATTCACATTTTCATCTATTTGCTTTAATTTTTAAAATATACGTTCTGCAGTCCTTATAGTTGAGGTGTTTAGTATCAAAGCAAACTTGAACCATTTTCAAAATTTTGAAGGGAGCGTGACAGACTTCTCACAGTCAGGCATTTTAATTTACGTGAATGGGTTAGGGGTTGTTTGTATATATTTTATCTCACGATGGCTTTGGTATGATATTTTGATGGCTGACAGGATAGAAAATGAACTTATTATTCTAAAAAAAAAGTGGAAAAAATTGGAATTAGCTAGTTTTTATACATCACCTCAAACTTTCAATCACCTTCTCAATTCGGCAATACACACTAGCTTATCTAATCGTCGAATCAGCAATAACTATTGAAATTCAAATCAATTCAGACGTATGTACAAGTACACTCGAATATCTATAGCTTGGCATCCTGAATCGTATCAAATTACAACACACGCCACGGACATCCTCACCCCTAACAAAGCATTCGGAACATTTCATATGTTCTGCATTAAAAAAATTCGATATGTTAAACTTAAACAATAGCAACAATAATGCATGTATCACAAGTGTCGCGTAACATGTCGCACACAGGTGATATTCAATCGAGCGAAAGGTATTCATGAAATCACAGGTGAGTGCCTTTGGCGGGATCCGAATGCGAAGGGATGGAAATGATTGGCTAATACTTGACCAGACGTCGATATGACCTGGCAACACGTGCGCGTCTAATTTATCTATAGTGAACTCGATACACCCTGGATACCTAAAATATTATTAGATAGTTAGTTTGGTAGGGTAAATCTGGGGTGTCTCGTATAAACAATTTACCATCTGAGAACTACTTTTGTAAAAGTTAACAGGCTTTGAGAGATCCATTGAAAAACTCGCTTTCTCTTTGGCTGGTCATGCGTAAGATCGATCGTGATGAGACTGTAATTGCTTCAACCACAACATCAAAACTCCTTAAATTTTGATCATGTTTTTCATTCAGTTCAGACAAACTTAATATCATTTTGGTAGTTAAGAGAAACTTCACATCTGAAAATTACAAAGTCATTAGGATTTTAGCTTTTGCATTTGTCTATTTCCCAGATATTGAAGTCAAAATACCTTCTTTCCTTCAAAGTTGAATACGCAGCCTCTCTTTGTTATTTGGTTAGCAATCTTTGCAGAATCATCCTTTCGGATTTCAGATTTATTTACGATCGAGAGTATATTTTGCTTGCCTAGAACCTTTATTCTAAAGAGATATACCTTGAATAAAATGAGCACATAAACGATTTTGTTCCAAGAACACATACCATACAGCAAACCAACATTTAAATGCAACTTTTTGTACAGTACACCCGTACAAACAGTTTTCGAAATTTAGAAAACTAGTATGCCATTCAGTTTTGCTTGGTGGTATTACCCCTAAATTAGCACTGAACATTCAAAATAATCAAGAATGATCGGTAGGAATTATCTATTACTACCACTATTTTTTTCCTCGCTAATTTTTTTGAAAATCAGAAAAATTTCAGAAAAAAACAAAAAGCTGCTACAAGTGAAAATTCAAGGTTTCAAAAATAAATTTTTAATTATTTTAATGTATTAAAGTTTTGCACATTATAAAGCTAAAAATATGATTATCAGTTTTCAAACGAAATTGAACTAAAATCAATGCAAAAAAAATCATCGAAATTTTGATATTCTCCAAAAATTACATCTCATTTAATGGAACGTTGCATGCCTTTCAGAAGATGTATTCTATAATCGTTTATTTTCCTTTTTCTGATTTTCAAGAAAGATGGCCGAGTTTTTTGTGGCATGGATTGAATTTTGTATGGTTTTATTTCTACAACAAAAATAAGACAGTTCTATATATTTTTTGAAATGATCCGAAATTTTCGTGAAATTCTTGGATTCTATATAAGTTACGAAAAGCATGTAAATATCCAAACGATAAACTTAAAGGAAATTTTATGCGGTGAAAATGATTTAAAATACTTTCATGGAGACGATTCGATTCGACAACAAAAAAGGTGTGAAAATTCATTTGTCGTGATTAAAAAAAACATAAACGAAATCTTATTACAAAACAGGTTTTTTGCAACGGCAAATATTTCATTCATTTTTCATCGATCTTTTATCATTCTATATGAATTGAAAATTCAACAAGCCGCGAGGTGCGACCCTTGAGGTCCACACGGTCAACTTCCCAGTAATATCTACATAAACATCAACAACATTACAACAATGAAAGGTATTCATAGCAGTAACAGAAATGAGTTAATATGAATCATATCGTCTACGGGAGGGTCCATTGGTTACGTAAGGTTTTTGGTCGATGAGGACAGATTGAATATTCACGCGGATCAATCGGTGAGGTGCGTTTTTGGTATTGAAAATTTTTGTTGGTTTTAATAATTTAAGCATTTTTTTAAATAAAAGACTATAAAAACTATTTAAAATCTGCTCAAATTATGCAAATATTTTAAAACTTTGATTGAATTTACAACATTTTTTTAGAATAAAAAAAAATAAAGTAAAAGTATTCGTATGAACCCTCTTTAAATGGTAACTTTGAATGATTTTTTATTTTTCATTTAGTTTTTTTTATCATCAAGGAAGAAAATTTTGCCGGTTTCTCTTTAAAACCTGATAAGAATGTATACATTTTATAAACAGGTATTACTGTGCTGTGAAAATCAGGTTAAAAAATATTTTTTATGAAAAAAACTATAATTTTTTGCATTTTCTTCTATTAAATTAAAAAAAAAGCTGAAACGAGTTTTTATAATGTTAAAAACTTCACACAAATATTAATACACGTCAACTGACACCTAAATGATGCAAATATTATATCTGGTTAGTGAGATATAGTGAATGATAAAAATGACCTTGAAAATCATGATGACTTTTAATGATTTTTTATTTTTAATTTAATTTTTTACGTAATCATGAGAAAAAGTTTGGATGTTGTTTCTCCAAAAATTGTTTAGAGTATATAAATTTTATAAACATTGTCTACTAAATTACGCAAATCAGGTTAAAAATTTATTGTTTATGAAAAAAACCCTAAATTTTTGCACTTTTTTTTCTTAAATTAAAAAACGGCTCCAACGATTTTTTTTTTAAATTTGATACATTAACACGAATGCTAATATGCGTCGATTGACACCTCTATCATGCAAATCGTATGTTTGGTTGGCAAGATATAACGCATGACAGAAATGACCTTCAAAGGGTCAAAACAGCAAACCCCCCCGAACGAAATATCCCAAAAACTAATCAGCTCTTAAGATTGCAAAGACGCTTCGATTGACACCTCAACGAAGTCGATACAACTTTGTTTACGTGAGTTATGCTCGTAGAAAAAAGTGTCCACGAACGTACGTACGTACGTACGTACGTACACACACACACACACACACACACATACATCTCCCTTTCTAAAAACACTTTATATATACTCTATAGACCTCAAAACGTAAAGAAATGTTGAAAATTTTAATTTCGATTTTCGAGGCGATTACAAGAACTTCCCATATACTGGGAAGTTAAAAATACTTAAGTATGAGAGAACTAGAGTTCTATGATTTATGGCATAAAAAAATTGCTTATCAAACATTGGCTACTTTAAGTCGTTTTCTTCATACTGTTTTGAAATGTTCAAAGTTGAGTTTAATATGAATCTTGTTTTATCTATTTCTTATGAATTCAACTTCACTTTTAATAGCTTTTTATTTGGCTAGATTAAATTGTTTACACTTTGCTGCAATTCCAAAGAAAAGTTCAAAATAGTTTTTATACCCTATGGAATCTTAAACAGATCTACGGTTTAGCAGTGATTGAGATACTGCGTTACTGATTACAGTGTTAGCTAGTATTCCATTAAATTATTAACATAAAAAACTGGAGACAGAAAAGTCGATTTCTCGGTTAAATGTGTTTTGTCAAAATTCTTGCACGTACAAATTTCAAAACTTTCAACAATAATCACTATGAAAAATCTTCCAACAATTGCGTTAAGTTTCGATTAAAAAAATTTCAAACACATTGAACGAATTTCACTGCGGAATTCTATAGCAGAGTTCCAAAAAATACGAAAACAGATTTTTTTTGCAAATAAATAACAACAAATAATTTCCCAAAAACTTTCAGCTTTTAGAAAAGGAGAGAATCTTTCTAATAAAACCAACATTAGATTTTTCCCACCCAAAAAAAACTTTATTGCGAGTAATTTTGAGATAAGCACTGGACTATCTATTAGTTTCAATTATTTTTCTGCGAGTTCAAATCAAAATTAATAATATTCGTCATGACATTTCCCCGTGAAATTATTCAAAATATTTCCAAAAACAAAATTTTTCAAACTTATCACAGAGGCACTTGACTTAGCGTTGAGCATTCTTTAAAAATCATTTTGGAAAAAATTTGCGAACCAATATTTTCGAAAATGTCGAAGATAAATGTTGCGATTGTGCACAAAAATTGTTTGATGAAATATTTTTTTTAAATTTAAATTTTCGTTAAATATATACAGAGAAATATTTTGAGATGTAAGCAATATCGATTTGTTTTTTGCAATAATTGCTGTGAAGAAATCAAATCATACAAATTTTTAAAAAATATTGTATCGAAAATATTCGAGGGGGGAGACTTACGAAAACGTCTACAGGATTTTTCAAATTCAATTAGAGAATCCTTTGTTGAGGAAGCCTGTTTGTCTTTTTCAATCAAATGAATATTATATACGTGATCAGTTGAATTGATCTACTAAGCAGCATGCATTTAACTGAAGATCTGGCTACCAAACCCACTCAGTATTACTTAAGCCACTGGTTATCGAAATTATTATTAATATGGTTTTTTATCACCTTTAAATTAACATAAATTTTACATGTTTGAGTGGCGTGACTAACTAAGAAATATAATGGATAAATGTGGAATGGAATTCTTCTCTCGAAAAGCCAAATCAAACCTTGATTAGAGGAAATAAGTGACGTTTTAATAATTTTTTGGTAACTTCAGCACTTAAAGTTTCGGGGTTTTGGGAATGAACTTTTTAGCACACCACTTTCCCTTAAATCTAACATTCGAATATTCCCTGGAAATGCCACACCTTGATTTGATCCGATTACTTCACATATCCATCTATTGCCCATTTCTATTGACCCTTGAGTGTGCCTCCTTCCACATTTTCCGCAACTGCAGCACAATTAGCATGAAACTCACATCAACACATGCCGAGGGAAAATGGAAATTGCTGCGGTGTCACGTGTGCAACTAATGCAACTATGTACTATTGTTTATTGCCAGATAAATAATTTAAGACAAGACATTTTTGATGATTACTTCACTTACTTATTTGTGTTTAACCCTGCTCGTTTTTTCGTGTCATTGTCTGGCGTGGCAATAAGACCGGACGCAACACACAAAATGTTTGTAAGCAAGAATGTTCTGAACATGAGACGACAACGTAAATAGTATACAATTTGCATAAATTTCATGCAAATGTTGTACACCTAATGGGGTTTGAATTATGACGAAATTGAGTCGCACAATCAACAGGGGAATCCCGTATTATCACATTACTCGCATTACCGGTAGGATGTGTTGCGGTTACGGGTGGAATGTTACATGCGGAAGTTGGTACGTTCTTCAAACAGGATTGTGTGTTGAGTTTGTTCGCCGGGTCGAGTAATTAGATTCATTTGACGCACGGATTGCTCATTAGCATATGAAAGGGGAGATTGGAAAAAGCATGGTAAATTGGCAAATATTCCGGAATGATGGGTTGTAAACATGTTTACATATTCGTTAACACGTTAATCATACTTGTGAGAAGAAGGATCTTAGAAAAGATAAATCAAAAACAATTTGAAAATTTACTAACCAAAAATCTACATTTGTTTCGAAAAATTTGTTCTTTGATGTACAGTCTGTTACATAAGAGCGCGGTCACTGTTAAATTATAACAACAATAGATTTTTTACAAATTCGCACATTTATTGTTTAATTGGTCGTCAATACTCAATGCAAATACCTTAGTGGCAAGTCCAATCTTTTCCAGCATCAATTATGACCTGATACCGTCGGCGCATGCTTTCCACGAGGTATTCGGCATATACTTTTGAAAAAGACTTCCAAATTTCCAGAATTTGTCGAGAAAATTGATCTATATTACATGGCTTGCATTTGCGAAGTTGCATTTTTATTAGAGCCCACACATTTTCTATTGGATTTGCATCCGGTGACTGAGATGGGCAATCTAAAGTGACAACCTCATTTTGCCCTCCACTCGATATACGCTCGACTCCGATGTTTTGGGTCGTTGTCCTCTTGAAGAATCGAGCTCTCATTTTTTCTGATGAACCATTGATTAATGTCAACAAAGCATTTTGATAGATTTCGTTCATTTTTCGGCATTCAAATTGTCTGTAAATAAGAACAAAGCTCCGAAACCCTTTTTTGAGAAGCACCCCCAAACATGGACCTTGACGGGGTGTTTAACAGTCCGTTGGAGCAATCTACTAGTGGAGGTTGTCCAGGCGTGTTTGATGCTCGGAAATGGCCAAAAGCAAGATTCATCAGAAAAGATGCACCAATCACGGTCCCAGTTTTCCTTCGCCCATGCCACACGTGTTTTTCAGTCAACATTGGCTTTTCCAAAGTACTCCGATATTTCACTTTACTTGCAAGCAAATGCCTACAAATCGTTCCGTGTAATGTGACGAAACCTTTTGCTTTCAATTTTACAGCACCTTCACGTAGAGTCAAAATTGGATCTTCCAAGAACACTGCGAGGATCTTTTTTTCGTCTTTTTTTGTCACTTTGCTTGCACTCTCGCGATTAGGAAAATCATCGACATTACCGACATTTTTAACTTCCCAGTATATGGGAAGTTCTTGTAATCGCCTCGAAAATCGAATTTGAAATTTTCAACATTTCTTTACGTTTTGTGTATATATAAAGTGTTATAAAGTGTTTTTAGAAAGGCAGATGTATATGTGTGTGTGTGTGTGTACGTACGTACGTTCGTGGACACTTTTTTCTACGAGCATAACTCACGTAAACAAAGTTCGATCGTCTTCGTTGAGGTGTCAATCGAAGCGACTTTGCAATTTTAAGAGCTGATTAGTTTTTGGGATACTTCGGTCGGGGGGGTTTGCTGTTTTGACCCTTTGAAGGTCATTTCTGTCATGCGTTATATCTTGCCAACCAAACATACGATTTGCATGATAGAGGTGTCAATCGACGCATATTAGCATTCGTGTTAATGTATCAAATTTTAAAAAAAAATCGTTGGAGCCGTTTTTTAATTTAAGAAAAAAAAGTGCAAAAAATTAGGGTTTTTTTCATAAACAATAAATTTTTAACCTGATTTGCGTAATTTAGTAGACAATGTTTATAAAATTTATATACTCTAAACAATTTTTGGAGAAACAACATCCAAACTTTTTCTCATGATTACGTAAAAAATTAAATTAAAAATAAAAAATCATTAAAAGTCATCATGATTTTCAAGGTCATTTTTATCATTCACTATATCTCACTAACCAGATATAATATTTGCATCATTAAGGTGTCAGTTGACGTGTATTAACATCTTTGTGAAGTTTTTAACATTATAAAAACTCGTTTCAGCCTTTTTTAATTTAATAGAAGAAAATGCAAAAAATTATAGTTTTTTTCATAAAAAATATTTTTTAACCTGATTTGCACAGCACAGTAATACCTGTTTATAAAATGTAAACATTCTTATCAAGTTTTGAAGAGAAACCGGCAAAATTTTCTTTCTTGATTATGAAAAAACTAAATGAAAAATAAAAAAATCATTCAAAGTTACCATTTAAAGAGGGTTCATACGAATGCTTTTCCTTAATTTTTTTTATTCTAAAAAATTGTTGTAAATTCAATCAAAGTTTTAAAATATTTGCATAATTTGAGCAGATTTTTAATAGTTTTTATAGTCTTTTAATGAAAAAAAAATGCTTAAATTTTTAAAACCAACAAAAATTTTCAAGGCCAAAAAGCACCCCACCGATTGATCCGCGTGAATATTGAATCTGTCCTCATCGACCAAAAACCTTACGTAATCAATGGACCCTCCCGTAGACGATATGATTCATATTAACTCATTCCTGTTACTGCTTGGAATACCTCTCATTGTTGTAATGTTGTTGATGTTTATGTAGATATTACTGGGAAGTTGACCGTGTGGACCTCAAGGGTCGCACCTCGCGGCTTGTTTTATAGCGATTCACCCATTTGCTTACGAACTGCTTCGACTTCGCCATGTATTTCGCAGTAGCTGCTTGCGTTAATTTAGGTCCTTTTTCATGCGAAAATAAAAAATTACTACGAAGCGCGAGACGTTAGTAGCACTCATTTCTTAAAAACATTCGAAAAACGACTGAATTCGACTAACAGCTGATTTCTTTCATAAAGCACGGAGGACTGAAGTGCCTTCTATGTCATAGAAAAGATCGCTAAGATCTTTTTCTACATGTAACAGTGACGTAATAGACTGTACCTATGTATGTTTTGAAATTTCATCGAAAAACTTCTACGCAAATGATGTGAGAATAAACTCTTTTGCATCCATTTTCTTTAAGCCTTTGAGTTTTATCCCGCTTAATTATAATTTTTTTGATTAGTCACTATAGTAGAATATAATTGATAGATATAGCTTCATACATAAAAAAGTAACACGACTCTAAGGAATTGAAATGCTTGTTTTTAGTAAAACAAAAAAGGTTCGTCAATGAATAAAATATGCTTGGATTACGAGAAAAATGTATTTTAAGGGATACGTAGATAATTTTATGAAAGAATATTAAAAAATTGCACAATTGTTGATTAAAATATAGTCACCCTTGGAGAAATCTTCTCCGCGTGATGCATTGAATATTTTCATAGTGTTTCATCTGACAAAAATAACCTTACAATTTATTAGTTTTTATGAATCATTGGGCCAAGCCGTTTTCCAAAATACTGATTTTTAACAAAATAGCAGTACCATAATCGATTTTCTCCGTCATTTTATTTTACATAAATCCTTGTAAAGTAGTGATTTTTCAAATTTAAAAAAAAAAACGGCTACGGACAAACTCAAACTGGGTGAACAAATATTACGGAAAAATAGCTGAAATACACTGAAAATTGAATTTTACACGTAATTCGATTTAAAATAAGGCGGAAAATAGTATCACACCAAATTTATCACTTCAATTTCAATTTTTACTGAAAATATATTAAATCAATTTTCCGTCTGAATTTTAGTACATTTCCAGTCCATTTTCAGTTTAATTTATTTCGCACATTTAAAAAAAATAGAAAGCATTAAAGTGTTAAGTGTGTTTTAAGATATTTTGAATTTAATAAATTAGAGATGAGTTTTATGTGTGTGTTATTTGAATTTTTTTGGGTTTTTGGACGCAAACAAAAAAAGCTAGCTTTTCCCTTGGTTTTTCAGTTCTGATGACTTTTCAATGTCATGCTAAAATGGAAGCGACTAACATAGAAATGGTTATTACCATAAATTCTACAAAAGTAACAACCTCATAATCTTATTGAATATACAGAAAAAACTACTGCGTATATATAATCAACGAAATTTTAAAAAGGCTACAATTATGAGCTCTGAAACATGAACTGGCCATCCTAGATTGACTAAATTGTTCAATATCTGAAGATGATCCAGGTTAAGGGAATGTCAACCCTGCTGTATCAGAAATTAGAATTATTTGAAAATGACTGAAGTTCAATTCTACGCTCGAATTTCAAGAGAGAAGTCGTTAATCCAACCTCAAAATATGAATGAAAAATTACCAAAAAAGTTACTTCATAGAGTCAAGTTGAATTTTGGTTTTCAACGAAGTTTGTTATACGCAAACCACTGAGATAAATGTATTTAAGACTATTTTCGTTCCTTTCGTTTAATATGGAAAAAGATGTGTTGTGGGATCGTCTTATCTTTGCTAACTATCAGTTTTGTTTTCAGTGCAATAAATAAGGGACAGTATTGCGATATCCTTCAAAACCAACATGATTTTGTTTGATGCTATTATAAACGCAAACTCTTTCTCACAACCTGCTGACAAGATTTGGGTGGCTATCAACCGAACGAGGGTTGCAGGCCACCTAAATTTTCAAGACTCAAAACTGCTTAGAGCAAACCATGGGCAACTGAAAGATGCGGCATAAATTAATCTTGTTATTCTGATTTATAGGTCCGTCAAAATTTAAAACCGTTTGAATTTTCTCTGTCTGTTTTCTTCTAGCTTATTCCAGCTTCACACGCCCTGGTAAGGTCATTGCTATCAAAGCTGCTGTTGTAAAAATGTCCACTGCAATTCCAAATGCGATAGTTATAACCTCCTGCTTATCAGCAACATATTGTTAAGTCCCTCCAGTTGGCGCCAGCCATTGTCAAGGCACCGAGCAACATTAATTCCAAGTTCCTGAAGACCACACTTTCCTCACCTGCATCCCATTTATATGTGTTTCCCACTTGACTACTCGTTATGCAACTGCAACAAACCCAGCTTGTTCAGAACTTGGGAGAAGAGATGCAATAGAAAAAATGTTACATTTATGACTGCTTTTCTAATTAACATTCTTGAGGTGCTGTAAATTCTAAGAAGCGTCTAAGCAAAACAAATCCATAGCTAAACAGTGTCAGTCCGAGCTTAAAAGAAGATACAAGTATCTTGAAGAGGGCTTTTCGAGATGATGAGATTGGTTGGGTGGTTCTTAATAGAATTAGCCCATGGTTTTTTTTGGTGTTTGCTCTAGATGTTAGCATATGCTGGTCTGAAGAGCGTTCCAGCACGAACGGAAGTCATCCGAAAGAGATTACGTCCGTACGATGCGCGTAATACACGACCAGGTATTCGCTCCTGTTTTTCTAGTGTAAAATTCAAAATACAGCTACTTAGCGATGTTTACCAAATACTTACCAAGTAATGCACTGTGACGGAAAATGCACTTTGCTATTACATATACAGAATCTGAACTTTGAATGCACAACGGGGCAAGATTTTTATTATTATTAAAATCGGTGGTGAACAATGAAGCAGGCATGCAGTCTTGAGCAATGCTGTTTGAATAAATGTAATTCTTATTGAAATATGGCAGCTGGAGGGTAAATAGCTAAGCTTTAGTTGAAAGGAAACAAAATTTATTAAGTAATACATTCCATGTTGTGGCAGTAGGGTTTGCTTTTCTCTATGAATGGAATGAATTATTTAATCTCGTAATAATTTAAGAAAAGAGTTTGGATCAAAGATAAATTATCAACAGCTAGCTACATACTCGTTTACATTGGATCAAGGCATTCTTAAGCCGTAGATTTTGCTAGCGAAGCACTCTTGGAAGAACACACTAGCAAAATAGTACGCGGAACAATTTTTTTGATAAATTCATTTAAGATTTCTTTTTTAACTTCCCAGTTCCCTATGTGAAGTTATTGTAACGGGGTCGATTTTGCGAATCCCAAATTTTGACATATCTCCACGTTTTAAGGTCTCTAGAATCCAAATCCATTGTTTTTAGAGAGATGTCTGTGAGTGTGTATGTACGTATGTGCGGATGTGCGTATGTGCGGATGTGCGTATGTACGTATGTGCGTTCGGAATAATTTTTCGTGTCGATTATCTCGAGAACCAAAGATTGGATTGACGTGGGACGTTTTAAACGACGCGTAATTACGCAACTTAGAACTGAATGACTTTTCAGCAAAATCGGTTAAGCCGTTTGTTATTTAGGATGAAAAAACTGAAAAAACGACTAAAAATTGCTTATTTTTAAACTGTTGATACGCACTATTAATTCGTGCAGATACCAAATACCTTCATAGTAATGTTGTTATTATTGTGCGTTGTAGCAAAATTGTGATCAAATTTGTAAAATATGTTATTTCAAAAAAAAGATTAATTTATAAAATTCCAAACTTACATTATCAGGTTTGGGTGATATTTGGATATTTGGATTTGTTATAAATAATTTAATATTGTTAATAACAATCAATTAATATTAGTTATAATTTGATATTGTATATATGAAGTCAATTATAATTATTCAGTAACGGTCAAACATTCTTAATAACGAATGATTATTTTAAACAGTAATTAAATACCCTGAATAATAATTGTGGATTTCGAGGCCGAGATGGAGCACGAGGTTGAGGACGAGGTGGACAAAGTTGCCGACGCTTTGGTAGAGGATGACCAGGTGGTGAAGACGTCTTCCTCTACCAAAGCTTTTATGGTTAGATAAAAAATTGATAAAAATAATAAAAGTAATTATATTAATTTAGAATAATAATGTTTAATAATAGTAATTATTAATAAAAGTAATTAATAATAAAAGAAAATTATAGCATTTTATTCACCTCACTGGGAAGTTAGTCGTGTGGGCCTCAAGGGTCGCACTTAGACCACATTTTTCATCATTAAATTCAGAGTTTTGGTGATGAAATACATTTTCTAAAATATTCAACTTTAATATGATTCTCAATTCGATCGAAAATTGCAATGAAACAAAATAAAAGATTAATAAAAATCTTGGAAATCGCTGCTAATTGGTAATGGAAAACTGCCAGGGTGTTATAGAAATTATAGTTTCAAATCATTCGGGCATTTAGAAATGCCCAGGAATAATTTTGTTTTTGTTTCAATGCTTTACCAAACTCTGACCAATACAAATCATATCATCGAAAAGCTGATGATTAAATACTTAGCAAAAACTACAATTGAGCACTTGTTGATGGTTTTTTAAAAGAAATATTGGCTTTAAAACCACAACGAAATGATAGGAACTATATTTAATCATATTTTAGTAACTCCTGCCAGTAGCATGTCAGAGTTTTCAAGCATCTTGAATTGATGGTGTTTTGCTTCACATTTTATTGCATTTTTCTCAACAAGAGGTATAAGAAAGTGCTCTTTTTGGTCTTCTACGAGATCTTATTGATTTTATAGAAAAGCGTAGCAATAATTGGCAAGAAGTCTATAAAAACAACGAAGCCAAATACAAAGATTCATCAGTACTTTTTATAGGTTCATTTCAGGAATATGATAATGCATCTTCCAATTATATTAGACTCTAAATCAAATGAAAGAATGTAATCCCCAAATGAAACAATATTTCCACAAAGGAATGAGACCTTTTCTTAATTGTAAAATCCTTTCCTCAAACGTGCCTAACATTTTTTTATCCATAAGTTTGCCTTATATTAATAGATGTACTGGTTTCCACTATTGCCTCAATAGCTTTTAGAGAATAATTGGTGATGTTTTTATACGTGGCGTAGATATTCTATTTAGTGGTAATGACTCCGATTCGGTTAACTTACAAAATTTTGCTAATATCTACATAAAAACCAATTTTGCTGGACGCTTCCAGTACGATGTCAACTTCTTCATGCATCTTTAAATAAAGACTCTTGTGAACCTCACTAACCCTATCGGCAACCAACAATTATTTCAGATTTTAAATAAGCCCTACAAATTATTTAAGTTCCATCTACCAAACTTTCTAATGTCTATTTATTCTGTTCCAGGCGGGACTTAGTTTGCCTTTAAAAATGTTTATTTTATTTCGGAAAATGTTCAACTCATTTTGAAGAGAGTTTTTCAATTAAAGTCATTTTTTAATTCATTTGTGATAAGGATTTTACTTTTGCGCAAAAGGTATATCATATTTTCGACAAAAATGTAGTTTCATCATTCTTTAAGAAAAAATGATCCATCTTGAACCAACAATAGATATCCAGGTGTTCAGACTAGAACCATGCATTTTTATTATTTTTCTGGTTGATTTTTTCACAGTCGTATCTTAAAAATCCGAGCTAGAACACTGAAGGATCTTAGTTTTCCACTAAATTGTTATGATATGGAAACGATTCCTGATGTGTACTTAATTTGTTTTTTTGTCTTACCCCTTAAAATATCTTAGCTGTCATCTTCCCTAATATGACGGGAATTTGCAGATGGTACCATTGGTAGCAGTAATAATTTGGCTTGGTTAGGTGAACGACATATTTTCAAGCTTCTTCTGCAGTCAAATTTTTTAATAAAAGTGAAACTGAAAATTCCACATATACATAATATAGAAATGATTTAATCATTACTTGAATTTATTATTTGAAGAAGAAAATTCAATTTTTTCCTACTTTTTTTCATTTTTAATTTTAAAACAATTCATTTTAGAGCAAAATCGTTTGGAAATAAAAGTTGCGTAGTTAAATTTCTATATAATATGATTGGTTAAAAAATTTAAAAAAATTTACCCTTGCCGCAAAATAGCAATAATTATAAAAAAAGAAAAAAGGCTTTTTTATTTAATTGTTTTTAGCACTTAGAATGTAAATTCATAATTGATCTAGAATTTTTTTTGAAACAGCACACACATTTTCATCAAAATGGATTCGATAGATTTCGCATAATAATTTTGTAATCTAAATTTATTTAAAAAAATTCAAAATTTTTGAAATCGTGCAAGTCAGAAACTAAAGCATATAGAAGTACATATTTTTCACATATAAAAGAACACTTCAGCTATCAAATGCACATTTTAAAATATAAATCGAATTATTAGGGTGGCCTCAGGAATTTTCGCTGGACTTGGTAATAAACTCGAAAACAGTGCTGGGCGGCTTCGGATTCAGTATGATTTAACAATGCTTCCACCGACTGAATCCGCAGCCGCCCAGCAAGGGCGAAGAGTAATTTTTTTTTGAAAATTTTAAACCAATCATATCTTATAGAAAATTTAAAAACGCAACGTTTACTCTCTCACAACTTTACTCTGAAATGAATCGTTTTAAAGTTAGCAGTGAGGAAATTAAGAAAAAATCGAATATTTTTGTAATTTTTAAACATTTCGATTTCTTTTTTGCGAGAAGATAGGTAAATTATTGTTTTACAAGTTATTCAACAACTTTTACTGCCAAAATCAGTGTGCTCCTTCTCAACAGCCAAATGTAGTCGTTTTTTACAGATCCGCCCTGGTCTAAAGGTGCTTCAACATCAATGAGAAGCATCTCAGCTTTTTGAACGATAAAAATTACTCGCCCCACATCTTAAAAGGAGAAATTGCCTACTACTAGTGACATTTTTGGTCGAAAGCAAATTGAGAAACATCCTAAAAATTCTACTTTACAATCATGGTAACCAGTATTGTATTCGAACCAGAGTTCACTATATTCAAGTCTATATATTTTGGTCACTCAGAACTTTTTTAAATTTACCATCATTTAAGTAGAATCAATATACTTCTTAAATTCATGAGAACAAAATCAAATCAAAACAGTAAAAATTAAAGTGAACAGTTATTCTTTTTATAAATCTGATGGAAAGCCATAAAATGTGATAATTGGATGTTAATTATTAACTAAATTATGTAATGCACAAATGTCTCGGCAATTTTCTTTAAGAAAATTTGAACGCCATTAGATACCTGAGAATGAATTAAATTTTCAAAATAGCTAAATGAAATGATAATTTCGTCAATGCTTGAAAAAATTAAATCATTTTTCGTTCACTTCATGAAAAAATGATTAACGATGGATAATTTTGAAATATTATCATTTAAGTTCCACTAAAAATATTGATGGAAGGGACATCAAAGTGATGTGACTCATTGTGTTGTAAAAGTGATATGAAGCTAGTGTGATTAATTAATTAGTTGCTTAAATGTATGGATGTAAAGAAAGACCAAAGATTCGCACCTTGAGGATCCCTATTAGATTATATAAATTGGTAATCTTAGAAAAAGCAAGAACAATCCTGAACATTTTTCGCATACTCGACGATCGATTCAATTCTTTTTCATCGATAACAATGAAGCTTATTCAAAAATAAGTGATTCTCAAATGTATTGAAATTAATTGAATTTTCTAAAACAATTTTAATTGAAAATAAACAAAATCTAAGTGACCTAGTCTAGTCGATTCCTTCTTTCGTCGCAATAATTGCAAATTCTCAACCGTAGTTTACCGATTGGAAGTACGCATTCTTCGCGTGTTTGGATTTCGCCACTTACTATTTGCACTCTATTATAGTAGTCATTGTTGTGGCATTTTCCACCATTAATTCTGATGCAATCCGCAATTGATTGTGCTCTAGAGCTTTGTTGCAGGTAATCACGCCGCCACCACTACCACATTTCCACCATAATCCGAGTCAAAATGCATTCGAAAAGATATCATATCTCACCTGTGAGCACCTGTGAATATTGGCATGGGATGTAGGTGAGGATTATGTGACACTTATCACTTATATCCGGCACTATTGACACTTTTCAATAGCTGTAAGAGACGGAGTGATGAAATAGTTACCATGTCGATAATATGCTTCCGGTATCAGGCAGCCAAGTGCTTCTCTACATATTCTGAATAAAATGCAAATCATGAATCGACGGTGCTTCGATTGCAGTTCTAATCAGCAAAATTATGATTACAGAAAGGTTGAAATTTGAATATGGTCTTCCATGATTGCAGAGAGTCTCAGAATTGGAAATAAATCGTACGAAGAAGCAAGACTTTATTTTCTGCCACACTTTTTATGTAACCGAAAATTAGCACGCATTCGAAAATAGTTTTTTTATAAATTCAATAAATGAACCTACTTTAATTTCAAACCATTATATTTTCAAGAGATTTATATCAAACTATAAAATGAAATGAGTGAAACATCGAAAAGATTACGTGAGTTTTTCAATAATGCCGACGACATAACAAACTGTTTGGAAAAATTTAAAAAAAGTGGATCTGGTTTATACAAGCTATATATATACCAGGTCAACCTTGTTACGGCTGCACATAAAACGCTTTTAACTATCTTATCTATTATTGCATAATCAAAGGACTATTTCACACAACGAACTTCAAATTCAGAAAATTTATCTGTAGAGCATATATTCTCTTCACAAGAACACATTTCTTCTAATGTTCCTGACAATTTCCCAAATCAATTTTTCTACAATTTTTGTTTCTCTGAAAATGCCTCAAAACTGTGCCAAGCTGCCCGATAAAAATATGAGTTGTCTCTTTCCCACTCAGGCGGTACATGCTGGCTTACGGCAATTGCATGATATTGCGGAATATCTGATCATGGTATATGAATCGGGAGTACGCAGATCGAAGAGGTGGGCTGCGATTGCGATTAAAAAAGGGATATGTAGTCGAACTCCCGATAGGTGCGGATGTATGTGCACGTTAAATCTGAAGTGATTTTTAATATAATCCTTATGTTAAAATGAATTTTGAAGTTCGTTCAATAACACGTCAATCCTGTGAAAAATTGGCGAGAAAATTCAAACCAAAAAATCGGGAAAATATGCTAAAAAACTGAAATTTCCATTTTGGGAAGATCCGCTTATAATAGGCATGAACAATTCTATTTGTGTACGCATTGTAACTATGCTTGCAAAAAAGATCTTTTCAGGTGGACGTTAGTTTCTTTTAATCAGAAAGAAACTCGTATGAAAAAGACTCAGATTTGTATTCATATGCGAAATGGTTAACAAAAAACCTGTTATCGTCGAAGCGTACCAAATGTGGTCCGATTCACTAGTGCGAATAAAAAAGAATGGTTACATATCAAAAAATGAGACCGCAAGTAAAAACCTAATTGCCAAAAATATTGTGAAATAAAAAAATATTCAAAATGTGAAATGGAATAATTAATGATTTTGATCTTCTCGGCGGTGTGCTAACATGATTTGTTTTATCCTACACACACGACTCGTTGAGCTAGTCAGGATGGAAAATTGCACATGGAATCACCACTATGCGATCAACGTTTTGCGGCATTTTCCGCGAAATGCCCCTCTACGTGGTGTTTCGGTCGGATGGCACTCGACTTGGTGAGGCCTTGGACTGGTTTTCGAGTTGAGGCACCAAATGTAGTGCACATACTAAATTCAATAAATTCAAATCGTTAACAAATATTAAAGCCCAATATTTGTGCCTAATTAAAACACTTTCAGGACACTTTTACAATTTAGATTCATCGATCAATTCTAACAAATCCCAGCATGGATAATACATTTGCACGATGTTCCTAAGACGTAATTAGCCACTTTAAGACTAACAAAAAAATTGCATTAACATTTGATGCATATTCGATAGCTGCAATGCTGTTTCAACTAAGAATAGTAAACATGACTGTTGATCCTTTGCTGACGTCGATCATAGAAATATTTAATGTAAAAGTATGAGATAGTATTTCGTGAATATTAATGCTGCTATATTTGTGATTCGTTTGAATCTCATTATTTTAATATAATATTTTATTTGGATTTGGGTTAAAAATAATGTGGCTAAAAACCTTCACACTTTTTTCAATAATTAAGGCTTTGTGAGTAACGGAACTTGTTGCAAAATGTTATCTTGAGATTTACTATGATGGTTTAGCTGATTGGATTTGAAAAAGGTGCTAAGTTATTTTCAGAGATACTCTTTGCTTAGACCTCCACATATTTATCTTATGTTTAAATCTGCAATTTTAAAATCACATTTTCATGTATCCAACAAAATAATACTTACATCGTATTTATTTGGCCTCATTGTACCCATTTATTTCTATTTAATCGAATTCGCATTAGGCTATTCGGTAGCTGACCGCAATGTTGACATATCAATCATCCAAGAAAATTACACATAACCGTAATTCAACCCCCACAGACCGTTTTCGGGTACACTCGTTTTCTCGTACTTTTTCACTGTGCCCTGTCAACCGAAAGGATTTTCATAAAAAATCCCCCGTTGGCAGCTTTTATATGACCTGCCATCAAACCACATTTTAGTCGAGACCAAAAACACAAGAAGCCAAAGACAAAATAGACGACACTTCAAGCATCAGCACAAACAATTCAAACAAAACTGAAAACAAAAGCAAAATAGCAGCAAAAGCCGAAACTTATATATTTATTCATAAAGCAAACAAAATTGCACTAAGCTTGGGTACACACTCCATGGGTTAAAAATCAGCCCCCACTCTAAGCGCGCCACTGTCGAGATCGCGGAAATATCGTCCGACTGGATTTTATTGCTGATCAATTCGAAATTCCCGCGCTCTTCAATCGGAGTGGTGCTCCTGCCGCGTGGTAGAGAACGCTCAGGGGGTGTGCGCTTGTGGTTTCTATTGAGCAAAATAATTAGCAACTAGCGGCACAAGAATCAAAAGAAACGGTAAACGCAACGCATAAGTAATTGTGACAATTTTCACGATCGTCACTGTCGAACAACCGCAAAATCGCGAGCACGACCACCCCAAACAAACACCTGCTCGGTTAGCCCTCACGCGGTGAGGGCTGTCGATTATAACGGTTGCGGGCGAAAGAGTTTGCAAGAAAAATCTAAAGGAAATAAAACTCCAATTTTAGCAATAATAAATAGACAACACTATTGTTTGGAAATTGCAAGCCCTTAGGACCCAGAGAAATGCCGAAATCTCGCGGATCGCACGAAACTTACGCGCAACTTTTGCAACTTCCAACGGAAAATGTCAGCGCCGGGGATTCCCCAACTTAAAATTGTTCAAACAACTTCCACACCGGATCGACTGAGCTCCACCAAACGTGGTTCGAAACTGAGCTGCGTCGTAAAAAAACTCCAAATGCAAAAAACTCACTCGCGCGTTGAGTGGCTTTCGCAGTTTGAGTGAGAGTGTGCTCCATCCCAAAAATCGGGAAACTGGGATAAACTGGGAAGCTCGCACGACACATCGCTCGCACGCTAGTTGCAGCACGACTGTCGCGCGAGAGCAGTTTGAGTGGAATTTGAGATGGGCATGCGTGTTTTTTTATTAATTATTTATTGAATTAATTGTTGCTATTGAGCGCGAGCGATTTCAGCGGATTTCTTTATCTTCGCGGTAACTGATAAGCACAGTTCAAACTTGTTCCATTCGAAAATGAGAAAAAGGTGGACGAACACGTCGTCCTACGTTAAAACTAAATAATTAATTAATTTCTTGTCGCTTGGACACTAGGATTGCCAAAGCGAGTCTATTTGAATCATTTACGATTTTATTGCTACGTATATAGAAAAACCTAAGTATTTCAAAAAAAGAAGATATGCTGGTTTTTCACTAAATTATGAAATGTGTACAAATATTAATTCCGCCCCCTCTCCACTCTTTAATTCATTATATGCGTAAGTGCCATACCTATTTGATCAAACTGACCCGGACTTTTTCTTGGCCACAGAATTTTATTTTTAATTATAAGATTTTGAAGCGGACGTTTTCCTATTCAAACTCGACAATTTATTAGTAGGAAATCTATTGTAATCTTTCATATTATTATGAAAATATTATTGCAGTTTGTTTCGTCGATGAAAGCTTTTGGAAAAACCTCATTTTCTTTCATTTCGATTTTTGCATCGCAAGTGTACAGTGCATTTTTAGAGAGATACTAAAAATTTTAAAAGTATTTTTGTTTTTTGAGAAATTTTGCGAAAGAAAAGTAATTTTGAAGTTTTTTTGTGTAGATGTAGAGGGCGTTTTTGAAGGTGCAGAGCTTCCAAAAGAGATATCTGTCGTTGTAGCTGTTAAATTTCACTGTAATTTTTAAATTCTGTTTAATTTGCTTTGGCAAATTTTCATGCAAAAACTTACACACGAACAACGTCTCGAAATGGTTCGAGCTTATTTTCAAAATCGGCGTGCTGGGCGCCAAACTTATAGAGCACTTTATCAAATTTATGACGCGCATAATCGGCCATCTGAGCAGCTCATACGCAATACGATGAAACGATTCATGTCCACGTATACTCTATGGACGATGTTCATCCAACACGTGCTCATACGGTGCGTACCGCCGAAAAAGGTAGTGCGGCTGACCAAATCCAAATTCAAATTTATCGATTAAACGTCGTTCTCAACAAATTGATCTCTGTCCGTCCATGCATGGAGAATTTTGAGGAAAGGTTTTGGACTTGGACGTAAGCCCTATAAGATACAAGTGCACAAATTGGAGCATAGAACCATCGTTAGCGTCATACGCTCGATGAATGGGCTGAGAATGAGTTGGAAGTTGAACCGCATCTTTACCGTCAAACCATTTTCAGTGATATGACTCGTTTATGGGTCACTGCGTTAGTAAAAAACCAAAACTGCCATTTTCGGTGTAAGGATAATCCTCAAGAGACTTCAAAAGCCCCATTACATCGCGAGATGGTCACTGTATGGTGCGGCTTGCAAAATTTGTTCTTACTTTTTTAAACTTGAAGCGGAACCAACATTGCCGTTAATGGAGATCGCTACCGACAATTAATTCGTATTTTTTTGGTTCCTAACATCAATATCAATTGTCTGAAGGGCAAATGGTTCCAACAGGACGACATAATATGTCATATAGCGCGTGAAACTTTGATCGGGTCAAACCTTTAGTGAAGGAATCACCTCAAGAAATGGAAATGTGAACCGGACGCCCAGATCAAGTGATTTGACTCTATCGGACTACTTTTCGACGAAGTTTATCAATCTACTTGTCGCTACTACTACTACTACTACTACTACTACTACTACAACTACTACTACTACTACTACTTCTACTACTACTACTACTATTAATGACTTGGAAGTCAAAATTCGCCGCATTATTGAGAAAATAAGGTAAGCTATGCTGGAAAAAGTGTTGCAAAAGTGGACTCACATGATGGGCTTTCCAAGATGCAATGACGATGATCATATGCCAGAAATTATTTTAAAACACTGAATTCCATAAAATTTGCATGCAAATAAAACCAAAATTTGGTCATTTTCATAATTTATGTTTGAAAAATTGGATGCCTCTAAAAACACTCTATATGTACAAAAATGTAGAAAAATATACTGACTCTACATCAGAGCTGCTATTATGTTGAAACAGCAAAGAAATCTTGAATTGCAGGAAAAAAAACAGATTCAAATCAGAAAAAGCTACTCAAATATCGAATCTGATGCATCTTATGTGGAACTATGTGAAAATGACGATGAAATGGAGAATCGAGGTTATAGGATTGAATATTCAAGCTGTGATGAAGATCTTCAGCATACATTTCTAGAAAATAGAGCTTGCTTCTATCTGCAAGTAAATCGGACGCTAGTGATACATTTTTCAATTGGAAAATTCCAATCGAAAGCAGCGATCAAGAAGATATTCGGCTTATAGCTCCTAGCAAAAACAGGATGCAATATATTTCTGATTCTGTAACCGGAATTGATTTAGACTCTGCTAATAGATCTGACAATGGTGTAATTTTAATAGAAAAAGATGGTGATGGGACAATATGAGTTACATTAAACGAAATGGTGGTAGATTTTCCGGTTATACTATATTCAAAGACGGCTCAAAGCCAACTACCAATACTAAAAGAAATATTATTCGTGGGACGTAATGAACCCGTTTAGTTTAATTTACCATCGACTAAGTGATAATAGATTACATAAAATGATATACTAATCTTGAAGCTCGTACAATTTTGAACAAAGTCTAGACAGTAACAAACTCCCAATTATGGACCTTTGTAGCAATTTTGTACGCCAGAGGAACTTATGAAGCAAGATATTAGAGAAATATTAAATTTATTAAGAATGTTATAGACCTAACCATATATGCAAACAAGATCAAATTAAGGTTAAAAATAATTAATTTTTTGCAGTTTTAAAAAGAGTTGCACGAAAATTATTAGGCATTTTACCAAATCATATATTAGAAATTTTTACATGTTTCTAAGGTATAAATTCAATGTGTGGATGTGGGAATACTAAAAACTCTTGTCACATTTTTTCCATATCAATATTGAAGTCATTGAATATCTTCGAAATGGATAACAGTCGCTAGAACGTTCCAGGAATACCAAGCCCAAAGTATCAATATATTCTAATGACTTTTTTAAAATATATTAATACCTCGATTTACGCTACCCCATTTGCATTTTTGAAAGCGTTCCTGAGTTTAACGTGGTTACCTGACAAGATATGTTTTTACACCACGGACTTTTTAGGCTACGGGTAACGAAAGGCTCGCACCAAGGCCCCCAGAAACGTATTAGTCAGTAACCCATAGCTTATGCTATGAGTACTGCTTTTCCGAGTATGAGTACCAGAATCTTATCGCGAGCTTGCATGGACTCCGTCATAATCCTTGGTAAGGATCGGACCTAACAGCATCCTTACCGCTCTGTGAGAAGCGGCACCCCATGTTGAAAGCGCAACAGCACGCCAATGCTGAATAGCTACCGGTCGCAAACTGTATTAGAAATGATTGTACCCGCTTTGGGTGTTAACCACAGCCACCAAGTTTCAGCCTCCACAAGCTCCTCAACCAAAACCGGCAGGGACAAGCCCCTGGGGCCCCGGTCAACCCTTGGAACCAGTATACTCCTGGTAAAATTTCGGGGAAGTGCAAGCACGACCCCTTCGATTGAGTTCCAACTCAAAACTCCGGATCGATCGCCGAATTTAGGGTGATCATCCTTTACACCATAGGAATATATGATAGACCCTTTTAATCTTCATTCCTTTGCCTCAGCATCCTGTTGAAATATCGGTCAGTACCCCTCCTCCTTTGCATTGACTTGGGACAGTTCTCCTAGCTCAAAAATAATAATAATAAACGTTTATTTTCCTTATTTACTGGTGATTTACTTAGCAATCGGTCCCAATCAAACAACTTTTATATGTGTTTGTATGGAAAGTATTTTACTTCCAAGAATTGAGCAAATCCGACATACGCGGGTTCGATCCTCCGATCGAGGTATTCCTGTTGGGTTGGATTGTTTGAATATTAGTTACTTTGCACGTTGACTGATCCTTGACAAACTTCTAAATATGTTTATTGTTGAATTTTACGTACTTTCTTCTCGTTTTTGACAATTTTTATGATGAATGCTTCAAAAAAATTAACTATCTGATATCTTATCGATGTAAAAGCGTGTGGAAAAAAATTCCCATCCACTTTTACCAGATATCCAATTATTCAATTGATCATCATTGAAACATAAATAGAAATTTTCTATCCAACACCAAAACCTTCATTCCGCGACAAGTCAATTTCAAAATCGCGGCAGTGTGCAAAAAGCACTGCCACTAAATTTTGACCCCGTGGAAGTGTGCAAAAAATAACAAATGTGGCGCCCCAAACGCCATGTCGCGATTTCTTTCAAACGTGAGTTTCGTTATTTACCTTTGCCACCTGACGCCACCACTTCTTTGACAATAATTAATCTAATCTGGATGGTGGAATCTGTTTTTGCACGCCAAATGTTTGGATTTGATTCTATGGTATTTTTTGGTGTACGACGTCGCGGTTAGGAGGTCTGGCTGGAGTGCTGCCAAAATTTTGGAACAGACACAGGAAAGACACATTTCGGCGCGGATTGTAGATAAAGGTTTTTTACAGCTCAAATGGTTGGATACACATAAAAGTAGAGTCATGTTGCTGTTTTTTTTTTGGGGGAAACAGGAAAGGTGCGACAACCTCTGATCATTATCAGTGGTTGTTCAAAAACAGACAGTTTGTCGCCAAGACGTTGATTGAAAAAGATATGAATGAGGTGTTAGGTGGTATTTTAATGCTATGAAGTTTTTAGCACTGTAGAAATCAATTTTTTTGAATACATGGTAGCAATTTCTTGATAGCATATAAGAAAGATGGGAAGCATTGTTAATATATACATACGTTTGGTACACGGAATTTTGTATTAGCATAGCATTTTCGTTTCTTGATGGACTTTTAATTTAGGTAAATTTCGACAATCTTCAGGATTTTTCAGTAAGATTTTCAAAACTTTTCATATGTATCAACCAGTATGTACCCATTTCGATAAAAATAGGAAGCTATTGCTTAACAAACTACAATCTAAGTGAGAAAACACTACAATCTACTGCTACTTGAATAACCTATGAAGAATCCCAAGATCTATCGGCAAATGAAGAATGGTTTCATGCCACAAAACCTAATGGTTTTGATCTGAAAATGAAATGTTTCCACTGTGACCAAGCTTCTTCAACTATCCCCAACATCATCTTTCACAAATACAATTCAAACTACTATTATTTATTGCGATAAACGCGTCGTTATCGAACCTAGCTCCAAGTTCCCACCGAACAAGGTGCTCATCAATGTTCCTAGTGCAGCAGACGATCCCCAATGTTCCATCCACTTCGTCACTTTAATGCATTTTATTTGTCCGGGCGACATTTCATAAGCCACCCACCCCTCCCTCGATGTTGTACATGTTCCTTATGTCTGTCGTCATCACCTGCGCCAGGTATCGTTATCGGGAACGCGAGGGCAACCTCACTCCCCGGTAACGGATGGCATTTATCAAAGAAGGTGTTTGGCATTATGACACTTATTCGGTGAAAAGATGACTCCCATTCAATTTTTAGCCACATATCGGCTTGCCTCGATAGTTTACAGCCAAAGTTCGGTCATCAGTTGTATCTCGACATATCCAAAAATAATTAATGGCCACGATAATGTTGTCAGTGGAGGCTAAGGTGCGTCTTTTTGGTGACAACATCGCTTGAAAACATTGGAGAATGCTCCAAGAATGTTAGATAAGATATCGAAAGAACTTTCTTGAATGGGAGGGTTACGCGTTAAGTGTTGAAGTGGGGATGGACATATAAGCTGTACAAGGCGAGCTGACTACAGTTGCAGCTCTGAGAGCGGAGCTTATTCTTAAATATGTATCTTTTAATTTTTCAATAAACAATTATTATCTCACCTTTGATTAGCTCCGTTGAGAACATCTTAGTATTCCCAATTTCGTCAAAACTGTCCCAAATATAATGTAAGCTACCAAATCAATGAGAAGCATCAAGCATTCAAGAAAACTTTGTTACCAAGCATCTTTAAGTTGTTTTTGGTTACAAGCATTGTTTAAACTATCGTTTCAGATAAAAGTTTGTCGTGGTTCTAAGCTAGCTAGTTCATTTTAGAGCAAAGTTGTGTAAAAATAAAAGTTGCGCAATAAATTTTTTTATAAGATGGGATCGGTTAAAAAATGGCTCGTACGACTCCGCAGCCTTCAAAAATTTTAAATTTTTTTAAAAAAATTAGATTGCACAATTAATATGCGTAATGTACCGGATCTACTTTGATGAGAATTGGTTTGCTGTTTAATTACACTATGAAGATTTTTTAGGCGAATTATGAAGGTCTTAAATACATTCTAAGTATTAAAAAAAGTTAAATAAAAAGGGTTTTTTTCTTCTTTTTTTTTAAATATTTATTGCTATTTTGCGGTAAGGGTTAAATGTTTTAAATTTTTTAACTAACCCTTTCTTGTAAAAAAAATTATTGCGCAACTTTTATTTTCACACAACTTTGCTCTAAAATGAACCGTGTTAAAGTTAGGAGTGAAGAAAGTAGGAAAAATACGATTTGTTTAAAAAAATTAAACATTTTTTTTTTGATTTTTCAAACATTTTTGAGAGGTAGCATAAGTCAATTATTGTTATACAAGTTATTTTACAACTTTTTCTGCAAAAATCATTCAATGGCCGAATGTAGTAGTTTTTTTACAGATCCACCCTGGTCTACTATACTTATCTGTTCAGTTAGGTTCAGTTCCAAGAAGTTCTTTTGTGGAGGTAGGTATCCATCGTCTCCCTGGAGACAAACAAAGTGTTGTAGTGTTTTGTGAGTCTTACCTGAATGAAAAAGAAAAGAACTACGTTACACTTCTTATTGGTTACTGATCACAAATTGTTTTATAGAGCATAAAGGTGTAACAGACAACAATAGTGTTTTAGTGCTTCGAACATTAGCTATATCGAATAAAAAACCCAATCAGAGAGCAGTTCAATTAAATTTTGGAGTCGAAATATGGTTCAGCTTTCCAAAATCTCTTGACAAACCACTGGTACTGTTTGCAATAGTTTGTTTGAGTTTTCTTATTCTATTGCTCCCTTCGACTGAGAACTATTTGAAAATGAATGAACATACTACCACTACCCTTAAAAAACCTCACTTATTGTAGAAGTAACTTAAATTTGCTAGACTCCTTCAGTCTGTAGCTGTTCTAAGTATGTTCATGTTCATTGTCTCAAATCTAAAAAAAATCACACCAAACTATTTTCGCCTAAATTATGTTGCAATATTATTCATATTCAATCATTCATTGATTCACAAAATATCTGCGATTGTAGAAATATTGAAACCACCCCACCCCCACTAAAAACTGCCAAACAAAATAACAGTAAGACCCTTCTATTCGTTTAATGTCCTTCTACTGACTTTTTATCAAAATCTTGAACTGCAACTAATTTCTCTAGAACACATTTCTTCTTCGATGTTTAACCCAGAAAAGTTGCTTTTTACTATTTTTGGGGGCAATAATATGGATCGTTGCTGTAATCTTTCCATGTAAGCCATCTTCTAGAAGTTTTAATTTATGCGTTGACACACTTCTTTCTTTTCATGCTCGCGTCGGTGAAGATTTCTGGTCAAAATCGTATTTCTAAATAACAATATTCCTTAATGTTGCGACCAATTTGGTTATTTAAATGCGATTGAAATATGTTACATATTTTGGTTGCATTTATGATTTAAGGACGATTGATTAGTTTGGAAAATAGTTCACATTGAAAGAGGGGAAATATATATAACGAAATATTAGACAGTTTTAATTTTTTGAAGAAGAACAAACTGTTTCAAATCAATTTTGTTTAGTAATATAGACCTGCAACTCAATTGAAGAACAATTTTCGCATTAGGGGTCATTCATATTTTACGCAACGCAATTTTTAGAGTATTTTAACTCCCCCAATGTAACACTTAGCAATATTTTCAAAGACCCCCCTATGTTACGTAACAAATTCATTCAGACTTGTTTGTTCCAAAAAACTATTTTAACTAATTCTAAATTTGCAAGACTCCCCTCCTCCCCCTATTTAACACTAAGTAACATTTTCCAATACCTCCCCTCCTCCTTGGAGTGTTACGTAATATATAGATGGCCCCCTAGGTGAGAACGACGTCAATCAGCGTAAGTCGAATTCACGGAGGTCGAATTCGCGTAAGTCGAGGTGGAAATTTCCATACAAACCTAAACAAAAGTAGTACAACTGGTGCTAAGTCCTTCACTTCACAACCTTCCATTTGTATTATCAAATCGTACAACCAGTGACACCATGTTCAATAGCTGTTAAATAGGGCTCGCAATTAAGGTCGTAAATCCAAAGTATTCAATAGAAGATTGATGAATTTATTGTTTAGATTCCAAAGCTTTTGCACCGTATTTTGGTGAAGGATGACGTTGTTCTCTAAATTTAATAAAATATTTGGCAGTCATTTTAATATATTACATGTTTGCCTTTTATTGAATGAATACTTTCAGTATATGTATAATAAACAGTAATCGGGGATTTTTATTTCTTCCTCTACAACATGTCACTGCGGCCTCGTGAACGACTCCTGAAAAGAATCACGTTTTCTCTTCATTTTCTTTGCCAAACTTTTCTTTATTTAGTGGTCCCAACTAGATAATGTAAAATTCAACTGGAACTGCCACTATGCGATCGACTTATTAAATGTCTTCTTCGTTCTAATGGTGACCTCTCGTCAGCAAACGATGTCTCGATCTTGTCCCCTTCTGTGCGCTCAAATTGGTGAGACCCGATGATCGGCATAGTTGAATGGTAGCCTCGTAGGTGCTTAGTTGAGAAGTGCTCAAATGGGTGAGGTATACGAATGGCTATTCGTTATGGCTGCCAGCGTCAGTAGAGCGATAGTATCGCCAATCACGTTTCAACTTTCTTTGATATTACGCGGCCCATCAAATTGAATAATTTTTGCTTCCATTACTACTTTCCTATTAATCCGCAGTGGTGTTTATGTCATTATCTTTGTTACACTTTTTGCTTTAAAAAAAGTCAACAGATTATTAAAGAGAACTAGCAGCTACCTCAGATTGAATTGAATTCAACATACATTTGATCTTTCTCGTCTCCTGGTAACTTTTCAATTCTTAATACAAATTTACATAACGAAAAAAGGACCGAAAAAATGGCAGACAATAAAGAAAACGTATGAAATTTTAAAACTTCTCCCCCCTAATTCACTGTAACTTCTTCTACACGATGAATTTTTGAGATGTTTGCTTACGATTTACCTCCATTATGTTAGTAAACGCTAAGTTTACAACTTTGAGAAAAGTGTAATTTATGTGGCGAAAGGTTTAAACCTTTCGCCATATAAATTGTTTTGGAAAAGGACTTAATCGATTGGGAAAAGTTCAAACCATTTGAGAAACGTCCAACTCAATTAGGAATTGATATAATAATGAATGTGTTGATACTACTAGAGAGCAGGCATTACTAGATGTTAATACTTCCGAACGTCTATTATTTAAATGTAGTAAGAAAAAGCAAAACTTAAATATTGAATTAAGTTTTTTTACAATGCTAATATTATTATATATATTTTGTTCCTAAAACGTAATTTACGAGCTTATATTTAAAAAAATTTTTTTAAGTTCTATTTTGCAACAGAAATAAATTTTATTCATATAAAAATATCGGCAAAATTCCAGCTTTTAGTCAATAACTAGCGTGTCCATAAGTTTTTCAATTAAAATTATTGTAGCACAACCACATCTGTGCAAACCAGCAAGAAACATCGAGAAGGAACCGTCAATACGTATGAATGGATTCAAAATTCTTGAAAACTATTAGCACTAGACTCAGCTAACAGAAAAAAGACTGCGTGCTTAAATTTGAAAGACACTAAATTAAATATATTAGAAAACTCACATTACATAAAAATGACATCTTATCATCAATTCTAGTGAAAATTCATCTACTTGGCGTATCCGTTGTTGTAAATACAATGAAAATTATTCTGTAGTACAATTCTATTTTCAAATGGTCATTACCCGTCACAACACAATAATTTCGAAAACACTTATCCAACCAATTTATGATTTTATTGACTCGTTGCCTTGGGCATTTGGAATCGATGTAATCGAGAATTGAACATCAACGAAGAAATCAAAACAGCAAAATGATTCACTTTGAATACACGACGACAAGGCAAATATCAAAAGTTCATTAATATCTTGTGAACTTGAGATTTCGACGGAAAACACTTTGGTTTGCAGGAAAATAAATATTCAAGACAATGATGATTCAGTGGGTGGAGTTTATAGCGCGAAAATTGGTAAATAATAATATTGATAATCCTTATTTTGGAAGATGTGATTCAAAATAAAATTTTGCATTCGATTTTTCTCCTGGTTATGCAGCAATAATTCAGCAAATTCCATCATTTTTCCTCAACCATGTACACATAAAGTCGTTTACGCTCCGAATCCTTGTTTCCACTATTCCGAAAGAAATAGTCCAAATACTACAAACATTAATTCCAAACATGTTCCACCGAATCAGCATCTTCAAATGTATCTAGTGAATCAATAATCCGCAGTATAAAAGCATTCATCATAAAAATAATAATCTCAGCACATTTTTTATCCCAGAAAGATGAAATTTTCCTTTCATTCCATCGCAAGCTATTTAGATACCCTCTATCACATATGAGTACATGCTATTGCGTCTGCATGACTTTATAAGCTTTAAGTGTTAAGTACGGATTGCTACGACCTTGAACTTCCAAACATTTCCTCACTGCAGATATTTTTTGCCGATAGACCACTTGAACTCGGCTAAGTAGGCAGCGTGCAAGGTGAAAAAGGGGACACATTATGCAGATATTTGATTAAAGATCACATGCTCGTATGAGCATATGTTTGCATACTAAACACAAGTGGGTGGGGGTTGAGTGGCTGACTTGGCACATGTACTATCGCCCCGATTTGTTTCGAGAGAATATTCGTCAGCTGACCTGCAAGCTAATTTGCCGAAATTCAGATAAAAATCATGGTGAGGACTTCCATTACGAAGATGAAGATGTGGAAACAGGAAATATGCAAAGAGCTGCTGTATTGCCATCATATTTGAGTACGAACTACCTGTATGAGTATCTAGAATGCAGTCTCTTCTGATGTCGGATGTTGTTTGAGCTACCATTAAAAGCATAATTCGTTTATTTTTCATTTCAATTAGGAATGCAGTACTTGCTATTAGTTTTTCGATGCCTGTTCGCTTATGGTGAGAAAATTAATTTTATAAGTATGTTAAAATGTGTAATACTGTTGAGATAATCAACTTTTTTGGACATCATGCTTACCAAGCATTTCTAAGTTTCTGGTAAAAGCAAAGCAGTGGCCAGCGAGACAATTACCAGGATTTGATTATCCCCCCCCCCCTTCACCCATTTTTTTATCAATAAAACTACCAAACTTCAAAATCGAGTACGAGCGTATATCAACTATTGTACACTAAAAAGGAACAATTATTAACTTCCCAGTTCCCTATGGAAAGTTATTGTAATGGGGTCGATTTTGCGAATCCCAAATTTTGACATATCTCCACGTTTTAAGGTCTCTAGAATCCAAATCCATCGTATTAGAGAGACGTCTGTGAGTGTGTATGTACGTATGTGTGGATGTGCGTATGTGCGTATGTGTGGATGTGCGTATGGACGTATGTAAGTATGTACGTATGTGCGTTCGGAATAATTTTTCGTCTCAATTATCTCAAGAACCAAAGATCGTATTGATGTGGGATCGGTTTCATTTGACGCGTAATTACGTAACTTAAAACTGAATGACTTTTCAGCAAAATCGGTTAAGCCGTTTTTTATTTAGGATGAAAAAACTGAAAAAACGACTAAAAATTGCTTATTTTTAAACTGTTGATACGCACTATTAATTCGTGCAGATACCAAATACCTTCATAGTTATGTTGTTATTATTGTGCGTTTTAACAAAATTGTGATCAAATTTGTAAAAAATGTTATTTCAAAAAATATAAAGATTAATTTATAAAATTCCAAATTATCAGGTTTGGGTGAATGGGAGTAGAGACGCTAATGCAGTTAATAATTGGATATTCTTATAAATAATTTAATATTGTTAATAACAATCAAATAATATTAGTTATAATTTGATATTGTATATATAAAGTCAATTATAATTATTCAGTAACGGTCAAACATTCTTAATAGCGAATGATTATTGTAAATAATAATTAAATATCCTCAATAATAGTTGTGGATTCCGAGGCTGAGATGGAGAGCGAGGTTGAGGACGAAAAGGAGGACAAGAAGAAGACGACGACGAGGTTGCCGAGGCTTTGGTAGAGGATGACCAGGTGGTGGAGACGTCTTCCTCTACCAAAGCTTTTATGGTTAGATAAAAAATTGATAAAAATAATAAAAGTTATTATATTTATTAATTTAGAATAATGATTATTAATAATAGTAATTAATAATAAAAGCAAATTATAGCATTTTATTCACCCCACTGGGAAGTTAGTCGTGTGGGCCTCAAGGGTTGCACTTAGACCACATTTTTTATATAAATGGTGTTCTTTGTAGACTACCCCAAAAGGATATTCTTTCAGAAAAATTTTGTCTAAAACTATTAAACTGAAGAAAAAAAACGATAACGAATTATAATTAATGAAAGCCGATGGACTTTTAGACACAGGAAAGCAACCTACAGAAATGAAAAGCCATGGAAGAAGAAAAGATTTTAACGTAACAAAGATAGCTAGAAACATAGCTTTCGCATGCAGGAACAATCAAAAAGTATTTAAATTATTAATTGAAGATTTATTAAACATAATAGAACGACCCAACTATCAAGTTATCAAAAACTAATAGAATAAAATAACTTAAGACAAAATTACTCTACTAAACATTTTAATGACGGTGCTTGCAATTAACTTCAATTTTGGAACCTTATGGGTAAAATTTTAAGAAAAGGTTATACGGATTCAAGGCAGTAAAATAATGCAGAACAAAAGAAAACATTCCACGAACTGCTATAAGTGGGAATGAGAAGTTCGAGTGAAGCCTATACAAATATTTGGCATCATGTCACTGATGCCAGATCAAGCATTCACCCTAGATTTAGGAGATTTTCTCGACAGTTAAGGACGAAATACGAGAAACAGGATTTCAAAGGTATTATTTACATTTTTACATTTCATTTTCAACTGTCCCGATTTTTAGAGATTTGAAATTCGAAATGAAATCGGCAAACCATATCTTCCAAATTTTAATTTCATCACTAGCGTAATCAAGCTAATAATTGTTCAATTTTCTGGATTGTGTACACATTCTAGAACTTAAAACTAATTAAGAATAAAATCCTCCTAATCCTTCCAAAAAGCTGGTTGAGAAATAGTGGATCACTCTCTGAAAGGCCTTTTGCGGGTTGCCATGGACTTCACAATAATTCATACAATTTTCAGTTGGAAAGTTAACTATTTGTCACAAATATTCTGTGTCAAAAGCCAAAGCGATCCAATTATAACTATCAATTCTAGCTCCTTGTTCCATAATTCCAAATAAAAATGCTTTAATGTCAAGGAGAGAAAACGTTTCTATATTCGTAACTTTGCTCGCCGTTTCAGAGTTTTTAGTAGAATGTTCAGAACCCAGAGTGATTGACGAGGTAATGATTGACTCGCTTGAAATCATTTCTATTTATATATATCAAATTTTTATGAATTGGCTATGTTTTATATTGGATTTTTTCAAGGCATGGAACTTTTTTAAATAAAACAAAAATAAATTATTGAAATGTCGATTTTTTTGGCTTTTTTAACTGGCAGATTTTATGGCATTTAGTGTTTTGAAATAACTTCTGGTCAAAGATGTGACTCAATTAAGTTATGGTTTCACGCGCTGTTTGGCATGTTGCGCCATCCATTTGTCTCTCTGTCGATTATCATTGACGTTAGAAATCAAAAAAATTACGAATTATTTGTCGGTAGTGATCCTCATTAACGGTAACGTTGGTTCCGCCTTCAAATTTGAAAAAGAAAGGACCAATATTGCCTTTGGCATTCAAACCACACCATACAGTGAATTTTTGGGATGTAATAAGACTTCCAAAGTCTCTTGAGAATCATCCTCACATCGAAAATGGCAATTTCGTTTATTTACCAACCCATTGAGCCAGAAATTACCATCGTCGCTGAAAATAATTTGACGATAAAAATGCGGTGCAATCTCCAACTCATTCATTCAGCGCAGCCCATTTACCGAACGTATGACGCAAACAATGGTGCAATGGCTTCAATTGCTGCACTAGTTGAATGTTATATGGCTTTAGTATAAGATCTTTCTTCAAACTTTTTCATGTACCTAGTGGACGGAAAGAGGCCAAGTTGTTGAGAATGGCGTCGAATCGATAAATTTGGATCTTGGGTGACACTAGCCTCAACAGTAGTGATAGCTGCGTCGATACGCACTGTACAAGCTCGTGTTGGATGAACATTGTCCAAGAAAGTATACGGGGGCATATGTAAATTAGAGAAAGATGGAGTTTTTGGCCAAGTGTTCTTTGATGGTATCTACCACTTTACTAGCTGACGAGTATTCTAGAAGCTCGAAAGCATCGGCAAATGTAACCATTCGGCTATTGAAAACATAACATTCGATACAAGCAACATTTAGTCAAAAGCTTAGTATGAATTTGTACCTAAAACTGTTTAAGCGGACCTGTGTCAGCTAGGAAATCTTGAACTAGACCAACTTCAGGATTTTCTTAAGAAATTGGAATAGTTCACGGAATGTTTTAGGAGCCAACCACGTTCACAGGGCACAATGGAGCAAATCGTTGTAAGTGAAGCGGAAGGCATTTAGTTTAGTACCCTCATTCATTTACTTTTACCGGGAAGCCAATCTCTCGATGAAGAATTACATTTTTTTATAAACAGTTTGCTAGAAATATATTGCACATTCTTTTCAAAGCAAATGGTAGTTGTTTTTTTTGATCTTCTTAAAAAATTTCAGTCATCTGTGAAAACCACTTTTAACATACCACAAAACCTGTGGTTTAAATCGATAGACAAGTCTATATTTCATAAACAAGAAGATTAATATTGAGAAACGCTTCGATCTCATATGAACACCATCAATAATTCGCAGACCCATATAACAGCTTGCCAATACGGTGGAATGTATTGTGTCATCAAATTATTTTTGCGGTCGGGTCTTTTTGATCTTTAATTAAATTTCTTATTGGATCTCCGTCACATATTGTCACATTTTGATTTCTAAAGAAAAAAACACCGAATGGTAATATACATACATTGCAATTGTGTCGCCAGCTCTTTGTTGATGAGGTTACGCGACATTTAATCAAAATTAATGCGATCGGTGATCTTACAGTTTATGCAGAAAGCTGGGGAATGTTAGCCGTAAGCGGGATGTCTGATAAGAACAAAGGTATGTCTTATTGATTGGTCTAAATAAGACCACATATTCAAATTGCATCCTTTTGTGTCGGAAACTCAAAGACATGTGGTGTATGGTTTCTGTGGTGTTCTGACTTTAATGCACTCTTCCCATTGAGCTACAATGATGTTCAATAAGACTTTCTCTTATACTCCAAGCAAACTAAGAGGATAGCTGCTTTTTGGTATTTACAGATTTACGTAGTTATTGCGTGGTTAGCCAACAGCCCTTGATGCTAACTATCCAGTCAATCTCATCCTACGATCCCAACGATTGATAAGTATCTTCGAAGTGAAAGTTGTTGCCCTTACAAGGGAATTGAATCATACTCCCTTAGTCGCGTCAGATTTCACAACAATAAGTCAACTTGAGCATCGGAACTACCAGTATTGCGCCATAACTCATCAGTGTTATGTGCTCATGTAAATTTTATCTAATCAAGGTAGCTCCATAAAACTAAAGATCCAAACCGTACACTCCAAGTACCCTCCATTCAATGATTCCATAAAAATTCACCTGCATTGAAGCATTTCTTTTTAATAAGAACACATTAAAAGTTCCCCAGTGGTTGCGTTGATGTTTGATCTTCATTAATTTTGATATAAACCCATGCAAACGGCGCCATACTATTAACAACTAAATGGGGGCTCCCACTCACTTTTATCTGTTCTTTGCGATAATTAAAGTTGGATAAGTACTCACTTTCCTGTTTGCCTACATTGATAGATTTTTTTATGTCTATGGTCAATGTGTACCATGCTATTTAGCAGTTTTCATTTTTCTTGACTTGTCTGATGTCGGACATACATAAATGTCTGAACTTTTAATTCTAAAATGTTATGAGCTTTAACCGTTTAACGTGCGTTTCGTTTCAATCGGTGTAGGCTTTTATTAAGGCACCCAATTATCCACGCACCTATCGAATTTTTAATTGTAAAGATTCTTAACATCTATAGTAAAAAGTGCATGCAGCGAAATTATTTCGCATCAAAGGAGTAGAAATAATCATTCATAATTCATCTAAAATTAAATTATCAGTTGAAAATTGTGAACTAAAAATAACAAACAAAAGATACAGTTTATGCATGCAACTATTCCCGATGATTTAAATCTGTCACATTAATAAGTCTTAGAAAATAAATACAATAATAAACTTAGGTCAAGAATATATTTCGATAGTCTTAAAGAACGAACTTCTTTGAAGAATATGATTAAGTTTATCATGCAAAAATATCGGTCAAATTCGTACTCAAAGAATTTCAAATTGTACCGTATTTCCCAAAAAGTCTACGGTATGTAAATGAGTCTTCGAATAAAACACCAAGTTTGATACATATATTCTGTAAAGCATATCTTTTAATGTTTTACCTCAGAGTAATCCATACAATCTGCATGCATTACATAATATTCTATAGAGAAACCTCATGCATTTAAATTAGACCGTCCAAGCAAACAAATATTCCCTCCTTATTTACCAGTTCCAAATAATGATGCTTCAATGCCAAGGAAAGAGAACGTTTTCTCGCCACTTCACTCACTGTTTCTCTCAATGAACAAATGATTACGCAACGATCCTGTTTCTTCGCACACTGCTTTTGAATTTCAGCAAATAATGATCTGATCTCAATGAGTGAAGCGGTAATGATTGAGCCGCTTGAAATTTTGTCTGATTATGTGTGCTGAATGTATACATGTAAATTTTATGCAACACATTAACTAAGTTCATTATTTGCTTATGCCATGGCAGTAGGTGGCGATCGCAAACGCAGTTGTAATTCTTGATGTATGGTAATATTTTTGTTTGTTTTTGGTGTCGCGTTAGTTCTAAACATAATACTTCCCATTTTGAGTTATTAATAATATATAACATATTAAACAATATTAAACATTTTTTCGAAAACATTTAGCATTTGATAAAATTGCTATTGTTTTATATTATAGGAGAAGTTTTAAGAAAAAATTAAATGGTTTTCAAATATGTTCTCAAGCAAATGCGAAAAAAGCGTGGTTTGTAAAACTCCGATGGTGGCGCCTAAAAGTTACACACATGGAAATTTCAACTCTAACAAAACATTGAACAATTATCAAGGGACACACAATGGAAAACCACTTCTGGAGTCGATCTCTTAGATCCAGCGTCCCCAATCGGCAATCTATTTTGAACGTTTTGGAAGAAACAAATATTACTCCTGCATTACAGCCAAGCCATTTTATGCATCTGAAAAAAAAATCAAATGAAAAATCTACATTCAATGTTTGTTACGGACTTTTCAAAATTTCATTGATTTCTACGTAGAGTTTTTAAAAATTTGCGAAAAAATATTACCATCGTTTTCTATAGTTACCTTTGCGATTGCTTCAGTGAATAGTAATTATTAACACTGAACAACAGTAGCCTCGCCACAAGAACTCTTAACTGAAAGTGTTTTGTCTACGTGTCCTCTTTATAAAAAAATTTCCACAGAAAGTTTGTTGACGATCCTAGCTCTTTTTGACATGTTTGTAATGAAATAACTTTCAAAAAATAAGAACTCAATTTTATAGATCATATTTTCAGGTAGTATCGCGAGGATTTTGGTTTATCAGTGGCTCACCGAGAAAAAGCTTGGGCCTCACAATTGTTTTGCACAAGATGAGTGAAAATTTTAATAGATTGGAAGAAAATATAACTTTCTGTGCGTTAGCAATACTCAAGATTTGGACTGATCAAGACGGTTACGTTTCGATTTACTATCATTAACAAAGTCCAGTTATTGACAGGGTATATAAAAGTGGGTAGGAATAGGTGAAATTGGGTTGCCTCACACGAAAAGAGATTGATTGCTCTTTAAAAATACATATGTAAAAAAGGGGTTGTAATAAACATTTGAAAAAAAAATGTTATTCTAAAATATTTTTGTGTAGAAAATGAGATTTTTCTGAAAGTTAAAATAAAGTACTAGTGGGTCATGTTGAAATGCTCCCGCTTCGAAAATCAGAGAAAAAAGCTAAGTTCCACCACTAAGAGGAGGGTTCCAGGCTCGCAGTAACGTAAAGCTATGTACGGGAAGAAGGGATCAAAAAAAGGGACCGAATAAGGCCATTTGATTTATGAAAGGCCTCTAACGAGCTAAACGCAGCCAGCACCATAATAAGTTTGAACATAAATCTGAAGCCTCCATAATGAGTTGTTAGATGAACATGAAATTAGAATATATGATTCGGATTCTAAATTTTGACCAGTGCGTTCTACAAGTCACTATAGTGGCAGAAGTCATCCAGAGATTTAAGTCCCTAAATAGGCAGTGTTTAGGACATTTTTCGAGGATAACATGCAACAGGTAGTTCACAAGAATAACACAGTAGTTTCCAAGAGGCTTGTGGAAGGTCCGAAAAGATGTCCAAGCCAAAGGTGGAACTGCAACGTCAAGAATTACGCTTGCATAACCTCCCAATTTGCAAAAAGAACCTGTCAAGAATGGACACAAAATTAGACGGTATATACTAGGAAAGCCGTCCTATCGTCCTTGATGGCGATATAACAGCGAATGATTCACAAAATACTTTTGAAAAACATTCTTAATTAAAAATCGAAAATAGATTTCCACAAGTATTTCTTTTCTCATTTTTGAAAACATAAGACTTTCGCCCATTGAAACTTCTCGAAAGAGTATTTACAAAAAAAATTGTTGGAATATTTTGTGAAGATATTATCGAATATTATATTTCCGGAAAATATTGTCTAAATTTATTTTATACTCAATTTCACCATTTTCAACCGAAAAATTATTAAATTTTGATTAACACATCATCGTCGATTAAATACGAACAATCTCTTTCTTAGTAATATTTTTTCAAGAGTTGGCAACGTTTTTGATAAAATGAAACACGAATTTCCAATCAATTTTACCGCAAAAAAGATAAATGTTTAATTTCAATCGTTAATGTAGATATTCTTGTAAATCCAATGTCAAATTTTACAGAAATCCAGCCAAATTAATTTTTTTTCATAGAAAATTCCACTACAGTAGTTTTAAAAGCTACATAAGTGCCGATATTTTTGGTACAGGATGAATGCACTCGTGTTTTTGTGATACATTTAATACATTATTCCAGGCTTTTATTGATTAGGGATGAATCGTCAATATAAGCGTTTCTTGAAATTGTTTTCGCCAAAAATCGAATTCCATGCGAAAAATCGAAAGATACTGAAAAAACCCAAATCCCCGGGATCGAGCGCAGATCCCCCTCCCAAAAAGTGGATAAAAAAGGTGCACAAATGATTTTTCTGTACAATTACAAATTCGATCCTTCCAAAATTGGTCTCAAAAAAAAAGAATGCAATATTTCCTAACTGTTTACAGTTACATTAGCTGCAGAAAAATCGAATTCGATGCGAAAAATCGAAAGATACTGAAAAAATTCAAATCCCTGGAATCGAGCCCAGATCCCCCGACCAAAAAGTGAATAAAAAAGGTGCACAAATGATTTTTCTGCACAATCAATAATTCAATAATTCTCTTTTTTGCGAAATTAGTGAGTGTACCTTTTTCCAAAACATTGATTTAGAGTTTTCTCTTCTTTTTAAAGAAAATTACGTTTCATAAACATTCCTAAAATATTGTCAAGATATTTCCTATCGTATATTTTATTAAAATAATAAATGATTAGTAAATTTGCAAAAAAAATAAACCTTTTGAATACATCTTCCAATAAGATTTTTTTAAATATAAAAAAGCTTTCACATGAATTGAATGATTGATTCCAAAAAATCTAAAGTTTTTTTTTTGAAAATTCAAAACAAAAGCAACTTTTCAAGAGACCGTTGCGCTTCTTGGTCCTTTTATAGTTTTTAGCAGATCATGAGTTTTATTAAAAAAATACGAGAACATTTTGAATGGGTGAACGTTACTACTTTTGTCCACTATATGTTTTTAGTGAAAGAACATATATAAACCACCAAAAAAAGGGTTAAACAACATCAAAGCCACTTTAACTAGTAAAACACAAAACATGCTCTCATCAAATATAAGATCTAATAAATAAATTTTGATTCCACCACAAAAAGTGACGCTCACCAGCAATAAAGTCCGCCGTGTTGACATTATGCTGGTTCCAATAAAATCAAAACTGCCAGGAAGGCTAACTTTACCCACGATCCAGGCATAAATTCAAGTAAGATATGCCATCAAGTGCCTAATTATAATTCGGCACGGTTTCAGGCAGCTTACATGCGTTTGTTGGACACTCATATGCCCAATCGCGGATTTGTTGGATTATTTGGAAATTGTCCAACGGCAGAGTCGAACGGAAGCATTTAAGTGTTGAATAAATTTCAATTGAATGCTTAAATAAATTTGATGCAAACTTAAGAGCCCATAAAACTTTATAATTGTCAATTTGTAGTTACTAATTGCGAACTTGCGCTTGTAAACAAGTCTAGTCAAGGCGAGTTACCTACTTTAATTGTTGGTTCGCAGGCCAATTGAGGATGCACAATCATTTTATTTACCAGAATCATGAGATACTGGTAATTGTGGTGTTTCAATTGGATTTTCCAAGAACTGAGAATTGACGCGATTGAAGTCTGCATATTACATTAGATTTTTTTTAAAATTATATTAACTTGTGGTCGCAGCATGGATGCTCAATGTTTAGATTGTGAATTTGTATTGTCCTTCACTGCAAACTATGAAAATCAATGGACCAAGAATTGCTCTTCGTGGAATATCTATAATGTTTTGACTGAAAATATCGTAAACATGTGGCTTTTCAATGCTTTAAGTGAACAAGATTTATCCATGTCTTCATAGATTAAATAATAACGAGTTATTTCCTAAGTTAGATAGACACATATATTATATCTGATAAATTAGTCTTTCACTCTAAAATGACAGTAACAATTATTCATAGCAGAATACTTCGGAAAAACTCATGCCTGAAAACGGAATCGCTACAATGTAACGTTAATACCATTTCAAAATAGAAGTGAACGAAAAAGTGATTCCTTTTCAACGCTTTCAAAATAATGGAAAGTTTGGCAGCTTAATTATCGTAAACATAAGCCGATTTCACCTTAAAACAAGTCCTTTTGAAAACTAATTAATAGCAATCGAAAGCTAATTGGATAACACTTCAGCAACGACATCCTGTTCGTTGCTATCAATTCCAGTCATCAAAATCGCCATATTAACAAATTGTTGAGTCCAACACAGTTGCCCGATTCGCCATCAAATAATTGAGTGGAATCTCGGAATGCCAACTGTTGGGGGTAGCATATTCGAAGTGCAGTTGTCGCTACAAAACGGCGATAATTGCATTTTAATAAAAAATAACGACATGTCCCCCTGTTGCTCGCTACCACGTGGGTAATGATGTCTTCAGCAAAAATGTCATATCTTAATGTCGCTAGGACAGTCTCGGAAACAGCTTAGCATCTCTGGATCACTACTTAGGTATTCTTGCAATTTGTTTATGTACTTACCTGTTACCACCTTCTTTACCCGCTTAATGAGGAACAGGTTCCACCGCGTCCCAGACTTCTTTTTCTACGTTTTCTGGACCGTTGTCGCAATCGATGTCGCCTCCGCGTTCTTTTTGTCGACTAATTGATGGTAATGGATACTGTTCGCATTGGGGGAAATACATATTAACCGGTGGTAGATTCAATGTTCACAAAACATACGTAAACCCATCGAAAATTATGTTCTTGATGGTGTCATTTGGACATTGGTAGCTGCTTCTGCGCTGAGCGCTGGTGTTGCTGTGAAATGGATATGATACTGGTTGCGTTTTCGGTGGTTCCTGGAAAAATGAAAATATCAAATGCATAAAAGTGGCGAAACATTTCAAAAAGACAGAGTAAATGCAACAATTTGATATGGATTTGCAAAGTCATATGGTCATATCTTCTACGGCTCTTAAATATCCATTGAGTTCAAATATGCATCCTTTTAGCCTTTAGCTGTAATTTTTATTTGTTCCTTAATTTAAAGCTGAATATCAAACTGCTCAATGAAAATATCCATGTTTGCCCTTCGGAGAGTTAGCGTAAAAAAAATTGGTCTTATTTTTGAAACGACGGCTAAATGCTCAATAAAAGTTCACGGCAGAGTATGCAGTTAAGGTAAATTATTGCCCATCAAGCTCAATATACCTCACCACATAAACATCTACATTTCATTCTAGACCCCCGAAATTTCTTCAAAAGTAAACCAAGGCCAGACCTAAAGTTTTTGGTAGTCAATGCACATTGAAAGGAGTTGGTGATAGACCAGTATGTGCCTTCAAATAGTTTCATGCATCGAGAAAACGGAATCGACTTGACTACGGTAGATTCTTTGTTTAGTATCTTGAGCTAAGTACTACTCAGACTAATTTTTTTATAAATTTTATAGTGCAAACTGAAAATTACACACAAGTTAAAAGTTTACCTTATTAAAAAGCTTAAAACATCAGCAAGAGTCGTTACCTTTACGGTGACTGTAGTTAGAACGGTTCAAAGTTCAATATGTAAAGCTTCACGATGGCGCAATAAATGAAACTTTGAAAAGAAGTTATTATATTTGTTAGAAAAATATTATATTTATTAGAAAAAACAAAAAGAATTTACGAAATAATTACAGTTAATTAAAACATAATCTTCGGGAGTTTTTTGTAAATTTTTCTACCGCTGAATGAAAATTTTGTAAGTTTTCATCTATAAGTTTTCTGTGTACACTTATCATGCCCTTACCATTAAGGCGATTTTCCCCCATAGTGCTTTTTAGCCATGTTTTTTATCTCCTGATTCTGCTAAATGGTTGCTCTACTGTACAGGTTGTGCACGGTAGGGTGATCAAAATTTTCAACGCTGTTCCCGTTTCGAGAAAGAACGTTTTTGCCTCTTTTAGGACGTCAACAGCTGTTGGACTTGTTGGGTTGGGCTTATCGTGCCACAATTGCTGCCAAAGTCCAATTTCATTCTTTGTATTCGATAAATCAAAAAATTGGGCGATAGTTTCGCAAATTTCTCTGAAATTTTCAATTGCAATTTTGACATCAAGGGATGCATTAAAGGAGTCCAAGTATGGTATTATTAAAGACTTCTTCTAGTATTTTGAAGGGGTTTTTGCTGGTTGGTTGCTTCGATGACGTTGTTTCCCAATAATACGCGGCGTTGATGTGATGTCCTCCTCCAGTCCGACTTTCTATGCAACAACAGTAGGTTTCTTTATAATTTCGTCTGTCACTTTTTCGGGATTGTCACGGTGGCTCTTAACTAATTGTAAAATCCGTTTAACATGTTTCGACGCCTTGACCACGTCCAAAGTTACAGATTGGAGTACGTTAACAAAAAGTTCCATCAAAGCGGAGTATTTCGCTATCAACATAATTCCAAGAATAAACAAAAGCATGGAAGGCACTTTTCGGGTGGCACTATTTCCTTCGCGAGATAAGGTTGCTAAGGCATCCAGTATACAGTATGATTGGAAAATTCTCTAAAAACTCTGATAGTTTTGTGTCTTTTACTACAGCTTGTTTCGCAGAGGCAGATTCCCGAAAAAAAATAATTATATCTTTGGTGATTCCCATGGCGTTCCGAATTTCATGAAGTGTGTTGAGATCATTGATTACTAAATGCAGTTTGTGGGACGAGCAATGAAAGAACAGGGCTTTTGTATGTCTTTTCCTGACATCGTCTGCATTAAGGTCTTCTGTTGTCAGTAGCTCATCTACATATGCTTTGTGCAATATATTTCGCATCCAGACCTATATTGCAAGAATCAATTTCTACAGTAAAACTCGCTTAAGTGCATTATGAAAAGTTTCCATATTTTTATTGCACTTATCCGAAATGGGCACTTAACCGTTTTCGGCTATATGCTCTGATGAGGCATTTATGCGAAATCTTTTAAATGACTCAAAATAGGCAGTTATCCAAAGTGTTTACATTTTCTGCGAAACAATAGCTTTATAAAATTTAAAGGAAACATATCATCTTCATCTTATTAATTTTTATTGAGAATAAAACGACGCTATGCTTTAAGACAGAAATGTGAAAAAAAACCTTTTCTGCTTTTAGTTCAATTTAAACATGAATTTGCAAAGTTAAATAAAAGATGAATTCTTACAATGATTTAAAATAATCCGTAAGCTTGGTCTGCGTTAAATTTTTTTGTTGGGTTTCAAACATTTTCTTTTCTATGTCTTCTAATTGAAAACTATCTATATTTTTTCGATGGAAGAAAAGCCTTAAGGTATGAAGTGTTGCCAAAGCATCTTTAAAAATTGGTTCTTTATCAGCATCAGCGTTTTGGAGAATACATCTCTCTTCATCGCTACTTTTATCCGTAACGATTTGATTTTGATTCTGAATTTCGGCTGTTATTTCACAATCTGTGAGAAATCTGTGGCATTGCAAATCGTTATCGGAATTGACGTATTCTCGAAAGTCTGAGTTTTCTAAAAAGTTACTCCAAAACCCCTTAGCGTTTCACAATTAGACTCTTCATTGGATCCAGCATTTGTTGGCACGAATCCTGCCTGTAATTGAAAATCAAAGAATTCTCCAGAAATACTAAGCGTCTAATTTAAAGTTTTGTACCTTTGCAAAACAATTCATAATTGTTTGATTTTTTACCAACCACCAAGCACGTATTACATAAAGCATTGTATCGTACAATGTAATCGATTTGATGAAGAGTTGTATGGAAATTTCTCTTTCAATTGCAAGAATTTGTTTTCGCAGTAATATTTGTCTAAAATAGGTTTTAAAGAATTTAATGACACCCTGGTCTAACGGCTGCAATTTCGCAGTGGTATTTGGCGGGAGAAAGTGAATTTCAATATTGTCTAGTTCCACGTTGATTCGGTGACATGAAGCGTTGTCAACAAGCAACGTTATTTTTCTATTCGCTGCTTTCGTTTCGTCATCGAGCTCTAACAAAATTTTATTCCAAACTAGCTGCCCGAACAGACTTCGTTCTGTCTAAAGTTATTGGTCTGTCGCAGTCCAATAGAAAAAAATAATTTTATTAATTAAAAATTAAAATTAATTTTTTTTTAATTTTTTTTAAATTTTTCTCTCCGTAAGAACCATCGTTGTGCTTGAAGGAAAATATATCTAAAAAAATAGCCGAATCGGTCGAGGCGTTCTCGAGTTTTGCGCTTAGCAACACATTTGGCAATTCATTTTTATTTATATACATTTCTGTCGTCATCCAGGCGTTTTTATTAGCATAGTACGGAAGTGGTATATTTTTTTCCTTTAAAGCATCGAGGGTTTTTCGAAGATCCAATCACGAAAACTTTTTTAAATGTTCTAGTGGCGTTGCAAAGAAAGAGGATCACTTAACCGAATATTTTTCTATGAATTGTGCGTATAAGCTTCCAAGAAAATGATGCACTTAAGCGAAAAATGCAGTAAAGCGAAATGCACTGAAACGAGCAGATATGTATGAATATTTAGCAAAGAAAGCAGAAGATTGTGAGTTTGATGCATTTATGCGTGAAATGCACTTAAACGTGATGCAGTTAAGCGGGGTTTACTGTAACGGATAGAGAAGTTATTTCAGTAGCATCTGTAAAACAAAGCGAATTGGAACACTCGTAGTTTTAGTCACGCCTCTGTTTCAGTCTTATCTCTGTCTATATATCTCCGTCTTTATATTTGGCTTTAAGTACACCCATTCTGTTGTTGATATTTATCGTGATGTATATCGTTAATATAAATAAATTTTCTTGACAAACTCCACTACTAAACACTCAATTTGATATCAAAAGTTCACGATAAATTTATTAATTTACTATGCATCGGACCTCTTTAAGCTTCTTATAAATTACATGTCACATCGCGTGACAGTTTGACGTGAAATGAAAAGATTAAATACTTTCTCCCTATCAGAATGGAAAACAAATTTAACGGAAAGCGGCGTTTTTCAAAAAAAAATATTCGAAAATATTCAACACTTTCTGAGACAGTTTCAAATCGAATACCACTGAGATTGGAGCTGAAGTGTGGCGTTCGTTCGGCCCTTTCAACTGGAGGCGTGTCAATATCGTGGCGTCACTTGGACAACACAAATGTTTGCCCAGGCATAAATCAAGAAATGGTCGATTTTCGATGGACGAGCTGTCAGCCATTGGCGCAGTTTCAACACGGAAAGAATAAGCGCCACCGCGCCGAGTTTATCACAAGTTGTCAACGTTTCGTTTACAACACGTTTACCCACTTGACGGAAATTTATGTATACCACGCTTTATTTGAATTCAATAAGGTTTTCCCTGTTTTTATTGCCCATTCATCGATTATTTGGTGGACATCTTTCAAACGAACATAGACGCATGTGTTCGTGGATTTTAAGGTGAGAAATCCAATTCACTGGATCAAAAGATAGACTTTGCTCCCCCTGTCAATTCCGTAAAGAAACCGTTGTTGTATGTTTTCATTGCTTAACTCATTTTTATCTTATATCATTCCAGAATGCTTCGATTGTAGACAAAAACTATCTGCAAAATTTAAAAACAAAAAATCAATGAAATTTTCTGCCAGCCAACCCCCCTTAAATGTATCTCCGCTCCAATTTCTGACACAGATAAATTTATCGTACAAACAGAAAAAAAGATTAGAAACCACATCAAATTCGACAGCCGACAATTGACCGTGCGCACCATTTCATGTTCTCGGAAAAATCACATTTTCTGGAAACGGTAAAACAAAGTTTAACGCCATAATTTATGTCCACATCAATAAAACCATCAAATGAAAAGTGTGTGAACTCCACGAATAAATAGAAAATGGTATTATATTGCACCAACGAGGCTGACTTCGAGTTAATGCGGGGGGACTCACATTTTGACTATCGAGTTTTTTTTTTTTAACGCCATGTCAATATGAAATCAAAATAAAATGTGGTCTAAGTGCGAACCTTGAGGCCCACACGACTAACTTCCCAGTGGGGTGAATAAAAAGCTATAATTTGCTTTTATTAATAATTACTATTATTAAACATTATTATTCTAAATTAATATAATTACTTTTACTATTTTTATCAATTTTTTATCTAACCATAAAAGCTTTGGTAGAGGAAGACGTCTCCACCACCTGATCATCCTCTACCAAAGCCTCGGCAACCTCATCCTCTTCGTCCTCGTCATCCTTCTTGTCCTCCACTTCGTCCTCAACTTCGTTCTCCATCTCGGCCTCGGAATCCACAACTAATATTGAGGGTATTTATTTATTATTTACAATAATCATTCGTTATTAAGAATGTTTGACCGTTACTGAATAATTATAATTGACTTTATATATACAAAATCAGATTATAACTAATGTTATTTAATTGTTTTTAACGAAATTAAATTATTTATAACAATATCCAATTATTAATTGCATTAGCGTCTCTACTCCCATTCACCCAAACCTGATAATATAAGTTTGGAATTTTATAAATTAATCTTTTTTTTAAATAACATTTTTTACAAATTTGATCACAATTTTGCTAAAACGCAAAATAATAACAACATTACTATGAAAGTATTTGGTATCTGCACGAATTAATAAAGCGTATCAACAGTTTAAAAATAAGCAATTTTCAGTCGTTTTTTCAGTTTTTTCATCCTAAATAAAAAACGGCGTAACCGATTTTGCTGAAAAGTCATTCAGTTCTAAGTTACGTAATTACGCGTTGATTAAAACCAGTCCCACGTCAATCCGATCTTTGGTTCTTGAGATAATCGAGACGAAAAATTACTCCGAACGCACATACGTACATACGCACATACGCACATCCGCACATACGCACATCCGCACATACGCACATCCGCACATACGCACATCCGCACATACGCACATCCGCACATACGCACATCCGCACATACGCACATCCGCACATACGCACATCCGCACATACGTACATACACACTCACAGACATCTCTCTAAAAACGATGGATTTGGATTCTAGAGACCTTAAAACGTGGAGATATATCAAAATTTGGGATTCGCAAAATCGACCCCATTACAATAACTTCCCATAGGGAACTGGGAAGTTAATAAATAAGGTGGTGAAGGGGTGAGTTTAAAACACCCAAAACAAACGTTTGTTATGATTCTTTCATAAACATTCCAAATAAAATAGATTAAAAGCTTAAATTAGATGCAGTGTTGATATGCACTGAAATTTTGTTTATTGCATCATTTTTTGCAAAACGATTAAAAGCATACGTTGATGAGTTTATTGAGCCTTACAAAAAGAATTTTTGGAAAGTGAAAAATTGTGCTGATATCGAATGGTGCAGCAGCTCAAACTAATTCAAAAGCACACTGGAATAAACGTTTGTATTGGTGCTACTAAATCATAGCTCAATAAAATCAGGGAGTTCCTGGAATTAAAAGACGAATCAACAAGCAGCGCCAGATGATAGAGGATCTGAGAGGGACTATCATGAACATTAGGATCGTATTTCAACCTTTTCTCTTACGGCGATTGAAAAAGGTTTATATAAATAGTTAAATTTTATTGATAAAATATCATGTTTTGCTCAGGAAAAAGCAACAAAAAATACATATACTCTTATACAACACATTATGAATGATTGATCAGATACGTTTTCTATCCATTTTGTCGCATTTTTGAATCGAATCCAAACGGTGAAATTTGTCTATCGCTTTAACAGGGATGCCACGAGTCGGCCAAAACGAACACAGTTGACGGTAACGGAAATCGCTTTCGTGGGCCGCAGCCGTCAAGAAGTGGAGGAAAGTTGATCACTGGTTGTCAGGCTTTTGCGATCGAATGAAGGTCCTAGCCACGCGAATTATGCGGTATTGCACGCTATAAGCCAAGGAAGGGGAGGACCAGACAGTTATTTCATTTAAGAGGAAAGTGCAGCCATCAAAAGCTTTAGCTTATTTGTGTTTTTTTTCTTCAAATTTACTTTCTTTTCTTATTAGTATATCGAATCTCGAGTAAAATAATGTAATTTTCGTTTTTAGAATGATAATGCTACGAAAAGCTATAGGCTAAAAAAATTCTAGAATAAAGTAAAATTATTTATATTATTTTACGCGGATTGAAAAATTGAGATAATGAGCAAATGCAATGGCTAAAGAAAGTCTAAACTCTCGCGAAACTAAGCTAGCCGAAAAACAATCATAATCCCTCAAATATTCATCGCCTGTGAATTTAATATCCTGATTGTTGATAAAACTTAAAAACCCCTGATTAGTCACAGAGAGAAATTCACTGCTCATTGAGTTTACAAAAATTGCCTTAATGTTATCTCTTTCGAAATTTAGCTCGCGCCTCAAACATTGTGATTTGAACACTGTCGTTAAAAAACTCTGTAATGAAATTCTTTGGCACATTGCTTTTCCCGGAGTTACTCTCGTACCGATCATAATCATTGACAAATTCACAGAAACATTTTTTGCATCTTAATTTTAAACTCAGTTTCGGGTATAGGGCAATAAACCTCTTACCGTTTCCGAAAAACATTTTGTATATCAATTTCAATCCCAAATTTCCATAGCCCAACAAAATTTTTACATGACTCTCAGATTCCGTCTCAATTTTCGTCTCTATGAACTTAACTTTACTATACATCTTGAAATTTTCTGAAAACTTTCTTGCGATTCTCAAACACCAAATTTTCTTCGAGTTATTTGGTTAACCACACTTGAGGAAACTTCACCAGCAGTACAAGGACAGTCACTACCAAATTTTAATGGAGTATAAGCTTTGAAAAGGTTTTTTTTTCTAAATGGGTGTTATGTTTGCTTTTTCGTGCGTGACAGCTCTTGGCCATGGTTGAACCGTCTCACTCAGCGTTCACCTGTGAAGAGGGGCGTGGGTATAAAAAATATTAAGGACACCATCCGAGCGCCAGGACTGCCTTCGCAGCGAATCTCGAAACGAGAAATGACTTTACATCGATCCTGAACCACCTGTAACCAATAAGACCAAGAAACCCTTCCGCAAAAAAACTATAAAATGAAGAAACCCTCCGAAACACAATCTTCACATAAGGCAGTTCGATACGAAAAAAACCATCAATTAATTCTGAGGAATTTGATTGAAAATATAGAAACTGGATTGTGTAAACGAACTAAAAACACCTAGCAGGTTTTACGTTCTCGTTACGCCACCGGTTTTTCCAACCTACTACCTTTTCAACGTATTCTCTTGAATCCAAGGATGAAATTACCAATATGCAAGTGTGATTCTCGAAACAACGGAAGAAAATCAAAAAGAATGCTAAACTCCTCACTTCGTCTTTTTTAAGAAAAAACGGCTGAATTTCTAAACTGAAGTCTTCAGTAAACAATCCTTCAAAAACTGACTAATTCTCAAACAAAATTAATTATATTATTATAATTGATTTTTCCCAACAGACTAATACCCAAATCCTGAGATTGCTGTTCCAGTTTTACTCTCATTTATATCTTTTTCTCGGGTTCCGCTGCAATATTTTTGGGTGACCCGTGATCTTTCTTAGTTTCAGCTTTAACTCGTATCAGTCCATTCTGCCGGGCTATGGCAATTTTTGACCGTTATCATTCAGATTTGTCGTTTATTAAGTTGCCATAGTTTATTAAGTTTCTAAATTGTCGTTTCCTGGAATATCTTTCCGGTCCAGACCAATGCAATGTGTATATAATCCAAAATCTTTACCTTATAAATCCAAATTCCATTTCATTCTTCATATTTTTTTAAAGCGCAGTAGGTGCCCACCTTCCTCGCTTAAATCCTAAGAAAGGAAAATGGAAAGACACTCAACAGTCACAAGAGTCACGATTAATCTTTGGTGAAGTCAATTTTTTGATTATAATCAATTGCTAATTAAAGCATATATTGAAGCATTTTCAGTTTTTGAAAGCTGCATGACCAATTTCAATTCTAAGTCTTAACGACTTTAATCAGAATTGAAATCGGTAAGAGTGCGGGCTATTTTTATTCTTACTAAAATAGATTAATATGCTGGAAGTAAATTCTCCTCAGGAAAGAAACTTACTTACACATTCAACACAATCAATTGCCAATCATGGTTGTTTTTATATTCGAAATAAGACTAACCGTACAGATATTATCAAAATTTGATCATTTTTTGGTAAATTCAACAATTTCTTACCGTTCAAAGATCGTGTATAAACTATCGTCCACACATGCTCACAATAAGAATCTTTCGAGCTGAAATCTGTTGTGGATGCTCGTGAATACAGATCATACGTGTGAGAGTAAGCGCGGAAAATAAATTCGCTGCTTTTAAAAAATAGTCCGCCGTTTTCAGGATATTTTCTTCAGGATTTTAGTAGGAGCCATTGCTTAAAACTGTTAAGGATTGAAATCGAATGTGAGCGCCCGGTGAATCAAGATTTGCGATAGGCACGTGTTCGTGATAGAGAAGGACCATATTCTTATAAAAATTGCTAAAGATTCAGATTTGAGGTTTTCACCCTAAGGCAAGTCCAGCAGGCAATATAAACGAATTATACGGAAATAGTGAGGATTAAATGTTCCAAGTGATCTGCGCTAGTAATGATTTAGTAAATAGTCCCTTTGGCTAAGCGTCTTAAGAAGACAAGTTTCCATTTAGGCTGACATTAATCACGAAAAACTGATTTCCTGGTGAGAAACAGTTCGGAAAAAGTATTGCAATCTTTCACTGCTCTCTCAGAATGTTCAAAAAGCTATTTAGCCAATTTAGCCATGCTTTCATTTGGTTTTAAGGTTCCGAAAATTTCAGTCGTGGTCTTTCTAAATCTCTTATGAACCCAGTAAGATGTAACCATTTTCTGGTTCGTTGTCCATCTTTCAATGGAATTTGTGGTTTTTAAGAAAGCTACCCACCCAATTTTATTTTTTCATTAGACCTGCTGGAATCTGCAATAAATGCAATAGTTGGGTTTATCCTAGAAGTTATAACCAGGGCAGTGTATCATATTAATAGTGCATAGCAATCGTGTCTCTGAGACTTACATATTTAAAACTGATTAGTTAAGCTAGGCTAGTCAGTCTACGGTTATGTTAGATTAAACTCATATTATAATTATTTTGGGACTATTTCCCAGCAAGCTACCTCCATTTGTATGCGTCGTAATTAAAATTGAAAATGGAACCTCCACAAAAACTTTGATAACTCACATTGATCTACAATGACGAAAGTTATCTGAGACCCCATTTCACGATCATGATGCAATCCGTACTACGAAATCGATTGGTACCGAAACTCTACTTCGCCTGACTCATCGCATACCTGGAATATCTTCCATAGGCGCCAAATAGAAGTTCTATGTGGTTTCTACCACCTCCTACGCTGTCATACTATTCCGATTACGCGACGTCGCCGCCTGTTTAATTATTATCATGTTCGATATCTTCTTCTTTTTTTGGTTAAATCAAAAGATTCCTTCAGTTACGATAAGACACATCAAACCAGCGAGTGCTGCTTGGATGGTTCTTATCGCGGCCGATTGTCGAAATTCCCAGGAATTCAGAATGGGAACTGTAACGCCGCAATCGTCATAATGGGACTTGCTTCCAAGCTGACATAATTTTGCAGACGCGAATTATTGCAAATCATCAATTGCAAATGATTTAATTAGGAAAAATCAGTTTTGTTGTGAAATCGAGAGGGGGCGGAAATGAATTTGTATAATTTGCAATGATTCAGGCACGCAAGGTGGACATGTGAGACGGCAAGCAGTTCCGAAGAGGAAGTGATTCCACTGAACGAGTTGATTTATAGGTTGTATCCACGATGAGTTTGAATTTAAGAATTCAGATTGATTCAAGTGATTTCTGCATAAATGGTTTTGAATTTGGGTTGCGTTTAAACACATGAAGTGGAAATCGTCAAAGGAAAATTTGCATGGCTTTGACCATAAACGTTGTAAATCTTCTGCTACAACACTAAATAAGGTCTTCACAATGTACTTTGATTTGGACCACACTTGAAGTCGAAGATGAGTCACTTTCTGTTATCAATTAATGATACCTTCCCGATAGATTTTCATTCCAAAACACCAATGGTACCTACAAGTAAAAAGTCCATAAACTCCACAATGAATCCTACATGGAGTATAACCCAATTAACACCTTTTCCTCCCTTTTCAGTCGACGCTAGCACAAAATCCACTTGCACTCCTAAGTAGGAGCTTTCATCGACTCAATCAGAAGACTTTTACGATCCGGCAATAATGTAAACTATTGATTGCGACTAAAATTAGATCGGAAAATGGTTTCTAACTGATGTGTAGACATTTCGTAGGATCGTAAACGGAGCTACACCTCTCCACGTATTCGTAGGAAACGTGCTCTCGGTTCGAACAAAACAAAGATCATAAATTCCTTCCTGGACTGATTACAATCTGGGAATGGAAAAAACTAAGAAATGAAATAAAATGAATACAACGATAATGGGTGTATAAGCCGCCATAAAACTTTTATAAACATTTCTAAATGATATATTGTGGCTGTGAATCGCAGCAAGGGCATTGGTTGGTGAATATAAGTAAATTTTTTTTTCATATGCTTAAAGCTTTAGAACATGTGACTAACTAAAAAAACGATATTATTTTATGAAAAAAGAACATAATTTTTTCATAAATTTTATAATTTTCTAGAATTATTTCCAGAATTTTTTCTGTTCTGAACTTTCAAAGGTAAAATTTCTCAGAGATATTCATTTTTTAATAATTTGAAATTTTGTACAATAATATTTTGGAAGTTTTTCTTAAATAGATTTAGCAAATATCTGTTCTTGAAAAAACAACATTGACTGTGCGATCCCGGGGGCTTTAGAATCTGGGGATTTAGAATCTGGGGGATTTAGGATCTGGGTGATTTAGAATCCCGGGAGATTTAGGATCTGGGTTATTTAGGATCCCGTGGAATTCAGAATCCTGGGGATTTAGGATCTGGGGGATTTAGAGTCTGGGGGATTTAGGTTCTGGGGATTTAGGATCTGGGGGATTTATAATCCCGGGGGACTTGAGGTCGGGGGGATTTAGGATCCCGGCGGATTCAGGATCAGGGAGATTTAGGATCTGAAGGATTTAGAATCCCGGGGATTTAGGATCTGGGGGATTTAGAATCCCGGGGGAATTAGAATCCCGGGGGATTTAGGATCTGGGGGATTTAGAATCCAGGGAGATTTAGGATCTGGGGGACTTAGAATCCCGGGGGATTTAGGATCTGGGGGATTTATGATCTAGGGGATTTAGAATCCCGGGGGATTTAAAGTCTGGGGTATTTAGGATCTGAGGGATTTAGAGTCTGGGGGATTTAGGGTCTGGGGGATTTAGAGTCTGGGGGATTTAGAGTCTGGGGGATTTATGATCTAGGGGATTTAGAATCCCGGGGGATTTAGGATCTTAGGGATTTTTGATCTGGGGGATTAAGAGTCTGGGGGAATCAGGGTCTGGGGGATTTAGAGTTTGGGGGATTCTTGATATGGGGGATTTAGAGTCTGCGGGATTTAGGATCTGGGGGATTTAGAATCTGGGGGATTTAGAGCCTGGGGGTTTTAGAATCTGGGGGATTTAGGATTTGGGGGATTTAGAATCTGGGGGATTTAGGATCTGGGGGATTTAGAGTGTGGGAGATACAGAATCCCGGGGAATTGAGGATCTGGGGGATTTAGAGTCTGGGGGATCTAGAATCCTGGGAGAATTAGGATCCAGGGGGATTAAGGATCTGGGGGATTTAAGATCTGGTGGATTTGGGATCTGGGGGATTTTGAATCCCGGGGTATTTAGGATCTGGGGTATTTAGCTTCTGGGGCATTTAGGATTTGGGGGATTTAGAATCGGAGGGATTTAGGATCTGGGGGATTAAGAATCTGGAAGATTTAGCTCCTGGGGGATTTAGGATCTAGGGGATTTAGAATCTGGGGGATTTAGGATCTGGGGGATTTAGAGTGTGGGAGATATAGAATCCCGGGGGATTGAGGATCTGGGGGATTTAGAGTCTGGGGGATCTAGAATCCTGGGCAAATTAGGATCCAGGGGGATTAAGGATCTGGTGGATTTGGGATCTGGGGGATTTAGAATCTGCGGGATTTAGAGCCTGGGGGGTTTAGGATCTGGGGGAATTAGTATCTAGGGGATTTAGAATCTGGGGGATTTAGGATCTGAGGGATTTTGAATCCCGGGGTATTTAGGATCTGGGGTATTTAGCTTCTGGGGCATTTAGGATTTGGGGGATTTAGAATCGGAGGGATTTAGGATCTGGGGGATTAAGAATCTGGAAGATTTAGCTCCTGGGGGATTTAGGATCTAGGGGATTTAGAATCTGGGGGATTTAGGATCTGGGGGATTTAGAGTGTGGGAGATATAGAATCCCGGGGGATTGAGGATCTGGGGGATTTAGAGTCTGGGGGATCTAGAATCCTGGGCAAATTAGGATCCAGGGGGATTAAGGATCTGGTGGATTTGGGATCTGGGGGATTTAGAATCTGCGGGATTTAGAGCCTGGGGGATTTAGGATCTGGGGGATTTAGTATCTAGGGGATTTAGAATCTGGGGGATTTAGTATCTGGGGGATTCCAGATTCTAAATTCCCCAGATTCTAAATCTCCCTGGATCCCAAATCCCTCGGGATTCTAAATACCGCAGATCCTAAATCACCCAGACCCTAAACCCCCCAAACCCTAAATCCCGCAGATCCTAAATCTCCCGGGGTTTCCCAGTAATATTTACATAAATATTAACAATACTAAACAAAATAATAATTATGAAAATAATACTACTTTAAATAATAATAATGTACCTCTCATAACAGTAATTGGAATGACTTAATATTAATCGTATCATCTACGGGAGCGTTGATTGATTACGTAGGTAAGAAGGATGATTTAATATTCACACGGATTAATTGTGGGGAGGGGGGGGCAGGTTACAAAGCCTTTTCTACGTTATTTGTCATTTTCATATCGATGAAAGCTTTTTAAAGCATATGATCTAGGAAAGTATTGACTACAAAACATTTTACCATTCAAACCGTTCATTACCACAAATTCAAATTTGATTGATTTTTTTTTATTTTAAAAATTTAAGCAGTTTTTATATCAAAATTAAAACACGGTACTGTAAAAACTCTTCAAAATCTGTTTAAACTATGCAAATATTAATAAACTTTGATTGGCACAACAACAATGTCTTTAGAATAAGAGTAATCAGGCAAAATCATTCTTATGAACACTTTTTACATGGCGACTTTGAATGATTTTTTTATTTTTTATTTAATTTTTTTTAGAAATCATGAAAAAATGTTTTGCTAGTTTGTCTCCAAAAATTGATAAGGATTATAAATTTTATAAACATTTATTACCATGTTCTGCAAATCTGGTTAAAAATTAATTTTTTATGAAATTATGAAAAAATCCAAATTTTTTTCCTATTTTTTGTTAAATTAAAAAACGGCTCCAAAGATTTTTTTGTAAATGCAAAACTATTACAAAAATGTTAATACACGTCGATTGACACCTAAATGATGCAAATATTATACCTGGTTCGTGAGATATAGTGAATAATAAAAATGACCTTTAAAATCATGATGACTCAAAAGACAAGGAAGGCAGACATTAATCTTTGTTTTGAAGATTACTTCGTGTAAGCTTTGGGCGTTGAGTTGATTGGTCTACTATCATTGAACACAGTCCATCGAATGTTTTCACCTGACCTTTCTTGCTTCTCGATTTACTTTTATTTGTTCCAGAACTAAGCCAAACATCGAAGAAGTAACGAAACATGAGAAGTAAGCGTGTATCTAAACCTTCCCGTTTTTGATCAAATACTTTTTGTGGTTTCTTTGATAAAGCCTCCACACAAGACTTAAATATTCTTTTATCGACGAACAAGGATATTTTTCAGAGAATATTAGCGCTTTTGATATGTACAAGCAAAAAATTTCTTATGAAACCATTCAATAAGTAGTCGCTCCAGGAGATGCTAACAACCCGCTAAGCTCATCTACTGCCACATATTAACTAATTACAGTAGCACATCATTAATAACATCCTTTGCGAATGCGTCCTCCGGCAAATTAATGCGCAATGCAGCGCGAAGTGAACGAGGTGTCGTGCAATGCATTTGCCTCTAGGATGCACAACTAGACATGCATGTCAATTAGATGAAGAACACGAGCTTGAATGCACCTTGAACGTATGTATGTGGAGTCCTCCCTGGATATGCGCTATGACATGTGGTTGCATGCGACCACGTCGTTCACACTCACTTTTCGCGAAAAACGTTTTATTGCCGCTCCAGGGCAAAAATCATACAAATATCGGCTTTTATAAATAAACGCAATATCGAGTGCACGGAGAATATCCACAGGTGATAGTCGGTACTTTGGCTTAATATAGATACTCGCTACAGATAGCAGATACTTACCGACTCGCTCAATAAAGATACAGGCGATGGCAAAGAGGGTGCCGAACGCATTTTGATTGACAGATTACAGCATTTATGGTGGCATTTTATTGGTGTCTTTTATTGTTGATTTGATTGATTGAATCACACGCGCAATCATGATCTACTTTTTTCATGAACTGCAGTATTTATTTCCAATATTGATGACACTCTCAATAAAGATTTATTGTCGATGGAAATCGATTGGTACATTGTTTGCTGCATTTCGCGAAATGTCTGTTTGATGGAAGTTTATCGGAAAATATTGTTTATTGCTATAGATTAGCACAAAGAAGGGTAGTAAATGCTATCAGCTAAGTCGCAAATTTAAAATTAGACAAATCCCTGCGAACAACAACTATAAACGTTTATCGCGTAAACATTCTATGTTGCAAAGATAAAAAATTCTTAGTGTCCATTCGACCATTCAAATAAACAAAGTAACTAGCTAGACTAACTTATGTGGAAAAAATGTTGATAAGACGCGGAATCTAGCAAGCATCGACAGCGGTCTATTTTTCGTTTACCATTTTGTAACAGTCTTGTTAGTTTTTAATGATTTGACCACTCGTTATCACATGTTCTGTACTGTTTGTCGAAACATTGTTCGCTTCACAATGCCTTGAAGACGTCGCATTTTTTGGCTAAGGCAGCTAGTAGGCAACATAAGCAAGAAATTTGAGACACTCTCAAACATAATTGAAATTATCTTATCCAAAAATATATGAGGAGTTCACTTCCCGATTGATGGTTATGATATATTCATCGGCACTAACTTTAGATTGCAGATAGTGTATTGTAATGGCTTTTTCTTCAGATCACATCCTGTTGAGCTTTTTTCATCACTAGAATTTGAATAAAGAAAATTATTTAATATGATTATTAATTGAGTATCCTCCAATGAAAACCTTTCTCTAGAGAAAAATCGAATATGGCAAATATAGTTTCATCTATTTTTATGGGTTTTGCTACTTTTTTAAAAAACTTGATGAGATATATTGTTGGACCCTGCCGAATTTCTTGTGCTTAGAAGAGATTGGGTTGATAAGCTCACAAATGTAATCATTTGTCCTAGTAGTAGTAGCAGCTTCCTTTATCCAAACAAGGCTCACATACCGTTTGCCCTAAAACTGTCCTCAAAAAATGAGAATCTTGCAATTTGAACAGTGTTTTCTGTTAAAGTTATTTCAGCATTGCAGGATCCGCATTTCAGTTTTTAAATAGCTGTATTTTTGCATTTGTAAAAAGGATACTGCAAAACCAGACTGTGCGGTAATCTAGTAACTTCACAATTTGTGGAAAGTTATTGGCGTGAATATCGATTTTGAGAACACGATGTTCACGATGTTTAAGGATTAAAAACAATGAAAAGAAAACTTTCAAAGGAAAGTGTCCGTTTTCCCCCAGTCTCTTTCTCTAGGGAACGAAGTGACCGCACCTCAGGAAAAGTGAACAGGTTGAAATTCTCAAAAAAACAAGCCGCGAGGTGCGACCCTTGAGGTCCACACGGTCAACTTCCCAGTAATATCTACATACATGAATATTAAAAATATTAAACACAAAAGAAATTATGAAAATAATACTACTTTAAACAATAATAATGAGAAGTACTCATAACTGTGATTGAAATGAGCTAATATCAATCATATAATCTACTGTAGCGTTCATTGATTACGTAAGGCTTTTGTTGGGTGGGGGTGGATTGGTTTGATTAAATATTCACGCGGATAAATCGGAGGGGGCGGGCTATAAAGCCTTTTTTACGTTATTTGTTATTTTTATATCGATGCTTGAAGGACAAAAGAGCGCTAGCAAAAATGAATGCATTCTTGTTATTACGCCCACTAAAGAGGTTTTCTCGCGAGGTGTCCATTTTAAATAATTTTGTTCATAATTGCCATGACTTCGGCATAATCATTGAATTTGTGTTTTTTCACGAGCCGCTTTTTAAGTTTTTTTGGATCATGCAAAAAAAAATTGACCAGTTTCTCTTCGAAAACTATTAGGAATGTATAAATTATATAAACATTTATTACTGAGCTGTGCAAATCAGGTTAAAATTTATTTTTTTATGAAAAAACTCTAATTTTTCCCATCTGCCGTTTTTTCCATTTAATAGAAGGTAAATGGAAAAAGCAGCAGAAAGGATTTTTTTATAAAGTTAAAAACATAACAAAAAAGCTAACACACGTCGAATGACACCTCAACGATGCAAATATCATATATTGTTCGTGAGATATAGTGAATGATAAAAAGGACCTTGAAAATCATGATGACTTTTAATGATTTTTTATTTTTAATTTCATTTTTTACGTAATCATGAAAAAAAGTTTTGCTGATTTCCTTACAAAAACTATTTGTACTACATCAATTTTATATACATTAGTTACTGGGTGCTGCAAATCAGGTTAAAAACTTATTGTTTATGGAAAAAAACCTAATTTTTAGCACTTTTTTTTAATAAATTAAAAAACGGCCTCAACGATTTTCGATAGAATCACAAAAATACGCGTCGATTGACACCTTAACTATGCAAATCGTATGATTGGTTTCGGAGATATAACGCATGACAGAAATGACCTTCAAAGGGTCAAAACAACAAACCCCCCGACCGAAGTGTCCCAAAAACTAATCAGCTCTTAAGATTGCTAAGACGCTTCGATTGACACCTCAACAAAGTCGATACGACGTTATTTACGTGAGTTATGCTCGTAGAAAAAAGTGTCCACGAACGCACGTACGTATGTACACACACACACATACATACTTCTTTCTAAAAACACTTTATATATAGTCTATAGACCTTAAAACGTAAAGAAATGTTGAAAATTTCAATTTCGATTTTCGAGGCGATTACAAGAACTTCCCATATACTGGGAAGTTAATAACTACGATGCAGGATTGAATTTCGGAAAATAAAATATAGGCGAATGATCAAAAAGAAACAATTTTATTGTGAAATATTAGGAAAAAGAGAATTATTTCATAAAAGATCAAATGAAGCATAAACATGAAAATTAAAACTACTAAGAAATGGGATACAAAAATGTGCGGCAATTGTCTAAAACTGATTGATCCTATAAATTAAAATAAAATTTTCCGTAATCATTTCAAATATAAGCGAACAAAATCGGTTTGAAATAAGTATTGGAAATGATTCCAAATTTCTGTTGGTACAGGTTCTGTCAAAAGTATGATTTTCGATAAAATCAGAACATCTTTGGAAAATATTTTAGATGGAATGATAACCCAGCCGTGGACTTTTGAGCTTGTAACATTCTTCGCAGGTGCGCCCAGCTCACAGACCATCAGCCGAAGGCCTCACCAATTTGAGCGCATATTGATCGGAATTCTACGAGATGATACATCTCGAAAAGAATATCACAACCGTATAAAGGCGGTATCCATTAACCTTTTTTGTAAACGCTCACCAAGTCATGGGTGTGAAGACAAAAATTGACTCCGTTTTGAGAAGTTTTCCCGCTTTCTATAATGCACTGCTGAGTTCGTCAATCTTAAATTACATTATTTGTTTCTTTTTATTTTAAAATAAATTTCATTCTTGACTTTTAGAATATTAAATTTTTATGTGTATTTTTATAATTAAATTAAAGTGTGCCGATTTTGAGATACAAAATGTTATGTTTTACTCTCCGATTTCCAGTCTGGATTTTTTTTGGGAGCTCAGAAATAGCTTCAAACATTTTAAACATACGCTTCAATAGGCAAACAAATTACTCTTTTATAATTTTACACAAAACGCGTCAAACCTCAAAGATTATCCCATCATCCATATATTACATAACATTCCAAGTATTCCAAGTATTTGAAAATTTCACTAAGTGTAACAAAATTTAAAATTAGTTAAAGTATTTTTTTTTAAATACTAAATCATAAAGTCAAATTTCAAAATTTGTTGGCCGCGTCACGAGGTGCCAGCAGACCCTACGCGCGATCCAAAAGAGCTAGATATATTTTTAATAATTTGCGATAAAAGTATTTAAAAGTCTGTGGGGGTATGATGAATGTATTACGTAATAAAGGGGGGTCTTTGAAAATGTTACTGAATGGTACATGGGGGAGGCGGGAGTTTAAATATTCTAAAAATTGCGTTACGTAATACATGGATGGGCTCTTAGTTTTCTCTTCTACACGATGGCCGTTAACACCGGCAGAAGCTATGAGTGCGAGAGAGATAGTCGACGGAAGTTCAGATCAAACATGCGGTTTTGAAAATCCATGTACGGCATTGTCCACAGTACGCAAATTGCAATGATGCGGTGAGTTTTTTCATCGGATGTTAGGAAAATTATTTTAAATAGCCAATCGATTGTAGTATGTGGAACTCAAAAAAACTGCAGTTTAGAAGTCATGGTAAAAAAAACTTCACAAGTATCATAACGTTGGTATGAGAAATTTTTGAAATTCAAAAATAAAAACAAGTTGTATTGCGAACTTTTTGAAAGAAACGATTTTTCAAAAACAAGATTGTGTCTGAAAATCAATTTGTCATAATGAAGTTCCTTTTTTCTGTATCATTTAAAACTACTGGTTTGTATATCTTTGACCTGCAGCTGTATTATGCCGATTCAAAAACTGTTCTGAAAAAATCAGTAACTAAAAAGTTGATATAGAAAATTGAAGCTATTTAAAGCTCTTCATATCTTGCATTAAACTATATTAAATGTATTTTTTCAGTAAGTGGTATTGGCTGTAATTGTTCAATTGTAATACATTCCAGGAATCAAACTATTTTATATTATCTCATTGGAGATGTAACTGGTCTACATCCTCGTGCATTGTACTTTTCGTCACAATTATAATCAAACTGGGAACAATGAATGCAATCGGATAGCTAAGGCCTAGATATGGATTGATGCAGAAAATAGATACCAGCTACTCAACACCTTGACTGGACACATGGACAGCAATCGTAAACTGATTACAACCCCTATGCGAGGGATGGGCAACCAATCGACCATGCAAACGAGCTGCAAAGCTGTCACGGTCAATTATGTCTGATGTGATCGTAATTGAGTTAAACAATTGTAGCGAATCCACCCCAACCTGGATTTTAGCAAAGTCCACCATCCCTTCGATACGTGTATTGAATTTCACATTGATTTCACGATGCTGACAAGAGACAATGTCACTGGTACGCCTTTGAATTTCCCACTTTGACGAGAGGCTCCTTTTCAGGAGCACTTGACCCTTTTCCGATACCATTGTTATTGACTCACTTGAAATTTGTATCGTCGTTAGTGTGAACTGAATTCTGGATGTGACAATCATTCAATCGGTGAAAAGACTTTCACCCTGAAAAATCAATTTCCGGAGGATTCTTGCTGGAATACTTGTTAGGAGTTTCAGAAGACATGCTAAATTTTAACTATAGTGCGCTAGAAAACTTTCTAAAATTCGCATCTGCTCATTAAATGATAAGGACTGCTTCAATTACACCTCTCAGTTTAAATTTTAAATTAGATACTGTTGATGATCCTGAAACGTTCAAGTTGTAATCAAATCAACTAGTAGAGTTCTACGAGCTCTAAAATACATCATCTGTTCTTACCAAGCCGATGTTACAACTCTACCTATTTTTGATGATAATTGAAGCTCAAAATTCTAACAAACTTAATATCATTCAACAAATTCGTGATCTACATTTTAACGCCATAACAACCGTCAATTTTATATTTTACTATAAAATTGATGCGGGATTTGTTTGATTTGAAGATGACGAAATACGTGTCAATTGCCTCGAAATCCGGGACTACTATTCAAACGAACACATACATACATACATATATCCGCGAATAAATCGAAATCGATTAGAATATGTTTGCAAATTGACAGAATATTCGGAATGTCGGTGATGTAGTAGCCATTCGCAATTACGGGGAATCTTTTTACGTTTCTATCGATTTGTAAACTATTTCAGTTTTTAAGAAGTTGATAGATACTTCGTATGGCAATTATCTTTAATTTATTCGTAGTATTGTGATTTTACTGAAAAATCACTGTGGACTTGATCTATCTGGTAAATTGTGTACATATTAGAATATTTATGTAATGTAGGGTTTGTGGTTGAAGTTAACATTTCGTAAGTTCGCAAATATTCGAAGTATTGTCAAGCGCATAAATAATTTATAAAATACATAATACATTATTTGGTATATTATTCGCAATTAGTACTTTTGGGGGTAATTTAAATTTTTTATTCTCTAATTATTCTCTTTAATAAAACTATCTAATTGTTCGATGATATAGCACTTAGCTTTACTGGAATATTTCCATAATGGAGACTAGAGGACACTGCGTAGTTTATTTAGAAATGATATTCCTTATGTGGTTCATTTCAAACCCATGCTTTAAGCAGCGATTAATTTGAGTGTGTTTGGTTGAAGCCCCAACTTTTTCCATAAATAAGAATTCAAAAAAGGCCTTTTTTGCACTAGAACCTCGTGTTGAAAGAATTCTAGCTTCCAACACGATTCTTATTTCGACATTAGAAGTTTATGCAGCTTTAAAATCTTTTGTGGTTCGTCAAGTTATCTTTTCAACACAATAACTGCAGGCTATCAGGATGTAAGCATGCAATAAAACCCAGAAAATTGTTTCGAAAATATTCGTTTTTCGAGACAAAAATATTGAGTTTTCACAATGAAGAACAATAAAATTCATCCAAGGACAACCAAAAAAAAGTTCCTACTTCTTTGAAGAAGTGATGAGTAATTTAAGTGATTAAGGCCTTTCATCTGCTTGTTTCTGTAAAATATAAATGGCGTCTGAAGCCAAGGGGGCGCTACTAGCCATCACAGGACGAAATCATAAGTATGATTTCAGAACAGCATTCGTAATATGTGGGAATAGAGTATTTGTTTCAAAGAGATTTGCGTTTTAGAGTTCTCTATAAAAGCATTTAAAGTGAAAAATGAATATCTTATCTGCCAGTCTTCCCACAAAAATTCACAAAATCTAATGAAAAGTTTGACCAAAACAGCGTCAAATTTACACATGTTCAAATTAATAAAGAGCCTTTAGCAAAACGTAATAAATTTTCAAATTATAAATTTTATAGAATCGAAACCAATCGCAGGAAAGAATATAATTTAAGGTAATTTGTTGGATGAACAAGAAACTTTTGACGCAGTCGACTGGTAAAATTATGAAGAAAAAGCAGAAAGGACCTTGTTCGGAACTGGTAAAAATAATTGAAGAAATTTCTACATGCACACATTTTGAAATATGCAAGCATCGAAAAACGAGTACGGTAATAATACTCGCTAAGTTCAACCCGGTTTTTCAATGTAAAAAGAGAATGTAGAAGAAACTACGATCAGGAGAGAGGAAAAATGAATAGTTGTAAGGAGGCATAAAATATATAGATACTTTAGGGGGTCTACCCTCTTTATCATTTTCAAAAAATCGATATTTTTTATTGCGTTTTTGGAAATTATATATATATACAGAAATATGATATTAAAATTTTATAAAGATCGGAGCAGTCTTATTGTATTTTTGGGCAATTTTCGTTTTGTAACCCAAGCGCGATTATTTATATATAAAAATACTTTAACCGCGTTTTTCTCGAAACAACGTTTTTCGACGCCGCGTTAATGAAACCTCGAGAACTACTGAACCGATTCTCATCAAATTTTTACCAGATATTATTTATGACTACAGCTATAGCGCAAATAGAGGGTTTTTCGAAATTTTGATTTGAAATATTTTTTTGGCCACAAACGGTGAAAAAAGCATGTTTTTCGTATTTTCTCGAAAAATGTTCGCCATTTTGTCAATTTTGCAAAAATCAAAAATCACGCTGTAGCTATTAACGTACTGAACCTAAAACTGTTTGATTTTTTTTAGAACAACCATCTCGAAAATTTCATCAACAGCGCACACCCCTCTCGTATCTTCGACATTTTTTCAACCAGCATTTTCATTGTTAAAAACTCACATAAATGAATAAAAAATAATATAATTAATAATGTTTTTGTCTATTTCGGGAGTGTATTTATTGAGTTTAAAACATCCCTTCTTTATCAAAATTTATAATTTAAACCTATCTATAAAAAAATTATTGAAAATAACCCGTTTTTACACTGCTAAAAGAGGGTAGACCCCTTAACCTGTGCCTAACATTCGATATTGCTGACAAATAATAATAAATACTGTTGTAAAATTGTCAGCATAAATAAAAAAGTTTTTCAGTGAAACACGTTGAACATATAAGCAAAAAAAGCTGAAACTACAAATATGAATTAGAAGGGAAAATAACTTACAGCAGAAGTAGATGACGGTGACATGAAGAAAAAAATTATAGAAGTAGTGAAATAGTTCAAATTCTTGTTCAATGGAAATGAGAAACACAATGGCCATACGGAACATATGTTGAAACAGGAAACTAAAAAATTGAATCGTTGACTTACAAGGAAGTGGAAATTCGAGAAACAAAACAAAATCTTTTTTCCAACAAGGTACTGCCTTACATTCATTGATGGCCTTAGCAAAAAAAGACGGACGCTATTGTTATCCGAAGGATATAACGATACTCCGACATAGCCAGATGCAAGAGCTGTATCCTTTGAGATTTTCACCTCCCAATGCTAAAAAAATATTTATTTTGTTACAGTCATAGTAGCGTTTGCTACGTTTTAGCTTTAAGTCATTCTAAATGACGACGGGTATTAATGGGTTGAAAAATGAGAGCATTATTTCGAAAAAGTGTATAAAAGTAATTGGAAAAACTATTGGAAAATACAACTAAATTTGACAAAATAAGTCCGCGTGGCTTAATGATTAGATCGCTTTCTGCCTATGCACCGAGTACCACGTTCGAGACTGCCTGATGAAAGGTAGTTTTCTGACGTAGGATTTGGAGCTGGACCATCAGTTTCCTCAGCTATAAATAAGTACCGGAGTTGAAACAGGGTAATAAACACGGACGAGCGTGTTCTCCCTAGTGCTCGGTTGGTCAAGTAAATAAGGTAACTCTAGTATTACCTCCAGCCTTGGCTCAATTTGGACTGTTGCGCCACAGAATTTTATGGACAGTAAAAAACATTTACGAAAGAAGAAAGTACCGCTTAATAAATGTAAAATTGTGATGAGTTAAAAAATGAAAGCGGACAGCAAAAAAAAACGATGAACCTTAGTTCTTAGGACAATTTTGGGAAATGACTAAAATTACTTTATCGTCTCAGTTTGTAAAATAAAAGCTTATATTCTTTATTCAAGGGTTCGTGACTGAGGAAATACATCCGAAACTTTTACATTCCACAATTGTCTGATATGACTGCATTTTAGTTCTTGTCGTTTAGACCTCTACCACTTTTTAAAACTGTAATACAAGAACACAACGCAGTTTTGTGGATTTTCGTATCAAAATTTTTATAAACAGTTATATTATTGTACATTTGACTGCACAATCCATTCGGGATATAGGTTAATCCAAAAGTGTTGCCAGGAATCAGAGCAAGTATGCTGAAATAAGTAGCAGCTTAAGATTTTTCAAGATCATTTCATTTTAATGTGTAATTATTTTAAAACCACTTCTGGGATAAACAATTAAACCCCTCGACGGCTTATATATTCAACACCATTAATGTTGAATCCAATTAATTGAGAACACATTTGTAAAATACCGAAATCACCTTTTTTTAAAGTCACCGCTGACAATAAAATGAATTCTCGACCACTTTGCATAAAAGATCTTCTAAGAAATTATTAATACAAACTTATTAAATTTAATGATCATTCAATTTCGAAAAAAAAATATTTCCTGGAAATCTTGCTGGGTAGGTGTATCTGAAAGATATGAGAAAAAACCGTTATTAATAACAATCTGTTGGATGATATTAAAAAGCAATTTATTATTGGTGGCGATTTGATTCCTTAAATTGATAAGCATACGTGAAAGCCTTGCCAGTGCGAAAGATACACTCAATATTTATTTACAATCTACAGATTGTTGGCCTTTGATGGTTGGATTGTGGTCAATTAAATTGTGATGATATTATCGCAAGCTATGAAGTAATTATAGATGAAAATTGTCCAACATCCGGTAGTGTATTGCTGATTTAAATTGAAAATCGTCGTGTGAGTCAATCGGGTAATAATATGGTTTGATAAAGTTGCTGAAGGCAACATTTGATACTTGACAAAGTTATGAAGTATTTTATCTTGTATTGAAAGTTATTTGTTCGTATTGAGCAGGCTTAAATAAATTTTGATTAAATTTAAGCTAAATAAATAAATGCAGATTCATTTATAGATAATTTTTTCTAGGTTTAACTATCTGGAAAAATTATTGGGTTGTAAACTGAAAATCGAACCGTCACCTCCTCGTGGTGCCCGCTGGATACCCGACTAACGACGGTAGTGGCGAGTGTGGGACGCCATATTCCTGCTTTCCAGCGTGGAGCTAGCAACCCTGCCTGGCATTACCCAATTGCTACGAACCCTGAAACACGGCCTCGGATTAGATTGGATAAACGGCAACGACAACGGCAACGAAAAACAGACTACTCTATTGGATCTTGGAACGTTCGAACACTCAATACAACAGGATCACTACGAGAATTTCTCAAGGAAGCCTCGACATACAATATTAACATCCTGGCGGTCTAAGAAACGAAATGGCTTGGCAATGAAATAAGTGACTTAAGATCGCATTCAATATTCACAAGCGGCAAACCAACCGGAAACAAGGAATTTGGAGTCGCCTTCGTTGTAGCATCTTCATTTAAACATCTCATAACTGACTTCAAACCGGTGAATGAACGATTCTGTGCGATCCCTATGAAAATGAAGTTTTTTAATGTATGGCTAATCAACTGTCATGCTCCAACTGAAGAGAAAGAAGAAATCGTCAAAGACGAATTCTACAACATCCTAGAAAGGACATATGATTCACTACCCTCAAATGATATCAAAATCCTACTAGGGGACTTTAACGCTAAAGTTCGACGAGAAGAAACTCACAGAGGGACAACGGGAGAGCATAGTATCTATGAAAGTACCAACAACAATGGTCAGCGACTAGTTGATTTTGCGACTAGCAAAAACATGGTGATAAGCTCTACCTACTTCCAACACCGCGACATCCACAAACAAACTTGGATGTCACCCGATGGACGAACCTTCAACCAGATCGATCACTTCGTCATCGAAAAAAGAGCTGCTACAAGTGTGCTTGACGTTAGATCATACCGTGGTGCTAACTGCAGCTCAGACCACTATCTCGTCAAGACAAAATATCGCTGCCGCATAACAAGATGCACCACCAAGAAAAAGAGCAGGACTCCTAAGTTCAAGGTGGAGTGTCTGAAAAACGAAACAGTAGCAGCAACTTATCAAGCGAAACTGACGAATTACCTTGTCAATACACCGCCGGCAGATCCGGAAACATCACTTGAACAAATGTGGTCGCAGCTTAAAGAAGGCGTAACATCAATAGCGGAAGAAATCGTAGAAAGACAAACGACGTCGAAAAGAAACGATTGGTTCGACAAAGAATGTGAAGATGCTCTCAAAAGTAAAAAAGAAGCCTATTTACAATACATTGAAAGACCGACAAGAGCCAAGAAGCAAAAATATGACGAGTTAAGACGGTTAGCTAAAAAAAATAGTCAGACGCAAGCGTAGAACCTATAACAACCAGACTATCCAAAGGATCAATAACGATATGTGCAGAAACGACACACGGGACGCCTATGCAGCTCTGAAGCGACTTAGACAAGGCTACAAGCCGCAATCAAGCCTATGTAGAGACAAGCAGGGAAATATTTTAAGCGACCCAGACGACATCAATCACAGGTGGACTGAATATTTTTCTGAGCTACTAAATCCACCATCAGTAACTACATCCCTGCCAAAAACGATTCCTGAAGATGCTGACCTATGCAGTCCATCTTCGTCAATACCATCTATTGAAGAGGTGCACGCAGCCATACAACAGCAAAAATCAAATAAAGCACCCGGAATCGACAATTTACCAGCAGATCTCCTTCAAAAAGGTGGACCAATACTAACACACCGCCTCCACCAGATCATCTCCAAGGCATGGGTCGATGAAAAATTACCTGATGATTGGCGGACGGCCATCATATGTCCCATACATAAGAAAGGAGATAAGCTTACACTGCTGTGTACGTCCTACAAGATCCTGACCAAAATTATTGAAAAAAGATTGACACCGTACACTTCCACAGTAATTGGCGAATACCAAGGCGGATTCAGATCCGGTATGTCGACGATAGATCAACTATTCTCAGTAAACCAGGTGCTGGAAAAGTGCTGGGAATACAATATTGACGTGCACCAGGTCTTCGTAGACTTCCAACAAGCATACGATAGTATAGATCGAAATATACTATATAAAATAATGTTTGATTTTGGGATACCTATCAAACTAATACGAATGACCAGACTAACGATGACCGACACACGATCTAAAGTCAGATGTCAAGGCGATCTGACTCAAAGCTTCGACACCAGCTCAGGTCTTAAACAGGGTGATGGCCTCGCCCCCATACTCTTCAATTTGGCCCTAGAGTATGTCATCAGGAAGATTACAGTAGACAACGCGAGAACGCTACTCTTTAAGTCTACTCAAATAGTAGCGTACGCCGATGACATCAACGTCATGGCCCGATCTCTATCTCGTGCCAAAGAAGCGTTTATTGAGCTGGAGTCAGCGGCTAGGCAAGTCGGCCTAAGGGTCAATGTGAACAAGACCAAATATATGACCCAGTCAAGGAAAAAGACGCCAAATAGACAAAACATGACGATAACTAACTACAATGTGGAAAGCGTTAACTCTTTTATTTATCTTGGTGTCAACCTCGCCAAAGACGGGAATGAAAAGGACGAAATTGAACGGCGAATTGGTCTAGCCAATAAAATATACTTTTCAGTCCTCTCGGTGATTAAAAGTAACAAATTGCACCGAAAAAATAAGCTGCGCGTCTATAAAACGATCATCCGTCCTGTATTGATTTACGGATGTGAAACATGGACTTTGACTCAAGCCTCAGAAAAAAGGATTGACGTCTTCGAACGCCGCATTTTGAGACGTATTCTGGGGCCCGTGAAGGACGGACCGGACTGGCGAATCCGGTACAACCCTGAGTTGTACGCTCTTTATGACGAGCCACCGGTATCGATTCGGTCGAAACTGCTACGAATTCAGTGGGCTGGCCATGTGGAGCGTATGGATGACAGGCGAATTCCCAAGCGCTCCATGAAAGGCCGAGCAACAGGAAGCCGCCCACCAGGAAAACCACGCAAACGATGGGAGGATGCAGTTGACATCGACAGTGAATCCTTGCTGGGATTCGCTAAATGGAGGACGCGGTCGCTGGCCCTCGACAGTTGGAGGCTGTGTCTTCGGGAGGCCAAGGCTCGATTTGGGCTGGTGCGCCATTGATGATGGTGAAACTGAAATTATAGGTTTTGAAAGGCATGAAAGTAGGTTGGCGCTCACACGAGCTGAATATCATAAACAACAATTAAATTAAAGAAGAATTTGGTATATTTGAATGTGACCTAAATAGTTTTTGATAGTTTACTCAAGGGCTTCGTACTTTTGCCATCGGCAATCATCCCCAATAAGCATAAATCTAAATAGCCGTCAGTAAATTAAGTAATACATATATTTGACTTTCTATTAACAAAAAATATCCATTTGAAAATTGCATCCATTCATGGAATTCGCCTCCTAACCAATACGACAAAGAAACTCGAAAATTTAGTAGCCATTACAAATATTATCATTGAGATCTGCATTTCTGTTAAATATTTTGAATAAAACTTATCACGATTACATGTTTGCGTTTTTGCTTTGAGCAGACGCTCATTATCATGATTGCGACATTCGCTTCAAAATTTGCTTATGAATTTTTCAGCACAGAAGTGATAAACTCTAGACAATCTAATACGACTTAATTTGAGCTAATCCTGTCGTTCGTATGAAAAATGCAACAGTTTCAAAGGTCAGTCTCAATGGTAGAGCAAAGCACGTTTTCAATCCGTGTCCAAAACGTGCTTTTCGCTAAGAAATTTCCAAAAATGTCTTTCATATTTGTAAAAATGTTTTGCTAGACAGATCGGTCAAAATCGAATCACAAATGCTTTATAGCCAAATTTGAGTATGAGTGTCAAAAAGGTTTCTGCGTCTGGGTTTTGTGCAATTGCCGTCATTTCTGTTTGGGGAAGCTTGATTGAATCCACTTTAAATACAACAGAAAAATGGCGCTATTGTCTGAGTTTAAAATATTCTTTTTAATGTGGTTATTTGTGCAAAATGCTAATACGTATTCAATTTTCTGGATGTTATCAACAAATGCTAACGAAGATATTTTGTGATGCCAAATCTGGAATTTATGTTTGTGAAAAGCGTGAGCGCCAAAAGTTGTTTAGCGTGTTGATAATCGATTTATTTAATTTATCCTGCAAATAAACAATATCTTGGGGGTACATAATTTTCGAAAACAATTATTTTGACAAAAAACATAGATTTCGAAATCAAACAATAAATATTTGTTTCTACGAAATTCTTAAAACATTTCTTCAGGATCGATTGTTCTTTATTGGAACCTGATTTTAGGATACATTTAAAACTAAAAATAATTTCGTACCAAAAATCAAGTGAGCCTTGCTGTGGAGCACTTTCTCCTGCCCCATATCGTTTTTTAGAAGTAGCAGAAACCTCAACTGGGAAAGTAATGGAAGGCCTAGCCATACTTGTGCTAGGTCATAAAAGAGTAAACTTAAACAGTGACATCGATACCATATGATGTCTCAGAATGACTTCGCTTCATGAATATTTAATCCTTCTGCATACGGATGAAATGGCAGTGTAACGTGCAAGTTATAGTCTGGTCCACTGAAAGCATGAGGCACCTAAAATCATTATCTCAGGGGCCGAATCAGAAAAAATCCGGCGTCGTCAGCAAAAATCATGAATGCGTTATAAAACCTAAAACAAGAAAAATATCGATGTATAGCAAGACGGCAAGCATAACTCGATTTCTCTTCCTCTAATGAACCGCTAACACATAGCCGATAAGATCTGAAAATAATCTTTTATCGCGAACAGAATGCGCTATTCGGAACGAGAAATTTTTGCTTCTATTCCAAAAAAAATCCCGGAATGTTTGCTGAAATCTCAAAACACCCATAACACCACACAACTGAAAGTTGTTACATTCACCGCTTTTCGCCCTCGCAAACAACCAGCTTAAAGCCTCATCCATTTAAGAGCACACAGATGGTTATTTGGGCCATCTGTGTGGTGACCCTCCAAACATGCTCATCCTTAGGCCTCACCGATTTGAGCGCGTCGAAGATGAATATGATAGAGCTGAAGATGAATAACGAAAGACAGTCTATTAAATTTTAAAACATTGCCAAGCAGGACGGAAGGAAGTTATAGATATACTGGGGATCTGTCGTCAGCAAATTGTATGCAACTGCAAGCACTTTTAAACTTTTGATGAAATAAAAGCCTGAGATGGGCACATACGTAAAAGTCTGGGTCTGAGCACTTACTTGATTGTATTTTGTGCTCGTAATAACAATCATTATTAATAAAATGTCCAGCAGAATGCTGTCTTATTATTTGCAATATTTTTCATGTATATTTGAAAATATTTTAGGTAGTTCTTTTTGATCTTAAGGAGGTCTTCCATAAGAAAATCGTTTAGTTTTTCAATTTAATACGTTGGATACTTTCATACGAAAACCAACAGTTTAGAAAGAAGCCAACATATATAATATTTTGATCGCGTAGGCGAATTTTTAGTTATTACACAATCCTTTGTAGATAATTGTCTTGAATTGTAAAACAAAAGCATGAATTTTGATCCCTCGTTCGAAGTATGTGGTCCTAAAAGAATATCTTATGATCCTGAAGGTGGAGTGAGTTTTATTCTACTCACGAAAAAAGTACTTGGGCCTACTATAGCGTTTCTATTATAATTTTTAAGAAATTTAGATTTCGGACGATATGCACTTCAATAAATGTTATTGTTAATAAAAATGATGTCATGTTATTGAATGGAAGTCAAAAAAGGAACGGCTATATGCTTCATTTCTTCACAATGTGTGACGAGGTTAACATTAATTCAAACCCTTCTATTATATTCTAGATGCTGAGCAGAGAAGCTATATTCATTTTTCAAAACAGTACTGTTTTAAAAAAAATTTGTAGTTCAATGTATTCAACAGAAATCCCTGAAATTTCCTGCTTTTTCGCCTTTTGAATTACACTGCAAATGGTCCAGCAGCTCTCTTGCCATCGTCGACTGCTGAAAAAACTTAATAGGCGTTTATTATGTGCATCCAATGATGCATCATTAAAAGGCGTGCAAATTAGCATGCCTGCATGTGGCCTGAATTGCAATAATTTAGCACCATCAAACCCATTTCGGTCAACTGAATATATTGTTGTTTGAGAGACGCGATATTGCCAATTTAAAGAATGAAAAATAACCCTTAATGACTGTATTACGTTACGCTTCATTGCGTGAAAGGTTTTCAACGAGGATTTCACTTTTGCATTTCATACCAGTGGCGTGTAAAAGAATCGGGGCGTAAATTTTGGGTTATTAATTTTGGATCGGAACAAAAACCATCAATAGGTTGAAAAAATTCATGGGAAGAAAAAATCAAATCACTCTGTCCAATCTTCAGACTAATTATTTGAAAAGCTAATGAAAAAATTTTCAATGAAGTAGCTCCCATAATTGTGTAAAAAAATTACCTACGCCACTCTCGCAACCACAATTGAATGCATGTTAAAGCGTGAAATGCACGTTTATCGATAAATTAATGGTTTCACAAATTAAACGAAAATTTTGTTAATGTTCTGACGCGCGGTCGCCATTCCTCATACGAGTATCTAAGTACATATATACATATGTGAACTTTTTCTTCTCAATTTTATTTTCAGCACGAGTTTGGTAAAGTTTTAATCTGAATTGTGTTTCAGATTTTCTTTCCCAATGAATCGATTACGAACTGAAATGGCGCCAAGCAACTTTGGAAGATGTTTGTGTGATTTGGTAGATTGTAGAGAAACTTCGTAGGATGTTATTGAACTTTCCAGGATTCAATGAAGAAAATTAGTTGAAGAGCGCATTTGTTTGGATGCTATACTGAATTGACATTTTTGATTTTGATTCATGATTTATAACTTCTAATAGAAATATATTTTCATAAGTAAAATATTCAATAATAAACTTTGAAATTTTTCTACTTCTAGAGTTTAATACATTTACTGTTTGGACCAAGATAATTATAGAAAATTATTTTTACTCCTATTATTAATAGAATATATAAAATATGGTTATTATTTTAAATGTTATTATTCATGAGGGTTTGAAGTATGCTTGCAGCTGATATTTCTTCAATAAGTACATATAACGGTGGTGCTTGAAAATGGTAAAAAAATTGTAAAATATTAACAAAGAGTTTCGTTCAAATTAAAACATTTATCATATTTCGGAGATTTTTTTATCAAATTAGCAGTAACGAAAATCAAATGGTATTTCTAAATCATTCGTCAAAAAACTGTTTAAATTGTTTAAAAATAACAAATCCATGTTTTCAATTTTGAAGGCAGAAGATTTAGTGAAGAGAACACTTAAAGCCTGGATATCACCACTCAATTTGAGCTGGTGGGAAATTTCTGAATAAATTTTGATAGGCTTGTTGAAAAAATAATTATATATTAATAAGTTATCAACATGTTGACTGTTTCGAAATAATCTGACCGTACAAAAGTTGACGCCGAAATAAATTTGATGGCAAAAAAAATGTATGCTGAAGTTTTCGACAAAACTCTGTTTTGACTATTTTTCGACTAGAAACTAAGAAGCGACGACGTAAAGTTAACATTTAATAATAAATGCTTATATAGAATATATGTTAAACTTATTTTTCCCCTTAGATGAAATAAAATGTGATCTATGTAGGTGTGACCCTTATGGTCCACATGACTAACTTTCCAGTGGGGTGAATAAAGAAACTATGATTTGGTTTTATTATTTATGTTTATATATTCTATTATTATTCTAAAATAATTTAATTTTTTTAGCCATAAAAGCCATTTGATAGTGGAAGACGTCTCCGCCCTCGTCATCTACCAAAGTCTCGACCAGATCCAAAATCTACTAGATCCTAAATCCCTCAGATCCAAAATCCCCCCGATCCAAAATCTCCCATATCCAAAATCCCCCATATCCATAATCCCCAAGATACAAAATCCCAGATCCTAAATCCCCCAGATCCTAAGTCCCCCAGATTAAAAATCACCCAGATCAAAAATCCCCCAGATCAAAAATCTTCCAGATCAAAAATCCCCAGATCCTAAGTCCCCCAGATCCAAAATCCCCCATATCCAAAATGCCCCAGATCCTAAGTCCCCCAGATCAAAAATAACCCAGATCAAAAATCCCCCAGATCAAAAATCTCCCAGATCAAATATCCCCAGACCCAAAGTCCCCCATATCCAAAATCCCCCAGATCATAAATCCCCCAGATCAAAAATCTCCCATCTCCAAAATCCCCCAGATCCTAAATCCCCCAGATCCTAAATCCTCCAGATCCTAAATCCCCCAGATCCTAAATCCCCCAGATTCTAAATCCCCCAGATCAAAAGTCCCCCATATCCAAAATCCCCCATATCCTAAATCCTCCAGATTCTAAATCCCTTAGATCAAAAATCCCCCAGTTACAAAATCCCTCAGATCGAAAATCCCCCAGATTCTAAGTCCCCCAGATCAAAAATTCCCCATATTCTAAATTTCTAAATCCCCATTATCCTAAATCCCCGAGATCCTAAATCCAATATTAAATTACTTACTTCCCTCATTCTTCAAAACCAAATAATACAAGTTTGGAATTTAAAAAATAATTTTGATTTTTTTTTTCAAATTATTTTTTTTTACAAATTTGATCAGAATTTTGCTAAAACACATAATAATAATAATAATAATAATAATAATAATAATAATAATAATATTACTATGAAGGTAATTGGAATCTGCACAAATTAATAGTGCGTTTCAACAGTTTTTAAATTAAGCAATTTTTTCAGTTTTTTATCCTCAATAAAAAACGGCCAAACCCATTTTGCTGAAAACTCATTCAGTTCTAAGTTATGTAATTATGCGTTGAATGAAACCAGTCTCACGTCAATGTGATCTTTGGTTCTTGAGATAATCGAGACGAAAAATAGTTCCGAACGCACATCCGCACATACGTACATACACGCTCGCAGACATCTCTCTAAAAACGATGGATTTGGATTCTAGAGACCTTAAAACGTGGAGATATGTCAAAATTTGGGATTCGCGAAATCGACCCCATTAAAATAACTTCCCACTGGGAAGTTAATTAGCTAAAACTACTTTACTAGTCGTATAAATAGCTCAGCGGTACCAATAGTTAACGAAGTCTTGTTAGTGGATGAACAACCGAGATCGCTCTACAATTCTGATACACAACTAAGTAAAGTCCGGTCACTGATACAACAGGGAACCTTTCAGGATCCTCTATCGATTCAACTCGTTGGAGATTGTGACCCAACAAGTTGCACATAACAAGTTTAGAAAAATATTTCTTAGCTGAAAAGTTAATCCAAGAAAAATATGTACTAAGAGAGAAAATATTTTGAAAGTTACTATTTTTCGACATTAAAAAAATTACATGCACTTTCCATACATTTTAACTATTTTTTAGAAAAAAATATCAAAAAAATTAAATTGTTTGATAAGCTTTGATTGTATTTACGTTAATATATTTATTTTGCATAAATTAATTTCGAAAACAAAATGATAACTTTATTCTTTGAAATGTTTCTGAGGATTCATTCGGGTAAGCATTAGAAACAAAATAAATAAACTGTGAAAAATATTTGATTGGAACCATCAGATAAACTACCTTAAATTAAGTATTTATTTTCAAATGAAAATTTTACAAAATGAAATCTCTGTCTACGGAATCACTTAAAAATGTTCGAATCCAGGCTCAGTGAGAAAGTCATCAGAGTCTGAGACTAATGTTTCAGTTCCAAATAGTTACTGATTCGAAACTGTTCGATATTACAAGAACGCTGAAAGTATCTACAGTGGAAAATCATAGGCATTCCAAATGGAGTAGCACGGTTTAACTCCGTTTCATTTGAACCAAAAAAGTTGGGGGCATACACGGACTCTCCATATCTTTTTTGAGATTGAGGTTCTAAATTCATTGCCAAATGTAAGATTCGTCACTGTATTACTGTATGGCGTGATGGATTGGAAAGATACATAACCAAAGTTTTGGATATTCGTCGCTTCACTTGACGCTATTAAAATATACAATTCGCCATATTTACGATATGTACTTGGAGTGACGGCATTCATCACCTTAAGATGTATTTGCGAAAAAATGTCCAATGTTCATAGTGAAAGAAATTAAGGTTGTTGCTTCGTGCACTATGTTTAGGTAATTCTGCATATTTGCGAGTAAAAACCGTTATTATGTCTTTGAAAAGAAAGAAATCTTCTGCCCGTATTTTAATATTCCGAGAGTTTTGCAGAGACGCTCGTTCTCATTTCCCATAGGCGGACACTCAACACAATTCGAAACTTTCGACTTGCTTTTCTTTTTTATAAAGCCACCAACAAAAAACTTCTTTATGACCACCCTGCAGCTAAGTACTACTACCGCTGCTGTGTGGCTAGCTCCTCCACAGCTTGCTCATAAATATTTAAGGGTTTCTTCACCTGAGGTGAAGATATCAAATGAGAGTTCCATAGTTGTATCCAATGTTTCTATCTTTGTGTCCTCATTCACCAACTCGTAAAAAGTACCTGAACAAAAATCTAGGATTGTAACAAATTTGAATATTCTTAATATTTTTCCAGGCTTTATCAGTGACCATAATTGTTTTGGCCTTAACGGAGCCTCTTTCTTCTTTGTTTTAGAATGTCGAGTAACGCCTTAAAAATTTGAATCACACCATAATCTTAGGGATGAAGGATAGACATTATGTTTGCTGGTAGAAACTGCAGTTTAACGTTGTCCAGCGGTTAAGGCTTGTTATGTCCTGTAGAATTATCAACGAAGGGAATGATTTTTTCAGATTGCTTTTTCATTTCTTCATCGAGGCTTGTGGTCCATTCATATCTCAAATTAATTATCATCCAGTTCTCGTTTGCGCGATAAACTATTGAAATGACTTCATCCCTTTCAAGCACATTGGGTTTGAATATTTTTCAACCAGTAACAGTCTCAACTTTCCAATCCATCCATGTTGCGCTTAGCTTGAAAGCATTTTCAATTTTTAAAAGACGTTGTATGATCTGGTGAGCAGTTTTAAAAGTGGGCGGAAGGAGTTTTTTGACTCAAAATCTACAAATGATGTTTCCAAATCAACACAAATTCTTTCATTGATTCCATAGCCGTGTCGGGTTTAACATTTGTACTTAACCAGCCCCCAATATAAGTGAAACTTTCAACCCAACTGTAGTGTACATAAGGTTAGAATCTTTTTAGCACTATAAAATTCTACAAACATTCCTGAAGATCTTGCCGCCCTTTCGATTTGTTTCGTGCGATTTGTTATGGTACAAAAAAACGATGTTTTTACCTTTTAGAATTGTGGATAATAATGAGAATGCAATTCAAATTGTTCGGCTAAATCTAAAATTTCTATTTCCTTCTTCGACAAATGATAAACTGTTGTTCTTTCCACACGAATTATTCGTATGTAGTTCAAAAATTTGTGAACTCTTAAGTCACTTATGAAACTGTGCCATTCATGGATCTGTTACATCAAAACACACAACTTACCTAGAGTAAAATTAGATAAAAAGCCCTCTTCTATTTCAAATTACTGAGTGTCCAAATCTACAGAATCGAATTATAGAGTTTTTAAAACACTATGTCACAATGTTTTCGTTGAGTTTTAGAGTTTTTCTGAAGGAACTCAGTAAGTTAATCGAATTATTAAGTTTTTCGAATAAACTGTATTGCATCTATCAAACATTTTTCGAAGAAAACCCGTTACGAAAAATTATAAAAGTTATCATTTTTTTGCTGTTGTAATTCATATTTTCAAAGTTTGAAATTGCGTTCTGATATATGTATATGTACATATTTAAGAGGGAATTCGAAAATTTCTCTACAGAAGCTGTCTGTGTCTATTTCACGCATGCTCTTTATAGATTCCAAAAAGTTCATTCAAAAAGTGCTTCGAAATTCAGGTTGCATCTTCTTTCACAATCTTCTGTAGAAACTTTCAATTAGACTTAAGGGGTTACATAGGTCTTGTATTTTCAAGAACTCGACGAAAAAATTTATTTCAAATGAGAGTGCTTCAAGAGTATTCACACCAAATTTGAGGTAAGTTCAAGCAATATTACCAGAGTTATAGAGATTTGAATACCGCGTGGTCGGTCCGTGCGTTCTGCCTTACCTAGCGTATTATACGCATGCAGCGCGGTTCTACCGCGTAAAATCAGCTCCTTTCTTTTTCATCAAACATTACAACATCAAAAGGATGCTCTGAACATCGCGAATGAAGCGAACGAATTACTGTATGAACCTAGAATCGCTAAAAAATAACTTTAACTCATTAAATCGCAGTAAAAAAAACTTTAAACGCGTTTTTCTCGAAACTTTGTTTTTCCGTGCGTTCTCGAGGACCAATCGACCGATTTTATTAAAACTTTGCACAGTTCCTCTTTAAATTATTGACTCGTACTTAAACGAAGGGATTTTAATTCGGTCGACTCGTTTTTGTTTTATACGAAAATATATTTTAAAAACGATGAGAATCTGAAAAATGTTTAAAAAAATGTGAGACGAAAATTCATTCAAACCCATTTCAAAACTTTACATTTCATGAACCAAGGGTATAAACTTTAAGATTTTTTTATAATTTTTGATTTAAGATGAACCTGCACCGAAATATTCTGCCTACCGCAAAAAAAAGGTTGCACGAGGAAAACTGCAGAAAAATTGGCAATGTTGTGTTCTAAAACACATGCCATAGTAAGTTTCAGAACTGGCAGGATCGCCATGTTGTGTTTCAGGATTGCAATTCTTCTTTGTATTGAATATATGAAAAAGGGGGAACGTAGAGATTGAAAAACTCACATCTCTCCGAAAAAGGGAAAATCACCTACCGGCATTCCGAAGATTGCCAAATATTTGACGCAGAGACAATGCTCAAGCATTTTTGTGTACTTTCATGCCACTAAAAGGCATATCTGTACCCAAGTTGAAGTCTGGTTGGTTGGTTGGTGGTTGGTTGTAGTGGCAGCCCCCTTTTATCCAAAGGTAGCTCACTTAGGCCACGAGAGGCCCATTGTGATACCACAGAATATAAGGGCGGCACTAGAACCTGCGGGATGACGAGAACCATCCAGATTCTCGAATAAAGCCGGCTATGCAGCCAATGTCCAAATCGGCTACTTCCGTGAGATTGTCTAGGAAGGGCGTGCCCAAGGTTTGCATGCGCTTCCTGGACAGCGCCGGACATTCACACAGAAAGTGTTTAATGGTTTCTTCCTCTTCCTCTGATCTGCAACTTCGGCAGAAATCATTGAAAGGGACACCCAGTCTTTCTGCGTGTCTGCCGATCAGACAGTGTCCCGTTAGTACGGAAACGACGAAACTCAGGGTTTCGCGGCTTATGTTGAGGAGCCGCTTGGTGCGTTTGGAGCACAGTGCGTGCCAAGTTTGCCTGGTTGTGCTACAGGTTTCTTCGAGCAGCCAGGCCCTATTCGCAGCCTCCACGTAGTGCTACTTAAATTCTAGCTTTATGGAAGCTAGAGGTTGGCCGACTTCGGGGTTAAGTGTATATTCCTGAAGCATCTGCTTCGCAGTTTCCAGGTATATCACTATGCCCCGGTACCCAACAAAGAATCACTTCACAGTGAGGTGACATCACGTTCAGTTGTGAGCGGCATTCCATCGCAATTTTAGATGAGGTATGCCCGCTGGATAATGATTGGATGGCAGCTTGACTGTCAGAAAAGATGTTTAAATTTCTTATGGAAATTTTCTGATTTCTCAGCCAGTCTACTGCCTTGTAAATCGCAATGACCTCCGCCTGAAAGACGCTGCAGTGGTCTGGTAATCGGAAGGATAGTTTCAGGCCTAGCTGTTCTGAGAACACGCCACAGCCAACTCTTCCCTCCATTTTTGATCCATCAGTGTAGATGTCGACCGATTCCTGTATCCCATCTCTTTCTGTGGTCCAGTCCTCCCTATTCGGGATGACTGACCTGAAACCATGGTGAAAACAGGGAATCGGAGATGCAAGGTCCACTTTCCCTGACGTTGGCCCATCCTTCCGTAGTATTGTGGAGTGACCAAAGTTATCCTCATGCCATAGTCGCAGAGCTTTTAATCGAACAGCAGTGCACTTGGCCTGCTGTCTCGTAATTAGCTCTGTCGGAAGCCAATTTAATAGCATAAATAATGCCTTTGTCGGGGTAGTCCGTAGAGCCCCGGTGATTGCAATAGCCGCACTCCTTGTGACCTTGTTTAGCAGGTTTACATTTGATGCTTTCGCCATAGCAGGCCACCAAATAACTGCGCCATACAGAAGGATTGGTTCCACTATCGCCGTATAGAGCCATGATACAATTTTGGGTTTTAATCCCCACCTTTTCCCAATAGCTCGTTTGCAGCAGTAGATTGCGCATGCAGCCTTGCGTGCTCTTTCTGCTGTGTTCGCTTTCCATGCGAGTTTAGAGTCCAGAATTAAACCTAAATATTTGACCTGATGAGATAGGTTGAGACTTATCTCCTCAAGCTTAGGTGGGACAAATCGTGGAATTTTATACCTTCTTGTGAAGAGCATAAATTCCGTCTTTTGCGGGTTGATCTTTAGACCACACTCTTTGCTCCATTTGGTAAGAATACCTAGGGCAAAGTTTAGTCTTTCCGATAGGGTGTTAACAAATTTTCCCGATATTGCTATTGCAACATCGTCGGCATAAGCTACGACTTTGCAGCCAGTCGCTTCTATTTTTGAGAGGAGGCAAAGTCTAATCAAAGTCTGACTCTGCCGAAAGGAGGCAGTTGCTAAATAAAACAGCAATTTGCGTTGAGTCTATTAGACAGACTTGTTTTTCTTTATCCAGTTCTCTAAATTTATACAATATTCTATTTACTTATTCTATCCCTACTCTAAATACAATGTAAATGTTTTTAGCTGATTTTTAACTTCCCAGTATATGGGAAGTTCTTGTAATCGCCTCGAAAATCGAAATTGAAATTTTCAACTTTTCTTTACGTTTTGAGGTCTATAGAGTATATATAAAGTGTTTTTAGAAAGGGAGATGTATGTGTGTGTATGTGTGTGTGTGTACGTACGTACGTACGTACGTACGTTCGTGGACACTTTTTTCTACGAGCATAACTCACGTAAACAAAGTCCGATTGACTTCGTAAAGGTGTCAATCGAAGCGTCTTTGCAATCTTGAGAGCTGATTAGTTTTTGGGATACTTCGGTCGGGGGGATTCGCTGTTTTGCCCGTTTGAAGGTCATTTCTGTCAGGCGCTATATCTCGCGAACCAAACATACGATTTTTTTAAACAAGGTATCGATCGACGCGTATTAACGTTTGTGTTATTCTATCAAATTTTTAAAAAAAGCCTTCGAGCGGTTTTCAAAATTTTTAGAAAAAAGTGCATAAAATTAGTTTTTTTTTCAAAAACAATAAATTTTTAACCTTATTGTCAAGTCTTAGTAATCAATGTTTATAAAAGTTATATACTCCAAACAATGCTCGCAAAAAAATCATCAAAACTTTTTCTCATGATTACGTAAAAAAATAAATTAAAAATAAAAAATCATTAAAAGTTATCATGATTTTCAAGGTCATTTTTATCATTCACTATATCTCACGAACCAGATATAATATTTGCTTCATTAAGGTGTCAGTTGACGTGTATTAACATCTTTGTGAAGTTTTCAACATTATCAAAATTCGGTTTAGCCGTTTTTTTAATTTAATAGAAGAAAATGCGAAAAATTATGGTTTTTTTCATAGAAAATATTTTTTAACCTGATTTGCAGAGCACAGTGATCCAGTTTATAAAATTTATACATTCTCATTAGTTTTTGAAGAGACACCGGCAAAATGTTCTTCCATAATTATGAAAAAGCTAAATTAAAAATGAAAAATCATTCAAAGTTACCATGTAAAGAGGGTTCATACGAGTGCTATTACTTTATATCTTTTATTCTAAAAAAAATTGTTCTAAATTCAATCAAAGTTTTAAGATATTTGCATAATTTAAGCAGATTTTTAATAGTTTTTATAGTCTTTTAATTAAAAAAAATTGCCTAAATTTTGAAAACCAACAAAAATTTTCAACACCAAAAAGGCCCCCACCGATTGATCCGCGTGAATATTCAATCTGTCCTCATCGACCAAAAACCTTACATAATAAATGGACCCTCCCGTAGACGATATGATTCATATTAACTCATTCCTGTTACTATTACCTCTCATTGTTGTAATGTTGTTGATGTTTATGTAGATATTACTGGGAAGTTGACCGTGTGGACCTCAAGGGTCGCACCTCGCGGCTTGTTTTACAAATTTTCGAAATGCTAAACTTTTATGTGTGGAAATTTTAAATCACATAGACTTTTGGTTTTCAAAATACAATTTTTAAAAAAAATTGTCTTTTTTTGCTTCAAGACCTATGTAACCCCTTAACAAAGAACCATTGAATACAATGAATGTAATTGTGAGAAAGTGTTTTCATAGCTGAACTGGTTAGAAAACAAACGTGTTTATTTTTTTCGTTGGAAATGGAAATACTCCTGAATCGCAACAGAAATTAGGATTTAGAGATATCTCATTTAATTTAGCGGAAAAATCAATACAAGTATCTTCGTTCCTAAAATAATTTGGCTTTGTGTCTAAGATTTACTAAGCCGTTATTCATCTACAGTTCTGGAAAGATAGAGATTTCTTGACACAGTTTCAATTATTTCTGTTGGACTTCCATACTTTCTTTCCAATTCTTTTCAAATTTACAACTTTCCCGGGACAACTTTAACTATCTCCTCCTCCTCATTTCCCAGTTGTTCATAACAGTCGTTAAACGACATTCTCCCCTGTGATCGTCCTAACGATAAAAAATGTTATTGTCATCGTGGTGGCGCATAGTCATCATCATCGGAAAGAAATAGATTCCATCAATGCCATCCATTTGGACTTCCTAATTAATTTTGATCGGTGCGATCGAGAATGAGAGCCTAGTGCGCCACAGTATTGCCCAGGGTCCAGGAACAACCACATCTTATCGAGACAAATAAAAGATCCTTGAGTATTGAATTTCACGATCTCAAGCCGTGCATTACGGCTGCAAAGATGACCGATGAACGGAAACCGTGGAATTTTAATTGAATGCAATCAGTAGGATACGGAAAAGTGGTTTGGTCAGGCGCGCGACTGAAAACATTGTAAATTCTCCAATTTACGAGTGTAGAAAGTGATTTCGAGGTATTGATTGATTCCGAATCAGTGGGAGTGCTAGCGACATCTTTTTAATGGGGTGCTAGCTTCTCGGGGAGGGAGAAATCGTTTTCTGCATTTGTTGTAACGCATGTAAGTTTTTGCTTCCGAAGATGACTTTTCAGGACACTACTTCATGGCAATTCACAGTTAAGCTGCTGTTTCATTAGCACTTATTTTCGTAGTGCTAGAAGTTTAGCAGAGATGACTCGACAGACTCTTCAAGACGGGATAAGACCTCAATTCTCTGTTTCTATAGACCAAGCGATAACTACGTGATTACTAGCTAACTAGCTGATGGTCGTGTGTGCTTCCAAATCAGCTCATCCGTATGGAAACAGGCACTTGATCTACGATCTCCGACTGGGATTGCGTCAAGGATCGTGACTTTCGTTGAAAGCACGCTGAACACCTGTAGCACGATCGTGGACGAGATCGGCTCCTCAACTTTTCTCGAGCAGTAATCATGTGATTTGCCACATATCCCCGTGGTCTGAGTGATTGTGTGCCAAGTTATGGAATGAATTATATGGCCCCGAGTCAAAAGGCGCTCATTAGCGATAATCGTGAATCAATAACTTCTGGTTACAGGATCGCATCCACTGCTGGCCGAACCGGGCGCACATTGCACGTTTGAAACAGATTCGATCAGGTTTTCTGGAATTTCGCGCAAAATGCTGAAATTATCGAATTTAATGGATGACTAAAGTATGCGGTAAGTGTTCGAAGCGCGAACGCCGCCAACGTGAGTATGTAAAGTGCACATGAGGGCGGAACGATTCACTTGATCAGGAGATAATTATATGCTCCTTGAAATGAGCACAAGCAAATCGTCAATTACAGGTTGCACCAAGGAGGACGTTACTGGTAACTGTTTTCGCCTTGAGTGCTATGGTATTCTTTTAATTGAAAACGATGTTTGGGCAATTTACGAGATTGTGTAAAACATTGTTGTACAAAGTGAATTCATCGTATCATCAGGACTTTAAACATAGCAAGGATGTCCTTGCTTATATGACAAAAAACCAATTGGTCCTTCTCTCCGGTTTTGAATGCAATGGAACTCCTTTGATCAACTAAGCATCAACATATAAAGGGAGCTTGTGCTTGCTTTCACTCGAACTTGGAGCTGCATTCTAATATTCTTGTCGGGTCGCGAAAAACTCAAATACATATTTCAGTCCAACATTTAGCTAATATCTATATGAAAGTGCATTATTTCAAGCACCCTTAGGATTTTGTTAACGTACTATTACCTATTAGAAGGCTAAAAATTGACACATTTTCAACAAATTTTTTGACTTTTTATATTATATACATATGGCAATCAAACTTTTTCTATAGTTCCTATTATACAACTCTTCAAGATTACAAAAAAAAAACTTTTTTCATGGTTATCCATTGTTTGTGCATTAGATTAGGTTGCTGCAGATGAAATGGCCGATTTAGTAATGACATAAAGTTGGATATGACACATTGAAGTATAAATACTGCTACCTTGGTTTATGTAGTCATTTCTGTTTTGCACTTCATAGTGATCGTAAAAACAACAAGCCGCGAGGTCCACACGGTCAACTTCCCAGTAATATCCACATAAACATCAGCAACATTAAACACAATAATAATTTTGAAAATAATACTACTTGAAATAATTACAATGAGAGGTATTCATAGCAGTAACAGGAATGAGTTAATATGAATCATATCGTCTACGGGAGGGTCCATTGATTACGTAAGGCTTTTGGTGGATGAGTGATGATGATTGATTACCACAAATGCAAATTTGATTGAAATTTTGATGGTTTTCAAAATTTAAGCCGCTTTTTTTAATTAAAAAACTGCAAAAACTATTGAAAATCTGCTCAAATTATCCAAACATTTTAAAACTTTGATTGACTTTACAACAAAGTCTTTAGAATAAAAGATATAAGGTAATGTCATTCGTATGAACCCTCTTTGCATGGTAACATTGAATGATTTTTTTTTAAAAAATTTTTCCATAATCATGGTAAAAAGTTTTGCCGGTTTCTTTTCAAAAACTGATAGGAATGTATAAATTTTATAAACATTTATTACTGTGTTGTGCAAATCAGGTTAAAAAAATATTTTTTATGAAAAAAACCCTAAGTTTTCTCATTTTTTTCTATTAAATTAAAAATAAACCGCTGAAACGGATCTTTATAATGTTAAAATAATCAGAGAAATTTTAAACCACGTCGATTGACACCTTACTGATGCAAATATTATATCTGGTTCGTGAGATATAGTGAATGGAATAAATGACCTTGAAGAACATGACGACTGTCAATGATTTTTTTATTTTTTATTTAATGTTTCTTGTTATCATGAGAAAAAGTTTTGATGATGGTTTTTCAAACATTGCTTGAAGTAGTTAAATTTTATAAAAATTAAATACTGTCTTTCGTAAATCAGGTTAAAAATTTATTGTTTATAAAAAAACCTAATATTTTGCACTTTTTTCCTTAAATTAAAAAACAGCTCCAACGCATTTTTTCCAAATTTGATAGATTCACATAAATGTTAATACGCGTCGATTTACACCTTAATCATGCAAATCGTATGTTTGGTTCGCGAGATATGTATAACGCACGACAGAAATGACCTTGAAAATCATGATGCCTGTTAATGTTTTTTTATTTTTTATTTGATTTTTTTTTGTTATCATGAGAGAAACAATTTGAAGGCATTTTTAAAAAACTGTTTGGAGTGTACAAATTATATAAACATTGATTACTTGGACTTGGAAATAAAGTTAAAAATTTATTGTTTTTTGAAAAAAACCTCAATTTTTTGCCCTTTATTCAAAAAATTAAAAAACGGCTCCAGGAAATTTTCTAGAAACTTGATATAAAAACGTAAATGTCAATACGCGTCGATTGACAACTTGCTCAACGAAATCGTACGTTGGGTTCGCGAGATATAACGCCTTACAGAAATGACCTTCAAACGGGCAAAACAGCAAACACCGCCCCCCCCCCGACCGAAGTGTCCCAAAAGATAATCAGCTTTTAAGATTGGAAAGTCGCTTCGATTGACACCTTAACGAAGTCGATACGACTTTGTTTACGTGAGTTATGCTCGTATAAAAAAGTGTCTACGTACGTACGTACGTACATACACAAATACATCTCCCTTTCTAAAAACACTTTATATATACTCTATATACCTCAAAACGTAGAGAAATGTTGAACATTTCAATTTCGATTTTCGAGACGATTACAAGAACTTCCCATATACTGGGAAGTTAAAAAGAGAAAGTAAACATGGAAGTGAATCAAAAACGGCTACTTTTACTATACGAATTTAAATTAGAGCACAACGCAACGGAAGCAACGAGGAATATCAACAGCGCATTTGGGCCTGATACAGTTAGCGAACGAACCGCTCGGCGGTGATTCGAAAAATTTCGATCCGGAGATATGGACCTTGGACTGAGCTGCGTGCATTAGTGGAGTCTGACCACCGCCAAATCATAAGGGATCTTGCCGAGAAATTAGGCGTTCACAATTGAAAAATGGTTGGAAAAATGCCGGATGTCCAATTTTTCTCTGAAAACTCGACCTTTCTAAGATCATTTTTCAGATACTTAAATTTTTTGTCATCACTTCCCAGATCAATTAAACGTATTCATATGATCTTTGGAAATAACCATTTTTTAGTGGGGGGAGCCCCCATGACTTCTCATGGGGCCGTGACCGCCGCGAGCTTTTTCTGACATAGTAGTAGGGGAATCTCTTCTTTTGACACTCTCTACTTCCGAATCCGTCAGGGTTTCATGTTGCTGCAAAATGTTGCCAGCAACTTATTGCTCGAAAATGATGCCGGCAAAATAACTAGAAATTTTCGACGGCAACTTATTGCTCGGAAGTGTTCCCGGCAAATTGTTGTTCGAAAATGTTGCCGCCAAAATTACTAGAAAATGTTCCCGTAAAATGATACCGGCAACTTAAAAGTTGCCGTGAAATGTTGCCGGCAACTTATAAGTTGCAGTGAAATGTTGCCGCCAACTTATACGTTGCCGTGAAGTGTTGCCGGCAACTTATAAGTTGCAGTGAAATGTTGCCGGCAACTTAAAAGTTGCAGTGAAATGTTGCCGCCAACTTAAAAGTTGCCGTGAAATGTTGCCGGCAACTTATAAGTTGCAGTGAAATGTTGCCGCCAACTTATACGTTGCCGTGAAGTGTTGCCGGCAACTTATAAGTTGCAATGAAATGTTGCCGGCAACTTATAAGTTGCAGTGAAATGTTGCCGGCAACTTAAAAGTTGCAGTGAAATGTTGCCGGCAACTTATAAGTTGCAGTGAAATGTTGCCGGCAACTTATAAGTTGCTACATAAACATTATAAATATCACCATCTACAGTAAAATTTACAGATTGTCACATACGCCCTTGTGACAGTGATTCATCGAAATGGAATTAAAGTAGCCTTATCATTGTTTACAAGCCTATACTTAGTTAAGGTGTAATATTTAATAAAAATAAAAAAAAAAAATACCTTAACTTTGAAATTGCGATCCGTTTATTGATCAACCGAAAAGTGCAGCACCTGAAAAATGTTGTGGAGTCGAATACGTCCCAGTTAGAGGTCCAACGACTTGGCTGTTAATAATATATCATTTAAATATTTTCAGTGCAGGAAAATTATGACCATGCATTTTTTTTCAGTATTTACTGCTTCGAATAACAGCAGAAGATACTCTAAAATCTACATATTCAGTCGACCGTATACATTGTAAATGGATAATAATCAAAACAACCGCATTTTTCACATCCATTCTATTTCAAGGATTATTCAGGTATTGCTTGTTTTGAACACAGCACGTGTTGATATTAAAAACCAATCAAACATCTTAAAATCCACAAACGTTGAACAAATCCGCATACCACACGGCACCATTGAAAGTGGCTTGGACATGTGTATCTAAATATTGTTCCACAAGTAGCATCTCCGGTAGAAATTCTTTGAAAATCACGTGGCGTACTTGGTGTAGTGTTTGGTTCTTTTTCGGCGGACCAATGCAAATACTATCTTGGGCCAAAATCCAAATAAAACCGAAACTATTCAAACACTTGACACACAGAACGCCATTCATGTGTCCGTGTCCAATCTCAGGCCGGCGTACCTCATCTCTGAGCATAGTACCAAAGGCTTGAGTTGCGAGGAAAATTATAATTGGGAATTCTTGGAAACCACCAATAAAATGCTGAACGGTATGCGCGACTTGGACGCCGGCACTGATTGTGGCCAGAGGTCAAGAGTTCTGACCGGGGCAGAAACAGAAACTAGGAAAATCAACAGCAGTCACCACAAATGAGTCCCGGAATACGTACGTAGGTGAAGAGGTGGCCATTGTAGGTGCATACGTGAATAATAACACTTTCCCATATGCATCTTTCAGATGCGACCATTTGAGTAGCTCGCGTCCGCGGTTGATGTGAATTTGATGCATAAAATTCTGGTGTTAGCCACCGGAGAGATTCATGTTGAAGAATTAACGAGGCTCAGCATTGCCAAATGCAGTTGCAGGGCTCTATCAAAGGAACTCTCCAAACCTCCTTCAAGACATACCAGTTCTAGCAGGCTGGACCACAGACTTTGTTCAAATGAAGTTGTGCATTCATTTAGGAAGCTAACATATAGAAAATCCTCATCTATTGATATCAAATATATAGATGAACGACTCTTAAATATCACTACTTTACTGTAACTCTAAAGTTGGCAAAACTAAACTATGCCTTACTGGTACATACTAAGTTGGCAATGATCTGTTCATTATTGTATAAGGACTGCTAGTACGGTGGCTGTAAATTAAAAGATTCAATGCATATTACCAAGAACACACCGTAACCAATAGCACATGCAAATATTAGTAGTCAATAAATGTAAGTACTATTTTCTTGGGATTCTTACATGCGTCCGCCGTCCACTAATGCCATTTTTGGACTTCGTTTCGATGCATGCAGAATTCTATCTCTTTCAGTGCTTGATTTAAAGAAATCCAAGTCAGATAGTGTGCCTGATGTATTACATGTTTCGTGGTGCGAAATACCATCCAGGCGTCTGTGTTAATTACCGGCAAATGACCACATATCAATATTGACTTGGCTGAACTACCACGACAAAAATGCAACGTTATATGAAAGATAGCGGAAGGAACTTGATTTTTAGATATTTATGTACATACATAATTTTTTTTTACAAAAGTGGTAGTAGCGTGAGGCTCTGCTTTTAGACTCTTAATCAGTGACAATCAAGAGGTCCCCTCTAAAGCTCTTTTCATCATTCTTTTTACCATCCAAAAGTGAGTTGGTAAGCTCTTCTAGTAAAGTAATATCATTTTTGAAATGAAAAATGAGAGATATTTCATGTTTATTTATCAAAATCTTAATGAGTTTGATACTCCTACAACAATTATTTGAAAAGACACAAACAGGAATTCCACTTTAGAACAATTGTATGAAATTTACAATATATGTATATATATCAACTCCCACTTGAGACATACATATGTACATATCCTGTAACTAATCTGCGATTTTTCATCAGCTTTGAACAGACTGAATTTTTAGAAATTTTTTGTAACCTCCAATAATTATAACAAAATTTGCAGAATATGGACTATACTACAGATATTATATACACCTGTGTGCAATATAATAGCAGTGCCTGTAAATCTTATTAAATTTTCAGAAATATAATTTTATTAAAGGGACAATATAAAATATACCCATATATGTATGTGGAATTACAAATACAGTAAAGATAATAAAGTGTTTTAAGGTACCCCTTACCAGAAATTACATAATTATGATAAATATGTTTGAAATGGCTGTGCAAAATATAGCAGTTTTTTTTTACACATTACTAATAATGATAGAATAACATATATTCAATCGAAAAAAAGGAATAATATTGAATTTCTTAATTAATAGTTCGTTAATTTGAGGAAAAACCGTTAATTTTTAACCAATAAAACCACAACTTTAATTTTAATTATAAACATATATATTTCGGGACACAGTTAGTCCCTTCTTCAGTGTTTCTGTTTTAATAACACTGAAGAAGGGACTAACTGTGTCCCGAAATATATATGTTTATAATTAAAATTAAAGTTGTGGTTTTATTGGTTAAAAATTAACTGTTTTTCCTCAAATTAATTGAGACACACAACGAGAAACTCAGACCATTCATTGATTTAATAGTTCGTTGTATAGCCCTAGCTAGTTATTACTTTTGCACATTGACGTGGCATTGATTCTACTTATATTTGACATCGTTCTGGAGTAATTGATGACCTGGTCGATAATTTCAATCCTAAATCAAGTCTTGGCTATGCGGCTGATATGTTTCGGGTCGATATCCAGTATAAGATCCCATTTCAGGGGCATATTTTCTTCGGCAACAGAAAAGACGACATTTTCCAATATGCCCACGGAAATTTTGGCATCTATCGTGGATTTAATCCAAAATATGGGACCAGGCCCACAAAATGAAAACGAGGCCAAAAAACGAAAACCCTGCTTAACGGTCCGCGGCATCATGAGAAGCATTTGGGATTCTCCTTATAAAATTGCCTTCATTCTGGATAGCCAAATGATTCAACTTTGGACTCATCAGTCCAAAATATATTCCTACATTTGGAAGCAGGCCAGTCCCTATGGCCTAATGCAAATTTTAGTATGTCTCGAATATGTCTTTCCATTAAGAACGGGGTTTATCTTTGACTTCTTCCTTTTAATTTTGCGTTAATAAGTGCTCTTCTGACTGTACAAGTGTTAACATTTAATTTGAGTTCCTGTCTCATATTCCTTGAAGTCAAAAACGGATATTTCCATGCAAGCCGAACAAAATTTCTGACATCCCTTGTGCTAAGTTTCCTTTTCTTCCACGAGTTTCAGGCTCCTCCCCCTTCTTTGTTTTCGAGGCCAGCAGCCAAGTCCTTCTTCATTTGATTCATAAGTTTTGCCTTCCAACAGCATTTTTTAATCAAATTTTTTTTTCGGCACTGCGATGTTTGTGGCGCATTGTTCCTCAATGGAACCTTGTTGCCTTTATTGTACCCTACCAGCAAAAAAAAACTTTTTTTCACGTAATTAACTTTCATTTATTAATTACTGCTATTATTTTGCGCAATAATTTGACACCCGGTGTCTGAAAATTCGTTTATTCACCCGGTCTCCGTCGAAATTTTAACAAAACGGTAAAAAAGTACAAAAATGTATTTAAAGTACCTGCTAAATTATTTTCCTCGATCATTAATAGATTGCTCTCGTATGCAATGAAAATTTATATTCTAATTTAAACACTATTACACTTAGATAGCGCAATGCTGTTATTTTGCACTCAGATGTAAGTATATTTGTTGCATCTTTCAACCAGTTGTTCCTTTATCTATAAAGAAATCAGTCAATTTTTACATAATATTTTGTCAATCTTATACATTCAATAGTTGTTTCTACAATTTGGCACTGTTTTAAATAATTTCGTACTTTTTTGAGCTAAAATTTTGTACATTGAATTCACGGAAATAGGACAAAAATCAACAGTGTTAAAAAAGATTCATATTTTTACTAAAATTCCATGTTTTAAATCATCATCATTTATATAAGAAAATATTTTATTTAAACCAGAAAAAATTGGACTGGATCGTCATAGGACGATCATTCCAGATTTATGCGAGGAAAGCTGTTTTTTTTCAAATCTCGAAACAAAAAATATTTATCGACTGGTTTTTTACTTTCATATGAAGACACATTAACTGTCTTAAGAAAACTACACTAAATAGTGCGTTCCTCTATTACACAGGTTCTCATTAAATTGTATATTTAAAATATACCCAGATAAAATCCAATTTAGCTTCACTGTGGGAAACTTGGGAAAAATATATGTTGGGCTGTGCTCCAAACAAAGAATAAATCACTAAAGTTGGAAATATGCGAAAGGTAAAAATTGTTTTAATTTTAACAACATGAAAAATTGAAAATCAATAATTTTTTAAAGTTGAAAACAATTTAAAAATAATTTGGTTGATTCGTCATCCGTATTAACGACCAAGTCACACATCGCATAATTCTTCATTGCCCTCGAAAATAGATTATTCTTACATGACCCAAACTTGACTTCTTGGAACTCTTGAATGAATCAAACGACAGCAAACCCTATTCGAATCATGACGCTTCTTACCCTACCTATAGTCAACACCAGCATTTTTAAGGATTCCCCGACTAACTTCTTATGCAAGTTAATGAATATTCGCTATTAGTCAAAGGTCAATGTCTATTATAAGTGCATACACGACGGATTAAGCATACCGATTTCGAAAAGTGTTATCCGTATTGCATTATTCATCGCAACAAACTCATTTAAAGTTTTTTTTCCTATCAAAAGGTCCTTTTGAACACTTTCAATATGAATCGATTTCCATATGTGAAATGGGAAACCGAATATGTAGTATAGATGACGTTAAAACGTTTGGCGCCACGATTCAATCGACTACAGTGTTTGTAAGAAAAGGACATTGAGCTGAAGCCAAGCGGCTGCATCGATGGATCCATAAGTTATCATTTTGTATTTCAATGTTGGTAAAAATTCAATTGCATTTTGAGGTGCGACATATTTGATAAGTATCGAAATAATGAGAATTTTCGATTAAAATTCAATTGGGTCGGATTCAATTTAAACGAAACGAATCTTTATATGAAAAGCGAAAGAAACTTATTGCCTTTTGTATAAATCAAAGAAGCAATTTTCCTCAACCAAGAAGGAGAAACCATGTTAAAACCTGTCCCACAATGAAGGCGAAGATATTTCCGATCAGGAACACTTATATATTCATCGACTAAAAATAAGTTGGGCTTGTAAAAGTGGTAGTAAAGATTAGCTTCAAGGAAAAAGCCACTGGACAGCAAATTAGCAAAATTGTTGTTTTGGAATGAACAATAGTTTCCGAAACACCGAGTACAAGGTTCAAAGCTGCTTGGCGACAAGCAAATTCTGAAAATGGAATTTAGTACCAGACTATGAGTTTATCCAACTGTAAATAAGTATAGTCAAAAATCAGGGTAATAATCACGGATGAGCGGGTTGCTGGTCACTTCACCTCGTGGTGATCTGTAAGTAAAGTAATGAGGTACTCTAAAAAGATCCAATGTGCTCTGTTCTGCCATCATTCATCATTTATGAAATATACCGAGGAAGTTACACATCGAAACTCTCCACACGCAGTTATATTGTAGCAGATTTATACCCTTAAATTCCATGAGTCTATCCTGAAACAATGCTAAATCAAGTGAATGATACCAAGAACAACAATAGATTCAAGATAGTGAACAAACCTTCAGAATTATGGAAATCTTGAACGATATATGCATCATAATGCTTTTGAACTAACAAAGATGCAATCTAAGGATATGCAAAGATGAGCAACTAGCAAAACGTAGAATCTCTCAAATTTTGATATCTAAGGATTAAAGTAGGATTAAATAAATCCCAGAAACATCTTCCGCAATTAGTGAAATAATAAATATTTTTGCTCCGAAGCTAGCTCGCCTTTTAAACTAAGGAAATATAAATTTAAATAAGAAAGGAGGAAGGAATTTTTCTTAGAGTATCGAATCCTCCAGCCAACTTTTCTTACCAACCCTTAACCGAAGGATTCACTGCATATTTCCATCAGACATTGACATTAAGCTTAACTCAATACTAAACTTTTTTGCAACAATATCAACATATTTTAAAGATGACTATCAGCCACCATATCAGACTGTCGCGAGACACATCCACCACCTTTATTTCGGTTTCCCGAATGCTAGGAAGCAGTGATGGGAATGTCTTTGAACGCTAATAGGAATAAGTTGTGTGGAACAACGAATAACAAATCTTTTAGACGTATCGGAAACGACCGTCCATTTCGCATTATCAGCTCCAGTCCAGACTGGGACGGGAGCAAGGATAGGCAAGAATAGATGTCGATGTCTGCGACACTATCATCAGCGATTTGGCAAAAGCGACCACAATCAAAACAGATTCATCCCTTCCGGGTGGTTCTTCTTCGAAACTCGATTTAAAAGTCGTACACGGAGCAATTTCACTTTTCGTTATTGGACCGTTTTATGAACTTTTTCGGTGATTTTCTTTTAAGGAAAGCTATTAGTTGGGGTTGCTGATTCCCAGCGATAGGTGCAAGATGTCATGTGAAATACAAGGATAGATTTATGTGAACAAGCAAATGATGTCTGAGAACTTTTTTGTTGCGATAAGGACGTTTTTCAGCTGTTTTCTGGCTCTTCTAGAACTATAATGCGAGCGATGCAATTCGTATTGTCTAGTCTACGAAAAACTTTCGATTATTCAAACAGTTTGGTCACAGAAAGAAGCATATTTATTTACGGGCTTAGTAACCCTAGCCACTATGCACATCAAATTCAGGACCATACCATAACTCTGTCTGGTTCCGTTCCGACGAAACGAATTGCTTTCCAACGAAGATGATCTTCCTGAGATATCAAAAAGGTTATCGCCAATAATTACAATTTATCGGAACGCATCCTTGTCGGGATGATGGCTTTTTATAGTTTTATTCGGTTAGAGTCTCCCGGGAATAGTGGTGATTCGTAGTGACCGATGTCCGTCACGAATGATGTGAAATCGATGAAAGCCACCAGCGCAGTGAGAATATTAAAGGAGGACTGGGAGCAGTAATTAACTGGTGAGGTTTCCGCGAAGGCATTAACCTAATCGCCAATATGTCGGGGTACATGATTGAAATGGACGGACGTTGCGGTTGTTTGCGGAACGATGGTAATTTGAAGTTATCTTCGAATCAGCTCCACTAATAGCTGGTATTTAGTGTGGGAAAGTTGATGTTCGACAAGCAATTTGGGAAGATTAAGTTATATTTGCTCAGGACTTTTCGATTGAGTTTTATGTTGGATCAGAGGTCATATAGGGAATATGGGTAGTGGTCTGATTTTTTGCCAAGAAAAAATGATGGTTTCATTTCTCAATTTAGAACTCATAACAATTTGATATTTTGAGACTCAAACACTGGGCGACCGAATTAAAAGTACGAGAAAGCAAGAAGGAATGAGTGTTATAAGCGGAAATTTTCTAGGGATGCATGAGATGTTCAAGAAGCAGGTCGCCGGATAAGCACTTTGACCAACCGAATTGCAGTTCACCAAAATGAAATACCTGCTGTGAAACATATGGAGGAATCTAAAGTCCTTTTCGAAAATCGCCTCCTTATTTTAAAGCTACTTTTTATCATGGCTTGCGTCAATTTTTAACGAATGCTAAAAAGCAATTATAGCATCCAACAAGTGCATTATGCGGTCCGCCTTCAAATGATTCGCAAAGAAAAATCACCGCCATCTCGGCTCGCTTTAAATGACTCCCTCTTCTCGGTATCCGTCTCCAATATTTTTTGAAATTATGTTTCCATAATTTAACATGAATTATAACTGACTTTTAGCGATAAAGGCGGTCGTTAAATATCAGGTTGTTGGGGAGTGCATTATTTTCACATGCGTGCCTCCAAATGTATGCAGGCATGCATGCATGCAGTCATGTGAATATGATATACTCTTGGGTGTGCGATCACTACGCTAAATGCTGGCTCTGGTGGGAAAAATACCAAAAAGAAGCAATGCAACCTCCAAGAAAGTGCCACGGAGAAATTAAGTGTGTTTCAGCGAATGCGACGTGGTGCGCGAACGGCACAAAGTGGGTGCGCACTTGAGTCGTTGGCATTTTTGTGAGTTGAAAAGACAAAGTGTAATGTCTTTGCCAGAAAACTGCCTGCTGACAAGAAAATTTCCCCCGACGTCCAGCATAAAGTTCAGGTGAAGATATGCTAACGCGACCAATACGATCTGCATGCTCAGGTGTTAAGGTAGTGATGCCAACTGTTGGCTACTTGTGAACATTTCTTAATTTGGTGGTCATCGGGAACTAAATTTGCTGCCATCAATAGTGTGCAATGAAAATTATGGGTACCAGCCTAAAAATAATACCAACGACTGGTTTCTGGTCCTTCTTTTTACAAATTGATCAGAAAGTCCTGGAAAAGAGGTATGCAAATTTGCATATCAGAATCTTCTGGGAGTCAATTTAACTTCATAGTATTATTGGAGCTAGTTCTGCAGTATCGTATCTAATTTAAACTTTCTTTTCATAACTGATCTTTCAGTTGAAACCACGCAAACCGAAATAATATTAAACAAGCCGCGAAGTGCGACCCTTGAAGTCCACACGGTCAACTTCCCATAAATATTAAAAATATTAAACACAATAATAATTATGAAAATAATTCTACTTTAAATAATAATAATAATGAGAGGTATTCATAGCAGTAACAGGAATGAGTTAATATTAATTATATCATCTACGGAAGGATTTTTTGGATTTCCAACATTTAAGCAGTTTTTTTTATTAACACTAAAACACTGTAAAAACTATTAAAAATCTGCTCAAATTATGCAAATATTATAAAATTTGGATTGAATTTACAACAATTTCCTTAGAATAAAAGATAAAAAGTAATATCATTCGTATGAACTCTCTATACATGATAACTTTGAATGATTTTTTATTTTTAATTTAGTTTTTTTATAATCATGTAATATGGTTTTGCTGGTTTCTCTTCAAAAACTGATAAGAATGTATAAATTTTATAAACATGTATTACTGTGCTGTGCAAATCAGGTTAAAAAAATATTTTTTATGAAAAAACCCTAAAAGCCCAATTTTTGGCATTTTCTTTTATTAAATTAAAAAGCGGCTGAAACAATTTTTCTATAATGTTACAAACATCGCAAAAATGTTAATACACGTCTATTGACACCTTAATGATGCAAATATTATAGCTGGTTCGTGAGATATAGTGTATGAAAAAAATGACCTTGAAAATCATGATGACTTTTAAGAATTTTTTATTTTTAATTCAATTTTTTACGTAATCATTAGCAAAAGTTTTGATGGTGTTTGTACAAACATTGTTTGGAGTATATAAATTTTATAAACATTGATTACCATATTTCGCAAATCAGGTTAAAAATTTATTGTTTATGAAAAAAACCTAATTTTTTGCACTTTTTTCTCTTAAATTAAAAAACGGCTCCTACAATTTTTATAAAAATTTGACAGATTTACAAAAATGTTAATACACGTTGATTAATACCTTAACAATGCAAATCGTATGTTTTGTTCGCCAGATATAGCGCATAACATGGTTGACCTTCAAGGGGTGAAAACAGCAAACCCCCCCCCCCCGACCGAAGCTTACCAAAAACTAATCAGCTCTTAAAATTGCAAAGACGCTTCGATTGACACCTTAACAAAGCCGATACAATTTTGTTTACGTGAGTTATGCTCGTAGAAAAAACTGTCCACGAACGCACATACGTACGTACGGACGGTACGTACGTACATACACACACACATACATACATTTTTCTAAAAACACTTTATATATAAGTACTCTATAGACCTCAAAACGTAAAGAAATGTTGAAAATTTCAATTTCGATTTTCGAGGCGATTACAAGAACTTCCCATATACTGGGAAGTTAATAATAACTATTAAATAAAATGAATTTTCAAAAATTTAGCAGAGCTTACAAACATATGGATATGGTTATCAAAAAGCTATGTTAATAATAAATTCAAAATTACTATTTTGAAAAACTGTCGAATGAATACATATTTGAAGATTCTCAAAAAATATTCTAATGTATTATTGTTGAAAGGATGCGCGGTCCTTTATTTGGCTACCATCCTACAACCACATAACCAAAGTGTCATAATATTCAACAGTCCTGCAGGATTTGATCTCTTCTTGTAGCCACGGTAATCTTCTTCTGAGAGTTTTTGTTTTGATTCTGTTGTAACTTGAGACACATTTTTTTGTTTCTTACCGAATTCAATTCGTCCTCTCTGTGAACATTTTCATCGGCAATGGTGCCCAAGAGAATTCTGAAATTTAACTTTGATTGCATCCGAAGAAATGTTGGCAACTTGCAATGAAGCAAAGGATGATAGCAATTTATGGGGGGGGAAATACTTAAAAAATTCCTGCATATTTGATGCAAGGCTCGTTTCAATTTCATACTACACGGATTCGCTGAATTGAGAAGAACGCAACTAAGAAAGAAAGCTCAAAAGAAAAATTTAAAAGAATGGTGGGCCAGTATTACTTGCAAATTATTCAAATTACGATATTGATTTGAGGTATATCTCTATCGTTAGCATGCCGTTCTTTCACTTCTGATGAAGCAATCAAAAACAAATAGTTTTTTGAATGATTAATGGTCACTACCGATACTTACAATAACATTCTGTAAGCTGAACAGTCTTATTTTATTCTTCAAACAAGGTAGAATATCCTTTGAAGATGACCATCAAAAAAGATGAAAGTCTCTCATTTTGATCATTGACACAAAAGTTCAAGATGCAATGTAACATCAAAATATTTGCACTATAAGTAACATAGCAACATTCAAAGAGTCCTGAACGGCCAAGTATACACGAATAACACCTCTAAAAAAATTAGATTGATACAACTTTGATGTTGGATGACTGCAATCCTTAAAGCCGGCTTTGAACGTCGAAAATTGCCTACTTTACTATCCAGCGTTCATCTATTTAGGGGTTTTGTGTTTTTGAGCAGTGATGGCGGAAACAGACGAAATCTAATGGAGAATTAATTAATCTTAGAAGGCCGACTTCTCTGTCCTCTGAATTTTGAAATCCGAAAAAGTGCTTAGAAAAAATAACCTACATTTTTACAAAATGACGATAAGACCTGTGCTAATATACATATGATTGCGAGTCCTAGAAACAAGCGTCATAAATACCCTCAGCATTTTCGAAAGGAAATTTTTTAGAAGGACATACTGGAAGAAACGGAGTGGAGAATATGATACAACCATCAGCTGTTTCTACTCACTTGTTGTCATAGATATGGAGCTCCATTGGGCTGGCCATGTGCAACGCATGGACGAGGCTCGAATACCAAGACACATTCTGAAAGGGCAGAGCTTAAGGATATCGTCCACCAGGGAAGACGAGAAATCGATAGGAGGACAGGATTGACGCGGACACTTGATCGCTGCAAGGTACAGGGAGCTGGATGCGTGGTTGGATTTGGGCTGTCGTGCCATTGATGATGATTACTATCCAAAAGCGGATCCATTTTTAACTCTTACTAAGGCTGAAAAGAGCTGAGAAGTAATAAATGTGAGGATGTTGCTACAGAACTCGGATCAATTTTGCAAAAAATGTTCTAAAAAGGTTATTTGAAGGTCAGTAAAAATAAACCTTAATTGGGAAGTCTATTGGGAGCGAGGGACTATTTATGATTAATTAAATTGTAGCGTTGACCAATTTTTTACATTTTGGATTGAAATATTTATACCATATTCTCAGAAAGACGTAGCCCACAAAATTTGAAAAATTTATAGGAGGCGATAGACTATCAAATAAATAATTTTTAAAAATAATTATGTATATCTGAGCATCGTCAAATGTCAACACGGTTAGATATGTACAGATGAATTTTTTGTTGTCTTACCATATTTTGATAAATTTTGAGACACTTCCTATTAGGAATATTATCCATGTTTTAATTTAAAGAATAAAATTTCAAAAATACGCTGTGTAACGAGAAGCATGGTTGAAATAGCATCAAGCGTCATTGAGAATAGGAACAGATTTCAAACTAAAAAAATAGAAGGAAAAAGAAATTTAGTGTTAATTATATGTACTTTAACTACAGTGTGTGATCTTGGAATCTTTTCATGATTATCGGTGTCAGTCAAAAAACTAATTAATGAAATGCACCCCAATTTTTTTTAAAATAACATATATAGTAATGGGCAAAAAACCTTTTCTAAATTCAACGTTAAGTATTTATTACAAAATAGAAAACTTTTTAAGGCCAATCCCAAAATCTTGCGTGAAGGAAACAATATTTAAGGATATTGTTTGTGGCTTTTGAAGTCCAAAGCTTAAATTTCAATTTATGCAAATAGCTTTTAGCCTAAATCCTTTCCATTCGAGGTTTCACATCGAATTAAATAGTCACCTTTCCACAGGATCTTCTCCCCTACCGGGTTTCAAATCAATGCGCTGTTCGCAAGAAGCAAAACGACATGCTGCATCGCAATAAATTGTCAATTTGTTAGGCGCATTAATGTGGACATTAGTTATTAGTTGATGGTCATTAGTGGACAAGTGATGAAGCGCTTCTATGCATGAGGTCAGCAGAGGATCGGTACCTCTCCAACGCGTTATAACATTTCGCGGGGCTCTTGTAGGAAATTCCATGGCCTCCATTCGCTGCCATATATTCCGACAGAACGATTTATCAATGCATTTTAATAGAACTAATGCAGATCACCAACTACTACAATGTAATGGGTAATTGGATGTGAAAGATGTAATCAACGTTGATCAATCATTTTACATGGTAATGCGTTACGAAGTACTGTTTGGATAGTAATTGTAAGATTCAATTAGATGTTTACTGCTGTAAAATACTGTTCCACATAATTTGTTGCAGAATGTTGAAATTTTCAAAAGAATCTAAAACAAATTAAACATTACGGGAGGACACATTAACTCAGAATCCTAATATAGTCGATTCTCACTTGTTGGGCAGTAAAGAAAAAATTCTATCGCTCCAATTTAAATACAAATGTGCTGCTGAGCATGATGGTTCATGGCATAGTTTACAATATACGTATATAACTATATATGCCACATTTTATGTTAGTTTCATCAGTACAAAATGTAGAAACACTTTTTTGTTACATTTTAAGCTGATGCAATGACGTAACCTCGTCTTTTTTGCCACAGGGTAGCTGAAAATGAACAAAACAACTATAAAAACTCCACGAGAAACGTTACGAAGGCTATTTGTGGCAAACTCCATTTTAGACCACCAGCTGATGGTGGTCGGGAAGTGGCATCCTTCAGCGGAATAGAACGCGCGAACTGGAATAGCATTGGAGTTTACGGGTCAACTGAATTGACTTGTGGAGTGTGCGTTTAAGAGCGTTTTTGGGGTTCTCCAAAGATATTTATTTATCTTGCTATTAGATTTAGGTTATTGAGCGCCGATGCGGATGAAGTACGGATTCTTTGTGAGTCCTGGCACAAAAACGAGTGGTGTAACAATTTTTTCACGGTCAAAATTTAGTTGCCGACGAATTATTTTAAAGGCAATGCTTTTGTAACCAAAATTGTATGTGAACATTTCAGTGATAATATATGCCTTTCTTTATTGAAAATCCCATTTGCAAATTTGTTTTAAAATAAATATTTAACATTCTTTTGGGAATGCTGAATAAATTTTGAAGTTGTATGATTCACAACGTTGGAATCATTTTGCAGACATTTTCAAAAAAACTGATGAAAATAACTTTGTTGAATTTTGAAATTGCTTTGCAACTTCCATGTACTTTTTTTCTTCGATTATCATGAGAAAATTAATTTTGCTTTCGATTTATCAATGGAAATCAATTTCTCGTGGCATGGGTAACACGACTGGCGCGTGTGATAAAGGTAACACGAGTGGAAACCGTAACACAGAAGACACAGGTGAGACGAGTGGTACGTATTGCACGAGTGGTAACTCAGATTACACTCTTCTGTCCACCAGTGAATCTCGTGCCACTCTAGACTCGTCTGTGTGTTCAGAGAAAATTCTTTCCGGTAGACCTAAGCACATTATTCCTGTGCACTTAGTACCAGGTTCGAAGCTGTTTGGCGACGAGTTTTTTTTCGGAAATGGGATTGGGTGCCGGACTATCAGCTCATTCAGCAGTTAATGACCATGGACGAGCTTGTTGCCGACTACTTCACATCTTAGTCGGTCAAGTAAATTAGAACACTCTAACAATACCTAAAGCTCCCGGCTGAGTTCTTGATATTTCCCTTACGATTGTTATTATTATGTCGGTTAGTTATTTCACTTTTATTGAGGAAATCTTGTAGGCGACGACAGAACCTTCTTCACTGTGTTTTCAATATCGTAATAGCTTAATCCTGTAGTCAATACTTAATATATTAATCCTAGTGTATCTTCTTATAAGCAGGGAGGCGAGTAGCAAGTTTTTTCATCTACATTCTTAGTATTTATTATCAAATAATAATAATCTTTTGATAAGCTCACAATGAAAATTTTATATTGACTGCTCAAATATTAAAAACAAAACTTTATTTTTACTATGAAATATCTTTTTTAGATATGCTTCAATTATTGAAAAATATAGAACTAAACTACATTCAGATCAGTTACTGGAAAAATCATTCAAATGGATAAGGATTCCATGATTTGTGCTGGTGATTTTTGCTATCAAAGTGAATTTCAAGCAAGTCAAGCAATTTTCTATGTAGGAAATAACGAAGCAGCTTGTTCTTGGATATATTTCTCAAGTACTTTTCAAGGAATGTTTCTACCTGAAAATCAAAATAAAATTATTTGCTACCATGAAATCGATTAGAAAAACATTGTAGATAACACTGTCCTACAACGAATTTCCTTTTTGAAGGTTAAGTATTGTTTCTACTAGCTTTTTGTATGCTTATTACGTAACTAATAGTTAAAAGTTTCCATCACATCAGAATTTTGTGGAATTTTTAATTTTTTTAATTTTTGCATAATTTTTCTATAGGAATTTAGCTTGAGGGCGATGGAAAGGAAATTTAACTGCCAATCATCATAAAAGTAAAATTATCTAAGGTATTCATTCTTAAAAGGATAGTTATTAAGTCAATATTTAAACATTGATCTCATGTGGTATATATAGCCTCTTCTATGGATGTAATAAATCAGTCGTTAAATGTACTGTAAAATTATATTATATATTATATGTAAATAGAAAGTTTTTTAAAATGACTTCGCTTAAATGTGCTAACTCCCGTCAACGTTTTTGTTACATTTGTGGTGAATATTTGGTGTTAAAACAACAAAACACCATTACGGGCTTTGTGAAAAACATATACGAACGTTACTTCGGTATTGCTATTCGTAACTTAGACAAAACTTCGACACCGAATAAAGTATGTAGGAGCTGCGTATCAGAACTTCGCAAGTGGTCACTGGGCAAGGAGAACTGTTTTAACATAGCTAAACCCATGGAATGGAGGAAACCTCAAAACCACTACCAATATTGTTACTTCTGTTGCTGCAATGTGAAAGGGTACAACGCAAAAACAAAAAAAGGGATCATTTAAAGCTTGGTCTTATGAAGCAATTTGTGAAGGCTTTAGATAAATAAGAGGATGGGTTCAAGTATTTACTTACAGTATTTCCATCTTTGATCATCAGTATTTTCATCAACTGAAGGAAGGTATTTTTGTTGGGATATATGAAAACTGATGAAAGATGCAAATTTTGATGGAAAATGGACTCCTATAGAATTGGCAGCGTGGGTATCGTTAAAAGAAGTTATTAAAAACTTCTTATGAAATCACAAAAGCCCCGACTATGAAAATATTATCGAAAACTTGCTTCAAAATTTCCAAAGATTAGGTTGCCTCATGAGTCTCAAAGTCCATTTTTTTCATTCACATTTGGGCTACTTTCCTGAGGACTTAGGAACAGTTAGTGAAGAATAAGGCGAAAGATTTCAGCAAGATAGTAAGGAAATGGAGCGAAGGTACCAAGGAAAGTGTAATATTAGCATGATGGCCGATTACTGCTGGATGATGAAGCGTGATGATCCAAACCGGGCACACATGAGAAAATCGCTCAACAGAAGCTTTTCAGAAAAAAAGAAAAGGTTTCAAAAACCTCTGTAATATTTTTTAATGTTCATTATAACACTACATATTCATTTAATAAAAATAATTCTCATTATTCAGCTGCTTGTTTACTTCTGATTTTTTTTTTCTTGAATACCCCAATTTTCACATGATTTTTATAAATGTTTTTTTTTGAAAAATACTGATGTGATAGAAAGAAACCGACTTCAGATTCGTCATTATGAGGTCCCAAAACCTAATAAATGAGCACTCACATCAAAAAAGGAAAAAAAAATTTCAAATTTGTAGGACTGTGTAATTAAAACGTCACTTACACTTTTCACAAGTGCATCAAACAGTCAAGTCAAGACTTCCTACATTCCCGGATAGTTCTTAACACATCACTTGGAACCTCTCGCGCTGACATCTAATTATTCACAGAAGATGACCGCGCGAGAGGTTGCACCTTATGCAATTTCCAGGTTTCGTAATATTGATGTATGCATTTTGTACCTTGGATGCAAGGCAACACGACGAGCCACTTCACCGCCTTCACATTCGTAGGAATTTTCTCAAGTTTACCATCAAGTGGCGTCAGAACTGGCGCTTTTGATGTAAATAAAATAATATAAAAATCGATACTGTACTGTGGTAGCATTTGGAAAACGTGGTAGTAAAATACAGTTGTTTAAATTATTTTTAACAAACAATGCTTCGATTTATTTGAAAGAAAAGATTCTGTACTTGGAGCCAACCAACAGATAAACAAATGGGAAATGCCTCAAGCTGAATGATTTGCGGCTAGTCGAATCCTCCGGCTACAATAAGTCAATAGTCGATGCCTTATGCCCTTTTTACGATATAGTGTAAATGGCATTGTCCTTGACGAGCTGTATGAATAATCATGTAAACGTTTCTGTTCAATGGCATCTTCTCATATTTCTGCACGAATGCCGCAAACAGCGCGGTCATAATTATTTGCCTGTTAACTGACATATTGCGAAATATTGCAAAAGGGAAGGGTGCTCGCACGGAGCCTTCTTTTGTGACCTTAAACGCCACAAAGGCGTCTCGCTCTACCTTGGCAAGTGTTGCTTAAAAAAAACTGAAACCAAAAAAGGATGAACAAAAAGTCATCACGGTGCACATTTGTTATGGATGTCTCACAGTCCGTCCAGATCTGTGGGAATCGTAAAAATAATGCAAAAGTATTTGCACAGATATATTACGGAAGGTGCAAGTGCATTCATTCCATCCGCATGTTGTATATGTGCACATAATGTGTACGTCAAGAAGTATGGATCTCATCTGAAATATTTTTACTGCTAAGTGGATCTGTTTTCTGGTATGACCGCCTGAAGATAGAAACGGATTTTTTATCCACTAATTGAGTGCAAATTGGAAGACATTAATTTTAAATTCATTCTACTTGTAGTGGATACTGTAGTATTCAATTAGAAAATATATTATATTGAATAAACAATTTCCAATCTATTTATAATTTACTAGGTTGTTTTAAATAGATTTGGCACTAAATTAACACTGATTGATCGTTGAGAAGTTTGAAATTTAATCTATGTTCAATTTTTGAGATCGCAATACGTTTAAGGTCTTTTAGCTCTCTATTAGATAACCGATAATTCTATTTCTGCTAAAAGTGTATCCAAGATTTCAAGATTTTAATAAGAAATTTTGATGTGTTGATTCACCAAGAGTTCATGATGCGCACCTGATTTAACATCATTTAAGTGGATTCATAGTGAATTTACCTAGTGATTTTACCTTGGCGAAAAATTTCATATGAAGGTGAATCAGATATGAATCTGTACTGAGAAAAGGGTGAATCTTGGATGAATCACTAATAAATTCATTTCGGTTTAAGGGGGCACGACTCTGTTAAAACGGCGAAAATGGATTTTTTTTAAATGTATGTAAAAAAATAATCTGTTGAAGATATCGACTTGAAATTTGAAACGTATAGATATTAAGATTAAAAGTTCAGAATCACATTATTAAAACAAATTAAAAAACAAAATGGCGGCAGTCTCGGACAAGCGCATGAGCAGTGCCAAACAAAAAAAGCGGATTGCGCCTCGTAAAACCCTGAGAAAAATATCCGTATGTGACCATATACTAAAAAAAATTCTATTAGTCTTGAGTATAAGCTACTGCACGGGTCTAAATTTAGAGCAATAAGTACGTTTTTCGCAATTTGGTGTACGTTTGAATATTAATGGGGTCGATTTCGCCAATCCCAAATTTTGACATATCTCCACGTTTTAAGGTCTCTAGAATCCAAATCCATCGTTTTTAGAGAGATGTCTGTGAGTGTGTATATACGTATGTGCGTTCGGAATTTTTTTCGTCTCGATTATCTCAAGAACCAAAGATCACATTGACGTTAGACTGGTTTCATTCGACGCGTTATTACGTAACTTAGAACTGAATGAGTTTTCAGCAAAATCGGTTTAGCTCTTTTTTATTGAGGATAAAAAACTGAAAAAATTGCTTAATTTTAAAACTGTTAAAACGCACTATTAATTCGTGCAGATCCCAAATACCATCATAGTAATATTATCATTATTGTGTGTTTTAGCAGAATTCTGATCAAATTTGTAAAAAATGCAATTTGAAAAAAAAAATCAAAATTATTATTTAAATTCCAAACTTTTATTATCAGGTTTGGGAGAATGAGAGGAGAGACGCTAATGCAGTTAATATTGGGGAGATTTGGGATTTGGGGGATTTTGAATCTGTTATTTCGGATCTGGGGGATTTTTGATCTGGGCGATTTTGGATCTGGGGGATTTAGGATATGGGGGATTTTGGATCTAGGGGATTTGGGATCTGGGAGATTTTGGAGCTGGGGGATTTTGGATCTGGTCGAAACTTTGGTAGATGACGAGGGCGGAGACGTCTTCCACTATCAAATGGCTTTTATGGCCAAAAAAATTTAAAAAAATAATTATAAATTTTAGAATAATAATAGAATATATAAACATAAATAATAAGAACAAATTTCAGGTTCTTTATTCACCCCACTGGAAAATTAGTCGTGTGGACCATAACGGTCGCACCTAGACCACATTTTTTGAAGAAAAAAAATCCATCTGCATTTTCTTCAGAAATACACACAATTTTCCAAACGCTTCCGGCGAAATCTTCACAGAATTTCATTCATAAGATTGGGTCGTATAAATGTAAGTAAATTTTTTTTATGAATATTGTCGTCAATTGATGACTTTAAATGTTGTTTTGAATTTTTACTAATACCTAAATTTTTCGTGAAATGTTAGCGATTCTCCACGTAAGCTTCTAGTAAAAAGTTATTTTTTTTACAATTGTTTGCTATATTTTGTGGCAATAATGTTACATGTACATTAAAAACATTAAATTTAAAAAGAATTTTCGCTGCAATAATTATTAAATAAATATTAATCGAAATAATTTATTGTCTTTTTAGGATTTATTTTTACATAAATAAACAGATTGTACGGTTAGATAACATACTTTTTCAAACTTGAAAATATATTTATTAGAAAGTTAAATTTATAATCTACATTTAAGATAGCATTGTTTATTTTTTCCGAGTAGTAAAATCCCCAAATTATCGAATTATCGAACAATAAAAATAATTATTCACGGAACGTGTGCGGACAACTATCAATTGATCTCTAATAAAGTTAGTCGTATCTTGTGGAAAAATTAATTTACAGAATAACTTTTCAGACAAAATTTATAAATAAATTCATCAGCTAAAATGGAATATTTTTGAGTATTTTCAATATTTAAACAATTATATTTAAAAAAAAAACTAAAAACAAATTTTCACTCAGCGATTTTTCGGAAAATTGCATACCTAGCACTGTAAAGATGCTTTTATCTTAAAGTTAACATTTTCAACTACTTTCATTTGGTATTTTTGCGGCGTCAAGGCTAGTGATGAACTGAAAACATTGCTCCGGAAACTCTTTAATTTTTTTTTTGGAAAATTCGAAAGTTTGTTAGACTACTACTCCATATTTTAATAGGAACAATTTTCGTTAAATTTTGCAGTTGCTTAAACAATAGATCTATGAAGATGGTACAAGTATAAAAAATGCACGCAATCTTTGAATACAAAGTAAAAGAAGACAACACAAGCAAAAAACAATCAAATATCGTCCGACTAGCCTATCAACAAATCTTTTGTGCAGAACATTCATAAATGTCCTCTGGACATACCAAAACACTTTTTACTGCCTTGTTTACTCTTAACGTACCGCCTGTAAATTAATTGGCAACATCCTCTTCAAAGTGCTACCTGGAAAATCAACGACAATGTTATCCTGCATCTTCAATGCCCAGTTCAAATATTATCTGTTCAAGTTGAAATAATTTTTACTTTTTCCGATATTATCCTCATATCAGTAGTCCTGACGACAATACTTATCATCTTATCCTATGTGAAGATCATGTTCGTCTGACGTTGACATATTTATTTGGATTCTGAGGATTCTCTATGATTCTTGTAGATATCAGACACATCAAGGACATGCTGAGTATCGTTTTAAGAGGAGATCTATGATGTTATATTGAAGTGTGAATTACTTTACGATGACGGCAAGAGAAAACGGTTAGAGGACGATATCAAATGAATGGCGCCTGAAAGGATATAAATTTGATTTGAAGTGCGGAATCATACGTGGAATGTGTAAGTATTGCAGGTCAAATTTTGAACCGGATTCATATCGATTTTTACATTTAAAGTGTGTGTGCAAAGAATGATTTATCACGTTTATTTTTTGCCAAATTTATTGAAATCCATATTCTACCGTAGAGTATCAAAACTCAAATTTCGCTTAAGAAATATCAACGCTGATCTGCAGAATCTAAACAAATCAATTCTATAAAAGCTAATCGACTATTCAATCCGCCCCTTGTAACCGTCCTAAACGATTAAGATAGAATCACAAGATACAGAACTGCAGCACACAACACAGAAGATGCCGAAAATTCACTCAAAGGATTTTGAAATTCTGTAAAGACTCCACCAAATTAATTTTCCCACCGTATTAATAATAATTACAGATGGCAGTCAGCTCGTATCTGATCCGATATGATATCGCAACGATTGGATCGATCGGCGTCTAAAACATCAATCGGTCATCTCAGTTTCGAGACTTCAATAAATCGATAACAGCGACGTGATTAGCATAACAGTGAGAAAGATACTTTTGTTCGTGCGGCGCGCATTCGAAAAGATATGCTGATCATGTTCGATAGATACGGTAACATTGAACGTTCAAGGGAAGGACCGATGATAAATAGCCCCTGAGGGATATCTTAATTAAAATTTATGATGCGGAATTTACATAAGTAGACCACATTTTTGAAGGCACGATTTTCGGCTATTGCGGCTGATGTGGGTTTTATTTTGTTTTGTACTTTAGATTAAATGGATACATGGTACAGACTATATTATAGCTGCCAGTTGGTTAGACATGTTTGCCCAACTCTTAGGATATTCTTTAGAATATTCGTTTTATTATGATATTGTAAAAATGAGTAAATTTATGGGGGAAGATAAGCTTAGCTTCGATGGTAACGCGTGCGGAAGAAAATTGTCAATGCCTTTAAATCATTTACGTACATTGTCTTGAATACTATAACTTCATTCATTCTCCTTTGCAATATAATATTCAAATATCTGACCATAGATAGAAAAACAGCGAAAAGTCGAAATGCGATCTTTGATTCGATTGCGTTAAACAGAATTATTAACCACATCTGAATTGAAATGTATCAACGATATTTTGGCGTGATTTTCAATTTTAGACCACATTTCTTCAACATATATATTAGTAGATACATAAATTGCACACTTAGTAAACTGAATTACCTATACAAAATGGCTCCAGAATGGGCTTAAATGTACCCTCCGTAAATTGACTCGAGAGTACCCAGTCTCATTTTTCAATGGAAACTATCTAACTCCGCCCATTGCAGTATTATTAAATCGGTAAATGAATTAAACACACTGGTAGACTACTAAGTCGTTCCAAATCGATCGAAAATTGTAGTAATTTAACTGGAATTATCATTTCAGCTCCAAAGAGGTGGTCGCAACCTTCTGGTAAGGCCATTGTTTTAGACGTATGTATGTAGGGATAGAAGCCATGCCAGGAATGGAAAGCGAAGAATTTTTACACTTATGCGCATGACCATGCAGCTTAAATGCCATTGTGTATTGACTGGTGCATGGCGTTGTCCATCCCATTTTATTTTACTGTGTGGATGCTTAACAGAGCTGTGATATCGACAATATATCGAAGTAACTGTTACCTAAAATATTATCTATTGAATGAGTTGCCAAAAATAAATATTTAAACCTAGAAAAACAATTCAAATTTGAGAAACACTTCAAGGATGAAAAGCAGCTAAAAATTACTTGGCACTCGCTAGATACGCTCCGAAATGAGAAAAATGTATTTTCAATACATGTCATTGCATACGAATTGTCCCCATTTGAGACTCAATAATTCAGTCAATATACATAGGTACATCGATTGCAACAAACTATACTACAAACGATTCATGACAACATATTTTTAAATTAAGTTTTGGGTAAATTTCGTGATAAAATGAAAACAAAAAAGTTTTGAACATCGAAAATTTTAAATTCACCTTCCCCGAGTGAATTTTAGTGCATAGCTACGAAAAATAACAGAGATCCAAGTTTGCTATGCTCTACAAGTGTGCCATACTCAATTTTTTCGTGGGGTGCGCGTATTTTGAGATATTGGCGAATCCCATTTTCATTTTCTTTACATGCTGGGAGATCTGCTGCCATAGAAACAGGAGTTGATGCGCACTATTGGATATTTCACACACTATAAAAATGTATGCCTACCGAAACGCACCAAGAATTTGCGTGGTGGAGCATATGCTCTCGCAAGCCGCTTTTGATATAAGGACCCTTTTTCTCGTGACTTCGGTGTTTTAGGACACAATAATTCCCATTTGTGTGCTTTAATAGCAACAAACGTGCCGCTAACAAATGGTGACCTTATTACCTTAAAATAAATCCTCAATGCTTTTTGCAGTTAAAGCCAAAACAAAGAAGTTCCTTTTTATGCTTCCATTTTGCCTTAAATTTTTTTTTGTTTGTGTTGCGACGTGAAAAAGGTGTTATGTGCACCAATTTCTAATAATTAATTTTGAAACAAATATGTAATACATAACATTTTTGTGGCATTATTGGTTGCCGAAATATCGTGGGATTCAGCTTAAGTCTTTTATACATAATTAGACAACTTACAGTCAGGCATAGATTTTTTTCTGTTTGCTGTTTCTATGACTATTAAAAAAAACATTTCATTATGTAATCTTATGGATTCGAATTTTTGTGTTCAGCTGCCGCTCTATAAGCCGTCTTCTTCACACAAGACATGCACTCATTTCTACACGACTTTGTTGTTTAAGGGGTTATATCCACTTGTAAGTTTATTAAATAAATACATAGAATAAATGTCCATATAGCGAATTTAATGTATTTTAAGAATTCGCGATGCATTACTAAAAATATTCGGTTCCGTTGTTCCTGTAGTAGATCTCCTAGAGGACCTGCACAAAAAGGTGTCAGGCGGTGAGGAAGACATCTCTGATCCAAATTATCGGAGATAAAAAACCAAAAGATTTATTTTTAGGATAGATGAATACAGATAATGATCGATGGAATAGTCAAAATTTTGATTGTTGACAAAATGGCGGCTTTCCAAAGAAAAAAAACCGTTTTTTTCACGAAAATTTACAGTTTAAAGGGGGGGGGGTCAGAAACCTTATTCCTGCGAACATTACCTGATACAAGTATCTAAGAAGATTGTGTGAAAATTTCAAGCCGATCGGTTCAGCCGTTTTGGAGAAATTTTCCTCACCGACTTTGAAAACACCGTTTCGAGAAAAACGCGTTTAAAGTTTTGGGAACCAATTTTTTCCAACTTACATCGTGACAGTTCACTTTAAACTGACGAAATGTACTTACTTTATACCTAAAATTTCTAAATATAGCTTTCAGGTATAAAATAAACCTTTTATATTCTAATTCCAAGGATAAAAACATTATGAAAAGCATAGACAAGGGCATAGGGGTAATGAGAAGCAGTTGCTATTCCGGTTTACGCTTCGCCTACTTTCAAACGCTCGGAGAAGTCTTTACAAATACGCTAATCTCTCTGAAACTATATGCCGGATCAATGTTAAATTTTCGGACGATATTCTCAAATATATGTACATTCAAAATATGCAAAAGATATTCGATTTTTTTCAAAATTACAAGTGGATATAACCCCTTCAGATGTAATATTTCCCAAGGTAACTTCAGTTGGCCGCAACCACGAGTATACTATTTGTAAAAATGTTTATTTTGATCAAAATTATTTTGAATTTTTTATTCATTTACTAATGTTTTAGCGAAAGCAAACAATTTTAATCTTGTTTGATCTCTTAATTTATTTATTAAAAAGTTCTAGCAAAAACTTATTAGGCATCGATGAAATGAACATATCTAGAACTAGCAAAATTTGTTGAGTGCTGAAAATTTCTCTAAATCATTTCTCGTTTTTATCCAAATGGGACATTTTTTTATAATTTTTCGTCTAAACGTTTAGTTATACTTAAAACTGTCGATGAAATTCGATCGAACAAAATGTAAAGTAAATTGCTTTTAAAACTTGTGAAAAAACCATCGAGTAATCATACTGATAAATTTACGGTCCAGAATCGTACAACAGATTTTACCGAATTATAAATTTCTGCGAAGGATCCATCCGAGAAGAGTTAGAAGTTCAACATATGAGATGCAACATGCAGAGATTTTCTGATTGAATTTATATAAAGACTTATTAAAAAATAACAGAGGATAAAACAAGCTGGAAAAATTTAAAGTTATATGAACGATATGAAATATAAATTTCAATGTGCAACACACACATTTAAAACATAAATTACGTAAAAATCTCTGAGAATCCATGAAATGTTATTTCTTAAAAATGATTCACATTAAAAAGATTGAAGAATATTCATGGTTATATTTCTCTTAAAGTTGCTTGTAAGATTTTGTAAAGTAATATATGAAAATATAATTTATAGAATAATAGTTAACATTATTATAGCCGAATCTCAATAATATAAAATGAAATAATGCTTGGAAAACTTGATGAAATATTTACATACAAAATTCACAGTACCTATGGACACAAAATACCAGCGAATATTTTTGTATAAACAACACCTGACAGTAATTTGTAAAATTTTCGAAAACATAAGCCCAAACTCATAAAATAGGTTCTCATAAAGGTCTACACTATTTCTACGAAATATTTTAAAAATCAAAATTATTGAACGTATTGTTTAACGATTTTTTCTAAATAAACTTGAATTGTGAATGTTTAGGTCAGACAATGGCAACAAACGTTTATAAATTTTCTGATATAGATTTTTTGAGGAAATATTTATCTAGAAAATTTTTTCAATAAATATTTCTCTAGAAAAATTTTCAAAGAATTTCTAGAATTTTTTTCGAAGAAATATATCTTTAGAAAATGTTTGCTGATATTTTTGCAGTTCAAATAGTTGTTAGTGCATTCATGAGTTCATAAAATTCTGCCGTATCTGCTGAATTGCTTCTCTTTGGAAGAAAATAACGGAACGCGATTTATTCGAATATTTTCCAGAATCCTAAATTAGCCAGAAAGTAAAAGCTTCAGAACAATTTCATACCTAAATTGAAATTTTACTATGCGCAACAATCATGTTGGCAAAATTAAATATAGTGCCTTTTAAAAATAAAACATATAACGGTTTATTATGAAGATGCTATACAGTTTGCATCATCAAGGATTTTTTTAGGAGATACTGAACTTAAAAAAAAATATTGATAACATGACCGTTAATGTGAGTAGAGATAAATGTAAAAAAAAGTCGGTTTTCTATTTCGAAAAGCATATAAATTTATAAAACATCGTATGGATTTGCATCTTGAAGTAAGAGTTTCGAGAGTGATTTGTAGATACTAACTACAGATTATATCCTAAATTCGTTAAGCATATTACAAGATCATTTTTTAAGCAACTTAGTTAGCTTTACTTGCTGAACTGACCAAAACTGCGAAATATTGCGTCTTCTTGAAAAATCTTGGAAATATAAACGAGTAATTTAAACCGGAATTGTTTAGATTATCAAGTAAAGGTTGGAATTCTTCTACTGACTTGATCCTGGTTGAATAAAGTAGAAACCTACGAACATTTTTTTCAACAACATTAAGTGTATATAATGCACGCATTCCAGTAGACAGTCCGTCATTACTTCAATACTTCAATGCTAATGATTTTTTTGATCATAGATTTCACACCATTAAGATTTTTCCTAAAATTTTGTACAACGCTGTTTTCTTTAAAACATTTTCGTAAGGACTTTGGAGCTAGACCTGCCGTCAGTCAATGAAAATCCACTGAGTGCGCATAACACAACCATGATTGATATCTTCAATGTCAAAAAATTCAACTTGCTACCAAAGTTGATTTAAAAGAAGCAATTCTCGCATATAAGAGACTTGATACAATCTCTAGATATTTTTTCGTTGTCAACCCTGCCACCATGCGTTCAGCAAATTCCATATATCAGAAAGTACTTTTCGCATTCATGCCGAGCAATTAACTGCAGCCGGTAATGCAATAATTCGCGTATCTGTATCTGAATCTGTACCCGCACGAAATAATTGCAAGACGAGTGGAATTCCCGAACCAGCAGCAGTAGACCATAGTACATTGGCGTAGCATAAATATGCGCATTTTGATTGGTTAAGTCGAAATGAATTTTTTTTATAAAAGAGAAGCTGTATTCAAGATTCGCCATATTGTCACTTTAAATTATTGTTATTATATTTGAAGGGCTCCTTTCTTTTATGATCTTATATTTTCTCTGGTGAGCTATGATTTTATATCGTTCGTAAGATGTTGAGTTTAGCTTTATAACCCGGTAAACAGTCTTAAAAAGGGTTTGCTTTCTTGATCTGAAATTCATTTGATTCAATTCGAAAGTTTTAATGTTTGTGATAGCTGATACCGAGTTTAATTATATGAGAAGGTCCATAACAAAACGTAGTTATTCCATTCGCAATTGAGGCGCGGTTTTGCAAAAGGGTATAAGCGCCAAAATCGAAAAAATCGAGTTTGATATCGATTTTCATGTAAAATTTCACGAAGAATCGAATGGTCACGTTCCGGTTTGTCGAAACGAGACGAATCCCGCCTTAAAAGCATGAAGTTTTTTCAAAACGGTACTATTTCTATAGTTTTTTTAAAATGTTACATTTTTTATCATTTTCCTATAAATAAAATTAATACCAATGTGTCAACAACATCACATAACAGTGAGATTTAAATTAAATTAAATCAAATAGCATCAATAGAAAACCCATCTCTTGGGCTAGGGTGGAAATGGTTTTGCAAAACGGTATAGAAATCGGATGTGTACCGTTTTGCGAAACCTCCACAATTTCATATTTAACTTCCCATCTGATGGAACAGGTAATTGAATCATGTTGATAGATAAATACAAACTCGCTACATTCTAAATAATTTATCAACAATTCAATTTTTCAAAAATGAAAATGCCAAGAGTATAATTGTTTTTTTTTTGATTCCCGAAAATTCAGTTTTTTGGAACTGTACCCTTTTGTAAAACTGTGCCTCAATTACTCTTATTAAAGAAAAACATCATCGACGAACGAAGTTTGTTTCCTGATAAAAATTGCTTAAAGTAGAATTTTTTTTACCTAGGAATTGAGCACTACCACCTTTTAGTAGACTAAAACGTAATAATCGAAGAATTTTTGTTCAGAAAAATGAACACTATCATGAGAGAAAATTTTATCTTGTTGTTTTGGATCTCTCCAATAAAGCTTTGCTCCTTTTTTAAAGAAATCTAGATGTTTCACTTTGGGTCTTTACGTAGTTCCATGGTATGGTTAATTTTTTCTTGATTTTCATTCATATTTTGAACATCTTCATTCTTTTCCCAAAAGATTTCTCGCATGTCTGTATGAAGAAAACCTTGTATCGTTTTCTGGTAACTTGATCTTTGGTTTAGTCGTTGGTTATTTGTAGTGTTTGGCTTATCCATTTTTCGATTAATTTTACCTTAAAATTAACCGAATCGCACGTCTCATATCTTTTCTTGGTACTGGTGCGAGAGGGGCGAAAACAATCAACAGGATTGAAGTCAGCGATCGCGAAACACATCATTGAGAGCCACCATGAGATATCGAAGGAGCATATAGAAGTGGTCAAGAAGTCTCCAAGCCATCAAAATTGGACCCTTACGAAAGCCTTTTTATTAACAAGTAACCAGTGGCGAACAGATTAAACACCGATACAGGGAACTGCCTTTCATCATTATATAAAGTTAGTCTTAATTGTATCCACTTATGTTAGGTATATATAGGCATCACAGACTTTGTAATTTATTAACGATACAACATTGAGGAAGGTAGCAAGTAGCTACAGAAACATATGTTTGTATAAATATAAAATCTCCACTTCAAAGGAAGTTATCGCTGTTGTTTTTTAACAGTTTTATCAGAATAATTGCTTAAATTCTAGGACAACTGTTTGCGAAATTAATTATCTTGCCAGTAATACTCTTGTTCACAAGCTACATTTCTATCAAATAAAGAAGCTTTAGTATTTAAATCGAACCTCAGCGTAATAGATACTTCTTTTCTGAATAGCGAACGTTCACAATTTTTAAGTTTTCCGAATTAAATTCCGATTATTCTGCTCCTCAGCTTAATATCACTGCTGAAGTAATTAAGTTCCGAAGCAACCACCACCAAGATGATGGTTCTGATGTTATCTCTCATATACTATGTTTCAGCAGTTTTGTGATCATATTTATCTATTGAAATTGAGACCCATTTATGCACGCTACCCCCTTTCATCTCATATTTTCTGCACAGTCTGGTGCTCAAAAAGGACCATCCTTGACATGGGATTTCTTCTTTGTTATTTTCTTCGTATGTTTCTGGTAAGGCGTGCTGAAATTATCGTGGTAACTTGTAACTCACCAATTTTTAACTTCCCAGTATATGGGAAGTTCTTGTAATCGCCTCGAAAATCGAAATTGAAATTTTCAACTTTTCTTTACGTTTTGAGGTCTATAGAGTATATATAAAGTGTTTTTAGAAAGAAGTATTTATGTGTGTGTGTGTGTGTATGTACGTACGTATGTGCGTTCGCGGGCAGTTTTTCTACGAGCATAACTCACGTAAACAAAGTCGTATCGACTTCGTTAAGGTGTCAATCGAAGCGTCTTTGCAATCTTAAGAGCTGATTAGTTTTTGGGACACTTCGGTCGGGGGGGTTGCTGTTTTCACCCCTTGAAGGTCAACCATGTTATGCGCTATATCTCACGAACCAAACATGCGATTTTCATTGTTAATGTGTTAATCGACGCGTATTAATAATTTTATAAATCTATCAAATTTTTAAAAAAATCTTTGGAGCCGTTTTTTCATTTTTTTAAAAAAATTGCAAAAAATTAGGGTTTTTTTTCAAAAACACAAAATTTTTAACCTGATTTTCAAACCTGAGTGATCAATGTTTATATAATTTATATACTCCAAATAGTTTTTGTGAAAAAACCAGCAAAAGTTTTTTTCATGATTACAAAAAAAATTAAATAAAAAATAAAAAATCATTTAACGTTCAAGGTCATTTACGTCATTCATTATATCTTGAGAACCAAATATAATCTTTCGATCATTAAGGTGTCAATGAAAAAAATCGTTAAAGCGGTTTTTCCAATTTATTAAAAAAACAAGCCGCGAAGTGCGACCCTTGAGGTCCACACGGTCAACTTCCCAGTAATATGTAGATAAACATTAAAAATATTAAACAAAATAATAATTTTAAAAATATTACTACTGTAAATAATAATAATGAGAGGTATTCATAGCAGCAACAGGAATGAGTTGATATTAATCATATCATCTACGGAAGGTATTTTTGGACTTCTCTCATTTAACCAGTTTTTTTATTAACACTAAAACACTGTAAAAACTATTAAAAATCTGCTCAAATTATGCAAATACTATAAAACTTAGATTGAATTTACAACAATTTTCTTAGAATAAAAGATATAAATTAATGTCAATCGTATGAACCCTCTATACATAATAACTTTGAATGATTTTTTATTTTTTATTTAGTTTTTTTTATAATCATGGAAAAAAGTTTTGCCGGTTTCTCTTCAAAAACTGATAAGAATGTATAAATTTTATAAAAATTTATTACTGTGCTGTGCAAATCAAGTTAAAAAATTATTTTTTATGAAAAAACCTTAAAACCCTAAAGCCTAATTTTTTACATTTCTTTTATTAAATTAAAAAGCTGCTGAAATTTTTTTTATGTAATGTTAAAAAAATTGCAGCAATGTTAATAAACGTCTATTGACACCTTAATAATGCAAATATTATATCTGGTTCGTGAGATATAGTGAATGATAAAAATGACCTTGGAAATCATGATGACTTTTAATTATTTTTTATTTGTAATTTAATTTTTTACGTAATCATGAGAAAAAGTTTTGAAATTGTTTCTACAAATATTGTTTGGAGTATAAAAATTTTATAAACACTGATTACTATATTTCGCAAATCAGGTTATAAATTTATTGTTTATGAAAAAAAATCTAATTTTTTGCACTTTATTCTCTTAAATTAAAAAACGGCTCCAACAGTTTTTATGAAAATTTGATAGATTCACGCAAATGTTAATACGCGTCGATTGGCACCTTAACAATGCAAATCGTATGTTTGGTTCGTCAGATATAAAGCATGACAGAAATGGCCTTGAAGAACATGATGACTGTTAATGATTTTTTATTTTTTATTTGATTTTTTTTGTAATCATTAGTAAAAAACTTTGATGTCATTTTCAATAGAACTGTTTGGAGTATATGAATTTTATAAACATTGGTTACTGCGACTTGGAAATAAGGTTAAAAATTTATTGTTTTTGAAAATAACCGTTATTTTTTGCATTTTTTTTTCAAAAAATTAAAAAACGGCTCCAAGAAATTTTTTAAAAACTTGACATAATCACATAAATATCAATACGCGTCGATTGACACCTTATTCAAGAAAATCGTACTTTAGGTTCGCGAAGTATAACGCATGACAGAAATGACCTTCATACGGGCAAAACAGCAAACACCCCCGACCGAAGTTTCCCAAAAACTAATCAGCTCTTAAGATTGCAAAGACGCTTCGATTGACACCTCAACGAAGTCGATACGACTTTGTTCACGTGAGTTATCGTCGTAGAAAAAAGTGTCCACGAACGTACATACGTACGTACGTACGTACATACATACACACACACACACACACACACACATACATCTCCCTTTCTAAAATCACTTTATATATACTCTATAGACCTCAAAACGTAAAGAAATGTTGAAAATTTCAATTTCGATTTTCGAGGCGATTACAATAACTTCCCATATACTGGGAAGTTAAAAATTGGAAAAGATGTGTTTTTTTCATAAAAAGTTTTTAACTTGATTTGCACATCGTAATAATAAATGTTCATAGAATTTATAAACTTTATCAATTTTTGTAGAGAAACCAGCAAAAAAATTTCTCATGATTAAAAAAAATTAAATTAAAAAAAACTCATTCAAAATCACCATGTAAAAACGGTTCATTCGAATCATAATACCTTAAATCTCTTATTCTAAAGACATTGTTGTAAAGTCAATCAAAGTTTATTAATATTTGCAACATTTGAGCAGATTTTCAATAGTCTTCACAGCACCATGTTTTAACTTTAATGAAAAAACTGCTTTGAAACCTGCCCCCCCTTCCGATTGATTCGCGTGAATAATCAATCAAACCAATGCTCCAAAATACTTACGTAATCAATGGACGCTCCCGTAGATGTTATGATTAATATTAAGTCATTCCAATAACTTTTATGAGAGGTGCATTTTTATTATTTGAAGTAGTATTATTTCCATAATTATTATTGTGTTTAATATTTTTAATATCTTTTTAGATATTACTGGGAAGTTGACCGTGTGGACCTCATGGGTCGCACCGCACGGCTTGTTAAATTTATTTTAACAAAAAAATAATTACATATCAAGTTCAATGATTTCACTATGAAACCTACGTTCTAATTTTGATTTAAAAATTAACTTAAGTTAGAAAAAAATTCTTGAATGTCTTTAAAAACGTCTTCATGATTAAAAGTGAATAACAAATAGATTTACCCAGACGTACTGCGTTTTGATTTGGGATATTATTTTTACTAGCATAACGATCTTGAATAAAATATTATAGGAGCTTCACACAAGTCTGACTAGCTGGCCCAAAAAGGCAGTAAACAAACCATTTGAATTCGCCTCTACTGGTAGTGGCTTTTTGTATAATTTCGCAAACAAAACATCAAACAAATCAATTGAGTTATTATTTTGAAAGATTATATTGGTACACAGTTCAACATGTTTGGTAGGACTTGTTTGATCCAAAAAATCAGTTGACTTGTTTGCGTTTGTGGTAATTCTTACATATGAATATCTCTTGTTTGCCCCACGATTATCCTTTAAATAGTTGATTGACCCAGACATCATGTACTTTTCATGAGCTCCACCTGTCCTTTCCATTGGGTTGCTTCTACTTTTTTGCCTTATTTCCAGAGAATATTAAGGACAATCAGTCTCAGTAGCGTACGCAAGATTTTGATAAGGGGGAGTCATATTTTTGAAGTCTTGACTAGGAACGTTTGCTAGTGCTTCGGAACGTTTGCTAGTGCCTCGGTGTAGATATGAAGATATAATTATGTAATTGTACTTAATCATACTTTTTTACTGGTCAAAGTTGGAGTCCTCCAAAAATAATTCTGGCAGACTTTAGCCCGATTGCATGTCTGGTTTCATTTACTTGAATCATTCATGATATTTTCATTCAAATTATAAAATTATGCGCTTGACGTGTGAAAGAATCTACACTGAATTTGTAGATTTCCTTGGAACCGTAAAGTGTATATGCATGTTTGCAGATACATATATTGAAACGTCTTCAATACCTACAGGCCAGAAAAGAAAGCAACTAATGAAGTAAATGCCGTGGGAAAGTGAAACTGTCACTAAGCACAGACAGAGTATTATCGTAATCAGGGCTGGCTAAGCTTGTTTACCCAGGTGGGGGGGGGGTTGCAAACGTAACCCCCCCCTTGGGTACGCCACTGATCAGTTTTATATGTGTCTATCAACAGTCTGATTCCTCTCTAGTTGTTTGTGTTGAAGATCATCTTACGATAATGCTTGCATAACTGAATTTTTTTACTAATCATTTTGTTTTATTCTTAGGTAACTACTTCTGCCACAGTTCCAGTAAACTTCTATTGTTATATGCTTGATTTTGACCTGATATTGATCCGAAAAGGTTGAAATATTCCGTGCTAAGAACTATTTTTCAGGCTTCCTCCTGAAGTCGATAAGACTGCAGATGTCAATCGTGGTCCAATGCCTTTAAGTGCTGGTGATTCCTGGGACATCTATAGCAATATGTGAAGTATACCGGTGAGGTTACCTAGATTTTTCCGGTATTTAGCTTTAATGCGACTTGGCGTATGCAATATAAGGTAGAAGAGGCCAATTACGCCCCTCTGGAATTTAGAAATTAATAATAAGCACACATCTACGAAGCTTATTTTCATTAAGTCTTAGTATTTCATTACCATTGCTCTCTGATATCTGATAATCAATTTAATGTTTCCTGCTTTTCATATTTCTTTTGCTGCTTCCACTTTCGAGTTGGACGTTGGTCTTACCAATTCTTCATTTCGGCATGTGTCGATGTTCATATTTACTTATGTATTTTTGTGAATAGCTCTCGCTTTCGTTAGTTGAGGTTCAGACTCTGGACTCCTGAAGTACCTCAATTCTCTGTGGTCTGAATTTTCTGCAGATAGTTCAGTTCTATTTTACAGTTCCTCACTATTATGATAGCATCAGCATTGAGAAAATTGTGCATCATGGAATTCAGTTAAGTGTGGAAGTCATATTTTTCGTCAAACATTGTAACAATTTAAATTGAAAGATTCATTGGTGAAATGCAGCAGTTTCTTTTCTTTTAGTTATTGGTTTAAGGCAATGATGGGATCCGTCATGCCTGATCACCTTATTTTTTTATTCGCAATGTTTTTATTTGACTCTCAGAAATTCTGCACCCAACTTTGGTTAGTATTGAAGCTTTTAATAGGATTCGCCGGTCACGCTGCTTGAAACTAATTTTTTTGGAGGCATTGTTTTGGGCGACTAAGAGCCTCATAATTTCTTGGGTGCCATTTCAACTCTGTATCCTCTTCGATTTTGATGCCAACTTAATGAATTTGATGAAACAGTAAAGAGGCAACGAGGGATCAAAAGTTATATTATCATGTTATCGCTAATAGTATCCGTTTTTAAGGTTCCGAATTATCTTATTTGAAACTTGAAATGCTTATCTGCAAGTTTAAATCCTATAAAATTTCCATAAGCACGTTTCTTAGCCAAAATCAAAAAAAACTATAAGATATGACTTAATAGCCGATTCCGCAACATACTGGAGAACACAAAGCGAATTATCTTCTTTTTCTGACTATGCCAATAGCTGCGTGGGTGATCTTTCTACTGTTCATGATTTCTTAGCCACCTACATTGGGTTTCTTAGCCGTTCATGTTGGGGTCAGCTACTCGCCTTAAACCGCTAATAGTTGAGCATAAATATTGAAATAATATAGTACGTAGCAAATAATTGCGCAATTGTTCTTCACCCGAGGTTACCTTTGTAACTAGTGTGGAAGCGAGAGTCTTCTTTCTTCGCCCAACACGCAGTTTTCCGTAAATGGTTTGTAGTTAGTTAATTCAGGACTCAAGTCTGTCTATTTCGTAGCTCAAAGATTTTGTTAAACCATTAATTTTTTTAACAACGTGAACGACATACACCTTGCTGCCCCGACCGTGACAGGTGGTGATCAATCTTCAAAGGTGAGAAGTTCATTTGTCAGCAATTCAAGACAAAGGCATTAATTCCTTCGGCATCAAGAGAAAAGAACGTTGGATGGCGCCCTGCTCAACACATATAATCCCCTTATTAGGAAGCCGATCATTTATTGTATCTGAACTGCTTTATTAGTTGAGTCGCTCGGGATTAGCCTTAACTTGCCTACGTTGCTTCTTAATATCGTTTTGCTGATCATCGGCTGCCTTTGTTCGATGATCATCGATCTTCAATCAACAATAAAAGATTGCGATTTAAAGATACATCGGCCAGAATCCGTTCCACTGTAAGATGCGGCGGATGTTTGATAGGTGTAAGTGATGTAGATATTTACATCGTTTTGTATGCTTTCTTTGAAGGATTTGATGTGATATTTGAAAAATGAATATTGCTGATGTGATTATCATTTAGTAAGACATTTCTTGAGTGGCAAATATCATCCGAATCCTGAATATGTAGTTGTTTGCTGGTAAAGCATGTGTAATTGAGATTTTTAGTTTCTTCAAACCTGTCTCGTAATGATAAGATAATTGCGCCATAACGCTGAAAGTCCTGCATATGGTATCTTAATTAAAACCGATATGCAAGAATGAATCAGAGGGTTGACGATAAGGTAATACTGTTAGGTTTACAACTTTGCTCCCGCCGTTTTCATATAGGTTAGGTTAGTAGTGTGTAGTTGTTAAAATAAATTGACTACAGATGTCAGTCATTTACTTTTGACATTTTTAAACATAACCCCACAATAATATAAGCCGATTTCGGAGTTTATCATAATATTTTCATTTTTTCAAATGTCAGATTATACGCCGCATGCTCGACATTTGCGGGAAGTGTTACTTTTTTTTAATTCAAAAAAATCTGCTGCTGAGGCATTTCGAATGCTTACAAACACTTATGGTGATGGTGTAATGAGTGAAATAACGTGTCGCGAGTGGTTTCAACGTTTCAAGAACGGTGATTTTACTGTTGAAGACCGGCACAGTGGTGGAAGAGAGAAAGCTTTCGAAGATCCAGAACTGGAGGAATTGCTGAATGAAGACTCGTGCCAAAGTCACCTGTAATACGCAGTTTCTTTGGGAGTAACGCAGCAAGCTGTCTCTAAACGCCTTCAAGCCTTGGGGATGATCCAGAAGGAAGGACATTTGGGTACCCTACAAATTAAAGCCAAGAGATGTTGAACGGCGTTTATTTGCTTGTGAGCAGCTGCTTACACGGCAAAAGCGGAAGGGTTTTCTGCATCGTATTGTAATTGGTGATGAGAAATGGGTTCATTACGACAACCCGAAGCGCAGAAAATCATGGGGATTGCCCGGCCATACTACCACGTCCACACCACGCAAACTATTCACGATTCCAAGGTTATGCATTGTATTTGGTGAGATCAGCTCGGTGTCGTATACTATGAGCTGCTAAAATCGACTGAAAAAATCACAGGTGCACTTTATCGAACGCAATTGATGCGTCTGAGCCGGGCATTAAAGAAAAAACGTCCACAATACAACGAGAGACACGATAAAGTAGTTTTGCAACACGACAATGCTCGTCCCGACGTTGCAAAAGTGATCAAGAAACGTTCAAATAGGAGGTTCTACCTCACCCGCCGTACTCTCCAGATGTTGCTCGGTCTGACTACCACCTCTTTCGATCGATGGCACACGGCCTGCCCAGCACTTCCACTCTTATGAAGAAGTCAAAAATTGGATCGACGAATGGATTTCAGCAAAGGATGAGGAGTTTTTCCGGCAAGGGATTTGTATGCTACCCGAAAGATGGGCGAAAGTAGTGTCAGGCGATCGACAATATTTTCAAACATAAATATGTAACTATTTTTTTAAACAAAGCCTTAAAATTACAAAAAAAACGGCGGATCAAAGTTGTACACCTAATATATACTACCAAATAGGATACCAATTTACTTTGAACAGGTAATTTCAATAATTGAAATCCTACTGAATGTTACTTACATCAAAAGGAGTTAAGAAGGGGTAACTAGAACACTATTGAGGGAGTTATATAGGGCTTGAAGGAAAAACAAAACCAAATTTTTCAATTTTTTGAAAACCAAAAATCTGTTTTATTTAAAATTTACACACATAAAAGTTTAGCATTTCTAAAAGTTGTATTTAAAACTACAGCTAAAAACATTGAAACTTGTCAATTTTCCTGCCGTTTTCCTCGTTCAACCTTTTTTTGCGGTAGGCAGAATATTTCGGTGCAGGTTCATCTCAGGTCGAAAATTCAAAAAATTTCTTATAGTTTATGCCATTGGTTCTTGATTGAACGAAGGAAATGAAAAAAAATGAAATTTAATGTTTCGAGATGGATTTAAATGAATTTTCGTCTCATATTTTTCAGCATTTTCCCGATTCTAATCGTTTTTAAAATATTTTTTTCAAAAAAAATCCCTTCATTCATGCACGATTCAATACTGTAAAGAGAAACTGCGCAAAGTTAAAGCAAAATCGGTAGATTCGTTCTCGAGAAATCGTGCCTACTACACGGAAAAACAAAGTTTCGAGAAAAACGCGTTTAAAGTTTTTTTTACCGCGATTTAATGAATCAAAGTTAGTTTTTAGCGACTTACATCGAGTCGTCGATTCCAGGTCCATACAGTTATTCGTTCACCTCATTCACGATGTTCAGAGCATCCTTTTGATGTTATGATGTTTGATGAAAAAGAAAGGAGCTGATTTTACGCGGTAGAATCGCGCCGCATGCCGACTGTGCAGTATTCAAATCTCTATAACTCCGGTAATATTAATCGAATTTATTTCACATTTGGTGTGAATACTCTTGAAGTACTATACTTTCATATGGAATAAAAATTTGATCGATTTTTCGAAAATACAAGTCCTATAGTATGATACCCTTTAAGTCGCATGGGTCGCTGCCAAGAATAGTTTTACTTGATGCTGGTCCTGAAACACAACGTCATTTGCTTTGAAATGCGCCTTCCGATAAAGAAGGAACTGAATGAAGCCTGAAATATTCATTGACCTTATCGATTATCTATGTATCAAGTGCAACACAAGGTTAATCGTAATTTTACACAGTTTAAAGTTTTCAACATTGTCCTTAAAAGAATGCAAGTGTCTCGAAAGATAAACCTTTATGCGTGAAAATGGCTAGCGATTTCCGTTGAATCGATTCAGAGAAAATATTGAGCCCTTCGTAACAGACGATCATGATAATAAAAAAACTTTCGTTGCCAGTTTTGTCGCCATTTCATTTTCAGCATAAAATTTTCTGTAAATTTTTCCATTTCAAATTTCTTTCATAATAATATAGCTTGACCCAATTGTTTTTGATGAAAGCTATGATAGCCCAAGCAACGAGATCCGGTCCTTTCAAAAAGCTTACCACCAACCTCGTAAAAATTCGATGTCCTTCATATCCTATCAGCGTTGACATCGCTCCAGTGCTAACAGCAACATAAATCATGTTCGTCTAGTTCTTCAAATTGGGAGTCCAATGGCGCCTACTGCGTGCTAATCGACGTCAATTCGGTCGTATTTATCACACCGAATTGCTAAATGTATCTAAATCAGGTTTCTGACCAAACTGGCTAATGGCAGTGCACACTATTTTTTCCACCGTTATTACTTTTGCCGGCCGCTAAAATACATATTTAAATCCAATTAAATCCACCTCCACTGACTAGCCAGCATGTTCACATGGCGCAACATGAGCACCACCGAAAGCATTTTCGAAGAAATCAATTATCGCTTTTTTCGGGCGCATTTCGCTCATTTTCCATGATTTACTGCCGCCAAATTGTAAAATACATATTACGATACAAAGATGCGAGACAAGTGCGTGGGATTGCCATAAAGACAGCTGAAGTGGCTACAAAGGCGCCAACTAAATCTATCTAATTTAATAAATTTATGACCGCTATTGGTCGCGCTGATTTACCGATTGGCAGCTGGACAAGGTTAGGATGGGACGTGCTTCACACTTTTCCGGACACGAATTAACGTTGATTATGTCACTAAAAGATCTAGATACGAAATGTCAATATTTGGTGTTGGATTTCATGATCAAATCTAGATTGAAGAAGACGCTACTGACCGTTCGTTGTGCAAAATAGATTGCAGTCTGATTGGAAATTGGGCTAAATTAGGCGAAATATACTCGGTCTCACAATAAGCTAGATGAATCTTGAAGGAATGTTAGAAGTGAGAATTTCTGACCCAGATGAACCTTGAAAAGATTGATGCGAAATCGATCCAGGTGACATCATTACCTCATTTCCGATAAACGGAATGGAATTCCAACAATCCATAGAACAGACACTTTTCAATTCAACGATCGCACCATACTGAATAGTTGGGAAGCTATTTGCTAATTCATTGATAATCACTTGATTAAATATTACAATTATTTTCATAGTATATTTGGCATGGAAAGGTGATAATATAATATTTCAATCTTTCAATGTACAACCATGTGAAAAAACTCTTGCACTTACATATGAAGAGCCGTATTTGCTGCGACGAGAGGATTTTTCCATAGCTCGTTTATTGTTGTAGCCATTCATTCAACTTGGCAGTGCATTACGATTGTCGTTATGATGACATCACCTTCTTAACAAAGAATAAAAATTACGAACGAGTCCTTGAAGTTATTTTTGGGCCGATAATTGTTAGAAACTCCAAAAATTTCAGTACAAACAATATCTTTCGAAGTAAAGCTGTAATTGCTGGAAAGCTATAAAAAAATCAATCATTTTACGCATAGCATTTTGAATGATCAAATCTATTGAATTTTAGCAGAAAACAAAAGCTAAAGAAACAAATAAGTATTGGCTATCATTATCAGTGAGAATTCGCCAAAAACTGGGACTGAAAATCTTTCAATTGCGATCTCCCAATCTCTTCTGTTGAGCGACAGATCCCTTAAAATCTTTATCAGAGAACCTAAGCACTAGTCCCGGGTTTTTAGAAGGTGGTGTCGTCTGCTCGTTGGCATAATCCTGTCGTATCAACTATAAGTTCAGCCAGATCGTTGCAATTGGCGCACGTGAAACTTAAACAAAGCAAACTTAAGCAAAGAATTAAAAAAACATATTTTCAGAGAAATTTATTGATCTGTTTTAAAATGTGCTTCATAAACACCAAAAGTAACAAGCCGCAAGGTGCGACCCTTGAGGTCCACACGGTCAACTTCCCAGTAATATCTACATAAATATTAAAAATACTAAACAAAATAATAATTATGAAAATAATACTACTTTAAATAATAATAATGTACCTCTCATAACAGTAATTGGAATGACTTAATATTAATCGTATCATCTATGGGAGCGTCAATTGATTACGTAGGTAAGGGGGATGATTGAATATTTACGCGGATTAATCGTGAGGGGGGGGGGGGGTCAGGTTACAAAGCCTATTGTACGTTGTTTGTTATTTTCATATCGATGAAAGTTTTTCAAAGCATATGATCTAGCAAAGTATTGACTACAAAACATTTTACCATTCAAAGCGTTCATTACCGCAAATGCAAATTTGTTTTTTTTTTGATTTTCAAAATTTAAGCAGTTTTTATATTAAAATTAAAACACGATACTGTAAAAACTCCTCAAAATTTGTTTAAAATATGCAAATATTAATAAACTTAAACTGTCTTAACAACAATGTCTTTAGAATAAGAGTAGTCAGGTAAAATCATTCATATGAACCCTTTTTACATGGCGACTTTGAATGATTTTTAATTTTTAATTTAATTTTTTAGACATCATGAAAAAGGTTTTGCTGGTTTCTCTTCAAAAATTGATAAGGATTTATAAATTTTATAAACATTTATTATCAAGTTCTGCAAATCTGGTTAAAAAAAAAATTTTATGACAAAATCCTAATTTTTTGCATTTTTTGGTTAAATTAAAAAACGGCTCCAGCATTTTTTTTGTAAATGCAAAAACATAACAAAAATGTTAATACACGTCGATTGACACCTTAATGATGCAAATATTATATCTGGTTCGTGAGATATAGTGTATGACAGAAATGACCTTGAAATCATGATGACTTTTAATGATTTTTTATTTTTAATTTCATTTCTTTGTAATCATGAGAAAAAGTTTTGTTTGTTTTTGCACAAAAACTGTTTGGAGTATATAAATTTGATAAACATTGATTACTGTGTTTCGCAAATCAGGTTAAAAATTTATTGTTTATGAAAAAAAACCTAATTTTTTGCACTTTTTTTCTTTAAATTAAAAAACGGCTCGCACGATTTTTTTCAAATTTTGAAAGATTCACACAAATGTTAATACGCGTCGATTGACACCTTAAGAATGCAAATCGTATGTTTGGTTCGCGAGATATAGTGCATGACAGAAATGACCTTCAAAGGGGCAAAACAACAAACCCCCCCCCCCCGACCGAAATGTTCCAAAAACTAATCAGCTTTTAAGGTTGCAAAGTCGCTTCGATTGACACCTTAACGAAGTCTATACGACTTTGTTTACGTGAGTTATGCTCGTAGAAAAAACTGTCCACGAACGCACATACGTACGTACGTACAAACACACACACATACATACTTCTTTCTAAAAACACTTAAAATATACTCTATAGACCTCAAAACGTAAAGAAATGTTGAAAATTTATATAATATATAAAAGCAAACGCCCAAAAGTATTGACCCATCAAATAAATTTAGAAAAAATTCAGTCTATTAATTCAAATTTAGTACTTTATTCGGTAGCCCTTTGATTTCAGAACATTTTTAAGTCTCTGCGGCATCGAATGGGCCAACTTAACTGTTAAGTCCTTGCTTACTTTATCTCATTCCTCTTGCAAATGCTTCTTCAGCATTTATTTATTTGAAATGTTGCATTTTGACAATGAACGTTTCAACACCCCCCATAAATGTTTTATGGGGCTCAAGTCAGGAGACTGGGGAGGTATCTCAAGTCTTGCAGGCATATTATAAAGGATCCATTCATTCACCATCATGGCGCAATGCTTTGGATCGTTGTCTGTTGGAACATGAAGCTATTCGACAAACCCAATTTTTCTGCACTGGCTTCAAGATTATTTTTTAAAATATTCAAATAAACAAATTTATACATAGTGCCTTCTATAAAATGAAGCTTACCCGCCCCAGCTGCCGCCATACACCCCCACACCATTACTGAACCTCCATCGAATTCAACTGTAGGCTGTAAGTTTTCTTTTTTGTAGTCTTGTCCTGGTTTTCTTCACACACGCTTTCTTTGGGATGAATCAAATATTTCAAACTTGCACTCATCACTTAAGGGGACAGTACACTCCTGAAATTCAAAAAACGAAAATTGTTAAAAAGCATTTTTTTTAAAGAAGGAAAAAATATAAACAAAACAGCAAAACAGTGTTTCGGGGCCAAATTCCACACGCAAGCATTGTAGCTCTCGTTGTTGTTGTTCTGCGTGTTATTACCCAAACAGCGCTTTAATAAATCATCCGATGATAATTCTTCATAAATAGGCTTCAAAACCGCTTGTACTTCGGGATCTAACGCTGCAGGATGCTTGTAGGCCTTTAAAGCATCCGCTTCAGCAGCCTCTGCTTTACGCCATTTGCACCAAGATTTTTCACCAATTGGGCAGTTAAAATATTGCGGATTTTCATCTGTGTTTATCGTGTGGGCAAATACTTGATTCACTGAATTCAATGATGAAACGTCGGAAAAATAATATGTTCAACCCACTTTCTATTTTTCTCTTTTCCTCCCCTTTTTAAATAAAGAAATAATTAATTTTTTTTGGTTGAATTACTTTCAAGCACTTTAGGCATTTTTGCACTTTTAAAACTCGAGAGATATTCAATATTTTTTTTCTCTTTTATGAAAATAATACTTCGTGTTTAAGTGTAGTACGTTTCAAAGTATTACAATTTATCACATCTCTTGAATTTTTTTTATTTCCTACATAACTATTAAATTAAGAAAACTGATCGAGTTTCTTTGATGTACTATGTGGGCCAATACTTTTGTGACCATCTGTATGTTTTTCATATCAAACAGCATTTCTATACAGGGTATCCAGAAATTACCGTACAGGCTCGTCACTATGTGATTTTATAGATAATTTTAAGCAAAAAATACAACGATTTTTTTCTCTCAATTTTTTAACGCGTTAGCTGCCACAAGCATTTAATTCTTTTTTAAAATCTTAAATTCCTAAAAATACTGCATCTGTACAAATTCCAGCAGGGATAGTATATGCCCCCCGTTTGTTCCACAAGAAACTCCAATGGGGAACATATTTCTGAAAGTATTCCAGGCTATGACGCATCCTTGTATAAAAGCCACAGGATGTATGCTCAGATGATTTTGGCATGCACACATGTCGTAAGCAATCAACGATAAGTTCGACTTGCAGCAACCAACTTTTTCGGGGTAGAATATTAGCCAATATCTAAGGACCTCTGTTTGATTTTAGCAACATAACCATTTTTGGGTCACAGTCGTCTTACGTATTTTAAACTTATCCTGCAAAGTCGTATAAATGATACAAGTGCAGAAGTGATAAATTTTCATATAATTCTTTAATTGCTCATAATGCCAATAAAAAGTCAATTTTCAAAATTTCTTTATATTACAATTTTTTCCAATTCATTTTAAACCTAATTTGTTTTAAAACTATCGGTCAAGATGCAACAACACCAGCTGAATATCAAGGTCTTCTCCAGCTGAAACGATTGCTAGGAACAGCCTCTTTTTCGGCGTATGCTTGTGCCATCACAGAATATCTATCACTAAAATCATTCGAGGGCAACAGATCTCGCCTCGACGAATTCGAAATCGGAGGACTCGGTCGACGTCCTTGCGAACGATTTGACTGACGTTGCCTATGACTATCTGTTCTTTCGTTCCTATCATATGGTTCTTTATACTGCGCTCGTTCAACCGGAGGTAGTCCCTGATTAGAAGATAGTCCCGGATCAGGATTCCTCCGCCAACTCGACGTTGTTTGACATTTACCATAGGATGATCTTTGTGTCGGCTCTCTCCAGTTTCGATTTCTATCAGCTTGTATTTGTTTCGAAAATAGTTCATTATCAGCTTCCGTCTGCAAACTTGGCTTTGCTGGCCAGTTATTACAAGACGAGCTTTGTGACGGCATTCTCCAGCTTTGAACATTATTGGTAGTCTCGTCCTTTTGATCATTTTGCTTTAAGCTTGTTAACATGTTACGATAATTTTTACGCTCGATTTGATGCCCGCGAGCTTCTTCAAAAACTAAGGGAAGAAAAGGTTAGTCTTTAATTTATTAACGAAACTGTAAATTTACCTTCCATAGCCTCTTCTGGTGAAAATTTCATAGATGTTATCATATGATGACATATTAAATAGCCAGTTCTATTCACACCATGTGTGCAGTGCACGCCAATAAGTTTTTCTGGAAATATCAATGAACACTTTTTGTGTAAAGTTTAAGATTTGTAGATATAAGCACTATAGGATGAATGATGAGAATGTGTTAACAATGCCTATCATATTGTTAAAGCTCAATCAATTGAATTCATCCAAAACCCAATGATGCTAAAATGTAAATGGTTAGTATCAAAAAACGAAGCCTAAAACTCTAATTATGATTGTGAGTAGAACATACAAGAACAAATTAAGTTCCTGGCGCCTTATCCCAAACAAAAGAGCTTCCGACAATCTTGTCCCAATAAATTCAAGAAAAGCATCAGATCAACACGTCTGGCATATCAAATGTCTCGGCAACGATAGCGATCGCACTCAACCCAGTTACGAACGACTCGCTTCCCAGGCTAGGTCCTTGCTGAGTCATCGATGTCGTGCTGGAATTAACACAATAATAAGACACGCAGTCGCAGCACGATCAAGTGCTCCTATAATCGCCCAATGCATAAATCTTAGCTGAGGGTTTGTCTTGCTTAAAAGGTACTTCAGTATAAATAGCCTAGAACATCGGTGATCGTGGCCAAGACACAACGCGGAAAGTCTAAACGCCACATGTCCCTCTCGACGTATCTAGACTAGATCGTGGATCATCTGGACCGAGCAGGAGGAACTAGCCACACGTCGATGCGACATGCTAGTTGCTGCTAGCGCGCTTGAGCTTACTTCAAAGCAGAGAAGTATGTAAATTAGTTTGAAGCATCTAAAGTGGTATGAATGGGGTTGCCAGTTGGATTTGTCATCTTGCAGACATTGTCATTGTCATCTTACAGACTAACTTATAACATGTTCTGCTTCAGGCATATCTTTGATAAATTTTTCAGAGTTATTTGCATGAATTTAATTGTTTCAATCATCGAATTTAAATCGTTTTACAAACTCATTGATTTACCAATGTGAAGCTTTTAACGTTCAAAGGATCCTTAATACTGGAAATACTATTAAGAAAAAATGGAAAGTAACTCAGATCGTCCCATTTGCTTGCTGTGTAAAAACTCAACAAGAACGATATACTACGGAAGTACAAAAGAGGTCCATCAGTAGCGCATTGAAATTCGAGATGTTTGTTGCTGGGAATCGTTTACAGTATCTAGCATCAATTTCTGCACAGAGTAAAAAAATATTAAGTATAAAAAAAATTTGTGTTAAGCTCCATAATATTCTTATTTTTCATTAACCGTGATTATTTATCATCAATTACTAACAACTTATAACCTTAAACTCTTTTGTCGGAGATAAAATTTTCATCAATAGTTGTAGTTTTATATGTTTTGTTATATGTTATTAAATAAGATTGTTTAAATTGCAGTCAATCATTTTAGAGGCCAGAAAATAAAAAGGAAAACCCGATGACGAAATAAAAAACAACCTAAAATGTGAGCGAAATGATTGAACGCATCAATCTTTGAAACTTGTGAATCGATTTACAATAATTCTTAAAAACATAATCGCAGTTCTTTTTTACTGGCCAAAATATTCCACTTTTATGTCCGATCTTCCTTGATCCTTAAGATGAATCGATTTTTGGAATCAATTTTAGAGTCTACTATTAACTTCCCAGTATATGGGAAGTTCTTGTAATCGCCTTGAAAATCGAAATTGAAATTTTCAACTTTTCTTTACGTTTTGAGGTCTATAGAGTATATATAAAGTGTTTTTAGAAAGAAGTATGTATGTGTGTGCGTATGTATGTGTGTGTATGTACGTACGTACGTACGTATGTGCGTTCGCGGGCAGTTTTTCTACGAGCATAACTCACGTAAACAAAGTCGTATCGACTTCGTTAAGGTGTCAATCGAAGCGTCTTTGTAATTTTAAGAGCTGAATAGTTTTTGGAAAACTTCGGTCGTTTTCACCCTTTGAAGGTCAACCATATTATGCGCTATAACTCACGAACCAAACATGCGATTTTCGTTGTTAAGGTGTCAACCGACGCGTATTAACAATTTTATGAATCTATCAAATTTTTCGTTGGAGCCGTTTTTTAATTTTTTAAAAAAAAGTGCAAAAAATTAGTTGTTTTTTTCAAAAAAACTAAATTTTTAACCTGATTTTCAAACCTAAGTGATCAATGTTTATATAATTTACATACTCCAAATAGTTCTTGTGAAAAAACCAGCAAAAGTTTTTTCATGATTACAAAAAAAATTAAATAAAAAATCATTTAACGTTCAAGGTCATTTACGTCATTCATTATATCTCGAGAACCAAATATAATCTTTCGATCATTAAGGTGTCAATCGACGCGCATTAACATTTTTATGATGTTTTTATATTTTAAAAAAATCGTTAAAGCGGTTTTTCCAATTCATAAAAAAAAAATTGAAAAAGATGTGTTTTTTTCATAAAAAAATTCATTTTTAACTTGATTTGCACATCGTAATAATAAATGTTCATAGAATTTATAAACTTTTATCAATTTTTGTAGAGGAACCAGCAAAAACTTTTCTCATGATTACAAAAAAAATTAAATTAAAAATAAAAACTCATTCAAGGTCACCATGTAAAAATGGTTCATTCGAATCATTATACCTTAAATCTCTTATTCTAAAGACATTGTTGTATAGTCAATCAAAGTTTATTAATATTTGCATAATTTGAGCAGATTTTCCATAGTCTTTACAGCACCATGTTTTAACTTTAATGAAAAAACTGCTTTGAAACCTGCCCCCCCCCCCTCCGATTGATCCGCGTGAATAATCAATCAAACCAACGCACCAAAATCCTTACGTAATCAATTGACGCTCGCGTAGATGTTACGATTAATATTAAGTCATTCCAATAACTTTTATGAGAGGTACATTTTTATTATTTGAAGTAGTAGTATTTCCATAACTATTATTGTGTTTAATATTTTTAATATCTATGTAGATATTACTTGGAAATTGACCGTGTGGACCTCATAGGTCGCACCGCACGGCTTGTTTATTTTTGCTTTTGACGAAGACTCTGCTGGATGTTTTCTTTGAGGAAAATATCACCCTCACGTACCCGATATAGTGAATAGAGAGCATGAGATTGTCTGGCCATTATTTCACTTGCTATAAGCTCTACGATAGTCGCCGTTACGTCCTACAAATAGGAGAAATGTCCTATGCCGATCTAATGGCTAAACTATAGCAACGGTTTATTGTAAGCGTTGTCCCCCGACCTTGAGTGTAAAATGGGTACCATGGGGTTGAAGTGCTAACGGCTAGTTGCTGTTAGCTTTAACAAGGATAAGATATCTCCTTTAAGGAGTGCAAACATAGGCGCTTGGATAACAATTACTTTGAGTAATAGTTCTTAAACTGTTACCAGTGTTTCCTTCAACGAGACCAAATAATTGCGGATAATCTGGAACTCTTGATCAAAGCATCCCGAATCAACGACTCTAGATTATGCTTCGACCACAAGGACGTAATTCAGACTAATACTCAATTTGCCTTAGATGACAATGACTGTTGAACTTGATTGAAGGCAAGTCACATTAATCCAAACCTGAATATGCTCTTGTTGGAATGTGGATCCCATACAAAAGTGGTAAAAAGTTCTTCCTTGCAGGAGTACAATTACATTGGTAAGAATTTTTAAAGTATATAGTTTTTCAACACCTTCTTACGATTTTCAATAGATATTCCACTAAGTTTTCTACAATTTTCAACAGAAATCGTATTGCAAGAAGTTTCGCAGAAGTCTTCAAAATATTAATATAGATCTTCTGGATAGAAATTTGATCAATTTTCTACGTATCGTACAGTAATTGTTTGCCTAGAATAATTCACAAGACTCGTTAAAGTGCTTAAAATTTACATGTTATTGGAGATGTGGCGAAAAATCTTTGCAGATTTTAGAATCAAAGTTACAAAGGTCACTCCCTAAATCGCCGCTATTTTTTTTCACCCATCTAATAATAGGATGCGACGAAATTCGAGGGACGCTATCATGCAATTTTAATTTATTAGCGTTTTTTGAATCTTTAATCAACCTATTTTTATCAATTAAAAACGTTCTCACCCAGAATAAAACAATTAATATAAACAGATTACGATTTGCGTCATTTTCTTCCGAAAAAATGCGATATTATTTTGAGGTGTAGTTTAATTTGAAAGAAATCACAATTAGTTTATTTAATATTTATGGCTGGAGGTAGCCTTTAAAATTTATCTTTAAATTTATGATGAAAGAATGAAGTGATGGCTTGAAGTATTTAAGAATTAATGTTTATTCACAGTATTTTTAATCAATGCACCTATTTATAAAAGTCACTAAATATTTGACGACCTTAAATATTTTTTTATTATAGAAAATATATCTAGAATATTAATTTTGCCATGGACTTTAGAGTGCGCTAAAATATATTGCTTCGCCAAGTTACGCCGCTGTATTGTACTCATTGAAACATATTGGCGTAGGCTGAGCATGTTCATGAAAATGTTTATTGGGAACGAAAGGTTGTTATATTCTAGACTAATTGGGTTTTCGATCGCATTTTAAGATCGAACGCATAAACGGAAAACGTACTCTATTTAATTCTACTTTATTTAATTTTATTTAAATGACCTGAATCAGAAGCGACCATGACCAAATTGGTCACCAATCTATGTGTAAAGGATGGGTTTCTTAATTTTATAGCATTGCCTATCCATTAAATTTTTTCCACTATAATTGGTGCAAAGTTATCACTTTGTGTTTCGGCCCAGCACAGAATTATTTTAAGATAAAAATGTTTTTAAAGGTAGCATTGGTGAGTTTTTTCGCAATTCTTTACTTTGCTTTTGGAAACTTCATGATTAATGAACTTTTAATTAAGTAAAAACGTCTGAAATATTTGCAGGAGTAAAGAAAACGCCTACAGTCTTCAGATTTTTTAATGTGCGATATCTTTTTGACCGTACGCATTGTACCAGTTCTTTTAATTTTTTAGGCTTCATTTTGCATCAACATGACTTGAAAAAATCGTCTTTCCCAATACTGATAAATTCAATAAATTGTTCGTTTTCTAAGAAACTTGCACTTTTCTCTATAAAGGATTATTTTTTAACAATCTTTTAATTCTATAGAAGCAAACTTCATGTAACTCAGCATTTTCTATGTATTTCACTAGCATAAAAACTAACTAAGATCATTCTTTGCATCGATAAATTGGACATGGTGACAAATTATATAGAGATAGTGATGGTACCGTGATATACATAAATTGGTCTCTTCCTGAGTAATTTGATATTTGTCAAAAAGCGATGAAGTTGCGAAACAGGTGTATATTGCGGTATTTTCAATGATTACGAGATTTTTTATCAGACTTAGTAAACTTTCTTGGAAATTGAATAGATTTTTTGTCTTCTGTAGTGATACCAACTTCGATGAAAGGAATACCAAATAGATATTTGCAAGTAAGTTTCTTCGAATTTTTTTGTTTTTCGTTTTATTTTCAAAGATTTACGTAGCGTTTTGTACTGTGTAATGTGTACTCGTAACATTGTTCCTTCATATTATAATTAAATATGGGACCATATTAACATCGTACCATATCCACAAAAAAAAACAAAGTTTTCTTTTTTTATTAAAATACATACTTTCGCGTAGGAACATTCTCCAAAAAGCTTAAAACAAAATTTTGGAGGAACAATTAGACAAGTTCAGTAACAATAATTTTTGATAAGGACTTTACCAAAAGGTAAGCAAAGTCTTATTTATAAATAAATGTTTAACATACCTCAATTTGCTTGTTTTCGTTACCAAGTTTGAGCAAACTCATTGTTAATATTTGGCTGTCATTTTCAATAAATGTATGTATCAGTCACAATTGTAAGTTATATTTTATGGAGACAAATTAAACTAGGAGGTCCAATACTACTTCATCCTCCGATATATGTGCAATTTTTCGATCCCAATTTTTAAATAAAATGGGAACAAACGATCACAAACAAGGTAGTGCTTATCCGGCCAATATAAATTTTAGCTGAAAATGTTTAAGTTTATCCCCTTTTCTACAGTTATTAGTCATAACACACAGGAGTTTTACGCTTAAGCAAGCTTGGAAGCAAAAACTGGTCAATTTTTTTATTTCAAACCGCATCTTGCAGCACAATCTCTAATTTCATTGTCTTGAACAGTTATTGCCATTATTCTTTTAGAACCCAAATATGGCTGAAAATTGTTACGTAAGTTTACACGTAAGTTTTATTGGAAAATATATTTTCTCTTAAGAGTATTTGATTTTGTTATCAATAAATATTTAGGAATAATAATTATACATTTTTATGCTATCAACTCTCGCATAACAACAACATAACATAACAACGAAGAAGAAAATATGCGAGTAAAAACACGATGAACATAACAACGGGAAAAAAATTGTGGAAAAAACACATGCAAATTCAATCATATGTGCCAACTATTAATGTTTCAAAGAAAAAGAGGATAGCATTTTATTTTGCAATCTCATTGATTATTTTACTGAATCCAAAGACATATCAAATCTGTCTTAAACGAAAATCTAAAATAATAACTGTGGGGATGTCTTACCAGTATTCCTTTTGTCCGCAATGAACTCGTTCACACTCTCTGTGAATCTGATAAAACATTGAAATTAGGAATTAAATAGTTCTACAAGCTATACTTTTTAGTATGCTTACTTAGTGTTATATATTTTTTGTGGCACATCATGACCTGGAACCATTATTTTCACGTATTTAACACCAGTTTCTTCAAAAACCTATCAGAAGAATAATTTGTTTTTAAAGTAAATTTAAATATTTTTTAGAAAAACTCAGAGTGTTGAATTTTTGAGCTCAAACGTTTTCTACTATTTCAATTTTTTTGAAGGGTTTATTTCAATTTTTAACGAAATTAAAAGTACAGTACTTACATTCGAATCGTAATATTTATATGTGTTCGTCAAGTCAATAACCATTCCTAAATTAGGAACCTTCTCAAATAGTTGCGATATGTCAAATCTGAAAGCAAAATAGAAAAATAAAATTGAAGTGAAGAATTTTCTTTAGAATTCTTATACTAAACTTAAGCCAAATACAAACAGATAAAAATGTGGTCTAAGTGCGACCACACGACTAACTTCCCAGTGGAGTGGATAAAAATGTATAAATTGCTTTCATTATTAATTACTTATATTAATAATTACTATTATTAAACATTACTATTTTAAATTATTATAATTATTTTTATTATTTTTTTTATTATTATTTTTCTAATGGTAGGGGAAGGCGCCTTCACCACCTGGTTGTCCTCTTCCAATGCCTCGTTATCTTCCTTGTGCTCTTCCTCGTCCTCCTCCTTTTCTCTATTTCAGCCCCAGAATCCACAGCTATTGTTGAGGGTATTTAATTATTATTTACAATAATCATTCGTTATTAAACATACTAAATTATTATAATTGACTTTATATTTACAATATCAAATTATATATAATATTATTTGTTTGTTTTTGACAATATTAAATTACTTTTAACAATATCCAATGTTAACTGCATTAGCGTCTCTCCTCTGATTCTCCCAAACCTGATAATATACGTTTGGAATTTAAAAAATAACCTTTTTTTCAAATTACATTTTTTTTTACAAATTTGATCACAATTTTGCTAAAACATCCAATAATAATAATATTACTATGAACGTATTTGGGATCTAAACGAATTAATAGTGTGTTTCAACAGTTTAAAACTAAGCAATTTTTTGTCTTTTCACCCTCAATAAAAAACGGCTTAACCGATTTTGCTGAAAACTTATTCAGTTCTAAGTTACGTAATTACGCGTCGAATGAAACCAGTCTCACGTCAATGTGATCTTTGGTTCTTGAGATAATCGAGACGAAAAATAATTCCGAACGCACATCCGCACATCCGCACATCCGCACATACACACTCACAGATATCTAAAAACGATGGATTTGGATTCTAGAGACCTTAAAACGTGGAGATATGCCAAAATTTGGAATTCGCAAAATCGACCCCATTACAATTACTTCCCATAGGGAACTGGGAAGTTAATGAAAACATATAAAAAAATCCATACAAGTTTGTTTTGTATTACTTGCAATCAGTTGTCAGGGTTTTTTTCGATTTGAATTGCATATTTTATAATTAAATAAAATTTTTTCTGTTTAGTTGCACGAGAATAAATTTGATGTGATTTTTATGAAACGTAGTTTTGGTCGAAAACACAAAAATAAAAAGAGGAAATGGGAAATTACATTTTTAAAATGACACCTGTAGTTTTTAAACCCGCAATGCATCTTCATCTTATCATGCTACACATCTATTTACGGGGTTACATACCTTTTAAAGGGCAAAATGCACATTTTTCTTGAGTTTAATAGCAGGAATATATCATTGTTTGTTTTGGCATAAAAAAAGGATGCTAACTGAGGAAATCAAAATTCCTTAATAATTTTATTTTTAATTATAAATTACATTCTAAGCTTTCAAATGATAATATTTTTTCAACTGAATTTAAATGTAATATCTAGAAAATCAGCAAATGTACATAGTATTATTAAACATTCAACAAAGGACGCAACATAATATGAAGAAATTAATATAGTTTCAATATTCAAATGACAAATGATTTCAGTAGATATTTATATAAGTACTAATAATGCTTACCGAGTATCAGCATTGTCCACTGATTTGTTTATGTTCTGAAAATAATTGAAAAACATATTGAGAAGCATTCATTAAATCTTGTAGGTTAAACACTATCAAATTTCCTGGTCAGTTTTCTACATTTCTATAATTAGATGCCCCGAGTTGGCACGAGGCAAATTATCCACTAATGACCACCATATCAAACTAGCTTTGATAGCATCTATTTTTTTTCTAATTGAACATCTCTCATCGTTAATTAAAGTTAACAAACAACAGAATTATAAATCAAACAAAAACGATCCGACATGCCTTTCATTGCTATATCTTTCATTCAAAAGAGAAACATAAATGCAACATTCACATCGGGGAGGTCCTTCCTTCCAAAATCTGTCTTTTATTAAATGCCGCTTGTAACACACGCGACACACCCGATCAAAAAAGGCAGCTGGACTTTCTTTTACGGGGTTTGTCGCCGCCTGCTTAAAGTGGACACAGAATACAAGTACAACTTGTCCTTTCACCTTTAGTCCTTGGTATGTCGCGTCGGGGGTCATTCGATTGTAGCCCGGACGACACATAAATATCAATATCGAATTGAAATTTCAAAGGACCCACATAATCAACCACAATTACAAAAATGATGAAGTGATGCAGTGTAGGCGCTGCATCGAGGGATTCATTTGGCTTTCATTGATTAATATCAGAGGCTATAAATTTCAATGGGAAAATTTTTCTGGATATGAAAAGAATTACAAGTTGTTTGTATCAGTTATTTACTGAAGTAAATATTCCACAAAAAATGATTTAAGAGAGAATATTTCAACGAAATTTGTACTTATGTCGAACCTTTTTTTCTTACTTTGAATCTAAGTATGATTCAGTTACAGGTGAACATGGATACATCAACTAATTGCTTTTGATGATGCACAACCTTTGCATGGATACTTTCAAACATATCGCTAGGCTAATATTCTGAGCAGATGTGTTATATTACAGACGCTATCAATTTGAACTAAATACCATGAAATGAATACAAGGATATTCACCTTCAATGATCTTATCAGTCGAGATTAATTCACAATCAATTAGCATGTTGCCGTTACTTTCTCATGCATGTAACCCATCAATGTTCCAATGAATTGGCGTTGAAATTTAAATTACCTGAAAACAGAACGCAACATGCAGACAAATTGCGATAACAGCCATTTTAACAGTTTGCTTTCGCCAAAAAATCGCATTTTCTTTTAATTGGCCATCATGTAGCAACAAAATGGAAATATTTCAAAGATCCAACCAGCAATCCGTTCGGTTTTACATGTGCTGTATCACATGTGACGCCACATGCGTATGTATGTGCATATTAAACAACTCGAACGACATTTTCGCGGTATCATTGTTGAAATAAATTTTTTCCCCGGATAAGTGTCAATAAGGGACACAGTGTGGTTTCCCATTTAATTAAGTGCGTGACCGTAAAAGAGATCATGGATGGACCAATTCTGCTGACAAATTGCAATTTCGTGACATTAAATCGTTGGCATTAAATTTCGCCGCTGAAATGTGAGCAGGACATGAAAGTCATATATTATGGGTTCAATCGATGGAAGCCAAGAGGGCATATTTTGTGAGATGATCTATAGAAGTTAGTAAGTGTTTATTGCTTAATTAGAAAACTATGTTTAGCTCCTTAAATCGAAGTAACTATAAATCGCATGAAAATATGTTTGTTAGACAAATTTCCTGGTAGTTCAAGATAATCTCAAAACAAATATCCGAAATCTTATCGAAACTTAGCGCTTAAAACGTTAAGAACTATGCTTGATAAATTAAGATGAATTGGTTTTTCAGTTCAACTTAACAGCGCTCAACCAACATAAGTCTGGTTCGCCATCCAATGCTTGCAATTACCGTCCTATTTCGTTACTCTCATGTCTTCCCAAACTTCTTGAACGCATTGTCTATAATAAAATCTACCAAGCTCTTTCTTGTAGATTATCCCCGTTTCAACATGGTTTTCTTCCAGGCCAATCAACTAGCACAAACCTTCTTGAACTTACCCATACTGTCGCAAAGGCTCTCGACAATCATCTCCAAGTGGACTTAGTCTACACTGACTTCAGTAAGGCATTTGAAACTGTCAACCACAATGTTCTACTTCAAAAATTAGAACACTTTCGCCTGTTTGGTCCAGTACTCTCTTGGCTTGACTCATACATTAGTTTTCGTTCATGCCGTGTTAGTCTATTTGGTGCACTTTCCTCTCTTTTCTTTCCAACCACCGGTGTCCCTCAGGGATCTATCCTTGGCCCTCTTCTCTTCCTCCTATACATTAATGATCTCCCCTCTGTCCCAGGATCTCAGTGCCTTCTGTATGCTGATGACTTAAAAATTTTCAGAGTTGTCCGCTCAGAAGAAGATTGTATTGCTCTCCAGATGGATCTGGGCGCAGTAGATTCTTGGAGTCATACTAATTTTCTCTTTCTTAATGTCCAGAAATGTCACAAAATGTCCTTCACCTTAAAAGCCTGTCCAATTGATCATATTTATATGTTACATGATCTTCCACTCGTGGCTGTTTGTCAAATTAAAGACCTGGGAGTGATTTTCGACCCGAGACTTAAATTTAAGCTTCACATTGCGGCAATCTCCGCTCGCGCTTCTTGTGTCTCTGGATTCGTATTACGAAACTCCCATTTGTTTACTGACATTTCCTCCTCAGTTAACCTATATACTAGTCTCGTTAGACCCATCCTCGAATATTGTTCGCAAGTATGGTTTCCACATTTCCATTATTGAGACTCTCTCCTTGAATCCGTACAGCATAAATTCACTCGTTTTCTTATGTTTAAATTTAATTTTACTTATATACCTTATACTGAGCGATTTTCTATGCTTCAACTTCCCACTTTGAATTCCCGTAGATACCTCTTAGAACAATGTTTTCTGTTTCGGCTTCACCACCGTCATTTAAATTCTAACCTGCGAGACTGCTTAAGTTATCGTATTTCAGAACGACCCGCCAGATCTGCTAACACATTTTCAGTTCCATATGCGAGGACAGAAACTTTTTACCATTCACCTATGTTGCGGCTCTCCCGTAATCATAATAATTTGCAACTTGGTCCGTTTCCTCACTCACTTTCTACTTTTAACGCGCATTTTATTTAATTAACTTTCTTCTGTTTTATTTTCTTTTTTTGTCTTGTAATTGGACTTCTAGTCTGTAAGATGATGAATAAATAAATAAATAAATAAATAAATAAATAAATAAACCGTATCTCAGCTACTTCCCACGATAAAACAGTTAAAATGAAATAAAAAATTCAAAGAATTGCTATTAAAGATTTTTAAGAGTATCGTTTTTAGACACAAAAATCTGTACTCAATTGTTCACCACTAATTGAAATTCCGAAAAAAAACTATGCAATCTCCTTGGCAAATCTGACAAATCTTTGATTTTGTCTTTGAAAAATAACCTACCATTTAAATGCAGTCGAATTTGGATAAGCGAAATTCGAAGATAGAATATGCATTCCACTAACAGAATTTGGATGTTGATGAAAAACTCGGCTTGATTTTTATTCATGTATTGTTTTTTAGAGGTATAAAACTTCCGATGTATATCATTGTGGCTGTCAAATTTCACTGACATTTTGACAAAATGTATCATTTACTTTGGCAAATTACCATGCAAAACTTGACACCCGAAAAACGTCTCAAAATAGTAGAAATTTATTTTCGGAATTCGCGTTTTGTGCGCCAAGCTCATAAAGAACTTCGTCCAATTTGTGGTGCTCATAATCGTTCGTCTCAGCAGTTCATACTCAATATGATGAAAAAATTTATCTCCACGTATACTCAACTGGACAATATTCATCCAACACGAGCTCATACAGTGCGTACCGCGACTAAGAATACAAATTCACCGATTCGACGTCGTTCTTTACAACTTGGCAGCTGTCCGTCTACACGTGGAGAATTTTGAGGAAAGATATTGAACTTGGACATAAGCCCTATAAAATCCAACAAGTGGAGCAATTGAAGCCATTGGACCATCGTTCGCGTCATACGCTTGATGAATGGCTTAAAATGAGTTGGAAGTTGAACCGAATTTTTACCGTCAAATCATTTTCAGTGATTAGGCTCGTTTCTGGCTTAATGGGTTCGTAAATAAGCAAAACTTCCATTTTCGGGATGAGGATAATCTTCAAAAGACTTTGGAAGCCTCATTACATCCCGAAATAATCACTGTATTGTGCCCAGATTATGTGATTTGACTCCTTTGGACTGCTTTTTGTGGGTGGTGGCATCAAGTCACAAGACTTGTGGGTGCTATGTTTAGCGAGAGATAGAGATGTTTCACTTTTTCTTCTTTTCGATATAACCCTCAGAGGGTTGGAGCTTCAACTCCGGAAATTTGAACTTAAGCAAATGCTATTGAATTGGCGACATGAATGACAATGAAAATCTGATTGTCATCCCAAAATGCACGGTTAAACTACGATTTGACTGGGCTAATATGCCAATCTTCTTGAGCTACAACTGGATCTCTTCTCCTGCAAGCAATTCAAAAACATCTCCAACGTTTAGTAGGAGTCTAGCTTCTTCAAAGCAGCTGGCGATGTGTTTTCTTCGACATCATACGATGCCTTTCTAGAAAACTTCATTGCAAGCAAAAGGTTAGTTTCGTAGGTTTCATCTGCTGCAATACGTTTGATTATATATTGGAAAAAAATCTATGGTGCTCAGGTCAAGGATTGATTTGTCGTATTCGCTGGTAGAAATAAACTTCCTCATAATCCAGGTGAGGTACATCGCTGTACGCAGCACAATGGTCGATGAAAAAGTATGATTTTTCTCGTGCCGACTTTTATACGCATGACAAGATTTTTTTATTAGCATAATTTTACATTGGAATCAACGAAAAAATAATAGTAAACGAAATATTTCTACGAATTCAGTTAGTATGCATGACCGACTGTGTAATTAAGTCAATAGAAAAAAAGGAAACTCATATTCTTGAAAAGGATGAACTTTACAGAGCACCAAAGTAAATTATTTTTTAAAATTCAATGCATCCACATACTTATAGACACTGCCAAAGAGGAAAAGTCAATGAAACGTGTCAGTTATAGAGGTAAGTGCATCTGAAAATAATCCCGCTTAAAGAGTTGCAAAATATTCCATCTAACCGTTGAATGCCGTGAACCATGCCATGAACAGACCTAGACATAGTTTGTAAAGGACAGCAAGTGCTATATACATGGATTCATGTATTGAGTAGAATTTGTAGAAGAGGAAATAAAAATTCATTAGTACATTTAAAACAATTTAGAATTTCATCAGTCCTACAACTTCTATCAAATTTAAAGATAGCAGTTAAGGTTTTCAAGAGAATTTCAAGCAGAAACAAGAAGGTCCGTGTTTTAAAATTCATTAAAAGACGTTTTTCACTTATCCAAATTCCACTTATCATTCGACTGTATACTGTTAAACATGTATTTTTATCAAAAGTCGCGCGAGAATTATAAATTAAATATGTTTGCTTTTCTAAGACAGTCAAGAATAAATTTTATAAGAAATTATATCATCAGATATGAAAACGAACATATTTATTGTATTTTCAATACATACAACTCAAACTTTTGTTTGTCAGCATAAAAATAGCATCTTTTTAATTTATTGCGCCGAATCTAACAAAGCGTGAACAATGAATATTCGGTTTCAATTGTATACCTACAAAGGCGGCATTAATTTAACATTAATTATATAAAACAAGTTCGGTTACCTCTTGACAACATCAACGACAGTCAAAAGCTCATAACCACTTCAGACAATATTAAAATATTCGCCTGATTTGATTTGCGTCAAGTGATTTACGACAAAATTCTTGGACAGGATTTGATTTTCTCTCATAACTACGTACATACATTTTATCTACATACAACTCGCATATCCGCCTCCGAAATTCATCAAAGCAAAATGGTCGACTAACAATCACTATTCGGTTTTTTTTGTTAGTCGGATTTTTCAAAAATAATTATGAATTATTCAACCAATTAACATTGACGGTACCCGAATTCCAATCCACCTTGCAATATTTATTTACGCTTTGACAAACCTCTAATCATGCTCCTTTTCCAGTTGGACGTAATGTACTACAATCTCATATTGCTTCTTGTAGTTTTTTTTATTTTTTTTTTATTTTGCAAATTAAATATGCCAAGAACCATATGGACATCTGCTGTACGGTTTGTGTACATTACTCAAATATATGTTGGACATACGAATAATAGTTGGTAAAGTCAACAATGAAAATCTAAAAATAATGCAGAATTAATTTCGTTGAAATTCTTGGGCGGCAGAAAACAAAACTTGTCAACTTTTAGATAAATATTGGCTAGCGCTTCTGAATACCAGAATATTAATTTGATAGCAATGTGCACACATGGACGCGCAATCGTGCATAATGATGTGCCAAAAGGAAGAGAGAGGTTTTTTTGGAAATATATACTTGGAATGTGTAAAAAGAAGCATAGTACTTTTTGATTTTGGAGGATGCTGATTTTTTCGAACAACTCAATACAATGAAGCGCCATTTGAAAATAGCAGTGTGAATATTTTAAACGTTAATTGAGGAGCATTCGATCAAAACTGGTTATTTACATTTTGAATCGGTTCCGTGTTTTTTTTTCGATTGGTGCTCTAATATTTTCTTTTCATTTTCGGAAATAGAACTAAGCAAAAATATTCATTTATAGGTTAATAAGCAGTACCAAAGTATCAATTTTGATCAAAACTTTCTATTTACAAATGAAAAATATTATCGTTTATTAAGAACATAAAATCCCCACCTTTATGGTCTGTGACAAGAAACTGAATTGTTTTGTTGCCGGTATTTATGCGGTTGCTATGGTACGAGGCACGTCCAGAAAGTAAGTGTACTCAATTTATGTAGGGTTCAAAAAAATATATTAAAACAAAAACATACTTAGTTACACTTGTACATATGTAAGTTATTTTTCGACATAGCCACCATCCCTCTCGACGCAAGTGGTGAGCCGCGGGATCAATTTTTTGATGCCTGCCTCGAAGAAGTCTTCCGCTAGCTCTTTCGCCTACTTCCTACTACCTCCTCGTCCGTTGAAAACTTGTTCCCACCCATGTGCACCTTAAGGGAAGTGAAGAGATGGAAATCTGAAGGGGTCAGGTCAGGGGTATACGGGGGATGGTTCAAAACGTCCCATCCAAAAGAGTCCAGGAGTTTCTTCGTGGCATTGGCCGTGTGAGGTCTGGCATTGTCGTGCAGCAGGCAGACTTCCTTCGTCAGCATGCCCCTCCTTTTATTCTGAATCGTCATTTCAATTTTTTTAGCGTCTCACAGTATCTTGCCGCGTTGATGGTCTCCCCGTGAGCCAGATATTCAATCAAAATTATTCCTTTATGGTCCCAAAATATCATGGCATCCATCATGATATTTTGGCTGAAATTGTGGTTTTGAATTTCTTGGCGGAGGGTGACAAGGTGTGACGCCATTGTTGAGACAGTCTCTTAGTTTCAGGCGTGTGGTGGGCAACCCAAGTTTCGTCTCCAGTAACAATAGAGTAGAGAAAATCATCGCCTTCGAGTTCGTAGCGTTCCAAAAACTCTTTGGAGCTCTGCCCTCGATTCAACTTGTGCTGTTGTGTCAGCTGTTTTGGGATCCACCTCGCAGACAATTTCCGATATCCGAGAGTTTCTGTGATTGTTTCGTGTATCCGGGATCTGCAGATTTGCGGAAACATCGCAGAAAGCTCATCTAACGTAAATCTGCGATCGTCACGGACCGCAATCTCGATTTTTTCCACAAGTTCGTCAGTCACAATTGAAGGTCTTCCGCTCTTCTGATCGTCATGCACAGAAGTACGGCCATTTTTAAACTCGCGACACCACTTGTACACACTCGTACGATTCATAGCTCTATTACCGTAAACAGTTTTCACCTCATTATAAATTCCAACCGGAGCTTTTCCCTTCGCAACGAGGTAGCGAATGACGGCACGAATTTCGCACTTGGCGGGAGATACGATCGACATTTTTCGCGAGAGATGCTACTGCGTCAAGAGTTTTCAACACACTAACCACGGATTGGTCTCGTTTTGAAGGGGAGGGGTCAGGCTACGCAGCAGTGTTGCCAACATGTCGAAAAAGTATTCCCTACAGCTTTGAGAGTACCAGTACACTTATTTTCTGGACGTGACTCGTATATAATGTTCACTTGGTCTCACGTTCATTAGCGTCGCAAAAAAATTGGTTTTTAACCCGCCAGTGGTGACGCATATGTCTGTGAGACCGGTTTCGTAGAAAATAATTATATATAATAATTTCTTAATCCTTTGCCGATTCTGGCTGTAATTTTGCATAGCTGCCTGATAGGACATCTCCACTTGATAGTCGATCAAGTAACGGTAACGTGAGTGCGAATTCCAGAGATAAGCCCTAAACCGGTCTGTAAGACCGACGTCACCATTTACGTAAGTGAAATGATTCAATTGATAATTTTTTTCACATGTGTGGTCACTTGAGTATGCTATGTATTGGCCGGCATTTTTCTATGAGGAAGTTTATACCAGATCAGCAAATGATTCAAATGTAGTATCTCAAATTTAACCTATAAATGAATTGATTAAGGATGGTATCTCAAATGTCTAAAAATAATACTTGTGCATAATTTTGCGTACCTGTTGTTGTGGTGGACTTGAAAACACGTATCGAGTACATATGGTCCGCAAATCAAAGCAAGCCAGATGTACAAAGGACTTTCAGACAAAAACATCATCGTATGTGATCCTTACATAATATTGTATAATCATCCACAATTTTAATCCGAAATCTTTTTATTTGCGACTACAATAAGCCATATTGTGCAATACAGTTTCAGTGGAAAGTGAATGAAAGTTCCATTAATTTTGTGGCTTATTATTTACTCAATGACTTGAAACATTTTAATTTTTTTGAAGATTGCTTAGTCTTCAAACTGTATCCAAGGCTGTTTTGAGTAAATTAATGATATGTAAATTATTTAGATTTAAACTTAAAAATATGTGTATGAAAATAACATAATTTTTTAGTATTGCAGGGGAATTTGATTATTATTAATAAACGTGATGTGATGTAATAATTTTTTGTGTTTTATTATACTTTAACCTTGTATTTTTTAAGTTCAATTTGCTACATTTACAGAAATTGTGTTATATTGAATTGATCTTCACTCGAAAATTTCGGTCTCTGAGACCGACGTCACCAACTATGTAAGATAATTTTGCGTCACCACTGGCGGGTTAAGGAAAAATTTGGAGTTTTGTGTATAAAATGTAATGTTATACATTTACTTGATATGTTATACAAAGCGTTCTTACGCATCCTAGGTGTTATTAACACTATTGTTGGTATCGAATGCAAAGATTTTGGAGTCGTTTCACTGTATCGCTCCTACAAATAAATATAAAAGTACGAATTTGTGGTTCTCGGCGCTTATTATTTCGTTAGTTTAGCGCGTATGAGATTTTTTCAGTTTCTTCTTTGGTTTTAACAGAGGATCAGTGATTACTTTTGTTTGGTTGGTGTATAGACTTTCGGTTCATCTGACTTTTCCAGTGCATGGTCATTCATTTTTACTAGCAGACCGTGTTTTCGGTAGGATAGAAAAAGAATTAAAAAAGAAGGCAGTGATGACAAGAAAGGAAGAGTATGCAGAAGTATTTGCAAGAAGTGAAAGTAATTGGGCAGCATTGTAAACTTTTTGATTTGAAGATTTTGGAGGATTCTCTCAAGAAAATTAATCAAATTCAGTCATTGAAAAGAATTGAATTGAAGAAAAAGAGTGGGAACTTAGTGAATGTTCAAGTCAGAGGGTTGCAGAATTACAGATTTGAGGAGATTTTAACTTTTTCCACGTTGCTTTAAAGAAGTAAACGTTTCCCTTTTGAAATGCTAAAAATGGCCCAGCGTGAACGTAGACTTTCTGCGATGTGACTAATAGTTTGGTGAAACAGTTTGGAGACGAGTGGCATACATTGCCAGATTTACTTTGGTATAAAACGTTGCTACGGAATCAATTTAATACTCTTGAAGCTGTTGATTGTGATCACTGCATATGCTTGGAATTTGACATTGGAGAACTTAGAATTTAGTTTCAAGATTTATAAAGCTACTACATAGAAAGATCATATAATAATTGTTAATTAATAAAAATAGTTCGTTCATAGTTTTTTTTTTATTAATTCTACAATATTCTAGTTCAAATTACTTGTAGGTTTTTCTCATCAATTTTAGATGAGATGTTTGTGTACGAGTACAAAATGTTTTTATCAAAATAGGCTATTTATAAATTGATCCAAATCAAAAGTGTCTATTACCTAGAGTCTTCATCAAAAGTGTTTACTTACAGATTACTTTTTCTTTTTTTTAAATAACAGGAATAGATTTTAAAAAAATTGGTCCATCATGATTATCAGGGAACTACTGCAGAAAAATAATCCTAATTTTGAACATTTTAAGTTAAAAGTTTTTTCCACTATCTGTAAAATGTGATCTTATGTAAATAGAGAGTTTTGAACATATACTTCTCAATTAGATATAGAAAATAAACTTAAAATACAGATAGATTACCGCAATTCAAAACATTGTAGCATTTCATTCAACAGAATAAATTTAAGTGGAGCAATCTTAACTTACATCGTAATTTTCAAATCATTGTAGGCTAAAAGAAAACATATTCGTCTGAGAAAAACCCATCTATCATAAACCTGAATTTGTGACACATCTTGCGGAAATTATCTGGATATCCTAATCTACATATATTCGTATGTATGAGTCAATAAACAATTGGATGATGGGCTGCCACAATAGCTTGATGCCGAGGCTTCAACAAAATGTATCTTTTGTTGTTTTCCCATCTGATGTAAAGTACCGCACGTTGAGTACACAAAATTTTTACACTTGAGATCGACAAATCCCCGGAAAACTCAATAAAATGTTAATTAGAGTTTTATGTACATTCATATCTTTAGATTTCATGTATTTTAAGCTGTTGTAGACAAGCCATCATTTGCATTACACTTTATATCCGAAACTAATAAAAATTCAAAAACCGCCGCCAATGCCGGGCGTACTCGGATAAGAAAATGGAGATTACAAGACAATCGTTTCTCTTTCAATCCGTTTCGTAACTTGAACCAAGCGACAAAGTGTTCGTAAATACTATCTTGGATCTGAGATCGCAAATTGGCTCGATCTTGTAATAATGAAATGCTTTTGTAGATTGTGGCAATCGGATGTAGGAAAACTCTTTAGATACTATGGAAAGGTTATAGTACATCTAAATATCTCCAAGAGGGCATTGAGAGTTACCAATTTCCATCGTTCAATTTGGGGATCGAAGAAGGCCCTAAAAACCAATTAAGAAAAGGTTTTTCCCCGATGTAACAAAAAGCTATATTGATGCTTCAATCAGAGCAAGATTTATTTGGATGTTCTTGAAGAATTTCACGAAGAAAAGATACATATTTTGTAAATTAATTACATTGAAAATTTTCGTCAAGCAACCATAATAAAAATTAAGCTAGTAACATTACAAAGTTGTTAAGTCTTTGAGACATAAAATGATAAATGAACTTCTGCTGTAATTTGTTTGGCTAATTTTGACAGTGTCTCAAAATCAGGCAACACAACGCAGCCTTTTTGGAACATAAGAATTTGGGTAATTGCTATTCATAGACAATATTGACTTTTCTACACGACACTTGACACGAAAAAAAAATGCTAAAGCTATAACGCCATGTCAGCCTATCATAAAGTTGTTACGGGCCGATGAATTGCAAAGTAGTTGGCAAATGTTATTCGTGTACACGGTCTAGAGAATAACGTGTACATATCATGTGTGTAGATGATGTTGGTAAGCACCTTCTAAATATTTAAAACATTGTGAACTCAACTTCTTCTATTTACAATTCATCGCGTTCATAATTTCGGCATAGCAACAAATGTTATGAAAATCAAAACTAAGGAAGATAAGATGTTCGCTCAAAAAGTAGTACAAAAGTTGTACGGTTAACCTTTTTTCTTTAAGATGTCCTGCCTCGATAATAGCACAATACCTTAACATGATAGCTCTTTGAATGTAAATTTAAACAGAGCAAAATATAATGTCCTAAAAATAATTTCCATTAAAAATTTCTAGGTGTGTGGAGTGGGTAGTATTAACTTGTATTTTTTGTAAATAGGATGAAAATTCTCAATTTTCTTAACAAAACAGTTTTAAATAAAATGATAGATGCTGCATTTGTCACCTTCAAACGGATGGAGACAAAACGAAGCGGTAATTCGATAAGCGAATGACTTGATAGCGTAATCTTGGCATTCCTAGAAGAAAGGAGAGTATCCGCCAAATATAGCAACTAGCCAAGCGCCAGGTATATTTGTTATAACTTGCCGCTGTAAATATATATAATCCTTACATGAGTTGCTAAATTAAATAATGTTTTTTCAGACTTGAACTAATCTATGCTAGAAGTGAAATTCTTGCCGGATGGTCATATAGTCTTTCGTTCCTAGAATCCAGACTTTGTTGTCTCCTTGCCTCAATGCCAAATTGGGTAACAATAAGAGAAATAGGGGACGGTGACACCCATCGTTATTAAATCTATATAATTAAACGGCTAACATGAATCTTGTGGTACCATTTTAGCCGTTGTTTCTGGACCGATTTTCGTAAAAAATACATCAATGGAAAGAGAATATCCTAAAGATGTGCTGAATTGTATTTTTTGTGAAAATCTGTTCGGAAAATATAGAGAAAAAAGGAAAATAGATTTTCTTACCAATCCATACACATCGTTGAACGTTTACACAGCGATAAATACCAATGGTATACTAGCCTTGAGTACCAAGATAGAAACCCTTATGTTCTATGGGATGTATAGTGCATGCGGTGGCAATTTGCCCTTGCACGCGGGAGTCCCAGGTTCATTTGTAGGGCTGTTGTAAGTGTTTTAGTTTCTTTTTTGGAAGCTAATCATCAAATTTCACCACCTTTAGGAATATTTTGATTCACAATTTATACCGTTCATGTGGATTGTGCGTTCACTGGTTCGGTGTTGTGTGATAGCTTTCTCTCTGAGGATCATTCGTGTGTATAGCGTCGCCGTTCAATACGTACATTTCATCAATATTTGGTCATATTTTTTAGTTTGTTTTGCTGAAGGTCGTCTAACATTCCACAAAAAAGCTTTTTCAGTTGAAGAAAACTTTCAAGATTTAAAAACGATGTTTGATTTTCCTAACATTATTTACAACAACCGGTTTGGTAGATCTCAAGAATGTGAAAATCGAATGATAACATGCGCAAAACGCTTAGCATTGTTATACGTTCGAAACGCATTTATACGCCAATAATTGAATAATGATTTTTAAACATTATTAAAATTCATAAACATTATTTAATCACAATAGAAAAGCAAATTTAGCTTGCCGTTTTATTATATTGATTGATGATTTAAGTTAAATTCAAAAAACATTTCGTCTGGCACACCCAGACTTCTTCATAACATTCTCAGATATGCACGCATGTTAAAAATGCAACATCGAAATGGTACCAAAGAGCGGTATTCAACTACAAAATAGCATATCGACGGAAAAAGACAAACTGGAAGGAGGAGAAAAAAGTGGGATGTACCAGGTTACATAAGGGAAACTATAGAGATAGAGTAGATATAGTAGAGTACCTGTAGGGATTATAATGAATATTAGCTTAGGGAATGTAGCAATTAAGCTGATTAAATTTTGCGATGAAAATGTAAAACGTTAGGGATTAAAATAGAAACACAGAATTTAGGGAATTAGTTATACACTGAAGAAGTCTAGGAATGCCAGAAGAAATGTACATCTGCTTTAATAGTTTAAATACACGTTTTTAAGGAAATTTTGGAAAAAGGTTTTTGAATTAACTTAATTTGTGAAAGCGTGAAAATAACGGTTCTAACTGAGATTGATGATTATTCGATCGAATTTCTAGAGTCAGTTATAATAAAATCATCATTGCACTCGAATTTCGAGTGCTGGATTCTGCTAGTTACAATTAAAAGGTACTAGAAAGTTAATACATTTTAAGAAAAGGATGCATGTACGAATATATGCACGAGCTAGTCTTCAGTGTGGTGTCCTGGTTCGTTAGATTACTAGTGCGAATCATAATATATGACTACCCGGCAATTGTTTCGCTTCGAGCACAGCAATCCGAATTCGACGTCCCTAGTATCTACTATATGCCACAATTACTGAGCACCGTAGCATTTATGGCTAGATACGATGGACGTCGCCCTGGACAATTGCTTTTCGCCAAATTGGCTATGAGACACGAAAAGGCCGCAGAGTTGATTCTAAAAACACGGAATGATCCTAACTCCAGCTAATTACATCCACTTTTTAAAAAAAAAAATCCAATACCAACCGGGGATCGAACACACGACCTTATGATCGCAGTGTGGTCACGATGCTTCCTACACTGCACCGCTTCTGAGAGACGTAAAAACTTACTGATAGATAAGCACCAAAAGGCTTTTTTCTAAAAATCGGGAAGGGGGATGGGTTGGGTTACGTCACAGTCTAATATTTCAAGCATCGAATATCTTTGATGACTTCTACTTATGTGCCAAATTTCATCCAGATCTGAGAGGACGAGGACGAGGTCTTGGCCTCTCCTTGTAAGTGATTTTTTTTTTAATTTGCGGCGATTAATGTCTTGATTTATTAGGCATAATTGCAACCTTGATTGGTGCCATGATATACTCTCATATCAGTTAAGCTCGATATCTAAATGATGGATTAGCATAAACAAAAGTTGTTAGCAGTACTGGTAAACAAGTCATGAATTTAAATGTTGATGGGATCGGCAAAATGTCTCATGAGTTGTTTAATATCTTGGAATAAAGTATAGGAGATTGGGATAATTTGGGATTCATGAAGGGTTTTGTGAAAGATAGCTAAGTCGTGCAGGGCCAGTTTTTGGAGAGTTGAGTGCTGGTCATCAATGCGAACGTTCGCAGATTGTAGCCGGTGAGAAAATGTGTGGAAAACCAAGTGATTGCCGGTTTCCCGCGCAAAAATAAATTTCTCCACGCAAGAAAAGTTTTTAAACAGCAATCCACTTCAGAAAATATTCAGTTTGAGGTAAATATTATACTATTTGATCAACGAATAAACAGAACTAAAAAATATATATTAATATTCAATCCGAAAAACAAGAATTTTGCCTTTATATGAGAGGTTTACCTGGTATATGCATACATATGTACATGTTCGATTTTTGGTACTTCGATTATACAAAACATTTATAGTGTAATAAAATTGTGCTTTGAAAATCTGACCAGCTTTTCAAAGGAAGATCCAAGTAAACCAAGTCCTCTTGTCAAAAATGTCATCTGAATATAGTTAGGAAAACTCAGGATCTTTTACTGTTTGCAGTGGTACAGATTTCGGAATAAGATAAAAGCTTTATCCCTTGACCAATAGAAATAAAAGGAGAGGCATGTCATTAATTGGTTTATTTTTAAATTTAGCCAATATGAAAAACTAAACAAGACTACATACTCGAAACTTCGATCTGATCTGAGCCTAGAAACTTAGTATTAGTAGTGACAGAACCTGACGGTGAGTATGGTCCAGGCAAGGCACACAACTTTCATGACAAGATTAAAACTTCATTTTTACTGGTTAAGCGTTTGACGTATTTCTCTGGCGCTTCGCCATCGATAATTACCGACAATTACCGCCGTCCAGTCCCATATAAAACATGGATGGTCAACCAAGCCCTTCCAGTCAAATTACACGTTTTAACGAGTTCATTACAAGACAATCAAACACTGGATTGCCTTCGGTGACCGTGTCCATGTACATGTCTGTAAAACCACCGACTTATACGAGGATGCGACTAAAACATTCAATTTTTTTGATTAACTCGAAGAGACTTTACGCAAAGTCGGTGGCTAATTTATAAGCTCCACTCCGCCTTCCTAGCCACCGTTTATGCTGGAGATCAGAGATCTTTCTTTACATTCAAGCGGCCATCAAGAAGTCTTTATTTACTTTGATGTTGATATGATCCTTCTTCGCCAACCGTCCGCTGGTAGAATGGCGGACACTAAAGCACCATCGATTGCGTCATGGACCCTGAATGGCTGTGAGGCATCTTCGGTGGGGGTCAATCGAATGGGTGCCAGCAGATGATTGATTTAAGTTCAAGAGTTAATGTTGATTGGTAGTTTAATGGGCAAATAAAAGCATGTCCATCAGCGTCAGGACTATAATTTGGCTTGACAATGATTAAGGTGCCCCATCTTTGGATTCGGTGACAGTGAGTACGCAAATTTTAGGTGTAATTTTTTCCAACACAACGAAGAGTCTTAGTACCTTGCTAGAAAAAGTCCTAACCAAAAGAAAATCAATCTATTCAGAGAAAATGGTAAAATATTGGAAAAATAGCGGACTACTTTATAGAACACCTTATATTTTTGTCAAACATAACACAGTGTTGAGACGTCTTTCGTGAGGGTACATTAAAGTATTTTTGGGATTCATCAAAAATGCATCTTTAAGATCCCCTTAAAATTCACTTTTCAAATAAACTTGCCCCGGATGCCTTTGGCGTTACAAGAAAGTAAAATTAGAATATGTTTTTATTGTTGCAGCGGACATGGGGTTGAGTGATTTAAAATACCTTTCAATCCCCACCAACAAAGTAACGACATCTTTTTCGGCGGTTTATTAAATTTTGGAAGTCTTTTAGTGACTTGGTAGCGCCATGAAAAGAATTTTGTAGTAGCCACTTGGGTGGCTCTTAATTTTAATAAAATTCAAAAATTGATGATGTAATTTGTTGTTATATATGTAATATGTACATACATATATGAATTTTCGCATAAGAATATTGATGCAGGTTTCAATACAATAAGTTTCTAGGTCAATAGCATTTCGTAAAGTTTGGGTTTTTAATGGTGCAATAAGAAACCTTTTGAGTTTTGTCGGCATTTTATTTTGGCACTTTCCACGTTTTGATGCGGCACAGTTCATTTAGGGATACATTGAATAAAAAATTTCGAAAATCATTTACGTTCCTACATTAATCGGAATAAACTTAATTAAATTTTGAAATATGACAATTATTAGTCAAATATATTTTCTGACATTTTTTCGAAAAAGATTTCAATAATTTTTATTTAGTTTTGCATCTGAAATTTAGTTTAGATTCTAGATGATAATCTTAAACCATTTTAAGAATTTTTTCGGAAAAAATCATGAGTTTTTCTCAAATTTTGTTGTCGATTTTTTTCAACAAAAAACAAATCAATAGGAATTGAAAATTTTGGAAAGCATAAAAAAGTAATAGAGAATTCTATTTTCGTTTTTAAGCTGAGGCAAATCAGGTTTATCCGAAAAGTTGCAACCAAACGAGTTTTTTTTTTTGAATAGGAACCCAAAATGTAGCATTATTTGAGGTTTTATTAATAAATTTAAAATCTTCTTGTATATGAAATTAGCAACTCAAAATTTATTTGATGATTTATTTATTTAGGTTTCAACTTCTAGACTAATTGTCCAATAACAAGACTAAAAAAATAAGACCAGGAGAAAGTCTAATTGCACAAAATGCGCTTTAGCTTTTGATTCAAAAAAACAATAGAGTGAAAAAAACGGACTTCATTTCGGACTGTTATGAAATTTTAGAAGGCGTAACATCGGTACCTGGTAATATTTTTCAGTTCAAGCATATCGTCTGACAATAAGAAATCTGTAAAATTTCAAAATAGGAAATTGAAGCATGGAAAGTGGCTTTGCTTAGGGTTTGTATGGAATTTTAAATTCAAAGATAAGAACGCGAGGGAATTTGTGCTGTAGAAATACAATCACAACGAATCCCCTGTTATCGAGTGTCTATGAAGATTGTTAAGTCATCAGCATACAGAAGACAACAGAAGCGAGGCCATTAAAAAAGAAGAGAACCAAAGATAACATCGGAGCTAGGATGGAAAGGAGAATAATAGCACAGCCAAACAAAGAGAGCATAGGACCAAACAGTTCAAAACGAACTATTTTTTTTTGTGTAGAAACTATGATTAACATCGACAAAAACCTTATTAAAATCAATTAAGACTACATCAACTTGAAGAAGATTGCCAAGAGTCTTGGTGACTATGTGGGTAAATTTGAAAAGGAATAGTACTAGTATTTTGAGGTACAAAGGCAGGACAAATTGAAAAAAAAACAAATCAACGAATATTTTGGATATTTTTTCAGAAATCGAACCTTTAAACCTTTAACGTTACGTTTCGGAAATATGGACGAAGAGTTGGGGGTATCTACATGACCAAAACGATTTGGTTTGACTACAATGAACCCTTTTAATCTATTTGTTTGCGGAAACACGGAGTTCACACAAGGTAGTTTGGAGTAGTTCTGTTCGATTTAAAAAGACGATAAGCTGTGATATTCTAATTTCAGCATAGCTTAAGCATTTCGAGTCAAGCATGGAGGATCGATATGTCTATGAGAAGGAGTGAAGCGGGTAATAAGCTCATATCGAATGGAGTAGAATTCAAAAAGCACTTCTTCACAACTAAAACTTTCGAGAGAAAAAGCCCGGTTTACCCAACTTACCTCTTCTAACAAAAAAAGGTAGTTGCTTGCTTGCATTTTGAGTTTGAGAGTACAAAAAGGAGCATCAAACAAATAGCAAGATAATGAAAATCTGGAGAAACACAGAAATAAACTGGATTACCAGCAACTATGTTAAACTAAACGAGACCTAGAGCAGACGGTTCAAGTGCATGATATAATTAAATTAAAGAAACGACGATCGTGTGAGGAAACTGAAAGAACGTTTGAAAGGAAGGCAATGAGGCAAGAGAAACAAAAACAGATATGTAGAGCTCATGCAGAGAGTTACATGGGACGTAAGGTAGGGATATAAGGGCCAAATGTAGCATAAACGTCGACTCGCAAAACATTTGATTCAAGAAGGAGGGAGGAAGTCTTCACAGAAAACACTGGAGAGGAAAGTCTTAACAGCAAGTTCAGCCCGATTCACACGAAGCGGACTCCTAACCTGACTGCCAGTGGGACTCGCAATCTGATCAGTCCGTACGGGGAATAAATTCAATGCATCGCCGCAAATCGTTTACCCACATACATTCATTGTCAAAGAAATATTTTGCGAAATGTCTCCATTTTTTTAAATATAAACGTGCATGTGAAGATACATATTTTTCCATTCTAAAGCATTTGCATATTACCTGAGAAAAGAAACGAGAGTTTTAGAAGTCTTATCATCACAGTATTGTCACTTAGAATGCGCAACCATTAATAAACATTAAATTTGAAATACAATCATTCAGACATTTGTCTGATTTTAACGCAATGATTGTGGTTCTACAAAAATTAGTTAAAATTAAGAGAAGGGGTTTCGAAGGCGTACAGAATTCGTTGATAGTTTTCTGTGACATTTGATTTTCAGTCTTGAAAGTCTAAGATGAAAGGACCGAATTATTGATTATTTGTTATATAATTGTCATAACTTTAAAATAGTGGTAATTTATAGTGGTAATTTTAAGCGGGATTACTTTTTTTCACTTTTTTAATTGATTTCAGTATGTTTTAGGCTAAAATATTAAATATACAACTCAATATTTCGATCAACTTCTCATGTTTATGGAAAATTGAAAATTTTGATAACAAATCCACGATTTTACTGCTATGAAATGCGAATTTCAACCTCATAACTCAACTCAACAATAAGATGACTCCAACACGTTTTAGCTGTTGTATCTACTTGGAGGCAACTTTTGTCATTCCGATTTTACGATTATCATTTAATATGATCATTTCAAATTGTAACAATCGAACTAACTTCAAATTACTCTACGTTTTCAACTTAACTTCGAAAAAAATACATCGACTTATAGGACTTTACTTCATATACATTAAATGTGCGATGTTGGTTTATGTGCATACATATAATAAGCCACGATAAATCAAATAAAAAGTGAAAATTCGCACAGACGATTGTCTGATAGATTTTGTGTCTGATGTACGAAAGAAAACCTAAGACTAGAATGAATCACTTTTTCTTTCGAGAAGTACATTTGGATGAAGGCCAAAGCACTTTCTGTCTGGAGAAGATATGTCACTCTATTAGTTGACCTTTAGCACGAACTTTGTAGATTAGACAAGAAAAAACAACAAAACTCTTTATATATGTGATGAACAAATACCATACTAATGGAGTTCTATACGCTTCGATGATGTTATTTGTTTGATAGGTACTTAACTTGTACCATTCACTATATCGGCGAAACTAAAGATAGTACTAGTTGCGGTTAAAATAATTCAGATGGCCAAAAAAGCCTAGATTTGTAGGTAACATTTAACGGTTATCTGACTGCGCATGGTATTATATTCCCAAAATAAAAACTCTCTGAAAATAAGTCATATATTGATTTACAGATAATATCATGATGATCCAAATTGAAAGCAATCACATTGTAGTATCAAGGGCTAATCACGAAGTGGCCTCCAATGGATTCGATACCCATCTAAACGAGTCAAAACTCTGCATTGATTTTAAATTATTGAATGCGATTCAAAAATTATTACTTTTGATTCCATTTATTCTATTAAACCAAGCATCATACCGGCAATTTATTTAACATTCATATTTCTCTTCATTTCGTTTCAATGAGCAAATGTTTTCATGCCATTGCTATTAATATCCTTTTTTTTCGAGTTGGTTCCCCAATCGAAGGCAACAATGCATTTTCTTTATCTCTCTTCGTTTGAAATTAACAACGATTCGTAGTACCGACAGTACGAGACGATTCCTTTCTTTGTAAAATTTCACTTCCCGCAGACAAAAACTTCCGATGCAGAAAGGTGATCAATAAATCACTTAATTCACAGCAGGAAATCTTTTTTTGTGTATGTCCCAACAGGGAAATTTCATAAATTTGACCATAATCCTCGGCAATAACCTGGGCCAGCGCCGTCATAAACAATACCTGGCCACGCACAGTCAAAAAAAAAGTCATTGCAACGACGATTTTCGTGTCTTTCGTGGACCTCTCGATGAAATGTTACAAACGAAATTAGAGATTGCAATTTTAAATTGTTTATTTCGGTTCGTTTGTCTTTTTTCCAACCAAAATACGTTTTGTTTGGACATGGTTAACGCACTTAAGGACACGACTCGCACGCACCTAGATTTTTTTTTCAATTTTCTCAACATTTATCAGAATTTATTTTTATAAGCAGGCAAGGACACCATTATTAAAATACTTTTTAAAAAAGATATTCTTTTGCTAGTGGTTCTAGTACACTTGCAGCTCATGAAATATAATCATAAACCAAACAACCTACAGTACAAAAACTCTTTGAAAATCAACAATTAACAAACTATCAAACTTTCAATTCATCACATCTGGGTTAATACATCCAAACATTAATTGCAACAAAACTCCAATAAATAGTCCCGTGTCCTAGTGCAAACGCCTGCATGTAACAAAATCCATTCATTTTATAACATTTGGTATGGAAAAAGGCACTCACGACAATAACCATTGTTACACGAACTTGTGGTCATGATGGCGATTATTATCGAAATCTGAAGAAGGATTGTTGTGTCCTCATGCCACACTGCATCTGGACTCGTTTTTAATTCGTTTCCACAAGTTAGAATTTCTACCAGATTTTTGTCATTCTCAAAGGCAAGTACCAAGAATCTACAGGCCATTTCTTTTCATTGTCTGTCCTTTCTTTTGCGTTATCCTTTCACTTCAGTTCATGACAACTGTTTAGTTAGGGAAAGGTTGTTTTAATAGAAAGGATGACCGGCAGCCTAAAGATCAATTTCACGGTCATCGACAAATGTTGAGACAGGAAACTTCACTGGACAATAGAACCATGTAATTTCATGGTATTTGCTGGGATTTCGTCAAAGGTACGGAAGGTTTGAAAATCGTTTTGTGAAAGATATAATGTGCATTCAAATGTGGACGAAGAAATTGATTCAATTGAAGAGAGCATGGGATTGTCCTTTCACATTGTTGCTATTCAAGCAAAGGGGATATGGTGAATTTATTATTCAGTTTTGCACATGAAACGTGTGTCTTAAATTAGTAACAGGAAAAAAAACGAGTATCAATATAGAACCTATTCGCTAGTTTAAAATTCTGAAGGCTTCTAAACATCTTAAAATTAAAATAAAATTGAATACACATACATGGTATTTTTATTCAAGATTATCTACACACTATTTTAATTTTTTGGAATATGTACGTTGAAAAAATGGGGAAGGGTGAAGAAACTGATGGAATTTCCGTCCTTTTTCGGAAAAAAACATCAAAAATGAAACAAAATTGAACAAATTTGATGTAGGGTTACGCACCATACTATTTTTTCTATAAAAGAAAAATAATTTAAAGTAAAATTCGAGTTCGACATTTACAGTACTGTGCAAACAATTTTGCTCACCCTATAAATTTTTGGAAATGCCCATATTTTGACAAATTCCAAGAAAGCAATGACTTTTAATTGCATTCTGGTATTACCTAGGTCCTTTAAGAGTCTATAAATAGCTGAGATCTTAGACGATTTTTTTTAGTTTCGTTAAGGTTGTTACTTGAAGCTACAAGTGCACAAAATGGGAAAAGTTAGTGCTGATATAAAAAGCAATATATTGTTGATGTCTAAGGATAAGTTATCAACTCGAGCTATTGCAGCTCGAGTGGGTTGTTTCCAACGTACGGTGGCCTGGATATTGAAAAAATATCGCGAGACAGGCACATTTTGAAATCATAAACATTTTTTTTGCTAATAAACAAATAGAATATCTCGGTAACCATGGATTTAAACTAAATTCAAATTCAAAAAACCTGAAAAAAACTTTAAAGTACACTTTTTAAAAAAAAAAATTATTGAATTATGTTCATTAGTTCCTGAGATACAACCGGTCAAAGGTGACGGGCATTTGCAACGAATTTAAAAATAATTATAATAAAAAGCATTTTCTCGGCTTGTAGTGGAGCGATTTTCACCTTTTTATATGAGCCGATGTAACTCAAACAGAGAAGCCTAAATATCGCTTAAGCAAATCCCGAAGACGCTTTCATTATGTTATAAATAAATTAATTTATTTATAACAAAATAAAACCACATATTTTTTCCTATGTTGAAGGAGTTTTTTTCTAGAAAAACTTCCCAAACATACATTGTTCAACGTACTCAATGCAATTATTGTCATATTAATGCTGTATAATTATTTAAACAACATTTGTTTAAACAAATTAAGAAGAAAATCCCTTTTTCAATTAATTATTTTACGATATATTTATTAAAATAAGAATACATAGTAACGTAATTTTTTATTGCTCAATATTCTTCGTACATATATAATTCAATAATTTGTTTTTTAATAAAAGCGTACTTTAAAGTTATTTTTCACGTTTTTTGAATTTAATTTAAATTCATGGTTACCGCGATATTCAATTTGTTTATTAGCAAAAAAAAATGTTTATGATTTCAAAAAACTCCTGAGGCCGCATTAATAATTCGATTTTAGTTTTGTAAAATGCATTCAATACGTGAAGTGCTCTTCTATATGTAGAAAAAATTTCAACTTCTATGTGCTTTAGTTTTTGATTTCAAAAAAAATTGAATTTTTTTCAATAAATTTTGATTGCCAAGCTGTTAGGTGAAATCTACTGATTTGATTTTGATGAAAATTTGTGTGCTGTTTTATTTTATTATAAAAAGATTTAGGGGAACTATGAAGGTCTCAAGTTTATTTCAAATGGTAAAAAAAATCTAATAAGAAACGGCTTTTTCCTCATTTTTTTAAATTATTGCTATTTTGCGGCAAGAGTTAAATGTTTCAAAAATTTAAATCAATCCTATCTTGTAGAAAATTTTATTACGCAGCTTTCATTCTCACTCAACTTTGTTCTAGTATAAACCGTTTTAAAGTAAGGAGTGAGACAAGCAGGAAAAACACGATTTTTTAAAAAAAAAATTTAAACATTTCGATTTTTATCTTAACGTTCCCGACTTTTTTGAGAGGGAACATGGATCAATAATTGTTATACGATATATTCCACAACTTTTCCTGCAAAAATCAGGGTACCAACGGCCAAATGTCGTTTTTCTAAAGATCTGCCCTGGTCTATAAAGATAAAACTTAAACTTAAATGTACATGGTAAGTAAAATAAAATCTCTCTTAATCGTATGGCAATGACACCCAGTTTCATCGTCTCTTCGGTCATTATTTGACGCTATTCCTCTGTGAGGACGTCCCTTTTATCCCGAAACAATGAATGTGAATTTAAGTAATTTTGAATTAGGCATATTTGAATGTTGCCCTACTATTGTAAACTAGGTAATTAATGTAATTTCATGATGAGTCTTGCTTCATTGGTTAAGATATTGGAGGAAGATATTTTCAATATTTCTGTAACATAGAAATTTCAAAAATAAGGTTTTATTAGTTATTTTCTATTATAAATTCAAGTTTATTAATTTTTCTGATAAACAGAGCTTGAACTGTAATAAGCTTCACCGCAATAACCACGAAATAACTATATGCCCATTTTAATTTTTGACTTATTTCACATTTCTGATTAGTAGTGTTCTAGGTCTACTGAAACAATGTAACAAAAATTTACACACGAGTGACCTATATCAGTAAAAACCAGAATTTTCACCACTCATCGCAATAAAATATCAGTTCTTACTCAGAAGCACCAAAGAATTTTATTGAATAAGCAAAAGCATAAGACCTGCCCTTTCAGAACGGGATGAAATAAACATTAACACAGCTACACTAAAGTTTGCTTCTGCTTCTATGGCCAGCGACAAGGAAGTAACATAAATAAAAGATGATCAAACCATAGAGTATCCTACATACAACCGGCGTGGATGTCTACTGGTTCGTTCACAATTTGTTTGCCTTGATTACCCATAAAATTGATGACTTTGTGTTAATTACCCTAAAGTCTTGCCAGAAGTCCACCTGTAACTGTCGTTGACAATGCTGATTGCAAGTGAGATTTTGTATCTTTTCATCTGGTGTTACCGTGATCAACTTGATGGCGTCACATATGGGATGTAAAAGCATTTAAATGACTACAACGAACTTGTTTGCTATAATGAATATACATAAGTAGCAAACATCTCTAATTTTTTGGCGAATATCAATTACATTCACAATATTTACTTTCGGATTATATACATGATTTGTTGGCATCAACCAACATTTAAAAATTTTGCACAAGACAATAACCAGTTTCGTGCAGTTTGACGATCTTAGCATGTATTTGGATTATATCATTGAATTGATCGTCAACTTAAAAAAACCGATAGATTCACCAACTTTTTAAGAAAATGTTTAAAACAATGGATTACAGTTTGTTACATTAAATTTAATACTATTTTTATAGTTTTTACTTTATTCAAAAATAGTTACAAGACAAATTCCAGTGTACTTACGGGGTCTAACCTCTTTATCATTTTCAAAAAATCGATTTTTTTATTACATTTTTGGATATACATGCAAAAATATGATAATAAAATTTTACAAAGATCGGAGCAGTCTAACTGTATTTTTGGGCAACTTTCACTTTGTCATCCGAGCGCGATTCTTCATTAAAAAAAACTTTAACCGCGTTTTTCGACGCCGTGTTGATCAAATCTCGGGAACTACTGAACCGATTCTCACCAAATTATTACCAGACATTTTTTTAACTACAGCTATAGCGCGAGTAGGGGGTTTTTCAAAATTTTGATTTGAAATATTTTTTTTTGGCCAAAAACGAGCAAAAAAAGCATGTTTTTTCGTATTTTTTCGAAAAATGTCCGCCATTTTGTCAATTATGCAAAAATCAAAAATCACACTATAGCTATTAATATACTGAACCTAAAACTATTTTTTCGTTTCAAACCATCTCGAAAATTTCATCAACAGCGCACACCCCTTTTGCTTTTTCGAAATTTTTTTAAGCCGCATTTTCATTGATAAAAACTCACATAAATGAATAAAAAATATTTTTTCTGTGTGTTTATTGAATATAGCCCCTCCTTTATCAATATTTTCAATTTAAACTTATCTAAAAAAAAATTATTGAAAATAACCCGTTTTTACACTGCTAAAAGAGGGTAGACCCCTTAATGTGTTTATCTTCTTCTCACGTTTCCGCGCTATCACTCGCGGTCAAGATTCGATCACGGTTTACGTCAAAAACTTCGATTTCCCGCCGCTGCTATCAGCGCTCTTGTCGCCGATGGTCATTACAACAGATGGTCACCACATAAATACATATATTGAGGTACTGTCTATAGTTTAGTTGATTTTTTTGATCGATAACACCTCCTGTAAGATGATTTCGATAACTTTTACGAAATTGGAACATCCTACGCGGTTGTGTATAAATTCATGCAAACATAATACGGAATCACCATAAATATTAAATTGCTCTGACAATTTGCCACCAAACATGACAGCTGTGACAATTGAAAGTTCTATCACAATTATTGGAAAATCGCAAACTTCACGGCAACACATCCATTCCAAATTATCTGCCTAATAACGAGTCGATGAAGGTGAAATTTCACTAGCCAATTTCATATGTTAACATCTTACTGACTTTACTGTAAAATGCGTAAAATTATCACGCATTGATGGAATTTCGACGTTGATGACCGTATGCGAAGATGTTGCAAACCGTGTTGACTTTATTAAAGGCGTACTGCAACGTGGACGTTTTGCCGATCATGAAGAAATTCGTAAGATATCTAAGTAACCAGTTGCTGAACAACCAACAGATATTTTACATTGCCAACGGATATTCGTCTTCAATTACAGAGAATTTGTGCACTCTTTAAAGCTACAAAGTCGCTTAGTTTGCCTATAAAATGTCACTTATATTGTTGAACGCCAGCTAACTTGGTCATCCTGAAAGCTATCCGCCGACAGTTAGGTGACATTATTATTGTCCTCATTTTTTATGGGTTGCGATCTAAATTCGGTGTAGCTAATTTTACAACACCAAAAGATTGCAATTCAGCAAACGATCAAAGCTTGGAGCACTGTAAATTAGATAGAATTAGAGCTGCAGATCTGTGGCAAGTGGACACGATTGGTCATAAGTAAAGTTTACGAGCAATTCGCTTACAAATAGGGGTGTTACCTGATGATATGGCGGATCTACATATTTTACGTCGGTACCATACTGTCTTAATCAAGTTAACCGGTATATTAAGACATTATTCGTTCGAAGAATAGATACCTATCGTCATGGCAGTTTCTAATAGATGTTATGGGAATCCATTACTGGCACAGTCATATTTTTATGGTTTTATTAGCAAGAACTGGAAAATGCTTTGATTGAATCGTTTATATATCTGATTGGTTTGTGCAAACTAAATATGAGGGAGGAATAATTAATTCTGGCGTTAATTATTACCAACATTTAAATGCATTCTTCCAGGTTGAATAAAACAGGATAATTATTCACTCTTAATCATTGTGATTGAATTTCAGTTCAACTTTTTTCATAGATTTCATTTGGAAGACACTTCAGGACAGTTTTGAAGAGATAAGAGATTGTTTAGCGATATAATTGAACTAAAGACAGTTTTCACAAGTATTCATCACTGAGAAATAACATAATAAATTAAGGGTTTCAACAATTGGACCAATAGATAACTCATTCGTGGTAATTTTAGAAATAGGGTAGCCAAAAGACATCAAAGCAAAATTAAAGAACCACTATTTGAAATAATTTGAGTTCTAATAAACACTTATGAGGGAAATTATCAATGAAAAATCAGACATTACGGAGGAAATAGGAAACACTCTTCACGAAGTTTTTATTTGTGAAACAGAGATACTTAGTTGGAGTCTTTTTTATGTGTACCTACTCTATAGGCATTTAAATGTCATTTCTACTAATATCACTACTAAGATTGTCGACGATGTTGCCGAAAAGGATTAATTCATCCATGCACTGCCATTTTTAAAAATCTTCTGTATTTTTGGCTGCCGTTCTAAAAAATGCAAACGAAAGCAAATTAAATATTTGGTTGATTTTGAGCGGAAGAAAAAATTTTGGATGGCAATTGAGGTGTTCAGAGCAAGGACATTATATCTCCATTTTTCCGCGAAATTAGCTCAAAATGAAGGATATGTGGCTTTTCAAATCCTGCATCCGCCAGATTGAAAATAAGGGATGTTGGAAAAAACCGTACGTAAATATGCAAAAAAACATGTACACATGTCATTCCCCGTATAAGGGCAATCATTTGTACTGTGCAATAATGAGTCCTCTCCAGAAGATATCTCATTTTTTCTCAGGATTTTGTTTAGGGTAGTCATTTTATTTATTGTTATCATTTTTTACAGCTTCCGTTCTTTTTATCAAGTGACCGTCGACGTTCAGTTGCATTCGGCGCTTGTCTAGTTAAAGTAGCTCGTTTTTCTCGGGATTTTTCTTATATTTCGTTATTTATATCATATTCAGAGTCCATCTATGGTGAAATCCTGCTTGAAGAACACATAAACATGCGATCCCGAATTTGATCCACCATCAACAGAAACTATGTCGAATGATAGTTGTGTTCAGAAGGCAGTGAACATTCAAAAAGGAAAAAAAATGATCAGAGTGGAAAGTCGTTGTAAGAGTTCTCCTACGCAAAACACTAAGTATCATGGGTAAGAATATTTAAATTTTTTGGGTAATGTCTCTGCAAAAAAAAGAGAGAAATCCATTGCTTTTGCAGGGATAAGTGCATTCAGAAGGTATGCACGCAAATATGAAAAACGAAATTTTTTCAACAAGCTCAACTCAAAGCGCCTCCGGTACTGGAGGCTGGAATGGTAAAAATTCACAATATAAAAATACACGGAACGAGACCTAGAACTGGTAAATCCAAGACGACTTCCTATGAGTACTTTGTAATTTTTTTTGAAACTTTTATGCTATTTCTACAAATTCGTTCAGGTAGGACAGGGTATAAAGAAGTTTCTAGTTTGGAAAAATGCACTTGTATTAATTATGCCATTGCCAAATGCGGGATTGACCAAATAACACATCATTCGAAAGCTTCCTGTAGTGCAAAAGTTGAGAAGAGAGGACATCATCAAAATATCCGTGAAAATTGAGGAAAAAACATTACATCAGATTGCAGACCATATCAGAGGTTTTCCTAAACATATATCAAACTACAGGAAAGACAATCTCAAACATGCAAATTTATGAGCAGATTTAAAATTCGATCATTTAAAAGCTTTGGGTACTACACCAGTTCACATCAAAATCGTCAAACAAAATTACATCAGATACCAGAGGCAAAGTAGACCAGGGTGGATCTGTTTTCAGTTGGTCGTTGAAGGGGGTACACAGATTTTTGCAGGAAAAGTTGTGGAATAAATTGTATATCAATAATTGACTTATCCTTCCACTCAAAAAAGTCGGGAGCATTGAAAAAACGGAATGATTAAAATTTAAAACAAGCCGCGAGGTGCGACCCTTGAGGTCCACACGGTCAACTTCCCAGTAATATCTACATAAACATCAACAACATTACAACAATGAGAGGTATTCATAGCAGTAACAGGAATGAGTTAATATGAATCATATCGTCTACGGGAGGGTCCATTGATTACGTAAGGTTTTTGGTCGATGAATATTCACGCGGATCAATTGGTGGGGGCCTTTTTGATCTTGAAAATTTTTGTTGGTTTTCAAAATTTAAGCAGTTTTTTTTAATTAGAAGACTTTAAAAACTATTAAAAAGCTGCTCAAATATGCAAATATTTTAAAACTTTGATTGAATTTACAACATTTTTTTAGAATAAAGGATATAAAGTAATAGCATTCGTATGAACCCTCGTTACATGGTAACTTTGAATGATTTTTTTATTTTTAATTTAGTTTTTTTCATAATCATGGAAGAAAATTTTGCCGGTGTCTCTTCAAAAACTAATGAGAATGTATAAATTTTATGAGCTGGTATCACTGTGCGGTGCAAATCAGGTTAAAAAATATTTTTTATAAAAAAAACCATAATTTTTCGCATTTTCTTCTATTAAATTAAAAAAACGGCTGAAATGAATTTTTATATTGTTGAAAACTTCACAAAGATGTTAATACACGTCAACTGACACCTTAGTGATCCAAATATTATATCTGGTTCGTGAGATATAGTGAATGATAAAAATGACCTTGAAAATCTTGATGAGTTTTAATGATTTTTTATTTTTAATTTAATTTTTCACGTAACCATGGGGAAAAGTTTTGATGGTGTTTTTACAAACATTGTTTGCAATATATAAATTTTATAAAGATTGATTACTTTTTTTCGCAAATCAGCTTAAAAATTTATTGTTTATGAAAAAACCTAATTTTTTGCAGTTCTTTTCTTAAATGAAAAAAACGGCTCCAAAGCTTTTTTTAAAAATGCGACAGATTTACAAAAATATTAATACGCGTACAATGACACCTAAACGATGCAAATCCTATGTTTGATTCGCGAGATATAACGCATGACAGAAATGACGTTGAAGAGCATGATGACTGTTAATGATTTTCTATTTTTTATTTGACTTTTTTTGTAATCATGAGTAAAAATTTTGATGACATTTTTATAAAAACTAATTGGAGTATGTAAATTATATAAACTTTGATTACTTGGACTTGACAATAAGGTTAAAAAATTATTGTTTTTGAAAAAAAACACAATTTTTTGCACTTTTTTTTAAAAAAGTAAAAAACACCTCCAACGAATTTTTTTAAAACTTGATAGAATTACATAAATGTTAATACGCGTCGATTGACACCTTGATCAAAGAAATCGTACGTTTGGTTCGCGAGATATAACGCATGACAGAAATGACCTTCAAACGGGCAAAACACCAAACCCCCCCGACCAAAGTTTCCCAAAAACTAATCAGCTCTTAAGATTCCAAAGACGCTTCGATTGACACCTTAACGAAGTCGATACGACTTTTTTTACGTGAGTTACGCTCTTTGAAAAAACTGTCCACGAACGCACACACGTACGTACGGACGTACGTACGTACATACACACACACATACACACACACACACATACATACTTCTTTCTAAAAACACTTAAAATATTCTCGTAAGACCTCAAAACGTAAAGATATGTTGAAAATTTCAATTTCGATTTTCGAGTCGATTACAAGAACTTCCCATATACTGGGAAGTTAAAAAATCGTTTTTTTTCTACCTTTTTCACTCCTAACTTTAAAACGGTTCATTTTAGAGCAAAGATGAGTGGTTAAAAAAATTTAAAACAGCTAACCCTTGCGGCAAAGTAGCAAACAATATAAAAAAGGGGTAAAAGTCATTTTTTATCGCTTAGAATGGATTTACGACCTTCATAGTTCGCCTGGAAAATTTTTATATTTTTTTATTTCGTCAAAATCGATTCGATTGTGCTGAACTGCCAAGGAGTATTATCTACATCATGACATGCGGTTTATGATAGGATTAAGGAAGCTCACGAAAAACCAAATGCACACAGAGAAGAAAACGAATACTCTGATAATCCTGGATATATATAGCTTAAATAGATTCCATGATAGTCTTAAATTATAAAAAACCCTCAAACTATAAGGCTTGTAAGAATTTTAAGTGTAGGACGGTCTCCCCCGTAAAAAAGCCATTATTTATGCTATTAAATTCACTTCGGACAGAGCTACTTACGAGACAGCAGGGCAAGTGCTCTGCTGTTCGATTGAAAGCTCTGCGACTCTGGCATGAGGAGAACATTCATCACTCCACAATACTACGGAAGGATGGACCAACGCCAGGAAAAGTAGACCTTGCTTCTCCGATTCCCTGCTTTCATTATGGTTTCAGGTCAGTCATCCCGAGTAGGGAGGACTGGACCACAAGAAGAGGTGGGATACAGGAATCGGTCGACATCTACACTGATGGATCAAAAATGGATGGAAGAGTTGGCTGTGGCGTGTTCTCAGAACAGCTAGGCATGAAATTATCCTTTCGGTTATCTGCACTGACTGAAAAATCAGAAAATTTCCATAAGAAATTTAAACATCTTTTCTGACAGTCAAGCTGCTATCCAATCACTATTCAGCGTGCATACCTCATCTAAAATTGCTATGAATGCCGCTCACAACTGAACGTGATGTCTCTTCACTGTGAAGTAGTTATTTGCTGGGTATCGGGGCATAGTGATATACCGGGAAACTGCGTAGCAGATGCCCTAGAGAGAGCTGGCACTGAGCTTCAGGAGTATACACTTACCCCCCAAGTCGGCCAACCTCTAGCCTACATGAAGCTAGGATTTAAGCAGTACTTCGTGGAGGCTGCGAATAGGGCCTGGCTGCTCGAAGAAACCTGTAGCACAAACCAGGCAAATTTGGCACGTACTGTGCTCCAAACGCACCAAGCGGCTCCTCAATATAAGCCGTGAAACTCTGAGTTCCGTCGTTTCCGTACTGACGGGACACTGTCTGATCGGCAGACATGCAGAAAGATTGGGTGTCCCTTTCAATGATTTCTGCCGAAGTTGCAGATCAGAGGAAGAGGAAGAAACAATCAAACACTTTCTGTCCAGCACTGTCCAGGAAACGCATGCAATCATGGGCTCGCCCTTCCTAGACAACCTCACGGAGGTAGCTGCTTTCGACATTGGCTGCATAGACGGCTTCATACGAGAATCTGGATGGTTCTCGTCATCTCGCAGGTTCTAGTGCCGCACCTTATCTTCTGTGGTACCACAATGGGCCTATCGTGGCCTAAGTGAGCAACCTGTGAGTAAAAGGGGCTGCCACTACAATCAGCCAACCAACGTTTTTTCTTCCTTCTCTTAAGTTCTATGAAATCGAGATACCTTGTTTTTGCACTGAGATTTTCAATTGACAAGAAAAATATTTACCTTGTTGCAATCTATTTCCAATCAAACGGTATGTAAGTGTACAGGAGGTTATTTACAGTATTCACTTTATATCAATAACAACAATTCAATTTCCTTCGAAAGATGTGCATAATAATGCATTAATAGAACTTTTTTCCAGTAACTAAACATATCTAAATCTAGACCAAAGAATATTTAAACATAGGCTTTTACAGAAAATTTCTCAACATTATTAGAAGTTATTTTACTAAAATCTTTTTTTTACTGTCATGTGACATTTACAACATATCATCACCTATGATCCTGACTTATTATCGCCACATATTTTTCATGTAAAACTCGGGTTGCATTGAATCTCACAGTTCAATCACGTCATTTCGCTGGCGCCAACAATCCACCCACCTACAACATGAACCATAGCCACACTATATGGGCCGGCAGACTGAATTTCGCGCCATTCCTTTGTCGTGTAACCAACAATAAGATGTTTTCGACAAACTAGCGGAGACTTCTCAAGAATTTATCACCTGACATCTGGAAGAGCACGTAGTCCGGCACCTCCTCGACTTGGTTGGCTCGCTTGCACCACCAGTTCGTGATGATGCTTCCGATTCGAATGCACCGACTTCAGGTAATATATCACATCCAACGATCCTTGCGATAGGGTGGAAATGGGTTGACGCAGATTAATAGGCAACAAGTGTTTGCACTAACTCCTTTTAGATGGGTTGCGTTGCAGGCAATGTTGTGATGTAATTTGCAACAAGAGTTAGTTGTGTAATTGAGAAAGGATTCATGTGTAAAGTTGTGGAACCGTTGTAATGAATCTGCTGTAATGCCTCCGCGTACGTTCTTAATACTGGCAATTGGACTTTGCTTAACTTTTCTCCCTCTATAACTGCATTCAATTAACAATTTAGCATCCTTAAATTTGACATTCTCTAACGAAATTTCGCAAGTGTTTGGAAATCAGTTAAATATTTATCTATTGAAATGTGTCTCGATAGGTCAGAAATGTTTCAGTTATCTTATCAATATATGCATTTTGCACTAAACTGATAGAATTTGCGCACCAATAGTCGTACCACCCATTTTCTTCGTTTATGTCCCATTCTGTTTACTCTGGTTATCCAACTTTGGATCAGGAAGAAATGCGAGACGATTGGAATCCATGACCATTGAAATGGACCTCGCTAATTTAGCGGTAAACATGTGCGAATCCGCAACATGCGAATAAACATAGCGACAGTATCATACCTCCCACACCATCCGACCTTATCGACATTGTACGTACGTACCCCCATCTTTTCGTGACTATCGTTACTGTTGTATTGCGCCGAACAAACAAACAAATAGCCAAACTAACAAATAGGAAACTGACGACAACATGCTTTCCATTTTCGTAGCTGAAGGAGAGCTCCAGTTCGTGATGTGATTAAAGATAAACAGCAAAGTGCATTGGAGAAGTGATAATTGGAATAGTTGTCACTCGACCGGAATCTAAGAAAACCTATTTAATTGAGCTTAGCACCGAGTTCAGCCAGGCAATGGTAGCAGGATCGTTGACTTGGTTTACATAATTGCAAGAACGTTTTAATTGGACCCAAGTTATTAGGAAAGTCGTTGACACTGACCACTATTTTTTGTATATTTAACTGGAATGGTTTTGAAGAGAAGATATTGACTTTTTGAATAGTTGGGGCCAGTGAACGAGAATGCTACGACAGATCATACAGAAGACGGACGAATTATTTATTATCAATACTTTAATGTCTCGAACAAGTGATGTCAGATGAAAAATTTTCATTCTAGATTTAAAGTTTTTCTTGACGATCAAGGAAAAAAAAGAGGAACAGCGTTTTGGGATTTGTTTAGGGATTATTTTCAAGCGATATTTTTTCTAAAATTTGAATTACAAATGCATTAACTTCTACAGATTTGAACAATAAAAATTAAATGTGCACATTTTATGGCCCAAAAGAAACAAACCTGAAATGAAGTGAGAGGTCTCTTTACAGCTTTTAGGAATGTCTTTTTGGAATTGTTAGTCCTTAAAGGACTAGTACCATGAATTTTCTTGAAAAATCGATTTTTGTTGTTATTTTTCGATTTTTTATACAGTCGACTCTCGTTAATTCGAAACTCGAGGGACTCTTAAACTATTACAAATTATCGAGTGTTTGAAATATCAAATGGTACGAAATGTTTGAGAGAAAATAAAAATAACTCTGAATTATTAAGTATTGATCAATTATTATTTATTAATTGCTATTCTTTAACAATGACAAAAATTTAGAGGTACATTCGTGTACATAGTCATAATATGAACTAATTAATCTTTCGAAAGAACTCTGTTATAGTGGTTTGCTTCAAAGCATATTGCTGCTGCTGAGACTGCTCAATAATTATTATTTTTTAAGAGAAAAAGTGCCTGAAATGCTTTTTCATCACTTTCGTTTTGTAGACAGAAATTTTGTAAGGTATCGAATGAGGATTTTGCTTCCTTAAATGACACCTCTGCCAAAGGTTCTGACGTATCGTCCTCCTCTTCATCGTTGCTTTTTCATTCGTATCTGTCGCAGCTAAAATTTTGTCATCGGTTAGTGAACCTGAGACAGCAACATCTTCATACACTTGAACAAATTCAGAAAAACTCACACCGCTGATGGCAACTAGTGGTTCTATTACTGGTTCTTCATCATCCATAATTATTCGAAAATTTTCCTGATCTTAGTTTATGAAACTGGATTTTTTGAAGCAGTTGAGAATTGTTAGGGGTGTTACAGCTCTCCATGCCTTGTCAATCAGTAAAATAGCTGTCAGAACCGTGCTATTCGCAGTTAGCTGCTTGTCAAGAGATTCTAAAACGAGCTTAACAATTTCTTTGCGATAGAACGTCTTAAAATTATGGATGATCCCTTGGTTCAATGGTTGCAATTTGGAAGTTGAATTCGGCGGAAAGAAGTAGAGTTCTACGTTGGATAATGTAGGAGGACTGTTGTGGACAGTGCAATTGTGCAAAAGCCAATTGTTAAAAAGTTCTGTCGTCATACAAGTTTTTTGTTAGCACGATAATCAGTAGGAAACGATTTCACTCCTTTGAAACATAGTGGTTTCATTGCTTTTCCTATCACTAAGGGTTTAAGTTTTTTTGATCCATCCAAGTAAAATTGTCAACCTCTCTCTACTATGTTTTCCCCCATGACATTTTTCATTTTTAAAAGTAAGCATCTTGTCCGGTAATCATTCGCAAAATAGGCCAGTTTCATCGATATTAAAAATGTCTCGAGCATCATAGTTTTCAAAGTCTTCAATTTACCGTGCAAATCTAAGCAAACTCCATCATTAACACTTCCATTTTCCCCACAAACTTTTTTAAACAAAATTCCATTTCTTTTTTTTTTAATTTGTAAGCCACCCTTCACTTGCCGCAAAGTTTTTGATGCTTAGAGTAGACGCGAACTCTTTTGCTTTTTCCTTTAATAAGTTTCCGCTAATAGACACTTTTTGTCTTCTACACTGTCTTAGCCAAATGACCAGGCTTTCTTCCAGACGAGAAAGTAGTTCTTTTCCGTACTCCAGCAGTTTGAGCAGCATCAATTTTCTCCTTGTACTTTATTATGGTTGAGAGAGTACTCAGAGGAATCTTAAATTCTTTTGCAACATCACTTTTCTTCTCACCTCCCTCTACTTTTTCGATTAACTTCTTCTTTTCAGCAATCGTCAAGTATTTATACTTTGTAGGACTCATAACGAAGACAAACTTTTAATCTGTATACAACCAACGAAAGTAACTGAAACATAAAAGAAATTTCTCTCTGCAACTTTGAATTGAGGTCATTAGAATGCAATTAAATCCTTTCTAGGATCACTATAATCGTACGTAGGCCACAACACATCAATTTAGGTATCAAACATTGTATACAGACACTAATGAACCTGATAAAAAGTATAATTTTTTACCTGGCGAGCGAAGCGTGGAAAATTTTTACGCGTTAGTTAATGTAAAAAGTGAAAAAACCCTGCCTTGCTACATTCAAACTACTGTAACTATTTAAAATTTATAATTAAATAATGTTCACAAGATTTGATCACCGGAGAATATAGAAACTTTTTGTGTGACAGGACAAAATATTGTGCATGTAAAAATTTAAGATAAAGTGGTTAGAATAGAAAAAAAAAATTCATAAAAAAAAACAAAAATCTAATTTTACAATTCCAATGTTAATTTGATTAGTATGAACCTATTTGTAATAATAAAGTGAAGTATTCGCTATGTTGAGAAGTTTTTTGACTGTTTAGCTAACGTAATTTTTGAGATATGGTGTTTTTAGTAACGCAAGTCAAGCAATTTTTCAGAAAAACGTAAATGACTGTAGCAGCTAAAGGGTTAAGATTTCGGCAAAATGTTACCAAATATTTTTTGCTGGAAATTGTATGAGGAGTTGTGTGGCACTGCCCGTGTGCGGTCATGATGGGACACCTTGTATAGACAACCAGGTAGTCTCTTCCGAAGCTGCAGTGACGCCATGTGTTCAATTAAAAAAAATCTTTAAACGCGTTCTTCTCGAATTTACATTTTTGCAAGCTACGGACAGTTATTCTCGAAATTCACTTGATCAATTTTAATAAATCTCGATGGGTTTTATTCATTATTTTTCTTTTTACTTGAATATCACCAAAAAGTTTTTAAAAAAAATTTAACAAGGAAAAAAAGTGCAAAAAAATCCGATTTTTTCGACATTTTGTTCAAGCATCTACCTTTTTTTTTATATTTCACCAATTTTTTACAAAATAAGAAACCTTCCTTTTCACGTACTTTTTGTTTTTTGCTTTTGTTTCAGACGTGCCATCTCTAAGATTAACTATCCGCAATAGGACGATGCATTTTTGGAGTGCCTAACTTTCAGCGCCCTTTATAATTTTTTAAAACGTGATCAAAAACAAAAACATTTTTTTATACTTTTAAAAGCCAAAATAATGTTATGTAAAAAGTTTTATTGTCGTATGTAATCAAATAGTTGAGAAAAAAACATTTAATTTTGTGTTCAATTTTTACTACTTTCCACAGTACTAGTCCATTAAATATAAAATCGAAATACACAGCCGTTTTCAAACGAAAGCAATTTTTTCCAAATTTCGTTTTCGTGAACGTCGTACAAGAAACCCAAAAACTATTGGATCACTTATTTTTAAATTTCACATTGCTTTAGGTATTATCTTCGGTGTGAACCTAACATACTGTGAAAAAATTAAAATTATGAAAAAAACATTTTTTTCGAAAATTTCATGAAAACGTAAACTTTCAACAAGTTTTACTTTTCATTTAATTTTTTGGTTTAGGTTAAGGATGGACAAGTCGACAGAACGATTTTCAATAGTCGGCGAGGTTATTTTTAAAATTGGTCAATGAAATGGTTTTCAGTGTAAAAATAAATGACTGTTTCGTCCACCAAATTTCACTACAATGAAAATCCACAAAAGAATCGCAAAAGAATTCTGCCTGATTTTCTCTTTTCCCACAAGTAAAAAATCCACGCTGTATCAATGATTTCAAAACGAACCCACTTTTGTTTGCACAAGACAGTCCTTCTTGACTGCATCACGGCAAACATCTTCATTTTACTTGCTTCAACAAATAAAATTGCACCGTAAACTCTGTTTCGAATCCATTACTCGCAACATGGACTGTGCCGCAAGAGCACTTGAAATCATTAACAAAAGACTTTCAGTTGTAATTTCATTAAATTTCCCATCATTTCAGCACTTATTGGGAGGCCGATCCTGCTTGGCACCAATTCCGCTGGTTCCCATTAAATCAATACCCATTATAGGAGTTCCGTACATGCTCGTATTGATCTTACATGTGGGAAACGTTTCGGGTATAAACTCATTACCAGGACCCTGTAATTTGCCTCCTCGGCAGCCATAAGTTAAATACTGCGCCTCAGAGGCGGGATATCATTTACAAATCGCGATTGTGCCAAAATTAAATTATTGTTTGATACGGGGATGTTAATCATAGGAACGATGAGAATCTTTGCAGGATTTGGTAAAGTTTTTGGCCGAGATTATTGATTCAATGTAGAGATTTTCTTTCGTTTCTAGGCTTCTGTGATATTGATATAATGTCAATAAAGCTCCAAGTTTTGAATTTTTATATAAATTTCATAGAAGCCTTACTGCTACAACCGTCACTTTGAAAAACTAATTACTAATTGCATTTCGAAGAAAATAATCTAAAAAAGCGAATGCGTAGTATCTCGCAAGGAGAGACACCGCAATTCATTACAAACCTTAAAATCGATTTAATGGAAAACGAAACAAACCAAATCGATTTCATTTCAAATATTTGTTTCTTTGACTCGTCCGCCCACAAAATCGGTGTTAACTTGCGCTTAATTGCAGTGCTCGTGTGAAGACCAACACTTAATTCACTTTTGTGGCGGACATTTCGCCAAAAAACCAATAACCGACGAAATGGTGCGCAAACCTTAATCCGCAACGTTGCCGCCCAATTTCCATGCAAGAGATCAAAGGATTACGATAACAGGAGACGATTCCTCGCGCACACATGGCTTTGTGTACCCAAGATCGATGATGGATCCCCATTGAACGTTCGGAATCGCTTTGACCACAATCCGAACGATATGTTATGGATGCTAAGGGGTACAGGTAAAACGTAATGCTAGATATAAATCTTAAGACGTTCGTTCCGTTCTTATTTTTTCAACGGTTGAATTTCTTAAGAAAGCGCCGCAATTTGTGGTTTTCGGATGGAAAAGTGGAGCGAATTCGAGGATGAGTTTCAAGTTTGAGATATTTTAAGGTTTAATTTAGGTATTTGGTTGATTTCAATTCAATTCGTGGATAAAGGAAATAGTAAAATCACATATTTGTGATCATACATTGCTTTAAAATTTTTATAAAACCCCGAAAATAAGAAAAACATTCGGAAAACACTTAAAAACATTTTAAATTAGCCCGGGATTTTTTTCTAATTAAATTATTTTAAATTTTTTGATGATTAGAATAGTTTTTAAAAAATCATTTATGAAATATTTTTCATTCGTTTTGAAGTGAACAGCAGCATACGATTTTTCCGGTATTCTGAGAGAGGGGGTGATTTCTTCACTTTGAAGGTATTGTGGTACTTCATTATTACTGTTTGTAATAAAAGTTCTTCGAATTCTTTTTACTTTTTTCCCACAAATATAACAGAACTTTGAAAAGAAATTTCTGAAATTTTCCAACATTTTTCCAGAAAATTTCTGCTGCTGTTTTTTTTTAAATTTTGGTGCGAATTTGGCACCACGGTTAACGCATGTAGTTATTTAAGGTACTAGTCTACTTTATAAATTTCAAAAAGAATTTTTTTTTTGCATTTTTTGACTTCTTAGAACTTCAAAAATGACCTCCAGAAAAAGCTTTTCGAAATTTTAAAGTTTAATATACAAATAGCGACTTTGAGTTTGTGTGCGTTTTCCGCTCTTTGCAGATGATTCACTCTCCTTGGCTAAAATACCGGTTTCTCCTATATATATTATATTTGCGGCTTTATTGCACGTGTTCAGTGTTTATTTAGACTTCTATATATCAATTGCGTGTTTTTGAAAAATGTCTAATTTTTTATTTTTCACAAAATGTTTGTTAGCGAAATGGAACAAAAACTTAAACCACGTTTTTCGCAAAACAACGTTTTTTAACATGGCAAAGAGATAATCTCCGGATCTACCGAACCGATTTTCAAAAACTTTGATGTGTTTTATTTGCTAGAGTATATTACACCGTTATCCACCAGGATATGAGCGAAAAATTGAAAAAACATTTTGGCGTAAAAAAACTACGAAAATCGATTTTTGACATTTTTTTACAAGTCCGCCATTTTTCTTAACTGATTTTTTTTGAAAAAGGTGGTGGATGACGGTGTAAGAGACCTTGCTTTTTAAAGTGCCTTTAAAAAATTTTGTTTCAGATCTATCAATCCATTGAAAATCTCTCTGCCGTGGAGTAACGTCTTTTTCAGAGCCTCATTTCAGCGCCCTCTATAAAAGAGAATAATAAATAAAAAATATATTTTTTTGTATTGCCCAAATATGAAATAACACTATAAAAACAGATTCATGTCAAAATATAATAAAGTATCTGAGAAACAAATGCTTGAAAAATGGTCTTTTTCCGCATTCTAAAGTGGACTGGTACCTTAACGCGCATTATTTGCAATAAACGGTTTCGTTGAAAAAACTCACGAGAAATTCTGGGAAATTTTATGAATGGAATTATGTAGATGAGTTTAAAAAAGGCGATAACTGTTGATAGTTGTTAAGTTTTAAAATTCGTGATACAGACAGCTGCAATTTTCAGATTTGAATTCTTTACAGGGGCGACCATTTAATTAGATACATAAAGGACATATAATTAGAAACACTTGTATCTTACTACGAATAACCAATTTTGTCAATGAATTCTTCGTTAGAACTCATTTTACTTAGGATTGTTTTTTACCGGATTCAATAACGATTGAGAGAGGCAAAGAGTTGCTACGTCTAATAGAACGACAGGACAACAATATCCTGAAAAAACGTAGACTGGAAGCGGACACGTAATTAAAAACACACTGTATTTTACTATGAATATGGTGGCATGTAAATTCGCTATGATCAGTTTGATACCGTGATTTTCAAAGTTTGAGCAAGTGTTTTTAGTTTTAATAATGATGGGAAAAGCTATGAGTTACACTCCTCTAGTTTGATAAAGATTGTAGACTTGAGATAGTTAGGCTTGTCATATCAACGAATTGTCTAGTGTTCCATAAAAATGCTTTACGGAACAATGAAACACGTGGAAAGGCGCAGGACTGTCCAAGATATTCCCCGGGCTAAAAGAGCTCGAAAGACAACTCATATTGTAGATAGACAAAATTCCCACACATCGAAACGGAGTCATCGCCGACTTTTCGGAAAAAGTAGCAACATTTCGATGAGCAAAGATGACGTCTTGTGCAAGCCGGACTACATTGCAAGATAGCCAGGATGAAGCCCCTGGTAACCGTAACTAACCGGAAGAAAGAAATTTACTTCTCGCGGAAGCATTTGATCTGGAAAAATGAGTGAAAATTCATCCTTTAGCGCGGAGATACAAAAACAACTCGCATTGGCCCCAATGTCAGGATATACACTGTATCAAAAAATTGCACATACAGCAGCTATAATCGGGAATAGAGTCAGTGTTTGTTTTAAATGAAAAAGGATAAGTTGATTTCGTTTTAGGTTTTATTATTTCTAGTTACAGGTCTTTTAAATGCAAGAATCAAACATTTGTGTTTACTAAATTTTCTTAGAAATATTGTCATTTGTATGTCACAAGTCATTATATACACATCAAAAAATTGCACATACACTTAAGAAATTCACGTTATTTACTTTTTTCATATCGAGTATGATGTCCTTTAGCTGCTACTGCTCTTAGACGATCCTGCTTTGAAAGTGCTAATTTTCGAGTTATATTAGGTGTAATTTTGTTCCACTCTTCTAAAATAATGTCTTTCAATTGAGCACGGCTGGTTATGCGATGCGCACGCACCTTTTTTCTAAATAATCCCAAAGATGCTCATTAGGATTTAAGTCGGGAGATTGGGGTGGATGTGGAAGAACAGAAGCAACGTTGTAGAGCAACCACTCACGCACTAATCTAGAAGAATGTTTGGGATCATTGTCTTGGATAAGTGAAAACCCACCGTTTATGCCAATTTTGACAGCGCTTTGTTTCAAGTTATCCTTCAAAATGTTCAAATAATGTACTTTGTCCATCGTTCCCTTAACAAATACTAAATTACCTACCCCATTTGCCCCCATTGCACCCCAAACCATCACATTCCCCTTTCCGTGTTTTATGGTGGGTTTCAGGTTTTTTAATTCCAACGCAGTGTTAACTGTATGTCACACAAATCGCCGTCCATCAGAGCCGAAAACATTATATTTGCTTTCATCTACGAAAACTACCTTTTCCCAGAATTCTTCAGACTTCGATACATATTCTTTGGCGTATTGGATTCGTTTTTTTATATTCGTGTTAGAAATGAATGGTTTCTTTCTTGCAACACAGCCCTTGTAGCTTTTTTTATGTAGGAAATTTCGTACAGTTTGGGGGTTGACGGATATTCCACAATCATTTTCAAGGCTAGCGGATATTTTCGGAACACTTATTTTAGGATCGTTCTTTACTAATCGTTCAATTCGCCTTCCTAAACGTTCGCCCAGTAACTTCGTACGGCCTCTCCCAGGAGCAATATCGAAACTGTTATTAGTATTAAAGTTTTTTATAACACTTTGAATGGTTGCACGTGGTCGTCCTACGATCTCTCCAATGTCTGCATAACTTTTACCTTCCTCAATCAGTTTTCTCACTTCTATAGGAACGTTTTTCTTTGTTTGCGACATTTTAAAATGATCTACGCGAATAAATCTACTAAACACTTTTACGAGAACTTCGTAACTGCAACTAGCATTAAAACATAAGAGAGTGTAAACCTGCATGGAAAATTTAGTACCGTTAGGTTTTCGTTCTGAGAACACGAGATTAGTTTGAAGTGTATGTGCAATTTTTTTATGTGTATATAATGACTTGTGACGTACAAATGACAGTATTTCCAAGAAAATTTAGTAAACACAAATGTTTGATTCTTGCATTTAAAAGACCTGTAACTAGAAATAATAAAACCTAAAACGAAATCAACTTATCTTTTTTCATTTAAAACAAACACTGACTCTATTCCCGATTATAGCTGCTGTATGTGCAATTTTTTGATACAGTGTATGTAAGATGACCAAGAAGTAAGAAATTCGAGGCGGATCAATGTCTGGGGATATTTCTCGTATTCGTATTCTAACTACGCTCGAAGCCTTGGATTTTCTTGGAGTTTGTTGTCCTGTCGTCCTTATAGAGGTAGCATCAATCAACTCTAATTTCTTTATTTTTCTTCTAATTTTTACATATTTTACATTTTATACATATTTTACATATATTACGTATTTTACATACTCTACGTTTTTGACGTACATATCATATCCTTTTTCTTTCTATTTTTATCTATATTTTGAAAAATAAGAAGAAAAATAGAAAGAATAATATAGAGATGAATAGAGGAAGAAATAGAGAGAAAATAGGAAGTAGAAAGAAAGACAGAGATATTATTTTAAAATTCATTTATTCAAGCAAATATTATACCAAATAAAAACAACAAATTCCAAAAAAATATCAGTAACGTGTCGGGAAACACTTCTTCTTGAAAATCTCTCGTAAGCGATTCGGCATTGTCGTCATAAATTGCATGCATCTCTCTACGTGTATGGACGCCCATGCTCCTTTCACCGTTTCGAACAATTGTTCCATGTTTTGTGAAATTCCTTACTGCAATGCTTTGTTTTGTCTCCCCACAAATGCTCGATTGGATTTTTTATTTATTTATTTTGGCCAAAGCAAGGCAATCACATGTTAAAATATAAGATATAAATTACAATAGATACTTAACCCTAAAATACAACTCTTTCAGGCTGGGTGATTAGTAACACTAACCACCTAATTAAATTTTTTTGAAGGGAAATACATGCTATCTAACAAACAATGGATGAACTATCCTAAGCTTTCGCTTTGTGATGCATTTAGTTTAGTCTATAATTGGTTTCAGTTTTTGCTGATGTGGCTATATTTTTGAATTCAAAAGTTCATAACTAGTATTTTTGTAACGTGTTCAAAAAATAATTGTGTACAAATTGTAATTGGGGGATTTTTCCCGTTGATAGTTTGATTTCATAGACATGAATGTGTTTTGCTTTTGTGTGATATTCAGAAGTATATAGATTTGCGCTTCGAATGTAATTCACCTTAGTGTATTAGTCCTTTTCAGCCATGGTGGTTACCATCGTAACCCCTTTGTTTCTCGAAATCCTTCAACTTAATAATTTTTATAATCGTATTTTTCAGTTATTTGAACCCTAAATACAAACAAAATAAAGAAAGAACTATTTTATTATTTATTCAGAAGTGTGACTGAAAGAGTTAAAGCCCGGACTCGTGAATGGCCGGTCTAAAACAGCGACGCTGCTGTCCTCTAGAAGCTTCTTTGTGCTTCGTGTCGTATGTTTGGGATCGTCGTGTTGAAACTCTATATAATTAGAAGATTTTTCTCAGCCCATGGTAACATGATGTTTCTAAAGTTGTCGAAATACTTTTTCTTGGTTAACATTCATTCTATGCGGTGCGTTGATCCAACACCAAACCACAAGAAACATTAAACATTTATGGAGCCACTTTCGTGTTTAACAACAGTTGAAGTGAAGTCAGGGTCGAATTCATTGCTTCTTGGTCGTCTTACATATCTCCTGTCATTAGTGCCAATGCGAGTTATTTTTGTATCGGCACTCCAAAGGATGAATTTCCACTCATTTTTCCAGATTAAATTTTTTCGTGAAAAGTCCATTCTTTTCTTCCGATTAGTTGCAGTTACCAGTGGCTTCTTACTGTTTATTCTGCCATGTACAAGACGTCTTCTGGCTGTACTCACCGAAATATCGCTAATTTTTCCGAAAAGTCAGCGATGAATGTCATAGCTGATCATTTTGGGCTCCGTTTCTATGTGCGGACAATTTGTCTATCCACACTATGAGTTGTCTCGCGGGATCTTTTAGTCCGGGGAATGTTTAAGATAGTCCTGCGGCCACGTGTTTCATTGCTCCGTAATCCATTTTTATGGAACACTCTCGACGACTGGCGATTTGCCGATATGACAAGCGTAACTTACATAAGCCTACAATCTTTTGTCTAACTAGAGTGGTGAACTCTTAGCGTTTCCAATCGTTGTTTTTAAAACTACATGGCTGACAATAAAAAACATTATTCTAGTACTAGTGCTAATCAATAGTGGCAGGTCAGCGAAAAAAACAAGTAGATTTTGGGGTACGGTTACGTGCGCATATTACTTTGCCCATGAGTGCGATCAACCCGAACATACCCTCAGATTGCACGTTAATCACATATGCGAGAACAGTTTGATTTTCATGTGACATCGCTAGGCGAGACTATGGTTTAAATAAAGCAAAGAGGACCTATAAATAATTTAGACGCTGGTTGGATATCTCGTCTGTTCATATTCAAAGCTCCAGTTTAATTTTATGCCAAATTAAAAGTGCCAGAAGGTGAAATATTCCCTGCAATCTGGGTGATTATTGATTCTGATATCATAGTTCATCCAAAACAAATGACTTCGAACTTACCGCTGAAAGTGGTACTTTGAATGCTATGAAGCGCGTCCCTTTTATCTGTTTTCCGATAGGCGTATAGTTGAGCCATCTATAAAATACAAAGAAGGGACTATTAAGGATATCTTGTAAGCATAAATGAAATGTTTGTTTATTCTTGGCGCCCTTGATGCGATATCGGAAAAATCACAAAATAACATTGTAGACTAGATTGAATGCCTAGAAAAGCGCACACACCTGTCTGGGATACGTGTGCTCATTGTTTTTGATTATGTTTAATATAGTTTTAGACTATTTACGTTTGCTTTCTACACCTCACAATACTCAGTTTATAGTCAACACTCAACAGCTGAGACACACGTGTCAAACCTACTGTCGTAATGACATCTAGGCTGTTTGCATGGACCACTTGAACCAAAATGCGTGTATACTTCAAGGCCATATAAACCGAACCCACTCGAGTCATGTCGATCAGGAAATTTTTTGAGTTCAACTTAAAATAGGCACCATGTTTTTGTAGCTAGAAAGATTGAAAGATCGACCTGTGTGTGGGGTAGTCGTAACGTTTTTGAAAACTAATTGTTTTTGTTTTCTGTGTTGCTGCAGAAGACAAATAAGCAATGGAGAGGAGAAATATATGAAGTTTTGTGAAAAAAAAATAATTTAAGTGTTTAAGGACAAGAATTGTCACTTGTGGAAAATTCACACCTATGGACGTACGCACAAATACGCACAACTCGATCCGATTTCGAGCTAGTATAGCTTGAATGTTTCCAACCATATACGCGCTCGATTACTTCAAACCCAGAACGGTTACAAGCGTTCAAGTCGGTCCATGGAAACACGCTTGCCGATTGTTTTCTTCTGGTTTGCGTCTGGAATAATCGAGCCGATGCAATATCGGCTGTGCAGTTTCAAGCGGTTTTCAAGAAAGTATTCAAATTTCCAACATTTCATTTATAAAATATTTAAAATGTGACTTAAGGGGAACAATCATATTGGAAGGTTAAAAATCGGCTTTTTTTATTGCAGAAATCGAAAGTTCAGCTATTCAAGAATATGCTCGAAAAGTTTGAGACCGATATTCAACGTTTTTCGTTTATTTTCGGGGCAAGAAACGAAGCGTGCTCGAGTATTCCGTTGACTAGAGCGATCGCTACGTAGCTGTTTTTCTACGAGTTTTCTTACTTTGTATTTCTTGGAACAGGTATTACAAACAAGAAGATGTATTTTTCCTGGTATCCCTGTGTATATAGGAGTAATACACAAGTCACTTCAATACTCAGTTTTTGGTAATTTGTTTTTAAATGCGTTTTTTCGAAACGCGTTTTTCCGGCTGGTGTGCAATAGTGAATTTTTCACCGATCTTCAAAAAACAAAGAACTTTTGAATTCTTATTAAATTTGCCTCTAACTGAACCTGAAACAAGGTTCAGAGATTTAAGAAAAAATCATGTCAAGCACGAAAAAAAATTCAATTTTCTTTTCAAACACGTGACAAATTTTAAATTTTCCGAATTTTCACTCAAAATCTGGTTCATTGAGTAGATAATATAAAAAATTTGCTTCGATTTCGTCCACATTAAACTTGTGGTTTCCAGCATGCACGGCGATGAGAGACTCGGACGACGGACCTCCATAAAGCACAGCTTCTAACTTTGCGAATTTTGATGATAACCACTTGAAAAAATTATGAGATGTAGTTCAAAATATTAGTGAAATACCCTATCACCTTCTAAACATTTCTTACCCTTCAAAAAAACACACGAAAACAGCGTAAAAATATCCCTCCTTATGTGATCTCTCCCCTTTAATTTTTTCTGAATAAAAATAACAATTTCTTATTGTCTTCTACACAGTATGAAGAACCTATATTCAATGTGCTTCTACTGCACGATGTTGCTCATTTGATGCAACCGTAATTTTGTAAATAAAGCACAAACGTTTACGTTTGTTTTGTTTCATTACTTTTCTTTTATTTAGCAACGCGATATCCATATGAACGTATTTCCACACCGAAAAAAATGCGCAGGATAAGGCTTATAAGGACAACCCGTCAAATTTCTATTCTGAGGACAGAATATGTTATGTGAGCATTTTCTTTTTGAATTGCGTTCCAATCTGTAAAGTCTTTATGGTTGCACTCCACAGTCATTCGGCTTTATTACTTATCCTGAAAGGCTGGCCAAATTCTGAAGGCAGGTCAAAAAGGAGAGCTAACATTCAGAAACTTATTTTCTTTAGTCGCTGGTTACGGGTTTGTTATTAAATGTCTACAAGCAAACAAAAAGACCTGCATCATCTAAACGGCCGAAAAAATACCTGAATAATTTCATTACTGAATTGAAAATAGGGGCTGTTTAGTATTCAAACTTTATTTTTTACCTCTAAACCAGTTTGGTGACACTTGGCACCACTGGGCGACAAGGCTTGAAACAAATTCAGACTCTGGCTTCTCTATAACAAGCTGATCACTCCATTTTCAGACACTGCTTCACTCATTTCTATTTTAATCATCATCAGAGGCGCGACAGCTCCAATCAGGTCTTCGCCTCCGGCATTAGATGCCTTCTTTTATCTCGGTTCAGCGACCGCGTCTTCCAGTTCCCTATTCCTAACAGCGCTCTGCTGGCCGCGTCAATACTGTCCTCGCATCGTTTTTTCAGCTTGCCTTCATTACTACGACAGGGCTCTACCCTTCAGGGCGCGTCTAGATAATCCTGCCTCGTTCATGCGTTCAACATGACCAGCCCACTGGAGCTTCATTGCTATGAAAACGGGTAAGGCACTTCGCACACTTGATCCGCTCAGCTCAGCTCCGCTCAGGCGTTCAGAAAAAATCGAAAGCTATGCAATCAGGTGTAGGCCCACACACTTGATCCGCTCAGGTCAGGTCCGGTGCTTCCGCTCAGACCGCTTCAGCACTTTTCGGATAGAAATCGATTTTGTGCGGATGCCGGAATGAAATCAAATGAGCAAATGCTTTTATTCTATGTAAAATTTTATTTGGTGCATTCGCAACATGTTTTCGGAGGAAAAATTAATTGCATTAGTGCAACAGTATGCCATGCCGTATTGTACGACCTAGTTTATAAAGACTATGAACTGAGCGAAGAAACATATTGAAAATATGTCGGAGCTGAGCTGACCAAGTGTGCGGTAATCCTGCCGGAGCTGAGCTGACACGCGGAGCTGAGCTGAGCGGATCAAGTGTGCGAAGTGCCTTAGTCGTCGTGTATGTTGCACAACTGATGGTTGTATCGTTTTCTCGACTCCATTCCCTCCAGTATTGGCCCGAGTATTTTTCTGAGGGTTTTCCTTTCGGAGATGCCAAGGGTATTTTCTGATGCTTGCGTCAAAGCCTAGGATTTGCAATCATATATCATCACAGGTTTGTAGAGCCGCAGTTCATTTTTCCTATGCGATTTGCCGAATTTCAAAATTCAGAGGACAGAGAGCATTTTTCTCCGCCGTCTGGGTCATGGATTTAGTTTTTGCATCATTGACCCTTAACCGGACTTCTTTTTAGGCTGCCTCTAACTTTTGGAAAGCATCTTTGGCTTGAGATATATACCTTAACATTATGTTTATGTCGTCAGCGTATGCAATTGTTAATACCGTTTGCATTTATAAATAAAAAAATTAAAATTATATACAATTAAACGTGCCGAATAAAAATTGACCCCCTTATAATTTGGCCACCTGCAACACTTGTCTTCATTTTTCAAAACCGCAGGGGACACTGCACAAAAATACTAAGCTTGAAACCATTTTTAGATTGCCATTTCAATTTGGTGCATTTTATTAAAATCTTAGTCGAGTAGGGAAGTTTTTCACGCCTCCGTAACGAAAACCCTATTTGATCCAAGTTCATCCGCTCTTGCGTCGTCATTACTAAAGCTACCTGGATTAATCACATTTCTCAGCTCTCCCAAATCTTGGTTGGAGTCGTAAGACGATAATTCAGGAATTTCCACATTGCCGCTCTGCAAAACGTCCGCATTCACATTCACCACGGACGCAAGCAAATCATTAACAAGCATAGCGTTCTCATTGAATTGCGCATCACTTTGGATCTCCTCAATGCGAATTCTATGCTTCTGCAGATCGTAAGGATCATTCTTCTCGAGAACACTCGTTTCTTTTGATTCAGCACCGCATCCTGCAGCTTCTGCACTTACCAAATGGATTTGCATGTGCTTCTTCAGACATGCGGATGTCGTCCAGTTTTTGTTGCAAATTTCACACGTGTAGCGCTCGCCGGTGTGGGTCCTTTTGTGTTGCGCCAACTGACTGGCTGTCGTGAATTTCCGCCAACATTCGGTGCACTCGTACGGCCTTTCGCCCGTATGCGTTCGCATGTGGATCGTTATGTTGCGTCGCGCGAAACGCTTGCCGCACAATTTGCAGGAAAATGGCTTCTCGCCGGTATGCGTGCGAACATGTGTCGCGAGTGTTGACGAGCTTCGAAACGCTTTCGGGCAGTTCAAACACTTGAACGGTTTATCGCCCGAATGCACCCGAAGGTGAAGCATTAGATTGGACGATTGTATAAAGGATTTACCACAGATAGTGCAGGCAAACGGTTTTTCGCCGGTATGCGTCCTCGTGTGACTGATCAGCGTGCTTCGATGCGTGAAGCTTTTTTCGCAAACGGAACATGTAAATTTTCGGTCATTTGAATGTGTTCGCATGTGCGAAATCAGCAGTCGTGAATCCTTGAAACGTTTGTCGCATTTGGTGCACGCCAAAGGTCGCTCCCCTGTATGCGTGCGAACGTGGCATGAGAGCGAGTGCGAGTCGTAGTAAGCTTTCCCGCATTCCTTGCACGCGTACTTGCGATCACGAGGCTCTTTCGTGTGAATATGATAGTGTCGCGTCAATGATGCCGTTTCGGGGAATCCCCGACCGCATTGCTCACACTTAACCGGCTTGTCTTCGTAGTGCGTTTTCACGTGTCGTTTCAGCTTTGAAATATCTAAAAGAAAAAAACCAATTCCTCAAGGAAGGATGCTCAAACGGGAAAGGGCTAGTTAACACTTACTTGGAAAGTCCTTGCTGCATTCGCGACATCGCAACTTGTCATTGTCTGGATGAATAGAGCCATGAATGTACAAATCCCGCTCTACTGTGAACGTGGCGTTGCACTTGGCGCATTTCAAGCCATTTTGCTGAGCCTGCTCTTCAACACGATCACTCTTGTGGGAGGATTTGTGACACTCCAAGCTGGCCAAATGGGAAAACGTCTTCTTGCAAACAGGACATGCATAATTGGAATTTTTCATAGTATGACTTTTCATGTGCTTCTTCAGAAGTGATCGACCTGAAATTATATGTGAAAGCAAGTTCTTTCTTCAATCACAACTTCCATTGTATCCTACCAGAGAATGTCTTATCACACTTATCACATTGTATTTCTTTTTTCCTATTGAGCTCCACATTAGACGCTGTTTTTTCGGTATGACTTGGGCTGGCTATTTGTTCACTAGGATTTTCTGGGGAATATGCAATCGTGTCGTTCTCATCTGCAACTGATCCAGCGTCACAATCTGAATACGAAACGGACCCTTCATAGTGTTTTTCGATCAGATCGTTGATTTTTTGAACGCTATTAAACTTACAGAAGGATGGATCACCGGCACTGGAGAACGTAAAATTTTTCAAACCTTCTATAAAAAATTCGGACAAAAGTAATCTTACCACTCGTCATCGGTGGTTTCATTTGGATGTTCACCTTCCGCAAATTCCAGCTGTTGGATAAAAAGTGGATAGAGTGACTTTGGTGTGAAAAACTGTAGAATAGGATTTACCTGCTTCACGCATTGGTGGAGAGCGATATCCGCCGACGTGATTTGTTGTTTGAACGTTACACATTGTTTTAGTAGATCGAGGCAGTTTTTGCAAATTTTCTTTGGGAACATATCTTCGGCATCTATCTGTGTGGAGTCAACCAATAATAAATGAAAAAATAGATTATTTATTTCCTCGAAAACTAGTTTTAATTCTTATTCAGTCAATAAAGTCCTTTAGGTTCGGTAATAATAAATGCTGTTCATTTTTTTGGGCAAAGATAGATCAATAGTCATGAATGCGGAGCTGATGCATTAGTCCAAAAAGTAAAACCCACTACACATTGAGAGTCTCAGCAATTGGTATCGTCGCTTATGGCTTCATGCCTCGATACCAATTGCTGAGACATATCTCACAAGGTGTAGCTTGTTTATAGAATAGAAAAACACTTAATTATTTATTTTTAACAATAACAAGCCGCGAGGTACGACCCTTGAGGTCCACACGGTTAACTTCTCAGTAATGTCTACATAAATATTAAAAATATTAAACACAAAAATAATAATAACAATGATACTACTTTAAATAATAATAATGAGAGGTACTCATAACAGTAATTGAAATGACTCAATACAAATCGTATCATCTACGGGAGCGTCCATTGATTACGTAAGGATTTTGGTGGATTGATTGAATATTCACACGGATCAATCGAAGGGGGGACAGGTTACAAAGCCTTTTCTACGTTATTTGTTATTTTCATATCGATACTTGAAAGAAAAAGGGCGCTAGCAAAAATGAATGCAGTTTTTGTAATTACGCCCACTGAAGAGGTTTTGTCGCGTGGTGGCCATTTTGAATTTGTGGTCAAAATTGCCATCACTTCGGCATAATCACTGAATTTGTATTTTTTCACGATTTTACATCAATGAGACTAATAATAATTTCTTATTTTCAGTTGATCTTTAAAAACATTGAATATGCAGTCAATGATCGGTTTAATTCAATGTAAAAAAAATGTATTACAAACGATGAGGGAGGAAGTAGTTGAAATTTTACGAACACTAAAGGACGAAACTACTAAAAACTACATTTTTTATATGATGAAACGTTTTAAAGTATATGATCTTGCAAAGTATTGACTACAAAACATTTTACCATTCGAAACATTGATTATCACAAATCCAAATTTCATTCATTAAAGTTAAAACACGATGCTGTGAAAACTATTCAAAATCTGCTCAAATTATGCAAATATTAATAAACTTTGATTGACTTTACAACAACGTCTTTAAAATAAAAGATATAAGAAAATATCATTCGTATGAACTTTTTTTACATGGTGATTGAATGATTATTAATAATTGATTACTGTGTTTCGCAAATCAGATTAAAAATTTATTGTTTATGAAAAAAGCCCTATTTTTGCACTTTTTTATTACACTAAAAAAAGGCGACGAGTTTTTTTTGTCAAATTTAACAGAATCACACAAATTTTATTACGCGTCGATGGACGCCTTAACAATGCAAATCCTTTGTTTGGTTCACGAGATATAGCGCATGACAGAAATGATCTTCATAGAGTCAATACACCCCCCCTCGACCGAAATGCCCTAAACACTTATCAGTTCTTAAGATTGCAAAGACGCTTCGATTGACACCTCAAAGAAGTCGGTACGACTTCGTCCACGTGAGTTATGCTCGTAGAAAAAACTGTCCACGAACGTACGTACGCACGTACACACACATACATTTTTTTTCTAAAAAAAACTATTTAAATATACTCTAAACACCTCAAAACGCAAAGAAATGTTGAAAATTTCAATTCCGATTTTCGAGGCGATTGCAAGAACTTCTCATATACAGTAAAACCTGTCAATAACGGAACCTGTTAATAGTGGAATTCGTGTCAATAGTGGAAAAAAAATTTGGCCGTTGAGCTCTTCCATACAAATTGACCTGTCAATAACGGAAAATCGAAACTCCGAATAGTGGAAAAAAATTCTTGGAAACAAAAAAAATTTCGCCTATTTTTCGTCTTTTTTCCATTTGAAACTATATTTTTTTCAATTTCACAACCAATGATTATAAAAATCGTTTTGAAATCACTGTTTCATTTCGTAAAATGAAAAATTTATCGCTTCTGTTGCGGCAATTTGGCATCGCAAAAAAAATGTATCGTTTACTTTCTCACTTCAAGTCATTGTTTAGACTTCTTTATTGTTCGGACAGCATCGTGTAATCAAAACTTCTAACAAATCGAAATTCAGTTTTTTGCTGATTCAATAGCTATGAATTATGGTGTGTGCGACCATAGATTGTTCAGTTCATCAATTGCACTTGAGCGAAAAACACTTTGACCACACAATTAGAACTTCATTACTCTCACATTTCGCCGTCGCTATTGAAAATGAATCGTAAAAAAAGGAGATAATAAACCAATCTAACGTTCACGTCTCACGTTAAAACAAAAGTACAATTTGATAAAAGATTATGAAGCCAAAATTTGGAATCGAAATTTTAAAAGAAAAATACAAATGTGGCAAGTCTGCTGTGTACATGGCAAAAATGAAATTATCGACGAATATCTTTCATCGCAAAATGTTGAAAATACATTTTGACTCGATAAAATAGTAGAATCCATCAATTTAGTACAGGATGATTTGATTGCAAGCAAAACAAAACAATCTTCGATTACCGATTACTTTAAATAATAATGTTTGTCATACGCTGCTTTGTACATTTTCAGTTTTTCCTTCATTCATTTATCAAAAAATAGTTTTATTTCAGTACATATTTCCTTTTTACGTTCATTATATCACTTGATTTGATCATTAAATGGCCATGAAAATATATGCATTGGTTTTTGATTCAATATTACTCTCAATAATGGAGAATCATTTTGGTTCGACTCAAATACCTGTCAATAATGGAACCTGTTAATAGTGGAATTCATGTCAATAGTGGAAAAAATAAATTCCCCACGGGATTCCGTTATTGACAGGTTTTACTGTACTGGGAAGTTAATAAATACAAATAAACATCGAAACGTGAGTTCGTTTAAATTGTGACCGCATCAATGAATTCAACACAAACCTGCACTTCAGCAATGGATTCAATCATGGCAAGAATGCATTCATTCGAACCGAATATATCCATCATAGACCCACTTTCATCCAAACAAAATCGGCAAATAACGTCGAAACGATTATTTAAACTCGCGCCAATCACGATTTCATTGTCATGGTCGGAGCCGCTGTCAACAAACATCTCTGGCAGAACTTGGTCACGAACTGTCGGAAACTCAATTCCACTGGGAGAATCGTCGATCAGGGTGACATTGTGTTCACCACTTGCCGTAGTTTTGCAAAGATGAAAATCATGCTTCATTGAAGCCATTTTTTAATTAATTCACGACGAAAATCCCCAACAAGATCTTGTTTACGATACGCACGACAAAAGTCACTGCAGTGTAAATGACACTGTCGTCCACATGACAGCTGACAGTTCCGCTCAAAGAAACGAGTTTCGAGACTCGAATTCAGTTGAACCATATCAAACGTATCTCTAGCTAGTTTCGTTCATTCTCGAAATGTCCGCGAGAAAAGTCATTGTGTATTTGACAATGCACAATCAGAAAAATGCGTGTAATCAAATGTTAGATTTCTTGAGTGAAAAAAACGAATGAATAGTAGTAAAATGTGCAGAAGAAAACCGTGATCATCGGCAGTCCGCTAAGACACGCGTAGTGATCGGAAAACTGTTTATGTACATATATAACCTGCGAACGTGTGAAATACCGTCTGATACTTTACGAAATGGAAACAAAGTTCCTTCTTCAGAGTTCGTCTTAAGTAAGAATGCCGGACAACAACGAAGGCAGTACATATCCTGCAAAAATTATAATTTGCTCCCATCAGACATATTCGTAACTCGTTTCGGGCACAGTCCACCCAGAAGAAACAGCCAAAAACAATTTTGCCAGACGCCGCTCACAGTGAGTTTTAAATTAACATTGTAAGCGTTCATTGGATGCACTACATGAATCGCAAAAAATACTCAACTACTTACAAGCAATATTTGTAGGTACACATATTATCGATTGCCGTTAGCAGTTTTCAACTATTGTCCTAGGAGTTTCTCATATAATAACAGCTTTGCAGCAATCTGCCGACTAAGAAGGCGATAATCTTTGGGGTATAGAAAGAAACCTAAGTGAAAAGACGATTTATTTCGGTTGGACGCAAAGAAATATTCAACAATGGCTTGGTAGTAACCAGTTCAACGGTCAACATTCGATACAGCTGAAACACGTCCTATTTCGTCCACAACAAACCCATCGTGGCATTTTCCCGAAATTAATGCTTGGTTACGATTTATAAACATCACAAACGTTATGTTATCACTAATAATAACTATTCTGAGTAAAATTTCATGCAACCAACATATTTACAGTTATGTTAACGAGTGACTTTCATGACAGTTTGCATTTATTTCTTGCATCGTCAAAGCACATACAATCCTTTTATGTACATTTACTGCCATTCATTCTATTCATAAGATAATACGATTAATATTAACTCATTCCAATGACTGTTAAGAGAACATCTCATTATTATTTAATAAAGAAGCATTATTTGAATTATTATTTTTGTGTTTAATATTTTTAATATTTACGTAGATATTACTGGGTAGATGATTGTGTAAAGCTCAAAGGTGGCACCTCGCGGCTTGTTAAATATTAATATTACCCTGTACTGTACATTCTCTGGAAATTGTTTTTTCTTATGGACGTGTTTAAAAATTATTATTAATTTGATGGCGATGAAGAAAATTCCATCAGGTCCTGGTACTGTGTGGTTTTTTAAAGTCTCCATCTATTGTGTAAGTTACTTCTTTCCTGTTACTTGAGACTTTTGGTCTTGAAGCCTCCATGTTAGGCAATTTTGATATGAAATTGTTATTCAATACCAAGATGCCACAGGAAGTTTTGGAAAAAAGATGTGTGTACATCATTTGGATTTTTTCTCGTTGGGAAGAAGAAAGAATGAATTGTTGTTTTATTTATACGCACAAAGTAACAAGTTTTGCGATCTAGGTAAAAGAAGACAGATTTATTATCTCTGTGATCGGAAAAAATACTTAGTTCACATTATAACTGACAGATTTATGGACATAACGAAACAACTAATAGCAAAGAAAAAACATCAAGTTTTTGAGAACTGGCCGAGAGTAAAAGTCGCATTTACAGAACCAAAAATTGCTAATAATAATCCCACGAATATATTGAAACAACAGAACTTCCAACTCATCAAAAAACATTGCAACAAAATAAATAATTCAGAGAATACTGCCCCGGGTATCTTCAAACAAACAAAAAACAACACTAAAATACAATCAACATGTAAAAATCAGTGACACAACCCTTCAGAGAGTTAAACAAATGAAGCATAAAGGACTCATAATAGACGAGAAACTTATATGGACACCACAGATAAATGATCTACGTCGCTTCAACTTCTCTCCAACGAGAAATAAAATCCAAATTTTGCACGTGCACCTTGTTTCCAAAATTGCCTATGGCATCTTGAATTGGAGTCAAACTTCTAGAGGTAACCTCAAGATTATCTCCAGACTTGTTACCAAGAGTTATAAAACCATTCACAATCTCCCTATAGTAAGTCCAACGGCCGAATTTTATAAAATAGCCTAAGAACTAAATTTGTAAGGCATGATTTCCAAGGAGAGAGCAAAATCCATACATAAGAACTTACAACGTCATCAATACATATTCGTAGCTTAAGATCTAAGCTGGCTGACTTCAAAATTTCAACTTTTCTTTCTTCTTATGATCTTATTTGCCTATCAGAAACGTGGCTGAATGATTCTATTTCTGACACCGAACTTTCTAGTGATCATATTTTTTATCGCTGTGATCGTGATTTCTCTTTATCAGAGAAAGCTGATGGAGGGGGGTGTCCTTGTTGCGGTCAAAAAGTCCATTCCAGCCTCATCTTATTATCAGTTTCGACCATCTCATCCTGTCGAATGTATCCTAGTGAGAGTAACAACATCTCCTAGCTCTTCCATACTTATTTGCTCAGTATATATGCCTTGTAACTCTCCTCTGTCTGTCTTTGAAGCCTTCTTTGATGAATTCTCAATGTTTTGCAATTCTCTTAAAAAAAATTTCCTATGTATTAATTTGTGGTGATTTCAACTGTCCCTCAGTTGAGTGGCTTCCTTATCCATCTACTATTACCAAAACTTCCAACGGTCTCTCGAATTTACTTTCCTCTTTTCTTTCACATTTTTCTCTTTCTCAGTTTAATTCTTTTCCTAATGTTAATGGTCGTTTACTTGATTTGGTAATGACTAACATTCCCTCGTCTTTTGTTTCTGTTTCTTTGGCTGTTGTTCCATTTGTTCCTATTGATCCACATCATCCTCCTCTTGACATCCTGATTACTATTCCTATTATCAGACAACGTGTCTGTCTCTTCCCGCCATCTTTCAATTTTTTTAAGGCTGACTACTCCTCTATTTCTCGTGAGTTATCCTCTGTCGATTGGTCTTTATTCTTTTCGAATCTGAACTGTGAAGATTCAGTAAGCAAGTTTTATCTACCACTCTCTGATCTTACCTCTCGCTACACTCCTCTTCGTCATCGCTCAAAGAAATCTGAACCTCCATGGCTCACTAAAGCTGTTATTCAAGCCATTAAACTTAAAGATAGGGCTCGTCAAAAAATGAAGCTGTCTAACTCCCCTGAAGCGCTTCGAAATTATCGAAGGTTGCGATCATTTGCGAAAATAGAAATTTAACGTGCGATTAGTTCTTACCACTCTTCCATTGAAGGCTTATTCATTTCTAATCAGCCCAAACCTTTCTGGTCCCACATTAGATCGTTGAAGTCTTCTTCCTCCTTACCTTCTACGGTCCACTGGAATAATAATTATGCCTCCTCTCCTGTAAAAATAAATGATTTGTTTGCTTCTTACTTCTCCTCCACATTTTCCTCCCTCACCTCTAACTCGTTCATTCCTGATAATAGTTTAACTAATAAAGTGATTTCGTCAATCACTGTTGATCATCTATAAGTTGAGTCTGTTATAACCTCCTTAGACTCAAATGTCAGGGCTGGTCCCGATGGCATTCCCAATTTCTTTATTCAATCTCTAGTCTCTTCGATGATGCCTTTATATTCAATTTAAGTCTTTCCTCGTTCTGGTGTTCCTCAAGGATCCATTCTTGGTCCTCTCCTATTCATTCTCTTCATTAACGACCTTCCCTCTATAGTTGATTCATCTTGCCTTCTCTATGCTGATGACCTTAAGCTTTTTAGAGTGATTCGATCCCTTGATGACTGCGAAACTCTCCAGAATGATTTGCACTCGCTAAGTTCTTGGTGTCAACTTAACTCCCTTTCCCTGAATATTCCTAAATGTCATTCAATGACTTTCTCTCTTAAATCTTCTCCCTTACAGTTTGTATACCTTATTGATTCTGTTTCCTTAATTACTGTCGACAAAGTGAAAGACCTTGGTGTTATTTTTGATGCCAAACTAAAATTTGATGCTCATGTCCTCAACATAGTATCCAGAGCTTCTAAGCTTTCAGGGTTTGTACTGAAACATTGCCGTATTTTCTCCAACCCTGCTTCGGCTGTTCAATTGTTTGTCTGTGTTGTTCGTTCAATCCTTGAATATGCATCCCAAATTTGGTCACCTTATCTTGAGTATTTAATAAATCTGCTAGAATTATTAATCGAACAAAAAGGATAGTAAGCTCCACAAATTGGGTACTATTCCTTATACCGATTCTTATCGTCTGCGAAGTACTATGTACTGAAATATAAATACGGATAACTAATGAAAATTGATAGAGAGAGAGAGTGATTTAAAGAGGTGGAGGTGGTTTTAATCGGTAGAAATTCAGCATGCCGAGAGGCCGAAGCTGATCGGTTTCCTTTTGAAGATATCAACCTTTGAACGTTGAAAAAAATATAATTAAATTTATATTATGCTGTCAATACCGTCAACGTCAGGCTAGACAATAATTTATTTAGTGCAACGTACAATATCTTTATTTTTGAATTATTCTGGACCATACCCTTCATAAACTGAAGATGTGGAACGCGATGGCTCGACAAAAGAACTCTTACCTTCATTCGATCCTGAAAACAAAACACATCGGTGCAAATTCCATTAATTATTGTGTCGATTGCGGTAAGTGTGGAATGCGCCCGAAAAATCACCATTCCGTCACCAGCTCATTTTCATTCCAGCTTTGACAAAGAACATTTCCATGCAAAACGACACCATTCCTAATTTTTGCAATCCGTCCCTGGTGGAGCCAAAATCCTTTGGAGTTAAGATTTTCAAAAATAAAGCACGCATTGCGTATGGATTGGCTGGCGTCCCGAAGCTTATTAAGGAAATATCCTCACCAGATGGGACAATACAATCGCAGGCTCTACACTCGCTATCTGAGGAGCTGCAGGATCCTTATAAATATTCTCGAGCCTTAAAAGATTTTCATATAGTGAAGAAGTTAGTGACCGTGATTTCATACCCTATAAAATTATTTGAGAGTTTTAATGAATGTTTCAATGTAGGCTAGGTATCACAATGGGTAGCTGGTATCCGAATGTTCGCAATGATTCAAACGTTTTGGAGCATCTTGTGACATTGATTGGTGAGTTCTTGGAATAAAAAGAGAATTCCGTTAAACCGCTGTATCTGTTGAATTTAAAATAATATATATGTACTGGGCATTTGATGGATAATCGAACCATTTTGACTGTCCAGTAGCAGCCATTTAGAAAATTAGGGACCCTTAAACATACCAAAAATAGTAAAAAGCGTGTGAGGTATCTTTATTCATTGTTGAAATAACTTCTCCCAATGTCTGGTCCAGTACATTTGAACAATGACATTTATGGTCCCATATTTTCAAGGAACATCCTGTGTCCTGTTATTGAAACTGTGAATAAATAATAAAACGTTGACAAAGCAATGAATCTTAGTCCAAATCAAAACATCAAAGAGAAATTCAACAAAAACTGAGAGTTAAACTACGTTGAAATAAAGCTTCAAGTTTCCTGATACGATAGAGTACAAAAAATGAACCTCACTCAGCTTTGAGTCCTAAAATTGTTTTAATTTTATCTCGAATTTGTTCGACGATTTTTCGGGCTTACTGAAAATTCAAATAATTTTTTTAAAAAAGAAATCGTGAACCAAAAAAAAATGTATGAAATTGTTTCATTCTTAACTGATTCCAAGACCATCGAACATTTTCATTAACAACCTCCAACGTAACATTTCATTATTACAACAAAACTTTGTCCAAGATTTTTTTTCATTACAAAAATATTGGTTGAGGGAATTAATTCTTTATTATGATGAAGATTTGAACTACCGGTGCGAGGCTAGAAGTCTACTACTATACGCCCTCATGCATAGTACCAGTCACGATGTTTAGACTAGGCAAGCATTAACAGCTAGGAAAAAATATCTTAAACTCACGAATAAATACTTTGACTAACGAACGATTTCCTTGAAAATAGTTTGAGCAGAAGCTTTAAGCTTTGACGTGGATGGACGTTAACAGAGGCTAGTGAAAGAAAATTTAAATTTATTTCGAATATATTGAAAAGATTAACAGTGAAAGTGTTTTGAGCTGAGTCTTTTATTGCCTGGAGATCGGACGTGGAGACAACGCCAAGGACAAGATAAGTTTCTCCTCATAAAAGGAAGATTTTGTCTGGTCATACCCATTGTCTTTGTGTTTTGGTTAAATACTAAGTAACGGCTACAGCGAAAACGAAGAGAGAAAGTGTTAATATTATTAATACCTTAAGAGAAGTTTTGTTTTTATCTCTCTTTTTTTTTTGCGAAGCTTTCGAGTCGACTGAGCTTTGAAATATATATACTCTCTTTTTTGGACACTTTGAGTGACCGAGTAGCTTTCTAATTAGTATACAGTGTAGGCCAAAAAATTTATATATATGTAACATGGGTGGGAAAAAAGAAAAATGTGGCCATTGTAAGAAAGACGTAGGGAAGGAAGACCATGCTCTGCAATGCGAGTGGCATTGCAGTAAATGGTTCCATATAAAGTGCATGGGATATACAGAAAATGACTATAATATGTTCCAGAAGCTAGGAGAAAAATGTAAATGGTTTTGTGCAACTTGTGACAAGACATTTAGAAAAGAAAATGAAATCTTGACCGAGCTGAAAACACAAAGCGAAACGCTAAAGGAATTATATGGAAAAATTGAAAAAATGGATGAAAAAAGCATAACACACAATAATCAGCAACACTCATACGCAGCGGTACTAAAATCAAAAAAGGAAGAAGTGACTAAACAACAACAAGGGCAGAAAGGAATAATCTTGCGTCCGAAAAAGGAGCAAACGACGGAACAAACAATGGAAGATTTAAGGACCCACATAAAACCATCCAGAATAAAAATACCAATTAACTTGGCAAAGCCATTAAAAAATGGAGGAATCCTAATTAAAACCGACTCTACAAAAAATACGGAAACTTTGATCCAAGAGATCAAAACTAATATGGAAAAAACATACCAAATTGGAACTACAACTGAATTATCCCCAAGGATGGTTATTAAAGGATTGCATCGGAAATATACTTCAGAAGAACTAATTGAAGAGATAAGAAACTTAAACCACTCTGTACAGAAAGAGTCAAAGTTGGATATCGTGCACACACGGCAAATTAAAAGTGGGAAATGGATAGCAATCCTAGAGGTTAATGGCCCAATGTTCCAGAGATTAATAAATCAATATATTAACATCGACTTTGGCACTTGCTTTGTGACAGAGGATCGCAATGTCACAAGATGCTTCAAGTGTCAAAAGTTCAATCATAAAACTCACAAATGTGAGGGAAAAACAACCTGCGCGAAATGCGCAGGTGAACACAAAACAGAGGACTGTAATTCCAACACTCAAAAATGTGCAAACTGCTTAAAAACCGGCAAGGTAATAAACGTATGTCATAGAGCCGATTCTACTGAATGCCCAGAGTACATAAACCGACTTACGTTATCAAGAAGAAATATAAATTACAACAAGATCTAAAATGAATAGTACTCTGAATATATTATACGCAAATCTTCGAAGCTTACGCCAGAAGATAGAAGACATTGAAATTTACCTGAAGGATCACAAGGAAGTTGATGTCATGCTATTCTGCGAGACATGGATATACGATTCGGAGATTGATTATTACCAAATAAGTGGATACAAAGCTGTTTTCTGTTGCAGAAATGAAAACAGAGGCGGTGGAACCGCAATTTACATAAAAAACGGTCTGCAATATAAAGTAAAATATAAGAATATAAATTTCTCCACAATAATAATTGAAATACAAACAGATAAACAAACTCTAAATATAGGAACCTTTTACAAATCTTCGGAGACTTTTTCTACATTCATTGAACATATAGATGACCTATACTCTACGCACAAATCACTTATAACAGTAGCAGACACCAACATTAACCTACTAGACGAAGATACACACTACCGAACATACATGGATACTCTTATAGCCAATAACTCTGAAGTATTAAACGAAAAAACACCGACAAGGTTAATCTCAGGTACAATCATAGACCATATAACTACAAACAGCCAGACGATTAAACACAACACTAACTACACTTTCGAAGACTGGCCACGACTAGACCATAGACTAATACGTTTATCAATTAAAGGACATACAATGACGAAAGTAAAACCAAGTGTAAAATGTATAACTTACCTCAGAAAAAATACATTTATTGAGACAACTAAACATCTAATTAAAAAGAAAACCCCAGAAAGCTTCCAGGAATTGGCCAGGATAATACAGGAAGCTAAAGTCTCTGCCACATTTACTAAAGCCATCAGGACAAGGAATGTAACATGGATTACTGAAAAAGTTATTACTGCCTCAAAGAAAAAACATAAAGCATATAAACTGCTAATTAAGGATCCTCTCAGTCCTACAAAACAAAAACAATACAAAATAATAAAAAACGAATGTAACAAAATTATCAAAGAGGCTAAGCAACGTTATTATACCATAAAGCTTGAGCAAAGCTCAAAAAACAATAGCAAGTTTTGGAATCTAGTTGACGATGTTCTAAGGAAAGGTAAAAAAAGCAAGACGCAAAATATCGACAAACTATCTTACTCGAACAAGATCATCAGTGAATCGGAGGAAATCGCCAACTGCCTTAATCGTCATTTCTCAGAAATAGGTCATGAAATAGTAACGAAATTACCGCTGATACGAACACCATCGTCCCGAAACACATCCCCAACCTCTTCTTTACATTTAAGAAAAGCCAATAAAAAAGAAATAATCGAAATCATTGATTCTCTAAGAAACCATACTGCACCAGGTCCTGATGGTATTTCCGTTGATGACCTCAAATTAGTTAAGGAAGATATTCCTGATACTCTCGTGAAATTAATAAATAAATGCATTAAGCAGGGAAGATTCCCGGGATACTTAAAAATCTCTTCTGTTATACCGATTTTTAAAGGAGGTGACGAAACTGATCCAAACAATTATAGACCAATCTCACTCTTGAATTCCTTAAGTAAAATCCTTGAAAAAATTATAGATTCCAGAATCAAAGAATTCTTGTTGCAAAACAAAATCTTGGATAGAAACCAGTACGGATTCCAGGCGGGCAAAGGCACAATAGATGCCATTACTGATGTGATTAGATTTGTGAATGAGTATTTGGATAAGGGCCACTACGTTGCAGCAGTTTTCGTGGATCTAAGGAAAGCCTTCGACACAGTGACACATGAAACATTAATGACCAGGCTCGGTGAATATGGAATTGTTGGAAAAACAAATGAATTAATACGCAGTTACTTGACGGATAGATCTCAAAACACACTAATAGGTGGTGTCAAAAGCAAAACTGCTGAAATTAGCATAGGTGTTCCGCAGGGCTCGATCCTAGGACCAACGTTATTTCTACTTTATATCAATTCCATAAAAAAAGCAGACCTTGCTGCGAAAGTCGTTATGTACGCAGATGACACTGTGCTCGTCTACTCAGGTAAAACTAATTTCGAAATTGAGCAAAAAGTAAATACCGACCTGGACAAGTATTGGCATTGGCTTCTACAAAATAGATTGGCATTAAACGCGGGGAAAACAAAATATATGATCTTCAAACAGAAGAACAAAACTGACATACAACCACACGTAAAAATCAACGACACGACCCTCCAGAGAGTGGAACAAATGAAATATTTAGGACTTCTAACAGACGAGAAACTAACATGGACTCCACACATAAATGAGCTAAGGAAAAGACTGGCAGTCTTCATTGGACTTCTACGTCGCTTCTACTTCTTTCCAAAGAAAAATCAAGTCCAAATTGTATATGCGCATCTCCTTTCCAAAATTTCTTACGGCATCTTAAATTGGAGTCAAACTTCTAAAGGTAACCTCATGATTATCTCCAGACTAGTAACGAAGGCGTATAAAACCATTTACAATCTCCCTATGCAAACTCCAACGAGCGAAGTCTTCAAAATAGCCCAAGAATTGAATTTGCAAGGCATGATCTTCATGGAAAGAGCTAAATTCATACATAAGAATTTACACCGTAATGAATACACCACCGTGAAATTAGGTAAAATTGAGGCAAAAAACACTTACAGAATGAGGAACATGAATAATATAGCTATCGCATTTGCCAGAACTGATCGGCTAAAAGAAGATCCCTTGAACAAGGCAGCTAATTTCTACAATACACTACCGGACAAAATTAAAAACATAGCGAACCCAACTTCATTTAAAACGACACTAAAAAAATACCTCCTTCAGGAACAACATACGAAGTAAATTACAAATACAATCAGCTCCACTAAAGTCAAAGACAAACATGTAGTGAACATGAAATAATTAATGAACATATAGTCTGAACGATTAATTTAACTAAAAGGATACAATTTTGGTACTATCCCTTATACCGATTTTTTATCGTCTGGGAAGTACTATGTACTGAAAATTAAATACGAAAAATTACTAAAAATTGGTGGAGAGAGTGATTGAGATAGACGGAGGTGGTTTTAGTCGGTAGAAATCCGGCATGCCGAGAGGCAGGAGCTGATCGGTATCTTTGGAAGATTTCCACCTCCCAACGTTGAAAAAAAAAAAAGTTCCAAGAGTTTAATTTAATCAAAAAATAACCTTTAAAACTAGAAAAACAACACATAAATTTTTCATTGAATTTACTGAATTTTCTATGAATTTTAATTTTTGATCTCCTCAAAACCGTCTTCATATCCTGGAATTTATACACGAAATATGATTGGTTGGTTTGAACCATTAAAGAGACAGTGACCAGTGACATGGATAACGTTCGATCATTGCCTCCCACCGGGAAATGTACACGATCGCTACCAGCCAGTATCTGATAGCGGTACATGTTAACACGCAACATACGGTCATCAACGAGCAACAAGAAAGAAAATATGAGAAATTTTATTTGAGCACTAAATGGAGATGTGTATCATGATCACCGTAGTTGGAAGCATTAGAGACTTTCTTTTTATATTAGTTTGTTCACGTGATTTCACCTTGTTTCCATGTTATTTGGAATCACGATGACTAATTAATGAAAAAAACGTAAGAAGTAACGGAGAGGATGTAGCCTTAATTGTGATATTTTTGTATTCGGATTTATAGGTAAATTCCAGTAACTCATTTCTGATTTAAATTCAGGTAGACTAGTAAAAACGAACTGAAACTGACCGTCAAGCCGAGTTAGTATGCTAGCAATCACCAACCCTCTCGTCTTCCAGAGTTAGAATGAACTTATTTCCACGACACTTAACGTTGCTTATCTTGTTGCTGAATTAAATGTCCAGAAGACATTTGAAACCTAACTTCACTTTACACAATTTGTACTCCATTCTATGTACATTCGCATCATTTGTGGTCACCATTGCGTGGGTTTGGTTGCTATATTTGCATAGGATGGATGTTTGGAAAATCAGTGATGTTGACCTTTCTTAAAGATACAAAAAATGGGAGAAATGTTCTTGAGTCGGTGAAAATTTCTTTCTGAGTGTAGTCATGAAAAGACTTTGTCCTGGTCTTGGTCTTGCAGGCGAAGACTTGGGCTTAGTGTCGTTCTCGCAAGTCTTGCTACCGCATGTATGCTCTTGGGTTTTCTACAAAACTAAAACTGTAAGATTTATGCTTCTAATTACCTTGTGGTCTCTTCTTCCAGCACGTTTGGTCAGTTACTGATTGAATCATCCATTTTAGCTATGTTGCTAGTGTTTTTCTGCAGTTTGTAGTGAACAGGAATTACCAATATTTAACAGCACTGTACATTACTCGTTACTGATTTTTCATTTAAATTGTGAGAGAATTTGCATCGTATTATCCGCCAGCAAGATAGATCCTTAGGTCCAATGCAGACATGTGACGTGAAGTGATAGCTACGATTCATTCCTCGTAGTGGTCGTTGCGTCCACGTGCGACCGAAAACGATGCAAGTGCAGATTAGAGTGCGGATCGAGTGAGGTGGGCTTTAGTGTCTTTGAACCACGATGTTTTAAATTGAACTTGAACAAAACCACTATTTTTTTTCTATCAAACAAATGGAACAACTGTTAATTTTAAATGTAAATCAGTTGCTTAGTCCCACTTTAAATAAGTTTGCAAACTAATTGAGGTCATAGATCGCGTGAAAACTTGGCTAGGCGTGCCAAATTAGCTACGGAAAATATATATGGGACGAGGTATCTAACTAAAAGAGCTGCATACAGATTCAAATGCATATCGGATAAACAGTCTATATAGATTCCATATTGTGTTGTTTAATATAAGGATATTATGTTTTCTTTTTGTTTGCTCGTTTTATCCAGTTTTTTGTCGCATGCAGTTAAGTAATCATACGTATATCCCTGATTTTCAGGCATAATTGCATCGCATCACGAGGGCGCAAAACAGCTTATTGAAGAACATCAGATAATAAGTTGTTTGTATGACATGATAGTCGACGATGAATGCATAAGCAAGTTGGCGGCAAAGGCTCTAATGAGGATGAGCTCACAACCAGAAGGTATCCTAACTATCCTTTGCCTAATTTCTATATAAAAATTATTGTTGGATGGGATCTAGTATACAAATATTGTGAATTATGCATTGACCTTAGTTTGTTTTATATTCACTTGCAACATGAAACATTCACGACTAACAAGGAAAAAGCACGGCATCGTCTTCTCAGATTTGCATGAAATTTAGCACATAAGTAGAAGATGCCAAGGATATTCGACCCTTAAAACATTAGACCGCAACACTCCCCCGCCTGAATAGAGAAAAATGGCTTTAAAGTTTTCAGAGACGCTTACCTAGAGGCAAGGGTGGTATTATGGGCACCCATTTCATTTTTTTACTATAAAAAGTTAAATAACTCTTCAATAATTCTAAAAGTTTACAGAAAACATACCCTGGCATGTGGCCAATATATAATGTTAATATCAACAACCTAGGTCTACTAATTAACCTGCTAAAAAATGTTTTTACTACTATATACCTTTTGAGAAAACTTCCAGTTGTGCTGGTAATATGGGCATCATGATAAAAACAAAAATTAATAAAATTTCATAGTATAAAAAAAGTTTTTTTTGGTAGAAAGAGATATGATATGATAAATTACATATATTTATTTTTATAATAAGAGTGAAATTAATGTTAACCAAATGAAAACTGACAATATACTTCAGGTTTGAAAATGAAATATATTCGACGCATTAAGTATAGTCGGACTGACTGTTTATTAAACCCATTAGCTCTAGAAAACGAAGTTGCCGTTGGTTTAAGGATGGATAGAATGTCTTTATGGCGGTTCATGCAGTGGTCAAAGCACGCACGTCCTGCAAGTCCATCATCACTGAATGGATGTTTTACTCCATTTTTATCGCACAATTGAAAAGCAAGTCGCCGAATATCTTGCCTAGTTAGTCCGTAGAACTTGGTTCCCATGATTAGCAAGTATTCCACGAGTTCTTTCTTCAACTCTACTGGAATAATTGGCTTCCTCCCTAATTTAGCCACGGCTGCCTCCTCAGGAGGTAAGCAACTAGAGGATAACCGTTGGAGGGTTGTTCTAGGGACCGAAAAGATTTTAGCAGCACGCTTAGCCCCCATTACATGTTCCCTTACAGCTTTTATAGCTTGTTCCATGTCGCTGTTGTTCCACGAATGCTTTTAGCAGTTTTTCTGGATAGATTTAGTTGTTTTTGTGGCATCTGTAAAAAACATAAAAATTACAAGGGTTGTAATATGGGTACCTTAAAAAGGGGGCCCATAATACCAGCACAAAGAACGCCCAAATTACCACCCTACCCATATTGTACAATAAGCGGCTACCGACTGGCAAATTTCACTGCAAATAGTTTACAGATTACGTCGATTTAATCCTAATAACGTGCACAACAAAACTGTATGACTAGAATCATGCATTAATATCCTCCAATGGTTGTAAAATTAGGATAAATACGTACATTTCAAAGTTTTTGTTCCGGCATTGAAATAAAACTATAACAACTCACTAACTGCAACTGACGTCGACACCTGCGCTCCCACACGCCTTTCTATGAACTACTTCTTAAAACTCAGGCCATTTCCACTAGAATGCGTGTGCGTATTTTTGAAATATTAAGAGTGCCCATATTACCCTCAGGTGCCCATAATACCACCTTTGCCTCTATTAGTAAGTTTGTGCATTGCTGATTTACCTTAAACTAATTACATCTACAATTTTCAAAAAAAAAACAATACCGACCGGTAATCGAACCCACGACGTCACGAGCTGGTCGCGCTGGTTTCAACACTACACCGCTTCTTTCGGATGTAAAAACTTACTAATACATAACCATCACTGAAAAATTTAAAGGTTTTTTTCTCAAATTATATTTTAAGGATCGAATATCCTTGACGTCTTCTTATGTGCCAAATTTCATCCAGCTCTGAGATGACGATGCCCTGCCTTCTCCTTGTAAGACAGGCCTTTTTTCTTAGTTGCTGACCTAATGGCATCAAGAGACCATATCCAGCGTGTACTTCGTGTTCTGCATAAAGTCGAAATCATAACAGAAGTCTACGAGGAGTTGGCGAACTTAATAGAGAGGTCTCCTGCAAAAGCCATCGATGAAGGCTGTTTTAGATATCTCTGCCCGAGAATTAAGTGCCGAGACGAGTTTCAGCCGTACATTGTGAAATGTTTTGCATTTTTGCTGAACAACAATAAGGCTCAAGAAAGTTGTGATCTTGCAGATGTTCCATTAATTTTGTATGAGCTGCTTTCGGACGATTCCACACCTTTGATGACGCGCGAATACCTTTCTTTGGCAATCATGAGTGTGTTGTATAGTACACGGGCAATGTGGAGGTGCCAGGAGTTTTGGGATCTTCCGTTACTATTAATCAAGAATGCTCACAACAAGGAGAGTGCTCAGATGCAGCTGTGGAGTTTGCAGGTGAATTTCGATTGTTTCAAGGAAATTATAAGTATTTTCACATGTACTGAACAGCTCAATTAACTTTTCAAACAATTAATACACCATTATTTTGTTAAACTTAAAATATCATAATAGGTCCTAAAAGTCCCTTTAATAGAATTTAATCAACTTTGGACAGTTTTTTTGGATTCTTTGCATAGCACAATGTCTTTTGTATCTATAAAATTTCCGTTTATTAAAGTAAAAGTAGCCAATGACGAGTTAGCTCATTCATATTTCTAATGAGCATTCCATCAAGAAGATCCTTCTTTACCTTTGAGATTTGAGGTAGATCAGAACACGAAAACGGATTGCGGGCTCATGCTGATCGTTATGGTTTATTAAAAAAGCTCATTGATATCCGACCGAACAGCATACTACCTTGAAGTGATTTGCTTCGATGGTATCGCGTAAATGTTTTTAGAACTTCATAGCCAGCATCACTCTCAAAATACTACTATAGATTACATCCAAGTTACCCAGATATTTAGGATAACCAGTCGTTACTATAAACTAACCAATACTGTTCATACAATGCACCCGAAAGAGCGTTCTACTATGCAAGGATAATGTTTTGTATCAAGTATACAAGGATATTGTTTTGGATGCTTTTTCACATTTTTCACGATCATATCTAAACACTTGGATTTATGAATTTTGTATAGACAAATCCTGACGTATTCTACACATTCTGATTTCTGATTTTAAAACAAAATACCTTAGTTCTGTTTTAACTGATTCCATAAATATACTATCATCAACAGGCTCTACGCCAATTAACAATGATGCCGTCGATAAAAGATTTTGTTCGTAAAACTTGTAAGAAAAATATCAAAAATATTTCCTGTTTAAACGAATCAGTTGAGAAATCGAAAACCAAACTTCTAACTTGGTTGCGTACCAAAACTTATGTGATTCCGGATAGTGATACAAACGAGGATGATGATTTTGAAAATCAAAAGAGTCCAGTTGTGGATAGTAAACGTAAAGAGTGTCGATTTGTTCGGAAAACCGAGGATGAAAAGGATGGAAAAACACTTCCTTTGATTTCATATCGACTCGATTACGCACCAGTTAAAGGTTCGGATAACAAAACTGACACGTTAAATGTTGAAGATGCATCTAGAAATGTTCCATGTCCAAACGTTTAGTTTAAATCTTTTCATAGTCAATTAGATTTATCTAGAAAGGAAATATGCAATGAACTGTTGATGTAATTATATTAATAAAATTTGGCTTATTCTTTTGTATTTTGGTCATGTCCTTATTCATGTATCAGCAAGAAAATAATCAACGAGTGACAAGAAAATAGAAAACCATCAGTTCAACCTTTCTGTTTTTGCGTAATCTGGCGAATTTTTCTGTTTTTTAATAATACAGAAACTCGAGGGATACATCTGCCAGTTAATTATAACATATAGGAGCCCACAATAAGTACTTTTTTCTACAGTACACAGTACACTACATAATTTTGCAATTTTTAAGCAATACTTAATTTTCGCAAAAGGATATTGTACTGCATTATACTAATATGAAACCTATTACACAATTGTCAAGCCAGCATTAAAATGATTCAGGATATTCAAGCAATGCACATACAAATGAAGCTAGGACTACTCACATGTCAAATATGTACTATAAATCTCCTAAATTGTTCACTTACTATTTTCACGTTATGCAGGATATGATAATTGTATCTTTGCTTTGAACGCCAGGTTACATTATGAATCGGTTACGCTGACAACTCTCGTAAAAAACCCGCCAAGGAATTCAATTTTTTAAGTGTTCTTTGATTAGACACCTGCGAGGTGATCTGCCGACGATGCCTATCTTCAGATCTCACCAATTTGAGCGCACTGAATAATAAGATGATCGAGCCGCAGATGGCTGACATAGTCACCACCACATTAAAGAAGAAGGAAACATGAATCGATTTCGGTTAAAATTTAACATTAGTCTGACCAGCTCACCGAATCATGAGTGTTGAAGAAACAAAAAAATGATTTGAATCTTTCTGGGAGTCATACACGATGTCATTCTGCTCTGAGGTCAACAAAAAATAATCCCATTTGACTAGTAGTTTTCACGTACGTATTTTAGTTTCTCTTTCAATGTGATTAATTTTGATAGATCAAGTTTATATTTGAAAAAATCCACTATGAACCTTCCTGTTTTTTTATAAAAAAGTTTAAAATTTTTCAAATTATACACTGTTTCGTGACATGAATCAAAACAAGTAATAAATATGATTAAAATTAAATTTTATCAACCACCAATTCAATTTTCAGTTAGAAATTACTGATAGAAAATACACAAGTTTCGTTCGTAAAATCATGATCAAGCAAACCATGTGTTCTTTTGTCGTTTCGCTTGAAGTGGATATTAGGTAAGAACCTTCAACATTTTTTTTTCTCGTTGTTTTCTACGCCACTATGACAATTAATAGAGAGTAACCTCAGTTTTTCATGCTTGTACAAATAGCTAAACTGCATTTAATGTAATGAATTGTAATTATTCACTATTTCACTTCAATACATTACTTTCGATTGTGCAGATTTTCGTTGCATTTGGTGAGCAAGTAGAATGCTCCGTGGTTGATACTCAATGTATGATAACCTTTTCAGATATAACTTGAGCATTCGCCAGAAAAATGCTTTGTATGGGTACTTTTATGACAAGGATTGTAACCTGTAGGCTTCTGCAGTGCTTTAATTTGCGCTTTATTTAATCGTGCTATCGTTCCCTAAAATACTTCGAGCAAAATTTCCAGGCGCGACACATCTAGTATTGCGATTAGCAGCTATTCTGTTTTTCCAAAAGTGTGAGTCTACAGCACAAGAAAGTGCACATCTTCACTGTATGCTTCGAATCTCAAAACTTATCTAAGTTGTCCATTATTTCAATCTTCTTCATTCACACCGACTCAAAACACGTCTTCCATATTCGCTGTCTTAGGACATAATCCCTATGACATGAAGCGACGCGATCTTCTCACTAAAATCCTGCTTGATTCGTTTCTTTTTGCTTAAGATCATCATACAACCACATAAAAACTATGAGTATGTCAGAGAGGGACCAATTTTTTGCGCATCCGTACGTTTTTATGATTAAATTAATGATATTGTCCAACGCAAGGTTGAAAATCTCAACCTTTTGAGTATACTTTGATTAGCGATCTGTCGACGGTATTCATCTTCGAACCTCACCAATTTGAGCGCACCGGAGAGTAGCATGATCAGGCCGCAGATGGCCGACAAACGGTGCACCATGTACCATCACGCACCATAGAACTATCTCACAAAATTGCGCGATATGAATTATTGAAATCATTGATGAAAATCAGAAAAGTTTAAAAATATTTTTATGTATGAGTGGCACGCAAAACTATACAGCTTTACAGCTTACAGCTCAATAATAAACCATCTAGGTTTTTTCTTCCATAGATACTTTCATTGCAGAGAAACTTCACAATTTCAAGAAATCACTTCTGAACCGTACCTTCAATATACTTAGTTCGAAATCATTCGAATTCCAAGATCAATCTAAAACGAATGCCAATGCAGTGAAAATTCAAAATATTTACAACTACATCATATGAAAAACTATTAGTCTCCTAATACATGTTTTGCAGCAATTTCTGGATCAAATAAATTCATTTATTCTTCTAGATTATACATGACCGAATCAAATAAATAAATTTTCGAATCAAACTATTAAATTTCCAAATGAAATGAACCATTTTCGTAATTCACTTGGTTTGTAAAATTTATATATTTCGTTTGAAAATTTATAAATTTGATTTGAAAGTTTATTTATTTAATGCGGAAATAGAGAAAAAGGAAATCTGCGTATGTGTTGTGTATGTTTGATGATTGATTTTATTAAGTTTGATAGAGGATTGATCGAAGATTGATAAAAGATAAGCTTTAAAAGAAAACAAACGGATTTCAATTTTGGATATGAGAAATACTTTCATAAGTCAGCTTAAAGTTCTAGTGAAATTCTGTTTCTGTAAGCGGATTACGCATTTGCAGACTATTTAAAAATATGTTGTGTTTTTTTAAATTAGATGTTCAGCCTCGATTTTCAGCATATCTTTGAAGGTTGATATCACCTGGTAAAAATAGCTGCTACTTAAAAGAATAACCTGATATATGTAACATAGTATTTTTTTAAAACGTTTATGGACTCACTTTTATTTGTTGCGTATCCATGGTCTCGTTTTCGAGACTGAATAAATTCTTCCGAACGAGCATCTTGTGGTAAAATTTTGTGTGTGCTGTAACTCTTCGAGGAGGAAATTGATAAAAACCTGAAAATCATGATCATCATCATTGACAATAGCTCAAACTAAATTTTGACTTCCTAAAGTAGTTACACATATGAGACATCATAGTCCAGGAACATTTAAGATATGACATGAGAAGACATTACGATTTGTGAAACCATCAAAATAAGATCAACATTATCGTGTACATACATTGGGAATGTTTTGTGAAATAATGAGCTACCTTTATGGAGGTAAGTTCAAAAATATCCTTATATTTCTTTTCTAGACTTTCACTTTTTAACAAACGAATGTCATATCATTGAATTGTTTCCCGCACGAATCTAAATGATCGTCTTTTCTTTGAAGACTACAATGTCGTAGTTATTATTGTTCAAAGCTAAATGCGCCGAGAGGCGTAATTTACTTTTACATTTTTTGCAAAGAATAACTTGTTCAAATATATGCAGCCTAGGTAATTTGTTCAGCTGCTTAGACATTAACTATATGTTACTTAGAATATGTCATAAAATATCTCACAGGTTTGCTTACAAACTAAACATTTCAATATTATAGGATTACTGTTATTAATCTGATAAAAGGATAAGTTATTTCAGATCTTATCATGTTTGTTCGTTTATTTAATGCAGCATACGTTTATTCACTATTCGAAAATCATGTTTATTAAATTATGAGGTGTACTGATTGGAAAACATTTATTACGGTCAAATAGTAGCTATTTTTCAAAAAAATTGTACTGTCTGATAGCGGGCACTTTATACATTTTCGTCCTTAAGCGCAAGCTGCTGCGTGGGCTGAAGAAAAACGCTTAAAATGTGCAGTCATGCCAAGGATCTCGTGACCTGCAGGATCTATAAATTTGACTAACTGGATTAAGTGTGCCTCGTCGAAAATGGATCGCAAATTAAGCCAGATGGTATCAGTGAATTTTGTTGAAATGGATCCCATGCTCTCTTGCAATTTTCACCCTGCGGCGAAAGTTTAGCAACCTAAAAAATTTACCATGAAATTTTTAAAGATCAAAGTATAACCTTTTCCTTTTACTTTCCGTTGACTGTTAGTCCTGTTATCACTGCATTAATATGGAAGGATATAGTACATGTCTTTTGAAAAATTCAAAACCAGTATGTATTTGCTTTAGAAAATCGATTTAACGATTAGCTGCACTGTGATAAAAGTATTGCAACATGGATATTCTGGCCCAAACTTGCTTGGATGTGCATTGTATATGGCAGGTTGGTTGTCATTTTTAGAAAAAGCGTTCGCGAAACTTTTTTTCTTAAAAATATAGCAAAATGATTAAAACAAGGGAGTTTGGCATCGAAGAGCGAACAGAAATCGTTGAAAAATACAGAAGTGGTGTTTCAGCAGCTGATATCGCTTTAGCCTATAAAATCAACAGATTCACTGTAATAAGGATCTACAATAAAAATATATCGGAAGGAACGCTAAAAAACGGAAATAGGAGCGTACGAAAACGTGCGACTACTAACAAAGACGATCGAATTCTTATTAACACGGAAAAAACATCCAAGGTTGTTTCTAGGACATCAGCAAAAAAGGTTGGTGATCGAACTTTAAGAAGAAGATGCCATCAAGCTGATGAAATGGATTGATTGGCAGGATCGCAATGAAATGCGTTAAGGGGGGTAAGGCTTGTTTCGTCTAAAAAATTCCTTTTTTCATGAATTGTTTTAGAAAAAATTATTACTGTAGGTTTATTTTACTTATTATTATAAGAAAGTACAACATGTGAAGAATATTTAGGAAAAATTTTGTTCAAAAATAGAGAGAAACAACAGATTTATTGTAGATCTTCGCAGGCGCCTTAAAAAAATTTTGTGCGGTGACCAGCCTACAGCATCACTGGATCATTTGAAATCAAAAAATCAATATGCTTTCTTCAGTTTTTACTTTATATCTCCAGTCACGTCGAGTTTTTTTTAATTATTCAGTTTTTTAATTTTTAGCACCATTTTGAAGCCAAAATAACGATTTTTGACGAAAAAAAATCGACCTATTTGTTATTCTAAAATTGTTAGGAATTAATTTTCAAAAAAAACTCAACGTAGCTAGAGAGCTATATATATGCAAAATATGTGTACAAAATTTCAAAACGATCGGTTCAGTAGTTTTTTCTGTAGGCTGGTCACCGACTTTAAAAATTACATGTTTGGGAAAATCGATTTAGAGTTTTGTACACTGAAAAAATGAAAACATCTTGAGAAAAACTGGATTTTCTTATAAAATACGTACATGTCATCATCGATGCCGGGTTCATACAGTACATCACTATCATCCACGTTATCTAAGGCATCTTTTTGCTCCTGTCGATAAAAGTAATACAATAGAGACCGAAACAGTTGCCGCTCGCCGCAGCTCAGCGCAGGTAGCTAAAAGGCGCGCAAACCTAAGAGGTACGGTTATTCAACCTACTGTTGGTTTTACTCCGAATGACCTACAAATTCAACAAAATATTCTTCAGATGTTGTACTTTCAGAAAAAAATAAACAAAAATGGAAGAAAAAAACTGTTGTCAAACCTTACCCCCTCCTTAATTGGCAGGATCGCCATGAAATGGATTAACCTTTGCATTTCTATTTTAACCTTAAAATTTACTTGAGTATCAGCACAAGCGCCAAAGATAATGGCAAGCAAAATCTGGCTATATGCCTAACACAGCGCAAGCGCCGCAACGAACAAAAAAAAGGAAAAGGATGCCGATGATGTAGGCAGTCCAAATTCTCTAGTATGAATGTTAATTTATTTACTTAATTTTGCTTTTTTTATACAAAAATCTAAGTCAAATTTCTATTTACAAATCAAATAACTCACAACTATTTTCCCACAGTACCGATGCATATGCTTGCAATAAATCTATCATTTTTTTCATTTTTTAATGCTGACACATGTGGTTGCAATAATATGCCGTACCTCACACGTTGACCCACAACACATCTCAAGGATTCAACGCCTTGCAAGTGGTCATTTAAAGAGCGCCGTGTCCATTTGACACTTTTCAACCACATTTGGGTTGGCATAGTTCTGTATGTAATTCATACTTATTGACCCTTGTATTTTATGTGTTTATGTTGTGCTTGGGTATGTTCTGGGTATGCATGGCTTAATTTAAAAGAGTGAACGGGCATGCGTGGCATAATACGTATGAGTGCAGATGGACGTGTGGTTGAACATGTGGTTCCACTACACTGGCATCAACCCGACTGTCACACAGAAAGCTCCTTTTATCTCTGAAGCCAATAAAAAGTAACGTTTACAGTTTGCTAAAGAGCACTTAAATAAGCCCCTGGAATTCTGGAAGAATATTTTATGGGCAGATGACAGCTCATTTCCGTTTCATGGGCATTACGGAAAACAATTTAAGCGGTTACAACTAAAACAAAGAAAATCTATGGCCACACAACCAGGCGGCTCAGTTATATTTTGGGGATGTGTTTGCTTTCATGGTCTTGGAGATTTAGTTGCACTTCACAGTGGAACCTTAACGCAAGTTTCTCATCTTTTATTATTAAACGATAATGCATTCCCTTCGGGTGATAAGCTGCATAAAACGATCGACTGGACTCTCCAACACGACAATACTCCGTCATAAGGAAAAACATGTTACAAATTTTCTCAATGGCGTTGGTATCATCGTTTTAAACTGACCACTACCAATTCTGATTTGAAAATTATTGAGAATATTTGGTCATACTTGAGGCGTTCTCGTGTCATCAACATGAAAAGGATATGAGAAGAGACAATTGAAGAGATTACAGGACTTTGGAAATCGGTGCCATTGGATTACATACAACTACTAGTAGATTCAGTCTTCCGCAGGACGCAGGCTGTGATTGATGCAAAAGAAGGCAATACGGACTATTAATATACCATATTCTTAAAATATTTCCATTCTTATAGTTATAATTATTTTTGAAATTAGATATTCTGAATTAATTATTTTATTGCAATAATTTTGCCTCATGCTGCTATACTTTTGTCACAGTGCAGTTAATCATTAAATTTATTTTCTAAAGCAAATACTGGTTTTGGGATTTTCAAAAGATTTTCATAATAATGTAGTGATAACAGGACTAACAATCAAAGCAAAGTAAGAGGAAAAGGATATACTTTGATCTTTAAAAAAATCATGTTGAAATTTTTTTACGTTGCAATACTTTCGCCGCTGGGTGTATTAATAAAGTACGATTTTCGGCGGGCATAAAGCACTTCTATCAAATAATATCAAAGTAGTCGTTAAATATGCATAAAGAGAAGGCAAAATCAAGAATGGCAGCCTTACAGATCCAAATGAATTTTGGAGCACTTTTATTAGATACACATTATAATTGTTGAATAGAAAAGGCAGCTAGGGACTATGCTAGTGAATAAAAACTTCATTTCAGTCTAAGTTTGTGTGAATCTCTTGCTTTTTTCGTTACTTGTAATACTTTATCCTGAATTATTTCGGTAAGAATAAGCAGAATGTTTGTTCATGCATAAGTCTTACCATTTTTCAATCAAAATACAATTTTAATCGTTATTTTTGGTTCAACCTAATCTCTGATAGCACCAAGGAGTTTTGAAACATTTAAACACTTGGCGTATTGAGTCTACTCATACAATACACTTTCCAAACTAGCTCTTTTTTAGGGTACTAAGCCAGTTTACTTCTGACTGAAAAGCAAATAAACACAACATACATTTAATTTACTTTACCCCAATCACATATGACACAAAAACCTGATGAAACTATGGTTGAACTTTCTAAAATTGTTTAAAATATGACATGATGATGATATGTAGCAATTAAACTCATCATGATTATAGCTCTTATCTAAGTCAAATTTTTATCTAGTAAATTGTGTGCTAGCATTGACTTGATTCAAATTAAAGACGTGCTCACGTTATCACTAATTGCAGGGGGTATTATTTTTCAGTTGCATATTTTGAATATTAATTAGCTGATAATTCAATGAAAAATTTATTAAAACAAAAAATATTTATCATATCTAATCTTTTGATAATCTCAACCAATCAGTGTCTTTATTGTTTACTATTTCACGTTAATCTATTCCGTATGTTTTTTGTTGTTGTTTTTCCCGAACATTTTAAATTAATCTGTCTGGGTATCTAACCAAGTTTTTTTAAAATTGATTGTACGATGAATTGTTACTAGAATAATGCAGAGGAAAATTTTGATAGAAGAACGAAATTTTCAGAGTTTGGTTCAAAATAAGTGGTTATCAATTTTTAATTTTATTCCACGTAGCTATATATAAAATTTATATTGTTTTGTGAAATATTTTATAATTTTTTTTGTACCGAACTAATTTCGCGTAACCAGTGTTAGGGTAGATGCACGGAAAATTGATCGCTGCCTACGTTTAAAAAAAGGTGTCTTAAGCAAATCTCGCTAGATGCGAGAATTATTTAAGGCGAGCCTTGGAAACACTCAACCAACATCAGTTTATCGTGCAGGTAGATATCACAGAATAAAGATATAGTGCACTTATCATACTCCACACAAGGCACTAGTAAAAAAAAATTGAAAAAAAATTGGATTGATTTAAATTTGAAAGTTAAGGCTTTTGGATTATATATATAGTTATGAGTTAACTTGGCGTAAAGAGCTCACAAATTGCTATCAACAACGCAAATGGCACGAATAATGTATCAATTTTAGGCCGGCACAAAATCGAGCTGCAACTTCTATCTCATCAGCTTAATAACGTAGGACTACCAAGAGAAAAACGACGTGGTAAACATCACATCATCCATATATTACGTAACACTCCAAGAGGGTGGGGGTATTTGAAAATGTTACTAAGTGTTGCATAGAGGGAAGGGGGGAGGGGGTCTTGCAAGTTAAAATATTCTAAAAACTGCGTTATGTAATATATGGATGGCCACTAGCTGACATCTCTGTGCTGCTGGGCGTCCCGGGATCTTCTTATAGTGTGGATACAGTCACGCCAAGATCACTGTCGTCATCGACATTCCTCGAATCCTAGTTGGTAGATATCTGAAATTCCACTTCAACGGAAACCATTGTCACATCGATACAATTATGTTTGGAACTATCAAACGAGAATCTTCAATAAGGAAACTATCAATCGGCAAACGTTAGACTCAACAACTAGTTGATTATGGTCGGAAATCGCCATAACCCGACCGAACGCAACACGTGAACTCAAGTTTAAGTTCGCATTCATGGGTCAAGCATCGGTAAAATCGGAAGGGGACCTGGAAATGGCATATATGTCTGTGAAATTGGCGAAACTGGATTAACTACCAGGAGACAGTCGTTGTAGTGACTTGGAAATTCATTTTGATTAAGAAATGGTTGGGAAAATAAATTGAAAGAAGTTTTTATATATATTGTAGGGTCAATCACGGTTAATATATACATTTGTATTTTCTCTATGAAACTTTTAAATAGACATAAAATTTGCAGAAAATTATCTTTTTCTCTCAATTGAGCTACTTGAAGTTTGAAATTGTTGAAGAGTGTTTCCTTCCTTTTAGCGGAAGTTTTTGTTTCAGTTTTGCTAACAAAGTTGAGGTGTTTGAGTGTATTCAACACGGATCATGTTCATTGTTCAACATATATGGTGAGGCGGTCTTGGGGCAAAACGAGTGATACCCGTAATTCTTTTCATTTTCACAGCTCTCTTCCTGTGTTAAGGCTGATTGGAAGTGCGTGTCTCCGCTCTGTACTCTGATCAACAGGTATATTGTGGATGAGTAGCATGTTGTTCTCCTAGACGCTGCGTGTTGAGTACTACAAAGGAACCAGTGCCAATATCTGTCGTAGAGTGGCCTATAATTGAGTTTTCCAGACTTGAGTAGCCGGGGATATGTAAGCGGATGAGCATTGGTGCAGTTTTAGAAAGTTGCAAAGAAGACAGTGCTCTATGTGAAGAAAAGTGATTGAATGATTTTTATTTGAAGCAGAACAGTGAAGACACAGTGAATGTATATTGTGATGGTGATGGTTTCTCGTTTCATAGGGCTAAACTTTTTTAAGTATATTATTAATGCCTTCTAGGAAGCAAGCGAACCTCATCATGAAGCTCAAGAAAAAATAATAATATCTAAACTATGCATAACCTATGCAATCATGAGCACAGGGCGTAAAAAATTAAGCACATTTCGTATCAGCCCATCTACTCATGTAAAATGTTGTAGTATCAAAAGGAACTTCCACACAAATAAAACGAAAGATTTTGTCCGACAGTTTTTCTTTAATTATTCATCGAAAGAAAAGAATGCAAACAGGATCATGATCAGTCTCTTTAGAAGCACTCGTTGACACTTAGGGGAGACCTTTGGCAGTTGTTGAGCCATCCGTACCAGGCCTTGAATCCTTGTTGAGACTTAATCTTCTTGGCGCAGGCTACGGCGGCGGTGATATCATCGGACAGGAGTGCACTGCAGCTGATCTTGCAAATATTATGGGAGTTCATTTCTCCTTGGCACCAGTACTTGTTGTTGATTTGGAAGAGACCATAGTCACGGGTTCCGTCTCGGTTCAATTTGCCAAGGGCAGCAGTGTTCAATGAAGACTCGTGTTGAACAAGACACACCCAGTTGGCTAAGTCAGCTTTAGGAATTCCTAGACGATGCAGTTCCTGAGCAAGTCCACATTTGGTGAAGACCTTGCCCCAGGCTGGAGCAGCAACGCAGATGAGGGCAATGGTCAAAACAGCGAATACTTTCATGATGATGAGTGTCCTTTTGGAATAATTCAAAGAAACTGATGCTGTTCTAGGTGCTGCAGCTGTTTTTTATAGAAAAGTTCGAATCCGCCCGTTGACGTTTTTTGATTGCCAAATAATGACGACAAACATGTAAATATGTGCACACCAATTGTTTCGATTAAGAAAAGAAAACAATTTTTGAGCTCAACTGGTCGTTGTTAAATACGGGAGTTCACAAAATTTACTTTTGCATTGTTTGCAAAGAAAAATAAACGACAAATAAATTTGGTCTAATGAATTTACTCAGTTGCCTAGATACTAACTTATTTCACCTTTTGTGATTTTTTTTTAAATGTTTGCATGTAAACCATATTTTTCAAAGCCAAAGAACTTTCTTTACTGTTCAAGTTATTGTTTTGGTATGAACCTAAATAGGAGCGTGTGTTTACTGTCTATGAAAAAATCAATTAAATCATGGAAAACATTAATTAGAAAACACTTTTTAGTTTAATTGAAAATATTGCGAGTTACAGTTATTATTTTTCAGATGTTGTTCATATTTGGGAGCCATCATGTATTCACGCAAATCGACATCTGTTAAGTTTAGTAATTTATTAGCATTGTTACATCTGCGTTCAATTTCATGTGAAAAGTTTCTTCAAGTGTTCATCATTAGCAGGTAATTTTCACATTTCTATAAATATGTTCCAACAACAATTAAAATACACACTGCAACGTCGATTAGTAGCAGTTCATCTTTGTAACGATGAAAGTAAGCCTGATATTCATTTTCGTTCTTGCGTGTGTTGTTCCGCAGGCTGTGAGTTAAAGGATCAACAAGTGAGGTCATGCCACGAAACTCCTAGCTCATGGAACCTGAGTTACTGGAATGGGTCTGCTAGTCGCAATTGAAGACGGATGCTATCAGTAAAATTAAAAGAAATGAATCCCAGATCCTTGTCTTGTTTGTTCTAGAAAAGTATAGTGTCAGGCGATTATAATGTCATCAAATCTTTGCAAGCAACCCTGCTCTTCTATTAGTCGATATCACAGAAGAAAAACTCCCAAATTCTGCTTGGTTTAGGCTCAAACTTTTCAAAATTCAGAGGCAGACATCACAAAGAAAATATTGAATCTTACATCGTCAGGTATCCTGCTGATTTTTGTCATTAGATACGAATAGCATTAACGTTTTAAGTGAATCCTTTCAAAAATGTTTTTGGAAAATGTATGAGAATTTTCAATCATCCAACCTTTTCGTAAAAAATGTTGATAAATTATGTTTTTGACTATAAATGCCGGTGTTATTGCGCAATGCGTCAAAATTGCTTGTTAACAGCCTGAAAAATAGGACAATTTCCAAATTACATTGAGAACAAGAGAATTTTAATCCTCGGTGGAATCTTTCAGTTATTGAGGCTCAAAATAAATTGTAATTTCCGTTGCCGATTATCCTTCTCTTCAAATGAAAATTCCCTTGCTTGAATACAGCGCCGAAGTCTGTCAGGCCACTGGTCTATTGATTCTCGCACGACTTCCACCGGGAAATTGTACACAGCTTTTTTCAACGTCTCTTTTAACGACTCCAGGTTGTGGGGGCGTTTTTTACAGACCATACCATCTAATACTGACCACAGTTTGTAGTCGAGGGGACTAAGGTCTGGACTGGCTGATGGCCACAAATTAAAACTGATAAACTCTAGCACAAGGTTTCCCAGCCCCTCTTGTGTGGTTTTCGCCTTGAGGGCAGGCGCAGAGTCTTGTTGGAAAACCTATTCTTTATATTTTTATGGTTCAGCTTAGAGACTCCACTACTTTCATTAAGTTATCCGACTGATAGTTTTTGGCAGCTGTTTTGACGCCTTTTTCACAGAAATGGATAGGAATGACACTTTCGTAGGACACTCCCCACCAATGATGATGCTGGATAATGTTTTCGTTCAACCCTCGGGATCTTTTCTGTAGCCTCCCTAGAAGCCGTGCATACATCCTATCATTTTGTTTGTTGAAGAATTCCTCCAAAGTAAAGATTTTCTCGTTGGTAAAAAGTATTCTTTGTACTGCGCTTTACCGTATCTCGATAACAGCTGTTTTGACTTTTCCATCCTATTTGGTTTGAAAGCGGCATTGAGTTTGTGTCCTGTTTGTCTTCTGAAAGCTGCAAGCCTCAAGTCTTCTTTGATGACACGACTCATGGTTCTCGGCGCAATATTCATTTCACGAGACATGCTTTTCTGATTGCGGACAGGATTTCTTACGATTCTGGACCTTACAGCTTTGATGGCTTGTGGCTTACGAGCCGAGCGAGGTCTGCCAGATCTTTTACGGTATATTACATCTCCAGTATCAATGAATAACGTCATAGTTCGATACACAAAAACACGCGTGAGTTTAATTGGCTTCAGTGTTTCGAAAATTCGTCCTTTCTCCATTCCACATTTGTGTAAAGCAATCTCAGCAATGCGGTTCTCTTGGCTAGACCACTCCATGGTAACGGCTAAAGCTACACTGACAAGATTTGGCGCGTTTTTAGACCAGGTGTCAGCAATCAGGATTACCAACATAGCAATTAGCTACCTGCAAGCTATCATCCGCAAGGGCCGCATTTACAGTTGTATCAATATTTATGACACGACTAGGTATGTCATTTTTTCGCTAAGTCACACGTTGGGAATTTGCTTAAATTTATTTCATAATTACTTGAATGGAAAATTGATAGTCAACATTTTTAGAAGTTTCTTTGAATTCTTAGGAGTTTTGATGAATTTCAACACTCGAAGGCAAATTTTTAGTTTGTAATCCTTTAGAGTTTGAGGTTTATTGAATCTGGGAATATCACAAACACTGGAGAAATAGAGGAAGTGTCCGCATATCTGGAAACACGCTCCAGATGCCAGAAACCTTTACTATTTCTTGAACTACGTGCGCAATGAACGTGTTTAGAATTTTCTTTCGGCTCTTTTGTCTATTTTTTCTGGAGCAGCAAAGATGCTGCTCTTTTATTGTTATTTCCATTAAAGGCGTAAAGCCACCATGTTAAAGCAAAGGATTAGCGCAGGATTAGAAAAACCTCGTTAAAGACATCATGCACTATGCAATCATAAGATGAACTCACAGTCATAGTGCGTAGTTAGGTATTGAAACTTACTCGTGTTATCATGATGGTCAGAATAGTAAGGAATCTAGAAACCATATCGAACTAATCAACCTTTCTATTGAAATGAGTTTGCTAGGTTTTTGGGCTTACGAAATAATTATAATTCATTTTGGAGAATCATTATATAAAAATATAAATGATTGTTATTTTATAGGGAAAATTGATTCTGAACTAAGTACGAATTCAAAAAGGGGTTAGCTATTATAGCTCAGAAGTAGTCGCGAGCAATGGAAAGCAATATCCTTCTGCAAAATCTGAAGCTCCAAAAGAAACTACTAATCAAAAAATAAAACGAAAATAGTTGCTATTCTGTTTTTTAATTATTCATTGAAACAATATAATCCCATCAGGATCATGACCAGTCTCTTTAGAAGCACTCACTGACACTTGGAAGAGTCTTCTGGCAGTTGTTGAGCCATCCGTACCAGGCCTTGTATCCTTGTTGGGCCTTGATCTTCTTGGCGCAGGTGGTAGCGGCGGTGATGTTGTCGGTCGTGAGGGAGCTACAGTTGATCTTGCACTCATTGTAGGAGGTGATGTCTCCTTGGCACCAGTATTTGTTGTTGATTTGGAAGAGACCATAGTCGCGAGTTCCGTTCGTGTTCAATTTGCCAACGGCAGCGGTGTTGAACGAGGACTCATGTTGGACCAGACACACCCAGTTGGGCAAGTCAGCCTTTGGAATTCCTTGACGGAAGAGCTCTTGAGCAAGTCCACACTTGGTGAAGACCTTGCCCCAAGCAGGAGCAGCGGCGCAGATGAGGGCAATGGCCAAAACAGCGAATACTTTCATGATGATGAGTGTCTTCTTGAAACAATTCAAAGAAACTGATGCTTTTCTAGGTGCTGAAGCTGGCTTTTATAGTACAGTTTGGGCTTCCCCACGTGTAGTTATTTTGATTGCCAGATAATGGCGATGAACATGTCTATACGTATCTATTATTTTGATAGGCAAATTAACAAAAGACAATGGTGCTTATCTATTTTATTGGGCTGACTGTTGCTTTATCAGAAATTGTTTTTACACGGATTTCTTTGATTAAGTTGACAATTTCAGGTGACACAAAATATCAAAACTTTTCTTTTTTTAGATAACTTTTTATCGAAGTTTGTTAAACTTTTCCAATAAATTCAAAGTAAATGTTTTAAAGTTTAAGTCATAAAATTTTTGCTCAATTTTTTTTTTTAAAAATTGTACAATTAACTATATACCCTCGTATATATAGCTTGCTAAGAAAACTCCAATTCGCCATTGATTCCTTCGAAATAATTCATTCCTTCCTGGTTAGTTTTTTATCTGATTCAATGGCAATTGAGGGAGATAAAGCGTTAGCTGATCTAACAAAATTTGAAAAGCTCAAGATTTCGAGCGGTCACGTAAACAAAAACACATAAAAATTGTTTTAAAATTTATTTATTTAAGCAAATATCTCTCCAAATGAAAACAATAAATTACAAAAACATATCAGTAACGTGTCGCAGATCCTTCTGCCTCACAACCTCTTGTAGACAATGCAGCATTGTCGTTATAAGTCTTCTGCCGCTCTCCACATGTATGCTTTTCGCCATTTCGAACAATTGGTCTTTGTTTGGGAAATTTCTTACTGCTATGCCTTGTTTTATGTCTCCCCAAAAGAGTTCGATTGAGCGCAGACTCGTTAATGGCCAGTCTAAAACGGTAACGCTATTATCCTCCCGAAACTTCCTTTTGTGTCGTGCCGAATGTTTGGGGTCATTGTCGTGTTGAAACTTCCATATAACAGGAAGATTCTCCTCAGTCCATGGCAACATGATGTTTTCTACGATGTCAACGTACTTTTCCTTGGTTAATATACCTTCTTTCTATTCCCAGACATTGATGGAGCCACCTTCGTGCTTAGCAACAGTTGAAGTGTAGTGAGGATCGAATGCCTTACTTCTTGGTCGTCTTACATATCACCAGCCATTAGGGCCAATGCGATTTATTTTTATTTCGTTTCTCCAAACGATGAATTTCCACTCATTTTTTCCGTTTAAATGTTCCCGTGCGCAGGGGATTTCTTTCTGGCTATCTTGCCGTTTAGTCCGGCTTCCACAAAACGTTTTCTGACTGTTCTCACCGAAATATCACTACTTTCCCTGAAAAGTCGGCGATGAATATATTGGACCGTTTTCTAGACACAATTTTTTGAAAATAGGTCATTTTCGTATAGCAAACGCTATTGATATCAGCATCATTTGAGCGGTTCGCAAGGAGTATATGGATTTCAGATACACAGAAAAAGAGGAATGTGTTTACACTTTAACTTTGATTTTCATCCAGAAAAATCTGATAAAATGAATATAATGCAAAAATTAGTATAGGCAATTACTTAGCAAGAGAAAATTTAATCACATTGTTAATTTGTTGGGATGGTTAGCGATCTTTGTCGGAGCTATGGGGAGACAGAGTCAGTAGAGCACCTTCTGCGCTAATGTCGGCCTCTAGCTGCTATGAGACATAAATACTCAGGGGCATTCTTTTTCCAGGATTATATTTGAGGTATATAGACCTACTCCTGGATTTCCTTAAGAAATCAAGTTTGTACGCAGAATGAATTAGAGGATTTCCACATCTTCAGAGCACAATAGGCCAAAAACGGTTCAAGCGAAGCGAAAGCCGTTTAGCTTAGTACCCTCTTAAGCTAAACTAACCTCCCCTAATTGGTTGAGATGGAAAATCGGCTAAGAATAAATTAGTAAATATGAGTTGTTTTGCTTTAACAAATATTAACATCACAATATAAGATATAAGATGTTGCAATCTGACGCATAAGCTCAAATTTGGATAAAAGATAGATAGTAATGTATCAAGTCTGGGTTTATCTAAAAAAATTGATTTTCATTTTTATGTACTATACATGTACAGATTTTGAAAAATTTATTCGACCGATTTGGATGAAGTTCTGAGGGATTATCTAGTACATATACAGTTTTAGTCCGAACTAGAATTAGTTTTTTTTTTATAAATTTGTAACCTTTATTTTAAACAATTTTAGTTAGAAAAATGGATAAACAATTCTATAGTCCGCCATTTTGTTTATTTCCACCCAAAATGATTAGTTTTAGTTCTGACCTTAGCCACGTATATTTGAAAATGTCGTTGGAATTTTTTTCTCAGACTTATCTGACCCGAGATATCGTCTCAACTAGTTTTTAATAGGGTTTCATTATGGCCGCCATTTTTTCGCCATGGCTGAAGAAATTTTAAATTTTTTTTTGTGAAGTTCAAGGTTTTCATTTCATTATATAAAAGTTTCAAAACATTCTAATAAATATTTCAATAGAAAAATTGTTGAAATTTACTGCGATTAACCCACACTGCCCCCTTACTGTTAATTTCTTTTTTTCATTCAATAATACAAAAGTATCCATTTGAAATTTGACGCAGATACAGCCATTTTAAATACATCCTCTCCAACCAATTTTGCTATTATTATTAATTGCTAAACGCGGTTTTCTCTGATTATATATTTCGGTGATCACTGTAACTCAAAAACTGCTTATCCGATCCTTAGCAAATTTTGCACACCTACTTCACACATAAAATTCGAGGTAACAACGTCAAGATTTTGTATTTTTCGTTGTTATAATTTACTTTAAAACAACGAATTCATCGATTTTTATCAATAAATTTTCATAAATTAAAAAAGTTTGTATTTTTCTACATCTAAAAATCGGAAAACCATTAAATTAAACTTGAAAAACTCATGAACTTACGAAATCTTTTTGGTTTTTTGTCAACAAATGATCCAGTAATAAGTTATGGTGATCACCGCAAAGCAATTTTTGGGTGTATACGAAGATTTGCTGTCAGTGGCTCAATTCAAAATATTTTTTCACAAAAATTTAACAAAAAACTCTTGAAATGTTCCACTGTTATGTCCTTAACTTATAAATAAATCTATGCAAAAAATGGATCGATGATTGGATTAGCTCAAAAGACGACGATTGGATTACCTCAAAAAACAAAAGGGTCGTTCTTTCGATCTGGTATCCGAAAATTTTCAGAAAGATGAGGAAAAGTAGTGGCCATCAATGGACAATACCTTCAATAAAATATTTGTAACCGTTTTTGTTAAAAAAAATCGGTAAATTTCGAGAAAACAACGCTCATTATTAATCCAAGCACCTAATATATACATTATACATATTTTCGGAAATGTGTTTAAAATATTGAACATTAAACCTACCCCTAACTAAATAGTCCAAATGTCTTAAAGTAAAAAGAGTATTAGATAAATTTCTTCATTTTGAAAAGTTCATCTTTTATCAAACATTAATGAATAAAGACTTCATTTGACCAGCTAATAATTGCAATTGAAATTCAATATCTACTGCACTTTTTTTTAAATTTGTCAGCTATATTAAAGAATTTGTAAATGATTATACAAATAAGATCCATTTGATAGATTGTCAAAAAAAACACAATCAATCAATTGTGAAAAAAAGCATTTATGTCCTTCATATAAGTCCAATTATATCATCATTATTAATTCGATACTGCACTTATGCTGGATATATTAAAGGATTTCTAAAGAAAGATTGCCAAAAAGGTACATTTTCCACAATCAATCAATTGTACAAAAGGTCCTAAATCCTTAATATCTATACATTTCTTTTCATCATCATTTCGACTGCACACTTTCTGCATGTCTGATTATTGTAAAATGTTATGTTTGCAATGCATCATGAGAGAGAATCAAGATTTCATAGTCCTAAAATACGCACCATGAATACATTAATAAAAATGCATTTTAATCATTTTCTCGACTCAGATTTTGCATTTTTTCGCCCATCCGATTTGCGTATTCAGATGGCAACAATTATTAAAATTTATTTAAACTTTTCCACATGCAAATCGCACCACCAATCATTCGACATTATGTCTCGTTCTTATCTGCTTTGTTTGGAAATTTCCATTTAGTGGTACACATAATACATTTTCGCAAAGACATTTGATAAAACCGAATTTCCAATCGGATAATCAAACTTTTTGTACGACGTTGACCATAGGTGGTTGCTGACTTTAATTCAATGAATCATATCGATTCAAATTTATAATTGCAGTTGGTTTTTATCAATATTGCGATTCAAAACGAGATAGGCTTTATCTGATTCTTAAAAAACAAGGTAGTGGTTTAGTTGTTTCGTGGCGAATTTTCGAGGAAACATGAATAAGATAAAGCTTGTTAGACTTTTTTTATATAATTTTGAAAAGAAGACTTCTGATTAAAATTTCCTAAGGCGTAAATTAGTAACATTTAAACGTGAAATCCAATGTAAAATTACTTAAAATTTAAATCTTCAGATAATTGTGTCGACACGTTCAAAAATATAATTCCAAAAAGAAATTACACGTTCAACCTGCCTATACTTTGAAATGGTTAAGTCTCTTGAAAAAGCCTGATTTTAAATTAGTAATTGTACTTTTGTACTTAGTCCCGAAATTTTCTTCTTCAAGTCACTTGCATGATCTTCAATAGGCACTATACTGTTTAGTGTTTTAAAAAACAATCGTTCCCATTAAATTTTTACGAAATATTCTTTTTTGAAATATAGAACCTTTATGGTGCTTTAATAAATCCAATATTCACATGTTTTCACTTGATCAGTTTCATGATGTAAACCAAGAAATAATTTCAAAATTGTCCTAAAATTTGATGTAGTTCAACGACATCTATCTTTGCATAAACAAACGATTGTTTCCTCAATATTTCCAGCCAAATTGAAATTTCATTGCCAAGAAATGGAACTTTCTTATTTTGGATGGGAACGTGCTATGCGATACGCATGCGTCGAAGATGTATTTAAGCTTTTTCGGATTGGAAATTTAGGTCGTATGTGATTGTTACAGTAACACAAAATACTAAGAGTACACCGGTAACAATTTCAATTACTTTGTCGGAATTTTGTTTAAATTATATTTCCTAGATTATTGCAATTGAAAAAAAAATTGGTAAGGGTTAAGATTATGGCCTTCACCCCGCAGATGGTGGGAGTAGGAAGGGATCGAAAGAGGGGGTTTCCCTTCTACTATGGCATAAAAAGTTCGCGGCGATCACGGCCCCATAAGAAGTTATGCTAAACAATGGTTATTTTGCCTATTTCCAGAGATCATATGAAACCGTGAAATTGATCTGGGAAGTTATTTTTAGACTTGTTTAGAAGTCATAAAAAATTAAAAGTACTTTTGTCGTGAAAAAGAAAAGAAATCTTTTTTAATATATAGATAATATAAAAAATATAAAAAAATTAAACAATTCAGAAAGTTGATGAATATCATTTTTACCATAAGTGCAATATAAATAGGGGTAACAGTTTGGACACACATGTTGCCTCCTTTCACCCCCGGTTCCCTCACACAGCCCCTCTTTCGATCCCTCCTACTCTCACTCCTTGCGGAGGTGGGGGTCATAATCTTAATCTTTACCAACAATTTATAGGCTGAACTTTTGAGGAAGCCTAAATTAAAACTGTACAATTTTTTCCACGCATTATAAAGGCAAGCGTTGCGAAAAAGTTTCAAACGGACTTTCTTTGTAACAAAAAGATATTTTTTTGAGAGCCCAAATACATTATGAATGTTTAATGAATCAGGATTTCAGCGAACAAAATTTTCATGATTCTAGCAAAACTATTGTTTCCAAAAATGAAATTCGAGTAAATTATAAGTTTTGAGGTAATAAAGAATTGCCCTTTCCAACGATTCTAGTGGCTGAAAGACTAAGAATAGAACAGGCAACACTCTTTTATACACAATTTAAATATTTTAGTGCCTCAAATCAATATTCGGAACATAAGTTACATCCTCCTTCAATATTACAGTGTTTTCGGAAGAAGAATATGGCAGAGTGCATCTATAAATTTTCCGTACTTACGTAGTATTGCCTTAATTGCCTAGTAATTAAAGAATCTCTTTAGTAAGATCTCAAAAGCCACTTTTTGAGTTTTGGTTCAACATAAACGCGGTATACCATAAGGATCAATTTAAATAATTCCGAAAAACCGTTGCCGAGCCTCTGAATCAACCATTTCGACTTTGTGGCTCTTGCAATCAATAAAATCTCATAGGAATCTAGTTTGGATCGATTGTTAATCATCTTTAAACACTTCAAATCTTGTGACATTTCTCAACGATAGTTTCCGCTACTAGTGACCTGATATATGCTCTCTTGTCTCTAATGGCTAATTCAGCTTCTTTGATGTGCTCTTGTATTCTTTTTTGAATTGATTCAATTGTTTACCCAATATAATCCCTACATGCCATTTTTTCGTCGAAGTCTGAGGATGCCACTTGTGATTGTTGCATCAATGTTGAATCTAGAAAAATTCTTTCTTTCCTCCGCTTATGGCTGGTCACACAACTGCTGACTGTTTAATGAGTTCCCGACTACTGTAGCTTCCTTCAAAGGTTGTTAGTTTCTGTACTCGCATGTGATGCTTCTTTTTTTTCGTCCCATTTCAGTGATTGACGTCAAAGCCATTTATTTGTGTCATTTATAGGATATAATTTTCTTCCTTAATCCTGGAGGGCTTATCATAGTTTTTCAACGTAGAAGCTATAGATTATTCAACATAAATAAAAACTGTTTTTTTGTCTGAAAATCAGATCATTTGCACATTTTTAAGACCTATGATCCTTACTTTATGCTTTAAGTTAAAAAAACGTATTTCAATTCAATATTTTTATTAAAAGTTATAAAAAGAGGATGCTCCTTACTTTTTTGTGAGATCGAGTAAAGCAGGCTGAATAACCTTAAGTGTTCGAAAAAATGACATGTTTTTTTTACTTATCCTAACTAATAACTAACACTTACACTTATCCGCACGACGCAAACGCTCCTTGAAACTGCACATTGACGACTGAGTTGGCACAAAGTATCAAAGCGCTACCTTTACTACTAAGAAGGCTTCAGCAAAAAAAGTTCACAATATTAGTCGAAAAGACTAACATGAGCCGTTTAGTTAAATGTATCCATTTTGTAGGTGAATGGGTTAGTGGATGTATTTGGAGTCATCCCTTGAATGTGACTGTGACTGTGTGTGTGTGAAACTCAAATTTGTTGTCTACTCTGACTATCTTTATATACACATAAATGATCTCACGTTTTCTCTTTGTATAATGACTACTATGTTGTTATGGATTTTGTTGATGCCTTCAAATACAGATATATAAATAAACAGATTTTTTCACTTGGCCATCATGAACACATCATCTTTTTCGCGTATCCAGATCCTTGCTAACAGCACTTTTTACTCGAATCAAATTTTCAATTGAGCTCATGGAAACTTCAATAGCAATAGCGGAGAGTCAGTTCCTTATTGTACTTCTGATGTCGTCTTGAAATATTTCCCTCGCACCGTGAAGTAGTTCTACATGTTTTATGTAAGATCGCACTTTGATTTTCCATTTTGATGTGTTCTTTCGATCCAAAAACTATATCGAAAAGATCATAAATGCATAGAAGCACGACGGCAAATTGTCAATAGATTCTATCAAAATAAGTGTTCAAAAAATAGACACCGAAGGGGTATTTTAAGTGATGTAAAAATATAGACCTAATTAGCACAAGTATTTAGATATCCTGAAAAACGTGTTTGATTCTTCCAAAAGCTATTTGTACCGCAAGAATTTTCACTTGAACAGGACAGCAATTGGAAACGTGCCTCGAAGTAGTTATTCAAATTAACACCGATAACATTCAATCGATTTTATGACACCGCGTCTCGAAATTTATCTAACCACAAACAAAATTATCACCAAATTTAGAATGGCAAGTCTGAAAATTGTATGATCTTTTCAAATGAAATACTTGCTTTTGATTGAACTGTTTTTGATGTTTTGTCAAATACATTTTCCAAATCTCGTCCGTGATAATATTTTCTGCGAGAAGGGTTAGTGTCATATATATTATTTACGGATGAAATCTCTCACAGTAATTGATGGTACCCAGCGGTCAGATTCGAAAAGCCAAAAAAAAAATTAATCCAAACATACATTTTCTTGAAAGCCATCCTCTGGGTGTTTTCAAACATCATCATAATGTTTAACTTGGATTTTCACTACAAAAACGATCAGATCTCCATCGGAAAATCTTGCTAAGTTGATGCTGCCTCAATTGAAATTGTAATTTACCGACGCGTTATTTGTTGAAGACATTTCGTTTGCCAACACATTAATATGTTCCTTTTCTTCAGTTCATAACTGGATATATTTTCTTCGAATCAATCGTATAATCGTATATGCTTGGAAGAACTATCTCTTTTTATTTTTTTGACATAATTTGTTGGTGTCAATAATTTTTAGATATCATGCACGGTTTTCTTGTCTCTGTATATTTCTTGGCTTTTAACACAATGCTGTTAATGTTATTGAGATGTGTAGTTTTACAATTTTGCAGGGTCCCCAAAATAGATGAAAAAAATCATAGCTACAGCTGAAATTTTCATACGGTAGATTCGTAAGTTAAAATGAACTTAAGTAAATCATGTTTTCAAAGATTTACCAAGTACCACCGTAAAAGGAGACAATTCCATAAGTATTTTATTTTTTTCTAAAGCCTAATGATAAGAAATAAAATGGAATTTTTTTTTGGGAAGAATTCAGAAGATGTTGCGAAAATCATTTGATCGATCCATTCACTTCAATCAAAGAGTGAAGTGAACTTCGAATTGAAATATTTTTAAATATTTTGAAACATTTCAACTGTTATTATCCTATATTTTTGGACTTAGGGCCTAAAAGTCAATCTTAATTCACACAAATTAGCAAGAAAATTCAGAATATTGCCAAGGACGCGCAACACGTCACATTTATTTCACAACCCTTCCAAATTATCTGTTGTTCTAGTGGATTCCAATATCTCCCCATCGAAAGCTCCAAACGCAGATATAAAAGCGCTCCAAATCAGATAAGGTGTTGTAATCCAGTCGCTTCAGTCGCAAAATGAAGACGTTACAAGTTATCGCGTTTTTGGTCCTCGCAGTGACCGTTACATCGGGCAGAAGGTTCGAAAGGTGCGAGTTGGCAAGGACTCTCCACAATCGCTATGGATTTGCTCGGAATCAACTGGCCGATTGGATCTGCTTGGTGGAGCACGAGTCGAGTTTCGACACGAAGGCCGTAGGACCTCCCAACGACGATGGCAGCAAGGACTGGGGATTGTTCCAGATCAATGATCGTTACTGGTGTCAGAGCGACAACTACAGGAACTCCGCGAATATGTGCCACGAAAGGTGCGAGAACTTCCGTTCGAGCGACATTAGTGCGTCCGTGGACTGCGTCCGCAAGATCTTCCGCGAGCACGGATTCGCCGGCTGGAATGGTTGGAAGCATCATTGCCACTCGCCCCCAAGTGTGGAGCATTGTTTCGTGGGCTATGACTCAGGATGTTACGGAGGTGGAATGATGTCATCGAAGCACTATTGATCAAACGAACTAGAGTAAAGTTAGATAAACCTGAAATAAACATTGTTATCGACCACCCTGACTAAGAATTGATTCTAAGAATATTTTTATAGCTAACAAAAGCTACTGCAAACATATGTATGAAAACACACATGTACACGCTGAAGGGCAATAAACCGATAAATATTTCCTGAAACACTGATTGTCGTTAATATACAGAAACATAATGTACGTATGTACATATTTTTGTCTTTATGCACAGGTTCGTAGCCCAACAATTTAAACAGCAGTTGAGTGAAGATTAGAAATGTATAGTCTAAAAAACTATATTATACCGGGATTTCCCACTTACTGCATTCGAAATGTACGTATGAACTTTCCAGGCATATTTTTTCGCAGCTCGTTCCTAAATTTTGAAGAAAGCTTTTCCAAAGCCTAGCACGCATGCGTATTTAAACCTTAGCACAAAGCTATTAATAATAAAGAATATAATGCCCGAGCAACCAACAGTCAAGTTCAAGTTCAAATCAAGCGAAAGCGGTTTGAAGGCGAAATTTTCATGAAAACGTTGTAAAATTAATGTAAGACAATGACAGTGGATACGACAATTTGTTATTGTAATTTACATTGATATTTTCTGGGTCAACATATTCTAATTTCTAAGAAATGTATGATAAAAAATAAAAAATACGAAAAACAAACATTAACTATTTAAAGATCTGCTAAAAGGTCAGATGATGCGAGTAGGGAGATCATATAAAACCGTTTAAAAGCCAAAAAAAAATTTCATTGATTTTTTTTAATAGTTTCGACTTCGAAACAAGTTTAAAAATCTCTTCCCAGATTAATTTTACGGTATCATATGATATCTAGAAATAAGCAAAATAACAATTTTTAATTGGGGATCCCCCATAACTTCTTATGCGGCCGTAACGGACGCGAACTTTTCATGTCACAGTAGTAGGGGAACCCCCTCTTTCGTTTCATAATCTCAAGCTTCACCGAAGCAACTCTTATAAAACACAATTGAACTTTTTGACAATAGCAAGTCGGAATCTTTTTATGAAAAAAAAATACTAATGATATTCAAGCAACTTATGTATGTATATTTTTGAAAAATATTACAATCAAGTTCTCTGCAATGATTGAAGAATTTATTCGAAGAAAGTTTAGAAAATTTAAATAAAATCATGCGTTTTGAAATATTTCCAGATTCTTAAAATAATCGAATAAATTCTATATGGCTATCAAAATTTGCACAAATAATTTGCTGAAAAACATTTAAAATAGTTTTGCTGTAAAAGTCCTAGGCTTGCTTATTTGTTGCCCACAAAAATGATTAATTTTTTTTTTAATATTTTCGATTTCAAATCAAGTCCCAAAATTCCTTCCCAGATCAATTTCACGGTTTCATATGATCTCTGGAAATAGGCAAATAACCATTTTTTTATTGGGGGACCCCCATTCCTTCCCATGAGACCGTGACCGCCGCGAACTCTTTATGCCATAGTAGTAGGGGAACCCCCTCTTTCGTTCCATAATCTTAATCTTTACCTTTTAAAACTCAGTTAAACTTTTTCAAAAAAGCAATTCGGAATCTTTTTATGAAAAGAAATATTTATGATTTTAAAGCAACGAAAATTTTTGAAAAATATTACAATCAAATTCTCTGAAATAAGTGCAAAATTTGTTCGAAGAAAGTTTAGAGAATTCAAATGAATACAGGTTTTTCGAAAAATTCCCGGATTCTTAAAAAAATCCGATCAAATCCAATACAGCAATCGAAATTTGCACAAAATAATTAGCTGAAAAAATTTCAAACAGTTTTGCTGTAAAAGTCCTAGGTTTGCAATGTACAACAAAATAAGCATTATTGCTTAATTATTTAAATGTCAAGAGATAAATCAATTGATTTCAACGCAAAACTTTGTCTAAAACTTAAAAGCGTAGGTGTATGAAAATTTTTGAGAAAATTTCAAAACTTTCAGCTGGTAATTTTCCAAATTTATGTTCAAAATAATTATTTAGAAAAATTTCAATCAAAATAGTATTGAAAAAAATATTAAAACTACTTTGAACGATTTTTCGGAGAGCATAACCACGTGAAAATTATGTTTAGACATAATTTATTGGTAAAATTTGCATTTTAGAATAAGTTTTTCGAAAAGCATTTCCGGAAAGTGAATGACGAAATAATGCGACACATTTCGTATGTTTCTCTAGACATTAGTTTTAATGATTTTGTGATTCGAGAAAATTGCAGTTTCTTTGAAATCTTACAGCACAACCTTAAGCTTGCTAAATGACTTCAACCAAAGATTTGCATATAGATTGTTGTGAAAGGCTTAAGCATTTCATCAGATTTTCCAAACGGGATGTATTATTTTCTAGTTTCTAAGCCCTAATAAAATGGTACATTGATTAAATCTCCTTAGTTTTCCTGGGGGGAAAATATTATGATGCTGCCAGGGGTTTTGAATCAAATATTTTTTCACATAATCGATTTCAAAATAAGAAAATATTTTATTACAAGAACATAATGCATTCATATATTCAACTAAATTTCATTTGTTTGAGGAGCCTTACGACGATTTATCTTGTCATATTCTGATGAAATTTTCAATACCCTTAATAAGTTAAAGATGATTAATTTTGAAGTATTACTTGTTGCAGCTGAGTTTACTCCTGAGAAAACTTTGGAAGCCATAAATGTGTGTTCATCGGAATTTTGAAGACAACGTTGAAATTGTAAGAATAACGGATTCGTTTGAATTGAATTTCAATCAGCAGTGGATGATAAGGATTTTTTTACTGGCAACATGACTAGAAAAATAGAGTTACAATTGATACACCACGGCAATACAACAGCTTCATAAATTTTTAAACAGTATCAAAGACTTCTTTCATTTTTCACAAAATACTAGTATAACAAGATTGAAGCAGCGCGTTTTCTTTCAAAAACCACGAAAACATTCACAATTTTTAGCATTCATGGAAGCGCTCGTAGCTTCTAAGCGATGCTATTTTTTAATAGAACAAGGGATTTCCTACATTAACTATCTAGTAGCATTTCCTGTATGCATTACTATTCCCGAAAATATCTCAGAAATTGACACTTCGAAATTTCGTAGTATAAAGAAGGTTTGGGGTAATTTTTCATTTTTGGGAGGAACTTTATCTATTAAACCTAAAATCTTATTGTATAAACGCTTACATTACCACTTTTCAATTAGGTAGATATGACCAAAGTAACATCAGATAAATTTCCGAGCGGTATCCATGTTTGAATGTTTTGTTTTGTTTCTATTCATACTAACTGCAAATTTTAACAAGAAAATGGGATATTTTCTGATAACAACTAGGAGAAGTTCAACATTAATAATCATGCCATCATTATTTCACAACTATGCCAATTAAATCGAATCTTTCTTTAAAACTTCAATTGTATTTAAACCGTAATCAATCCAATCCCACGTATATGTTGTAAAACTATTGGAAGACTCAAAAATACATTTTCAACATTGAATTTGATTTTTAGTTAGTTATTTATTCTTAAATTTCCGGAGCGACGATCGACAATTCAGTCCAATTTCACAGAATTCAGCAAGAAAATTTTGCCTCACAATGATGCCAAAGAGATTTTCACGCCAAACACGCCACATTTATTTCACAACCCTTCCAAATTATCTGTTGTTCTAGTGGATTCCAATATCTCCCCATCGAAAGCTCCAAACGCAGATATAAAAGCGCTCCAAATCAGATAAGGTGTTGTAATCCAGTCGCTTCAGTCGCAAAATGAAGACGTTACAAGTTATCGCGGTTTTGGTCCTCGCAGTGACAATTGCATCGGGCAGAAGGTTCGAAAGGTGCGAGTTGGCAAGGACACTCCACAATCGCTATGGATTTGCTCGGAACCAACTGGCCGATTGGATCTGCTTGGTGGAGCACGAGTCGAGCTTCGACACCAAGGCCAAAGGACCTCCCAACAACGATGGCAGCCGTGACTGGGGATTGTTCCAGATCAACGATCGTTACTGGTGTCAGAGCGACAACTACAAGAAATCCGCGAATATGTGCCACGAAAGGTGCGAGAACTTCCTTTCAAGCGACATTAGTGCGTCCGTGGACTGTGTCCGCAAGATCTTCCGCGAGCACGGATTCGCCGGCTGGAATGGTTGGAAGCATCATTGCCACTCGCCCCCAAGTGTGGAGCATTGTTTCGTGGGCTATGACTCAGGATGTTACGCAGGTGCAATGACGTCATCGAAGCACTATTGATCAAACGAACTGGAGTAGATGTTACCAAAAATATCAACTTTGGATCCTGTAGTGTAGTTAGATGCATGCATCAGAAATAAACCATGTGATCGCAGATCAAGTAGTTTTCTTCTTTACATCTCGAGACGAATTTGCGTTCAAATCGTCGAAAGTTTACAACTCCAATCACTTCCTTCCAAAGTATACCAGCATTTTCACTGTTCTATTAGTCACATATGTACATTCATACGTACATGTACATGATAGCGATTTTGTTCCAGGTCTACTAGTAGTACGAACTTAATCTTCGACGATGGCTGCCTAATGACCCGCTTTCTTCTGGGATTCGGAATCAGCTAGTGTGCAATTCATCCAAGCAGTTGCTAAGCGGGGACTTCCCGATTAATGTGTTGCAGACATTTAGCCAATTCATATCCAACTCGTAGCTCGAATGTGTGCTGAATTGATAAGCTTCTTCAAAGAGCACCCTTATTGCATATGTATGTTCACGCTTGCGCAGTCGACTATATAATCTTAAGCTTCTCGAATACTCAAGTTCAAGTTGAAGACTTTGTCTTGGTGGAGCTTCAAAACTTTTCAGAATTTCGAAAGCTGTTAACAAGATCATAGGGGAGTATTTCCTAAAATAAATTGGTCCGTTTTTTGTGCGCATGGGGTTTGGAGCTTTTGGATGAAGTAATGCATTGTTGAGTATCATCCAGTAGGGATGTTAATTATCAATTAATTAGATGATTAATTAGTGTATCTATGGTAGAATAAGTATTGATTTAAGATGAATATTAAAGGATGTAAATCAAATTTGTGTAGGTTATCGGATGTTAGATGTATGACAATGGCAAATATTGAAATAAATAATGGATAGATATTTGAAAGAAACATGTTAAATTGAAACGGGCGTCTCACTGTGGAGCGTCGCAATATTGCTGATTTTTTATTCATTTGTTTATTACAAAGTTAGAAGAAATAGGTTGAGTAAAATATTTTAGGGATACTTTGATGTATGCTAACACAAATTGAATGAATTTATTTGTTCATACTGACCCTTCTAGAGACAGTTTGCTTTTTATTACGTTTCGCATGATTCCACATTTATAGTCCATTTCGATTATAATAAAACTAACTTTTCTATTGTTATAAAGAACGATTTTTTTCATCGACGACGACATCGTATTCGTCAATACTGGCTGGCGTTCACCGGCCACGTACGAGCCACTTACAGTTTTTGGCTGGCCAGATTTCTGTAAGTGGCTGCTGGCGTTCATCGGACACGTACGAGCCACTTACAGTTTTTGGTAACAACACCACTCTGGTCGAGAACTCTTTCAAAGCTTTCTGAACCCACTCAAGCTTTGCAGAAAAGTTGAGGTGATTTTGTACGAAACGACAGAACGTGTGTCCAACGTGTTAGCCGTATTTATGGTCAAAATGAAATTTACCCACTTTTTTTATATATTTTTTATTATATTGTATTATTTGTTTACTTTTATTTTATTTTTTACAATTAATTAATTAATTTTTCTTCTTCATATTTTCAACTTCTGAGAAAATCTAAAAATCACTTCTCAGATCAATTTTACGGCTTCATATGATCTCTGGAAAAAGGCAAAATAACCATATTGTAGCGGGGGAACCCCCATGACTTCTTAAGGGGGCGTGACCGACGCGCACTTTTTACACCTTTACACCAACCTCCTTCTTTTGATCCCCCCGGTATTAGGCCATATTCTTACTCCTTTACCATTATTTCTTATCGTTGCAGTGAATTTTGAAAAACAATTTTTTATTTGATGAAAGCTTTTTAAAGTATACGGTTTTGAAAAATATTGACCACTATTGCGTTTGTACTATTACACCATTTTACCTTCCAACACTAATAATCATTTCTTATTTTGAAGTTGATCGTAAATCAAAATGTAATACGCAGTAAAAATTCGATTTCTGGTTAAAAGCAACACATAGCAAGCCGCGAAGTGCGACCCTTGAGGTCCACACGGTCAACTTCCCAGTAATATCTAGATAAACATTAAAAATATTAAACAAAATAATAATTTTAAAAATATTACTACTTTAAATAATAATAATGAGAGGTATTCATAGCAGCAACAGCAATGAGTTGATATTAATCATATCATCTACGAAAGGGTTTTTTTGGACTTCCATCAATTAAGCAGTTTTTTTATTAACACTAAAACACTGTAAAAACTAGTAAAAATCTGCTCAAATTATGCAAATATTATAAAACTTCGGTTGAATTTACAACAATTTCCTTAGAATAAAAGATATAAAGTAATATTCGTATGAACCCTCTATACATAATAACTTTGAATGATTTTTTATTTTTTATTTAGTTGTTTTTTTATAATCATGGATTATGGTTTTGCTGGTTTCTCTTCAAAAACTGATAAAAATGTATAAATTTTATAAACATTTATTACTGTGCTGTGCAAATCAAGTTAAAAAATTATTTTTTATGAAAAAACCTTAAAACCCTAAATGCCTAATTTTTTGCATTTTCTTTTATTAAATTAAAGCGGCTGAAACAATTTTTATGTTATGTTAAAAATATTGCAGCAATGTTAATACACGTCTATTGACATCTTAAAGATGCAAATATTATATCTGTTTCGTAAGATATAGTGAATGATAAAAATGACCTTGAAAATCATGATGACTTTTAATGATTTTTTATTTGTAATTTAATTTTTTAACTTGTCATGAGAAAAAGTTTTGATGATGTTTCTACAAACATTGTTTGGAGTATATAAATTTTATAAACACTGATTACTATATTTCGCAAATCAGGTTATAAATTTATTGTTTATGAAAAAAATCTAATTTTTTGCACTTTATTCTCTTAAATTAAAAAAACGGCTTCAACACTTTTTATAAAAATTTGATAGATTCACGCAAATGTTAATATGCGTCGATTGACATTTTAACAATCCAAATCGTATGTTTGGTTCGCCAGATATAAAGCATGACAGAAATGGCCTTGAAGATCATGATGACTGTTAATGATTTTTTTATTTTTCATTTGATTTTTTTTGTAATCATGAGTAAAAATCTTTGATGGCATTTACAATAAAACTGTTTGGAGTATATAAGTTATATAAACATTGATTACTTGCACTTGTAAATAAGGTTAAAAATTTATTGTTTTTGAAAAAAAAAACGTTATTTTTTGCACTTTTTTTAAAAAATTAAAAAACGCATCCAAGAAATTTTTTAAAACTTGATAGAATCACATAAATATAAATAGGCGTCGATTGACACCTTATTCAAGAAAATCGTATGTTAGGTTCGCGAGATATAACCCATGACAGAAATGACCTTCAAACGGACAAAACAGCAACCCCCCCCCACCCGACCGAAGTTTCCCAAAAACTAATCAGCTCTAAAGATTGCAAAGACGCTTCGATTGACAGCTCAACCAAGTCGATCGGACTCTGTTTACGTGAGTTATGCTCGTAGAAAAAAGTGTCCACGAACGTACGTACGTACGTACATACACACACACATACATCTCCCTTTCTTAAAACACTTTATATATACTCTATAGACCTCAAAATGTAAAAAAATGTTAAAAATTTCAATTTCGATTTTCGAGGCGATTACAAGAACTTCCCATATACTGGGAAGTTACTGCGGAGTTTAAGGCACTACACAGTGCGTAAAACCATCACTTAAATGGGCGGAACCTTTTGTGAACGAATCGTCTCAAGAAGTGAACCTCTGGCCACTCAGATAATATGATTTGACTGCATTGGACTACTTTTTGTGGAAGTATTTCAAGTCACTTGCTATGCTGATAAACCAGCATCTGATTGATGATTTGTAATCAACATTAGATGCGTTGTTGGTGAAATAAGGCCAACTTTGCTGAAAAAATGGTGCAAAATTGAACCTTTCTAAGACGTAGTGATGATGGTCTTATCCAGATATTATTTTTAAACAATAAAAACCATTAAATTTGCAAGCTAATAAAACCTAAAAAGTTGGTCATTATAGTAATTTATTTGTTCCAAAAGTTCCGTGCCTCTACAAAATACTCTATCTATATTAATGTTTTACGTTTTTGTTCACCGGGAAATATTCTCCTGAATCAAATATTTTTGAATATTCTCATCATAGTAAACATAAGTAAATATTTACATTCATTCTTATCGCGCAAAGTCTAATCAATGTTCATATAAACCACGAAATCAATGAACTCTACATGAGTCTTGAATCGCTGGTTCTCTCGATGCCTCATCTACTACAACTCATTACAATAATCGATTACATAAATCAGTTAATGTAAATTCTAACAAAATCAATAGTCAAGTGTCTTTGAACTCGTACCTTGTCGGACTTTTTGGTTTTCATATTTCATCAAATTAGTATGTTTCCAGAATTTGTATGAAAATGAAACTGTCCGACGGACGGCGCAAAGTCTCGAATAAATCGCAGATAAACGCTACCCCTGCGTGAAATCTTCATTCGAAATTCCAACTGGTGGTGGTGAATCAGGAGATCTGATTAAATATATTTTTTGAAAACACGTTTTTGGATTAATTTAACCATTTAATATTGAATTCGGGCTCATTCATTGTCGGCCATCATATAAAGAATCGTCGATCGACCCATGAGTGGATCTGAAATGAGTGTGTTATCACAGCCACTGAATTTTTTCAGGGGGCAAAAAGCGCATACTATTGAACTTGTCTGCTTCTATGTTGAGTTCATTAGTTCTCCAATTTGTATCAACTTTAAGCTACTCAAATATTTTGAATACGAAAAAAATCAGTTTGGTTATTTGTAGCTATCGTCATTTTTGTCATTCGTGATTAGATGGAAAAGTCAATGAATTTGATATAAGTTTTGGTAGATTATTTTTCTAAGAAATCATATGAATCATAATAGGTAATGTAAATTTTTTTTCCCCAAAAAGAGACATAAATCATGCACTTTTTAAAATTTGACGATAAATTCTAGCATGCAGGATTATCTAAATTTGTTTTAGGCCCTTTGCTGGTAGTATACGGATAACTAAAAAAGAATATGATTTTTTCCACCACTAATGAATTCAAAATTTATTGGCAAAATAATCAGGTTTTTGCTCAGAATAATAGATCTGTCATTAACACGACGTCACTGAAATATTGCCAAAATATTAACAATTAATGATAGTATAATCATCTGAAAACTAATTACAAATCACACTAAAAGTATTGTATCTAACTTCATATATTTCAGTCGTGTACACAACACCGAAGAAGTTGCAAGTAGCAATCGAAATACGTATTTGAGGAAATACATATTATTTTTGGTGCAAAGCAACAGCACAACTCTTTCAATAATCTTAAAACACCACCAAAAGACGCTCAAAACACCCAAATAAATTCATATATTTGTTTTCAACCAGGTATCACAAATTAACAGCAGAAATCATCACATATAATCTTTGAAGCCATCTCTAAAAAAAATGGTAACGGCTTCCAATTGTATCTAAGTGATGAATGAACTACACAAGTATGTATGTACAACTAAATATAGTGAAAAAATAGTTGAATCGTAGAGAAAAACTTGCTTCAATATCAAAAATCTGTTCATAGTCCAATCAAAACGGACATTTAAACTTGTCGAAAATCGTATAGATCTCTTTCACAGTTTCAGCGGACTCAAGTTGTGCTCCTTTTAATCTTAGCCAAGGTATATAAACTACCCTTGTATGATCTGTTGTTACGTCATCCGACGCGGTGGACGTGGCCAAATATACCCAAGTGGAATTTCATTCTCACCTTGAACGAAGCCAATTTTTCTTTTTCCGACTGGGAATGAAGTTCTTGCGAATATGACATCGTTTGGGAAAATTATGTTGGTTTCTGTCGATGGCTGTTGCTCTGAATAGATGCGTAAAAGCTGAGGGTGGCTGCCTTTCAAACGGTGAAGGATGTATCCCGATATATGTTCAAGGGCATCATGCTCCAAATCCGTCATCTCCTTCAGGAGAGGCTCAGCAACACTTGCCCCTTCAGAAAAACCACTCAGTAAACTGGATGTGAGTATTTGTTCGGATTTTCCTATCCATGTTGAGGAAGTGTCATCTGTTTTTAACAGCGATTTGTCGATATCTTTTGGCGCATCTTCGGTCACATCATTTCCTGTATTTGTGGACTCGGAAGGAATCCACTCGTTACAGCCTAAAAGATAGCTTCGCAGTCTGTAGCGAAATTGCAATGCGGTGGGATGATCATAAAGACCTCCCTTTGCTAGCATGACACCAAAAAACATTTCTAAAGGATCTTGATTAAGGAGGTACGTAACAATGTATTTAAAGTCGTACTCCTTTTGCAAGTCATTAAATAGTAATCTTAACGCACTCACATTATTCAAGATCTGTTTTTGAAACGGTAGCAGTGTCCGGTGGTGTCCGATCTGGATTCGCCGTATAGTGCCTTCTATCACCTCCAATATCATATCTTTGAAACATTTAACGTTTTTCATGGCATGTAACATTCACTATTACTTATATGTCTAGTGTGAAATACATATATTATAAGGTGCCCAAATATTTTCCAATCTATTTTCTAAACAGATTGGCAGTACTACTGGGCATGTCTGTGAGATATTACGTCACTCGCAGCGGGATCCTAGGTCAATAAATCATACCTGGTCTGGTTTATATACCTTGCATCTAAGCAAACAGATTAGCGCAACAACTGACAAACAAGGCAGATGGTTTATGGGACTCTGTACTTGGCTAGAAATCTCTTGGCAGACAATGCGAGCCGGCGCATTGTGTTAGTGTGGAATCCTTGACTTGTCCTTCCACAATTGAGGTCGTTTTTCCATATCGTTTCCTTATTATTTCACGCAGCTCAGCAAGAATATGAGAGCAGTATTGCTGGTTAATAGTCTGATCTTCAGGAACCCAATGAAGCTACACAATCTCATGAATATCGAAAAAAACAATGCAATGCTTTGAATTTTGATTTGCTCACTCGAGCTTTTTTGGCTTTCCAGTGCATTGATTGACGCTCCGCTTCAACATCATAAGTAAAAAAACCACGATTTATCACATGTTATTATCCTTTCCTGTCATTTTCAATATCATTCAAAGTGTCAGTCCATGTATTTTTGCGAGCTACTTGTTTTTCAAACGTGAGAATTTTAGGCACCATTTTGGCACACATTTTTCGCATGTTATAATTGTTACATAAAGTTTGCCGTACGCATTTTTGTCAACTCCACCAGCCTCAGCAATCGCACGAATACTCGACGGACGGTCAAATCGAATCAGATTACCGATTTTTCGATATTTTCATCCGTTTTGACGTCTTCTCGGCCATCTTGAAAACACAACACTTAAACCACACGTGCATGCGATAAACATTCATAGTCATACAAGACTTTCAATAACTTATAAGCATCATTAGGGGTTTTTCCAAGTTTAAAGTGAAATTTCAGAACAATTCGCTGCTCTATTGTTACACTTAACATTTTCCCGGAAAGAAAACCAATTTTAATGGGCAAAAGCTTCGGATATATGGGTTTGTTTATAGAAGAGTAGGTTACTGTATTTGAAATAGAAGGTTTCACGTTAAACAGCTGTAGGTCGCTTAGATTTGGCGCATGTGTACTTCTTCTGGAGCAGCATCAGCCTCGTTATTTAATAGCCATACTTTGTGTGCTAATATTGGCTATTTGGAAAAAGCTAAACATATCCATTTCACAAAATTAGCTCAAATACTTCTTCGTGAAGTACTTCCTGAGATATTCTGATTTGAAAATTACGAAAATTCCTGCTTTTCATAAAAAAGATGTAAAATTGCAGTCGTGCAATTTGTGTGTGAGCTATAACGATTACAAAATGTAGTTTTTCGCAAATAGCTCTTAAATAGTAAGCGCATGTGTCACAATATGTACTAAAAATTTATAAATTATGCAACTTTCTATAAAAAAAGGTCTACATTTTTTCCCACTTCGAATAGATCTAAAAGATTATAAGAATTAAATGACTACTTAATTTGAAAGATTTCATTTTGCAACTTACTTTGAACGATTTCGTAATATTCTGAATTTCATTAAAAGTTTGGTTGGAACCAAAATGTTTGATCACTGTCCATTTCAGTTTTTTAACCAAAAAAAATCAATAAAAAATATTGGTATGAAATATATTGCTAATTTTTTTATTGATATTCTACCGAAAGCAGACCACTTCATATTAATTTGACCCAATTAAAAATACAAAAGATTCGGTAAGTTATTCAAAATATATCTTATTAGAGAGCGATAACCATAAAAGATTTCATCCCATTAAATAGCTACAATCTGATTTTTTTATCGGAACAAATTTGCAATTTATTTGAAAGATTTTTGTTGTAAAATACATAATATTCACATAATTTACATTTACAGCCATGGTAGCCAATTTTTCGAGCAGCCACGACATCAGAGGTCATGATCGCAGCACCTTGACTATGTGGTAAGAAAAGATAATCGAATACATATTGAGTAAGAACACGCCTTGGTAACAATTCACCAAAGTTCTGGCTTCGAAGGCCCGCGGTTCTATGGAAAAAGCTGGTCCTGATTCTGATCTCTTCTTTTGATCAGTCCAATTTTTAATTTGCACTTTCGCTGAATTTAAAATAAAATTTCATTCCGGGATTTCCTATAAAAGCCGAGTGCCGTACGTGCCGGTAGATCAGTTTCGAATTGATTTTCGTAGTAAAATCTTACAGTTCGTGGACGTTAAAGTCTGAAAATGAACACTCTGAGTATTTGCGCAACCATTGTTATCCTTGCGATGGTGGATCAAGGATGTGGAGTAAAGATGTCGCGTTGCGGCACAGCGAATATGCTCTTGAAATACGGCTTCCCCAGACGCGATCTGGCCGACTGGGTGTGCCTGGTTGAGCACGAGAGCTCGTTCAGGACCAACGTCGTGGGACCACCCAATACAGATGGATCCAAGGATTACGGATTGTTCCAGATCAACAGCAGATACTGGTGCCAGGGTGATGGTCCTTCACACAACATGTGCGGAATGCCGTGTGGTGCATTGATTTCCAACGACTTGACGCCTTCTGTGAGGTGTGCAGTGCATGTTTACAGGAAGCAAGGATTCGGAGCGTGGTACGGCTGGCAAGGTCACTGCCAGGGACGAGCACCAAGTGTAGAAAATTGTTTTAACAACTACAATAGTTATTACTATTAGTAATAAGCCGGCTTCTATAGGTTAATTAGCGTAAGTGCAATAATTAAGTCCGATGGTAAAAGTTCTGCAAAGAAAAATCCAAATAAACCAGTTGCGTAATACATGTTCAAAATTTTGGGTCAACGCTTTTTAGTGTTCATTTACATTTTGATAGTCTTCTGTGCAGCTTCGTTTTTATTTTTTAGTGATGGCTCATTCATATTCCAACAGGCTTTGCCTCTTCATATGTATATATAAAACTTGTTTCGAATATTGTTTGTTGTGGGCATCAATCCTCGCCGGGATGTCTGCCGCGAATATTGAAACCAGTTTTCGAATCGACTTCCAATCACGTGTGAATAATTTAAAAATTCGTATCTTAATCATATGTAATAGACAGTTAAAAATCAGAAGAAACTAATGATACGTATAGACGTTTTGGAACATCATATGTGTAACTAGGTATCGTTCTAGGAAGAAAATTGTATGTTACTACAAAGCGCATAAGTTCGTAACGAAGAGGACATTTCTGTAACTAGGAGAAATGGAGGGCAAACAAAAAAGGAATATAATAGGAAAATAATAAAGCTTTTACGGTGTACATAATATTATGAAACATTTTACAAGATCAACAATATTCTCAGACTTCTAGCCATTCGGCTTTTCGACAACACTGTCATTGCAAAGCCAACCAAAGTTTTAAAAAGCCGTTTTCTTATCAAACGACTTCAAATTTAAATTAACGAAGATTTTATTGAAGAGTTTTATTATCATTATAAAAACTGTTTTATGTAACCCAAATCATGGATAAAGTGTTTACTTGAACCTATGAAACTTGCGTAATTAGCCATTTGTGATTGATCATTGCAAAAGACTAGCTTCGTCTTTTTAAGAACGAATATAATGTTAATTGAAAACATTCATTAAGATTTCAAACTTGAAAGCAATCATAAACAAGCCGCGAGGTACGACCCTTGAGGTCTACATGCTCAACTTTCCAATAGTATTTACATAGACATTAAGAACATTAAAAGCAAAAATAACGACAATAATGCTGCTTTAAATAATAATAATAATGAGAGGTACTCACAAAAGTAATTGTAATTAGTAATATTATTAGTATTATCTAGGGAAGCGTCCATTGATTACGTAAGGATTTTGAGGGTGGGGGTTGATTTAATATTCACGCGGATCGAATGGAAGGAGGACAGGTTACAAAGCCTTTTCAACGTTATTTGTTATTTTCATATCGACGCATGAAAGATTAAAGTGTGCTAGCGAAAATAAATGCAGGTTTTGTTATAACGCCGACTGAAAAGATTTTGTCGCGTGATGACCATTTTGAGTAGTTGCATTCAAAATTTAGATGGCTGCGGCATAATCATTGAGTTTGTATTTTTCACGATTTTACAACAATCAGGCTAATACTTATTTCTTATTTTCAGTTGGTCTTGAAAAACATTGAATATGCAGTCAATAATCGGTTTCATTGCATGTAAAAAGGAAAATGTGTTACGAATGATGATGGAGGAAGTAATTGAAATCTTACGAACACTAAAGAATAAAACTACTTAAAACTACAATTTTTTACTTGATGGAAGCCTTTTAAAGCATATGATCTTGCAAAGTATTGACTACAAAACATTTTACCATTCAAAACGTTAATAATGACAAATGTAAATTTGTTTCAATTTTTTTTAAAGTCTAAGCAGTTTTTTCATTAAAATAAAAACACGGTACTGTGAAAACTATTGAAAATCTGCTCGAATTATGAAAATATTAATAAGCCTTGATTGACATAGCAACAGTGTCTTTTGAATAAGAGATTTCAGGTAATATCGTTCGTATGAACCGTTTTTACATTGATTTTTTTATTTTTCATTGAATTTTCATGAATCATGAAAACCAGTTTTGCTGTTTTTTTCCGAAAATTTGTTAAGAGTTTATAAATTTTGTAAACATTGATAGCTGTGTTGTGAAAATCAGGCTAATTTTTTTATGAGATAAATCCTACTTTTGTCACCTTTTTTCATTAAACTGAAAAACGGCTGCAACAATTTTTCTAAAAATTTAAAAGAATCACACAAATATTTAAATGGGTCGAATGATACCGTATTAATGCAAATATTAAATTTGATTCGCGAGATATAGTGCATGACAGAAATGACCTTGATGGTCATGGCCACTTTTAATGATTTTTATTTATAATTTTTTTTTGTAATCATGAAAAAAAGTGTTGCAGGTTTTTTTACAAAAATTGTTTCGAGTATATGAATCGTATAAACATTGATTATTGTGTTTCACGAATCAGGTTCAAAATTTATTTTTTATGAAAAACTTCGTAATTTTTTGCATTATTTTATTTAAAAAAGTCTCCAACAATTTTTCTAAAAATTTGATAGAATCTCGCAAATGTAAATATCCGTCGATTGACGCCTCAACGCTGTAAATTCTATATTTGGTTTGAGATATATAGCGCATTACAAAAATGATCTTCGAGGGGTAAAAACAACAAACCCTCTCCAAGCGAAATTTTCCAAAAACTAATCAGCTCTTAATACATTTAACAAGACACTTTATCCAGTGGATGATAGGAAAGCGAAGATGACCTTACTCTGCCACAACCTCAATCTGCGATGGAAAAATAAGAGTTATCTTGGAAAAAATAGAAAGTATATTGAACCGATACAGTTTCCTGGTGAGGCTAGCTCAAATGAAGATACAAATGTCTTGTGAATGTAAATGTACAAATGATGGAAAAATTTCAAAGTAAATCTGTACATGTGATCCTTTGCTGGGTACCGGGTCATAGTGCTATACCTGGGAACTGCGAAGCTGATGTCCTAGCAATAGCTGGCACTAAGCTCCAAGATTATGCTCTAGCACCCCAAGTCGGCCATCCACTGGCCTTCGTCAAGCTAAGTTTCAAGCAGTATTATATAGAGGCTGCAAACAGGGTCTGGCTGCTGGAAGAACCTGCAGGACAACCAGGCAGACTTGGCACGCACTGATCTCAAAGCGCACGAAGCAGTTTCTCAACATGAGCCGTAAAACATTCCCTTTCCACGATTTCTGCCAAAGTTGCAGACCGGAAGAGGAGGAGGAAACGATCCAACGTTTTCTATGCGAATGCCTAGCACTATCCAGCAAACGCATGCAATCTTTAGGCTAGCCTTTCCTGGACAGTCTCACGGAAGTGGCTAATTTAAATATTAGTTGCATAGCCAGTATAGTCCATAGCCCACAGATTCTAGTGCCGTACCTTATCTTTTTTTGGTATCACAATGAACCTATCGTGGTCTAAGTGAGTCACCTTTTGATAAAGGGGTGTGCCACTACAACCAACCAACCAACATAGCTGCAGTGCATTCATAGAGAAAATTATACTAAGATTGAAACGTGTTGAAATATTTCCAACTCATTTTATTGAACGAATGAAAAATGATTCGGCTCTTAGAAGCAATCGGCAACGCTGAGGAATTTGTTTTGGCATCCATTAATCCAGCCGTACCATGCCTTGTATCCTTGTTGGGCGTAGACAATCTTGGCACAACGAACTGATGCATCTAGATTTCCCAGCAGATCGTTGCAGTTGATCTTGCAAGTGTTGTAGGAAGCAATTGATCCTTGGCACCACCACTTGTTGTTGATCTGGAACAGACCAAAGTCCTGTGTTCCATCGTAGTTCACGGATCCAATGGCACGATCGTTGAATGACGACTCGTATTGGATTAAGCACACCCAATTAGCCAAGGTGACCATATCGGTGAATCCGTAATTGTTGCGGAGGATACGGGCCATCTCACAACGGGAGTAGATTGTGCCCTGTGCACCGGCAAAGATGGCAAGGGCGACGCAAAGGAATGCAAGAAGTTTCATTTTGACGGCTGGTTTTCGATAGACTCGAAGAGACTGATACTTGCATCCTTGACCGCAAGTGCTTTTATAGCTCCGTTGTCAGTTACGCATATGATTACTTATCCAACATAGTTCGTCTAGCATCAGGAAAACAATGGAATTGCCTGTGTACTATTTTCGGTTATCTACATAGTTATCTCTGGAAATACCAGTTGTTAATATTCATAATCTCATGTGCATTCTGGAGGTGCTGCTTCTAATCTTTTCAAATCCATATTTGAATGGCCGAAATTATAATTTTTAAATAAGGTGATTAGGATAATTATTTGACATGAAGAAGAATAATGAATTGATATTGTTCCATACTATTTACACTATGTGGAGTGAAGCGGAGACAATTGATTTTCATACATTTTACACAATGAATCTACTGTAAGGATTTTTCAGTAGAAAATCTACCTAACATGGAATTATATGACGCTGGCGAATCGTCTCCAAGTTTTTGGAAATTCTGAACATTGGAGAAAAATCTGGTGGCTGCTACTCTTCAGCTTAACTTTACTTCAACAACAAAATACTACTAAGATCACATGTGGATAGTAAACAAATCCAAATAAATAGACATGATTCAAATGCAGAGCATATTAAACTGGATAAGATATGAAAAATTCAACCGTGCCCCCCGAACGAATGATAGCTGTGTTAGATTTTTATTATCAATTTTATATCAACAATAAAAGCGATTCATCAATAAACAATTATTGCAATATTCGATAAAAATATAATCGCAAACAAGTATAAAGGCGCCTTTTTTCGTTGGACTGCTAAGATATCCGGTCTTTGAGTTAATCGAAATACACCCACCAAAATGAAAGTTCTTGCATTCCTGGTCGTCGTCCTATCCGTCTTTGCCGTTGGCCAGGGTAAAATCTACACCCGCTGCGAGATGGCCCGTGTCCTTCGTGACGATTATGGATTCACGGACATGATCACCTTGGCCAATTGGGTGTGCTTGATCCAGTACGAGTCAGCATTCAACGATCGTGCCATTGGATCGGTCAACACCGATGGAACCCAGGACTTTGGTCTCTTTCAGATCAACAAGTGGTGGTGCCAAGGAGTGCCAGCTTCCCACAATATGTGCGATATCAACTGCAATGACCTTCTTGGGAACCTCGATGCCTCAGTCCGTTGTGCTAAAATCGTTTACAGCAAACAAGGATACACGGCGTGGCGCGGATGGACCAAGGGATGCGCAAACAAATTCCTAAGCGTTAGCGATTGTTTTTAAGAGTTTCACGAGTTGATTGAATAAAAGGACAACAACACTTTCTTTCGATTCATTTGTTGTTTGGTAAAGTATTTACAAAGCCTTAATTTAAAGAATCGAATTAGCTTCGAGAAAAAGTCTGTGTAAGTACTCACTTATTATTCTGCACCGAACAGATTGAGACGCAAAGTTTTGCATATGGAGCAGTCTTATCAAGATAATGTCAGTGTATACGATATCCATTTTGAATCTCACCAGTGATGGTGACGACCTTCCCAGATCTTCATTTTAATCTATCAAATGAGACCCAGATGTGACTCTCAATAATTTAGGTTGAATTACACAGTGATGAACTCTTTTCCTACTCAGTTACTCAGAAAATTCAGTTAAGATCTTCATCAATTTTCTTGGAAATGTACCCATTTTCTAGAAAATTCAACGTCTGCAAATGAACTTCATCTGTCGTTATCTGCAAGGCATGCTGACATAGCCTGATGCTTTGCTAGCTGACCCTTTAATAAGCCGATGACTTTATGAGGCTCCTATCTGGCGTTGTTTGAAGTTATGCCGGTCATATAATTTAAAACAACATTTCAAACACGTTTTAGTGCATATCTCATCCTCACTTAGTTTATCTGCTACAACTTTTGGTTGTTACTACTACCAGTCAATCTTTGTAGATTGAGTCATAACTATAAACTGCATTGTCTTTTGATTATTACAACAGGGTAGTACATCACTAAACATGCAATTGTATCCTTCATAGTCTACCGTATTGTAGTGAATTGACGCCTTTCATCACTTAGACCTCACGTTGAACAATGTTTATATTGAAATTAGAATTGAAAGAAAAAAGGTTAACGTTTAAGAACTTCAGTTTAATTCAGTTTAAAAAAATTTAGTCACAAAAAGAATAAATCCAATTTTATCAACATTCGAGGCTATATCTTTTACTTTAATCAAACTCCGTTATTGAATGCACAGACTAACTTGCAAATCGCAATTCAAGAAAATACCAAGCGCAAAAATTTCAATAATTAACTAAAACTATATACAAAATATAGATATAAAATACAATTGTTAAATCAATCGAAATAAAGGAAAATACGAACAGCCCTTCGGATGGCCGTGCACAATCGCTGGATGACCAACGTCGCCAGAGCTCGCCAGACATTGTTTATGGTGTCTGAGCCCACCCTATTAGGGTTTTTTACATGCACTCAGGCATCACAAGCACGACTAGGCTCTCCATGTTTGTAAACAACCTACACGATCTTGTGCAACTTGTTAAGGTACAAACCATGACAAGTTGCAGGTGTTGGGTTGTGTAGACCTTTAATTCTGAAGGTAAAAATTGCACGGTGTGATTATTCGATCCCTTCCAATCTATGATAAGACGGCTGGTACTCATCGCTATCCTTCTAAATTCATAAATGTATATGGAAATAAATGAATTAAAAATATATTTAAAAAATTGATTCAAACAAATATTAAAGCACGACGACTGCAAAAAAATTAACTAACAGTTATATGAATCAATTTTTGGAAAGTGTGAGAACTTTCTTGTCCACCCATCCTCCCGCGGCGAGAAATCTTCGGCTAGGGAAGTCATCCCCAACAGAAGTCCATCATTCCAATGAGAGTGTACATATGTATGTATATATTTCAGCGGAGTATACCGAAAAAGTATAATGGCTGATTTGTTTTCAACAGTGTGTAAATTATTTCCCTTAAAAAATCTTTTACTGGATTGCTATTGCATTAATAATGGTAGTTTTTATTCCTTTAAAAACTGAGCAGCTTTTGAATTATAGATAGCTTAGAACCCATTGAAATGGATTTGAAAGTATTCAGTGCAGAAAACCAACTGTGCATTGATTGGGCAGTCTGATTCTTTCAAATTTTAGAAGAAGTCAAAATATTTCGAGCCAGAATCGTCTTAAACGTTTCAACATCTTCTCTACAGTCTCTGATGGTTATCATGTGAATCTCATCTAATTGGGCCTTTTTCAAAAGCGACGAGAGATCAGCTATTCGACGACAACCACGCGGTGCAGAAGTTTATGCTCCGACGGTTACGTAGATGCCAGTAAAGTTTCTATGATTAAGAACTTTGAAAGCTTCAAATCCGTTGCAAAAAATACGATTTAGGCGAAAAATAGTATAATTTGTAAAACAAAAATACAAGGTGTGCAAAATGTTTTTTTCTGGATCCTTACAAAATTGGTCTCAATACAAAGGATACAATGTTTGCTGACCGCTTGCAGTTAAGGCACTGGCAGCAACACACGATTTCTGTGCGAAAGCATTCGGATGATGCACTGAAAAGTTAGGAATCCCCCGGCAAAAAGTCAAGAATCCCCCGGAAAATGTGTGAATATATAAGGCGCGCAAAACGTTTTTTTCTGGACAACTAAAGATTAGGTCCTTAAAAAATTGATCTCAATAGAAGGGATGCAATGTTTGCTAACTGCTCACAGCTACGATAGTGCCATCATCACACAATTTTTATGCGAAAAAAGTATTCGGAGGATGTACTGAAAGTCAAGAATCCCCTGGCATATTAGTGAATAATCAAAAAGCGCAAATTGTTTTTCTAGACAACTACCGATGAAATCCTTTCGAAATTAGTCTGCTAACTGCTAAGAAATATTTCAGTGGAAACAACACACGATTTATATGCAAAAAAATCATTCGGAGCATGCACAGAAAAGTCAAGAATCCACTTGTAAAAAATTAGAGAATATAAGATTTGTCTAGATATTCAAAATACAAAAAAACTTTTAAAGTAAAATTTGTAGCTGTTGAATTTAACCACAAATTTGATCTGTAGAATTTTTGGATATCCGCATTTGCTCTTGAAATATACACAATTTTCCAAGCAAAATATTTGAACATTATCATTTTCAAAGTTTTTGTTTTTGTTTTTGTTGTAGTTTTTAAACAATCAAATGTAGAGAAAAAATATTTCATGTAAAAGTTGCAGTATTTTGATATATCTTAAATGATATTTTGAATTTTTACTAATAACTTACTACTTACTTACTTACTTACTATTAAGTTTTGCAAGCAAATATTAGCGATTTTTCACGTAAACCTCCAGAAAAAAAATATTTTCTTACAAACGTTTCCTACAAAACAATCAAAAACAAAATTAAATTATTTAATATAATACGTTTCAAAGGTCGTGATTTAATCTAAAATATCTAATTGATTCCAGTGAAATCCCCAAATGTTTAGAGTTCCATTATTTAGATTGTGCCGTATAAATGCAAGTAAATTTTTCTATGAATATTGTATTTAATTGATGTACCTAGAATGATGATCCAAACTTTTACCAATACCTAAACTTTTCGTGGAAGTAAGCGATTTTCCACGTAAACCTCCAGTAAAAAGATATTTTGTTATAATTATTTGCGATAAAACAATCCTGTCTCGTTTCTACCTAAACCGTAGGTGTAACGACTTGCAGTACAAAAGCAAAACATTCAGTTCCAACCTCACAAAGTTTTAGGTAATAATATTCATAAAAAAATTATATTATATTCTCTAATAATTGACAAATGTTTGTACGAATAAAAAAACTGTACAAAGTTTCGCAAGTATATATTTCGAAGTATTTATGAATAAATTTTCATTAAAATAGATTAATTTATAAAAAAGGTATAATTAAGTAAATTCTAACAAATACAAGTGAAAAAACAATAGTTTCAACTAGCTATTGTTTTTCTCCCATTTTTTATATTATTGTCTTTTTAGGACATATTTTTTCATAAATAAATAGATTTTCCAGTTAGACCCTTAATTTTTTTTAAATTGAAAATATATTCATCTAGAAGTTGAATTTTTTTCTCTATATTTAAAATAATTTTGTTTATTCTTTTCGAGTGGTAAAAGCTAAAAATTATTGATTTTAAAATCGACCGGTAAAAAAATTGGATTTACTGTACGTGCGTGCACCCATCAATTGACCTCTAATAAAATTAATCGTATCTCGTGAAAAAAAAAATTTTCATACAAAATTTATAGATAAATGTATCAGCTACTAATTTTACTGGGAGCATTTTTGTGTATCTTGATTATTTAAACAATTATAGTAAAAAATTAGAAAAAATTCAATCATCGATTTTCCGGAAAATTGCAATCCTAGCAGTGTAAAGATTTTTTTATCGTAAATTTCACTCTTCCAACTACCTATATTTAAATTTTCTTTCATTTGGATTTTTTGTCTTGATTTACTAGGCTAACATATAAGATACTGTTGATTTCATGTCGAACAAATAAAATAAAATAAACATCAATGCAAATCGACAAAACTAACCATTTCCGTTGTTTTCGGAAATTTTGAAACTCCACAGCTCGTATTTCTATGATATTTTAAATGAAAATCTAACAATTTCCAAAAATATTAATGAAATTCAAAATTAAATCATTATGTGAACTTAACAAATTTTTTCCTATTTGAGTATTTGAACATTAACAATGAAGAAATAAAATATTGTAATAATATGAAAAATATCATCTACACACGATTAATCCTATCATCAAAACCATCTTAAAGTTAAAACATTTCAAAATTTAAAAAAGATCTTTTATCTACACATCGCAGACGTAATATCACGTTTTCAACGTCATTTTCATTTGTTCGGATGGCAAATTGTATCCTGTCCGTGCGGCATGCGTTTCATGCTTGCTCGCTGGCCGAAGGAAAACGTGTGCAATAAACGTGATAAAAGCAGCCGCGGAAAATATCCGGAAGCTCGTTTTGCCACCAAAATACTTGTACAATTGCCCGCCGATTAAGGAGCCAATAGAAAATCCAACACCATCATCCATTCCCGCTACTATTCCTTGAATGGTAGCCGAAGTTCCTGGGGGCGCTATAGCCGATGCATAGGCCACTATACACGTGTAGCATAGAGCGTAAGTACATCCTTGCATGAACAGCTCGACGGCCACTAGCCACCAAGGATTCGGAATGAAGGAAATTAGGACCAAGCGTAGAGAGTACGTGAAGAAGCACAAGGACAAACAATGCACGTATCCTAGACGATTAAGTATTTTGCCACTGATTAGAAAGAATATGATTTCTCCACCGAGACACTCGGCGGCTACCACACAGCCTTCAATAAGTTTGATCGATCCCATGTATCCTGTCTCTGCAGCCACCTCTTCCAGATGCCAGAACATGAAGTAGATGATGAAGGAGTCCAGGATCCCAGCGATCGTTGCGAACACCAAGAATATAGCGATTCGTGGCTGTCGAAGCAAGGTATATACATCTCGGACTATGGAATCGGCTGATGATAGTTTCGGAAGCTGAAACAGAAGGACCAAAATTTATAAAGTGATTGGCAGGACGCTATTTCTACTCACCTCCAATTTAACAACACTAAACAAATCCAGGCTACTAGCTAGGATCATCACAATTATAGCAGGTGTGATACTCTTCACTACGTCTGCGGTAACCATGTCCGTCAGGAATCCGGCTATCAAGGCTGAAATCCCGAAGCCTATTGTGCCCCACACTCGTTGGGCGCCATATTTCATCTCCTGGGACTCACCAAGCATATCGAAACAAATAGCATCGCTGATGCAATTCGTGACGTTGAATCCAATCGTTCCCAGGCACATCAGCACCACAAACGACCAAAACGTTAAGGAATTGTAGAGGCAATCGGGGGCTGCATCCTGATCCACAGAACAAGTTAACACGGAACTATTGATGGATTGCACATAATTATGTTTGTCGTTGCACAATGCGAACGAGGTGTTTCCCGATATTTCTGAGGATGACTCACTTGTCTTGTCCATGACCAGCTCGAGAGAGTTTCCTTCGGAATCCAAGCAATGTGCTTTTCTTGAGGAACTGCACAAGCTTTCTTTCGAGAGTACCTAAGAACATTTTTGCAAAAAATTTATGTACGGAAAAAAAGTTAAAGTTAAAATTAAGTTACAGTTAAGTTTTGAGGTAAGAAAGAAAGAATAAATTTTTTTTCAATTTTCTACAAATTTTTTGACATCACTTGTAGATGACCTAGAATGAGTCGTTAAAATCTCCATCAATTTTGGAGCAGTATTTCACATGCAGTTATATTCAATAAATTGTTCCATCACTGTTTGATTAAACTTTTCGAAAATGAGACTTTGATTGGTCGAGGTGACCCAGCTTGCAAAAATCTCAAACCAAAATCTAAAGGAGCTTCTTCTGCTAAATCATGATATCAGGGATATCAGAAAATATGGAGTATTTTCTAAAAAATTCACTTCGATGTTGCAAAACGTCTTTTCTGGAGATGTGATGGATCGAAGAGCGTTGATTCTCCCCACACAAAACAAGATACGTTCATAGGGTTATGAATCTTGATGATCGCAACAGGCCACAAATATTCTGTTGTTCAAGAAAACATTTATTCCGTGTGTGGAATAGAAAACCACGCATGCAGGCGAGAAAGGAGTAGATTTGAAATTAGAATGATCCGTGAGACTCATCGAAGGAAATGAGAAAATTGATCATCATCCCTTCGATGTGAAAATCGTTAGAAGTGCCTGCAATAGAACGAACAACAAAAACACAAATTCTATTGAAAAATTGAGAAAAATACTACAAAGAACTTTGTTTCCGTAAATATTGTTAGGCTCGCCTCTCATTGCGGCCGATGACGAAACAAAAAGAAGGCTGGAACAGTTTCCATCCGTGATGAAAATTACTCAAGACAAACAATCCCGAGCTACAGCTGCCATCCACCATTAGTGACTATCCTTGAAAACATGATACCACTCTATCGATGATATTATCTTGTTGAATTTTTGAATATTATTTCATTCTTGCCGTGCAAAAGATGTAACAAGGCTACATTTTCTGTAAATTCCTATTCGCTATTTATACAATATTTTAATGCTAGCACTCGTAGGTGATAGAAAACTTATGACCTAATTAATTATGTTCGCGAGGAAAATTTACGAGGAGGTAGGCAATATTTGTACATTTATCAAGCGATGTATTTACTTGATAATCAATATAAAGGGTTTTCCAATAAGGACTTGACATTTTTTTTTCAAAATAAAATGCAAACCATTTGAGATATTTAAAAAACTTTATTATCGGGTTGAAGTACAATCAAAACATTTATGAATGGAACTCGACTTCGTTCATATGGCCACCGCGGGCACGTTTGCAGCGGTCGATTCGTTGGACCCAATTTTCGATGACTCGGCCACACATTTCGGCCGAAACGGCTGCTATTTCGTGTTGAATGTTGGCTCTGAGCTCTTCCAACGTCGTCGGCTTGTTGGCATAGACTAACGACTTGACGTGGCCCCAAAGAAAAAAGTCCAGAGGCGTTAAATCGCACGAACGAGGCGGCCAATCGACTGGTCCATTTCTTGAGATAACACGCTCATCAAACTTACTCTTCAATAAATCGATTGTAACGTGTGCTGTGTGGCTTGTGGCACCGTCCTGTTGAAACCACATGTTGTCCAAGTCCATATCTTTCAATTCGGGCCAAAAATAATCGGTAATCATGGCGCGATAACGATTACCATTCACAGTAACGTGACGATCATTATCGTCGACGAAAAAATATGACGCCGCCGGCATGCAAACCGCACCAAACAGTTATTTTTTGTGGATGAAGTGGTCTTTCATGAAGCACATGTGGATCTTCACCAGACCAATAACGCATATTTTGCTTATTGACGAACCCACTGAGCCAAAAATGAGCTTCGTCACTGAAGATTATTTTGCGATGAAATTGATCATCTTGGCGCATCTTTTCCAGAGCCCAATCGGAGAACGTACGTCGCTTCAAATGGTCCGTCGGCTTCAATTCTTGAGTCAGCTTGATCTTGTATGGGTGTAAGCCAAGATCCTTACGCAAAATTCGCCATAACGTGGTCTGGGCGATGCCCAACTCTTGAGAACGCCGTGGAATTGACTGATTTGGATCATTTGCTACGGACGTTTCAACGGCAGCGATATTTTCGACACTTCGACCAACCCGTTGTCTCACTGGCACGGCAACATCACACAACGAATATGTAGACTCAAATTTTTGCACTAAACTTGTTACTGCCTGTCTACTAGGGCGAGAATTACGACCGAAAATCGGAGTTAACGCTCTTAAAGTAGCGGTCACCGACTCCGAATTTCTGTAGTAAATTTTTATAATTTGCAGACTTTGTTCCTTCGTGTACTTTACCATGATAAAAATGTTAAGTTTACTGAATAAATTGACAGTGACAGTTCGATGATTAGTGAAAGGGTGCGTTCACAAATTGAATTCAAAGTTGTCAAGTCCCTATTGGAAAACCCGTTATTACTTTAATGCTCAAAAGATGAGTTTCTGGTTAGATGCTTGAATACATCACAACGAGATGAAATTAAGGAGGCTACAACTCGCTTGAGGGTACCTTAGTGTATAAGTTGGCAATGCAAGAAACACCCTTATGGTTAACAAACGAAAAAAATACATCATAAACCCTTTTGCCAATTTACTTGATAACATTTACTTTAAAGGTAACGGAAACGTTATCACTTCGGGATCGCATTAACACAAAGTGGGCAACAAATAGTATCTATAAAGTATTTTTTACATGAATTTTGTAAGTTTTCAGGGCGTTAACTAGATTTAAACTGCATTCATTTGCAGGGAGTGAAGGTCCCTTTCAACTATTTTCAACGTTCCGCGTGAATCCTAATTCCATATTAATGTGATACCACGCTTTTGTATACATACTGTGACTCTTCACTATGAGCGCACAGAGCGATGGATACCTGCGTATCTACATAGAGTAGAACTTCGATTATCCAGACTAATTGGGGATGAGAGTAGTCCGGATAGCGAAAAATCCGGATAATCTAAAATGATAATAAATGACAGGTAAAGTAAGAACGATTTTTATTTCCCTAAATTTACATACATACACATATGTGAATTTAATTATTTTTTATTAAAAAAATCAATGTTCGATGTTTGTTTTTAGAAGCTGCCAGATCGCGAATACTTTTAAGACATATAAGTTGTCTTGAATTACATTCTTTCTGTTCCCCAAGCCATTTCATGGCGAAATCTAAACATTGAAAAGCTTCAGAATGAGTAGGACCAATATCTTCCCCCTCGTAAATTTCTTCTTCGTCTCTTCGATCTAGTTCTTCTGTGGCATATATCCTCATCACTAAAAATTTGGAACACAGAATCGTTTGAATCGCAATTTAACCAGTCAATTACATTTTCTTTGTCGCCTTCAGCACATATAGAATTTGTCCTTTTGCTTCCACAATGTATTCTATATCAGATTCTACCGCGTTATTGGGCTTTACAAACGGTTGTTTCAAAATTTTATTCTATGATTTTTTCAAAGTTGACACATTTAAAGAATTCCAACTATCTGCTCTCATGTAGCAACAACCTTTTAAATTTATTTTCTTGTGAAAGCTGATAAGTGTTTCTTAATTATTTTCGTCTGCTAGTAATAATCGTCGAAGTATCTGTTTTTTATATAAACGTTTAAATGTTTCTATTACACCCTGATCAATCGAGTGTATTACTGACGTGACATTTGGTGAGAAATTTTTCACTGTAAAAAAACTCCATAGCGCAATTAGCGCTCACGAAATCTGACGTCAATGTAATTAGTGCTCACGAAATCTGACGTCAAAGCAGGCCTTCTCGCTCGAAACATATAATCAGATCTCTTCCCACCGTAGCAAGCCGCTGTTTTCACGGCACCAGAAGCCAGTTTTCCAGTCAGGCCGCTGCTTTTTCACGGCACCAGAAACCAGTTTTCCATACAAACCAGCGTCGGCATTTTGCAGCATTAGAATATATCTGTTGTTTACTCGCGTAATGCTATTTTAAAGGCCTAGTGCCTACCTTACTACTTGGGTGGGATGGTGCATTGCCCAATAACAATAATGTTTTTCCTGTTTTATCCATGGAGTTTTGATATTTTTTTCACTTCTGGTATGGTACGGTTCATAGCATCGTTTAAAAACTCCGTCATTCATCTAAGATTTTTTCTGATGATAGTATTCAACCGGAAGACATTTGATATTTTTAAAGCATCTGGGGCTCTTTGATTTACCAATTACAAGCAGTGGAAGTTCTTTAATAGTTTTGTCTTGATACTGAAGATTTATTAGGTAGTTTTTTCCAATTTAAACCGGTCTCACCAGCATTGTATATAAACTCTTCGTCGAATCCTTCCTTCTCCACAAATATCTTCTATGTGTCAACGAATATGTTTCTTGAAGGTATGTCAGTGGAAAGCTTTTCCCCATGAATTTGAAGTTCCCTGATACCACGTCGTCCTTTAAATTTTTCAAGCCAACCCGAAACGTTGAATCTCCATTTAATTTTGTGTTGAAAAATATTGCTTTTTTACACAATAATGGACCAGCCATTGGCTGTTCAGTTGATGGTCTTTGTAACAACTACATAAAAATACATTCGTCTGTTTATTTTTTATATCCGAGATTTTGACGTTCCGACATCATATTTATTAGATAGATATCGTCCCGATTCTCCACGTTTCAATGCATCGATTATATACAGTTTGCCTTTTAACGATAATACGACACGTTGTCTTTTTGATAACATATTGATAATATTAAAAATAAATATTTAAATCGTCACCGATAATTTTTTTTTACAAAAGAACGTCCAATGCGTGTTGCATCCACACGACTACTGACATAGTATTTTTGTACAGTAAAATCTCGAAAAAGTCAACTCGCGGAAAAGTTAATCGCTCGGTTAAGTTAACCGAATTTCAGCTTCCACGTGCCGCTCTGAAAAGTTAACTTTTCAGTTAACTTTTCTGAGCGTATGAATTTTTCAAACCAACCGCTTTTTTCGGTCACTAAATTTGGCTCCTATCAATACGATAGTGAAGACGACATTCCGTTGTCTAAATTGATTAAATCAAATAGTGCTTACGACGATACACTTCGAGAAGTTCAATTGTTGATGTCGAAGCTGGGTGATAATGTTGACATCAGCATTGATGTCATTGAAAATTGGAACAAGGATCAAATTGCGGAAGATGACGATGATTTCGAAGTTTCCGATAATGATAACGACGGGTCAATTATCGAGGAAGATATTCAACAACCAAAAGTCTTCTCGAAAGCAGTTGAAAGCATCAATATCTTGATAAAATTGTTTGAAAACAATAACGATGCAAATCAGGTGGCAGACCTTGTCCATATGCGTATGAAAATGATCAAGAGCTATTACACAAAAGAAAAGAAACAAACAAGTCTCGACTGCTTCTTCAAACGAACACAAAAATTAATTAATATATCGCACGAAAATGATCAAGAGTGACTGAGAACCATAAACTAGCCGGTACAAATTTTTTTTGTAATGATGAAAACTAAGTCATTGAAATAAATTTAGCGTGTTATTTACGAAAAATCTATACTTATTATTGTATTTTTTTCAATTTTGAAAACCACTTAGAAAAGTTAATAGTTCGAAAAAGTTAATTACCCTTGTAACATTTCGGTTATTTTTTTCGAGATTCTCCTGTAATTAATAATAAAAATAAATTATAGCTTTTTTATTCACCCCACTTGGAAGTTAGTCGTGTGGGCCTCAAGAGTCGCAGTTAGACCATATTTTTTCTTTTGTTTTGAGCAATCCGGATAATCGAGAGTTCGTATAGTCGAAGTCGAGATAATCGAGGTCCGGATATTCGAGGTTCTACTGTATTTATCTACCTTTTATTTAGATACCTAAAAGTGCCCAACCATTTTCGTTCGTTTCCATTCCAACGCCAAAAACGAAAACAGAAGAGATGTGAAATGCAGCAGCACCTGCCCAAATGCCATTGTGTGTATGTTTGTTCCCGCGAACTTTCAGAAAACGGAAAACGAGTACTTTTCAACTTTTTAGAACTGGAGTCTCCTATTAGCAGATGCACGAACCACTTTTCGATAGCAGGATGTGGCTTGGTGCCGGTGAACCACCTCGCGATCGACCGTTGGTGGACATAACAATGAAGAGTTATAAAATTAAAACAATTGATCCTAAATGCTGCAAAATTGAGGATTTAAGGCCGTGGAAAAAACAAAACAAAACGATCGTTTTGCCGCTGCTCGAGCTGTCGGTGTGGAACGTGTCGTCGGCATCACGGCTTAATACTCACCTCCATATCACAGTGGTTCACGCCTTCACTACTGTTCACCATAGTAAAATTCACTTTCGCCTGCAAGTCGACTAAATGTTGCTGAGGCTCCGGCACTATTTCAAATCCAGCGAAACATACGGTCATTATTACGATAATCAGCACAAATATCATCTTTCGATATCTCTGCAAGTAGATAATGGATTAAGTAATTAATTATGTTAAATGTATTCCAACTATGAAATTACGAATGGTAGCTTACTGAGAAATAGTCGGCCAAGAAACCAACACCAGGCTTTGCCAAAATGTAAAGAATCGGTAAAACGGATGTGACAAAACCCATAACGTCCGGGGAAACTCCTAATTGTTTGCCGATCACCGGTATTTGCGGCAAAATCGGGCCCATCGCTGAAATTGTTTTAGAATTGACGAAAATTCGAATTAATATTTATAGAAATTTCACAAAACGTTGATAAAAACCAAGAGAACAATACCGCACAATCGAAATCATTGATCACAGACCAAACAAAAAAGCAATAAATCAACTTACCAGCCATGAAGAAAAAATAATGGGCCTTGATGGGCAGCAGCTTTTTGTTGATCTTCATCGTGATAATTGGCTGCTTAGCCTTGCACTGTAACCCTTAAGGATCCGCCACTATCTTCTTCGAGTAAACTCTATCAAATCTAGTCAAATTTGGTAGACAACTCGACGGGATCTCATTCTGAACTTGAATGTGGCGTCGAACCTCCAACGCGCACCGACACCACCAAATCGTTCGGCAATCTCGTCAATTGTGGGTCTCGTTCAAAACTCTCCGCGCCTTATCAATTTCCGACATTTTATCTCCTGTAACAAAGATTAAACCTTTCTTATCGACCGTTTTTTTATTATGTCGTCTGATACAATAAAATGCCTCATCGGCGACCGATTAATGCTAAATCGTCTTATCGACGTCGAATTATAACAAAAGACTGAATCGGAATCTTCGGTTGAGAATTGTATCTGTACACGAGCTACGTCATCGAGGTCTGATGGACCGTTGGATTCCTGGATCAATAAATTGCAGACAAGTGTAAAGTCTTGTGCATCTCTTTTTGTTTTATGTCTCGAAACCACAATAAAAACAGATTGATTTTGAGGTAATCACATGGGATGGTCGTTGACTGAGGAGTCGAGGCAAGGTCTTCCACATTGACCAAGAGACATCCTCGTATTGGCGTTAACGAACTGTTGTACCATGACTTGCAGATGTTTCGGATACAACCAGACACTGCATGGCAAAATTAAATGCAACTGAGATTGTAGGAGCCAAGATTTCAAAGGATTGAAGCATCTTATAAGAAATCAAGACGATTATTACATTTTTTGCAGTACTTAATAGTGTGTTTTGTATCAGATAATGCCAGAAAATGAAATTCAACGACTTGTAATTGTCAGCTTCATAATTATACTTCAGGAAGTTACAAACCATTTTAATTTCATTTGGTTGGAAACTTATTGTGAAAACAGTCCCGAATTGTTTTCTTCACTTCAAGTACTTTTTTCAAATGATCCATAATATTTCTCTGTACGCTATAAATGCAACTTTTAACGAGACGACTCACATACATATTGGGTGGTTAAAAATAAGGGAGCGCGGTGCAAGATGGGATGCTTAAGGTTTGAGGTAGAATAAAATCCAGATTTTCATTGAAAAAGAGAAACGATTTGCTAACGAACTTTGGGAATCAATCTTCTAATCAATTGGCAACATAAGGACATTTTATTCACTACTAGACTTTAATTAACGGCTAAATGGAAATAGTCATATTTTATCATTTTGCCCAATAGGTTTTGAGTTAGATGCAACCCACACTTTCTTTTCATAATCCGCTCCTCCGATCAAGTTCCTTTGATAGTTTTCTGAACGTAATTCTGTTATTTTCAAGATAACCAAGAAGATTAGGTGCCAACAGAAGAGAAATATCTAGGGATGCATCCGATACCGATACCGACATATCGCTGATACTTTTATGGTCGATTCAACGATACTTTTCAAATTTCGCGCTTCAAAAATGATGTAATGTAAACGGCCGTGTTGTCTCGTCTATTTCGTTGCAAACGAGTCTCGAACTAACTATGCTCGGAGAATACTCGCGCTTTATTCAGTTTCTTGTTTCGCTAGGTTGACTGTTGTCGCGCATAGTATTTTTTCCAATTATAACTAGTTCATTGAGTGAAATAAAGTAAATCTAAATATTAGTCATGTCAACTTCAAAACACAAATTACTGGAAAACAGAAGAAGTCCGCCGACAGAAAGGGAGAATTCATTGCAATCGAAAAAAGGTTGACTTGGTATTGGCTCTTAAATAAAAATTTGATGGTTTGGAAAATGTAGAAACATATTGCTTAGCCACAATGCTTGATCGTCGTTACAAATCATGAATATTTCAATTACAGTCTACTTTTAATACGGCAAAAAAACATCTTGTTCAGTTACTTGATCGTAATGTGGCACTGCATTCCGAAATTATGTCAGACACGGTTACACCTACATCTAGTACTGTAACTGCAAGTTCTGAGATATCTACGAGTGGTGGGCTTTGGAGCGTTTGTGAAAATATTATTAAAGAGTCCGAGGAAGATGAGCCTCTGTCTGAGCTGTAATTCCCTCAAAGAAAAAGTCCAGAGATACCTAAGATCTCCTAATATATCGAGAGATGCAGATGCGTTCATTTTCTGGCGCAATGACGTTTTATACCCAAGCTTGAAAAATGGCGCAGAAATACTTTAGTTTCCAAATAAGCTCTGTCGCATTTGAGAGACTATTTTCCACCACAGGTCTTATTCAAACAAACTTGCGAAATCGCCTTTCTCCGCAAAACTTAAGAATACTTTGTTTTTTAAGCAAAATTTGTATCAATGTTAATTATTAAAACTTTTAACTAATCTCAACCTGTCTATTTTTTATATTAATTAAAAAAATTAACCTGACTTGTGTTTTATTTATTTTACCTACATTTTTGAATTCCGTAAGCGTATCGGTATCGATATCGCCAATATTATTGTAAGAGTATCGTTATCGTAATATTTTGAGATTGTCCTGCATCCAAGACTCCTAAAAATTGGTTTTGAAAATTAAAAGTGCCCAAAAAAATTGTTCAAATTAGGAATTTGGCACCGAAGCTTCTAATAAATTAATTTTTATTGGCTTTTATCCATCAAAATTGGGCAGAATTCCGAAAATGGTCAGTCAACTGAGCGGTTTGAAACTGTAGAACTGGAAATTATTGACAGTGGGGTGATTTTAAATGAAAGAATTTTGGCTTAGGGCGTAGGAGAAGCTTTTGGTAACTTTTCAGAAGAAATCTCTGCGATATCCTACTAATAGTCATTTTTTTCCTAATTAAAAGCGGACACGTTACAACGCATCGTTACAAAAACGCAAATAAAAGTAAATGCAAACAAAAAACAAAAAATGCAAAATGGTGGAAAGTTTTTTCTTTACACCGTAACGGAATCACAGAAAGTTCATTTACTGAAAATTTACGTAAAATCTAGATCGAAGTGTTTTTTGCCTCTCCTTAAAAATCTCGTTTTTCAGATAAGCCAGCTATTTTCTAAGGATACAATGAACCAACGAAAACAATTATTTGTGGATATAAAATAGAGGAATTTGGTTCAATACTGCGAACAATTTTTCGTTATGACGAATTATTTGTCGGTCAATCCAACACTAGAATTTTTTTCTACCTTAAAAAATAAGACTGCGTTGCACATTACATTTGATGAGAGTTCCATATTACTCACATTAATAAAACAGCGAAAATACAAAACCTGCCCGGTTGTAAATATTTCAGGCTACAAACTCATTGATAAATTTACGAGGAGCTACGTTTTCCAGTGGCACGAGTCACTGATAGTTATTTGACACCACGAGCAACACAAGCAGGATAGTATTGCTCCCCATAGGTCAGAGAGGTGAAAATTAATAAGTCGTAACGATACTTATGTTATGATTACGCCACAAAACTCAAGTTGATGACTATTTTGTAACAATTTCCATGAACTCGGAACTTGAGTTACGTGAGAACTAGAGAAGAGGTCGATTAATGAAATTAATTAGTACGCGAATTTCAATTTGGACTAACTAATCATTTGGATAAACGAAAAATGATTGGATGAAACTTTGCATAATTAGAATGTTTATGAATATTCAAATAAAAATTGTATAAATAAAAGTAGAACAAACAGACATCAGACATCGAGCAGAAAGTTCTATTTAAATGTTTCATAAATATTGATAGACCAGATTTAACAATTGAATTATGGTAGATTTCTCTATGCTATTATCCCTGAAGATAGATCACTTTACAAGTAATTTACAACAAATATTTAACCTTATTCTAATCATACTAAAGTAGCTAATAGAATTGTCTTTCAAACCGCATCAAATAGCATACAGACATTAGGATTTTATTACGGCCGGTTTTACAAAAATATCATGTTTAGAAATAAAGTTCGAACATGAAATATGAAGTGTTGTTCTTAGCATATGCAAAATAAAACAATTTCCGTCCATTGTTAACAATATCAACGGTAAAGTAAAAGAACTTGATGAATCAAGTAATACCATTTAACATATAATGCTCATACATCCAACAACGCATGTAAATCAGGCTCTACAAATTCCATGCATGATTTCATATGGTTTAATGTCAATAGAAAATTTGGCAACGAAATCAATTATAATTTGTTATTTGAACATAATCGCAATTGAATAATCTTATAACGATTTAAAGAAACAATTCAATACAATTTTATTCGCATCGCCCGATTTCATCACGAACTATTTTCAGATTAAAAAACAAAATACGAAGCCAAATTTATTTTGTAAATATTTATTTTCTAGCTGCATTGCATTGATAAAGCGATGTGAGAGTTGAGCTCACGATGGATATGAAATTCAAAAATATTTGCAAAGATTATGACGATAACTTAAAGTGGAGTTGGTATACAAAATATAATTCTCCGAGAATACCAGCAAATCTTTATAATTTCCATATAAAATGCTCTGTAAAATTTTAAATACACAATGAACTCTGATTATTGTTAAGAAATGACATTCGCACAAAATGATTTCAGGCAATTTAGAAAAGCCAACTAAGAGACGCAATTTCAAGGGTATGAGAAGTTTTTCCATGAAACTTATAAAAAACATGACATGTTAACAACTTTTTTCCATGTTAACTGAATAATGACAAATTAAAAAATAAATGGAAATATAGTTGTTAACTAAATAATTTGGGGGGAAAATATGAGTGGAATTATAACGTCAATTTTTTTTGAAAAAAAAAAAATGATTCGTAAACTTTCAATTAAAAAGAGAAAAAAAGTTAAGGCACTTTCAAAACATCTTCGAAAGAATTTAAAAAAACTCAATGGACAATATGAAAATGTAAAAAAGAGATACACACTCTTTGGCCGTAAGAATTATTAGAATTATTTTAAAAGGAGAAAATCGAATGAAATTCCAAATTTTTTTAAAAAATAATAATGGAGGTGCATGTTTAACCGCTGCTATCGGATATTAATAAAATTAATTTAAAAATACATGTGAAAATACATACAAACCAGATTGAATATGTGTTAACATTTTATGTAATTACCAACGAACTCATTTAATCAGTTGTGTATGTAAATTGAGCTCCATAATATGGAAAAACAATTCCAGTATATAATCAGCTTTTCACATTATTCATCTATCTTGATTATCATATCGATTCAATTTTTCTCAAATAATTTTCGATTTATAGCTTAAACACTAGCGACGACTACAGTCTCTAAAACCAAGAAGTTTCTAAACATTTCATAGTCTCTTTGAATCCGATTCGCAACATTCACAGCGAGCTTCGAAAATCCCCAAGACAAGACAAACAGTTCCACCGAAATCATGCCAATTAAAAAGATAAATAAAATAATAGATTTGGGGAATTTTCGTTGCCCGGCTCTCCATTTCCAATGATGTCATGCTATCCGTGTGCACCTCTCCGAAATACCGTCAATACCTGTTACACAAGATCACAGGTTAATTAGCGATTTGTGTTGTGTTGTATTGTGCTGAGTTGACGTGGGGATTCCCCGGAATTATACATTTGTCATATTATACTCATTGCTTGCTTGAACTTCAAAGAGAATCAACAATGCGCTTTACCTGGTCTAGTTGCTAACGTTTGAATGTTGAAGTAATGAATAACTGGAAATCATTTAGAAACAGTCGTTTTTATGCATTGTAAGATTTTTTCTGCACTTTAAGCCTTCAGGTTTTATTGCGTTGACATTTGAGTTCGCAACGAGTTTAAAATGATTTAACATTTTTTACTTGCGCCTATGCACATGTGTTTCGGTTGGCTTTAAGATATTCATAATTTTATACTCGAATGAAACATAAAAAAAGCATTACCTTTTTTGCAAGAAAAGTAACCTCGCTCCAGTAAAATGGATAAATATGCTAAGAAAATACAGTTTGTGTTATAATTAACAGACCATTTTCAAAGGAGCAATTTTCTTAGAAGTAGAAGATATCAGATCAGATCATTCTGCAGTTCACCGTCTGCATGAAAAGATGCCTGGGAGTAAACATTTTTCAAGAGGATACTTGTACTTCCTTGAAAACTCACCACTGCTATCATAGAATAAATATTAAGCTAGGATATGGAGCTAACAAATCGCCACAAGAAAATAGAGTTATGATAAGTCATTTAATCGACGGGGAAGGCGAATACAATTTTGAACGGAAACAAGTATATGCTTCAAAAATTGCGCAACCCCTAGCAAGAAAATCCAAATAAAGCATTGCGTGGGACGAAACGAACTACGTCTACTGTACTCGACAGAAAACTTCGTGTGCTTTTTAAAGCCTGGGATACTTTTCACTGCTCAAAGCAACCAGCCAAACTCCAATCATATGTACTTTATCCAATCGCCCTAGGACGTCATACGACCGTCTTGACGACGCGAAGTGGATTAAGTCTAATTAAAGTGTCGTCATCTATGAAGCGCTGATAATATAACAACACACAACGAACCGTAGCACTATTTCATATCGTTGTGAGAATTTATCGAACAAGATTTGTGGTTTCTATCCCAAAATCCTACACTCGAATCTATGTCATGTTGATAACTATCAGCACAACAACGTGCTTTTTAAATAACGTGAAATTTGGCCACCAGCTCATTACGGTCGGAAATCATCATAATCCGGCGGAACGGAGCGAGCTTAAACGACGGTACCAAAATTGGACTCAAAAAAATTCTTATATGGGAGTGGAGCAGACGAAACAAGCACTTTTTAAAAACGATCGTTGGGAAGCAGTCGAATCGATTCGATTAACTCGTTTTGGAGTTTGATCGTGGAAGAGTCGTATTTTCTTTTATAAATTTGGGTTGTTCTTAACACATCCACGTTATTTATTGGCGTTGCAGCCCTCGTCAATTAAATCGTTGGCAGAAAATATTATCTGGAAGGCGATTTTTGGAGTTCCGAACCCACGCCGTTGGGTTGAAGTTCCCGTGCAACCAGTAGTTTTCTTGACATAACTTATGATAAGGTGAAGAATCGTAAGTAATTTTTAAATTATCGTAAAGCCTAACTGGCTTTTACATTTTTATTTGCACAGTATTTTTGATTTGTAACATTTTAAATTAAATTCGTTCAATTGCTTCATGTTTTCTTTGTTTCCTATCGACTGTATAAAGAGGGTAGGCTTCGGAATATTTCATCCTTTTGGCGAAATATTTTTTTTCCACTTTTGCGTGTTCTCCCGAAATTATGCTTATGGTGGTTGCGTGATAGTGTCGCGAAATTCGTGTTTCGGTCGGTCTCAGCAATAAGTGACTCTTTTTATAATTTGCATCCCCACACTCTTCTGCGCGGACAGACAGTCTACTGTTATGAAAGGGTATTATGTAACACGCTTTTTTGGGGTTCTTATCATAGCCCTCGAGAATCTGTCCGTTTCGAGTCCTAGTACCCATGGTACCATATTGAACTTTGATAAGAGTCATTTTTACCTCGTCGGAAAAATAACAAAACCAAAAGTCTGCAAAAATCTAATTCTAAAATAATCACGTTCCGGTTTTTGCCATATTAGCATTGGGCAACTTCACAGTTTCGTGAAGTTCTACCCCCAAATTCACACTGTTGCCAACGGCGGTCTCTACTATAATATAATCTTAACAAATATATAAAAAAAACAAGCCGTGAGGTGCGACCCATGAGGTCCACACGGTCAACTTCCCAGTAATATCTACATAGATATTAAAAATATTAAACACAATAAAAGTTATGGAAATAATACTACTTCAAATAATAAAAATGTACCTCTCATAAAAATTATTGGAATGATTTAATATTAATCGTAACATCTACGGGAGCGTCAATTGATTACGTAAGGATTTTGGTGCATTGGTTTGATTGATTATTCACGCGGATCAATCGGAGGGGGGACAGGTTACAAAGCAGTTTTTTTCATTAAAGTTAAACATGGTGCTGTGAAGACTATTGAAAATCTGCTCAAATTTTGCAAATATTAATAAACTTTGATTGACTTTACAACAATGTCTTTAGAATGAGAGATTTAAGGTATAATGATTGGAATGAACCGTTTTTACATGGTGACTTTGAATGATTTTTTTATTTTTAATTTAATTTTTTTTAATCATGAGAAAAGTTTTTGCTGGTTTCTCTACAAAAATTGATAAAAGTTTATAAGTTCTATAAACATTTATTATTACGATGTGCAAATCAGGTTAAAAATGGAGTTTTTTATGAAAAAAACACTACTTTTCTAAAAAAAAATGTTGATACGCGTCGATTGACACCTTAATGATGGAAATATTATATTTGGTTCTCGAGATATAATCAATGACGTAAATGACCTTGAACGTTTAATGATTTTTTATTTTTTATTTAATTTTTTTTGTAAACATGAAAAAAAAATTTGCTGATTTTTTCACAAGAACTATTTGGAGTATATAAATAATATAAACATTGATTACTTAGGTTTGAAAATCAGGCTAAAACTTTTGTGTTTTTGAAAAAAAACCTAATTTTTGGCACTTTTTTTAAAAAACTTAAAAAAACGGATCCAACGATTTTTTTAAAAACTTGATAGATTTATAAAAATGTTAATACCCGTCTATTGACACCTTATTGATGAGAATCGCATGTTTGGTTCGTGAGATATAGCGCATAACATGGTTGACCTTCAAGGGGTGAAAACAGCAAACCCCCCCGACCGAAGTGTCCCAAAAACTAATCAACTCTTGAGATTGCAAAGACGCTTCGATTGACACCTCAACGAAGTCGATACGACTTTGTTTACGTGAGTTATGCTCGTAGAAAAACTGCCTGCGAACGCACGTACGTACGTACGTACGTACATACACACACACACACACACATACATACTTCTTTCTAAAAACACTTTATATATACTCTATAGACCTCAAAACGTAAAGAAAAGTTGAAAATTTCAATTTCGATTTTCGAGGCGATTACAAGAACTTCCCATATACTGGGAAGTTAATAATATTCGCGGTTTTCTCATTGGTCCAATGACTTATTAAGACATATAAATTAACTTAAGGACGTCTGTCAACATTTTCTCAGTAAAATCAATTTGAGCCTTTTTTAAACAACATGAACCGCTGAATCCGAATCCAAATAGGTGTCTCATTATCAACCTTTCAGCTCTGATTTGAAGTAATAATAATATCATTTAAATAAATGCCTTACTTTTCAATTATGAAGCTGTTGCAATTTTGAAAAAATGTATTCTTTAAAAAGTATTGCGAAATTTCTTTTAATTCAAAATTGAAGTCTAAATTGAAGATTGAATTGCCGATGTCCTTGTTAGCCATCAAAAGTATCCGCAAGATTTTTTTCCCCTCAAAAACGTTAATTGCTATTTTTTATTAAAATATTTCTCGTCTAAAACACAACATAATAACTATTCCGTATTACAATTTAATTGTCTGAATTGATTAACATCTACACACGGGGTCAACATACTGTATTTTTCAATAAGCTTAATTGTTTCAATTCAGCCTTATCAGTATACAACTGACAAATTTAAAGTGTAACTCATTATACGATAAGCACTTTTTGTATGCATACATATGTATGTAGATAGACAAAATACTCCACCATGAACTTTTGATTCTATGTAGCTTTAATGTCTCATATTTTTGGCAGCAGACATAATTTAATTTATATTTGTGAAATTGAATGTTTTTGCGAAGAATACTGAAATTCATTCCTTTAAAGAATGTAAATCATGGTTTGTTGTTTGGAAACGATACAAAATTGTTCATAAATCGGAAGGTTCGATTGCATGCACTCGTAATTCATGGATTTGCCATATCATTAACAAGACTAAAGCTCGACAAATGGTCATGAGTAAAGCTATTCAAATGAACACAAAAAGAAATACTATTCATTCACTCGTCAAAACGAGACTCATAATTAAATTTGTGAAACCATGAATGACTATAACCCAATTCAGTGAATGGTGTTTCAAAATGAAATGTATACAATGCTTATATATCATTTATTCAAACATAAGCATGCATTTTTCAAACTGGACAGTCAGTCACCTGACACCGGTCTATTCTGTTAACACACATATTCGCACCTCAATCAAAAGACACCTTCAATTAGTGGTTGCTTCAGACCTACGGTTGCATTTCGTACACGTACGAGCACACAACAAACATGTTTAATGTGCTTCAGTGCTAGCTTTCCTCAAAAAACCGCTGAGTCAACTCGCTGCCACGAAAAACATCATTAACCATTCAAGTTCCACCTGCACTCACCTTGAACTATGCTGGAAATTTGCCAAGCCCAAGACAAGACGATCAGACGTTGCCGATTGGAACACCGCGGACGCAGACTTACTCCTTGCAAGATCTCAGCCGACCACTTTTCGAAATGCTTCTTAGCTTAGCTTCTTATGTTCCCGGAATTGAAAGACGCTAACAATGAGCTTCACGTCTCGCCAAACACTTAGTATGCGTCTTAATTTCTGACTAGCTTCTCAGATACATTCAGCGCGAAATGTGTAACTCCATTCGACAAGCTGTTCTTATTTTAAAAAAAATCGAGTCGAGTAGTGGAAGTTCATACAAATTTGAGTCTGAGTTGTCCGAAACAACAGTCGGAATGGCTTTGATGTGCTTCCAGTTCACAGGCTTCGAATGATTTGCTGATTTCTCAATTAGCTTTCAAGTAAATAATGTGATTAGATGAGTCAATTTCTTATCTGCATCAGCCAAAACTTGAAAGGAACTTAGCCTACAGAACAAATCACACTTCCGACAGTTCATAAAAAATAAATCGAAAAGTGATTTGAAAATGATTTAACTCTAGGTTCCTGTCGACATGCACAACTATAATTATTTTTCAAGTAAATTATGACGACAAAACCATCATTGATTGTCGATGAGTCGTTTATTGGTGGAATCTCAATTAAATTATAATTTGTAACGCGACGATATATTTTGTATTACTTTGGTATTCTTTCGAAGTCTTATGTTTAAAAAAGGATATATCATTTTGAAACGTTTTGAGCTGCAAGCCAATTTCTTTTTAAGATTACAGCGTAATGATGCAGGAACGCCTTGTAATGATGTTGGTCCTTTGCCGTAACGGCTGTCTTCCATATCGTTGGTTTGGTCCTCTCCATGATTAGATAAACTATAATCGACCCCATGATGCATAACTGTTGATTATATAATCCAAATTAAAGGTATAATCCAAAATTAACAATATATTACAACTATTTATTAATTTTGGATTACATCATAATTTGATTTGGGATTTGTTGGTCGTCGTCGTCGTCGTCCTTATCAATTTTAACAGTTATACAATTTCAAGGTCCACACTACTGACGACACTCAATTATTTAGTTTGCAATTGCATCATAGTATGCCAGATGGTGTGACAACAACGTCGTCAGATGTAGTATAGAGGAGGTAGATGGTTTTTTTTTGTGGGTCCGGTACGTGGGAAAATAATGTCTCGCAATTTACCTGAATGAAGCTAGCTAACTAACTAACTAATACTTACATGTGCAGGTAAAGAAGGGACGACGGGACACTGGCTGACTGCCTGCCTGCCAAGTAATTTTATTATTTATTATATTCAAAATTACGGCTCCTTCTTCCTCCTCTCTATGTTTCTATTATGGGTTTGGGTGCGCGTTCGTGGTGTCCTTTTTTTATTTTGGTTTGTAGTGAGTGCGTGCGTGCGTCCAAAAAAAGAATGATGAGCAGCAGCGAAAAAAGGAAATAATTGCAGTTTGTCATTCATATAGTTAGTTTGGGTTTTTTAGTTTCTTTCTCTCCGCGCTGGTTTCAAAAAAAAAAACAAAAAAAATTGTCACAGCTCGATCGATCTTGGTGTGGGGTGTTTTGGTGTGTTTGTTTGTTTGTTTGTTGGGTTGTGTTTTTTTCTCTCCTCAATTGCAAGGACGAACGGACGGACGGATGACAATGAATCACATAACAACAACGGCGGCGGCGATGCAACCGGAAAAGAGCTTAATTAAGAAAAGTGTACGTAATGATGATGCTGCTGGACGACCACAACCACTCAATTACTTCAAAGAATGCAGAAAGAATAAAATACGTAAGTAAAGTGAGTGAAATTGGTTTTTTTTTGTTTTGGTTTTTTTTTGAAGACTTTCATTTTTGGTGGTGTGGTTTGTTTGTTTGTTTCCGCGCAACAATTTCGCGGCAATTCCGTAATTTTTTTCGTGTTGTAATTACTTGAAGAAGGCAACAAACGCGAAACGAACTTTAACGAACCGCGCGCGCACATTTTGTGAATCGATCATGTTGTTTGTTGCGGCGATCGTTGGGTATTTTCTAAGGATATTTTCACCTAATTTCTCCAATTGTGAATTGACGACAATGACGACGACCCCCCCACACACACCCCATCCACATCGTGTCATCCTTCGACGGTTGATTGACTGACGGTTTTCTTTCTTTTACAAGTGCCGAAGCAGGAAAAAAAGTTAAAGCCCAGCCAAGCGAGCCAAGCAGGGAATAATTAATTATCATGGTATGTGAATTAATCAAATCAATCAATTAATTTGTTTGTTTGTTGCAAAATTTAACCGTCGACGACATCGGGCGCGTGTGGTTAGTTCCTTCCTTTGCTGCATTTCGTTTGTCACGTGCTACAGCAACTAATTACGCAATGTGAAAACCAGATGCGTCTATTGTCACGTAAGTTGTGTGTGTGTGTGTGCATTATTATATAATGTAATTTGTTTCAATCCTTACAATATATTCAATCATCCTATTTTTTTTGGTTTTTGTTTTTCAGCTCATCATCCTCCGTAATATTCGGTCAATTGAAAACACGATAATACTGTTTTAAATTAAATTATTCCCTCATATGTGACTCTAAATTTTATTTTGATTTTGATTCATTTTTGTGACAAATATAAGCTCATTTTTATTGAGTAGATATAATGCTTTCTTCGAAAAGTGTCTCATTCTGAAGAAATATTTTAAAAGTTTCACTATAATGTTGAAACTTTTATCACGTTGAAAATTAATCACTTCGCATTTTTCAAAGTTTTGTGTTGGAAATAGGTACTTCATTTTAAACACTCATTGAGCATTATATATTTGAAGCTTTTATTGTGTTTACATCAAGTTATTAGAAATAATGGTGGCGAAAAGTTGTTACAATTCAGAATGTAAAAATAGACAAATAACCTCGTGTAGTTTTGTTGGTAGTCATCAACCCATAGTTCTATGTGTATTTGACATAAGATTTCTTAAACTGCTGCCGCCAAAAAAATTGGATAAATTTGTTGTTTTTTATTCGGAAATTTAGGTCCGTAAAAACCAAATTGCAATTAATTAGCCACATTCAAGAAGAAAATGTTTGAAGACTCAATCAAACCTAACCAAAAAATGGACGAACAACTGAAAAATTTAAGATAAAACTAATCTTCAAATTCTGAGTTGTTGATAAAAATATACTCAATCAACTGTTGTGCATCCATTAAGGATGATCCTTTATCCTAGATATCTACATTTTCTTTCACGACATAATGTTACTATATGGTGTTTTAAAGAGTCATAGAACTTTTGAAACAAATAAAACACAAATAAATTATTGAAATGGTCAATTTTTTGGCTTTATTAGCTTGCAAATTTTATGACATTTAGGGTTTAAAAATAATTCCTTGCATATGACCACCGCGACTATGTATGTCCTAGCAAGGCCATATTGTCAGCCCAATTTCGCACCACTTTTTCCAATGTTGACTTCCAAGGCATGAATAGTTGCTGGTTCATTAACATAGACAAGTGGTTTGACGTTCCCCCACAAAAAGGAATCCAATGGAGTAAAAATCACAAGATCTTGGTGGCCAGTTTACAGGTCCATTTCTTGGGATGACTCCTTCACCAAAGGTTTGGCCCATAAAATGGTTTCACTCGCTCAATAGCATTTTGCGCCATCCTATTGGAACCAATTGTTTCTCGGACGATTGGAATTGATATTAGGATTAAAAAATTACGAATCAATTGTCGGTTGCGATCGCCATTAACGGAAACGTTGGTTCCGTCTTAAGATTTGAAAAAGAAAGGACCAACTATGCCGGCTGTATGCAAACCGCACCATACAGTGACTTTTTCGGGGTGAAATGGAGCTTCCAAAGTCTCTTGAGGATTATCCTTACACCGAAAACGGCAATTTTGCTTATTTACGAACCCATTAGGCCAGACATTAGTCTCATCACGTACTGCACTGCACTTGTTGAATCTTATAGGCACATATCTTCCATCAAAATTTTCCATGTAGAGGACGGCCAGAGGCCAAGTTGTTGAGAACGGCGTCGAATCTGTAAATTTGGATGCTCAGCAACACGACAGTCTACAGCAGTGATATCTGACTCAGTACGCACTGTACGAGCTCATGTTGGATGAACATTGTCCAATAATGTATACGTGGACATAAATCTTTCCATCGTATTTGGTATGAGCTGCTCAGATAGACGATTATGAGCACCGTAAATTGGACAAAGTGCTTTATAAGTTTGGCGCACAGAACGTGAATGTCGGAACTATTTCGAGACGTTGTTTGGGTGCAAGTCTTTACATGGTAATTTTCTAAAGTAAATTAAACAGAATTTAAAAATAACAGCGAAGTTCGACAGCTACAATGATATATATCTTTATAAAAGTTCTATACCTCCGTCAATAAACCCTCAACTAATCTGAACTTTTAATGTTAATCTTGTTTTTTGAAGAAGAAAAAATTATCCGATTAATTGAACTTTAACAAAAACTGGATTCATTTTGCATCTTATTCAAATATTTCATTAATTTCAAATATTTTTTTAAAACTTGAATTAGTTTTATGAAGCTTGATTTTCAACTCGTCTTGATTAGAACTGAAAATTTGCATAGCATTAAATAATTTGCACTTTTCGCTATTTCAGCAATAAATTGTCACGTTTTAACGATACACGAATAAATAAAACTGCTTTTTGACAAACACCTCACACGATTTGGGTCACATTTGTAAGGTCAAACGTAGACTTCATGGTGTGCGCAACTCTTATCTAATTTTACAAAAAAAAATATCTCATTTGAAACAAACCAAATCTGTCAATCGAATCTTTACCCCCATCGGTTATTCGTTTGAACCTCGCTGTCTTAGCTTTTCTGCCGTAACTTGCGTTACGAAATATCAGTTAAATTACACATGACGACGATCGTGCGGCTCTCAATGTATCTGCCCGGCGGCTAATTGATGCTAAGAGATGTATCTAAAGCTTGGCTTCGGATTGGAGCCAAGCCAGTTAACCCCCGCTTGCACGCGTCAAGCTTACTAGGATTTTTGGTTAGTTGCTTCAATGTTGCTCATCCAAGTTGGTCTCTTAAGTAACCGTGGTCGCTCCTCATTAACGGTCGAGCGGCTTTGGCGAACGGTTGTAAAACTCTCGGTTTCGGTTGATCTTGGACTCTGGTGACGAATCAATCCTGAAGCTACTAGTCCCAGACTAGAGTATCTGTTACTTACTAAGATTTTTATCTGTTGACCTTTGAGTGGTTTGACTCGATTTGGCTTTATTTTTTGGACGTGCGGTCAGTGCAAGCTTGTTGTTTTACCAGCTTCATTAAAATGGCGCATCTCATAACGCTTGGATAATTGCGCGATCGGCGTTTCGTTGTTGTTGTTGGGGCCTTGCCTTAGGCGGTTTAACTGTCGTCGGAGTGAAATCGATAGTGAAGATCTTAGATTGTAGATAGTGTGTCTAGGTCTTTGGCAGTAATAAAAGTCCAATTTGAAAACAAGTATATAAATAAAATAGTGCTGAAGGTTGTTTGTGCTGAGATTCTGGCTGTCGGTGATTCAAAATGCAGTTTTTGTGGAATTTGTCGTTTGTGCTTTCAGTGTTGGTGGCGTCTGCAATTAGTACCTGGGATAAATTCAATGAAAGTGAGAAATGTAAGTAGTTTTTGAAGATATCGTTTTTGCGACTATTGCGGTGTTAGCCTTGAAAAACAAAACATGGCAGAATTATCCATGATTTTTAAGAGTAGTAGTTCCTGAAGATTTTGCATATTTTTGAAGATATAGTTTTTCGTGTTTCTAGCTCATCATGTAAATTTACAGAAATAAACACATATATTTCGGATAGGCTCTGACGGCTACTTCTTAAAGCTTAACCATAAACTTGCCTGCCACATTATGTTTGTTATTTGTTTTTTTGATTAATTATGAACATAACATACCGGTTGTAATTTTGAAAAATCAATTTTTAATTTTTTCAATTTATTATACCTTTAGAAATCATGTCTCAAAATTTTATTAACATATTCTCAAAAATAAATAAGTTACGGCAGGTTGAACGCAGACGCCTTTTTCGCTTGGTATGCGATATTTTCGGTAATCGAAACTTTAATCGCGTTTTTTTGAAATGACGTTTTTCCAACTGCGGACACTTATTCTCCAGATTGGCCGAACCGATTTAAGTCAAATTTGGTGTGCTATTTTATTCAAGTATCTTGTGTGGTAATCTACCACTTTATAGGCCAAAAATCAATCCCAAAAAATTTGGCAAGTGAAATAAAATGAAAAGAGCGATTTTTCGAAGAAAAAAATTCAAACAACCGCTATTATTAAATATTGTGGTAGATTACCACGGAAGAAACATTCCTCTTTAAAATGCGGTTTGGTTTTTTATTTTAAATTCTTCATGCCTGAGATTAGCTGTCCGCCTTGGAGCGAGGCAATTTTCGAGACATCAACTTTGCAACCTCTATAAATAAGTAGAAAAATGAAACAAAAATATAAAATGCATTTTTATGTAATCTTCAAAATGTTTATTTTATCCATGCAAATTTTAAAACTTATATACAATGTAGGAGCTGAGGAAAAAAATATTGAAAATTAGGCTGTTTTTCAGCATTCCAACCGGTACTACTCCCTTAAGTGGAATGACATTCCTCTTCTGTTGTTGCAATGTAACATTTTAATTAAAATGATCGGAATGACGTTCAGACTAGTGTGATTTACTACAGATACCAATGAATAACATTTTTAATGAATAAGTGTGTGTGCCAAGGTCTCCAAAATTTTGCGACTTAAGAAGGGAAATCACATAGAAATGGAAAGTTTAGCTATTCAAGAGTATGCTCAAAAAGTTTGAGACCGATATTCGAAGACATTCTTATACTTATACTCAGTTTTTGATAGTTTGTTTTTAAATGCATTTTTCTCGAAACGCGTTTTTCCGGCTTGCGTGCATTGTATCTCAGAAAATTTTTGACCGATCTTTTTAAATTCTTTCTTTTCAAATTTGCGTATAAGTGAACCTGAGGGGCATAAAAATTTTCAATTTAGAGTTTTTATTTTATGAAAAAAGCTCGAAAAAAATTTAATTTTTTTTTCAAACGCGTCACAAATTTTCAATTTTTCAAATTTGCACTCAAAATCTGGTTCTTCGAAGAATTATACATATAGATAATATGGAGAATTTGCTTGGATTGCTTTCTTTAAAAAAATTGTGGACTCCAGCATGCACGGATGACGGACATCCAAGAAGAACAGCTTCTAACTTTGCGAATTTTGATGATAATCACTTGAAAAAATTATAAGACGTAGTTCAAAATATGAGTCAAATAACATTGTAATTTCAATAAATTTTAATCATTTCTTCTCCTTCAAAAAAACATGCAAAAAGCGTAAAAATAGGCCTCCGGATGTGGTTTTCCGCCTTAATGACTTCATTGCCGTTCAGTTTTGGGACGAGGTAACAATTGTAGGGTGTCCTGTGAATTCATTATAAACAGATTTTTGAACATGAAATTAGAAAAAAATTCGTGAACAAACATTTTCCAGGGACCGTCAGTAGGAACTCATTCATTCAATTTTTATTTATATTCGCTATTCCGTTTTAATGATTGACTGTATGAGGAATATTTTATCTGCAAATAAGCTAAAATTTAAAACATAATCTTCGGATCCCTAGCTAAATCTTCAATATTCAAACAAAACCTTTTTCTCTGCATCGGTTCAATTATTATTGGTTTCAACATTTAAGAACTGGACAGTTTTGACATTGACACTTAAACAGATACTCAGAAAGAATGAAGATTTGCCGCAAGAAAATTTATAAGAATAATATTTCATTTAAAACATTTGACGAAATATTTTTCTTATGAAAATCCTTCGTAATCATGTGTTGCAGAATATGAAAGTGAAAAATTTATTGAAAAAATCTGCTTCCAAAGAAATTTTTATAACAATTTAAAGATAACCATAATTGCCATAAAAATTCTGCCGCACAAATTTGTGAAAAAGTATCATGGAATATTAAAAACTTTTTTTAATGGAATTAAAATATATTTGCTATTAAATAACTGAAATAAATTCAATTAAATTTTATTTTTAGTATTATTTTTTTGTTAATCTTTGAGACAACCGTTGGAAAAACAAATACCGATTAAAAATAACAAAACTCAAGAAAAATTGTCGATTTACATTCAAAAAAATACGCAAAATAAAATATTCATTGGCTAAAAGTGAAAATAAAAGAGAACCAATTGCAAAAAATATCTATCACTGTTTTTCTTTAAACAGAAACATGCTAAAAACAGTTCCATTCAAGCATTTCCCTACAATATGATGATTAATGCAAAATCAAACATTTTAGATGAACATTAAAATCTCATTTTGAAGGTAAAAAGCATACTAAAAATCTTTGATGGAGTTCTCACAAAAAGCGTAGCATATTTTTTTAGTAAAAATATAAACACATATTAAGAAAATATTGAATAAAAAGTGATAACGGTAACAGTAATAGTAACAAAACCTTTAATATACTTGATAAGAAAAGATGACATCCGCAAAGTGTAATGTCTCGGAAAAATTAGCCGTTGAACCATTAAAACAATTTATACGAAATATGTAAAGTAAAATACATGATAATCACCCGTAGAATATTGTACCGACTTGCCTAAAAACATCTAAGCATTGTATATATTCGATCTGAAAAAAATACCATACAAAATGATAATTCAGAACAGATTGCTTTTCAAATATATGGAAAATATGTTGTCATCGTGAAAATGTTTAGTGGGCGTCCAATAAACGCCCGTTTATTGATTACATGCCTGCAATCAAACATTTGAACTAATTGTTTTTGGCAACTAACTGATAAACAATTAGAATAAAATAATGGCCCACACAAAGACCAGATCTTCCGAAGCTTCGATAAGCCCAAAATATGATTATATGATTTGGTAAATATTTGATTTCAAACTCATTTGAAAAAGTAAACGTTTCTAGCATTTTTAATTGTTTGATTGTCCTTTGGAGTTTTTGTGTCTCCAAGCCACATTACATTGTTACATTATACTATATTTCCTATCAAATGAAGGCTTTACAAAATTTTCGAGTTGAATTGTAAAATACGCTGGAAACCCTGTATATCGGATGGCTATGCCGTAAAAGTTCGGAATAACCTTTTCCAAGAGCATTTACTTCTGATGTTTTCTGGTTGCATGTGATTTGAGTCTGAGGTTCAGTTTTACCACAAAAAATAGCGAACGTATCTTTGGTTGAGAGATAGATAAATGGTTTGCCAGGTTATTTTGTCATTTATCTTGCCTTTTCACTACTTAAAAATTTAACAAAATTAGACCTGAAAAAAACCCTGAAAACGCAACATCATTTTCAAAATCTTGAATCTACCTTCATATTTATCATGGAAACATTATTCTGTCATAGAGTTTTTCATTCATTGTACCTTCATCACGAGTGGATGAAACCTGTACTGAATCATTTCATGAATACGTGTATCGTCAGAATGGGATCTGAATGAAGATGAATTACGTCTATATTCTTTGTAATGCGACAGAACTTCTCGAAGATGTTCTTTTAAGTTTCTTCAAGTTTATTTTCAATGACAATCATGTAATTTTTTCCCCGCTTGTCTTTCAAGTAGTTTTAGCTTAATCATCTTTTATGATGAATTGATACAAGCTTCACCTTCAGAATATTTTCATATTCACTGCAAAAAATTGACCTTTATAATTATGTCTCTAGAAGTGGTGTTAATTGCTTCATCGAACTATTGTTCTTCTTTTATTATTAGATTATATTAACTAACATTTACATAAAAATTCAATGAATTTTTTTTGAAGGGAAAAAAATTCCGTACAACGGTGTCATCGACAACTTTATATGCGTTTCTCCACTTATTTTGAAAATCCTTTGCAATTTTAGCTATTTTGTTTGTTTCCTTTAATATTTTCTTCATTTCAACCCAATATCTTTCGATTGGTCGAAGTTCTGGATAGTTTGGAGGTTAGCTGTTTTTGGTACCACGGAGATGGTGTTGTCCTCATACCACTTCATTGTTGATCGAGCATAATGACTTGTCGATAAATCTGACCAAAATGCTAAAGATGCGTCGTGTTTCTCGATAAATGGTTTTAGTCGCTTCTCTAAACACTCTTTGATGGTACCCGTCGCTACAACTTCCCCTGATCTGAGACCACCTCGACATATTGCCTGCCAAATTATATGCCGCTTAGGATATTTGGTGCTTTTTTGGTTTTATGTTTTGGGCTAACACAACCCTTTGATCCTGCTGTATAATAGTCTTGACCAGGCAACTGGCGAAATCGGCCTTCACATATGTTTCATCGTCCAACACAACCGAATTTGGTCAGGTAATCCTTGTAAAGCTGTCGAGCCCGATTTTTCGCCTCTTTCTCCTTTTCCACGGATCGATGGGATACTTTTTGGACTTTATATGATCTAAGATTATAATGCTTCTTAATTCTCTGAATCATAGCGTTCGATGTTTTCACTTTTGGAGCCATATATCGAACAGATGTGTTAGGAATCTGGAAAAATTTCCTATTTACCTTTCGGCTCAAATGTGCATCGGATGGACCTTTTTTACCTGATCCAGACTTTCTAGCAGCAGGTAGACCCTTTGTATACTTTATTATCGTTCGTTTCACTGTTGCAATTGACGAATTGGTCTCCTTTACTAGTACCGAATATTTACGAAGGGAATTTTCCAGGTATTTGCACAAAATTAAACTACGCACTTTTTCTTGATTTGATGACATCTTTTCAAGAGTGATCTTACAATACGAATGGATTAGACGTTCTTCTTGTCACATTACACAGCTAATTTTGCATACCTGATAAAGACTTAAACTTCTCCCAAACAAGAGCTATGCAGGAAAAACTGAAGGTCATTTTTTTTCGATACAGTCCTTACCTGTATTGAAATCTTGTTCAAATCAAAAAGCTCGTGTATTTTTCACGAATGCGTGAACGGACAGATACAACTCTAAACTAAGTTTATTATTCCGTAATTTTGCAAACCAGATAAATGCAAAACTGTGATTTGTTAGGATAATGTTGAAGGTAATTGCAGTGAATATTGACTTCCACTGTCATAGAGTAATTACAAATAACATTTTCCAACTATTTTTTTTCATATCATTGAGTTTTGCAATTAAAATTGAATTCCTACCGAAAAACCCATTAATCATATTTTAACTATTCATACACATACTGACTCAATCCAAACAATTGTTCTTGGAAGTCATGTCTAACGAAGGTCACTACAGATTGCAATTAAATCGTGATGTTTTAATCGGTAAACATAATTAGTAAATGATTTTGATTTGCGGAAATGTGTTAGAATTTGCTTGATTATTTGCTTCGTAGTGAACGTTCAAATATTCGTTTTGAACATAAATTTAAATAGATTCACAGTGAAGTCTGAAACGATAGCAAACATATATGATGCCCATATTCGGCAAATGGGATAACGAGGGGCTCAAAGGTTCAAAAAATCTTGAATTGAACATTCCATCGATATTACGAGTAGTATAATTTTCTTCAATTTCATGTCAAATATATCTAAGATTTGCTACAAGCTTTCCTTGAGAATAATGTGTACATAGTTTTAATTCTGTGAAGAAGTATAGGTAAAAAAAACAATACATGACTTTCCTCGATTTGAGTCTTCAATTTACAGATAAATGCAATTTTCTGTAGAGAAAAGAAAACAAAAATTTGCATAAAATCGAAAGTTTAAAGGGGAAAATACATGTAACTGCTCAAAAAATCGTTTTTTTCTCTTACATTAAAATGTTTTAAATATTCTAAGATCCATATCCATATTCTCTTCGATATGGTTTTTTAAGAAGTGATAATATCATCAAATTTACTTCAAAATAAAGCAATGGGAAATTAATTAGCTTGTGGTTACTTTCATTACATATTGATTCAAACCATCATCGCTCTTGATAGAAACCGTTTATGGTATATACTTTTTAAAAAAATTGTCTCTCACTCACGTACGTTTTAGTCTCTAACTAGAGCTCTTAATCATAAATACATTATATTTAATTTCTTCTTAAACAAATGCAAATACATTTCCGTAATCTTTTGAAATGATTAATAAATACTTGCATATTTCCCACATGCAAAAAACCATGGATATTATCATATTACTAGCAGCGTATAGGCCAGTAATACAAAATACTTCCATTTATTGACTTAAAAGGAACAGTACAATTTGAATAGTTTTTATCAATCTTAAAAAAGATCTAGCAGTTGTGAAAAAATCGAGCAATCTTTGCAAATAAAACCATCAATAATGCACACTCAATGTCTTGTGTTTCGTGCGAACAAAAAAAGTGGTATTTACGTGTGTACCCTCGAAATTTAATTAAGTTTGAAGGTAAAAAAAAACTAAATTAAACAGCAATCTCGTATGATAATCTGTCTTGTACGATTGTTAATCAAGGATAATATCGTTTTTATGTGCGTGTGTAATTTTAAAGCTGGTCAAACAATTGCATATAAACAAAAATGCGATGTTGATCAGCTTAAAACATATAACGTTAAATCATTTCTTTAAATCTGTCTGGAAATACTAACCGGATTAAAATTTAATACAAGGTGATTTTTTGGAAACAATATCAGATTGTATCAACTTAATAAAAGCAGTAACAATAAAAAACAATTCAAATTTAAAAACAATACAGCATCCAAGTGTGAGATACAATCGGGTTGCAGTCTGGAAAGTGTAATTTTTTCTAGATGTACAACAAGATCCATTCAAAAACTCTTTCTGTTGTAGATTAAGAAAACAATTGCCTTCTTTAAATGATAAATAAAACTTAATAACTATTTGTCTGGGTTCTGTTAATTTACGCTTTTACAAATTTCTGACTTACTTTTCCCGCCCTATTGTATTCAATAAAAATGGGAATGGAATGTGAATGAATGGTGGAAATTTACCTTAGTTTCAGTAGAATATGGAAATGGAATATGACTTTGCAAGTTCATCATCAATTAAAGAATGTTCTTGCATTTTTTACATTTCAGCTACAGTAAAATGGAAAGTGGTTGTTCCAGTTTTATGAATAAGAGTTTTAACGACAAGAAAACTTTAACAAAGCAGATCCTTCAGAATTCGTGAGAAAAAATGTAAACCTATCGATCCATTTTCTGAAACGTTTCATTATTGGTGACGAGTCTTGGGTGTTTGAGTACGACTCAGAAACCAAACGACAGAACATGGAATAGCACACTGCAACCTCTCCAAGGCCCAAAAAACCACGAATGAGCAAGTCGAAGATCAAATGCGTGCGGATTTGTTTTTTTTGATAGCCACGGAATCGTCCACAAAGATTTTGTGCCTTACTAGTCCAGTCAATTGGGAGTTTGACCGTGCATTTTGGGTAGGCAGAAATTTTTTTAATGCAATGCGTGGGCAATGGTATAGAAAGCTTAAGTTCAAGTTTCTGGGGTCGCAGCTCCTGTCCTTTGGGCTCCATCTTCAAAACAAAAGAAGTTGGGGCACCCTCATATCTCCGAAACCATGGCTCCCACAAGAAAGTTGTGTATGGCAAACTTGCGTAGAATAAAATGTTTAGCAAGTCGTTCATACACTACTTTTACGTTGGATCAATAATAAAAAAGTTACAGGCCAAAAACCACACACAAAAAGGGGGGAACATCTTTCGGGCGCCACAACTTTTTTAATTTCACGTTTAACGCGAAACACATTGAGATACTATTCCAAGATAATTTTGTCACAAATCGTTTGCGGTATTGATTAATGGAATCACTGCATATTAACGGGAGTTATTTCATCCCAAAGGGGAGAAAGTCGCGTGAAAAACTCGTTTTTAGGCCAAATAATCGGCTTTTGATGGCAAACCCCCGTTGCGAAACTCGCGGAGCATTTTGGTAGGCAAGCAAATTTTTGTTGCAATGTGCGGTATGCCTGACTGGCAGCTTAAATTCAAGTTTCTGGGTTCGCAGCCCCAATCCTCTGCGCTCCATCTTGAAAACAAACAAAAAGTGGGGCACCCCTATATCTCCGGAACCATGACCCCACAAGAAAAATGTGTATGGCAAACTTGCGTAGAATTAAATTTTTAGCAAGTCGTCCATACATCAATTTCACAACTTACTGCAAATTAAATTTCACACAAGTTTGTCATATAAAACTTTTTTGTGGGAGCGGTGCTTTCCAAGATATGGGGCCGTCCCACTTTTTTTTGTTCTCAAGATGGCGCCAAGGGGATTGGAGCTGCCACCCCAGAAACTTCAATTTAAGCTCACATAAAGGCATACTACTCATGGCAATTAAAAATTTTCTGCTCACTAAAATGCTCCGTAAGTTTTGCAATGGGGGGTTTGCCATCGGATTCAGATTTTTTGGCCTAAAAATGCGTTTTTCACGTGAGTTTTCCCCCTTTGGGATGCAATAGCTCCCGCCAGTGTACAGCGTTAAAAACTATCAATACCGCAAACGGCTTGTGACAAAATTGCCTTAAAGTTATTCTCTATGTATTTTGGGGTTAAAGTGAAAACAATGGATTTGTGGCGCTCGAAAGATGTTTCCCCCTTTTTTGGATGTTGTTTTAGGCCTATAACTTTTTAATTATTGATGCCACGTGAAATTGATGTATGGACGACTTGCTAAAAATTTAATTCTACGCAAGTTTGCCATACACATTTTTCTTGTGGGGGTCATGGTTCCGGAGATATAGGGGTGCCCCACTTTTTGTTTGTTTTCAAGATGGAGCGCAGAGGATTGGGGCTGCGACCCCAGAAACTTGAATTTAAGCTGCCAGTCAGGCATACCACACATTGCAACAAAAATTTGCTTGCCTACCAAAAGGCTCCGCGAGTTTCGCAACGGGGGTTTGCCATCAAAAGCCGATTATTTGGCCTAAAAACGAGTTTTTCACGCGACTTTCTCCCCTTTGGGATGAAATAACTCCCGTTAATATGCAGTGATTCCATTAATCAATACCGCAAACGATTTGTGACAAAATTATCTTGGAATAGTATCTCAATGTGTTTCGCGTTAAACGTGAAATTAAAAAAGTTGTGGCGCCCGAAAGATGTTCCCCCCTTTTTGTGTGTGGTTTTTGGCCTGTAACTTTTTTATTATTGATCCAACGTAAAAGTAGTGTATGAACGACTTGCTAAACATTTTATTCTACGCAAGTTTGCCATACACAACTTTCTTGTGGTAGCCATGGTTTCGGAGATATGAGGGTGCCCCAACTTCTTTTGTTTTGAAGATGGAGCCCAAAGGACAGGAGCTGCGACTCCAGAAACTTGAACTTAAGCTTTCTATACCATTGCCCACGCATTGCATTAAAAAAATTTCTGCCTACCCAAAATGCACGGTTTACTAATTCGTAATTCGGACGCTTTGACTGTACTATAAGGCCAAGCGGTTAATCAACACTTCTACCAAGAGGTCCTTGAAAGACTTCTAAAAAGAGTCTTTCGTGTGCAACCCAGCACCAAAAACAACTGGGTATTGCATGCAAGATCTAACCTATTCACATCCATTGGCGGCATAAAAAGAACAAAATTTTTTGCTTGAATTGGCCACGCTTTCCCATCTAGTTATACAGGGGGCGTGTCTGATTTTTGTCCATACTTCCGTATTGCTGTTCTTCCCGCACACCTGTATAAAAAGATGAGAAAGCATGGTCCTTACTACTGACAATGCGCCATGTCACACTGCAATCTCAATAAACGAGTTTTTGGCCAGTACAGACATTTCTGTGGCTCCTCAGCCTCCTTATTCACCAGCCTTGAGTTCTTGTGACGTTTTCCTCTTCCAGAGATTGAAAAATCACCTAAAGGGAACTCAATTTGAGACACTTGAAAACATCCAATCAGCTGTAACCGATCAGCTGAAGGCTATTCCAGTATCCAAGTTCCAGCAATGCTATGATGATTGAAAGGACCGTCTCGAGCGCTGTGTGGCTTTCCGAGGAAACTATTTTGAAGGAGACAATATTGCACTGTAATTATATTTGAATAAAAAATTGCAATTGCACACACCGCGTATAATAAGGCTAACGGACACAGCCAATTTTAAATATTTGTCTAATCCTTATAACTTGCTGCACAACTAGTTTTTACTAGAAAAAAGTATAAGCTACGATCTCAATAAAACTAGTATTTTTCTTGTATCCAAAGATGATATAGTCATTTCTTTTATGAATAAAACCAGTTTCAATAAAGTGCCTATTTTTAAATTGCCACAAAGAGGAAACAAGTTATTTAATTAGCACTTCCGAGCGCAAAAATATATTGAACTTTGGAATTTGAATAAACATTATATAACATTTTGACTACTGACTCAACAAACAAATTTATTTTATATCTGTAACCAAGCACAATCTTTTTCAGGCTCGTCCGTTGAATGTAAATTTAAATGTTTGAAATGTCGTTTGATCTTTTTTTTTCATTTTTGCGGGGTCAACTGCAACCTATTTTTAATTTTGCAAAATGGAATATATATATATATATATATATGTATATGTATATAGTTATTCTGAACTTCAACCCAACGGTAACGTACCTTCAGACTCAAAATTGTCTATTAATTGTCAATTAGGGGAATTGCGTCAAACATTTTGGAGACCACTTCGGAAAGTAAAACCTCCAAACTTTTAACGCGGCAAAAATTGGTTAAATTACAAATCTCTGAACTTTATTTAGATTTTAATTTGCATAAATGTGAAATAACAGACTAGAAATGATGCAACAATTTAAGTGCTCCATCTTCAAAATTATGCTCATTGATGTGCTAATTCTCTAAATATTTTTTTTTTAATATTTGACTTTAATATATCAGGTGGCAAGAAAGTTTCTCACCATTTATTTGTATTCAAAACTATTTTATAAACCCATGCAGATGGTATCGGAACTTTTAGTTACATGATATCATAATACTTAGTAGTTTTTTAAAGAAAATAATCCGACCAAAACATATAAAGATTTTTAAAACTCCAAAAAAGCGCTTAAAACATATGCGTACTTATCAGTACGCTTTTAGTTAACCTATATATTACAAATATAAAAGATCAGTACCATTTTTACCGAGAAATAAACACCTAGCTTATATACGGGATAGATAGATTCAATGGTTAATTAATAATTCTTGTCACGACCAACTGACAATATCGGACACAATTTCAAGATAAATTTATGCATACAACAACTCAAGTTGAGTGATTCATTCTTGTTTTATGACTTAATGTTCAGTGATGATAATTGAATTTCTATTATATATATTATATCAGATTACAAGAATTATTTTACTAGTAGAAAAACGTCTATCTGATATGTGAAGGATATTTTTTGCATATCATAACTACAAATTATAAACTTCCAGGACAGCTTAGTATTGAAACATTGCGACGACATTATATTGTCAAATCCACAGTTCTTTTCTTTTAACATGCTTACTGTGACTGTTATATGTACAGAAGAAATTACAGTTCCTGTTAAGAAAACTCTTTTTGATACTCCTTGATTAGTTATTTGTTTTTTTAACATAGATACACGAGCGCGTAAATTTATAACTTTTTTAAATAGTTCTAAAGTCGAGAAAAAGTATTTTTGGAATTAATAAAACTGCTATGTAACTCAAAAAATTAAACCTGTATTTTGACGATCACAGAAAATAAACAACCCTTCCTTATATACTTTTGAGATGTTCTAATTTTGTATTTTTAGCTCAATTGGGTTTGGTAGCTGAAATGTGTATATGGAATTCATAAAAGGCTGTTGATTGGGTTAGTTTTTTCGTTACATTCGATCAACTTTCTTTTACCAGAAATTTATTTTGTGTTGATGTGCCTTCTGCATAAATTTCGGCAGGCGCGTAGATTTCAAATAATACAAAATATTTTTTGTAAAATAAAAACTGTCATTCTACTTGAATTTCTCTAGAAAATGTTCTTGATGTTTCTTCGGTTACAACACGTTAGTGGATCAAACTTCTTGTAGCGTTGTGTCTATGACAAAACACCTTAAAATATTTAATAACATTTTTTACCAAAACGACTTTGGTATTAAATGCTTAGAAGAATATCTGAAACTAAAGATACTAATCTATAAATGGTGGAAAAGTTTAATGGCAAATTCATTCTTTGCTGCCATATCTTTTATATAGTTCCATTTATTTGGTCCTTTCTGTATACACCGAAAATTTGTTTTGCAGGCGCAACACGACCTGCTCTTTGCGAATCCCTTTGTTTAGTGCAAAAGGTTGAGTCTTGTTGCTTGATGAATCTGATATGCATTCAAGTTGATTTAAGGGGGGAAATACATCCTTTTTTTAAAAATGCTAACTTCAAATTGATTTAAAACCTTTATGTTGTTTATTCAGAAGATTTTTAACATGAAACCCTCAACGTTCATGTCTCAAAGTACTGGAAATTTTTTTTTTATAATTTTTCAACACAAAATGGCGGCGATGCGAATGAATGAAAAAACACCTCAAAAAATGCCTCGTACAACTTAACGCCATTTCCGGAGATCCTTCAGTACTCAGAAGGAGAAAAATATGTCAATGAGATGTATAGTTCATAGGTTGACCAATAAAATTTATAAAAGAAATGTAATTTTTAAATTAATTTTAGATTAAACAAAAAAAACGATTATTTTTCAAAAAAGTCGCATTTTAAACATTAATAAACAAATTATTTCTCCAAAATTACAAAAACATTTAGGTTCAACTAGTACATAAGACTCTTTTGTAGATGTGGTATAAATTAGAGACGGATCGGTTCGATATTTTTTTGAGATATTTTGTACGGAAGTTGAAAAGTACTACTTTGAGAAAAACGCGTTTAAGGTTTGCAGTAGATAAAAAAACATAGATTATTAATTTTTATTATAACTTACTCATTAGTCAGCGATTCAAGGTCCTATTTCCTTAGAATTTCAGATTTTTAAAAATATGGTAGGGATACACAATTAGAGAACCGCTCATATCGCCGGAAAGAAAGTAGGCAGGGACGCGCGGCAGATGTGCTCGACTTACTGGGTAACGCCGCGCTGCCTATAACGGACTATAACTCGAAAACTAATACCAATATCGCTTCAAAACTTTTGTTGGCGTATTTTTAGAGTATTTGAAACATTTTAATGTAAGAGAAAAAATCGATTTTTTTGAGAAGTTACATGTATTTTCCCCTTTAAAGGTGCTTACACACGCCGGTCCTTTTCAGTTTGAAATAATTAAAGATAGTCTGTATTTATGAATCAGATTTCCATTTTTGAGGTAATTTAGTCTCAAATGTGACGCCAACGACTGACTATGGATATGTTTGTTTCATTGAAAATAGCCTCGACAAATTTTAGAAGCATCAAATGTCGTCCTTAAACATAATTAGATGAAGCTAAATTCTCTACTTTGTTAAGGTAAAATAATTCAGTCAATTTTGGTACGCAAAAGGTGAATCAATAGATGTCAGATATTTCTGCTGAACGTTTGTGATGGAATGAAATCATGTTCAAAAACGACCACAAACATTTTGCTCAAATCATGTGATTCACACAGGACCATTCTTGGAGGATTTTCTTATATACAACGAAATGGTGAAAAAAAAATCATACATTTTCAGTTAGAAAATGTGCAAAAGCCATTCGAATGGGTCAAATTAATAAGCTACTTAAAATAAATTGGACTGAAAACAATTTTATCTTCAATCTCTGTAGATAGAAAGAAAGTATCACTGAAAATTTGATTTCATGGATTAATACCTTCCCTTTAAATTCAATCCACCAAGAAAAATTTTAACATATTAGTGCGCTCCGTTGAAGAACATAAAACTGGCATGCAAACTAAATAATTTCATTAATTTATAAAGCAGTATAGAAGTAAAAAAAATAGAGAAACTAATAAATCTATAAAAACGTGTACGCTTCATTTAATAAAGGTTGGCAAAAAACGATGATAATAAAACAAAAATAGAAACTTTTGTGCAAATTACGCAATTACGCATTCAACAAAACTATTATTACTGGCAATATCGGACATATATTAAAAATAAATTTATGCTTACAACTCAATTATGGTTGATAGCTTAATTCTAGATTCTGGACTCAATTCAAGTATGATAATTGGATTTCTATTATGTATATTGTATCAGATTACAAGAATTATGATGCATAAACAGAAAAAGGTTTTTTAATAGAAAAACGACTATCTGATATGTAAAAGATGTTTTTTTGCACAATTTTGATACATGTATCGATAAAAAATATGTTTTACTTAGCTTAACATCTACAAATTCATCCCAATGTAAGCATTTATAATACATATAACATGTTATGTGGTGAATGACCGGAAGAAATTAAATTGAAATTGTTTACAAGCTACATGAATTGAATATGCGTAGTCAATATACATAATTCACAAATGTTCATCATTCCAGCTATGTACCATATGTGCGTTACATGCCCATAGCAAAATAAGTATATTCGATGTTTTTACGTGTGCTATCCACAGAGCAAAAATATTTTTCCATAAAAACGACTAAACATACAATAATATTTTGTGTAATCTTACATATGACAGTTAGCAATATCTACAGAGTGACGCGAAATGCTCTCGGTTTTACCTTTTATATACACTATGCAATTATTATTGTATACACTTTTTTATACACCACCGTGCATATATATTGGAACGACAGCATATATCATGTTTATGATAGGATGAAACAAAAAGTAAATAATTTCTTATATGCCGTTTATATTTTGTTTCTTTGTTATATACTCTATACTATAATTTTTGCTTAGTTTCAATGGAATATATTCTGTATTTATTTTTAAGAAATCTTTTTCATTCATGTGACCATATTTTGCACGCATCACAGCATTGTATATTCGTAGAATATTTGCTATCAATTTCATAAGTGTTTCTTCAGAAAATTAATTCGAAATTTCTTTAAACTTTATCCAAATATCACTTACACTTGCAGGTAATATCTCGAGTACTTTTCTATCCATTTCATCCCAGGAAAGTTCTATTGGAGAAAGATCTGCTGATTGCGACGGTCAGATCTTTCTCTTGCATACATTTTCGTTTTCTAAGTTGCTCAAATAGGTTCTGCAAAGTTTAAATGAGTGCTTCGGGTCGTTATCTTTTTGAAACGTACTTTTTCCCTGAAATATGCGGCATGCGGAGGGAATCGCATTATTCTTAATATCTTCTGGTTCCCTTCGTATCTTAGAATTTCTACTAATTTATCAAAATTATCAACCTTACCACCAAAGCATCCCCAAACCATAACACTTTCTCCGCTATGCCTCATCTGCATATTATGCACCTCAGATACTCATTCTCCTGGTTTGCTCCGGATAACCACGCGTCTCTTTGATCCAAAAATATCAAATTTGGACTCGTCGGCCCAAAGGACATTTTTCCACTGCTTTATTATCCAATCTTTGGGCCCAAAAGCCCAAGCTAGTCAGTTTTATTCTTTTAATTTTTCACGCGTATCAATTTACGACTAGTCTACCCTCCAGGCCCGCTTCTTTAAACGTTGTTTACCGTAGTCACCGACAATTTTTTAACCGCGGCCTGAATTCACTCGATTCACTCAATTTCTTTTATAGTTACCAGTATAATAAACATGTCTCCGTCAACATTAGTTATCCTTTTTCATCCTGACTGTCGTTTGTTAATTAAAAGACATGTTTCTTTTTTTTCTTTAGAACATTGAACACAGAAGTTTCATCAATATTTATATTGTCCCCTTCAAATTAATCCCCCTCAAATATAATACACTTGTACCAGTGCTTTTTCCAATCCTCGAAGCACTTGTGATAAGCACTTAATGGTATAGCCTTGACCTCTTCCAGCGACACAGTCTTTAATTCATGATGCAAAATCCATGAATTGTGGGTGTTTTTTTGTATTGCTTCAAGCATAACTTTCAGGTAATACTCCTTATTAACCGACCTTGTAGTAAGAACTCCTGATGTACTACGCCCTAATAATCAAAGAAACCAGTGAGCAAACCCTTAACATTTGATCGAACTTGGCGTGCTTTTTTCGGTCTTGGCTCTTTTGGAGATTACATTAGGACAATTGGGCTTTGTGTTCGATGACATGATTTGTCACTAGTCATGACCCTTTTGAGCAAATCAGGATCATCATTGACGTCATTCAATAGCTCATGCGATGTTTCTTCTGGTCTTAAGCAGTTTCGGAGCAAATTTGGCTGACACATGTCTCATGGTATAAAAACTACAGGAGGTAAACCCGATAAAAAATCGTCATCCTATTTCGCTCGCACATCTGACTCACATTGCGTCACGTATTCACTGAAATTAGGACTACCAAAGTGAAAAATCGGAGACGGCGCGTATGGCAGCCCAAAATATACCGACATTTCACATTTGAATCAGGCGTTACAAAAACGCCACATATTAAAATTTAGCAAATCGTCAGGTAACAAAAACGAATGTTTACTGTAATCAATATTATAGCTTAGGAAACAAACAAATATTCTCTATAGAATATTCAAATGGCACATTATTTATCTTTTTCTTCGAAAACGTGTCACTCCACCCAGCAGGAAAATCACATCTTGTATGCCGCAAAGTGTTGCTGAAATTTCTACTGGGCAAAATGTCATGATTGTCTGAACACATGACGTCACCGCAGCTTCGGAAGAGACTACCTTGTCGTCTTTATACCATGCACATGTCTCATGCCCAAAATATCCGTTAAAATTGCTTGGCACGAACCTAACGAGATGACGACATCATCAGCAACTTCTTTAATGGTGATTCGATGATTCTTCAATGCTATTTTCTTCATTTTTCCAGCGTTTTCATCAGCTGTTGACGTGCTGGGACATTCTTCTCGGTCTTCCCGGAAGAACTTATAAATTTTTTTTTACTAAGAGTACACTCACTGTATGACATTGTCAACATTTCAAGTGTTTTGCGAGCACTTAATTACAATTTTTACATAAAATTTGGTGTAAATTGTTTGATCCAAAACACGTCTAATCTTTATGCCTCTCAAACACAAACAAAAAATGCTATATAGCAGAAACTGTCAACATATGTTCAGGACGAGTGTACCAACATAAGAAAGAGGAAAAAACAAAAATCGACTGTAGGTGTCCCATAAAATTCAAAAAGTCACCTTACTTTTTGATCACACCTCGTATATGGACGGTAGTGTATGATGAAGAGTATCATACCATTGTTGACTATATTTTTATTCGTATTTAAAGTTGAGGCGATTTCAAGACGGACATTTGTTAGGACTTGAACTGTTTTGTGTTCTGGTCATCATCAATTTAACACAGTTTCGAAACATACATACATATAATTGTCTGAATTCTTCAAGATTAAAAAAGAGCAAATACATTATTCATTTTGGAAGCTTCGTGCACTTTTTTCAAGAAAGTCAAATCTTATGATCCTTAAAAGCATTCTTAATAATCCGTATTATAGAAATGATCTAAATATACAAGAAACGAACTTTACTCGTTTAATTCACGAACTAAGTCAGTATATATGCATGAAAAATTTCTGAGAGATTTTATTTGGTATTTTAGGAAGGCAAATTTTATATTCTGTACTGGAGGATATTAGCCGATTCATTCAACAATTTCACAGTATAATAGAATCACATAGAAAACAAGTACCGATTGGTTCTCTTTACAGAATAGTTGATCAGTTTTTACGGCACCCTGTGCAAGCTATCGCATATCTGTCTAGCAACAGCCACATAAGATACGATCTTTGGTAACTACTGCTCGGCAAAACATGTTATGCTCGAGATCAAGCGTGAAGCCGCGCTAATTCATAATAAATAACCGCCACCATAACTACGTACCTTCGTCCAGCCTTGAACCTGCAACGACGGAAATATTCGCAATGCAATTTTCAGTGCGCTTTCTTGGTATCTCAGGGTAATTTTGATTTCATATCTTTCCGGAAATCCGCAGATACTTTTGTAGCCGGCGAATGTGTTCGAAAGCAAGGTGCATTGTCGGTTGTGATGGTCGAAGGAAATTTTAAACGACCGACAATTGAATGTAAGACATCCATTACATTGAATGGTGAGACCTTGTGCCCGACTCAAAATAATTCAAGATCAAAGTCAAAAGTTGTTTCGCCAGTTTTGAATGAATTAAGATGAATTGCAGCATGTTTCGCTGTAATATATATGTATTTTAGATTACAAGGTGATGCACTGGACATGCAAATGCATTGAAATTTGACTAGAATGAAAATTATGAAATTTTACATGAGGTCGAATGTTTTAATTTCCATTGAAAATGTGAACGTGCGCGTCAGTGTAGATTTGATGATAAAAACATTATGCTGTGTGTGGACATTTTCATGGTTCATTTCCAGGAGAATCTGAAATTTATATGTTTACTTACATGGTCTGCTACACATTTACGACATGCACGATACTTTGGACGCGATACGTTTCGAAAAATGGAAATGTTACTTCATTGACCCTTTTCAAGAATGATATACACAAAGTCACAAAATTGAAGGCACAACGATATAAATGCCAAAATATTATTCAATATTACTACAATTGTAATAGATTTAACGAATTGAAATTTTATTCTGTAAGTGCGTAATCTTCTCTTTAATGTACACAAAATTAATACCCCAAAAAATGGAATCTATCACAAATTTTGCTATCTTGATGTCAACTGTACCACCTACGAGCTACACAAAATTGAAGGCCCAAGTGCATCTAACAAGATACTTCTTAGAATTTGATGATGCAATTACTTTTCATTCTTTACAAATATTGATTTTTAGATGAACGTTAATGAATAGCCACAATTGCGGAAAGAAAGATTTTTATTAAGCTTGTTTGTCGAGAAGTAGGGAAAATAGTTGGGAGATCATTTTCTTCAGTAAGAACTGCAGTCAACAAATGGGAAAATGACGGAACTTCCATGAATAAAACGGGACGCGGACGAAAAAAGTTACTGTCAGCTAAAGATGAGCAATACATTCGACGGGAAATAGAAAAATATCCAAATAAGCCGATTAATAATATGAGGGCTGAAGGTTCTCATATGATCCAAAAACCGATATTCAAGGAAACTATTAGAAGAACATTGCGAAACCATGGTTTAAATGGAAGAATAGCCCGTAAAAGGCCATTTATATCAGAAGCAAATAGAAAAAAAACGGCTAGCGTTTGCGAAAACTTACGTAAATGAGGGTCCAGATTTCTGTAAAAACATAATATTCAGTGATGAAAGTAAGTTCAACCTTTTTGGCTATAAATAATAAATAAATAAATAACATAGTTCGGAGGAAAGCGAATACCGACCTAAAGAAAGGAAATTTCTGCAGGAGGAGTCGGTAACATGGAATTTGTTGAAACCACTATGGACAAATTTAAAAACCTCAATATCCTGAAAACGAATTTAAAATCAAGTGCTATTAAATTAGAACTGTCGGATGTGTTTTGGTTTCAACAAGATAATGATCCAAACCACACCGCACATATTGTGAAGATGTGATTGCTTAATAATACGCCGAAACAATTAAAGACTCCACCTCAGTCAACAGACCTTAACCCAATAGAGCATTTGTGGTCAGTACTTGACAACAAATCTGAAAATCTTCTAGCCGAAAGTATGCCTAGAAGACTACAATCAGTAATCAAAGCCAAAGGATATCCAACTTAGTATTAATAATAAATTATTTTATATTTTTCTAGTGATCTTGAAGTTTGTGCCTTCAATTTTGTGCCTTGATTTTTTTGTTAATTTTTTCTTGTTACATAATTTTTTAAAAAAATTGAATTTATTTCATTTTTTTATTCATTTTTGTACTAATAACCTTCAATTTAATAAAAAACAAAAAAAACTGTGATAATAAAGTAACATTAGTTTATATATGATTAAGAATTTTCATATTTATGGATTGTGCCTTCAATTTTGTGACTATGTGTATGTGCACGGTATTCTATAATATTGATTCAAACTTAGACTTCCCTCAAATCCTCTTCAGATCAAGTTGGAGTTTCTTCTACGACTATATAGAAACTTCTCGATGCTAAAAAGTGAACAGTACTTGCATTTCAAATATCGACGAGACGATCAAACGTGAAAAAAATTATGCTATCCTAAATTAGAAAAATTTCCGAAGAATATTTTAGCTGCTACAATTTTTTTCCATAGATTTTTTTTTGCAAATCGTTGATAAAATAACTTGTTAAGGGGCCATCCATATATTACGTAACGCAATTTAAGAGACTTTTAACTCCTCCTCTCCCCCATGTAACACTTAGTAAAATTTTGAAAGACCCCCTTTTATTACGTAAAAAATTCATCGTACCCCTCAAAATTTTAAATATTTTAATCAGAAAATATTCACAATGTAAATACTTTCAACCAAATATACTTTTTTATTTTCTATTTATTACCAAAAATAAAATACAGGGTGTTTCAAAATAAAGTTTATATTTTGTGAGTCGATAAAAGAAAGAATAAAAAAAATATTTATTAATTATTAAAGTACAGTATTTGGAAATTTATTTCTTAAAATAATATCGTCTTCACGGTATTCATTTAGTCGAACAGAAAAATTTCCAATGACGGCTCGGCAGGTTGACTCCGTGATGGCTGCGATTTCGTAGTGAATATTTTGTTTCAAATGCGCCAGAGAAGTTGTTTTATTCTTATAAACTTTTGATTTGAGATAACCCCACAGAAAATAGTCCATAGGAGTTAATAGGAGATCAATTTGCCAGAGAAAATTTCACGTACTCTAGGCAGAGACGTATTGGACGTGTGTGAGGTTGCCTCGTTCTACTGGAACCATGTTCTTTGGTTATAACCAGAGAAGTTTTACAATTCTGACACCAAGAAATTACCTAATATTTTCACATAACATAATAATGATGAATGTAAATTTGCATTTGGGACATCCTGTAATATGAAGAAAAATAATTTTCAACTTATTTTAACTAACTTTACATTTTGTTACATAACAATTTGGTACGCCCCCTTCCTCCAAGTAACATTTAGTAACAATTTCAGATACCCCCCCCCCTTGGAGTGTTACGTAATATATGGATGACCCCTTAAAGGGCGTACAGACGACCAACCTGGTTGTCAACTAAGTCGTCAACTTGCCATGTTGGTATCAATGTTGAACGTCTGTAGGCATGTTGACGGTTGAAGTTCATGTTGAAGTTGAGTTTGAAGTAAAATCAAATGTTTGTGATTTTTGTGGGAGGGGCTTAATGTTGACAAACATGTTTTGCCGTCTATGGCCATGTTGACAGACATCAACGTCAACATCATTTCGAGTCAAGAATTTGTCGAGTGCACATCGTTAAGTTTCAATAGCGAAACTGTGCAAATCGATCAATTTTTGTGAAGAAAATTCCTTCTTCACATAGTTCATCAATAATAAAATATGAGAAAAATATTTCATCACTCATTTTGAACAAAGCGTATGAAAATTATCTACCGTACATAGTCTGAGCAGACGTCCTCTCACCATGAAATTTTCGACAAAGTGATGTTGGCATTCAAGTTGACGATTCGGTTGTTCAGTCTGTAGTCTCAACCTCAACCAGGTTGACGACTTAGTTGACAACCAGGTTGGTCGTCTGTATGCCGTTTTAGAGTAAACACAAGGAATGGCTATTAAATAACGAGGTTGCTGCCACGAAGAAATACGCATGCGACGAACGCAAGCGACTGATAGCTGTTTAGCGTGAAGCCTTCTCTTTCGAATACAGCACCCCTCGCTCCCGTAAGCAAATTCGTGTAGCCGTAGTCTTCGTTCGCATTAGAGTTGTTGTTTTTTGCCAGAAACATGTCAAGTGTAACAATAGAGCAACGAATTATTGTGAAATTTCACTTTAAACTTGGAAAAATCGCTACTGAAACTTAAAAGCTATTGAAAGGAGTGTATGGCATTGAATGTTTATCGCGTGCATGTGTTTTTCAGGGGTTTAAACGTTTTCAAGATGGCCGAGAAGAAGTTGAATATAATTTACGCTCGGGTCAAAAACGGATGACAACATCGAAAAAATCGGTAATCTGAGCCGATCTGACCGTCGGTTAAGTATTCGTGCGATTTCTGAAGCTGTAGGAATTGACAAAAAATGCGTACGGCAAATTTTACAGAACAATTTTTATCATGCGAAAAATGGGTGCCAAAATGGTGCCTATAATTCTCACGTTTGGACAACAAGAAGCTCGCAAAAATTCTTATACTGAAACTTTGACTGGCATTGAAAATGACCCAAACTGATTGGAAAGGCTAACAACATGTGACGAATCGTGGGTTTTTACTTATGGTCCTGAAACGAAGCGCCAATAAAATGCACTGGAAGAGCGCAACTTCAGCGAAAGCCAAAAAAGCTCGAATGAGCATATCCCAATTCAATGCAATGATCATTATTTTTTCGATATGAATGGGTGTATCTTGATTGGGCTCCTGAAGGTTAAACCATTAATCAGCAATACTGCTTTCACATTCTTGCTGAACTGAAATAATAAGGAAAAAGTTAAAAACGGCCCAATTTGTGGAAGGAAATCATGGGTTCTCCACCAAGCCAATACACCGACTCATTCCGCATTGTCTGTCAAGAGGTTTCTAGCCAAGTACAGCATCCCAGTGTTATACCATCCGCCTTATTCGCCAGATATTGCGCCGTGTGATTTGTATATATTTCCTAACGTGAAATCTGCATTAAAACGAAGAAAATTAGAGTCCCTTGAAGCTGTGAAAGAAAAAGCGACCCGCGCCTTCGAGGAGCTTACAGAAGAAAACTTCCAGCATTGTTTCAAACAACGGAAGATTCGCATGGAGCGTTGTAGAGATATAGAAGGGTGTATATTGCATGTGATAAAAAATAAATATGTATGAAACCAAAATATAATGTTTTACAGCATTAGTCTCGTTATTTAATAGCCACGTCTCATATCTTGCCTTGAAAAGTAAAGTAAATAAGTAAGTAGTATTATACGTCATCCTCTCGATACTTTTGGCTCAAAAAAGGTTACAAGAATACACCAGCGTTCGTTTGATCTCCCTGTTTCGACAAAAAACTCCCAACTTCGTAACTCCAGCCGTAAGAATCAGTGAACTTACATTGGTTTAAGCTAGTAGCGCGTAAAAAGGTAACTCTATGAATCAAGCAAAAAAGTTGGTCAGAAGGCGCTAGATCCTTTTTCGCCGTTTTCGGAGATTAAAAGAATTCTTCTAGTTTCGATTAAAAAACATCGTCAAAAGTATGTATACCACTTATAGCTCCTTCCACCCATGGATGGTTTCACATCGATAATATTTAGTAATACCAAATAAAGGGAAAAACATTTTGACAAAAAGTGCAAAACTGAAAGTGTCAAACATGGACCTAATTCTTTTTTGTCTTCAACCTTTTTTTCGAATAATGGCTGCATATGACCGGTAATTAATATCGCAAAAAAATGTGAGGTCTTATTTCTAATAACTTCCACCTGGTTCCAATTTATTTATTAGCCCACAAATATTCTTGATCAATTCTTTAGAATAACACCATTTTTTCATCAACCTGCAGAACCATCTGATATTAATCTGAATCACTTTTCGTTACAGTGCGAGTTTGTATCGTGGAAGGACGAGGATCCTACAAGAAAATCGAAAAATTCTGCCCAACTTTGGAAAACAAATCACATATCGAATGTGTGATTGGTGTCGATCGGCTTGATTGCATCCGACGAATCCAGAAAGGATCAGCACATTTTGGTGTGTTCTCCCCCGAAGATCTAGTCGCAGCACGATGGGCCACTATGGATATTTTGGTGACTAGCGAAATGCGATTCCACAACACTCCTTTCGAGTATGAAATAGTCGCTGTTGTGGACAATGAAGCTGGCATTCATTCACCGCATGACTTGCGTGGTGCAAAATTCTGTCATCCTGGACATGGTATTGAGCCACACTATACAGAGATTTTGGCGAGCGTAAGTTCCTTTTTAAACTGAGGCTATAAGGAGGAAATGCTGACTATTCAATTATGTAATTGCAGTACTTTGAATCAATGCTTCTTCCGAAATCATGCGAAACTGACCTTTCGCTGACTGAGTCTCGCATCAAAGCGAGCGCTAGCTTCTTTGGGCCATCCTGCAAGGCGGGACCATGGGCTCCCGATCCAATACAGGATCGTATCTTGAAGAATCGCTATCCTTCACTGTGTGAGATCTGTTACGATGCATACCGATGTGGGATTGGTGACAAGCATTGGGGAAGACGAGGAACCCTTTATTGTTTGACTAGTGGTGCTGGCGAAGTAGCATGGGCCCGACTTGATGATGTACGAAGTCACTTTGGAGTAAGTTAAATTATTTTAAAACGGACTGTAATACTTAAGGTTCCTATCTAATTGTAGTTTAGCGGATTACAAGCAGAAGCCAACCCAAATGAATACAGTTTCCTATGCGCAGATGGGTTGTTGCAGCCACTGAATAGCACAACTCCGTGCACTTGGGTCGCGAAACCTTGGCAAGCAATCGCAGCGAAGAAGTAATTTAAATTCTGAAAGATACGACGACAGTATATTGACCTTAACTCATTTCAGCACTCATGCCGCTCACATACAGAACCTCGTTCATAATTTATCACATTACGAAGAAGATTGGAAACATGCTCTTCTCAGCCTCCTGGAAAGCTATCATGTGAACATTACTTCGTTGGACACAACTATTCCCATTGCAGATTACCTAGAGCAGGCAACAGGATTCCAAAGCGCTTACAGTTTTCCATCGTGCAATCCACCAAGATCCATCGTATTTTGCACCACCTCCTTAATACAGCATTCGAAATGCTCGTGGCTGCAGGAAGCAGCCTCCGTTTATGGCGTTGAGCCAAATTTGCAATGCATTCGCGCAGAAAATCTCGAAAGATGTTTGGATGATATAGCAAACAAAGCGGCCGATGTAGTTCTAGTAGATCAGGATCACCGGGTTCGAGCACAGAAGAAATACAAACTGAAGCCCATCCTGTATGAGTTCTCTAAGAATATGCAAGAACGCTATGTAACAGTTGCAGTTGTCAAGGATCCCAGCTTGAAGACGTGGGACAATCTGAAAGGAGTCAAGGCATGTTTCCCTTCTTACACAGGTGCTGCTCATCTTTCGGTGCTACAAACACTACAAAACGTCTCCAAGATAGATCATCCTAGTATCGAGGAATATTTCTCGTCGAGCTCCTGCATATGGAACTCCAATAGCTGTGACAGCAAATACCGAGGAGATGAGGGTGCATTGAGGTGTCTGGTTGAATTCGGTGATGTGGCTTTCATCAGCTATGACGTTTTCCAGAATTTTACCGAAGGAAATTTAAACATTTCCTGGAAACTTCCTGAAGATCGACGACAATTCCGCACGATCTGTCCATATACGAAACCGGCCAAAGATGAAATTTGCTACTTACATTGGACACCACGAGGACATCTTATGATACATGCAGACGCATCTCTGGTTCGGCGAAACGAAATCCATAATTCGTTGCGCGATATGGACAGATTATTCGGAAAGGATATGAAAGTGCACACCCCTTCATTTACCATGTTCGGACCATTCGATAAGCGAAACAATATCATCTTCAGAGATAACACGGAGGGGTTAAGAAGCGGTATTGAACTGAAAAAGGATCATATGGTTAGATCTTTGGAGGAAGTCTATGAAATGTACAATGCAAACAAATTCAAAAAATCAAATGCAGTGAAGATGGAATTAAGTGTTTTAGGATTGGTTTTAATAATTGCGTCAGTTGTTGTTAGATAAAGATTTCACTAGTATTTTTTTAACTAATTATAAAATTAATATTTTATTGTGATATTACTTATAAATTATGAAAATGTCTGAATAAAAACGATGAAATTTTTTGGATTTTGATTTTTTTAAACATACAAAAATGCAATTCATGCAATTTCGTTAAAAAAATTTAATATCATTTCATACACTAATTTAGACGAAATTCAACAGAAATTACGGACTGAAGTATTTTCGTCTTTTTCGTGGTAAGTACAAAATCCAAACCCTTTAGGTTATCCCTTTCAACATCTGGATTTTGCTTTATCATACATAAATACTTGAGTTGGTTACGCACTAAATATTTTCCATAAGTCTATCAAAATCTGTTTTTTAATAATTTTTTGTCCATTTTGAGATCTATTCTACAGCAAATTGAGTTACAAGACGATAACGTGACTGTTTTTTGCGAAATGCTTAGAATTTTTTTTTTTGGATAAAATCCTAAAACCTAGAAAAACTAATTCAATTTAGACTTTTAAAACATTGACACAGATAGACTGTATTTTATAAGAATTACGTTTAAAAATTCATTTTTCACTACGAAAATTTTTTTTTACAACATAATCGATGATTAATCATATGTTTAAATGTTTTCCATAATCTTACCAATCCAGAAGGAAAATGACATCTGGACATTTGAAAATGATTCCTGCGTTATTAATGGACGCACTCGAATAGCAAAATATAGTTTCTTTTGCATGATATTCACATCTATATTGATGTTACTTTATGAAACAAAATGAAGTTTGAATGTGCTCCAATATTTTTACGATTCTTACCGTGCTTAACTCGTGTGGTTGCAGCACGAACGAAACAAAGTGGCAAACATCACACTCGTTGAAAACAGGAGTTTACGCACTCATAACGATTAATCGCTTCTTTTTTAACTTTCCAGTATACGCGAAGCTCTTGTAACCGCTCTTAAAATTTAAATTTGAATTTTCAATATTTATTTGCAGTTTAAGGTCTTCAGAGTATAATTAAAGTGTTTGCGTATAGGTACATTCGTGGTAGCTTCTACGACGACAACTCTCAAAGAAAAAATCGTATTGACTTCGTTGAGGTGTCAATAGAAGCGTATTTGCAATGTCACGCTGTCAGCTGATTAGATGTTGGTAAACTTCCGTTGAGTGTTTTTATGTTTTGACACATACAATGTCATTTCTTTCATGCACCATATTACGGAAACAAAACGTTAGATTTACGTTGTTAAGGTATCAATCACAAGCGTAATAGCATTTTAAAAATTCTATCAAATACCTTACAATCGTTTTTTTAATTTAACAAAACAAAGTGCAAACAATTAAGGATTAAAAAATAAATTTTTCGTCTTAATTGCACTACCAGCGATCAATGCTTGTAAATTTTAACTATTCTACTTAGTTTTTGTCAAAAATCAGTAAAAGTTTTTCTCATGATAACAAAAAAGTTATTTAAAAATAAAAAATAAAAACAATTATTGACTAAGGGGCCATTCATATATGAGGTAACACTCTAAGGGGAGAGGGATTATTTAAAAATGTTACTAAGTGTTACATAGAGGGAGGAGAGGAGGAGCAAATTATTACGTAACAAAATTTAAAATTAGTTCAAATAGTTTTTTTGTAACACTAAATCAAAAATAAGTCAAATTTTAAATTTAATTGCCGCTGGACACGGTAAAACAAATTCAGATGGATTTTTAATAGTTTGCGATTGAAATATTTAAAAATCTAAGGCGGGCACAATGAATTTTTTTTGCCACAACAAAGGGGGAGGGGGTGTTTGAAAATGTTACTAAGTGTTACATGAGGGGAGGGGGAGTTAAAATACTCTAAAATTGCGTTACGTAATATATGGATGACCCTTAAAGGGTTGATATAAATATTATTACCTGTTTTCCTCATTCTTGAGGCGCTGTTGTCATGTTAAGCCTATTAGTATGATTTGAGTAGAATTTCAATGATTTTAATACAGTCGTTTTCTATTTTCAGGAAAAATTGCATACATTTTTTAAAAAAATGTTCACTTCTCAATCAAATTCGCACATGTAGCAATCAGTGCCTTGAAAAATGCGGGGTTTCAAAGGTTCCTTATCGAAGAAAAATCATAGTTTTTTTATGATTTCAAAGCTCATTCATATTAAAACCACTTTTTGCAAAGAGTATTTTTAATAAGCAAGCGGTTGATACGAATAATATTATCTTATTCTACTTATTCTAATTACATACACTGTTTTAGTATCAATCAACACGTTTTATCATTCGTATGATTTGATGCAATTTTTAATAAATTCAGCTCAGATATTTTTTAATGCAAAAAATTGAATTATATACCAAAAAAACTTGTATCTAATTTGCATTTCATTTGCTCATCAAATACAACATCATAGTTTCTCCATTAATTATGCAAGGATAATTTGTGAAATTTTTCAGTTCATTCATTGTTAGGAGTCGTAAGATTTCAGTTACTTCTTCCTCTCCTATGTAAGATCTTATATATTTTACTCATGTTTAGACATTCTACTGCACTTAACATGTAGTTTTGAGATCAACTGTGAATGAGAAATGATTTTAAGTCTTTCTAAGCTAACATGATGAAATAGTACAATAACAATATGTACGCAATACTTTTAGAAATTTTGGACGCGATTACCAAAAACGGTCATCACGCGACAAAATTTAGTTCAGTTGCCGTACAAAAACTGCATTCAATAACCTTAAATTTTATTTCGACAAAATGTTCATTTTGGGTATTTTGCTTTCATCTTTCTTATGAAAATATCCATTTCCGTAAATAATCTAGCAAACCCCACTTCCGATCGTCCCACATAAAGACTCAATCAGAGACTCCCCCCCTTTCCTTCAAAAGCCTTACATAATCAATGAACGCTCCCTAAGATGATACGATAAATATTTACTCATTCCACTTCTTGTAATGATTTTTTTTCATTATTATTATCTGCAGTATTATTATTATTATTATTATTAAGTTTAATATTATTGTGGATATCACAGCCTGCTTAGTTTTTAATTTATCTTTATGTATACTAAAATAAAATCTGAAAAAAATAATATGTATGATAGCAGACAAAATGTTATTTAAATTCAAAATAAAATTAAAACTAAAAAAAATAAGAAAAGTTATTTAATTTTTATTTTTTAATGAGAAAATCCTTTAGTTTGGCTTTCCTCTTTTAAAATATAGCACACAGATACTCCATTGACTCAAAATTAAAAACATAAAGATTTATAGCGGAAGCAGAACCACTATACTAAAATTATTCAAATTATTCTCGTTATCGTTAGCCAGATAATATTTTTGACGTCACGATATTTTCATCAATGGATTGGCGCAAAGCCTCTGAAAAGCTGCCGGCATGTGTGTAAATATTTTGGGACGCATCAGGTGGTTTGTTTTACCAAACACTATCATAAAAGTAGGCTTAAGGAATGCGATATCCGCGTCACCATGGTGACTGAAGTATCTCAAACACGGAAAAAGGTACTAGACCTCGCAGATAATACAGTGCGTGGCTTTCAATTATTGTTATTATTCGAACTGAAAGCAGGATATGAATGTGTACATTATCCAAAATTGAAGCCTCACATGAATTTAAGCTGTATGTTTTGATTAGCTGGCCAATTATGGTTGAATGTGTCCTAAAAATAGATAGATAATTGAACAGACTTACCAGACAGTATTCGAATGTATCTACGTGTAGTACAGCTGTTATCATATCACCGTTGTCATGCCACACTATACCAAACAATAACAGCTGCAAACCGTTCTGTCATTGATTAAACACACATCTAGATAAGTGCTGGCTGCGAAACTTGAAAACTATGTCTAAAACTACGAAAACTTCACTTTCAACGGGCAACAATGCTAATGTGAGTGCTCTGCGTTTTGATAGTTTCATGCACTTCTTGGATTGTGTTGCACTTGCACCTCCCTAGCCATTCACAGCACAGCACTAGCATCACCGCTAGCACACTCCTCTCTAGACCCCGTAAAAAACAGAATCAGCTAGCATTTAGTTAAAGCGTGCCATATTATACTACGATCCGCACTAGACACATGTGAAATCTTCTTGTATAAAACTGGGGCATGGTGACATCAGAACAAATGTATCTTGTAGATATTTCTTATACCTATCTAATTGAGTGAGTTAGCGCATTCAGCTGAACTAACTAAACCAATGAATGCGACACTTTCTAGCACTTTTCGCGTGAAAGATACTGAAAGCCTCCTAAAAGATACTTTACGCGTCACATTCAGTGGACGTAATCGCGCATGGAATTTGCAAGCTGTATTTAGTGCTTGGCTATGGAATGAGCTTCTCGCGTGCAGACGCGATATCTCAAAGATACTTTGGACACCACAATGTTGTTTTGGTGTTTCTGATAAATGTGTCTTTAACCCATCGCATGACAACTATGCAACATGAACTTATAATGATTTAACTAGTTTGGTTTTCTTCAGATTTAAAATGGTTCGAAAACCACCAAACTATCTTATAGCCTATTTACACTGCCACGAAACTACATAGTTTTGACTCCATGCGTGATTTTGACTACTATCGGATGCTAAAGTACATATGTTTCCATACATTTCCAAACAAGCCGCGAAGTGCGACCCTTGAGGTCCACACGGTCAACTTCCCAGTAATATCTAGATAAACATTAAAAATATTAAACACAATAATAGTTTTGAAAATAGTACTACTTTAAATAATAATAATGAGAGGTATTCATGGCAGTAAAAGGAATGAGTTAATATTAATCATATCATCTACGGAGGCATCCATTGATTACGCAAGGCTTTTGGTGGATGGATGATGATGATTGATTACCACAAATGCAAATTTGATTGAAATTTTGATGGTTTTCAAAATTTAAGCCACTTATTTTTATGAAAAGACTGCAAAAACTATTAAAAATCTGCTCAAATTATCCAAACATTTTAAAACTTTGATTGACTTTACAACAAAGTCTTTAGAATAAAAGATATAAGGTAATATCATTCGGAAGAACCCTTTTCATATGGGAACTTTGAATGATTTTTTTTATTTTTAATTGAATTTTTTTCAGAGTCATGAAAAAAGTTTTTCTGGTTTCTCTTCAAAAACTGATGGGAATGTATAAATTTTATAAACACTTATTACTGTGTTGTGCAAATCAGGTTTAAAAAATATTTTTTATGAAAAAAACCCTAAGTTTTTGCATTTTCTTCTATTAAATTAAAATAACCGCTGAAACGGATTTTTATAATGTTAAAATAATCAAAAACATGTTAAAACACGTCGATTGACCCCTTAATGATGCAAATATTATATCTGGTTCGTGAGATATAGTGAATGGAAGAAATGACCTTGAAGAGCATGAAGACTGTTAATGATTTTTTATTTTTTATTTAATGTTTCTTGCTATCATGAGTAAAAGTTTTGATGCTGTTTTTACAAACACTGCTTGAAGTATATAAATTTTATATAAATTGAATACTGTCTTCCTTAAATCAGGTTAAAAAATTATTGTTTATTAAAAAAAAACCTAATTTTTTGCCCTTTTTTTCTTAAATTAAAAAACAGCTTGAACGATTTTTTTTCAAAATTTGATAGAATCGCATAATTGTCAATACGCGTCGATTGACACCTTGATCAAAGAAATCGTATGTTTCGTTCGCGAGATATAACGCATGACAGGAATGACCTTCAAAAGGGCAAAACAACATACCCCCCGACCGAAGTATCCCAAAAACTAATCAGTTATTAAGATTGCAAAGACGCTTCGATTGACACCTTAACCAAGTCGATACGACTTTTTTTACGTGAGTTATGCTCGTAGAAAAAAGTGTCCACGAACGTACGTACGTACACACACACACACACACACATCTCCCTTTCTAAAAACACTTTATATATACTCTATAGACCTCAAAACGTAAAGAAATGTTGAAAATTTCAATTTCGATTTTCGAGGCGATTACAAGAACTTCCCATATACTGGGAAGTTAATTACATCCAGAACGTAATTTGGACAAAATCACATATCAAAACAAGGTTGCATTCGATGTTGCAATATGCAATATATGTCGCTAGTTAAACTCACCACCCTGTTTGACACAATATTTCTAGGAAATACAATGCTCCTAACGAGAGTTGGTCCACTGCAACTTATGAATCGAATTCAAACAGGCGTGAATAAAAATGACTCCTTCAAATATATTTTCATCGACTTTTCCTTTGACTTTCAAGAGGAATAATAACTTTCCTGAGAGTATTTTCATTCATAAGAGCTCTTTTAAATATTTAGGCACCCATTATTTTGAAACCGCAACTGTTTTCAAGTGTATCTGACAAACGAAACCATCTCAGTGTAATGTAAACGGTCCGACGCATTTCGAAATGCGTCAATCATAAATACGTATTTTTGAAGCAGTGTAAATATATGTTTAAAAGTCTATACATATTTATGTATTTCTGCGCTTATCGATCAAAATAACGTACCATCATCGTCGGATTTTAAGACCTCAGTAAGCGCACGACACAAAATAAAACTGACAAACGTATTTCAAATTTTACCAATATGTTTTTTTTTAAATAGTTTAATTTCTAATTAGGGTTAAAACCAAATCACGGACATATTCTAGCACGCTTACTGCTGTAGACATTTTATTATCTTGTTTTCATTTTTTCAATGCAGACAATCTTTTTGTAGTTATAACGCGAAATTCTCTTGATATCTATATACATATAAGTGGATAATAAATTCATTCTAGTCCATATTCCAACTAAAATTAGAAATTCTTGCAATATTTTCATAATTATTTATAAAAACAGTTATTTCATATGACCGTATTGAATTTGAAATATTTTGATACTATTTTTGGCTATTGTTAAGATAACAAATTTATCGCATTTTAAATTGTTTTGAAATTCAAAACTGATACCAAACAAGTAATTTGTTTTGGTTCGAAGAACTGATTGCACTTAAATTATTGACGTGGATATTAAAGTATGATGAATGATAGATTGGATTGTTTTTGTTAAATGAAAAATGCATCTGCTCTTTACGTGGGTGATAAGGATAATGAAAATTAGTAAAAGAACGCGTTACTTAACAACGATTTTGCATTAAGCCCATTTCTTCGCGATAAATAAAAGAAAACCATAAGATGGTTAGTGCTGATGTTCAATCAACCTGAACGAAGAATTTATGCAAGTTTTTATGTGTAGATACATCTTTCGATATGAAATTTTTGTTTATTATTCTAAGACATGTCTGTCCTGAAAATGTAATTTCGGAAGTATGGAAGAAGCGAGGAACTTTCAATAACGATGACGTAAAAAGTTAGCTCTCAAAAAAGCAAAAGAAGTCTAGAGTCTCAACTGACCACAGGATTGTAAGTTTCCCCTTTGGAATTGTTGCCTTGAACGGCATACATTTTTTGAGCCAAATGCACCCAGGCACTGAATTTCAAATGAGTAAACAATTGAAAAGTAACTCACTTGAAGAATTTTCCAGCCGCTTGATCACACACTCAAAATAATGCTCGGAATAAAAGGTTACACCATGAAAAAAATTATAATCGCAAACCACTGGGCATTACACTTAAGTATATTTTCAAAAAAATGTAAAGAACTTAACCCAGGTTTCCAAATCAACTAATATGTGTCTTATAGCACGGCAATAACACCGCCGCTACAAATTCCTCGTCAGGCATCTCGCTGCTTTCGCTATCTCCAATCCTGCCAATTTTTTCTCTAAATACGCAGCCTGAGTTCAGCTACCCTCAATTAGTACCATCACTGTCATCGTGCCGCCGTAGAAAATCGAGTCAAGCTGTACCCGTTCTTGCCATGCAGTCTGTAGACGTCGATTCCGCTGTTTTAAATTTCAGCTCTATTAAAGATCGTCCGTCACACAAAGAAAACGAACCGTATCAATCTCTTCCAGTTATTGATTTCAATATCCATAATGTTATGGAGGGTGGTTGAATTTTGACCAAAACACAGCCGATTTTATCGAGAATTGAAAAGGAGTAGGGAGTAGAGAACTTAAGGTGTGATGACTGCTGGCAGTTCAGCTCAGCTCAGCGTGTTTTGTTGCTTATAATTTCCCAAGCCTTTACCCCGAATTTCATTATGTGAGATTCTGTCAATTTATGCTCAAGTTATGAAACATCGACAAATTCGCCAGAAAACAAAATCAAACCAAATCAGCCCCACCCGAGAGCACAATAAAACTACATAGCACATTCCTGACGAAAGTCACCATTCAATTTCTCGCGAGTGAACAATCTCTCGGGTGACAACGGACTTCAGCGGAGCTCACCAAAAATCGATGTTGCTACCTGTGACTACACTGACAGGGCCCATCACTTGCGATATCGCATGTTTGGTGCGACTAAGTCCATGATTACTTATCTCTTAACAGCTGAAAATTAAATAGAAGGGAAAATCCGCAATGAAACTCTCAAATTTAAGGATCTTTCCATTGGAAGCAATTTTTCGCATGGTCTTTACAAATTACGTAAACGTTTCAATGGTATTTTACTAACAAAAAACATGAAAATCAATATATTGGATATAACTTTGTGTCATGTTATTATTTTATTAAATGTTTTGTTTATTGTATATTTGAATGTATGTGTTAATATTTATTTTTAAAAAATTATACTGTGTAATAGCAATTGCATCTATAAAACCTCCTATGATGAAGTGATCAGGTTGAAGATATCAATTTTATCTCAGGTAATTGGATAGGACCATTGTTGGATTGCGTTTACATTTTATATTTCTACTTGACAAGAGATCCTGCAACTGAATGTTATAATCTTAAAATCGAATCTGATTTTCCATTTGAATTAATTTAATTTGTTGCATCTTGTTAATTTTCTATTTTATATTTGCTAAACATTCTTTGAATTTGATATTAAAATGAAGTAAAAAAATAGTGTGCCTTTGCTTTAATTAGTTTAAATGGAAGGTATTAAAAAGGTATATTTAATTCATATTATTTTTTTCCTGCAAAAAAATAACAAGCCAACTGGAAACCACTATGATACAACTATGTATTTTCCTCCTTTATAATATTAGGAGCATGAAAAAGCCTTGGAATACAATATTTGTTTCGAGAAAGTGTATTAAACAGAGTGGTAACATCAAACTATTTTGAGAGAATGATCAGGTCTGTAACAAAAAAACTACAGAATATACTTTAGATAAGATTCAGTTCTAGGTTTTTTGATGAAATAATCTAGAACCATGAAAGTCTCAGCAAAATGCAAAATGTAGCAAGCTGAATTATTAGTTATTGTGAATTGTATTCTATGAGCTCAATATGAATTTCCATTTAATTTAACTATTTTTATATTATATATATTACATATATATATAATATATATTATTATATTTTTAGACAAAAATTGCAAAGCGGACCGACAATACAGCACGAACCAAAGTACAACCTACCTCTGTATCGAACAAGAAACTAACAACTATCCCGAAAACAAATTCAAATCCTACGGAAGAAAAAAAAACAAACACTCGCACGTCAACAACACAAAGTTCACTAAAATCTAAACCAATCACAACGAAGTCACAACCACTCAAAACCACAACAAAACCAAAAAACTTGGTCGTTACCAAAGATGTTCAGTTAACTAAATCGCAACCAATTCGTGCAAAGCACAATATTAATCTTTCGGATCAATTAAGGAGCAAACCTCAAACGGTTCTCAAAAGCAATGTCATGAATACTATCCACAATGTTACTGTATCCTCGCCACCACCAACAAAACGCGAGCTAGAAATAGTCCCCGAAGCATCAAGTTCGCGAGAAAGAACGAAAACCAGAACGTTGCAGCCCGAAGAAATCCTTATTTTAAAACAGAAGACATCGAATGAATCCAACAAATTGGAAGTCCTTAAACCTGAAACAGTGATAGGCGTTACAAACCATCTTTTCTTAGATAAGCCTATGGTGCTCCCGAAAGAATCTGTTGCTTTCGAAGTTTTGTTCGACGAGGACTCAACTGTCGGCCTAGCAAAAGGTAAAGTTAGTACAAATAAGACTGTAGTAGCAAAGACAGTTGAACAAAGTCATAATCGGGTATCAGAAGAAACTAATAGTCATAGCCGTAATGAGCAAGTGAACCATGTTCCAAAGGCCACCACTTCAGAGGCGTCTGACAATGAAAGCGAGCAACCCGACTACGAAGATGATTTTGAATCTTACGAATCAGATTTCGAAACAGGATCCTCCTCTTCACCTGCGCTCAGTCAGAGTGCTGAAGAATCTGAAGGAAGTAGTTTGGATCTATCGGAACCGGAAGAGTCAAGTGAAGTTTCCGAGGAAACACAACTGCCCGTCACTGTTATTCACAAGGAGGACGAGCGTAAGCTGGACTCAGGTAGCTATGAAATGAATTCCCGGAAGAACTTTCTGAACCATCAGCAGCATCAGATAGACAGTATCGATACGAGTACCGCGAATTCTGAGCAGCTTGATTCCGGCATTAGTTACAGCGCTCCAAACAGCTCGTTGTCCAGGACTATCATGGAGCCACCAGCTCCAATGCATCAAACGAAAATGTCTAAGCGCGGGCACGATCTTATGTCCAAGATTCAATTGGACGAAATAACAGTCGTCCTGTTCGATTTGAAACCAATTCAATATGAATACTACATGAAGCTTTATGGCAATTATAATTGCACTCAAATGTCTACACAAACTAATGACGATCGCTTAGAATCGATCGCGCAAACTGACTATGTAGACAACAGGTCCATGTGGACACAACATCCTCCGCAATATGATTTGAAGTTTTTACGCGAGCATGACATCCATCACTTCAATAATGCGTGTGGAGAGTTTGAAACTGAGAGTGAAAAGAATGAGGAGTCGAGTGATGTGTTGTCCAGGACCTTCAATTCACTTGATAGGCTTCGTTTTGCTAAACCCATATCAACACCGAAATCCAGTCAAACAGACTTCGATCAACTCAATGATTTTCTTCACAGAGCTGAGTTCACTATGGCTGCTTTACTAAACAAACCAATTGTTCGAAGGAATCTTCACACATCCAATATTTCAATAACTCAAGGATATTATAGTCTAAACTCGAAGTTCCTTAGTGCAACAAGAGTTACAAAAATATTCTCGAATCCAAAATCAAATCTTCTCGTTGTTATTCACGATGATGTTGAGGGTGTTTATAGTGGAGACTTTCGAAATTTACTATCCGTTTGGAATATCAATGAGCCTAAAAATCCCTTTAAACTTCTTTCGACGTGGAGTAAAATGTGTCGAGCGGAAATTTGTGCAGAGACGTCGGATATTATAGTAGCCGGTCTAGAAGACGGATCAATTGCTTTGTGGGATTTGAAGGAGTCGAACAATTTTGGAGTTCAGTTCGGTGATGGTTCCTGCTATTTTCCACCATCCCAAACAATTACGCCATGCTTAGAGAATGATGAGTCATTTTTCACAGATGTTGGAATTGTGATCGACATCAAAACGTTTAGATATAGTCAACAATTGAGCAAATTACAAGTGTATCGTCCAGTACAGGTGAGTTTATCCTAATTTTTTGAAAACATTTTTAATGTGACTTACAAAAGCTCTGGCTGCAATGTATAAGCAATGAAATCCACGATTAAAATATTACAGATCGATGATGTATTTGAGTGCGAAAAACATATTCAGATTTGTATTTTCTGTGGACAATCCCGAATGCTCTGAATCGGATAATTTTATCAATGAAAACTAGCTGCTCTAATCTATTTGATATTATTTACTTTTTTAATCCAGCACATAAAGAGACTAAAGCCTACACCAACAATCGAAATAATAGAACAAAGAAAATATTTTTTCGACCTGAAAATCTTCATCCTATAAGTATTTCAAAAACCCGCTTATGATTTTTATCAAGACAACTCGAGTATATCTTGGCTTTTTTCAAAATGTTGGCTTCCAGTACTCTTTAAAAGTCGCTTCCTTAAGAGTATCCAAATCACAAATCCAAACTGATCCATTCTTTCCAGTTTGAATGGCCTTCAGAATATTTTTCGCACAAATATCAGGAGTCTGCATTTTAAATGTTTGTAGTAGAGGTCCTTCTGCGGCAGCATATTCAAACGTTGTTGCCTGTGATGTGTCGTCGGTAGTCAGTTTTGTTACTGTCGGTCCAGGACAAATTGTTATGAAACGTATTCCTGTCTTATTGTAATGGAATTCGTGCTGCAATTGTATATTAGTAGTGATATAAATATAATGCTGTTCGAGCAGCGACGACAAGAATGGATAATTTACCGATAGAGATCTTGTGAAGCCTACTATTCCGTGTTTCGAAGCTGAGTAGACCGCAAAGACGTAGCAAGGTTCTAGTCCAAGAACAGATGCAACATTCACCACGATTCCTCCGTTTCCACCATTGTGTTGGCCCATCAAATTCACTGCCGCAATGGTAGTGTATATTGTTCCCATCTGAATAGAAAAATGGCAATGTATACATCAATCGTACAATTGTTTGATTTGATTTCAAAATATGGGACAACATATTGCACTCATTAAATGTTATAGGTAGAGCTTCTTATGAGAATCCAATGGTTTTCAGGATTCAAATGTGAAGCTTTTTAGACCCCTTCTTCATTTCTTGTGGTATCACAATAGACCCATTGACCAACATTGAGTTCAAGGTGTGATTAACTCAAAGCTTTAAAACTCACTCCAGGCTAAAACAGAGGGATGACGTCGCCCCTGACATTGAACTCCAAACTTATATATGTACTCCATCAAAGAAAATCTGATAGACAACGCGGGATCGTTGTTACTAAAGTCTATCGTCATAGCATCACTTTATTGAAGATATCCATTTCTCAGACCAAAAAACATGTTCATAAAATTTGAAATATCGACTAAGGAAGTCATGTTGAGGGTAAATGTATAAAAGACTAGATTTATGACTTCTAACAAAAAAAAACCAATCTGCCGGAGGATGGCAATGAACAATTACAACTAAACGAACTTGAAGTTCTGCTGGCAATGCACGAGAATGAAGAAGTCATTATCGAACAAAATAGTTCATTTTAATATTTCTAACAGTTAAATCAAACAAAGGACATCCTAAAAACAAGCTGCAAAACGATCATCAGTCCGGTATGAATAAAACGCGAACTCTGCCACAAACCTCGAAAAACACAAATTTTTTAGTCCTTCATTCTGTTGCATGTTCCGTTTGGACTTCAACAAATGTTTGATATTCGGGTTTCGGTCTATGTTCGGTATTCAGAGCTTGGTAAATATTTGTGATTCGGCAAGCATTCTGGATTTGGCTTGTATTCGGTACTAAGCAAATAGTTGATATTCAGTGAAAATTTGGTATTTGGCGAATATTCGTTATTTGGTGAATGTTCGGCGTTTGGCGAATGCTCGGTATTTGGCGAACATGTGAAATTCGACAAATGTTTGGTCATCAGTGTTAGACAAGAACTGAGAATTGTTTGTTTATTTTCACGAAACGCTTTATCTTGGTAGGGTTTTGGCAGCCGCATTGAAAACGATGAGATTATTTTTTTTAATTAAAGATTTTTTTCAAACCTACCACAAAAATTAGGATTAAAGCAAAAAATTTAGTCCAAAGAATTTAAAACAAGAAAATTTTAACATTTTAACAAAATCGATCATCGTGGATCGTCCCACCAACAATGCCAACAGCATTCTATTTAGCAACGGACAATTCGAGGCTTGATCGACATTGGTGCAAGGGTTTGCTGTATATCAGTCGGTTTTGCTATGAAAATTCTGAGAAACCAGAATAACGACGCTGAAAAGCTCAATATCTTAAGAGTACTCTCAGCACACTATATATAGCTGTAGTTAGAATTGCAGACATCGTATCTTACTACAGTAACACGAAAACTCTCTTCTTCTTAGTAATTCCGTCCTTAAGTCAAGATCCCTATCTAAAAATTGACTTCATATTGTTGTTCAATCTCGCCCTTTTGCCAACCCAAAGAACAGTAAGCTCGCTAGAACTCGCCAACACTCATCACCTTTCAACGCCGATACAACAGAAAACCTTCAATACTATCATCGCAAGCGGACTGGGGCATGTTATTCCAACAGTTCATACTATTAACATAGGCTAAGTCTATAAAAAGCGTGACTTTTCAGTACCTTAACGGTGTTGGACAAGATACTGAGAAATCACAAACCAGCTAATCTTCTCCAGTCACGCTAGTAGTCAAGTCATGACTACCACCACCATCACGGACATGATGGTGACTAAATTTCAGGTAATGAGATTCGAGGTCAAAATAAGAGACAATACATACCACGTAACGCGCCAAATTGGCCTGCCAGCATTCAACATTCCTCTCTAGCTTTTGTGAGGCTGAACGCAAAGTTGGTCTACATGTCTTAAAAGGGTTTGATGGCTAGTTCCCGAAAATGAACGACCGTGAAGTCAATGAGGCGACAGTACTAATGTACTAATATTATAATTCATTACAAATATCATGATTTAACATTTAGCCAAAAATTAATTAACAAAAAGTAAAGCAATAAGCTTACCTTATCAATCCATTATAGGCCCTACACGTTAGGAGAACTTAATAGATAGAACCGCGTTTAATATTTGTAAACTGGAGGACACGGCTATTGCACTAAATCAACTAGAAACAATATTTAAACTGGCCAAGATTCGAATCGGATGGGTATTCCAAGAACGATATAATGATATTAAATAAAGATGATCCTAATCACCAGATCTTTTTGAAATCAAATTAGCCACTCATCAAACTCTGAGATTTTACATTATTCATCTAAATGTTAGATAAACGCGTACATGAATGTGTTTTCATTCATCATATTTCAGAAGATAGGACGGTTTAAACAGCAACACTTACTAAATTCACTTGAATTGTTCTATTCGGATCGTTATCTTGAACTATTCCACTGCAATTGATAAACATATCAAGTCCTCCCATTTGATCCATTAAAGTTTTCATGACATTCTCCAGCAATTGTCTCTTTGATACATCAACCTGGCGGCAAATTATTTGTTGCCTAGGGTGTGCATTTTTCCATAGCTTCAGAGCGTTTTGGTCTTCCTTTAAATCTAACACTGCTAGATGCTAAAATATTAAAAAAAGATATATTGTTTGTTTGTTGATAAAATGGTCCACGTTGGCTGGGTTGTCTTCTGGAATTAAAATGATATTCATTGGCTAATTTGAGTATATAAGCTGAAAAATGACCTGGAAAAACAATAATAACACGAGCAATTTATTAACTAAAACACTTAGAAATCCTCTTCTCGATGCATGTCAATCATAATTAGAGATTTGCGATCATTTTTTGATTTGTTGACCAACAAGCGATTTTCGTAGCAGTTTCGCAACACTTCACTGATAAAAAAGTATGAGAATGAGAAGAACCGACTGGAACCGGTACTTACTAATGCATATTAAATTCACTAATTAGTTTTATACAGGTCAATCTATTCGATTTCGAAACTATCAGTTAAAACATATTATGCAATACGTACCGCAACACCACCCTCGAGTAAACCTTGGCAAATTGCCTGTCCTATACCCCCAAATCCACCCGAAATTGCGACTCGCATTTTATTAAAATCAACAGCCATTTACTAATCTGCTACCACCTTTTCTACTGGCACACTAATTAGAATTGAAGATCGCCTCCCAAGACACTTGATTGATTGCAAGAAAACCTTTAAGTGTATAGAATTCAACATCTGCATAGAGATGTATGCATACATGAATTTCGTTAAAAAGTAGATACAGGTATTCATATGGGTACTTCATAATTTGTTTTAAACATAAAAAAATCGACAGTATAATAAACTAATTCCTTCTTGTTCGTATGTACATACAACTTCATATTTATAAATATTAACTTGCATCAAGTTAGATCGAGTTTGAATTTATTTCATACACACCTTACTTTGATGAAACTGCAAATATGCTTGTTGGATTTTATGCCCGACTTTGATATTAAAAATGCATGTTAAAATCTATAAAAAGTTGACCATGAAGACTTCAGAAATGCTTCTTTTCTCCAATCAGTAATTTATTTTGAACCGCTATTAAAAAACTGGGTAATTAATTTACACAGGCTTACAAATAAAAATTGAAGAATCATTTTTCGATTTCAATCCTCGTTTTACCCAATATATATATATATATATATATATATATATATATATATATATATATATATATATATATATATATATATATATATATATATATTAGGAACTCGTTATAATAAGCAACTCTCGTTAATGGCCACTATTCGATATAAGCAGGGCGAAATTGGATTCACTAAGCAAACAAAAAGTGATTCCAAATAAGTAGATATGCATTAAAAAGTCCGAAAGTACCGAAGGATCTGAAAATTTCGATTCGGAGCCGACTGTAACCTTCGATTAATTTTTAAAAATGGTTGAACTTGTGATTAGCTGGTTTGAAGAAAATTCTTAACCACTAAGTGAAATTTTAATGTTATATTCAGTTAAGCATAATCGACCAGGGCCGATCTGTTTTCAGTTGGCCGTTGAGGGGGGAATCCAAATTTACTGAAAACAAATCCAAATTTACTGAAAACAACGATAGTAGAACATCTCGATATAGAAAACACCACATTTTTAAATAAACTTCAAGTTAACAAGGCGCGAGGTGCGACCCTTGATGTCCACACGGTCAACTTCCCAGTAATATCTAGATAAACATTAAAAATATTAAACACAATAATAGTTTCGAAAATAGTACTACTTTAAATAATAATAATGAGAGGTATTCATAGCGGTATCAGGAATGAGTTAATATTAATCATATCATCTCTCTTCAAAAACTGATAGGAATGTATAAATTTTATAAACATTTATTACTGTGTTGAGCAAATTAGGCTAAATAAATATTTTTTATGAAAAAAACGCTAAGTTTTTGCATTTTCTCATTTTTTTCTATTAAATTAAAAAAATCGCTGAAACGGATCTTTATAATATTAAAATAATCAAAGAGATTTTAAAACACATCGATTGACACCTTAATGATGCAAATATTATATCTGGTTCGTGAGATATAGTGAATGAAAGAAATGACCTTGAAGATCATGATGCCTGTTAATGATTTTTTATTTTTTATTTAATTTTTTGCGTAATCATGAGGAAAAGTTTTGATGCTGTTTTTACAAGCATTGCTTGAAATATATAAATTTGATAAAAATTGAATACTGTCTTTCGTAAATCAGGTTAAAAATGTATTGTTTATTAAAAAAACCCTAATTTTTTGCACATTTTTTTCTTAAATTACAAAACGGCTCCAACGATTTTTTCTAAAATTTGAAAGATTCACACAAATGCTAATACGCGTCGATTGACACCTTAACCATGCAATTCGTATGTTTGGTTCGTGAGATATAACGCATGACAGAATTGACCTTTAAAGGGGCGAAACAGCAAACCCCCCCCCCCCCCGACCGAAGCATCCCAAAAACTAATCAGCTCTTAAGATTGCAAAGACGCTTCGATTGACATCCTAATGAAGTCGATACGACTTTGTTTACGTGAGTTATGCTCGTAGAAAAAAGTGTCCACGAACGTACGTACGTACGTACACACACACACACATACATCTCCCTTTCTAAAAACACTTTATATATACTCTATAGACCTCAAAACGTAAAGAAATGTTGAAAATTTCAATTTCGATTTTCGAGGCGATTACAAGAACTTCCCATATACTGGGAAGTTAATATTCAATCCACTAAATTTTTGCTAACTTACAAATAGAATTAGATTTTAACACACGATACTGTTTAAGAGCCACGAATGAAACTATTCATTTTATCATAAACATTGAAATAATTTTAAAAGCAGTAAACAACAATTAAGATGACATTTCATATCTGTTAATCATGCCTGTCCATCCATTCAATTCATTCATTGCAAAATTTCTGGTACATCGAGTTTTTTAAATCTCGAAATTTAAGTGTTTTTATGAGAACTTAATCTTAAGTATTGAAAGAAACTAATGAAAGCGTCCAACCAATCCATTCACAATTATCATCTATTTAATGCTGACTATATTTTTCATTGCAGCTTGCATCACTAAACGATTCAGGAGTCATGACAATTTGGACTCTTGTCAACCTCGAGGACAACAAGTGGACATCGCTTCGATCAAGCAAAATTGATTGTTCCAAAATGGAATATAATTCCCCATCAGCTCGGTTCAAGCTCACACAAAGTGCCATTTATAATTTGCGTGATTATCTGATTCGAAAACCCTTGCGTCCCACCTCGAGTTTTGAGAAAACTCGATCCTATTTTGAGAGTGAACTGTTCAGCGACGATGCATTAAAGGAGCTCCAAGAGGTCAATAACAAGCCCGAACCCGATTTCAATGGACTTCGATTTTCTGGCTTTGATGTGGGAATCGAAAGGATATATGTGTCGACAAATCGCGACTTTATATTGTCCTGTACTAAAACATTGAAAAAAGAAAAATTCCGGAAAATAATGTTTGAAAGCAGTAAAGGTCTTTTCGCGACGGCCTTGAAACTACTTTGGAACGAGGAATATTTGATTGTGGGCTTTTCGAATGGATCAGTAGTCGCGTACAATTGTAACCAACAAAAACCGCGGAAAACTCAACCCGATATGCTTTCAACTGAACCGGAATGCTCTACACCCAACGTGAGTTCAAGTAGAAGTACTGGCCTAGAAATGGGAAAGTCTTGTACTATCCAAAATCTCGTCCGAAACGAACGAATAAGTACCGAAGACCGTCCTGATAGTTGTATCTCAACAATACCATCCACAGCTTTCGATCTGAGTTGGAAAACCTCAGCAAATCAACTGTTTGACAAACAAGTCCTTCTCAGTGGATCTGTCCTGCGGAAGGATCTTGTAAACACAATCGAGGTGACGAATGATCAAAGCAAATTGCTAGCGCTCATGGATGGAAGTCTAAGAATATATGACTTTGCCATCAACTCAGAAGTGTCATGCAACTCTTGTGAAAACATTAGGGACATTGGTTTCACCAAGGCGACTTTTGAGCGTCAGAATTTAACACTACTGACTAAGGACGAGGACATCCAAGTTCACATTTTAAAATAACCAGAAAGCAATCTAGGACCAATAAATTTTGTTAATCATTACTGTGAACAATATAATCACCCATTTAAGTGTGGTAACCGTTTTTAGCAAGTTTTCATAAAAGTTAGGTCGTAAATCGATGGACTTTAAGGAATGTTAAATGTTTAGACACTCAATCGTTTCGACCAAAATTTCGGTTTAATTTAATAAGAGGCGACTGTGATGATTAGCTGGAAATTCGATGCAACTTAATGCACACGTATCACTACTTTTAATAGAATCAATACTGTTATGTTCAAGTGAAAGTATTTTATGATTCGAATCAATAAAAACGATACAAATTGTTAGATATCCTAGTATTTCAAAAACGTTTCACAATCACACAAAGGACAATAAAATTATAGTAAAAATTAAGTCAAACTACCACGAGTAATAATCGTGGTATCACTCTGCGCTTGCCACTTGCAGTTTTGCGTGTTCACACCCCTTTCTCCTTCCACACTAATTCACTGCCTCCTGTAGAGTGACTTGTCGCGTCCTTGCTTCTTCAACGATATTTTTTCGTTGGCTCTTAAGTAGTTACCACTGCCTCGTTATTAATTTGAAGCACACATTATGTAGTGATTTCGATAAATAACACCTGACACGGTCTCATGCGTGCACACAATTAGCAGGCCAGCCATTATCGCGGGTGTTGTAATTTAGGACGAAACTATCGAGGAAAAAAAATTGTTATTTATCGGTGAGCAAAAGAAAATTCAGAAAAAATTTCGTGGAAAGTATTGTAATTATTGGATCAATGTGTTGATGAGGGTTGGCGTTAGGTTTATGCAACATTGAAATTGATTTTGAAGGTGGTGTGGGTGATGAAATGTGACTCATATGGGCGGATAATTAGCTCTTCGACATTAGATTATAATCGTGCATTAACACTTAATTTAGGTGCTAATTTTCTAATAAACAGAAAGTAATACCAAGACCTTCCAGATTATTGCTCAGACAAAGTTGCTGCAATAGCGCCATCGTGCATTCAAAAAAACGGACTAATTTGTTCAATGCCGTCACTCCTTAACCTGGAAAAAATAAGAAATAGATGTTTTTGTAGCAAGTGCAATAAATGCAGGATGTAGTACAGTCAAAAGCTCATCGCGGTCAAGTAATTATGAAAAGAAAAAAATGTTAGAGCCCTCAATGATTTTGACTTGAGGCGAAAATCACTCAAAACTCAAAGAACCTACCTACCTCAACGAACACTTACCACCCTGCATTAGCGACTTTCTTTGATATCTTTAAATCACCCCACTGAGACTTATATTGCAGAATAAAGAGTTGAAACCAAATTATCAGATTTGTGAAAAATATTGTGTAGATCAATTCATTATCGCAAATATGGTGAATTACGAAGGACATTGTACAGATTGGTAAGGGGTAAGTCAGTCGTAAGTAAGTTTTAGATGATCACGTCCAGCCAACACCAAACGCAGCCTTTCACAGCGTCAAATATCAGCACGCGTTCAATTGGCACGCAACACATACCGTTTATGTCATTTATATGGTGCTTTTAGAGGTATAAAGTAGATATCTGTCATTATAGCTGTCAAATTTTGCTTTCATTTTGACATTATGTTCCATTTACTTTGACAAATTACGTCTAAAAATAGTAAGAATTTATTTCCAAAATATGCGTTCTGTGCACCAAACTCATATAGCATTTCGCCCAATTTATGGTGCTCATAATTGTCCATCTGAGCAGCTCATGAGCAACACGTATACTTCATTGGACAATGTTCAACCAACACGAGCTTGTACAGTGCGTGGCGAGGCATCTATCGCTGCTGTAGACGGTAGTGTGAATGAGCATCCAAATTTATAGATTCGACGTCGTTCTAAACGACCTGGCTTCTGTTCGTCCACTACATGGAAAATTTTGAGGAAAGATCTTGGACTAGAGCCCTATATGATTCACTACGTGCAGCAATTGAAGTCATTGGACCTTCGTTTGTGTCGTACGTTCGGTGAATGGGCTAAGAATGAATTGGAAGTTCAACCTTATTTTTACCGTCTAATTATTTTCAGCGATGAGGCTCATTTCTGAGTAAATGGTGGTGGGGTTCATATGTAAGCAATGCCGATTTTAGTGTAAGAATAATTCTCAAGAGACTTTGAAAGCCTCATTACATCCCGAAAAAATCACTGTATGGTGCGGTTTGCACTTTGACTTGCCTCCATTCATTAGACTACTTTTTGTGAGGGTACCTCAAGTCACCTGTCTATGCAGACAAACCAGCAACTATTGATGACGTGAAAGCCAACATAAGACACGTTATTGGCCAAATAAGGTCGGCTATGCTGGAAAAAGTGGCTCAAAATTGGACCGACAAGATGACCTGCCTAAGACGCAGTCGCAGTGATAATCACATGCCAAAAATTATTTAAAAACAATAAATGCTATGGAATTTTTATTTTATTTGAATAATTAATCCGTATTTTATTTGTTTTAAAAGTTTTATGCCTCTAAAAAGCACCTCGTACATGCGTCGAATTCGGAGCAAGGAGAATGTCTTCGATGACGGTCGTTATGTCTTGATGAGAATTATATCAAAACACTAAAAATGATAAAAATTATGGCCGGGAGGACGAATGAGCCTATCTGACGTTGAAACGAGGATTCATAATAAACAAATCAATATATTTCAGAATAAACTGCCTGCTTTCAAAAAAAGAGTATAAGTCAAATCAAATGGGACACCATTTTTACTCCAGATTTTCATTAAAGATGCTAACCTTTTATGTAACCAAAATATAATTTGTCGATAACAAAACAAATCAAACATTTCTCCGAAAAATCTGAAGTAAAATTCGATGGAAAAGAACAAATACAATGAAACTAGGATATCATGCGAAAACTTCGTCTATTTAAGATAGATGAGATAATTGACATTATTACAATAAACATTTTTGCTCACATAACATAGTTAATATGACTTTAGTCAACAACATGCCTTCAATCTTCAGTAAATAACAAAAGACCATGCTTGAGTTTTGCTTAAATATCATCGGCTTCAGAACCAGCGAAGTCCTTCATCCAGCCTATTTCATATTTCTAGTCACACACATAAATCACCACTGTTCAAACACAGTGTAACATATTACCGAACCTTGTTAACAGTGTTAATAAAATAGCTGCCAAATAAATACTCTTTGTGTTCCTACTCTATGTGATATCCATTATTCTAATCAGGAAGAAAATTACAGTGACCAGCCATACACATGCTCCTATAGATTCTCTGTCTACAATAGTTTACTCTTTACACATCCCCTGACCACTTACTTACCCACTATGTAAGACGACAATTCATCATAAGGACCTGCTAACGACTGATCAAATAAACAATGCAATCTTCAAGCGGGTCAACCAATATGTCGTGCTATCATGTCTCCTTTTGCTGGGATAAATGACAATAGTATTGGATTCAATATTCAGGTGCAAGTGAGCATAAATTAAAAAGGACACAGGTCACAATTAGATATAATGATTGGTTCAGACAAAGGGGAGGTAGTAATGGCGTTAAAAATCGTAGCTGCAATGGTAACTGGATGCCAATGTAGAATAGTCGATGTATTGATCCTTAGACCTTTTGGTCAGTTGACAACCTAACGCAGAGTTGATATTATCAGTGTTTAATCTCTTTTGGTAGGGGTTTGTAACTATAGGGGAGAAAGGCGTGCTACTGCTACTGCTACTGCTGTAGATTATCTGTAAAATAGATTTGAAATAATTGGAGTTACATGGAAAATTTCATGCTTCTTTGAGGCTTCAAGTAATAGAAATTTCGATTTACCGCAATTTGACTACACGGAAAACCAATAATATTTGACGTTGTTGAAAGTTTAATTTCATCGTGCTTCTTCATTTCGGGTTGATAAACTTCATATATCTGGCAAGTCTATTTCACCTACATCAATGTGAGACTTGTAGTAAGGCTATTGGGCCAAAAATGATTACTACGTGTAAAAGCCATGGTACGTTGACCAGACCAATTGTTAATAATACATGCTTTGCACGTGCCTTGAAGGGACGATCATAGGTAGATAGAAGTGTGAACTACCTGACATGTTATCGACGCTGTTGCTGATAATGTCAAATATGAACTTAAATAGTAGAGCAAAAAGTTAAATAGAGATTAGTAATTGCTCCAACCATCTCACTTTTGTATGTGAATATTTGAACCACCCGCACTGAGAACAGTTGTCCGCCATTCTATTTCTTCATCAATGGTTGCGTCATTCACTGTACGGTCCTGCAAGGATTAAAAGCTAACAAAAAGTCCTAAAACTGATAAACAGCTACATGTATACTAATGGAAGTACTGATATGAATGAGCAGAGCAGTACTGAAGAAGATAAATCTCGATTCGGGATAGTATCGATGGTGGGATTTAACATTTCAAGTTGATGTGATTCTCGATTTCCCATTTGTATTTTTCCAAGAATTATTAACGAGTAAAAATTAGAAATTGTAAACGCACAATAATCCGAAAATCGTTACAAACCAACAACATTTGATGAGATAGAATGCTTTTTGGAATACATTTAGCATGAAAATTTAGTTAGAGAAAAAAAATTTCCATAAATCTACAAATGATAGATATAGATTGATTTATTGTGATCAATTTAGTTTGCTCTTCAATTATATAAACCTGAAATATAATGTATAGGTAGCAGTGGCGAGGGGTGAAAAATTACTCTGGGTAAGCCGATGATTTTCTAGCATCAATTTTCACAGCTGATTCGCAAGTCGGGAACGCTACCGGCTTTTTGATTTGTTTCCATATCCTATTGAGAAAAACCGAGCTGCCATTCCAACAAACGGGAGTTGAATGCCCACGGCACCTTAAATTATTGATGAATTCGAGACTCGGAGAGCTTTGCTGCAACTCTTACAGATGTTGATCGGTTTACTGGCTATTATTGAACTATGAGGATGTGTAGAATGAAGAGAATGGAGTGTGATGGAATAAACACTGAGATCAAATTGAACGATTGTGCATGTTTACAGTGATGCATGCAAGTAAATAAACACTTCATTCCCTTATAAAACTGAAGTGTTAGACATTTTAGACATATTTAGACATATTTAGAAAGGGAAGCCGATAGGAATCGGCTTATATGAACGCCTCGCCACTGATAGGTAGCCGAAACAAGAATTACCAGATTTTGAGAAACTTCCGATCTGAAGCCTTCTGATAGTGTCATAAAATAACTTAAGATAGTTTTCAACTCCTTTCGGCCACGGCTTTTGAAACCTTACTTCAACGCCTTTCGAATCTTTAGCTTCATAGAGTTCTAAAAGGTTTCCGAAACCTTGAAACAGTAGCTTCCAAGACATTCTAGAACTTCTGAAACCAACCCACGTTTTTCATGAAGCTCTTGGCTTTCATTCTTCTATCTAATAAGCTAATGTTTTGCTTAAACGCTATGTATTTGAAGACCTATGGCTTTCAGATGTCTTTCGCATACACAAATGGCTCAACAATTTTCACACTCAGTACTGAAAAATTATTTTCTTTCCTGTCCTGTACTCACATGCCGCCTGTAATGAGACTTGGGGTTGAACTTGGCAGACCAAATAGTCCCTATTGGGCAATGTTTCTACTAGTTTTCCTTGTTGGTGACCCACCTATTCTTGCGGTCCGCGTTAATGAATCGCCTGGTGACTCTTTATTAGTCGTAGCTCCAGAAAGACTATGAAACTCTTCAAATGCAGCTGCCAAAACCTTTAAACGTTTGCTTCGAAAGCGCGCAAAAGCATCTGATATCATCTTAATAAAATGATATATGATCAAATTTAAAGGTAGCATCAATGAATATCACTATTTATACTGTATTATTTCGAACAGACAATCTTCAATAGATATTTTTATAGTTGAAAATTATTTAAAAAAGGTTTCAAACAGATACATTGATGATTTTCAACAAGAGATTTCATAAGTTCTTTAATGACTCTGGCTTCTAAATTGTAATCGACTTTTCCAGTGTTTTCCAATTCTAAATCTACACTGAAATGGTTGACTACAATTTAGGAGCTAGAGTTGTTAATGTCTTATGTGACATCCTGTTGAAAATCTTCATTGTATCTGTTTGAAAACTTTTTTTAGAACGATTTAAACTGGGAAAAGATCCATTGAAAGTTCAAATATATTCGTGTATGTAAGTTCCAAAAGAATTAAAAAAATATGAGGAAGAATATTCTGAACATTAATCAAAAAGGATTTTTATTCTTATAAATTTCGGCTAGCGTCAACGCATAAATATAAAAGTGACCCAATGACTCCACGTTTGATCATTTCGAAATCCTTAAGGATTTTTTTTGGTTTATTTTTGGGCTCAACAAATCATCATTGTTAATAGAAGAAAAATCACAAACAGTTCCACTACCGATAATTATGTACGACTAATCAACACTACCCCATTCTCTCCTACATCATATTAAGATAGATGACCATATCTTAACCCCATCAATGCCATATGACCGAATTCTCATAATGCTGTCCAGATTGGAAAATAGCTTTGCATATAAGCTCGTTTGAATATCTAGTTTCCATCTAATGGTGTACACAGGCAAGTCACACATGACTATATGAGGCCCCCCCTCTTCCCACATAATGAATGGGTTGCGGCCAGTACGATTGTTATGAACGTTGAATAAAAATCGGTAATTTCTATTCGGTCATGTATTATTAAGAGGTTAACCCATCCCCGTGGACAACGATTGTTGTTACAATGTCCCACCCTTCGATTGACCCGTCAAGCTTGTCAGGGCAGCTTCGACCTGTGATCAAAGTTAAAGATTAAATGGACAATTTCAGGACGCATTACATTGTACATAAATATGGGAACTACAGTTGGTGTTGCGCTGATTTTTTTTTGTTCATTTGAAATGATGTTATCCATTGTTTCGTGTTGGCAGACCAAGGTTAGGTAAATGCTAGCTGATTTTTTCACAAACGACATGAATTTGAAGAAAGAAGCGAGTTGAAAAATTAAAATCAAAATATCATTAACTGAACAGAAAATACGATGAATTATCATATTTTATTATGTAAAAAAGCTTTCTTCCTGTTTTTGTTGTACATTAAATGTTATTTTGCTATTATTGTTTATTATACCTCAATTGTCCTTATCATATTTTACTACTAAAACGTATTTGACTAAACTTTGTAAAATATTCTATAGGCAAAAAAATACCCAACATTATTTTCTAATAAACAAATTCAATCCCTGTGATGCATTTTATTTCTTACGTTCAACCTTTTCCACCCTTTTAACACATTCCTTTCGATAGTTATCACTGAAATCACTTAAATATACTTTCCTATAATTTTTTTCTTTCAATAACATAGATCACCTGTAAGCCAAGCTCACCTTTCACAATGCATGTTGAAATAAAACAAATAAAAAATGAACTACCCAGAAAAGGATTCACCCCGTCCATAATGACAAGGGTATGTTACATAGTGTCTTTTATGAAACAGGTGTTTGATTCACAGTGTTTTGAGCTATAATTACTTACGTTTGTCAGTAGAACTCATCCCCCATCAATTTTTTTGATGCGTGCTTACCGAATGAACGATCGAAGGGTAAAAACGGATAATTTTTATTTTACCCCGTCATAATTTTTATTTTGACTTCAAATCAATTTTTTATGTGACGTAATGGTATGGTAAACAATGAAATGGATATTGCAGGTAGCCCCAGGTATGAGTGCCAGTGTGTTCAACACATATATGCTTTTGAATTAAAAAAAAATGGATGTTAGGCACTTAACGATGATATTTCGAAGAATGAAAATGCAAAGAAATAAAAGCTAAAGTAATATTTATCCAGTATTTATTTATGACGAGTAAAGAAAGAAAATTTTAACATTTTTTACTAAATGTTGGCAAAAATTACAATTTTCTGGAGGCTTAGCAAGTGGTCATATTAAATCACGGACATTTAAAAAGGCCTATATCCTGACATCTAAGATTATCCCATCAAAAACTTGTTTACATATCTACATACATCTATTTCACAACATTTCTTCAGCTCTTTTTCTTTGGATAATGAAAGACTATACCAAATAATGACAAAAAAATACACTTTAGTCGACTGTCATTTTTTTGGTATTATTTTGAAAAATAACTATTCAACTATCAAAAAACTAACACATTTGGCGCCATAAAATTAAAAAAAATCAACATATATTTTCAAAATGAACAGTCATTGACGAAGAAACAGTAAAAATGTTACTAGGCCTTATTAAAATACTCTATTTTTTATCGGCAACCGCGCAGGAATACTAATAAGACCTAAGACGTTATTCGATAAATTTATAATTAATTGAAATATTAATGACGTTCCTAAAAGTTACGATTAGTTGTGTAAAAAGCTAGGACTCAGTAAGTATGAAGGACTAACTTAACTTCAAATTACTAATATTTTAAAACGTACCATAAAAATCGCTTCTTCCTGCCAAAAATATGTGATCACTAGCACAAGGAGCGTGCACTTCTACACTTAATACCGATTTATAGGGCTAGTATACGTGAATGCTGAAAGTATTTTGAATATAACATTTTTTAACCAAGATTTTTAGGAACCTAAACTACTATATATTGACGCTTAAGCCTTATTTGTACCATTTACTTGTATAAATTAGATATTAATTGGATTTACTGCATGTGCATAATGAAAAGAACATGTGTGTGTTGGTGAGAATGAGTTTAAACTTGTTGATGAACTATGTAAATTGTTAAAAATTTAAACTTTACAACAACCCGAACACGGTTGCGCTACTGGCCCAGTACTGGGCATTTTTTTCACAAGAATTACATTATATACAGTGGATCAAAGTAAAACTTGTACACTTAGATATTTATTCTTTATGAGGCGATTAATAGTGTAAGGAGAGAATCTAAACAAAAAATTTTTTTAATAAAGCTATGTTCATGGTAATAGAGAATCGGTAAAAACAAAAGCAAAATCTATTCATATAAATTCTTTCCAAAAATTAAATTTGAAAATAACGAGAACTTACCTCAAATTGAAACTCGGATAGTAAGAAGTTTTAGGAATTTTATTAGGTTTTAATATTTTGTTAGTAATCCTTCTCTTGCTCTAACAGTTTGTAATCTGCTTAACATCGAGTAAACAAACTTTTCACAATAAGAAGGGTCAATCCTTTCCCATTCGTACATCAGATATTGTATGGTTTTTCAATTTCTGTTCCAGATGAGCCCAATAATGTTCGATGACATTTAAATTTGAAGGTTGACGAGATTGGTCAAGAACATGTGGGTAACTATAAAGTAATCACAATCGAACATTTGCAGCTTTATGTTTAGGGTCGTTATCCTGATAAAAGCTGAAACAATCGGCTATCCTTAATTTGTTGACACTATTCCTAACATTTTTCTTCAGAATCTGTAGATATTTATGCTGGTCTATGATTCCGTCAATGAAATGCAGATTTCGTGATCCTACTGACTGACATAGACCCCCAAACCATTACTGACCCACCCCCATGCTTAACAGTTGGCCGTAAGTTGTTGTTTTTATATTCCTCATTTGACCTTTTCCACACATATGACTGGTCATCAGAGCGAAAGACGTTGAACTTACTTTCGTCCGTAAACAATACAGTCTTTCAAAACGAAAAATCATTATTTTTGTGCAGTTTTGCGAAATTTAACCTTTTAGATTGTTTCCTTACACTATTAATCGTATCTTAAAGAATAAATATCTAAGTGTCCGAGTTTTACTTTGATCCACTGTATATATTCGGGAGCTAACTGTGTTACAGAAGCATTAACCCGCCAGCGGTGACGCATATGTCTGTGAGACCGGTTTCGTAGAAAACATAGAATAATTTCTTAATCCTTTGTCGATTCTGTCTGTAATTTTGCATAGCTGCCTGATCGGACATCTCCACTTGACAGTCGATCAAGTAACGGTAACGTGAGTGCGAATTCCAGAGATAAGCCCTAAACCGGTCTGTCAGACCGACGTCACCATTTACGTAAGTGATATGATTCAATTGAGTATTTTTTTTACATGTGTGGTCACTTGAGTATGCTATGTATTGGCTGGCATTTTTATATGAGGAAGTTTATACCAGATCAGCAAATGATTCAAATGTAGTATCTCAAATTTTACCTATAAATTCATTGATTAAGGATGGTGTCTCAAATGTCTAAAAATAATACTTGTGCATAATTTTGCGTACCTGTTGTTGTGGTGGACTTGAAAACACGTATCGAGTACATATGGTCCGCAACAAAACGCAAGCCAAATGTATAAAGGACTTTCATAGAAAAACATCATCGTATGTGATCCTTACATAACATTGTATAATCATCCACAATTTTCATCCGAAATCCTTTTATTGGCGACTACAATAAGCCATATTGTGCAATACAGTTTCAGTGGAAAGTGAATGAAAGTTCCAATAATTTTGTGGCTTATTATTTGCTCAATGATTTAAAACATTTTAATTTTTTTGAAGATTGCTTAGTCTTCAAACTGTATCCAAGGCTGTTTTGAGTAAATTAATGATATGTAAATTATTTAGATTTAAACTTAAAAACTTGTGTATGAAAATAACATAATTTTTTAGTGTTGCAGGGAAATTTTATTATTATTAATAAACGTGATGTGGTGTAATAATTTGTTGTGTTTTATTATACTTTAACCTTGTATTTTTTAAGTTCAATTTGCTACATTTACAGAAATTGTGTTATTTTGGATTGATCTTCACTCAAAATTTTCGGTCTCTAAGACCGACGTCACCAACTATGTAAGATAATTTTGCGTCACCGCTGGCGGGTTAACGATTTCTTCAATGTTGGATGGTGGAAATCGTCAAAAAATACCAATCGGCTACAGACTCTGGACTGAACTCGCCTGCTTACTAGCTATTACTATTATTCGATCTGAACGCAAAACTTGAAGCAAGCAGCTTATAAAAAAAGACCTTATTTTATAAAAATAAACATTTATTACACAGTTGACAATATATTACTGCACATAAACTAATACCTAAGTCACATGTTTAAAACGTAATGGCTGAAATTCCATTCGTAGCAATAAGTTTATTTTTCCCTTTCCTTATTCATCTGATTTCGTATCAACTTGCCTTGTGAAAGGCTACAAATAGATTCAAATCATATCCACATATTAGTTAAATTTCTTGAAGCTCAATCGTACTGCAGGATGGATCCCTTAATGCTACATTTTACATCCTGGTCAATTTAGAATTCTCAAATTATATACATTTCCTTTTCGATTTTTTGCACATTGACTAAAGCCACCAAAATATATTCAAATCCTTTTCTCCCATAGAGGATCAAAAACCGATTTCAATACTCTTCGATTTCTTGCGTGTTGATCGTGGAGCAACTTCCATTGTTGCGAAAGTCCGACTCGCTTTTAACTCTTCGATTTTTACGCGGTACCATCGGCAACATTATGTCCGTGTTACTGTGGCAGAATTTCATTTCCAACTTTCGCCAGACAAGACGACGTTGCTTTTGTGTTTTGCTTGTACATAATTTGGCGAAGGGTCCTAGCGTTTTGTAGCCATTTTTCATGTACATGAGATACCCATAGTTTTCTAGTTCGCGTAGGGCAGTTGATACTTGCGAGGATACGTCACCATCGACATAAGGTCTAAATATGGAAAAAATATCAAGATGAATTGTATAAATATGGTCAAGATACTCATCACAATAATTTACTTACTTGCAACTTAAAAACAACACTTAAAAATAGCACGAAAACTTATTACATATTCTCAGCTCCACGAAAGGTAAAGATTGATTTAAAATGAAATAAAATTATAAACATATATTCTGAATACTAGCTTGAACCTAAAAGATTCTAAACCTGACGGATTGGAAAAATATATGGGAATATAGCGATTCCTATCGTTTGAAAAGTACTTTACAATGAAACAAAAAATCGGATAAATTAATAAAAAATTGATGGAGAGAGTGGTAGACGGAGTTGGTTTTAGTAGGTAGAAATCCAACATGCCGAGACGCAGGAGTTCCTCGATATCTTTTGAAAATATTCACCTCCAAACTTTGAAGAAAACAGTCTGCAAGCAAATATACAATTATCAAGGCCACCGAAGTTCTTAATGCAAATTTGAAGCTAAATTAGTGAATATTCCTTTAGTTTGGTTTTTGGGAAAAATATGTATTTAACACTATTTCATTTTATATAGAGGAGCTAATAGACCAGGGCGGATCTGTTTTCAGTTGGCCGTTGAGGGAGCACACTGATTTTCGCAGGAAAAGTTGTGGAATAACTCGTATAACAATAATTGACTTATGCTCCCTCACAAAAAAGTCGGAAACATTAAAAAAATCTAAATGTTTAAAAATTTAAAAAAATCTTTTTTTTTCTATTTTTCCCACTCCTTACTCTTTGTTTTAAAAACGGTTCATTTAAGGTCAAAGTTGTGTAGCAATAAAAGTTGGCTAATAAAATTTTCTATATTGGTTAAAAATCTTAAAACATTTAACCCTTGCCACAAAATTGAAATAAATTTAAAAAAAAGGAGAAAAAATCCTTTTTGTATTTAATTTTTTACCACTCAAAATGCACTTAGGACCTTCATATTTCGCCTAAAAAATCATTACAATATCATACAATAGCAAACAAATTTTCATTAAAATCGATTCAGTAGATTGCCCAAAATAATTGTGCAATCTTAACCAATCAAAAACTTTGAAAGCTTGCAAGTCAGAAACTTAAGCTTAACCAATCCTATCTTATAGAAAATTTTATTACGCAACTTTTATTGCTACACAACTTTGACCTGAAATGAACCGTTTTAAAGTAAAGTGCGAAAAGTAGGGGGGAAAGGTTTTTAAATTCTTTAAACATTTCAATTTTTTTAAAGGGTATGGCCACTGTAGCAAATGCAAGATCATGTGATTTTTAAATAATTTTTTCATATGAACATTTTATTTATTTATAAAAATAATTATAATTACATAAAACTACAATATAGGATAATCGGAAAAAAATTGTATAAACGCATTTTTCACACAAAATGGCCGACTTTTCGTAGCTCCGTTCCGAGGTGTCAGTGGACACGTATTAGCATTTGACTGAATTTGTCGAATTTTTGAAAAAAATCGTTGGAGCCGTTTTTTTAATTTAAGAAAAAAAAGTGCAAAAAATTAGGTTTTTTTCATAAACAATAAATTTTTAACCTGATTTACGAAATACAGTAATCAATGATTATAAAATGTATATACTCCAAACAATGTTTGTAGAAACACCATCAAAACTTTTTCTCATGATAACGTAAAAAATTAAATTAAAAATAAAAAATCATTAAGTCATCATGATTTTCAAGGTCATTTTTATCATTCACTATATCTCACGAACCAGATATAATATTTGCATCATTATGGTGTCAGTTGACGTGTATTAACATCTTTGTGAAGTTTTTAACATGATAAAAATTCGTTTCAGCCGTTTTTTTAATTTAACAGAAGAAAATGCGAAAAATTATGATTTTTTTCATAAAAAATATTTTTTTAACTTGATTTGCACAGCACAGTGATATCAGTATATAAAATTTATACGTTCTTATCAGTTTTTGAAGAGAAACCAGCAAAATTTTCTTCCATGACTATGAAAAAAACTGAATTAAAAATAAAAAAATCATTCAAAGTTACCATTTAAAGAGGGTTCATACGAATGATATTACTTTATATCTTTTATTCTAAAAAAATTGTTGTAAATTCAATCAAAATTTTAAAAATTTTTGCATAATTTGAGCAGATTTTTAATAGTTTTTATAGTCTTTTAATTAAAAAAACTGCTTAAATTTTGAAAACCATAAAAATTTCAATCAAATTTGCATTTGCGGTATCAACGCTTAGAATGGTAAAATGTTTTGTAGTCAATACTTTGCAAGATCATATGCTTTGAAAAGCTTTCATCGAATAAAAAATTGTAGTTTTTAGTAGATTCATTCCTTAGTAATCGTAAGATTTCAATAACCATCATCATTTGTAATACATTTTACTTTTTACATGCAATTGAACTTATTTTTGACTGTATATATAAAAAATTTCAAGACCTAAAAGGCACCCACCGATTGATCCGCGTGAATATTCAATCTGTCCTCATCGACCAAAAACCTTACGTAATCAATGGACCCTCCCGTAGACGATATGATTCATATTAGCTCATTCCTGTTACTGCTATGAATACCTCTCATTGTTATTACTTAAAGTAGTATTATTTTCAAAATTATTATTGTGTTTAATGTTGTTGATGTTTATGTAGATATTACTGGGAAGTTGACCGTGTGGACCTCAAGGGTCGCACCTCGCGGCTTGTTTGTTTTGAAATAGGTTCAAAATTGAGGCTGCTAGCTGTCCGGCCGCGGAGCGCTTTAAAAAACACCTCGGATTGGAGCTACGAAAAGTCGGCCATTTTGTTTGAAAAATGCGATTATACAATTTTTTTCCGATTATCCGATATTGTAGTTCTATGTACTTATAACTATTTTTATAAATAAATAAAATTTACATATAAAAAAATTATTTAAAAAGCACTTGATTTTGCACCTGCTGCAGTGGCCATACCCCTTAATGTTCCCGACTTTTTTGAGAGGGAGCATAAGTCAATTACTGTTAGGCAAGCTATTCCACAAATTTTCCTGCAAAAATCAGTGTGCCCCCTCTCAACGGCCAAATGTTGTTTTTTTACAGATCCGCCCTGGTCTATAAGGGTATAGTAGAAGATATTGCTTGAACAGGAATCACTCAACGATTAGATGATGAAGCTGATCATAAAAACTTTACAAAAATTCAATGGAAGCAAAGAACTATTGAGAGAAAAGTTTGGAAGACGATTTTCATCAGTAAAATGCGACATGCCAAGATGAAAGAAGCTAATTGGTATTTTTTTTCAACGTTGGAAGGTAAAAATCTTCTAAAAAATACGAACCAGCTCCTGCTTTTCGGCATGCCGGATTTCTACTCATTAATACAATCTCCAAATTCTTCAAATCACCCTCTCCATCAGTTTTTACTAATTGTCCATATTTCGACTTCAGTACATAATAACTCCCAGACGATAAGAATCTACAACTACAACTCATACTTACTGATGTCTTAAATACTCGACAATGTGGCATTTCTCCACGCCTTTTTCAAAAACGGAATGTTGTTGAAGCTTCCTTACCACGTCCAGTACGCACAGTGAAAAACGGGTGAAATACTCAAATGGACCCTTCTCGGTAGCATATCGTCCAGTTATTAAATCACCGCAAGCATTAGTGTCCTGGGATGAGTTCATCTTTCCTTCTTGAACAGTAGGTTCTAAGAGGTTTGTATGTAAATTGCCTAAATCCTTCACACAATTGTCTCCGGCACTATTTCTAGAAATCTACAACTCCAAGGATACACCAAACCGTGAAGAAAAATACAAACTCAATGAAGAACTGCACGACAGTTTATGTAAAATATAGCACGAAACAGAAAAATCTGCGTGTGGAAGCACGATTTTATGTTGTAACCAATAAGAGTTGCGCTTGATGAAGACTTTTTGGAATTTTGATCTTACTATGCTATCTAGAAAAGAGGAAAAAAATAAAGATGAGAATTTGTGCAAAAAAGGATAGAAAACAATAGTGAAGTGACGTTCGAATTAACGGCATTTGGTTAATGCACGCTTAGATTTTTTCGGTTTTTACTGATGTAAGCTCGTTTTTAATACTATCGTTAATCTTTTCTGGTAACAAATAAATTCAATTGTGGTAAAAAGAATTAAACAGTACCTATTTCTAAAAGTTTTGCCATCAAATACATACAATTAATGCTTAAAAAGTAAACAGGACCAATTTTCAAACGTTTTGCCATCAGATGAATCATTTCCATACAAACCAACTGTCCGAGTTGAGTTTTAATCGTCGAACTCCGCCACTACAAACTGTTTTGGTCCTTATTTAGAATTAGAATTAGAATATTTGCAAGTTTATAGAACAAAGTCAACATTTCCACCAATATCCTTATGTGAAATCAACTTACATAGTAAGTTATTTCACCAATAATCTTATTTAAATGTTGAATTTTACACTGAAAACTTACCCAAACTCGTAAGGCCTAAGACAAGTCGTCTCGTTTTACAATAAGAACGATAAGAGCTCTCTGAACAATACAAAAGCTTCGTGGCCTTTTTATTAAGCCTTAATGGTTTATATAAAAAAACGCCTATTAGTAGTAGACAATCTACATTTGATATTATCCTTCAACGATCAAAATAATAACACACCTCGCCAAACAAGTAAGTTCATCATAAAATCATTCAAAATTTAACATAATTAAATGCAACAATTACGCTTCGCAAATTACACTTGACAACTTTAAAACTACACTCAAAGAATCTGCTTATTTATTCAACCCTTATAGTCTACACAAAGAAATTAATAAATAACCTACCAAACTAGCCACCATCTTCTTCTTCGTCTATCATCCAATGAATATATAAATCTATACATTGTGGAAAAAGTTCAGTTCAACAGTTTGTTCTTAAGTCATCCTTATAGCTAGTCGTTTCCATTATGAATTACCTAGCAAAGGACAACCCCTAGCAATTTTCTACAACAGCCCATAATAGCCGCCATTACTACAAATGCGATTAGGTGGGTAATCAACCACCCCTTTCTATCCAATCACGAATGGGAGCGATAGTTGAACTAATATCCTTGTATAGTACAAAGTGGAAGTATTGGAACATTCTGTCTAAAACGGATATATTAACATTTTGACAACTTATCAGGAACAAGAAAAATTGCTTTATAAATGATCCTGGATAGAACCTTTTTAACACTAACTGCCAAATTCGTATCTTCAGAGAGCACTTAATAATATGAAAATCTACCTAAAAAGAACAATCCTAAACAGACTTGGTTGAAAAGACTCTATTTACACTGCAAAGTCTTTTTATTTAATTTTATAGATGGAACATTTTTAGAGTAATCTCTTCAAATAATCTGGAGATTAAAAAGGATTTTTACGGATCAACAGAATTCACAAAAACCAGTTGAACAAAATTCATGGCTCGTCAAAAAAAATTCGTCGTTACTATTGAAGAATATTTACCTTCACTGTGCCACACATGTGCCATTCAAATAAGCATTATATACAAAAGGACATCATGCCCGGATTTGTTATATGAACATACAAACGCATAGAATCAATGAGGGTGGCAATAGCACGGAAAAATGTTTCAACCAACCCCGTGGCACCGTTTGCCGCGTAATTATTATGAGCTCAAAGGTAATTTCTGTCAACATTGCGTGATTGGCTAGAAATTAGTCAGGCCGTGTTTCATGTTTCGAGTTCGAGTCCTTTTTGATTTCTCCACGGTGATTACACCATCAAACAACAAAGCCTGCAAGCCATAAACGCCACTATCAATATATAAAAGTTATATTTCTACCGAAGTGGTTTAGTTGCCTTGAAGGGTAGATCGTGGTAAGCAAGTGATTGTTTGATTGAGTGGTGGACAGAAATGGATGTGAAATATTTATTGAAAGGATTTAGAATATAAGTGAAGGACTGTCTGGGAACTATTCGAAGTTGTCTATGGATAGTGACGAGTTAATAATGTGCAATAGTGCTGTGCATCGACAATTCAATACGATTGTGGAACCATTTCCGTTGTCAACATTTCAATTTTTGAGGACTTGCAATCGTTTGATTTTACCTCCAGGTTTGATCCTTTTTTGTGAACTTTGTAGAATTTTTTTTTTACTTGATAGGTCTTTGATACAAATGTCTTCAAAAAAAATTTTGTGGATTGTAGAATTTTTTGCTCTTAAAAGAACAAATTATACTTAACCATCCGTAGTATAAAAATAACCCTTTTGTATATCAGTATTTTCTAATACGTACTAATACAAACACACCGGGACACGGGGGATAATTTTGTGTATATCTATCAGTGGCTTCTATAATCACTAACATTTTTTTACATAAACAATAAATATGTTACTATGTGATTTTTGTTTGAAATTTGATCCAGATTTCAGCCTTTGAAAATTTAATGTGAAGAGATTTCAGGAATTGTTTCACATTTTTTGGATCATAAATGAAAGGCAATGATTGTTAGCACAAATCAAGTTATTCTTCATTTTCGCATTCAGTAAATATCAAAGGATTGAATCCATACAAAGCTTCCTAGTTTTAAAACAGTAGGCCCGGTTGAAATCCTCCATGTTTTTATCGCAAAGTGATTTTGCTAAAACGTGTCACCATTTTCAATAGTCCTGGGTTTTAATACCACGAAGTACAGATATCATAAAATTTTCTTTTATTTTATGAATTTAATTTAATTCAAACCCAATACTGTTGTTCTGTGAGGTCCAGATATTGAATTCAAAATGAAATTTTGACCTATGTATGATTTCAAAAATATTATGAAAAATTTTTTCTGATAAAAATTCAAGAACGATGCAAATGCCTTTTGAAAATAATTGGATAAACATGAAAAATGTCTTTAAATTTGAAAATATCCAAACAACCAACAAGTTTAATTTTATAATCTCTCAAACTTACGAATGACTATTAAAATTTAGTCCAGGTTACTCGACTTCTTGTCGTTCAGAATTTTTATATTGAAACACCATTCAAAAAATAATAATGGCAGGATCGACTGATTTAGTAGATCCCATTAATTTACTCAAAACGTTTATTAAATTTATGGCTAGACATTTCGAATACTTATGAAATCGAATCAGTTTTTTTGCTAGCTAAATTTTTAAAGTAAGAAAATAGGTTTTTCTTTAAATTTTAAATACTCGAAAAGATAAACTTTTGTTTTTTAGTCAAGTCAAATAGTAGTTTATCTGTGTATTTTGGGGTGGCAAACATAATTTTATTACAATGTATGGCCAGCTTCAAGTTTCAGGAGTCGCAGCTCCCATCTTTTGGGCCGCATCTTGAAAAGAAAGAAAAGTAGGACACCTCCATATCTCGGAAACCATGGCTCTCGCAAGAAAGTTGAGTGCAACGGATTTGCGTCGAATTAAATTTAGAGTAACTTATACATACATCACATTTACGTGGTGTCATTATTTAAAGAGTTACACGACAAAAACCGACACTGAAAAGGGGAGATCATCTTCCGAATGCTACAACCTATTTTTCACATTTAACGCGAAGTACGTTTTTTAAGACAGTTTTGTCACAAGTCGTTTGCGATATTATTTGTTTTAATCACTGTACCTTGGCGGGAGTTCTTGCATCCCAAAGGTGGGAAAGTTACGTAAAGGACACATTTTTAGGATAATGATCGGCTTCCGATAGCAAATCCCCCATTTCAAAACTCACGGAGAAATTCGACATGCAGACAGATTTTAATTGCAATGTGTAGTATGTCTCACTGTGACCTTAAATTCAAGTTTCTGTGGCTACAGCTCCAATTCTCTGAGCGCCATTTTGAAGAGAAAAAAGTAGGAAACCCCCATACATCGGAAACCATGGCTCCCACAAATAAGTAATGCATGATAAACTTGTGCAGAATTGAACTTTCAGAACACATGTACATATTACATTTACGTATTGTCAATAATAAAATAGTTATAAGCCAAAAACGACACCCGAAAAGGGGGGATCTTCTTTCTAGCGCCATAACTTTGTTTTTCCTTTTACCTGGAACTACGTTCAAAGATAACTTTTAGATGGTTTTGTCACAAGCCGTTTGCGATATAGATTGTTTTAATCACTGTTTACTGGCGAGAATTATTGCATCCCAAAAGGGATGGGTCACGTGCAAAATCCATTTTAAGCCAAATAAACGGCTCTAGGAGAGGATCTTACAAGGAGAAAATATATTTGCTTCAAAACTACTCCGAGCTTACCAATGAGGATCAGATCAACATCAAAACCGAATATATAAGATTTAATACGTGAGAAAAATATTTTTTTTAATTTGGAAAAACAATTTGGATTTTTTTTTTTAATTTGCCAATGAAAAATATTTTATATATTGCAATTCTCGGCTCTTTCACTACTCCAAGCAGCCCCTGCAAATCATCGACCCATATCCACTATTTTATTTTGTTTTTGTTGTATTATATTATTTACGCAAAACATACGATCAACAAAAATCAAAATCAAATGCTAGATGTGTAGTGTTTTCTACTAAGCAGAATGATTAATTTCAAGATTAATCAATATATAATTAAGTAAAACTGTTCGATTAACCTTTGATTGTTTGTTAATTGAAAAAGATTTCATATAATGTATTCGCTTTGGCTACTCAAAGCGAACGAAAAAAACAGAAGAATTTATCATTCGTCTGACAATATGCTACTGTGCTTGCTGTTAATAATTTTAACAGAAAAGAGGAGTGAACAATACCACACCCACTGCCAAAAATGGATTGTCCGGGACCATAATATTGGACCATCATTTTGGACCATCATGATGATGGTATTTTACCATCATTATGGCGGTTAGATTGTTCAAGGAGTTATATTGTCTGTGGATCGTTTTAGTAATAACGGTCCTTAACATTTCCCCCGAAAATTGTCCAACAGCGTCAAATTACATCTTCATTTCGACTAAAAATTCTTCTCAACTTTCGCACAGTTTTTGCCATACAGCACTTAAAACGGTCCATTCCTTTCAGCTAAGTTTAGATATTGCATATCTGTTGATATGCCAAATGCGTTACAGTTGCCACTTCAAAAAGTACCTAATAAATGGTCTACCCTGTACATTTGAATATCGAATTTTACTATGATAATGCACATATGTAGATTCGAAGCATCAATTTAACAGGCTGTTCACTTTTTAGTCCTGCTTTCAACAAATGACTCTTAACGGTTTTTATTTTAGTTCGACAGGCTATTAATTTTTTCAATCCTGTGATCAAAATGACTTTTAGCGGTTTTTATTTAAATTACTTAATTAAAACATGTTTGCCTGTTAAGGTACTGCGGTCGAGCTTTTATGAAATAAGTTCTCTATTTTTTGTAACGGGTAACAGCATCCACGCATTAAACATATCAACGCGCATTATAGTTATATAGTATATGTCGAAACGTGCATTTCTTATAAATTCAGACTTTTGAATTAAAACTGCTATACTACAATATTTGCTCATATACTCCACAAGAAGTATGAAAAAAAGGAAAAGATGAAGTCGGTACGAAAAAAGGTAGACCCTTACAATGTTGATGAAATAGCTATCATTAAACAATTTCTTTAGCCATTCAATCTTCCTTAAATTATTTTCCAATTTAGAAGATTTAGAAGAAGAAAACCTTTTAACCATTGTATCTATTTATGTAGCTATTATTCTTGCATTGTTTCCCTTGTTTCTAAAAAACATCCACTGCCTACGAGTATTAACCATAGAATATTTTCTAAAACTTTAAACACTTCAATTTCAGATGTCCGACAATACTACACAGTTGTCCAGGATAACAAACCCTCTGAATATCTAGGAAGATCCGAAGAAAAAGAACCGAAGCTACATCCACCTCTTCCGCCAAAGAAAGTAGTCGATCTACCAACACTACCTGACAGAGCTAGAGTATTTTCATCGTCCACATCATTACCGAAAGATCTGAGTCCACATTCAGCAGCACCAATTCTAACAAGCAGTACATCATCATGTTCGCCGGAAGCGTTTGACTATGCTTCCGATTTCACAGCTGGACCTTCACACCTGCCCAGTCTTGGTTACTCCAATTTGTTCAGTCGACGACAAAGAGGTGAAAAACGACCTATACCCGACGAGCAAAAGGACGAAAAATACTTCGAGAGGCGAAAGCGTAATAACGAAGCAGCGAAAAAGTCGCGCGATGCCAGAAAATTGAGAGAAGATAGGGTAATTGGAAAATTCATTATAAAATTATGGTCTCTATTTAAGTCGGAATAATCCATGAATTTTCTTAGGTCGCCTTCAGAGCTGCTATCCTCGAACATGAGAATGCAATCCTTCGTGCTCAACTGGTTGCTGTAAGAGACGAGATGGCCACCCTTCGACAAATGATCGGACCACGAGCATCTCAGATATCGTTGAGTTTGTAAAAAAATGTTTACTTAGATTGTTCGTTATCTAATCCGTGTATGTGATAGTGTTGTTTGAAACAATGTAAAATAATAATAAAGTGCACTTTAACTTTTCATGCACAATATTTTAATTCGGGGAAGTTTATCGTACACAATCTTCGATTGCTTGGATGTTGACTACATGATGAGATATTCTCTACTTCACACACAGAGAATTTTAAGCATCTATACAAATTCTTTTCGTGGATTCCAGTAATTAGAACAAGCAAATTTTAGTGTTTTTTGGGATCATGGAAACCAAAACTAGGAAGATGGATTTATCTTTACAATACTTGCAATAAATTCAATGCATTTCAACTTAAAACATACCTTTATTACATTTTGTACATGTTTACACATTACAAAACTACTTTTTAGAGCTACGTGTCTGACGTTTTTTCTTCGGTGCTGGTTCTTCTTTTGGCGAACGGTCTGTCGACTTCTTCTTTCGAGTACGTGCATTCAATTTTTTGAGGTTCTTCAACACTTGAGTGTTCGACTCATTGTTACTCTCCACTTGAATTACATCAGCCGTAGGTGAAACGTTGGTTGTCGCTGGTGCGACCACCTCTGGCGATATATTTTCTTGATTTCCATTGATTACATCGGTTTCTTGTACAACAGACTCTTCTTCCTCTGAAGCAACATCATTTTCATGTAGCGACGATTGATCATCGTCTGCATCCTCGGAAATAAGACTGCTATGCGTCAAGCTTTGATCGATGGCTTCCTTCAGTGCAGACGTCTTAATGCGAAAATCGCGTACTGTCCCAATATGCAGATAATGCGAAATGTGTGTTTGTGTCTTCTTGCTGAGCATTATCACATCCTTATTGAAATTTTCCATTCGTAATATTAGCTTTGGTAGAAGTTTTGTTTCTTTCAGCACTTTCGCTCTATCCGCCTGCGGATCGTGCTTACGTTTGTTGTTTTCTTCCAAAATGTTACCCTCGATGTACGTGATTAGTTCGTAGATGTTTGTGGCTAGAGGTTTGCCGCAAACACGAAGTAGCTGATCGAATCTGCAAGTGAAGAAGGTGAAACATATTGATTTGGAAATATTCTGGCCACTGAACAAATGGCGACTTACTTTGTCCGCTGAAAGGACATTGGGATGAGTGCATGGCGCAAGTTAAAATGCTTCGTCAAATTTGTCCCACAAATGAAAAAGTCCATCAATAATTTCACCAAACTATCCATGAACGTTCCCAATGGAATCCACGAATTGGTGAGACGCAGTAGCGTGCCGGCTATGTGTATTAGTTGCGAGCAGATGGATCGTTCTGTTGTCTTCAAATATTGAATTGCTTGCTCTCGATCGCTTTCGGTGGTGATCTTGGTAGTGACATGCAGACTCCTCCCTTTCGCTATGAAATATTCCGCATCCGCTATTTGCTTCCGTACTACGTTCATCAACTGCAACAATGTCGGCTCGGCAACAGTTTCCGAGATTGATTTCAACTCGAACTGCGGATCTTCATCATCCTCCTCCCGGATTGAACCAAGCACTTTTTTCAGACCAGCAGCGACTGTCGTGAAAAAGGCTCCCGTGTGCGTTTTCATTCTTTGTGAAAATAATATTTTATTGGCAATCGCCAGGTCTTTCTTGTCCAATTCATATGTCTGACAAAATCGAAATATCCAGAAGTACGATTCCATGCATAGCTTATCATCGTACGGAATAAAATCGTATAAAATCTCCAAGCATTGAAACAAAGCGACGGGAATCTTAACTCCGTCCACTTGTTCAGGCAAATCCTCGTCCTTCATTGCAGCTTCTATGGTGTTTTGTATCACGGCCATCATTTTCTTCGCATTATCATCGCGATCAAATTCAAAGTCCACATCCTTTAGGAATACGTCGAACTTTCGTTTGAACACCGAATTGGCGGTAATGAGAGCTTGACGGAAACACTCGACGCTCAGGTAAGTAGCGGGTACGTCGAAGTTATTCCATAAATCGGGCAACCGTTTGATGCATCTTTCGTAAAGGATCTTTGAGACTTCGGTCAAATTGGTCAGGCATCGCCTACTGTGCGATACTTGCTTGTGTTCAGGCTGATTGCGAAGTTTCTCGATGAGCGTGGCGGCTGTTTGTGTTACGAATTGCACCAAACGACGATCACTTCGTATATGTTCTGTGTCGGTTGAACGCGCGAATGGGACAATTTCGCTGGGAAATAAACGTAATTTGTCAAATATTACTAATAATCAATGTTCAATCGACAAAATAACAAATTTTAAAGCATATTAACCGACTTTTAATATCAAACTCTATTGCTAGTAATAATACTTACTCAAAAACAAGCCGTAATAATCGATCCATCGTAGGTAGATCCCAAACGGGTTCAGGCTTGAAAACTATCCGCTTTATAATCGTTCCATTTATTGTACAATTCGGCGTTAGCGTTTCTGCGTCACTGTTCTTACCCTTCTTTGATGTCTTCTTGCTTTGAGTACTTATCAAATCCTAAATTAATAGAATATCTAATTAATGTGACATCCGTTGTTGAAGAAATCGCATACCTTAATTTCGTTGCAAATTTTGTGATGATGTTTAAACAAAGCATGAAACGTTTTAATGTTATCGTTATCAGGCTTTGATGTCAACAAAGCATAGTTCATCAGCGCTTCAATCAATCCAACGAATTGCAGAGCGATTTGATTCATTTTTTGGTTAATTGGCGCCGTCTGAAGAAACATGTGCATCAAATAGGAGAAGATCAAATCAATTTCCTATAGGATCAGGTTGTGGAAAAAGTTCGGCGTGTTTTTTGCATTAAAAATTTTCATATGCCCAACTACACTGTATGTCCTATTTATATCCTGAACAGTCATTCGCAGGTTAAAGGAGGTTAACGCAAACTTCATTAAATCTTTTAATTCAATCAAATTTGTTTTATGGGTAAAACAAGTGATTAAATGTACGAGAAAAAGGTCCAAATTAGGCACATTTTGTTTTTCTTGCACAACAAAGGTGTGAAAACGGTGACGGCCGCCAAATGAGAGATATTTGCTGTGTACGGCGAGAAAGCCGTTAGTGAGGACACTTAGCAAAGGTGGTTTTCTCGCTTGCGTTCCGGAAATACCGATTTAAACGACTCTCCTCGCACTGGTGGCCCTATCGCCGTTGAAAACGATGTAATCTTGGACCTAATCAAAACCGATCGGCATATGAAAACTCACGAGATCGCAGAAAGGCTCAACATTGATCATTCAACCGTCGCAAAACGAATAAAGCAGCAGTCGTAAAAAAGTCCGACGTGTGGGTACCCCATGAGTCCGAGCATAACATGTTAAACCGAATTTCAATCTGCAAATCTTTACGGAAATGGCATTCTTTGGAACCATTTTTGAAGAATATTGCAACGGAGGACGAGAAATGGGTTCATTACCTTAAAGCAGATAAAGGCAATAGAATTATGATCATGGACAAAACTGAATACGACCAACAAGTACTACAGGAGATTACTTCAAACTACGAGCTAACCCGCTGAGGAAGACCGAACGATTACGGTCGAAAATCGATTACGTATCCAAATAAAGATACACAAAATTAAAAGGAAGTTTTTCTTTTATAAAAACACAACATATAGAATCGGAGAATGGTTAGTGACAGAATGTAGAAAGTTAGGCTCAATCAGCGGATTAAGAAAGATAAGAAACTCTTTAGAACTTGTCGAAAAGTTAAACATAAGGGATCTAATAGGTAAAGATGACATTTTGGTTTCATTTGATGTGGAAGCTTTGTTCCCGAGCATACCCCATAAACAAGCACTATACCAGTTCGAGAAGTGGCTGAGAAAATTCGGAGAAACAATGGAGGAGAAAAAGAGAAAGAACATTTTTGTCAAATTAGCAGGACTATGTATGAACGAGAACTTTTTTTCCCTTTTCGGGGAGGTTTTTATAAAACTACAAGGGGACTAGCGATGGGTAACCCACTATCACCAATGTTGGCAGAAATATTTATGGCGAATTTGGTGGAGACGATGCAAGAGCGGGGGATGTTGCCGAATTTTTGGATGAGGTATGTGGATGATATTCTGGTGATTGTTAGCAAACACAAGGCCCAAGAGCAACTAGTAATTATGAACAAGGTGCATCCTAGCATTAAATTTACACTGGAGATTGAGCAAGAGGGAGAACTGCCATATCTTGACCTCCTACTAACGAGAAACAGGAAGAAGATAGAGCTGTCGATTTATCGTAAGATAACATCTACCCAAAGGACGATCCCCAGCACGTCGAACCACGCCTACCAGCACAAAATGGCGGCGTACCATTGTATGATATACAGACTATTAACAATCACGATGAACAGGGATAACTACGAAAAGGATTTGGAATACGTGATGGGTACAGCGGAAAAAACGGATACGAGAAGCAGACGCTCGAGCAGATCATCAAAAAAAAAGGGGCGAATGAGAGTAAAAGAATGTACAACGCTCATTCCTGAAAGATAACGATTGAGGAGAATCAGTATAATGTTCTCGGATATGTATAGGGACTTGAAACGCATGTTGAAAAAATACAACATCGAAGTGGTACCAAAGAGCGGATTCAGCTAAAAAAATAGCATATCGAAGAAAAAAGACAGACTGGAAGGAGAGAATTGCCAGCATATCTACATCGGGCAGACGAAGAGGCTTGCGATCACGAAATTCGAGGAACACATGAAAGAAGCACCATTTGCTAGGAGGGGAAGGATTAATACTGTGCGATCAGCGGTAGCAAAACATATGCTAGACAATAATCATAAGATAGAGATAGAAAACCCTTAAAGTAATAAAACAGGCAAGGAAAGCCAATGGGTTAGACATAAGTGAAACTATAGGGATAGGCAGAGTACCTGAAGGGATTAGGGAATGGATCAATAAATATTAAATTTTGCGATTAAAATGCAAAACGTTAGGGATTAAAATAGAAACGCAGAACTTAGGGAATTAGTTATACACTGAAGAAGTCTGGGTGTGCCAGACGAAATGTACATAGGGTGTATGTAGTCTACTTCTTCCACGTGGTCAAAATATTGATTCGAGGAAGTATTGCACCCAGCTGGAAAAAGTGCAACGAGCAATAGCCGAGAAATGTTCAGAATTAGCAAGCAGAAGGGGGTCGTTTTTCATCACGACAACGCCAGACCCCATACTTATGTGCAAACGAAACAAAAGCTACCGAGCTTCGGCTGGGAAGTAATGCAACACCTCCCTTACTCGCCGGATTTTGCACCGTCAGATTACCACCTTTTCCGGTCTCTTCAGAATCATTTGGAATGAAAACCGCTTTGGTTTTGTGGAAGCCATCAAAAATGACCTTGATGAGTTTGTCCGCAATAAGCCACAGCGCTTTTATGAATGTGCCATCATGCTCTTGCCACAACGTTGGCAGAAAGTTGTTGAAATGAACGGACAATAAATGGTTGACTAATTGTATTTGAAAGGATAAAAAAACTTTTGTCTTATTTTTGAATCCAAAACCCGCAGAATTTTTTCCACAACCTCATATATACTTACTATTTCTAACTGTTCTAAATCTTTCATTCGCACCTTCTCGCTCAATGTTGCGAATAACTCTCGTAGCACACTCGTGTCATAGTTCAATTCATGTTTGTCGCAATTAACCACACAAAATACCACAAAATTCGTGAGCTGACCTAAACTATCGCACACTTCAATTTCATTTTGATTTGCAGACTGACGAACGATTTTATCAAATTTTATTTCACATTTCATCTCGCCGATTTCGAAATACAATCGAAAATGCCAATCAATAAATTGAAGAATGTGTGGAATGAGTTTTGGATTGATTTCGATGGCTCGTGTGAGACCTGTGAATTTTAATTTTCAGAGAAAATAGTTATTTATCATTTCAGGATCTCTTCTAAAGTCTGGTTGAAATTATTTGATGACATCAAATAAACATTTTGCTACGTACTTTCATACAATGTATTTTTGATTTCCAACGATTGATTGAAGCAGTTCCGTAATATTCCAATTATCTCTAAAGTCAACATATCAAAGTGTCGCTGTGGATTGTTTCGATTACCCAAAGTTGTTTGTGACATTAACGAGAATCCTGATATACTCTGTTGCGTGAAAACGTTTCCCGATCGCATCGCTGCCCGTTGCGAGTTGCTATTGTTTAGCAGTTTTAGAAGCATACAAAAACCATAAACGCCCATTTGGCATGTTGATACTTCCCTAGAAATCAGTTCATATTTAAAGCTCATAAATACCAGCTGAAATAAATCGATCAATTACTATACGTACCGCGAATACATGGCTTTTTTCATAACTTCAATGAAAGCGTCGCGAACTACATGTGATATGCTAATTATAGGCAAAATAAAGGACATCATACGCATCGCTGTCAAACCAGGAACCTGAAATTGAGAAGAAGAAAATTGAAAGAATTCATAATAATAGTTTTCATCCCATAAACACTAACAACACATACGTAAAGTATTTAAGAATCACCATCGATCATACGCTTAATTAGCATATTCGCATCAATAAGGCTCATACCAAGGCAATTGTTAAATCAATATTAAGCTGCCGGAGTCTGTTTACCAAGAAATGGAAATTAAGCAGCAAAATAATCAATAAATCCCATAGAATAACCACATATCGAACACTTTTATAGTGACCAAAGGTTCAAAGTTAAGTTAATCGATCAACTCTACAAATGCGGCAGAAAACAGTCACATATGCTATCCAACCACACACTCGGAATGTTTGAAATGTACAGTTTATACACCGAAAACGGAACACCATTCACGTCGATCATTTCGGTCGTATTGAGGGTGCAAAAGTGAAAAGACAATAGATCTTACAAGGAGAAAGTACGACCTCGTCCTCTCAGATCTAGATGAAATTTAGCACATAAGTAGAAGCCGTTAAGGATATTCGATCCCTAAAATATTAGACCGCAACACCACCTCCCCCCACCCCAATTTTGAGGAAAAGGCCTTTAAAGTTTTTAGCGTCGCTTATCAATTAGTAAGTTTTTACGTCTGTCAGAAGCGGTACAATGTAGGCAACAGTGCCCCTGTCCCGCGATCATGAGGTCGTGTGTGCGATCCCCGGTCGGTTTAATTTTTGTTTTTGAAAAATACTGTGCATGTTATTAGTTTAAGGCAAATCAGCAATGTTCAACTACAAAAACCTTTATTTTTAGAAATCAGCGAACTGTTCGTTCATTTAGATATGTAAATTATACTAAAAACTCATTGTTGAACAGTTGAATTATTAAAACCTGTTGTAATCGAAGCAAAATCATAGCATTTCATGCTCTTAGAATCACTTCTGCGGCCTCTTTAGCAATAAACCAAGGCGGTGCCCATCGTATCTAGCCATAAATGCTATAGACCATGGCGGATCTGTTTTCAGTTGGCCATTGAGGGGGGCACACTGATTTTTGCGGGAAAAGTTGAAGAACAACTCGTATAACAATAATTTACATATGCTCACTCTCAAAAAAGGCGGGAACATTAAAAAAATCGAAATGCTTAAAAAAAATAAAAAATCGTTTCTTCCTACTTTTCTTACTCGTTACTTTAAAACGGTTCATTTTAGGTCAAAGTTAAGTGTCAATAAAAGTTGCGTAATAAAATTTCCTATAAGATAGGATTGGTTAAAAATCTTAAAACATTTAACCCTTCCCGCAAAATTGCAATAAATATAAAAAATAGGGAGAAAAATGCTCTTTTTTAGTTAATTTATTTACCACTTAAAATGCACTTAGGACCTTCATATTTCGTCTAAAAAAATTTTACAATATCATAAAATAGAAAACAGATTTTCGTCAAAACCGTTTCGGTAGATTGCCCATAATGTTTGTGCAATCTAAATTTATTTTAAAAAAAATCAAAAATTTTGAAACTTAAGCTTATAAAAGTTTCAAATTTTGTTCACATATAAAAGAGCACTTCATCTATCAAATGCACTTTACAAAATTGGTGGTGGATCGGGGGATTCGGTGAATCGGTGGGTCACCGGATCCATGGGGTCTGGAGGGATCGGAGGATCCGGGGGTCTGGGGAATTTAGGATATGGGGGGATTTAGAGTCTGGGGGATTTAGAGTCTGGGGGATTTTGGATTTGGGGGATTTAGGATCTGGGGGATTTAGGATCCGGGGGACTTTTGATCTCGGGGGTTTAGAATCTGGGGGATTATGGATCTGGGGGATTTAATATCAGGGGATTTTGGATCTAGTAGATTTAGGATCCCGGGATTTTCGATCTAGGGATTTAGGATCTGCAGGATTTTTGATCTGGGGGACGCTTCCATTCAATAATTATTTACTGGAGGAAAAGTGATGTACCGGTGATAAAATAAGATTTACTTTTGTGAATTTCATTTTTCCAATTCTATAGTAGATATGAAGATAAGTTTGTAGATACTTAAAATTGCATAAATGTTTAGATGAAACATAGGATGCTTGTTATTTTTTGAACAGTCGGCAATCCCTAACAAATTTATTATGGCAGTGTTACTGCCAGTTGGAGTAGAACGCTAGCTTAGACTTGCCAGTGTTACGGCCGATTGCAGTGATAGTTGTTAAAATATTCAACAAATAATAATGATGAAAAGTATATTGCGAATTTATCTAAGAAAATTAAGCTTCTTCCCTTTTCCTTGATCATTGTTTTTAAAAATACATTTACCTTCGACTTTAGGTCGTGTAACTACATTAGTTTTATAGTTAAGAAGGTTGTTCAATAATTCAAATTATATTATAATGCGAAAAACGGTCGAATTGGCTCACTATGTGCCGAAAAATTATCAAAAATTAGATTTACCAACACAAAATTATCACAAATATACAGAAAGTATTTCAATTGTGTAATAGAATTAAAATACTGACGAATTCTACAAAATATAGGCAAAATGTACATTTACTTTTTAAAATAAAATGCAAGGTTATATAACAGTTCGACCTATATAATATTTTTGCATTTTCCTTTAAACTAATCTTCGAACACAGACCCGAAATTGAAATTATGATGGGTTATTACGAGTAATAAGTTCATAAACCATCAAAACTTTGTATTATAAATTGGTACTTACACACAGAAAGAAATCGAGTACATATCGTATCGTCCTTACACATTCAGACACTGTAAACGTGTCAGTCATACTTAAAATGGTCAAACATTCTGAAAAGCAAACTCAAACGTTAGCCAATCCTTCACCAATCCCGAGAAAAACTTTTCAACCTGAATATTGATTTGCATCCTGTTCCAAAATCATCCATTCCGCTATATTTTTCACAACGCCTTGTCCAAAAATGAATCTCTTTTTCACGAATTTCTGCAAAAAGAAAATCGCCACTCTGTGCAACTTTGGCGCATTTTTTGCTTTCAGCAAGGTGAACGCCAAACTCACTAGTCCGGGCGTGACAACATCCTTTCCTTCCTTATTTTGATCGATCATCACTGTGAATATTTGTTCGAGATTCACTTGTTTTGTTTGCAGTGTGTCACGACACCACGCTGAAACTTTCAACATGTCCTTTTCGTCCTCGTTGTTGGCAATCACGTTCCGTAAGAACGGAAGAATTGACGACGACGATAGACGACCGTCCGGATCGCGATTTATTCGCGACATTGAGAGAATCGAGCTTAGTACAAAAGGTGTGAGAATGACATCAGGACAGGATGAAAGATTCTAAAATCAGTTTCATGTTAAAAAATGGATGCCCATTTGAGCAAAGAGAAATTGTTACACGTAAGATAGTCACCAGTTGCAGTTCACTAATTTTATACTGAGTGCAGTAGTCCAAATGATGGAAGATAGTTTCTTCGGCCTCGCGCAGCTCCTTATCTGAATATTTGTCTAATGGATATATGCGTCCCGCCTTTGAATAAGTTCATGCAAATATTTCAAGCATTTGCTTACCAATACTGTCGAAATCGGTGCTTTCGCTTTCCATGTCAGCATACAACTTCTTGTAGTAATGCTTGTAAAAATATGTCTGCAACGCAATTATAGGATTAATTATTTGCGGCGCAGTGTTGCACATCGAAAAGATCTGAAAGCCGAGCGGCGGAAGTTCGATCGGGTCAAGGTGTTTGTAGCTACACGCAAACTTGGTGAGGACAGTGTGCATTTCTTCTTTCGACAGTTTCATGTCCCTGTGGAATAGATCATTTACAATGTTAACGTCTTCTACCGGTAGTAACAACAAAACGTCCTAACAAAAATGCCTGAAATATTTACTTAAACATATTCGCAATGGGCGTTAAAACTGTCGGCGGCCACTTCATCGTGCAGAGAGTCTTGATCGTGTGACTACGATATTCGGATCCTGCCATTGTGACTCCGTTCACCGGGAGACTGGGCCTTGTAGCCAAAATGTTCAGGAGCTCGGGAAGCAGGTCCTTCCATCTGAAACCAATCGCCACAACGGTTAGACCGGCAAACAATCAACCATACACACAATGCTACTCACCCTACACACTTAGGATCGCCCATTTTCAGGGAGTCAATCGAATACTCGACAATTTCAACTAGCTGACTATGTGGGAAACTGGGCAAATCCAAGAACAGTCTAGTGACTAGATCGTACGTTTGTTTATAGGACAGCTCCACCGCATTGATTTGCTGCAGGAACTTTTTCACACAACTGAACCTTTTCTCTGTCGAGTCGTCCGACTCGTCGAAGCCGCGCAACAGACTATTCCAAAATACACTCGCATCGGAATACCCGATGCGTTTTTCAATGATTTCCATTAGCTGGAAATAATCCATCGTATTAAGTATTCAGTAAGTTAACGAAATACACTCTTACGAACCTTGATCGCGGGTGTTTTGTTGATCAACTCCTGTAAATCAGTCATCTTTTGTCGCTCGGACAGCTGAATTATTTGTTTTTCGAGAGTTAGAGCCATTTCGGATATCCTGATAACTTAATATTAACACAATTGGTGAAATTAGGTGGTACCTTCTAGGCTTCAGAAGTGTCGATTGTTTTGGTGGGAAACTGTTTCGACGTTTCAAAATTTCAAATTCTGGTTGAGACAAGTGGGCACTGCATTATCGATCTTTCAGTGACATACACTCTGACTGCTTTGGTTTTGTTTCGCACGATCAAGGGGATGCCCCGACAAGTTCTGTTCCAACTTCAATTAAACGTTTTAAAGTAGTTTAAAGGTTAATGTTATTTTCTTCCCATCAAAATTAACATGATAGCATCTGAAACGAATTAAATTCAATCAATTTGTCAATATTTGTTCTCATATGCCTTGGTGATATTTTTTTCCAACGTTTGTAGATGGAAATCTTCAAAAGATACCGATCAGCCCCTGCCTCTCGGCATGCCGGATTCCTACCGACTACAACCACCTCAGTTTCCCTCAATCACTCTCTCCATCAAAGTTAGTAATTCTCCGTATTTAAAATTTCAGGACATAGTACTTCCCAGACGGTAAGAATTGGTATAAGGGATAGTACAAATTTGTGAATTTTAGTATCCATTTAGTTAGATTAATAGTTCAGACTATATATTTATGAATTATTTCCTGTTGATTACATGTTTGGTTTTGAGTTGATCCTGAAAGAAATATTTATTTAGTGTCGTTTTAAAGGAGGTTGGGTTCGCTATGTTTTTAATTTTGTCCGGTAGTGTATTGTGAAAGTGGGTCTTCTTTTAGCCGATCAGTTCTGGCAAATGCGAGAGCTATATTATTCATGTTTCTCATTCTGTAAGTGTTTTTCCCTCAATTCTATCTAATTTCACAGCGGTGTACTCATTTAGCTCTTTCCATGGAAATCATTCCTTGCAAATTCAATTCTTCGGCTGTTTTGTGAACTTCACTCGTTGGAGTTGGCATAGGGAGATTGTAAATGGTTTTATACGCCTTGGTTACTAATCTGGAGATTATCATGCGGTTACCTTTAGAAGTTTGGCTCCAATTCAATATGCCGTAGGAAATTTTGGAAAGGAGATGCGCATACATAATTTGGATTTTTTTCTTTGAAAAGAAGTAAAAGGAACGTAGAAGACCAATGAAGACAGCCAATTTTTTCCTTAGATCATTTATGTGTGGAGTCCATGTTAATTTCTCGTCTATTAACAGTCCAAAATATTTTATTTGTTCTACTCTGTGGAGGGTCGTGTCATTGATTTTTACGTGTAGTTGTATGTCAGTCTTGTACTTTTGTTTGAAAATAATATATTTTGTCTTCCCCGCGTTTATTGCCAATCTACTTTGTAGAAGCCAATACCAATACTTGTCCAGGTCGGTATTTACTTTTTGTTCAATTTCGTGATTAGTTTTACCTGAGTATACGAGCGCAGTGTCATCTGTGTACATAAACTCTTTCGCAACAATGTCTACTTTTTGTATGGAGTTGATATAAAGGAGAAATAACGTTAGTCCTAGTATCGAGCCCTGCGGAGCACCTATGCTAATTTTAGCGGTTTTGATTTTAACACCTCCAATTAGTGTGTTTTGAAATCTATCCGTTATGTAACTCAATCAATATCTAAATATTCTTTCTCTTATATGCTTTTGTGATCATTCGTGCTGTGATGTGCCCATTAATTTCTTGTTTGCCATGTGATTCCATGTTAGGAATCCATATAAAATTCTCGAAACTATATGTTCCTTAGTGATATGGATTTCAATATGGATAGGAAAGTACCTGAATCGATGTAGGAGGCCAACAATAGCTGCGAGTTTTTTCTCAATTTATATATATGTGCTGTCCATGAGAATTTATCGTCTATTGTAACATTCAGATATTTTGTTTGCTGAACTGTTTTTAAGATATTATATGTAACTTTCTTCAAAGCTTAAATATCCGTTTTGTTTTATTGTTTAAATATGATGTATTTGGTCTTGTTCGTGTTCATGATTAACATGCTATGAAGTAACCAATGCGAATAATTGTCTAGATCTTTGTTAATTGTTTGTTTTATGTCAAATTCGGTCTTGCCTGCGTTAATCAGAGCTGTATCGTCCGCGTACATCACTACTTTTGCAGTTGCGCTTGAGTTAGCTAAGGTGTTTGCATATAACAAGAAAAGAATAGGACCTAGGATAGATCCTTGAGGAACGCCAACACTAATTCGCGCTGATTGGCTGTATTTGTTGCCGATTTCCGTTTTTTGTGACCGCTCAGACAAGCAACTACTCTGAAGATCCTTCGCCTTACCAACGATTCTTACTTCCTCGAATCTTGAAACTAACGAATGATGAACTACTGTGTCAAAGACCTTTTTTGGATCAACGAAGATTGCTGCGAAGTAAATTTGTTTATCCATTTTAGTATTTATGAGTCTCACCATCTCAACAATAGCATATGTTGTTCCTTTCCCTTCCCGGAAGCCAAATTGATTTTTTTTACAGATCCGCCCTGGTCTATAGAACGCTGTAGGTAGTTTCTAATTCGAGAAGCTATTCTTTTTTTCCATTATTTTACTGAGGCTGTTCAGTAGCGTTATTGAATGATAGTTATTTGGGTCTATTTCTAATCCGCCCTTAAATATAGGTATTACTTTTGCTTCTTTCAGATACTCTAGAAACTCTCCTTTTCTGATCAACGGAACGAATTGAACTAGTATGTCTGCTATGTATTTCGTTATTAATTTTATCTGGTCGACGGATATTCCATTAGGATCTGGCACTATGTGGTTTTTTTAGGAAACAATTGCTTCGATAATTTCTTTCCTATTGCTCAGTCTCAAATAAAAAGAAACTTTGGGCGAGATATGTTGTCTTGAAGCATCTCTAAATTAGGCGATTCTGATATAATTCTGTGTCTAATAATAGAAAAGTGGTTGTTTAACACGTTAGCAATTTTATCCGGATCTGGAAATTTGCCGCCCAAGTATTTCATCTACAGTATTTTTATTATTATTGTTGTTTTCTTTTTCTCTGAACATTACCTACAATTTTCCAGAGTTTACGTGGATTATTGGATCCTTGCTTGCTAATTCTGCCTATTCGATAATTATATATTTATTTTCGATTCCCAAAAATATTTCGCTGTTTTTCATTGCGCCCGAGCTTGCAAAAAAGGAATATCAGAATAAAAACGGCATTGGCTCGTTCGTAAAATTTCACTATTATTGCGCCCTTGCCACAAAAATAATTATTAAAAAACACACACGTTAACGAATCCAAAAATACCAAGTACCTAAAAAAAGAACCGAAAAGTACCAATTTGCAAGGTTCCACCTTTCAGTGTTGCTGCTATATGTAAAGACTTTCGACGAAAAGAAAAGAAAACATGCCAAACATAGAAACATACGAATAGTTTATCAATTTATCAAATCATCAATCTTTCATTTAACAATCATTTCAATTATACACTGCCAAATATATTATCATTCGTAAACGAGAAACAAAGATTTTTGGGATATATCCTACATCGCCACACGTCTTGCCTTCTGGGTCGCGACCGTAGTTATCAATTCATCAAAATCGAGAGATCACAGTAATGCGGACTCGATGCTGAGAATAGAGAGAGCGTTGAGCCTAACTTCTTTCATTTTAGAACGCAGATAATTTTTAAGATCCGTTCTCCAGAGCAGTTACTTACAGGAGTGCAGACACACATGCGTAATGCAATATCGACGTTGGGGTACACAGTATGAAGCTAATCTTCTCAGATCCAATTCAATAGTGACAATGCAGTCATAGGTTTTCCGCATCGTCCTGCAACCTACAGCTCACGAGCTAACACTGATTGTTTATGCCGTAAACCGAAATAGAAACTTTGTTTACTTCGCGGAACTGCAGGCACGAGCGCGCTTCTGCAGGCACTGGCACGCTCCCGCCACCCGACAGTCTGAGAAAACAGTGTTGTCAAAAAGAAAAACAACATTGGAAATATTGGAATTGGATAACAGTCGACAGGGAAAAAAATTTCGCCGCCCCAAATAAAAATTAAAAAGTGGCCGTCCCCAAAAAAATCGAAAATTTGCCGCCCTAGGCCCGGGCCTACCGGGCCTATTGGCAAATCTAGCCCTGGCCATGGCGTATTTTTCTTCTTATTTTTCAGGATTTAAGAAAGATTTTAAGCTAACAAAAAAAAAGGTTTTTTTTAGTTTCAAGGTGGCCTAACCTCTTAAAACATGCGGGAACTTATCGACTGACCGGATATTAAGAACAGTTTGCCTTAATTTTGATCGGGTTTTCAAATGATTTTATAACAAATTATGAAAGATATTGTCAACTTTAAAAAGAACTTCTCACCTTCTTCAATTTGAAATTTATTGGTGAACAAAACTGATAGAATTGATAGAATTGGATTTCTGAATGATACCTTGAAACCTTTGAATAATCCAGAAAAACTATAATCAATACAAGCGACCAAATATTACAAAAACCAATCCTTATTTTCATACTCTTGTAAATTTATTAAAATTCATATTTTAATCGTTTTAACAAACTTCAGATTACAACGAGCAGATTACATATTGAAATGAATAAAGGTGAATGAAACTTTAATTAGTTTTTAAGGCATTTCTATGAGACATTTAACAAATTGATTATTGAAACTGCAACAATAGAAAATGCTTACGTATTATTGTAACTGTGAAATATAAAAAAATGTAGAAAGAATTATGTGGATAAATGAGATGTTACGTCTTTAACTTGTCTTGTTATATCATGTTGAATTCGAACCAAACAAGTGACAATTTTTAGAACCGATTTCGAAGCATTTTTAACAGTTGAACAAAAAAAATTATGAATAAGATTCTATTTTAAAAAAACTAACTAAAAAAATGAGCCCATCTTCTGTTAAAGTTGTATTCGAATTAATAATTATAGAAATTTCATAATTAGTTTGGCAGTTGGTTCTAAAAATGGTCTTCTCAAGCATATTTCATTTTTCTTGGGTGATTTTTTTTATTTCTGCACGTACAAATAGTTTTACAAAATTATTATTAAAGAAATATCGGCTGGAATTTAATTGAAACATTTTAAAAGAAATCTTTGTTTCAAAAATTAGAGAAAAAATAGGGTGAACTATTTCTCATTGCCCTTTGCTGTCGAGAAACAGATGACCACCAATTTGTTTTTAAATGATCATTGCTTTTATTCTTGCTTAATTCGAAACTTATGGCAATGAAATTCAACACTAGTTGTTAAAATGGTAATAGATAACAAGATATTTAATGATAAGGCATCGTTAGTAGTCTGATAAAAAATGTAGTAAGTTCATAATTTGAGAATGAGCGTTGAGTTAGCCAACCGAACGAATTTAAAGAGACAAAAAACGTATTACAAATAAGCTTTCTTCCTTAATTTTTATGTATAATTTTCCTTAATTTTTATGTGTAATTTTATCATTCTTAAACTTACTTACAAAATTTATTTACATGATCCAAATAAATTATTATTTTTTGACTTTACGAGCCACCAATGACTTCTCCAATCCATGTTAGGATAATTAATAAAAGTTTATTTTCAATAGACTACATAACGCTAAATTATAGCTTAAATACTAAGATTCTATTATTCATATTTCAAATGAAAATTGTTGTCAATACAAATCAAGGAAAAGCTTGGTGAAATACTTTTTTTCTAATTTTTCAGCTGCAATCTACATTTTATTTTTTATTTTTATGCAGAGCAGCTGCTGGTATGTCAGGTCTGTGTATTTCTTTTCAATTTGAGATGGCTCTGACACGTCTTACTTGTTAGCAATTGAGGTATATTATTATTATCTGTATGTTAATTAATTTATTTTATTTATGTATTGAAACTGCCATGGCAATTCAATGTTCTCATTGAATCAGTTTTAATTGTGAGGTATATTTCGGCTGAAACTTGGCTATTGTGGTGCTATTAAAGAAATTTCAAGTGGCGATACCATTATAACAAATATACTATGTAACAGAAATCCTGGCTATTGCATTTATTGGTCTATTGTAGGTGTGTGAGGCTGTTTTGGTATAAGTTTGTGTGTGTATATAATATATTTAAAAAAAACCATTCTATTGCAGTAAAGTTGAGGAGATGGATGGGGGATGTGTTTGTATGTATGTAAATAATTTGATTTGTTATAATATGTATAATATAAAAATGAAAACCGTTCTATTGCATTGTTGTTGTGAATTGTGGGTGAGGTATTTCTGTAAATAATTTCCGCTTCTATCCGTTTATGAGTGTAAATATACCTGTGTTGTGCGCGGTTGGTCAGACAGCTAAAAATTGAAATTAGATTAAGATCCTGCTTGCTGTACCACCCCGAAAGTATAAAGCCATCCGAAAAACTATGACTTTGTCCAACCATCGCCATTCCAAATCATAATTTCAATCTTCAAACGTCTGACCAACAAGATATGATTGGAAAAATTTAGCAGAACATCTTACGTTGCTTAAAATCAATTAGTTCAACCAATTACAATGAGGTATACATCGAATATTGTAAATCCGTTCAAAGATATTCTTACACATTATCAAATTGCCGCAAGCAATTTGTATAAGCGTGTTGCATTTTTGTATATCAAATGCAAAACAAAAACAAAACGATATTAAAAGATTTTCACAGCTTTGTACTCTGTTCGCCAATTGTCGTGTTGTTGGCTAAGCAACAAAGTCGAGTGGTCGATTAAAGCCACCCTTACGATTCATATATTGGCGATATTTACGTTTCAAAATTACATGAACGTCGCCAACATCGTTACCATCGACTTTTTTATTTTTTGTCGTGTCGAAATTACAAAAACCCATGGTTTTCATCATTTCAATTTCCTCGGGCGATTTACCTTCGAGATCGGCTTCAGTTAGTTCTGGCCGTTCGGGTTTTCGAGATGTCGATGGATGACCACGATCTGTTGAACGTGATCTGGAAGTGAAAAGAAATATTATGATTATGATTAATGAATTAAACAAACAGTTGGTCACAAAAGGGCAAATTGTATATGACACTAATCTAACACAATGCAAATAGAAATTTACATCGAGGTAATTCGTGTGCCTTCTATTCTAGTTGGTTGATTGCTCTCTTTTCTCAAGAGATGGCTCAATTAGACCATGACAGGCCCATTGTGATACCACAAGAAAATTAGGACGGCACAAGAACCTTGCTATGAAATATGACACCCATTTAGATTCTCGTATGCAGTTAATATTTAAATTGGCTACTTCCATGAGGCTATCCCGGAAGAGCGAGCCTAGAGTTTGCATTCATCTTCTTGATATTGCTGGGCATTCGCACAGAAAATTTTGGACCATTTCTTCCTCTTCCTCTGATCTGCAGCTCCGGCAGAAGTTGTTGAAGGGAACGCCTGATCGTTCTGCATGTCTGCCAATTAGACAATGCCCGCCAGTACGGATATAATGAAACATCATGTTTCACTGCTCGTGATGAGGAGTTGCGTGATGCGTTTGTTGTTCAATAGATTTCTTCCAGTATCCAGGCACTGTTTGCAGCCTCTGTATATTGCCGCTTGAATTAAGTTTTATGGAAGGTAGAGGATGGCTGACCTCTCTCACTCACTCATTGTTTTTCGTCATTTTCGTCCATAAACGTAGCGTAACAATGTTTTGTTGGAAACTAAATTTTTTCAGCTAACCTTTCCGAAATTTAACTTAAACCTTTAAATTTCCCATTTGAAATCGATCTTTTCCAGAAGGAAAACAAATGCGAGATAGTGTCTGTCACCCCTTAAACTTGAACTTAAGCTCACAGCGAGACCCACTACATATTACAATAAAATCTGTCTATCTAGCAAAATGCTCCGATTTTTTGCAATGATGTGTTTGCCGTTTTGCTTAAAATACTTTCTTCACGTGACTTCTCCCCCTCTGGAACACAATAACTCCCGCCAGTGTAAAGTGATTATAAAATAGGCAATGCGGCAAACGACTTGTGACAAAATTGTCTCAAAATAGATTCTCAACGTGTTCCCCGGTAAAAGTGAAAATAAAGAAGTTGTTGTTACTCCAAAATTAATCTTTCTATTTTTGGCTTCGCTTGTTACTTTTTATTATTGACACTACGTGAAAGTAATATATGTACAAGTTGCTGTAAATGAGGCTATCCTAAGGCTAAGTTTTTCGTACACAAGTTTGTGGGAGGCATGGTTACCGAAATATAGGGGTCCCACTTTTTTTTCGTATCAAGATAGCGCCCAGAGGATTTAATCTGCGACTTCAGGAACAAGAACTTAAACTCACGGTTGAATTGACCATTTCATTGCAAAAAAAATCTACCTGCTAGCGCAAAATGCACGGTAGACGTCATTTCCCTAGTGGACTGATACAAAAATTCATGAAATTCATTTTACTTTTATTGCAAATCTAATGAATTCTTAGTCCAGTTTAGAAATAGATTGTGCATTTTTGAATATGGTTTAAATTTACATCAATATTTGCATTTACGTAACGCTCTAATTTTTAAAACCTTTTACCTTAACCGAGCACTTCCCTTGAGCGGACAGAACTTCTGAGTCCTAGCGATGTCGACTCAAGAGAAAATTGTCTGTTTATATTAATATAAATAATATTGTTGTGTACATGTGAACCTCAAGCGTCGATCTCAGTGGCTTGTAATTTTTTATTGTTTTTTATTCGGGTATTCATAATTATTAATGGCGAAAAAGTCCAATTAAAATGTAAGGGACGATTTTCTTTAATATAACAAAAACAATGGCGGTGATGTTTATATGCCGGCAGAGTTCGCCATAAAAGAACAACAAATCTCACATCGATTCGTCCAGTGTCTGAAATATAATAATAATAACTGCGCATTTATATGAGCATAAAAAGAAAATCCGCTAACGCCATAAACCAAATTTCTCATCCAAACGCATTGCTTTTCTGTAGTTAGCAGAAATGAGCTACTCTATCTTAATTTGAAGGGTTGTTTTTGTTGGGTTATCTAGTGTATTGATATCTACAAGTTTCCCATGACGGTTCAACAGCTATTTTCATAATCATTTAAAATAGCATTAATGACGACATAAGATACGCTCTAATTAAGACATGAGGCACACAATGCATATCAGGTTTAATAGTTTGCGCTTGGCGACTTAACGTCTAGGCTTCATTTGTACACAAACAAAATTCAAGTTGAATTTCCAGTCGTTTTATATCACTTGTAGATATCGCGATTGGAGTCTAAATAGCTTGATGCATGTATCAGACTGTCATAACCTCGAAACAGTCGTAATGTTGTAACCTAATGCGGCGATTATCGGAAGTGTTCACGCTAGACGCTCAACTACAGAAATCATTCGGTTCTTCGGGTACACCAGATTGACTTTGTATGATGTCATCGCGAAATATAATGGATCGGATAGGTTCAGCGAAATTTTTTCAACACCCACATGGAAAACTCACTCAAAAGAGCGCGCGGTCAGGACGCCTGAAGTCATTGAGCTGATTTTTAAGGATCCAATTCGAAAATTGGCAACGGCTGTGAGTGGAAAAACTGTGCGTCAAATCGTCGATGAGGATCTCCGCTTGAGGCGAGACAGATGCTTCGCGAAACCTCCAGGACATAGCGATTTGAACGCTGCACGCTGCTTTTGTGTTTCTTAAGAAACAAAGCGGCCGGAAGCGTCAGATTTTTTTCTAACGGATTTTTTTACTGTCGACTCAAAAATCAATCAAAGAAATGTTCGATGGTTCTTTTATGACCGTAAAGATGTTTCCATTATTTCCAGAACATAATTTCCGGTGAAGGTTCACGTGCTAGGTGTTGTGTCCAGTGAGGGTGACGCCATGCCTCCTCATTTTTTCAACAATGGGGGAAATGTCACAAAAGATATTTAATTGCATGTTCTGGCTAATGTAGCGACAATTTAGTGTCGTCTGGAAAGCCGTATGGTTTCCACAAGGACAGTGCGCCAGCCCACACAAGTCATTTGGTTTAAAATTGGTTGTCCAGCAACGCCGACATGTTTTGGTTTGAAAAATTTTGGCCTCCCAACAGCCCAGATTAAAATCCTTTGGACTTCTACATATGGAGCTTGATTGAAACGGTAGTAAACAAGTCCAGGCATCCACACTTCGCATCTTTGAAAGCCACTATTGAAGCGGCATTCGCTGATATGCATCGTGACGCATTAAAACGGGCTTGCAAACACTTTAACCGAGAATAAAGGCGGTAATTCAAGTAGTAGATAGAAAACAATGTCGTTGACTAGACTAGGAGGTTCTAACCCATGACAAACTAAACTTAGGAACGTAGCATATATACGAACCAGTTTGACAGTCGTTATAATTCGCAGATACAAATATTAAAATAGTTGAAATATAACGAGCTTGACCCATCAACAAGCCTAACCGTGGTCGTGCTGTCTCGTGACGGATGGCAAATGACAGCACCTGAAGAGGATGCCATCCGACACGCCGAAACCACACTTTCCATTAAATTAACGATGAACCAGCATAACCTGGAAGCTAAGAACTCCCATTAATGAGCAACAATAGTGTTAGTAAGTTGCTAACCAAAAGCGCAAACTAGAAAACAATGTCGTTGACTAGACTAGGAGGTTCTAACCCATTACTCATGAGACTAGCTAGATTGTGCATGACCGAGAGTTACCTCACATTTAGAGGACGATTCTACAAGGGAACCAGAGGAGTAGTGATGGGAAACTCCCTTTCCCCGTTCTTGAGCGACGTTTCATGCTCAAGATTGAACAAAAGCTACAAGGGTTATTGTCAAGATTTTGGGTATGTGGACGACATCCTTACCATTATTCATAAAGAGAAAGCGAAAGAAACTCTAGGAAACATGAACAAAGCCCACCGAAACTCACAATTTTCAATGGAAGTTGAAAAGGAAGAAGAAATTCCCTTTTTGGACTTGAAGATCATTAGATCACAGGGAATGATTGATTTTGACATATTTAGGAAACCCACTCACACGCAGAGAACGATTCCCTCTAATTCGACCCATTCTTACGCTCACAAAATGACCCCTTTTCGTTCCATGATACAACGCCTTCATACAGTGCCTCTCAGTTCTGAACAGTTTAGACGAGAAAAAAATACATACTCGACACAGGCGTCAAAAATGGTTACCACCCGTCTAGAATTTCCAACCTCATCAGGAAAAAAGTCAGACGAATGGACGAAAGCGAACTGAGCATTCTCCAAAGGGGAGATGACGAACCCAAAATAAGGAAAGGAGTAATACATTCGGCAGTCTCAGGGAAGATAAGGAAGCTGTTGAATAATCTGTATATAGATATGGTTTCATCGAGCAGAATTCATCAGCTAAAGAATATGCTAGGATCCGTCAAAGACAAAAAACTGCGACACGAACTAAGTGGAATTTATAAGGTATCATGCCTGGACTGTCAAAAAACCGACATAGGGCAAACCAAGCGGCTGGTATCTGTACGATGGGAGGAGCATGCAAGAGAGGCGGAACTTGCGAGGAAGGAAGGAAGGGACCCTGCGTCGCTGAAGTCAATCATATGAAACGGAAAAGGATGCACGACAAGGCAGAATGGGATGCGAGGGATACATAGAACAATGATTTGAATACTAAACGAAAATGATACGAGCAGATCATTTGAACATGTAGCAGTGAAGCTGTGATTCATTGAAAGAAAAATTGCAAAAATTCGTCCAATTTTAACCGAACTTGTCCCTTTTCATGCTATAGAGCTCTGAATAATGTTAGCTGTCCTTTGTTTATATAATAACTTAGGTTTCATCTTACAAGACAGAAAAAAATAACAAAAAAAAATACATAAAATAGCAGACTAGTTAAACAAGATGCGCTTTATAATCTGTTTATAAATATAGTGAGTGAGGAGACAGACCAAGAAGTTTGCCTGATTGTTCTACAGGTTTTATCTAGTAGCCAGGCCATATTTGCAGCCTCCATGTAATGCTGCTTGAAACCTAGCTTAATGGATGCTAGAGGTTAGCCGACTTGAGGTGTTTGGACAGTGTCCAAAAACAACTTAAAACGCCGCCACAGTTCCCAGATCTCAATCTGATCGAGAATCTATGAAATCATAAAATCAAAAATCGCCTGAAAAGTGTGAGTCTTTCGAACAAAATTGAGTCTAACGATGCTAGTGTATAGGTTGACGGGACGAACAAGACTTAAAGTTAGCTGGGAATAACAATCCCTTGTGTCGCAGTACGAATGAAGTGGCGAATTTTACAAAGAGCAGCACGAGGGTATTTGAACAGGTTTTTGAAACCAAAAATCTTTTCCGGGATTCAAGTGCGGTTTGCTCGAATCTCCCTTCAGATTGAAATTGCTGAGTTATTTTATGGAACCTTATAATCCTTATTCTAGTTCATACTTGTTTTCAATATTGAAGTGGAATTATCTGAAAAATAAACTGAACGCCTGAAAAAGGACATTCAAGCAACAACTATTAAAAAAACAAGTATACAAACTGTGGGGAAACATTCCAATACACTACACTCAACAGATGCCGCGCAATTCACCTCGACCGCCGTCGCAGCGAGCGTTCGCTCCGGTCGCGACTCCTTTCGCACTCCTTGTCCCGCGAACGTGAACGAAGCCGTCGCGTCTCCCGCTCCCGTGACCGTTCCCGGACCCTTTCGCGGCGCTTCTTGCGCTCGGTCCGATCCCTGTCCTTGTCACGACGACGCCGTGTTGCAGGAGACGGCGTTCGCCCCATTTCGCCTCTTGTTCCCCGCTACAGTATCCTTTCGCCTCGTCTGCAGCTTGTGTGCTGTCGGGCTTGCTTCTATATTGTTATCCTTCCCCACACGCGATGTCTTCCTCGGGAACAAGTTTAAAACTCGGAGCTTTTCCGCGCACCTATAGAAAAAAACGACGAACGAAAATTGGAGGTTAGAAACTCGTAGAATTTTAAAAAATCTGATAAATCTACGCCAAAATCAATTCCAAATAGAATTTTCACATAATCACAATTTATTGTTTACCTTTTCGCTTCTTGTGTCACGTAAACGCTTTTGACACTGACATGTGTGGGGTTTTTAGGCGCCGACGACGGAGCGCGGAAAGAAACGCGCCGGCGATTTTTCTCCAACTGAATAAAATTCACCTGAAAAATATTCACCTCACTTGCTTTTTTCGGAAACATGCCAAATAGGGGAAACGAACTTTTCACGAAAAGACTTTTTGACTGGGGAAAGAATGAAGAAAGCAATGAATAGAGAACAGAGCTGCCGGTAGTTATGAATTAAATTAAATTACAATTGGAATTGAAGTTGAACTTATAAAGTTTATAAATTCTATGTAACCTCGGCATAAAAGTCTAAAAATATAAGGATTTTTATAATTATTAGGTCATTATACGTAGCACATTTCAAAAACTGTCTCTTGTGAAATTTTAAGGTATGTATTTCTCTCGAACATGCTGAGATAATAATAGCTTCCTTGGTGTACAACTAAAATATGTGTGGGAAAAGTTCAAGTTTACTTTTAGTTTCATAATATTCCTGGAAATTCAAAAAAAGCATGCAGTTTCTTCATATTAAATCTAGCTCATTTAAGAGTTTTGAAATTATTATTGTGAAATTTAATGACATTTCCTGCGTTCAAGGTTTTTTACACAAAATATTGTCAACTTACTAAAAAAATAGTTTTCAAAATTTCAGCTGTTGCCTGCGAAATTTCAATTCTGGGTGTCTGTTCGAATGGCGGATAATTCAGGGAAAACTTAAAAACTCGTGAAGGAAAACGAAAACATTACAAATATAATATGAAGAGAATATTCATTCATCTCAACAGCTACAAATAGTATTAAATCTATCGATTTTTCAACTCAAAAGCCCCGTTCTGGTTGACCATCAGAACCGTCACCTGGAAAAACACACTAAAAATTCTGCCAATCAATATCTACCTGAAAATCGGTTGTAAACATCAGGAACAAATACTTTAAACTGGTATGCTCTGATACCGCAAGAAATATTTGAATAAAGGCTCAGTGAAGTGAGTGTGTAGCTCGTAGAAAATTTTTCGGTTGGCAAGTCAGCCGATTAAACCACATGCCTCTTGCTAGAAACAAACGAAACAAATGAGAATAGTTTTCTCAAATGATATCATATTCTGAATATTTGGCATCAAAAGAATGAAATGCAAAATGGAGTTTATTGAATTGAAATAGGTTCAAACTATTTAGCCATGAAATAAGTTTGGAGTGCCAGGATCGCCATGAAATATGCTTTGTTAGATGGAGCCATTGTGTTTCTTTAACTTCCTGAGGGAAGAACTCACCTAAATATCGGCGTCTAGCGCCAAAGCTGTTGGCATGCGTCAGCTGCCTATATTCCTAATACAGCGCATGCGCCGCAACGAACAATCAAAAGAAAAGGATGCCGATGTAGGCAGTCCCAATTCTCTAGTATGAATGTTATTTTATTCAGTTAATCTTGCTACTTTCATACAAAAATATTCCTTATGTACAACTTACTAACTAATCAAATATTATTTACATGTTCCTGACTTAAATCTATTTTCGATATTTTCCCATGATCACAAAATGCAAGTGCAAGCAATAAAGTGTAGTTTATTGGCTTCAAGAATCTTGGCGCAGATGTAAGCAAATATTTCTGCCAATGACCCCGGATTGGTTTTCATTCTCATGCCCATGCTGAACTCATTCACATTGCACATTGTCAGTCTTCAATTGTTTTGCTGAGTCGCTCTTATTTCATTGTTTATGATAGAAACAATGGACTTGGGATATACCCACAAAGCCTGACTCACAATGCTTTGACTCGTGCCGGGTTATCGGATGGCAATGTATAAATATTGTTTACGTCCGTCATGGTGGTCGGCATATGTTTTGTTTGCTTGTTGTAGTTTGTATTACACTACAGAATGCACTATGTTAACAGATCTTGCTGAAATATTCAAGCTTTACTTGCACTGTAATGTACCTAATTAGCTTCATTCTACACCACAATCATCCCTAATGGACATTTTTGGGAATAAATGAAGAAGAAAAAATGTTAGCTTACAATTAATAATAGAGAAATAATAAAAATATACTTAAAGAAAAGTGGAAGAAAGCCACAGAAGACAATTCTATTCAAAAAAGGGCTTAAAGAGACGAGAATACCACAAAATCTATCAATGAAGTCATATTTTTTAACAAAATTTGCCCGAATTATGTTATTTTTTTTAAAGGTGAATGTGGATTTCTCTGTCAGGTTTTGGGATCTTCAGAAGAGAATATTAAAAATATAAAAAAATGTTATAAATTTAAAATATTTAAAACATCTATATAGTTTTCCAATTAAAGTACTTGCAGCAAGGAGGGGGTGACTACAAAATTCCAGAATTTATCCCACCTATATGTGTTGTGGTTTTCAAACCAGGTCAACAATTCAAATACCTAGGCGGAATTCTGGACTCAAAGCACGCGTGGAAAGCAAACATTGAGGAAAGAATGTGCAAAGTATCATGCGCAATGAAATGCTGTAAAAGAGCTATTAGCAAAACATGAAGACCCCAAAATTGAATCATGGATCTACACAACGATAGTGAAACGAATCCTTAGTTATTTGGTTGCCACGTATTGCAGAAATATCAAATCAGGACTTGTTAAACAAGGTTATAGGAATTGCAGGTATTTATATCATTGGGACTCTAGAAACCACCCCGACAAAGGCACTATTTATGCTACTAAATTGACTCCCGTCTGAGCTCCCCACGAGGCAGCAGGCCAAAAGTTCTGTTATTCAATTCAACGTCTACATGTATGGTTTGAGGGAAACATAGGCCACTTCACTATCTTACGAAGGGATGGACTAACGCTAGAGGAAGTAGACTATACTTTTCCGACCCCCTGATTCCCTGCACTGTTTTGGAGTAGCCGTCCTGACCAGGAACGACTTAGCCAAAGTGAGTCATAGGATCAAAAATGGAAGGAAAGGTTGGCTGAGGTGTTTTGTCGGAACACCTAGGGCTAAGATTATCCTTCCGGCTAAGAGTGTTGATGCTGTAACCAACCGACCAAGGCGGTAGCTTTATTTTTGGCATTTTTGAACTAAGTCCATTTTTCTGTTGAAAATCCTCCACCCATCACAGAGTAATGATTTTTAGAAAAGTTTGATAGTGAACAATGCAGAAATCTTGAAACGTATTCAATTCAATTCAACTTATTTGTTAGTCCCATAGATGCGTATTTCTTTTTTTATAAACATGTTGATAAGTTAATTAGTTTGAGATCAGATCAATTTAGCACCTTATAACTTGAATTTAATAAAATATTTTGTAATTTCTCAGAAATATTGCATTTTGCTGCAAGTGCTTCATTTGTATTTTGATGATGTGGTATGCATTTGAACTACATATAGACGAACGCATGATATTCTCAACGATAATTTTAAATAGATTGGTTTAATGTATACTACCGTTTTTGTATCAAATTAATTACCTAACAATAGGAGGAAATCGTAGAACATTTGGAACTTTCCTCCTGTTTGATAGTTCGTTCCTTGCATATAGAGATAAATTGATAGATCTATTAGTAATTAATTAATTTATAATAAAATAATAATGCTTTTAATTTGTTTTTCGAAAAATAGTACGAAATTCATTTAGAATTAGATTTTGAATAGAGTTGGTGGGGCAGTTACATACAATAAAAACCAAAACTTTGCGCCTTTTTCAAATTTTCTCACATTCCAGCCGGAAGTTTCGGAGAAATACCAGCATCGTATGTCGTCTCCCTCTAACACATTGTCTTCAGCTGGGATTTTTTCACTGACACGCTACATTCCAATAATGAATTCTCACCACACTTCATCTTGAAAATATCCCATCGTTCCCGTCGACAGGACAGGTTGATTGAAAAATCGACTGTACGTCACAGAAACCAGAACGACAGCGTTGCGCGAGGTGGTGGCGTGTGTTTCGTGTAGCATATTTTGTATTTTCTATCTGTTCGCCGAGTTTTCAAGGGAAAGTCCGTCCTTTTCGTGTTGTCTGTGTGGCTACGTGTGTTGGCGCGCCGCGTTCTAGCGTTTCTGAATCGAATAGGCAGCGAACGAATTAGCTCCGTCCCGTGAAAATTTGCAGTTGGAGCGGTTGGCGTTTGAAATAAGTCCCAAGGAACGGTTGGGAGCGAAAAGCCGTGAATTCCATCGCCCGCGAGAGAAGAGAGTTTGGCAGTTCCATCCAGTCCAATTGGAATAGGGAAATTCGCACGTCAATGGGCGTAGTTTTTCCCCGACGCGGCGACGACAGCGAACGAGAACGCATCGCGAACGACGAAGGCGACAATCGACGTGCACTTGTGTGTGTCGCGTGAACGAAACAGTGCAGTCAGTGTGTCGGGAAGCGCAAGTTGAGAATTGTTTGTCGGCGGCGTTTTTCGTGTGCAAACAGACCGCCAAGCAGTGCAGTTTTCGTGTTCAGGCGTCGATTTCGTGGTGCAGCTTTTTCTTGAACGTATTGCCAAGTGATATTGCATTTAATTTGCGTCGCCCAGTGTGGATTTTGTCGTGGCGTTCAATTGTATTGGATAACTCATTTTGGAAGGTGAGTTTCTTGATTGATAAATTTCCCTTCGGAAGTAATTCACCTCACCTGGCAAATGAGCAGAGAGAGTATGTGTGATGGGATCTTGAGTTGCTCTCGCGGGATATAGAATCTCAGATCGGTTTTCATGCTTTTCATACATATTTTCGTTATCACAAAACCAAGGACGAATTCAAACTAAATTCGTGAACTATCTTCGAGCATTAAAAGGATATCGGAATGTCAGACCAAGTAAAGGTTGGAGTGCTTCAGCGGTAGCATGACAGGTTCTCACCAACACACTCGCAACGTTCGTGCTCTCGCTCGCTGCTGCGAAGCAGATCGATAAATTCAAATCAAATGATTCTGAAAATAAAATGCGAATTCTGCATGCAAAGTAGGACGAGATGTTCGCGGCTCGATCGAAAACCAGTTGGATCAGAGTGTCCTTCTGCCGATTTAGTGGCGCGGGCCCCACGTTCAACATGACGTCATCCCGACTCGCCTCGCTCGCTCGACTACCATTCGGCATGTTGCAGGCGACGTGAGCAACATGATTACAAAAATAGTGCCTTACGCGTCCAGCGCCGTTCCGTCCGATCGTCCGTCCGCCCACCGTCCGGCTGAGCGTCGACGACGGTGCGGCTTGCCGGTGCGCTTGGGTTCCACTACGCGGCCGGACTTGCACACCGCTGTAGTGTCCGCGGAGGGGCGCCGTTTGGAAGGGGGTGACGCGGGTCCGGCCGGTCGCCGACGATGGGTATCGCCAGAACTTAGAAGTCTAGCAAAAACGGTGTTCTGCTTCTTTTGTACGGCGGCGAGCAAAAAATTCGGTTTCGGCGGTTTTGTTAGCATACGCGGCGGGCACCGAGAACGGGCGATTGACCTCTGGAGCGGTTTGGGCCGCGATGCAGGTTGGCGTGGATTCGAACTGCGTGCGGAGTGGAGGCTTTCAAGGAGCTCGCGGTCGCAATGGAGCCTGGCTGACGTTTGTCTGGCTCGGCGGAAGGTATCGATTTCGTCGGCCTCCCGCCCTGTCTACGTCACTGGCGCGGCCGGTGTTTGCGAAACGAAATCCATTTAATTCGCGACAGGCTGTGCCAAAGACATCCCTCGAATGGCCAAACCCTGGGTGCCTGCTTCAGTTGGCGGAAAACACTCAAGCTATCCGATTTCGGTTGGACGGAGCCAAGCGTGGGTACTGAACTTCAAATTCGGTTCTGCCAGGCCAAGTTTGTTGACGACTCTGCGGTTTCGGCAATGGTCAACGAAGGCACTCGAAGGAAGGAAGCCGCAAAAAGTCAAATTGCCATAGGCAGAGGAACGGGCGCTCAATTGTAGGTCAAAGAATTGAAGCTGTCCTGTCTCATCAGACTGGGCGAGTTTCCAACCAGCTCCCTACAGAAACGAGGGAAAACGCTGAGCTACTTAGTTCTTCACTAATCACTGTCTTTAATTGAATGATAATTTCTTTTCAGTTCAAACACTTATTTGGTTGATGTGGACTCAGGTGGCTCACTTAGGCCACAGCGGGCCCATTGTGATACCGCAGAAGATTGGAACGGCACTAGAACCTAGCTACATATGAACCTAGCTCCCGTATGAAGCTGGCTATGCAGCTAATGTTTGAATTGGCAACTTCCATGAGGCTATCCCGGAAGAGCGAGTCTAGGGTGAGCATGCGTTTCCTGGATAGTGCTGGGCATTCGCACAGAAAATGTTGGATCGTTTCTTCCTCTTTTTGGATCTGCAACTCCGACAGAAGTCGTTGAAAGAAGCACACAATCTTTCTGCGTGTCTGCAAATCAGACAATTCCCCGTCAGTACGGATACAATGAAACTTAATGTTTCGCAGCTCGTGTTGAAGAGCCGCTTGGAGCTCAGTACGTGCCAAGTTTGCTTGGTTGCCCGACAAGTTTCGTTCGGTAGTCAGCCCCTATTTGCTGCCGCCATGTTATGCTGCTTGAATCCTAGCTTAATGGAGGCTAGGGGATGACCGACTTGGGGTGTTAGTGTATAATCCTGGAGCTCATTGCCAGCTCACGCTAGAGCATCTGCTTCACAATTTCCCGGTATATCACTATGTCCCGGTATCCAGTGTAGGATCACTTCACAATGAAGCAACATCTCGTTCAGTTATGTACGACATTCCATTACAATTATGGATGAGGTATACACGTTGGATAGCAGCTTGACTGTCAGAGAAAATGTTGAAATTTCTTATGGGAATTTTCTGGCTTCTCAACTATTCTTCTATTGCCTTGTATACGTATATATGCAATGACCTCTGCCCGAAATACACTGCAGTGGTCTGGAAGCCGGAAGAATAGATTCAGACCTAACTGTTCTGAGCAAACACCACAGTCAACTTTTCCATCTATTTTTCAAATTTTTTTTAGAATTGCACCGTTTCCAAACCAGCTCGAATTTCTAATTTTTTGTGTGAAGGAAACTTATTGAGTACATGTAATATGTCATTTGCTTGTTTAGTGTTCATCAAACAAACGTTTTTATGGCATGGGTAAAGTTTCCCTCCGACATCTGTGGTGAAAGATTACAACCTAACTTGGCTAAAAATTGCATGCCTTGCATTCAGTAAGTTCTCCACTGCGAAATAGAATTCAATTACCATTCGAGACTCCCTATTGATCCTCAATTTGAATATAAGTACCGTTAGGGAAAAATCCTACTGAACGCATGTTTTCAACAAAGTCTGCAGTTGGAACATGAAAATTCCGATAATTAACTGGGACGTTAAGGGTGGAAATAGGGTTAGACGGTTCAAAAAATCGTTTTTTTTTTATTTCAAAAATTGTTAGTAAAACTATTGAAAATATGTTCCCAAAAATTTAAACGAAAATTCCGACTCGTTTTATTGTTATAAGCCATCAAAGTGAGTAGCTCTCCTTCAGAACTCGAGCGCTACTATTTTTTCAAGCCCCATTTTCTCAAAACGACTTTTTTTGAACTTGCGTACACGCTAGTTTGAAAAGTTTTCAACCAATCGTTTTGTAAATTGGCAGTTACGTTTTTCATAGTATTGCGCTCTATATGAACCGGAAATCGGAATATCATCATTATTTAAAATAATTATTTTTTTTTTGCAAAAAAGTTGTAAAAAATGGCCAAAAATCATGCTTTTTTGTTTTGAACCCTGTAAAAAATTCAATTTTCTATTTTTTTGCTAGCATTTAGGTTCATATAGAAGAGAGGCATATAATAAAAGTAAATTCCAACCTCGTTTGATTTCAGATGAAAATTGCAGCTTTCAGAATGTACGCAAAATGCTGAGTCTGATTGTGACCTGCAATGTGGGGTCGCTAATATTTTTGGTGTTTTTCGAGGAAATTTTTAAAAAAATGTATAGTATATACTTAAATATACGCATAAAATATTCTCAAAGTTTCAATAAATTATATTGATTTTTTATACTATAAAAAAATTCCTGAAAATCATTGAAAAAACGCTGTCCTAACCCTATTTCCCCCCTTAATGAGAGTCAAAGAACTTAGCTAACCTGCAATAAGCTTGCATGCGAAACCGAATTCTTAAAAATCTATGTATCAAAGAGATCGAATTAGGTTTCGTTTCCCTGTGCACAAGAGTCACTTCCCTTCGGCTACGTTGAGGACCCTTTTGCTGAGTGAAACGTGGTGAGAAGGAAATGAAAAATTCAGATAAGCGGACGTCCGTTAGTGGAAAATATTGAATTCGGGAGAGTACCCCGTCTTCTCGTTGTTGTTGTGTCCGAAGATTAGATGATTTAGCCCTTTCGATCACGAAGTATGACCAAAGTTTGGCTAACGTCTGATTTTTTTTCTTAACTTTAAATAGTTGATTAGTAATCACATAGTGCATACACGCGAAAATTTCATGCGTTTTGTGCAGAATATGTCTTTTACAAAGTTGTCCACCGGGGGTAGGTAATGTGCACAAACTAACAAGTCAAACATAATTTAAAATTAATTTATTTGTGTTTTTTGAACATCATACACACCTTTTCACTTCAGAAAATATTTGTTACGAGTAAATGCACTGAAAAATGCAGTTACAAATAACAATTGTCACTGACTACATTCTCAATCCATTTTGTTCGGCGCACTTTTGTCGTTTGTTCCTTAAAGAATGATACACTTCATTTGAATAGGATGATTCAAGGATGTGATTTGAAATCGTCACACACTCCAAAATATCCTTGCACATTTATTCTCCCACGAAAAAATATGCCTGATTTAAAAAAAAACAATGTTTTATGTGATGTCCATTGCAGTGACCGAAAGGGCTTGTCTTATTCACTTCACAGAATGTGATACTAAATCTGCTCTTTATAGTAAAGGGCAAAAATCAATTTGTGAAAATATTTAACAATGATAAAAAAAATTTGCATGATGCAGCATTCACTTTTATGGCTTAAAGTGTGTTCGGTAAGAGCGTGACGCTCCGCATATCTGCATTTCCACGAATCGACCTGAAGCAGGTAATTATCCTAATTGGTACATCCTTCTTCTGTTTGGAGATAAAGGACGTTTGTTTAATTTTGCGTTTTAGAAGGAGATAACCTATTAAAATTGAGTGACATTTTAAAAATTTGGTTTGAAACTACATTCCTAGTTTGCCACTCCTTAGGATCAAAAATGACTCATAAGCCAGTCTAAAAGTACCTTATAAAGTCAGTGACATTCGTTAAGAAATGGACGTGACTGTTTCGATGGCAGAGAAAAAATGAAAAGGACTTCAACAAAAGACGATACGGCGATAGTTGAAATATTTAGGAGAAATTCGAGTACTTCGTTGAGGAAAGCACGGGAAATGTTATGCAAAAAGAATATTAACCTGTCACTGTATACGATCTGCAATTGGCCTAACGAAGCGAACATCGCAATCAGAGCCACAATATCGAAATCAATGTTAACATCGAGACATCGATAGGAGACTGCAGTGGGCCTAAGCGTATAAGGATCGTAATTGGTCGAAAGTAATCATTACAGACGAATTTTCATTTTAACTGACGAGTACAGTGAGACGTGTTTGACGTAAAAAATGAAACCCCGGATCGGGCGAACTATCATTCTGGTAAGGTCCATGGTTTTTGGTAGCTTTTCTGCGCAATGATTTGGCAAAAATTTTGGTTGTCGCTGGAATCTTGACGTTTTCAAAAATGGTGGAACTAAATAAAAGGGATTGTTGCCGTCCGCCAAAATGTTATAAGGTAACGATAATAAAGATAGGGTTCCTTGTCGAGGATAATGATTTCAAACATCGAAATCGGCTTTGCGCAGCTTTTAAAGAGGAAAATGGGATCAAGGTATGAAATTGCCCATCACAATCGCCTGATGACAATTCATTGAAAAACGTTTGGGCGTATATGAAGAATAAATTACGAAAAAAAATATCCGCGGAATCAAACACCTAGGAAAAGTTCTAAAGAAAATATGGAAAAATCAAGATGCAGATTATGCAGAAAATTTGGCTCTCAGCTGAATTCGTGGATGTGAGATTTATTATAAAAAATAACGAGGATTGGACGCCTTATTAATGCTTTACGCAAAAGATATCATAAAGTGCTCTTATTTGTCTATTTTTCTCGATTTTTTCCTGTAGAATTTTACGAAGACTTTTTCTAGTAATTTTCAGTATTTTTTGTTTTTAAATTATAAGGTGCAAATTCGCTACTTTCTTTACAAAGCAGAATTTTTCAATTGAATGTTTCCTTTTATTTGTGTTCGAGGGCAAGAGCCAATCAGAAGATGCATTGTTTTTCATAAAAATATTTCATAGAAAGTCGTTCGATGATTACTCGTGCTTTACTTTGTATGTTCAGTGATATTTTGTTCTATTGTTTTGGTAAATTTCGATAGAAATGTTTTCGAGACCATGATTACCTAGAAATTTTATTTAGAGCAATTTTTTTTTCGAAATATTATAACGCAATAATTTTTATTTAAAGTTCATAATATAATATTTTTAAAATCAATTCTTGATTATTGTTCTATTAAAATAAAAAAAATAGCCTAAAATCGCTGAGATATTCAATGTTTGATAGGAGAGAATAAAATGTGGAAAAAATATTGATTCAAATATTTTTTCCTACTTTATCTCTTTTTATAAGTGCCTTAAACTGTCTTTTAGGTGACGATTTTCAAAAAAAGAAATTTTAACCATTTTTTTAATAGAAAAAAAAGGAAATTTTTGAAATTTTGTACGTATGTTAAATGGTACCTATTCCGGGTGTACAAAAATATTTTTTAAAGTTATTTTTATTGTTTTTTTGCTCGTAACGATTTTTTAAAAAAAAAAACATCAAAAAATGACGACGGACGTATTTTCAAAAAAACAAAACGGCAAATTTATTCTTGTTTAAGTGCCTATGTCAGGTATCGGAATGATTTTTTTTCATTATAACATAACAAAATGGCGGCCATTTAAAAACAAACAAATTTTGAGGGTGGAAAATTGAGTGAAAATCAGAAAATTTGATACCGGTCATAATGATTTCGCTACCGGCTATAGGCATATATATGTTCAACAACATATTAAAAAGTCAGAGTGATCGGTTGAGTATTTTTTTTTAAATCGTGTCCGCCAGCTTAAAAACATGAATTCGAAAAAATCGCTTTTACTTCGATTTTTGTTTCAAAATACGCTATATATCTCTTCTCTGCTATGCCTGGGTAATAAAAAAATTCTCTTCCTCTTTTTCATACAGTTCCTGAATAGCTAATTGTGCATCTCTGCGAGCTGTTCTGATTTTTTGAAAAATTGTAACCTAAAAAACAACTTAAAAATAGAAAATTAATCAATGTTTAACAGGCTGACTGAATTTCAAACCAATTCAATAAAGAAGACTATTTTTGAAGTAAGTTAGAGTCATTGAACTCGAATTTGTTAATAAGGATTACTACATAATATTACATAATAAGTAAACTTCCTATGATCAGATTTTCATTGTCTGAAACGGAATTAGTTCATATTATTTTATCGCCTACTCGCCATTAACACACAAATTCACTCGATCAAAGTGATATTGATTAATTTTTTGCTACTGTCGCTAATCATTTAGGTCGGCAGCTAAGCTAGGACAATCCGATTAGGCACACCAGATTAGATACCAGGCACTAATTCTTTTAATTAATGTCATATCGGTATGCATCTATTTGTCAGCCGTGGAATTTCGTATCAATGATATCTATAGTTGCATGAAAACAAAAATTCTTGTAGATCTTCTGTACAGAATATTATCGTATCAAATAGGTAATTTCCAGCAGTCACATTTTATAAGCACCATTAAATGAGAAAATAATCACGGCTGTTTGTGGAATTCACTTTTATATCACAATAAATGTTAATTTAAGCATCATACATGCAAACAACCAACAGTGGAATATTTACTCAGAAGCTGTTAAAATGGAAAAGAAATTTATTTGCTGAAGGCGGAACATACATAATCTATGTACGTACGTACGGAATTGAAAATGTGGATATGGTCAATAGTTGATGCCAAAGGCATTGGCATTCGATACTCGTTTGGAGCAACGTTCAATTGCTTTGCCCAGTCATAATAAACAAAGCAGGAAAAATTGTTTAGCTGACAAAAGAGTGCACGTATTCACGGTAAAAAATGTATGTGTGGTATTACGTCTAGAATTACATAATATAAATAAGGGCGCGGAATTCGATGCACGCGAAACCATTCAAGTGTCTTTTAATGTATTTTTGCGGAAAGCACGTTTTGATTGGATTGTAGAGCAGATTTTAACTTTCTTTTTTATTTTGCAGAGTGTGATGTACAGTCCATGATCAAAAAATTAGGAACACAAAGATTTTTGCAAAAATTGATCCTTTTGCCCCTGAAAACTCTTTTCTAAAACGACGAAAAATGTAGGAAAAATGTTTTGATATTTTTTTACTATTTATTAATAACAAATTAAGTACAACCTGTGCCTAAATACTAATATTTCGTAAGAACACCCTTAGGGCATACTGTCGATGCACTTAACAATCATGTCCTTCATTTTTTCACTGTTCGCCCATATATTCAAAATATTTTTCTTTAATATATCTACAGTGGGATTAGCAGAGGCATAAACTTCGGATTTCAAGAGGCTCCATATATTTTCAATAGGATTCAGGTCAGGAGAGTTGCCAGGCCATGAAAGAACGTGGATACTGGCTCCATCAAACATATTTTGCACGAACTGGGCCCTGAAGAGCATTTATTGTCCCTTTGACAAAATACAGCGGTCCACATCCATCTGCTGAAATGCAAGACCATATCACAACGGTTGGTGGATGCTTGACGGTCCTCACAACACAAGCTTTATTGTGTCGCTCATGTGGTCTTCTCCGAAGGAACTGATGGCTTTCTGTTACGCTTCTAACCTGAACTCGTTGCTAAATACAATCTGAAAAATAAGAAGAATCAAATCAAAATTCGAAATTTTTACTTTAAAATGAGGAAAACAGCAGAAAATTATTAAAATATGATAATGACCTTTCGAAAATCTTCTACGGAATAATTTTGAAGTGTTTTTGCAAATTCCAATCTAGCTTTGCGTATTTTGGCCGTTAATTTTTGTGTTTTTTTGCTGGTCGCCTGGCATGTAAGTTCACTTCTCTTAATCGTCTCCTGAGTGTCATCCGCGATATAAATATTCCTTCGGCGACCAGATCCAGATGCAAGTTTCGTACGGACGAAGAACGGGTTTCACAGGATTTCTGTAATCCTTTTCCGACCACAATTCTTTCGTTTGCTGGAAGTTTGCAAAGGACTCTTAATCGCAATCTTATTGATTCGCATCACCGTTTGAGCAGAAACCTTCTCCATTCGTGCGATTTGACGAGAAGAAAAGTTGTTTGTCCTTAGTAACGCAGTTATGAACGCTTTTTGTTGCAAAGAATTATGCGTACATTTTCTCATGTTGTTTTAAAATTCGACTTTAAAATAAAATACACGCAACCAATTAACCACGAAAAAAGCCAAAATCTTTTGCTTTTACAAATCAATCACTTTTGTCTCCAAACACTTTTCACAAATCAAACACTTTTGCTTTCCAAATACTTGTGGAAGACCAACGACTTTGTAGTTATCTACCCAGAGAACTTTTTATGTGATAATGTCCGCGAGGATGTACAGGTAAAAAACAATTACTTAAAAGAATTTCAAATGATCGGGATTTTCCATAGCGCATTAAATCCCTTCAGAATACTTACAGGCATAATTACAAAATGAGAACATGCTCGACATCCCAACTTTTATGACACCATAAACGAAAATTTTGAAAAAGTCATAAAAATGTCAAGTGTTCCTAATATTTTGAACAAGAACTTTAATTTCGGATTCCAATTTTTGGAGTGTAGAAGTTTTCAAAAGTCACCGAATCGCTTTGCATCAAAATCAATGGTGTCGTGATTCATTGTGTGTCGTGAAATATGCTTGTTTTCTCTCCTATAGTTAAGTATGGTTCGATCTGCTTGAAACTTAGCTTGATGATCGAAAGAATAAACATCTGCATCGTTAGGTCAGCAGTAAATTTGTAGATGAAAATGAGTTTTTTCTGATTTCGTGGAAAGATATTTATGAAAAACAAGCAAACTGCTTTCAAAATAGACGGAATTTCAGTTCCAATTTGAATATGCAACGCTTACTATGCATGGTCAACAACTCACCATCATAGCACGAAAATCGCAGCCAAAATCTTCAAAACTGTCGAAGTTCATTGTGTCTTTGATTTTGAAATGTTACTAATCGTTTTTGAGTTTTCAAATGCCACCTGAAAGACACTTCACACAAAAATAAGTGCCAGCTACAAGTGACCGCTGTGATGTGATCATCACATCAAGAGGCCAACCGTTCCAAACTGTCCAACACCACGAAAAACTCTTCCATCTGAAGAGGCGAAAGTCCGAGTCGATGTCGAAAAGCAAGGTTACTAGTCCAAAGATCTATTCACTAAATATTTTTCTGTAACTATTAGTATCGCAGGTTCCTCAAACCTGTAACATTTCAAGGCCTATTAGGGGTTTACCTTTCGATATGTTGGGCGCAAAAAACAACCAAACAATAGAATCACTCGCATGTTCCAATAGCATTCCATTGTTTAGAGGTCATGTCTACCTCACATTAAATTCACGCAATATTGTTTATTCGATGATATATGTATGTATACTCTGCACAAAAAACACACACACAAATCATTGAAGCTAAACATTGGCTGTGGAAAATCCATTTGGTAAAGTCAATGTGCTCTTTTCACCATTTGCATTCATACGGTGCTGCAAACAAAAAGAACCGCGAAACCGAAGAGCAGAACAAAAAGGGTTCAGGATCTTTTGAAACACCCGCGAAGTATTGCTCATTTGCTCGTTGGGTTCAGAGGAGGTTCTAGACGGTTTTGAGTAGACCATCGACAAGCCACTTGATCCTTGACGAAGTTGAGATTGAAATGGAATTATGCAAGGGTTGCTTATTATTGGAATATTGTTTTAAGTTCGCAATTGTCGGTATCAGTCGCTAATGCACAGATTTTCGATGAAGTAGATGATGTGGCAAATTTAAAGATTGCATCAATTTTCACGGTATGTTACATTATTGTCGACTACACATTGAATTTTGGATAGAGAGAGAGATCAAGTAAAGTTTTCTACTGATATCCCAGCAATTCTGAAGAAAAATTTCTCTTTCAATTCAAATCATCTTCTTCATAACATCATCACCTTCAATGACCTTACCTTAAAGTCCCACAATCAAGTCCGTTGTACAAACTAGAAAAGCAATTTCAAAGGTACTATCCCACTCTGCAGTATCCTATTTTCGAGTAAGCAAGGAATTTGTTGCTAGGCCATCATTTCATACCAGCTGTTTGTCGGGGTTGTTATTCTGCAAGGACTTGGCGAGCATACTGAAGTGTTGCGCATGTTCCAAATTATAGTCCTTTGTTTCCAGACGAAAATCCTGTAATGCGGCGACTTTACATACATTCATGCATCGATACTCGAGGAGTAGACGCAGCATAGACATATGTATGTATATATAAGTGCAAGAACATGCTACGTGTATAAAATAGAACATGCGATTTGTTTTCAGATTATTTTCATGTCTTCGTGAAGTTGGTTTGGGGTGTTTGGGGATGGAAGCGAAGCAGGAATCATCAGAATATTGTATAGATGAAAGAATGATGTTGGAGGCGACCATTGAGTCATCGTATCGAGTTTTAACAATAGTTTTCAGTAGTACATGAATCACACACTTGAGGCATTGTTCACTTTGTCTATTGCGTGTCATAGCTGTGGGATATTTTTTTCGATTGTTAGACGTTGGTAATTTTTTGTTTGAAAACGATTTTGGATGCACTAAGGAAATTTAACATAAACACGATAATTTATTGAAGATAAACGATTATTTTTGGCAATTCAGAGATAAACATGGTTTTCAGATTTAATATTATAACACGTTCACGGAGTATGACGCCTATGTTGCGTCCGAGCTGGCTTAGCTCCGCCGCCTTCTCCTCAATTCATTCGCTATGTTTGCTAACTTGTTTCATTCTTTTGTACAGTAGTTTGTCAGCATGAAACGATATTGCTCGGTGCGTGAATTGGCATGGCATTATCGCAAAAATTAGTCATAAATGTTGCCGACGCCCCATATGCGTCTTGAACAAGTATATGAATATATTTTGCCAAAAAAGTACCAGCAATCAATCATTTAAAAAGCCCACTGAAAAGGATTGTCGAAATTCTTTGTGTCGCTAAGTTGGCACAATTTTCCTCTATACAAACTGTCTTTAATTTTGGATGGCAAATAGAATTTCTTAACCCAAACCGCTAAAAATGTTACGTAAGGATTATGTTGAATGGATTTTATCAAAAATACGTGCGTATGAGTGGTACAGTGGATTTAAAAGTGATGGAAGATTTGTCGCACTCTGGTCGGTCATCAACGGTTTCAACTGAACTTAATGCTAAAATAAAAGAAAAGATAACTGAAAATCCTTGTCTAAGTCTCAGAAAGATAGCCGCTTAAATTTCATCAATTCGTATTATTTTAAAGGACTGTTTTGGCATGAAACGCGTGACCGCTCGACTAGTGCCGAAAGTCCTGAATTTTCTGCAAGAACTCAATCGCCTAAAGGTCGCTAAAGACATGATAGACCGAGTCAATTCCGACTCCAGATTCATAAAACGCATTGTAAATGATGATGATGAGACGTGGGTTTAAGAGTTGGACATGCAAACCAGTCAACGAGCTTCTAAATGGCTTCTTTCAACTGACAACTGAAACCGACAAAAAGCACGTCAAAGTCGATCAAAAGTGGAGATGATGTTGACAGTTTTCTTTCGATTACTGCAGTGTTGTGTATCCTCGTCAGAAGGTGAGACAGTAAATAAAAAATATTACCGGGGCGTTATGCAGCCTTTGAGAGGGCATACTTGTGGAAAAATACCGGATTTGTGGAAAGAAAACTCTGGATTTTGCACCATGATAACGCGCCATCTCAGAAGGCCGTCATTGTGAACGAATATTTCTTGTCAAAAACCCGACAAATCTTATCGAAAATCCACCGTTTTCCCCTGATATAGCACGGCAGACTATTTTTCTTTTTCCAAAATCCAAAGTACCACTTCGAGGCACCAGCTTTCATTCGATAAATGATATAAAATAGAATTCGTGGCGAGTACTATAGTCGAATCCAAAAATGCGTTTGAAAAATGTTTTGATGATTGGGCTATTCGTTGGCGTCAGTGTATTATTTTGGAACGGGCCTACTTTGAAGGCGACACAATAAATTTGGATGAATATGTATACGAGGTCTGTTCAAAAAGTATCGCGAATTTTAGGTTTTTTCAAAAATTATTTATTTATTCGTCAATATCTATTTTGTCCCCTTCGGAGCAATCCCCATCAGATATTATACACTTCTGCCGACGTTTTCCTCAATCCTCAAAGCACTTCAAAAAATCATTTTTTGTGATCATGTTCAGCTCCTCCTTCGATGCCGGTTTCATCTCTCCAATCGTGGCGTAGCGTCGTCCTTTCTTAGGTCTCTTCAATTTCGGGAACAAGAAAAATTCAAAAAGTTATGACCCTCTGAAGCAAATTTAGGTGGTCACGGACAGAGTCCAACAGCTCCTTAGCAATGTTAATGCGATGCTGTTTTCGGTCGAAATTGAGCAATTTTGGTACGTATTTCGCGGCGACCCATCTCAAGCAAAAATCATTGGTAAAAATCAAATGGCACGAGCCAATCGATATGTTTAGATCCTCAGCAACTTCGTCACCATAAAACAATTTAGCCCAGCCTTGCATCAGGTTGCATGGTACTTGCCTCGTTCATCTGGACCGATTCTTTTTAATCTCAACTGTTCCAATCGATATGTATAGGTCCTCAGCAACTTCTCTAACGGTGATTCGACGATTGGCCAATACTATTTTCTTCACTTCATCAATGTTTTCGTCTGTTGTTGACGTGCTCGAGCTTCCGGCACGCTGTTCGTTGTTCACATTTTCTCGGACCTCTGATAACACCGATAAACGTTGCTTTGGTCCAAGGTAGCTTCACCATACGCCGCAATCAACGTTCGGACGTTGATAACACCGATAAACGTTGCTTTGGTCCAAGGTAGCTTCACCATACGCCGCAATCAACGTTCGGACGTTTTTGATACAGATCCTTTGATTCATTTTTTTGGAATAGATAAAAATCGAACACAAGCCAAAACACGTCCAAGCAAAATAGCTGTCAAAAATTCACTGAAGATTCAAAATGGCCGAACTTGTCAGCATAGGTGAGGGACATGAACGCCAACATGACGCCATAAAAATATCGAAAATCGAATACACGTAGCCCGCGGAAATTCAAAATTCGCGATACTTTTTGAACAGATCTCGTATTTTGTATTTCATTGAACGATTCCCGGTACTTTTTTGACAGAATGCATATGTATGTACATATATATTTAAATTTGGTTTTATTCATTTAGGAACAAAATGTCGAACAGAAAGACACTCTTGATTGATAAATATCTATAAGTGAAATACGATATCCTTTTTGATATGAGGTGCAAATTGCAGTTGAGACTTTTGTGCTGAAGTACGCGTCCTTCGCACAGAGATATCTGATTACAAATTAAGCTTTAACTTTCTAAAGATTCAAAGATGTGAGACTGGGGCTAATAAGTAAACTAGCTAATTTATTTCTGCAATGAAATGAGGCGATAAAACAATATTATTCAATAGTATAATACATAAAGTGATGCAAAAATTTGGTATTCAAACAGCCAAGTTTCTGAACAAGGCCTTGTTTTAATTTAATCCTGAAAATAAAAAGAAATCTTGTCAAAAATTTAAAAATACTTCGACATCAAATTATTCTTTTAGAAAGTGAACAACAATCCGCAATCGTATTGCATCACATCCAATCTACAATATCCACTTTGCATGGGACACATTGCTCGGCACGTTGCTAAATCTTTCACCAAAATTTGCTGATGTTTCGTTTTCATGTCAACAAACACACGCCACATATCCTTGAGAACATAACATGGCCGTATGTGTTCATGTATCGAAAGAGTGTTTTGGCTTAATAGGTCAACAGCATAAATCTTCTTCGTTCGATCTGCCTACACGCATTTGTGGACTGAGAAGATTAAATTTAGTAAACAGTAGCAGAATTCAATAATTTGAATTGCTAACACCCACCCACCCTCGCTCGACCGGCGCGCAATTCTGCAATTCCGTTGAAAATTGTTAGCGGAATCAAAGCCGTGCCTGAATCAAACGCATAAGAATTAATCGCAAAAAGATGGATTGTGTTGCTAATAATAGCGATTGCAGAACTAGAGAAGATTTTTAATCTGGTCTTGAAATGAGGGACGATGGGGTGCAAGAAAGAGGATTGGTTTGAACGTATTCTGATATTTTTTGGGATTAGTTGGAAAGTCGAGATAAGTAAAAAGGAATGCTAGTGTTTTACTAGACGACTCGTCTTGCCAGAAGGTCATACTTTCTCATATTTGTGGCATTCTCCAAACATCTGCCAAGAAAAAAATTAAGTTTCATTTGTATCCTTATCTCCTATCCAACTTAAAAATAACTTGGCACCGAACGAGAACTGCAAGAATCGCGCATATCCACACGTCTGCAAAGACGACGTCGTCTGTCGGGCAATCCAAAATGTTATGGTGTTTTTTCCCCGCGATAGAGGTATCGAATGCAAGAGCCCGTGAGCGCATTACGAATGCCAAGTAAAATTAGACGGCAACCTACTAACTTCAATCCAAGGAAAGTCCATAACGTCAAGCGGACGACGATGGGCGATATATAGAGTGTCAGTTGCACAAGCCCAAGAAACCACACAACAAACGAACGAGCGAACAAAACGACAAACAGATGCGTTAGTCATTCGAACGAATTGGAAACGTGTATCTATAGAAATGATAGTATCGACGAATGCGGCCGGCACAACACGAGATTCGCTTTCTTCAGATACTAGATATTTAATTTTTATTTATTTATTCGTTCACCCTGGCGATGACGCGGCCATCGATCAAACGCACACCCATCATAAATCTATCTGGTGGATATAATCAAGAAGAAACGGTTACCTGGATGCATCAGACCGGGGGTAATATGATGTGGAAGCCATGAAAAACCGAATTCATGCGGTCTGATCTCTTCGGGGCTGGACTGGGCTGAGGTAAGTTAAGCTAAGCCACTCTCCATGAAATACTTTCAGCATTTGCGTTTTGCGTATTGGGCACGTCGTTAAAGGAAACTTTAAAGTTCCAAGATTTTGGACCGAATCCACTTGCCCGCTTGGCATTTAAAAGAACTTGAAAGTGAAGTTCGCCTAAAGTTTTGAAGCATGACTTTGAGATATTTCATTCCAAAACTAGTAAGAAAAATTTGTATTTACCAACCTATGCAATATGCATATCATTAGTATGTTCGAAAACCGATGTTTTGCAAGAAACCAAAAAAATATACGCAGTCTGTTCATTAATGATCTTACTTTAAGGCAATGACCCTTACATTTAGTTGAATACATTTAAAAACGTTAAACTACACTTGACCGTTTCAGACAGCTTTGGAAGCAATCTGACCAATAAGATATTTCATCATCACAAAATTCCATAGCCCAGCCATTGCATCAGGTTGCATGGTCCTAGCCTCGTTCATCCCCTTCTGGATCGATTCTTTGTAATGCCAACTATTCGAGTAGAATGATCCGGATTTTGATGTCAGCCATGCATGTTGGGCTGGCAGGCAAAGTTTTATTGCAATATGTGGCCAATTTATTAGTAACCTTAAGTTCAAGTTTCTGGGGACGAAGCTTCTATCCGCTGGGCACCATGTCGAAAAAAGAAAAAAAAGGGCCACCCCCACATCTCAAGAGCCATGGTTCCCACAAGAAAGTTGTGTATAGCAGGCCTGCGTAGAATTCTATTTGCAGCTTTTTGTGCCTCCATCATTTTCACGTGGTGTCAATAATAAAGAAGTTACACGTCAAAAACGACGTTGAGAAGAGGGGGATCGTTTTTCAAGCGGAGCAACTTTTTTGCTTGTCCCATTTCCGCGAAACACGTCTGGAGACAACTTTTAGACAATTTAATCACAAGCCATTTGCGGTATTGTTTGTTTCGATCAGTGTACACTGACGGAAGTTATTGTGTCCAAACGGGGGAGAAGTCACGTGAAAAATGCTTTTTAAAGACCATTCGCGAGAACGAACCCATCAGTGCGAAAACTCACGAAGGATTTTAGTAGGCAAACATATTTTTGCTGCCATTCAAATGGGGTCTCAATGTGAGCTTAGGGGGTCTACCCTCTTTTAGCACAAAAAAATCATTTATGTGAGTTTTTATCAATGAAAATGTTGGTTGAAAAAATGTCGAAAAAATGTCGAAAAAAGGGAGGGGTGTGCGCTGTTGATGAAATTTTCGAGATGGTTGGTCTCAAACAAAAAACCAAATATTTTTAGGATAAGTATGTTAATAGCTATAGCGCGAAAGGGCAATTTGTGATTTTTGTAAAATTGACAAAATGGCGGGCATTTTTCGAAAATTACGAAAAAATGTTTTTCGCCAAAAAAATTCAAAATTTTGAAAAACCCCCAATTCGCGCTATAGCTGTAGTCAGAAAAAATGTCTGGTAAGAATTTGGTGAGAATCGGTTCAGTAGTTCCCGAAATTTCATCAACGCGGCGTCGAAAAACGTTATTTCGAGAAAAACGCGATTAAATTTTACAATTGCGCTCGGGGGGTAAAGTGAAAGTTGCCCAAAAATACAGTTAGACTGCTTCGATCTTTATAAAATTTTAATATTATATTTCTGTATATGTATATACAAATTATAAAGAGGGTATAACCCCTTAAGTTAAAGTTTCTCGGGTCGCAACTTCAATTCTCTGAGGGCCATATTGAAAAGAAGAAAAAGTTAGACACTGGCTACCACAAAAAAGTTGCGTTTAGCAGACTTCCGTAGAATTTAGGTTTCAGCAAGTTGTATATCCATCATTTTCACGTGTTGTCGATAATAATAAGGTAAAACGGCACAGATGACGCTGAAAAGGGGATCATCTTTCATCACAACTTCTTTGTTTTCACGTTTATCGCGAAACACCTTCGAATCTATTTCAAGGCATTATTGATATAAACGGACCAACGGCAAGATTATGGGTACTTCAGAATGGTGACACTGTTGAAGCGCTTCGTTAAGGCTGAGATAAGTGGTAATTGGTTTCTTCATTTGGATACTATCCAAAAAAAATCTTCCTGTATTTCATGCTAGCAGGCACTTCTTGTACGCCAAGTCAGCTCACCTTTTTCTCCGGAACATGGAGTGAGGAACGTTCCCAAGTGACGAGAATAATAAAAAATAACCCTCATCGAGCTTCCAAAATTGAGTTATCTGATGCATGTTATAGCGTTGAGCGGGCAGTTTGAGACTCAGATATCGTTAATTGATCTCTTAAATCCGCTTCATTTTTTGATTCCGTAATAATTATCGCTGAAGACATAGACATTCTGGTTTTGCATTCTACGCTTGAACGAAACAATTTCAACGTATTCTTTGGAAAATCACAACAAGAGCCGTCACCTCACAATACACATAATACCTCAAATTTATCGCACGTAGATTTTGTTGGGAAAAATATTTTGTTTCTTCATGCCTTTTTGGGTTGCGATACTACCTACCTCTACTTCTTGCAGTTTAGGCATAATGAAGCGTTTGACTACATTAGAAAAGAACCCGGCTCTTGCTTTGGAAATAGAAATAGAATCTTGAAAATGTAGACCCCGTAATACTTACAGCTATTGGTTAGCGTTTTCTAAATGAACTCCACAAAGGTGATAAATTCGATAAATATTTTGATGCTCTTCGGTACAAAGGCAAATAACGAATATCCCTACGCTTCAACTTATACACGATTCAGCTCGATTGCATACTATTCGGGTATATCATCAAGTTCAAACGAGGCTTGGAAGATTCAACGATCGTTGTTCCTGGGGTTGGAGAAAAAATTCATTGTGCGAAGTAACAAACCACCTGCTCCTCCCGAGCTGTTAAAAAAAACTCTGAATGTATCTCTCGAAAATAGGGAAACAAAGAAGTTGTGGCGCTGGAAAGATGATCTCCTTTTCAGCGTCTTTTGTGGCGTGTAACTCTTTTATTATTGATACAACGTGAAAATGATGTATGCACAACTTGCCTGCCGGTCTCTAAGGGAGCCAACTTTTGATAAAGACACAACCAACCAAAGTATCCTAAATTCAAACAAAATAGTGGGGGTCAATGTATGTTTTAAATATTTGGCTGAATCACCTGAAAGGCCACTACTCTACAGAAAATACAAAATTATACCAGATTTATATTGTTATAATGATTATGTGCCAATCATCAAACACATTTCGGATAAGATTTTTCATAGATTTCCTCTAGTGAGATGCAAAAGCTCTGAAAACCCTCAGAAAATGTTCATGGTTTTCAAAATTAACTATTTTTCTAAAGCCACGGGTCTTCTGCGCGTGTTTTACACTACACATTACACAAAAATGTTTTCCATCTGTCATGGAAAGCAAAAGGCCCGATTCTTTTTTATTTGCACACATTTCCAATAAACTGTGTATCCAAATGTTTACCACATACCTGTATTCTCGAACCACAACTTTTTCCACAGTTTCAAGAACGATTCCCGCCCCATTTACAGCACAGTCTCATATTCATAATACTCACGTAAATAAACCATCAAGTAGATTTTCCGTAAACATTTTTCTTAAAATAATCTCAAAAATGCACTCAACATGAACGGCTCGTGGTGTCCTTGTGCCATCAGACGACGATTTGAATGCGAATTAGGCAAAAATTATGCAGAAATTGTTTAAAACGCTGATCACGTTTCGAACGAGAAAAATTTCTGTTGTTTTTGTAATTACCATGTTTGTTGCTATTGCTGGCCATGTTACATGCATGATTCGCTCATGTCCATCAATGAATATTTGTCGTATGTAAAAAAATCATTGCATCAAGTTTTATTGGATATGTAAGATATTTCTTGGAGGTATTGGAATTGTATTCAAATATTTATTAAGCGTATAGGGTGACTATTTTTTTTTAAATGATTCTTACTTTATTTAAGAAAGCACGCTTTCTGAATATTTATTGAAAAACAATTTTAGTTAAATGACAACCGTAACTCAATTTTGCATGGTTTATTTCCAAATTTCACGAATAGTACGATGGATGCTTTCCGTAATTATGTCAAATGCTTGAGGATTTTAAGGAGTAACAACAGTTGTTAATATTTTCCCAAAAAATATATTCACTAGCAAAATAAACGGACCCAAAAGATTAAATTTGACGTCTTTGGGAGCCGTTTATTTAGATAAACAATACATTTTACGTGGCTTCTCCCCTTTTGTGACGCAATAACTCTTGCCAGTGTACAGTGATTGCAGCAAACGATACCGTAGACGACTCGTGACAAAACTTTTTTGAAGTAAACTATGAATAATTTTCGCGGTAAAAGTGAAAGCAAAGAAGTTGTGGCACCCAAAAAATGATTGTCCTCTTTTTGGTGTTATTTGGAAACCAATATTTAATTTCAACACGATTAAGCACCTTTGGGATTTCTTAGAAAAACATTTAAGGAAAACAGGAAATCCAAAGAGTGTTCCAGATTGAAAAAAGGGTATAGAAGCACGATTTCAAAAGATTTTCGTGAAAAAACTTGCGGAGTCTAAGCCCTGCCGATTAGAAGAATTGATTAAGCACAAAGGATATCGTACTAGATATTCGGTATTGAGTTAATACCAGTTTTGAAAATTGTATATAAATTTGTTCTTTGAGATGAAGTTGATATAATGTTAAAAAAAAATTTCGCACCATTTTTGGTAATTATTTTCAGAGTTATGGATTTATTTTAGTGTTGAATTTAATGTTTAAATATTCTTCGGTTTATTTTGAGAAATGGTTAACCAAGTAATTATTTAAGTTAAATAACTAAAATCTAAGCTGTAAAGGAAAATATTTAATTTAATTACAAAATATCAATGTTCCAAAACTTGTTCCCATCAGTGTATGTTTATCAAAAACAAAAAAGAGGTCGTTATTTGTTTGGATTTGATGCCGTCACAATAAGAATTTGAGTTTCAAGAACGCCTAAATTATTGGCAACGTTCATGCCATATATCAAATTCGAGATTGCAATTGACAGTTAAAGAAAGTAATCTGATTATATTCATTAGAGCAATGGTCTGGCTAGAACATTATTTTAGATAGTATTTGATGGAGTTCATAACAAAACGAAAAATTTATATTCATTGAAATTTTTATTATTCTGAATTAAACAATTTGAATATGATTAGATCCATTGGAAGATTATTGTGTATAACGCCTCAATATTCTAATAATCCAATCAAATGATAGTTGAACTGTGCATTTTGGACTGGCTTTTTATCGCAATGTGTGGCCATTCCAATAGTTAGCTTATGTTCAAGTTTTTTGGTTGGCAGCTTCCATCCTTTGGCTTTATCATGAAAACAAAAAAAGTAGAACACCCCCATATCTCAGAAACCACGACTCCCACAAGAAAGACAGACTTGCGTAGAATTAAATTTGCAGCAACTTGTGTACACATCACTTTTGCGTGGTGTCTAATATAAAACAATTGCACGCCAAAAATGACACCCAAAAAAGGGAATCACCTTTCTTTATTTAACGCGAAACAGGCTTCGAATCTTTTTTAAAACAACTTTGTCACAAGTCGTTTGCGGTATTGGTTGTTTTGATCACTGTACATTGGTGGGAGTTATTGCATCGTAAAAGGGGAAAAGTCACACATGTTTAGTTCAAATAATCGGCTTGCGATGGCAAACTACCCCCTTGAAAAACTTACAGAGCATTTGGGTAGGCAGACTGATTTTAATTGTAATGTATAGCATGTCTCACTGTGCACTGTGCACTGTGCTAACCTTTCGTCTGCCTACGTTTTTCGGCACTTTCGGTCTGCCTACATTGGTCGCTTTCGTCTTCCCGTTTTTTCAAGCTGTTAAAGTGCTGCAAAAAATTTGAAAAATTCGTGGTTGTTCTTCAAACCTTTAACTTTTTTAATATATTTTTTATCAAAAAAATGAAAGAAAACGGAGTAAATGCATTTGTTCATTAAAAAAATAATAAAGACAAATAAAGATATCGAAACGAAAAAAAGAAAATTAAAGGGGAAGAGTGTAGCTTTCAAGAAAAAAATATACCGCATTCAACTGTTAAAATTTTTTTAAGTTGGCAATCTTAAAATGGCCAATAATTTGGTTCTAAATTTCGTAGTAAAAACGGTGATCAAAATATAATAATTCAAAAAATGAAATGAAATCAATGAAAAGTCAATATTTACGAGCTTGAGCATGTTTTTATTCTTGAATAGAATAATACAACTAGAACGTGCTTATTTTTACACTGTTTTTATAGATAGCACTGCGAACAAACGATCTGGCGGTGGTCGTCGTACGTCGGTTTTTTACATTTGAAGCAACAGTAATTAGTTTATTTTGTCTTTCGTGTGGAACAAAAATATATAAAAAATAATACAAAAAAAAAAAAAAATCGAAAAACTAAAGAAAAAATATTTAATAATTTTTTTTTGGCGGTCAAATTTTTTTGTGGCACTTGTACAGCCACAATTAACACTTTTAAACGAATATACGGAAAAAATACTTACCGTCGAAATCAACGCCGTCTGCCTACGTGGATCGTTTTCGTCCGGATCGATTTAGATATTGTCACCACGATGGCTAGAACGAGACTGGGACAGCGAAAGTTGGTAGCCAAGTAGGGAGTAACTTTTTTTTTACAGAGGCACATCAGCGCCCTTCCTAGCGGTGTACAAAAGTTACAACAACTTTTAATTTTCGCTCGGACGAAAACGACCCAGATAGGCAGTGGAAAGGTTAAGTTAAGTTTCTAGGGTCGCAGCTCCAATCCTCTGGGTTCCATCTTGAAAACAAAAAAAAAAGTGGGAAACCCCCATATCTCAGAAATTATGACTCCCACCAAAATATTATGTATGGCAGACTTGCATAGAATTGAATTTCAGCAAGTTGTGCATATATTACTTTCACGTGGTATCAATAATTAAAAAGTTACGAGCCAATAACGACACTCGAAAATTTGGGATCATTTTTCGAGCGCGACAACTTAAATTTTACCGCGAAAGCTTGCGAGCTAAAAATGCACGGTTGACGCTGAAATCCAGATAATTTTACTGGACTATATGCGATTTCAAATGATTCTATCAGGAAGCAATAATGTCCCATCATGTGGACGAGTTTTCTCAATATGGAAAAATACAACTTATTTATTACTAAAAAAAATTGTGAAAATTATTCTAAACACAAAACGCAATTTAAAAAATACACATTGTATACAGTTTTGTGCTGTGCTTTCGCACCCCCAGCAAGCATAGCAAATAATTTACCTTAGCTACAAGCAAACTCCCCCTCTTTTTCATTGAACTTGTTTTTTCATCCATATTTTCTTCATCAAAACGTTCAACTTCAATGTTACCTGAAGAGTAAAAAAAAATCTAATCAATTTTTCTCCTCTACATTTCAGACGAGCAGTAAAACGCAGAATTTTTTTTAAAAGGTAAGCGTCATTGACCGTCATCTTCTGGTATCGTTCAACCAGAACAGTGTGAATTGAAACCTACTTGAAAATATTTATTTGATGTCGTCCAAGAACGTTGTATTTCTAACAGGCAAGTCTTTACGTTTGCCGTCATATCTTGAAGCTGCCTGGAAAAAAAATTAAGCAAAAGCAAAGCATGCACACCTCTTCGCTAATTGTGTTAGGATGGAGTTGGACCCGGTTTGATGGCGGCGACATAATGTCGCGCTGTTTTATATGCCCCGCCACGTGAAGAAGTACGAACATGAATCCGATGTAATTGAAGATTCGACAGAAAAAACAGCCTCCCTGCCTGTTTCGCCCCATACCAATTCAACCATCCGTTTTGATAGAGACAGTGTTACCGACTGTTCCGGAAGCCAGGTATAAAATTGCAAATGGTCTGGTTGCGATTTTGTGTCATCGATGTGTCCACCGTGTTTTGATAACCGATAAGAAAGGAGATTACGTTATCTTTTTGAGGTGGTGCTACTTTGGGTAATCGTTTAGTAGTTTTCCATTCGGTCGGTTTGAGAAGCATACCCCTGTTCAAAACTCGACTCAAGAACTTGATGGAATGGTTCAAAGAGCTAAAAAATTGAAGATCGGTTAAGTTGGTATGCGAGTGTATCTCCGATATATTGTACAGTTTTTTGCATGCAAATGTTCATTCAAAATACTCTGTCAAACCACATGAGATTGCTGGTAAGCCCACATTTGACTCCCCTATCACTCATTATATCGATTCGAAAAGCCTAGTGCATGTGTAGTGTGTTCGCTTTATAAGGTTTTTCGTGGGCTATAAACGTGCATGCACCTCACCTGCTGACTGTTTTTTCTATTGCCAAACGAAAGATTCGTGTTCATGCTCCATAATTCGAGTTCCTCGCTTCGCCCACTCCATTCAAATTCTTGATGCTATTCTTTGCAGCAACGGATGGCAACGAAATAGAAATGTGAGGAAGAAGCAGTGTTGGGAACAATCAAGTTCTTGGGAAAAAAATTGTAAAAAACAGAAATTACCACGACACGAAGCCAACGAGGAGCCACCGCCCATAATGTTTGGTATGTTTTGTAAGGTTGCATAATGATATCGTGTGACGTCATCTATTCTGGTGGTTGTGCATGAGGCATCAAAGTTGGTGGTGCATTGTGGCGTGTTTGCATGAGAAAGAGGGTGTGTTCGACGATTATATAGGCGTCTAAATATCTAGACTTGACTGACGACGTGAAGAAATGTTTTTCTTCGTCGTCTGTTGCTGTGTGGTCTCCACATCCGCAATCGTGAAAGTTTGCAATTCTGGAATATACCGTACAATAATTTCTCTCAGTCTCCACTATAATTTTCCACATTCACAACGAAACATTGACTATGCGAAATTATCTCAGCCAAAACTATCATTGAAATTGAATTCTGAAAATGTTTCGTGTTGTTTTTTGAACTCACCTAATTTCGATGTTTTTTTATCAATTAAAATTAATAGTATTTCTAAAAATAGCCACGAAATTCAGCACACATACGAATATTTTAAGTTTTTAAACATCCTCAATCGCGTATTACTGTTGCTGTGGTGTTTTCGGAGAATACAGGCGAATTACGAGTGTTGGCAGAGAAAATTCCAATGTGGTGTTCGGCAGCTTCTGTACAAACTAAAATTAAATTGAATCACTGACGAGTTTATAAACAAATCCTGAACGTTTGCAATGTTCTCGGGATGAATGGCCCGCTCAATATGTTCTGGCGAACTACATACATATATCGGAGAGCTGGAACAGATAATACTTTGCATGCCAGACCTATTGTAAGCAGGAAAGATTGGTAGGTCGCCATGAATAAAGCTTAGATGGGAGGGTGTGAAGTCTGGATGGTTTTTTGATGACCTCATAAAATATTTTAGTGAGTTTTGTTGGGCTATTTTGCACACAGTAAAGAGTTCATCCATTGAAAAAGATATATTGTTTGTTTTTAAAATATAGCCATCTAAATGTTTCTAAAATACTTTTTCATCAAAACTATGCTATTCTTTCTCCTTCCTTGATTCTTCGAAAAAATTTCAATATACTCGTACCACATCCAAAATTTTAACAAAAAAATGTACGATTCATGTCTAAAGAAGGTCCTCGAATAAGTACACCATAGCAGCATACCAGCACTGGAAGTAAAATGTTCGATAAAGTTGGCCTGAATGTTGTCTGGCTCCAGCTTGGCACAAAGTGGACTCATGACAGCATTGCCAGATACATTTTTCGGCAAAGCGGGATTTTGAAAGTTTTTGAGTAAAAAGCGGGATTTTTTCGTCAAGAGCGGGACATAGTAATCAAACGTATATAACCAATGATTTTTAAATACCTGTTTTTTTAATTCAGTTTTAATTTATATTTACATGACAATGATAGCAAAAATAGCAACAGGAAATGTATTTTGATGAAAATACGTTACTTCAACAATAACTGTCTGGTTTACCCAATAGTTAGGCAGTTTAATCTTCAGAGAAATATGATTATAAACCATATTATATAATATAATTTAGTAAGAATTATTCATAAGAATTACTTATTCATATTTCTGTGAATATGTAACTTCTTTCAAAGTTTTTTTTCTTTAATACAATTGAAGAACTCTACATAGGATAGCTCTAGTTTGAATTGGATATATAATTCTGCTTTCATTAAATTTACGGAACATTTATTTCTGGCATCCGACTTTTAAATTCATTTGGGAAAAACGCGTTCGGGAAAGCAGTTTGATGTTGGTATACTCAATTAGAAGGACACAAGTTTCAACATCTGGCATCATTTTTTTGAATTTTAAGAGCAGGTGCCATTTCTGTACAGTGTTCTTTACAGTTTCCCGCTATACGTCCATGCATAATTAAGGCAAGTTAAATTCTTCATATAAGTTATCTATTGAAATATTGTCTATTAAGTTTAATAATGTCATCTGCGTCTGCACCGCGCGCTGCACAGTCAAGTAATCCCCGAAAATAGGGACTGAGCTTGTCCCGCGCGGGACATTTAAATTTGATTTTCAAATCGGGACGTCCTGCCAAAATCGGGACGTCTGGCAACGCTGACTCAGGAAAAATATACGGATGGAAAATTTAGACAGTTTCAGCAAACACAATCCGATAAAACTGAAACTATACAATATTCATTTGAGGAGTTCCAACGAATAAGATACCGATAGTTCGGTCCATAGTCGAGTACGAAATTAAAGTACAGATTGTCAAAATACTCTGTAAAATCTTCTCAATTTGTTCTTCGTGTCCTTTTAGATCTAAGGTGTATCACCAAATAAATGAAACAAAATGATACTATTAAAGCATTAATTAATTAATTTTATTTTATTTAACTAAGACATATTTAAATAATTTTTATTTTATTATTATTATTTTGATTATTTCGATTTTTCTCAACTTATATTTAATATTTCCTATCATATTTTGGACGATGTTCATGTTCACTTTTTTAATGTTTTTTCGGATGCTTCTTTCAGTTGATTTTCGGTTTTTGCTTCTCACCCTCCTTCATAAACGAGCCTGCTTTATAACGCCCAAAAGTGCTCGATGGGAAGTGCCTGTGACACAGTTGGAGGATTATCCTCTTTTAGTACAAAACTTATATTCTGCTGTTTGAAAACATTGGATAGTGTTTTTTGGATGCTGTTGTGTTTTTTTGCATAATGGCATGAAGTTACATCCGGTCGAAAGATAACGCCATCATCGCTATGAAATTTGTTAATAATTTTACATTTTTGGTTGACATTTCTATCTATAGAGTTCGGCACTCAACTCTTCGCCTCGCACTTTACCAATCAAATGTTTCGAGATACCAGCGGACAAATTTGCACACAAAACAAGAACCTCTTGTTCAAATTACGACTTTTCTATTGGGTCTACAACTTAAAAACTGGCCATTTTTATTGAAAAGAAATGCTTTATTCTGATAAATTATTGAAAGAACATGTCATTCATAGTATTGTTCATCGGAAGCTACGACTTTTTCCCACAAATCTGGCAATTCGTGAATTCGGTTCCAAAGAAATTGCTCGTCTTTCGAGGAAAAAATGAATCGAAATTTTGATTCCTTCGACGAAAATGAACCGTATCCCGGTAAAAGCGTTCGCATCGATCGAAATAAGTGGTAGTCGGAAGGAGCAAGGTCTGGGCTATAAGGCGAGTGAGGCAAAATTTCCCATCCGTTATTTTCCAAGTAGGTTTTGACCGATGCTTCAATATGTGACCGAGCATTGTCATGGTGTAAAATCAATGACTCGTGTCTGGTCTCCCATTCTGGCCGTTTTTCCTTCAACGCTCGCTTCAAATGTATCAATTGTGTTCGGTAGAAAGGTCCTTTGATTGTTTGACCACTTGGAAGCAACTCCCAGTACACCACTCCCTTCTGATCCTACCAAATAGAGAGCATTACCTAGACCGAAATTTGACTTTGGCATCGATTTGGCTGATTGGCCGCGCTTGGCATACGATTTTTTACGTTTTGAATTATCTTAGTAGATCCACTTTTCATCACCCATTATCATTCGATGCAGAAATGCTTTCTTTTTGTGACGAGCGAGCAGCATTTCGGACATGCAAAAACGGCGTTCGACGTCTCTCGGCTTCAATTCATATGGCACCCAATTTCCTAGCTTTTGAATGAATCCCATTGCTTTTAATAATTTCGAAATTGCTTGTTGAGTCACTTTCAACGATTCCGCAAGTTCTTCTTGTATTTGGCATGAATCTTGATCGAGTCATGTCTGCAATTCTTCATCTTCAAACTTTTTTTTGGCTGGCCTGTACGCTCTTTGTCTTTGATGTCAAAATCACCATTTCTGAAACGCGCAAACCACTCGATACACAGTGTTTTAGATAGAACATCTTCACCATATAATTGCACAAGCAATTGATGACCCCACGTACAGTTTTCTTTGCTTTTGCAAGTAGCTTAGCAAAACTTCCCGCAAATGCTGTTTTTTCCGTCAATTTGAAAAATTTTCCATAGTGAAAAAATTATGATGTGCACAAACAAATCACAGAGTGTTGACTGATTTTGACAGCTTATGCCTCCCTCTTTCAAATGACATATAACTCATGACATACAAACAACGCTGTGGCGGTTATGAACACCACTTCAACCGTGGAGCGGCGCTAAGATCGACACGGGGAAAAATCTATGTATTCTTTCTTTCGATGACACCTGTCATAGAACTTTTGTTAATTGTATTTAGTGTGCAATAAAGTGGTTTTATACTGTTAACAAACTCTTTTGGAAGCGCAGGACCTTTCAAGTAGGTACCAATCGCTTCAACGCATAAGCAAGTGATGCCATCTAACGTCGGTGACCAGTTATTAAGTTGTAGACCCAATACATATTTTATGGCCTAAGGTGTTGTTTCTGAATCCTGGTATAAAATCCATCATTTCCGATGATTGTGGAATACGTGAAATATTTTTCATCGTCCATCGTTATTTCCTTTTTCCACGAAAATGCATCACTCGTAAGGCTCGGCATCATCTCGATATTTTTTGTAACTGTGAAACCGAATATTTAGGAGTTGTTTTCGACATTGAAGTCCTTTTTTTAATAACTCGGTGTAATGTTATCCGATAAACATTAAATTTTCTCGCCAATAGATTGTTTTCGGTCATTTTCGCCACTTTATTCATATTTTTTTCATAAAAAAATTTTTTTGGTCCCCAATTTTTTTTTCGCATATAAACGGAACACCATTACCACATTGTTAAATAATTCGATAAATTTTTAATGGCGGTATATTGTCTTCACACAACACTTGAGCAATATGATGTTTTTTTACCGTCTAACCAACTCTTCCACTTTTCTCCGCACTTCTTGTCGTGACATATTGCTTGCAACTGAAATGTTTGCACTATACTCCTCTGAACGTATCCGAACTGTATTCAGAAATTGTAGGGTAATAAAAATTTCATCGATCCTTTTTCGTAGAAAAATTGTTCATCGAAGTTTGTCTCATTTATTTTGTGATCGTGATATTCCAATTGAGTAATCTCAATTATCTACGGTATTTATTTTTAGAACTTATGAAAACAACTAATAAACAACGTAAATATATTTTCCTTAACGGTTTTCCCTGTAAAAAATTTCGGAAAATTCGATGATTCACGAATATATTATTTTCATCTATTTTTAATGCAAAAAGTCGCCCGAAAAATTCCACGAAACGATGCTACTCTTTCCTAGCAATCGCGTCTCATGTTTGATTTACAATGACATTGAATTTGACAACTTCTGCATGATACATTCTTTCCCTTCCTCATTCTATATTTATCGCAAGTCGGCAACACATTCCTATGAAATAAATTCATATAAAAAAATTTTACATGTGACATCCAATGGACTCTAGAAATACACGCCTTAATGGGGCCATTATGAAAGAGCAGCTATGAGGTACAATTGAAGGTAATTACCGGTGAATTGCTGGAATGATGACACTAATGCCATTCAAATGTATCTGAATGGCTCCCGACTCGAGTGTGTGATGTATGCTAACATGGAGGAATGTGTTTCGAGTCGAATATAAGCAAAACAAGTCACAGAATCAACTAATTTTAATTTGAGACCATTGTAGATTAGATTGATGGATTCAAGTTACCTGATTATATGTTGAAGAATTTTCGGTATATTCAAAATATTTTAAATTCAGTTCAGTTCTTTGATCTTGATTTTCGATGGTCGCTCAACTAACTTTGATTCGCTAACGGCAAATGGGGCGTTTGAAAAGATATTCTATAAAATAATTGTAATAATTCGCTTGTGAGTGTTGCCGCAGAGAGCATTGCTGCATAAGCGACGGTTTAAAAAAAAATGCTGGTAAAATTGTGATTGCTTAGGTTATTTTTATATCTTTTGACTGAGGAAAATAATCTGAAAAATCTCTTTCTAATTTGGACATCGTCCATATCTAAATCCAAACACGATAATATAACTGACAAGGAGTCAAATTTTGTGCAATGAAAAAATATATATTTGTAGGATTATTTGGAATCACTTGAAACTAAAAATATCATTGCTGAACTTCTGTCTGTCGGTGTTTGCATCACGCGAAAACTAATTGACAAATTTTGATAAAAATTGGCAAAATGATAGCATATACTATAGGTCAACATCCATAAAAGAGTGAAAAAATTGTATCTCCATATTTGAACTTCGCGCGCAATACCAAACACGATTCAAGTAAAGTACTATTGACTAAATCTATGGTCGAGTGGCATGCAATGAAATTTTCTGGATTTGGGTAGCCTGGGATATGTAAGCGGACGGACATAAAGTCGTTTATAAAGATCAAAAAGAAATGATTATGTTGGAGCACAGCTAAAGCTGAATAATTAACAACAAGGCAGTTATATACTTACATAAACGATAAGTACATATAGTATTTTCAACAAATATATCATTTTGAAGGAATTGTTTGAATAGGCTCCGATGATTGATTTTGATTTATTTGCTTGGCCATTTGTTGATTTCGCTTTGAAAGTAGTGTGTAAAAGATCGATTGTTTCAAGATTGGTGAAGCACATTGCGCCATCATGAAGGAACCAAAGGCCGTTCAAACCTTATACTAGCGGTCAAAAAATTAATTTGCATGTGTCTGTAATGTAATGCATTTACATTAGCGCATTAATATTCATTTTAAAAACAGTGGGGATTATTGATGCCAACTTTACAGTCTCGCAGTTTTTATCGAACAGTTCATACGCTTATTTCAGATCCTCCGACTTCGATTAGTTCCTTTCGAATGTTCTTCGCAATTTCAAAGTGATCCTCCGATGTCGACGTCTTGAAAACCAAACAAGTCAAGGAAAAAAGCATTTTAAGACCCGTTTATCTGGTCTGGTCAGTCAAAAATTAGACATTTTTTCATAATTTTTTTTAACCAGTTTGCACAACACGGTAATAAATGTTTATAAAATTTATAAATCCTTATCAATTTTTGGAGACAAACCAGCAAAACCCTTTTTCATGATGTCTAAAAAATTAAATTAAAAATAAAAAACCATTCAAAGTCGCCATGTAAAAAGTGTTCATATGAATGATTTTACCTGACTACTCTTATTCTAAAAACAGTGGTGTTAAGCCAATCAAAGTTTATTAATATTTGCACAGTTTAAACAAATTTTGAGGAGTTTTTACAGTACCGTGTTTTAATTTTAATATTAAAACTGCTTAAATTTTGAAAATCAAAAAAAATAATCAAATTTACATTTGTGGTAATGAACGCTTTGAATGGTAAAATGTTTTGTAGTCAATACTTTGCTAGATCATATGCTTTAAAAAGCTTTCATCGATATGAAAATAACAAATAACGTACAATAGGCTTTGCAACCTGCCCCCCTCCCGATTAATCCGCGCAGATATTCAATCATCCCCCTTACCTACGTAATCAATTGACGCTCCCATAGATGATACGATTAATATTAAGTCATTCCAATTACTGTTATGAGAGGTACATTATTATTATTTAAAGTAGTATTATTTTCATAATTATTATTTTGTTTAGTATTTTTAATATTTATGTAAATATTACTGGGAAGTTGACCGTGTGGACCTCAAGGGTCGCACCTCGCGGCTTGTTTTAATATAAATTTGGCATATTGTTTCAGTTGGAATTCCGGTAAATTATTAACATAGTACCAAAATTTGCAATACTAAACTGTTACTTATTCACCAATAAATATTATAAAAAACTGTACTTTAACTATTTTTGAAAAGAAAAATTCTACATATTATTAACTTATCAAGCATTTTAAGACCCGTTTATCTGGTCTGGTCAGTCAAAAATTAGACACTTTGACTGGTTTTCGGGTTTCTTTGGACACCAATGTAGAAAATATCAAAAACATTTTTTTTTATTAAATTCTGTCCCTTAAACTTCTTCAAATTCATGCATAAACTAATTGAAAAAGTGTAACCCCACAGCAGAAAGAAGTCCTTCAAGTGCATGAAATTCTTATGTAATTTTTACTCACTATCAATGAAAGTAGCCTTTTAAACTCTCACACTTGATACGTATGCCTGAACTACATGAGTCAATTGTCAATTATAAAAAAAATCTTATCAGACACCATGCACAAATGATAGCATAGTCTGGTATGTACATTTGGTTATTTTTAGTTTTGTAATATCAAGCGTATATGGTATATAACAGATAAGCGTCCGCTTTGGAACTAATGCTGAACAAAGCGGATAAAACTGATGGTGTGGTTTTCATGTTATTTTCTAACAAAAAAGCATGTCGAATATTTAGTTCACTCTCAGGCTCCGGTTGGTTGGTGGTTATGAGTCTAGTTTATGAGCGAAATGTTCGCGCGAACCTGAATTAATGTTCGCGCGAACCTGAATTAATGTTCGCGCGAACCTGAATTAATGTTCGCGCGAACCTGGGCTAATGTTCGCGCGACCCTGAATTAATGTTCGCGCGACCCTGAATTAATGTTCGCGCGAACCTGAATTAATGTTCGCGCGAACCTGGGCTAATGTTCGCGCGAACCTGGGCTAATGTTCGCGCGAACCTGGGCTAATGTTCGCGCGAACCTGGGCTAATGTTCGCGCGAACCTGAATTATTGTTCGCGCGAACCTGAGTTTATAATCGCGCGAACCTGAGTTTATAATCGCGCGAACCTCAGTTTTATCCATCCATCCATATTCCCTTGTATATTATAAAAATATTGACGTCAGGATGTCTCCCGTCTCAAATTCAATAGTTTATATTTACTTTGCTAACGAAGTGAGCGTGGGAAAATATTTTTTTATCAACGATTTATCGCCAATAAAAAGTAGATTAAATGCCCTGCTCAGGGACTCCTTGAGCGAAGTATAATATGTTAGTAGCATGTTAGCTGCTATCACGAAACTAACAAATTCGGATTTGATATCGAAAAATTCTGAATTGATAACGTTGCCCGGAAATGTGTAAATTTGTACAGGAACATAATCATGCTGATAAGTAAGCATAGTATATGTTTTTCATGCCAGGAGGGACTAGCTTTGGATGTATTTTTTCCAGCATGTGTAGGGGATTTGATTGAACCTTATGATTAGCTGAAACGTATACTAGTAGTGCGTATTGTACCGTAACTTGTCCTTTGCATTGTTTATTTTTCATTACGTTATAATATTCTTTACATTGTTGGTATATAAATATTAACTTCTCTTTGGGATCCATCGATGCACGATTTCCAACATAAATAATTGCATTTCAGACAATCGATATGCAAATTTTCATTAATTCCTGGACCCTGTGATGTTTTTCCCTACATTAAACTTTTGTCTTTAGCGGGCATTGAACCATGCATGATGGTCTTTCCCTTTCGTCAGAAAGTATGAGTGTCACCTGTCCATCCATTTGGTGTTCTATGCTACAACCCAAGCTTTTTCACCTGTCGTCCCTTCCAATTTCGTAGGCAAAATTATGTTTGCATTGTAAACATATTTTGGTTCTACTATCGCAAAATAAGTATTTATTTATGAGAGGCATAAATATAGTTTTACTCAATTACATTTATTATATGTACATATATTTAGTATGCTTTCAATCCATCCAACTCAACGGAAGTGCTGCTCAATCCCGTATGGGCGTAGCTCGTGATTATGCAAGAGGCAGTGCATCAAACTTTGCATAATTGTCGTCAACCTTCCTAATTCAGCCACGCATGTTGTGAAAGTAGTTACTAGGCGCATTTTACACATATGGGAAAGATGAGATGCATTTCAACGCAATTAAAATATCATTAATGACTCCACTCTCTTAAAGTGTATATCAAGTTTAACAGCAGATGTTCAACTTAGAAACGTATTGCGTGATTATTTCTTGGTGTTAATGGATAGCTGCTAAAATTGTTGACTCCATTTTCATATATACTTTATTTGAGTAATGAAAATCTAATGTAGGCTATGTCAACTTTGTAAGTGGGATACTATTTTTAAATGAGTCAAAAATGATTTTTGGAATTTCATAAACATTTTTTTTTGCAATTTTACGTTTTTTTCAAACAACAATAATATAACAATGTAGAAATTGAAAAGCATAAATGAATTCAGCTTTTTAACATTCAAGAGCATTTAAAGTATTTATAAATCTACGTTTTGTTGCATGTCCATTAGCTTTCAACCTTCTTCGTGGATTCATATTTTTTTGCAATGACAGGATCAATTTTCTTCTGCGCCCTGTTTATGGCATCTTTAAAACTTTTTCTGTTGATAATGCTGGGTCTCTACACTTATTCTCCGACTATGGTCTCACATTTCTAACCATATTCAAATCAACATTTGTCACACAAAATGCAAAAGCCACATCTTAGTATCTCAAGCAATGTTTCGGGCTATGGTTTTTCTGAAATGTGCACACTCTTTCTAGATGAATTTCCACAATAGCATGCGGCGAATTTTTCTTCAGGATATATTTGCAGACAAGTTTGTCCATTATTCCGTCAGTGGAATCAACATTGCCTACTCCTACTCAAGAAATATCCATCGAAACTAATATTGAAACCTCTATCTGACTGACACTGAAAGTCGAAGAAATGTTATTTTCGGGGATTTCCTGGGCTTTGTACAAACTGCTGGAATCATCTGAGCCACGTGCACTAACTGGCTTCACAAGAGCCTTACTGCCAGCTGTACTCGCATCTTTATTGATTTCTCATGAATATCCCGCGATTAAAATACTGTTGCAAGCGCAGCTGAGAGTGCGGCTCGTCTAAATCAGGCTTTAATCTAGGTTTATTTACTTAATTTAAAGGTGTTTCAATATAATTCTTAAGCAAAAAAGTCTTTCTAAATGCCTCAGAAATTTGTGTGTCTTTTAAGAGATTCTTCCTAGTAAACCTCTCTTCAATCCTGCCGTTTGCAGTCTAACTTTTAGGTTCCGTCCTAGTTTCCATGTTGGTGGGGGGTTTCCCTGACTTTCCTCACGAGCTTACGTTCTAAATTTTTCACGAAATTTTATCAATTTAAATGGTAGGGGAATTTTCATATTGTGGTGTGATATTTTTTGATCATTTTTACGATTTTCATTTTCGTAGAAGTTCACAATAAAAAATTGTCTTGCGATCTGATCATTTGATTTGAGGATGACACGCTTGCAGATCTCCTTTTTAAGTAAGATTTAAATGTCTGAAGCTTTGATTCATCATGCTTAGTTGTAATGATAAACTTTCAAAGGACTCCCTTAATTTTTAAAATGTTTAGCAAAATCAAAGTTTGGTGAGATTACTCCTCCTTAACATCTTAAAAAGTCACTTCTTAGTAGTAGATATTTTCGTTCATTGTTGGTCGTTTGTCTTTATTAGGTCGGCGCGTTATGCGGATTGTCGTTTTTCTGGTTTTTTGCCCTGCATATCATTATCTGAGATTTAGCCATTTTTGTGCCCGATTATAAAAATGGTCTACAAATCCTAACAGTAAAAATCAAACAAAACCAAATCAACATTTTACGCTGTACCTCCTCTACATTATCTTCCGTGCATATGAGTAAAAACTGAGATCAAAATCTACACGAGAACATCAAAAATCAAACTTATTTAAGGGGTTATACCTATGTGAATTTTTTTTTCTATTTTTTTTTATTGGCTAAAAGTATGCTAACACATCCCTAGAATTGAAATCAAAAAGCCCCAAATACTAATATACTTCAGAAAATTTTTGAGAATCAATTTTCTGAAGCAACTCCAATGCTCGAAAAACGTAAAATTTGCTTGCTTTATACTATATAGTAATTAATATACATTGTATAGCGCACGTTCCTTCGTAAACGACGCTAGGAGAGCTTCTGTTTACTCGATCGACTACACGCTGCATTTGAGGTTAAAGTACTATGTTTTGATTGATATTTTTACCGTTGTTTTCTATAAAAAAGTGTTAGAAATGAGTAGTAAACTGTACAGTGGCCGTAGAAGCAGTAAATCAAGTAGTTCATCGCAGAAGCGCAGCAAGATCAGCAACAGGCGTCCGCCTAATCGCCATTTGTTTGAGACTCATTAAGATTGACCGCAGGACCTAATTTTTACAATTTCTGCTCCGAAACAGACGCCAAGCGAATAAAAGCTGCTGAGCGCTCAATTTCCGACGTTGTATTTAGCATCAAGAAAGGACGAGGAGGAGAAATCCACGGTCTTAGAAGGCCAACTGTATGGTGCTGGGATAGCAGAGTAAAGGTTAAAAAATTTGTATATAGTAAAATTTTTAAAATTCACAACTTCATGAGGTTTTGAAACTTCAAACGCGTTTATCTCGAAAGTGTATTTTTGAAATTTGCCGGAAACGAAACTCTTCCAGTTTTCATCCGATTGACTTGCCGTTATAACTGTAGCTTCGATGATTATGATTATATGATTATCTAGTGAAGTACACACGATTTTAGCGATTGGTTTTGTTTAAAAAAAGTTATAAACAATTGAAGTCATTTTTTTGGGTCGAAAATGCAATTTTTTTGTTTAATGGTCGCCATTTTGCGAAAAATCGATGCTAAACTATTATCGTGTGTACTTCACTAGCACTTCACTATTGTTCCAGATGCAGATGGGGCTGAGAAACTTGTCCGGCTGCGGAACGTGTTTTGTAAATACTAGTGACTTTGACGTGCACTACAGCCGCCATTTTGTATTGAATTTGAAATAAAAAATTTTTTTGCACTCCCGAAAAGTTGCTCTTTATATTGATATATTATTTTTAAAAGCTTTATTTCAAAATCCTTGAAAAAAATCCTGAAAAAGGCTTGTTTTTTAGCCTTCACATAGGTATAACCCCTTAAGAAAATGGAAAGATCAAGCAGAAGGCGAGTTGCTTGGGCCTACCCTACCATGGCCTAGCGCTTGCAATGCCGCATGTTTAACGCGTCTAGGTCCACCAAAATTACTCATCTTATTAGGAGTGGACCTTACTTAGTGAAAATCAAGGAGAAGAGAAAACACTCAAGGAGCCTTATTTATGTATCCATTTCGTTAGAATTAAACAGAAAATAAAAAAACAACCCGAAAAATTGAAAAAAATTATGCTAAGACAAAAGTTAGTCAAAATAAATATGTCTAATTTGCCGGCAATATTGAAAGTTTCTACTACACACACAATTACAGGTGTAAATGGGTATGAAATCACTAATAAACTTCGACCCGTAACTATTAACAAAGTGCACTCGAGTTCATGAAAGATTATACGACTGCAAGCGGGAGCAAACTACAAGATTTTCAAAAAACCGCAAACATAATGAACAAATGAAAACTTTCTTACGAATTTTGATACCACCAAAAAAATTATTTCGCTAAGAATTGAACATAATTTAATGTTGCTCATATTTTGACATCTAAAATTATGATAATAATAATAATCAATCAAACAACGCTCATAAATAAAATACATGACATAAACTCATAACAATATAAATAATTAAAATTTTACTCTCAAGCGTTAAAGGAAATCATTGATCAACACTTGAAGCTTATTCAATTTACATCGAGAAAAAAACTATAAAAGCAGATTATGATTCGTTTGTGCTTGAACTTTCTCTGAACAGCTCCGATTCACAGTATAATAAACATTAAACCAACTGTCTCAGATAAATGACTAGACAAGCATAAGATACATATTTTAAATTTACTATTGAGCTATTATTCACTTTGACCATTAACAACTAATGAAGATTCGGCCAACATGTATAAAATAAATGTACTGAATGTCTTTATCTATTCACTCGTCATTCGAGCATAATTATTAGAAAACACAAGGAAAAGATACTTTCACATCGTGTTTTTCGATTGGGTACTCTTTGAAAGTTCACAAAGGTTATCTGTGGGTGAAGAATTTCAATCTTTTGATTTGGTCTAACGGCATTTGTATCCGCGTAGCTCTTGCTACAATATATAAATTCTGATCGGATTTAAAAATGTCTTCACATCTTTCTAGGAAAAAGGGGCGGAATCTGATGTATTCGAGCGAAATAATGTTTTTGTTAGATCCAATTGAAAGCAATCTAATGTATTTACATTTAGATTGTTACCGGGTCAAATATTATCGGGAAAAATGAAATTTTTGTATTGATGTGGCGCTAAAAAGATTGGGCCATGTTCTCAGAGATAACTTGAAATTCGAAGATTTCGATGAGTGCTAGATTTGAAGATATTTATGATAGACTAGGGCGGATCTGTAAAAAAACGACTGCATCTGGCTGTTGAGAGGGGGGGATGAGCACACTGATTTTTGCAGTAAAAGTTGTGGAATAACTTGTATAACAATGATTGACTTATCCTCCCTATCAAAAAAGTCGGGAACATTAATAAATCAATCGAGATGTTTAAGAATTATAGAAAAATTCGAATTTTTCTACTTACCTCACTTCTAATTTTAAAACGATTCATTTTAGAGCAAAATTGTGAGGAAATGAAAGTTGCGTAATTAAATTTTCTGTAAGATGATTGGTTAAATATTTTAAAAAGTTTTGCCCTTCCCGCAAAATAGGAATAAATATATACAAGACGCAAGGTGCGACCCTTGAGGTTCACACGGTCAACTTCCCAGTAATATCAACATAAATATTGAAAATATTATACACAATAATAATTATGAAAATAATATTACTTTAAATAATAAAAATGTACCTCTCATAAAAGTTATTGGTATGACTTAATATTAATCGTAACATCTACGCGAGCGTCAATTTATTAAGTAAGGATTTTGGTGGATTGATTTGATTGAATATTCTCGCGGATCAATCGGAGGGGGGACAGGTTACAAAGCCTTTTCTAGGTTATTTGTTATTTTCATATCGATGCTTGAAGGACAAAACAGCGCTAGCAAAAATGAATGCAGTTTTCTTTTATTACGCCCACTGAAGAGATTTTGTCGCGTGATGGCCATTTTGAATAGTTGCGGTCAAAATTGCCAGCACTTCGGCATAATCACTGAATTTGTGTTTTTTCACGATTTTACATTTTCTGTTGGTCTTGAGAAACATGTAATATGCAGTCAAAAATAGGTTCAATTGTCTGTAAAAACTAAAAATGGAAAAGGTACGATCATTCGTGTGAACCCTTTTAACATGGTGACTTGAATGATTTTTTATTTTTAATTTAATTTTTTTTGTCATTAGACATTTTTTTGCTTTGCTTCCCTTTAAAAATTGATAAAAGTTTATAAATTTTATAAACATTTATTATTGCGATGTGCAAATCAGGTTGAAAATTATTTTTTTTATGAAAAAACCCTAATTTTCCATATATATTTTCATTAAGTTAAAAAATACGGCTTTAAGGATTTTTTTTAAATATAAAAACATTACAAAAATGTTAATCCGCGTTGATTGATAGCTTCATGATGCAAATATCACATTTGGTTCGCGAGATATAATTAATGACATAAATGACCTTGAAGGTCATAATGATTTTTTAATGATTTTTTATTTTTAATTTTTTTTTTGTAATCATGAAGAAAGGTTTTGCTGGTTTTTTTTACAACAACAGCGTGTAGTATATAAGTTTTGTAAACATAGATTACTGCGTTTTGAAAGTCAGGTTAAAAACTTATTGTTTTTGAAAAAACCCTAATTTTTTGCACTTTTTTTTTAAATTAAAAAACGGCTCCAACATTTTTTCTCAAAATTTGATAGAATGACATGAATGTTAATACGCGTCGATTGACACCTTGTTGAAGCAAATCCTTTGTTTGGTTTGCGAGATATAGCGCACGATAAAAATGACCTTCAAAAGGTCAAAACAACAACCTCGCTCCTCCCCCTCAACCGAAGTGTTCCAAAAACTAATCAGCTCTTAAAATTGCAAAGACGCTTCGATTGAAACCTCAACGAAGTCAATACGACTTTGTTTACGTGAGTTACGCTCGTAGAAAAAACTGGCCACATACACACACACATCTATCTATCTATCCATCTATCTATGTATCTATCTATCTATCTATCTATCTATTTATCTATCTATCTATCTATTTATCTCTTTTTCTAAAAACTATTTAAATATACTCTAAAGACCTCAAAACGTAAAGAAAAGTCGAAAATTTCAATTTCGATTTTAGAGGCGATTACAAGAACTTCCCATATACTGGGAAGTTAAAAAAGGCGAAGAAAGTCTTTTTTTTAATTGATTTTTTTATTACTATGAATGCACTTAGGACCTTCATAATTCGCCTAGAAAATCTTTATAATATAATATAACAGCATCCAAATTTTCATCAAAATCGGTTCAGTAGATTTCGCAACATAATTTTGTAATCTAAATTTATTTAACCCAAGATACATGACGTGAGTCAAAACGACTCACACGCGAATCGGATGTTTCCAATAAAAATAAATAAAATACAAACCTATAAATTAATTTATTTCATTTTTCAAACGAATGTTAAAACATAAACTCATAGTCGAAACCAAAAAAATTAAGTTAAATAAATAATTAAGCGTAATCGGGTAGAAATCAGGTGTGATTCATATCGACCTCACGTTATGCTGTAAGGTGTGTCGTTGAACGTTATGTATCTAGGGTTAAAAAAGATTATTAGGGCGGCCTCAGAAATTTTTGCTGAACTTGGTAATAAATTCTAAAATAGTGTTGGGCAGCTGTGGATTCAGTATGGTTTAACCATATTTCCAAAAATTCAATCCGACCACCAATAGCCTTTCGTAATAATGGGTATTCCTTAAGAAGATAAAATTAATATTAACTCATTCCACTATGTTCGGAGAATCGAAGGAGCAGGACGGTTGCCTTCAAAAGCAAATCCACCTTAGACCAGGGCGGATCTGTTTTCAGATGGACGTTGCGGGGGGCACGCTGATTTTTGCAGGAAAAGTTGGGGAATAACTCGTATAACAAAAATTGATTTATGCTCCCTCTCAAAAAAGTCGGGAACATTAGAAAAAAAATCGAAATGTTTAAAAATTTGAAAAAAAAATTGTTTTTTCTGCTTGTCTCACTCCTAACTTGTAAACGGTTCATTTTAGGTCAAAGTTGAGTGGAAATAAAAGTTGCGTAATAAAATTTTCTATTAGATAAGATTAGTCAAAAATCCTCAAACATTTAATCCTTGTCGCAAATTGCAATAAATATAAAAAAACGGGGAAAAGAGCCTTTTTTTATTTAATTTTTTTCTGCCACTTAAAATGCACTTAGGACCTTTATAATTTGCTTGAATTTTTTTTACAATGTCGTAAAATAGCAAACAAATTTTCATCAAAATCGATTCAGTAGATTGTCCATAATAATTGTGCAATCTAAATTTATTTGAAAAAAATCAAAAATTTTGAAAGCGTGCAAGCCAGAAACTTTAACTTATAAAAGTTTGAATTTTTTTTCACACATGAAAGAGCACTTCACTTATCACATGCACTTTACAAAATTAAAATCGGATAAATATGGCGGCCTCAGCAATTTTTGCTAAAACTCTAAAATTGTGCTGGGCGGCTGCGGATTTTGTTGATGTCAGCATGGCTCCTACGACTGAATGCGCATGCGCTCAGCACAATTTTAGAGTTTATTACCAAGTTTAGCAAAAAAATAAATTTAAAATAAATTTAGATTGCACAATTATTATGGCCAATCTACTTAATCGATTTTGATGAAAATTTGTTAGTTGTTTTATGATGTTGTAAAGATTTTTCAACCAAAATATAAAGGTCCTAAATGCATTTTAAGTGGCAGAAAAAAATTAAATAAAAAAAGGCTTTTTCCCCCCTGTTTTTTTTATATTTATTGCAATTTGCGACAAGGATTAAATGTTTGAGGATTTTTGATTAATCCTATCTAATAGAAAATTTTATTACGCAACTTTTATTTCCACTCCACTTTGACCTAAAATTAACTGTTTACAAGCAGAAAAAACACGATTATTTTTCAAATTTTTAAACATTTCGATTTTTTTCTAATGTTCCCGACTTTTTTGAGAGGAAGCATAAATCAATTATTGTTATACGAGGTATTCCCCAACTTTTCCTGCAAAAATCAGCGTGCCCCCTCTCAACGACCAAATTTAGTTGTTTTTCTACAGATCCGCCCTGGTCTACTGAAAGGGTTGAGTATTTGTAGTTCGAAATAATATACTACACGCATTCAGAGTCCGAAAATCCCACCATTCGTAAACAAAGATTGAAAAATGATCGTGTCCGTCATGCAATCTCTAATAGTTAGGAGGAATCAGGCAAATGCTCTCTCTCCATTTATCTGATTCCTGACTGAAAAAGGCATGTATATAATTAGGTCCTTCATGCTTTGAACAGTTCCTTAGAAAAATGATCACAATGCAAAATGGAAACCAGTGGCGACATCTAGCGTTGAGAGGCGTTCTAGACTTGAAGATATTTATGAGGAATTGAAAGTTCGTTAATGTTGGAGCGGCATTTGAATTTATAAGTGAGGATTTTTCACTGCTGCCAAAATGTGAATTGTTCAGTTTCTTGAATACTAAGCTTGTCGGAGTAACTGGGAAAAAATGCAAAACTATTCTGCACATCCAACAAGTGGAAACATCAGCTATTAAATAGGACTCAGCACGATCATGATATAATCTGCATGGCAATGATTGCGAATTGGGAGAATTAAGTAACGCATGAATAAGTTTCCTCAATGAATTAACAATTGATGCGAGCGGGTTTTGTGCAAAATTAAAACTACCGGACGGACGGACGAGTCCAGTTGTACGATGGTGGATCATCGCAGCGAGAGTGGGTCGATGCAAATAACGAGACCACCACATCATTGTGTACACAATTTCACTTTCAGCCCATAGTCATCCTCGCTAGCCGCCAATCCGGAGAGATCCACACATATCCCGTTTTAATGCAGATCTTATCTAAATTGGATCCGACAAAATGTCGCGTTTGTTAGCTTTTGAACCGATTCTGCTCTTGGAAATTGAAGCGACCGGGCGGGCCGTTGCATTCGCGAGTCAAACGACGGCGACCTTCGCGGCCAATAAAGTCGAACCGCGAAAATGAAGTAATTCGTTTAAAATTGTTCATGACGGCAGAGTGTGGTAATTTTGCTTTTTAGTGGCCCAACGTCGACTGAGAGTCGCAAGAAGAAGTTGCTATCGAGTTGAGACAATTATTTTTTAAAGGCACTTTATTGCAAGCGAATTATATCTTTAACGAGAAAATTGAAAGAATGAGTTTTCGCATAAAAGAGAAATTGATAATGCAACCACAACGTGTATGGATTCCGGTTTGTGTTTGCGCTGTAAGAAAACCACAAATTGTACTTTGACGAAATAAAACGTCGTGGTTATTCGTAGCAATTCTTTAATGTAGAATTTTATTTGGCCTTTAACGACTTGAGAGAGCCATAAAGCAGCAGAGGAGTGATAAGATTAATCGTGCGAGTTATGCAATTTGATTTTGTTCGTTGGAGAATTATTGTTGCGAATTTCGCTTGATAATGGACAATCCGCGTGATAAAGTCGAATGGAAAAGATACTGTAAATGCAATGAGAAGCGTAATCAATTTTCAAAGTATTTTGGTTGGAAAACAGAAGTCAATTTGTTCAGGTTTTGTAGAAATTGTTTAGAAAGCTGTATATTGCAATTTTTCACTGTTAATGGTGGAAACGTTCATTCAATGTTGATTTCTCGGTGATAGGATTGTTTTATACAACGCTAATGTTGAAGGAAGCGGAATGTTAACGAACGAGTCCAATTTAATTATAAAAAATTTGCTTAATGCAACACATGTTGAGGTTAAGCGTTCACTTGGATTCAATATTAAATAAGAAGGTCATACTAGAAAATCGGTAGATAAACTATACGATCTTAAACTTTATGACATGTATAATGCATGATATCCTGTGTAACTAGTAAATTATCCATTTAAATCATGAAAAAATTGTCAGAACCAGACGTAAGCCATGCGTAGTGACATTTTATTCTTAGTTTTTCCACATAATATTATGATTTGTGCAACATTCCTGATACTTGATGTGTGCATTTGAGTAGTAAAATTCGAGAAATTCCCTCAATTCCTCTTAAGCTCTGTTGCTGAATCTATTAGAGCCACTTAAGGGGCGGAATACATGTAGTTGCTAAAAAACGATTTTTTTATTAAATAAAATGTTCCAAATGCTCTAAAAATACGCCAAAAAAATTTTAAAGCGATATTCGTATTATTCTCGAGTTATAGTCAATGTTAGGCAGTGCGGCGTTTCCCAGCCGGTCGAGCATACCTGCCGCTTCGGCGCTATACGTGGTTCTCTAATTGTGTATCCCTACCACATTCTTATAAATCTGAAATTCTAAGGGAATAGGACCTGGAATCGCTGACTTACTACTTTCTACTTACAACAAAAACTAATAATCAATGATTTTTATCTACCGCAAACTTTAAACGCGTTTGTCTCAAAGTAGTACTTTTTCAATTTCTGTACGAAATATCTCAAAAAATATTGAACCGATCCGGCTTAAATGTATACCACATCTACGAAAGGGTCTTATGTACTTGATGAACCTACATGTTTTTGTAATTTCGGATAAATAATTTGTTTATTATTTCTTCAAATAAGGGCGTTTCTTCTTGATTTCGACATTCAATCGATCCAATAACATTGAATAATATGCGCCAGTTATCGTTCTTTCCTTCTCAAGGAAGTCAATAAAGACTATGACATATGCATCCCAAAAAACACTTCCTTTTCAGCCGATGTTTGCCTTTTTGGACGCAAGGTGATTACGAGTTGCTGTGCGCACGCGTCGGCGGTCAAAACTGAACAGGACGTGTTTATCGTCTTTGACATCTAGATGCGCTGCTGTCGCAGTGTCGTTCCTACAATTTCTTTGTTTTTGACGCCCTTGTTGTTAGGCACCTTACTTTTTGAACAGCCTAGTATTTTCCTATTGCTGAATCCATATTGGTACTATATTAAGAATCTTTCTCAGTCGGAATGCAGTTTGTCATTCTCACCGCACCATGATTTTGATTTGGAAAGGTTGTACAAAATTGCATTGCAGTTATTCAAAATAGTGTCTGGTTTACCTCGAAGAAAATTTTCATGCGAAAAATCCTTGTTTAAGTTTTGCGAACCAGTTACGAACGGTTGTTTCTTTGCAGATACCTTGCCTAAACATGCAGCTGTGCTTAATTTTTTTAAAAATTATTCCCAAAAAATTAAACACAAAACCCTTGATAATATATTTTCTAGGTGCGAAATTTAAAAATATAGAATGAAAAACTATGAGAAAATTATATAGAAATGATCGTAACCCCATCAATTTTCAAAACGAATATAAACAGTAGAGTCAGTTTTTTTGCGTCTGATCACAAAGTACACTTTGAAAGGATCTTCAAATCGGAAATTTCATATGTAACAACCAAATAGTTGAAATAATTTTTGATCTTGTTTACTTAAGTTTTTCGAAAGACAATCTTAAGGTATGTACTTTGGTAAGCTCGATCGTAACATCAAGCGCATTCTTTCTATAGCGTGGGATATGCTTAATCAAGCTGACTTTAAATCTTGGTCCTTTCAAGGAAAAACTGATACAAATGCTGTCTGAAAATGTGACCTCACAGTCCACTAGAATTGGAAAGCACGATCAATGGGTGAGAATTTATAATGAAAAGTGAAAATTCTCTTAGCAAAACTTTGTATATCACTTTTTGACTGCTCGCTCGTACGGAATAGATACTACTTGATCCACTTCTTCCTTCGTGTATCAATACACGCAACACCTTATCGATTTCCCAATCGAATTCATTCTTATTTTTCCAATCGTCATCCATTGTCGGCCATTCTCGTTAAAATACAAATTCAACACTCATTGTTTACATTCTTCTGTTCGGTTAGTGAATCTGATATGCGCACTTCTACCCTTCTTCTACTTCACATCACCACTTTTTGCTGCACAATAAATTTTATCGAAGCAAAGCTGCCACTTTAGGAATTTATTTGTGCCCGACAAACATTTGATCGATCACTCAATCGACCACATAACCCGACTGTAATCAAAAACAACAACAACAATAATAAAAAATATCAGAATAATATTGAGATATAGATTGGCTTTGGAATCTATCAAATATTTGAAGCCAGCACTCGTAAAACTATGAGTAATCAAAGATTTATTTGTTATCGTTGTAAGAATGGAAGATCGATCGCAGATAGGGTTGGAAACGAGAGTCTCATTGCCACACCCTTTTTTTAGATTAACAGAAGATCGTATTGGTGAGAAGACGAATACTTTCGATCTTATTTTTCAAATCGTTCTAAATTCAATTTAAAATTTTCAATCAATTGTCTATGAAATAGTTTTCACTGAAACTCTGGCGGTTTCATTCTGCAATTAGCCTTGCTATGTTTGCGGTGAGTTTATCTAGTCTAAGTATGTCACACTCATATGTCGCGCACAATCTTGATATGTAGATTAAAAAGCCGGCTAAAAGATAATTGCGGAAAATATTCTCGTAGCGAAACACATTGAACATTCAATTCAAGTCATGTACTGATTGTATAAAATTCGCTCTTCTCTCCATGGTATGTATGTCTCCACGCAAGTGGTAATGTGTAAACTTGACTCGTAGCTCTGTTACTATACAATTGCCGGTTTCAAGCTTCCAGCAATAAAAAAATATGATGTAAGTTTATTTTTAGCCACTTGTAAAAGCAAACAATTAACACACCGAGCTTTCATAGCAGCCTGAAACATGTGAAATGATATTTTCATGCAATTACGGGGTTTGACTGTTGGTGGGAAGTATCGAGTAATCATTGGTGTATGTTGCAGAGGGGTGCAGAAATTAGAACATAATCTCCAAAATATTTTTAAGCAGAAAAAAGATATCTTTTAATGTCATTTAGATAGTATGCAAATCTATTTTACGTTGAAAAAACTTAGACTCACCATTATTGTTTTCAGTCAAGAATATCTTGAATATTTTCTCAGATCAACTGAATGCGTCATTTCCTATTACCATCAAGAAAAAATCCCTCTATATAATGTGTAGATTAACTTGGAAACCAGACGCAATAAGTTCAAAACTGGAAAACATTTTCACTTGCTGAATGTGCCTTTAATGGTCCTTCTCGATCCACTAGTGAAATGTTATACTGAAATCTCTCAAATATTGCATTTTATTAGTTGCTTTAAATTTCATGAGCCCTAAAAATCCGTTCGGCTTTTTAACAAACAATTTCATTCTGTTTTGATTTATGTCAGCATTTCATTTAAATTTCTGTTGACGGTGATCGTCGCTTTGATGCAAATGAAAATTTTCCATTTAAAATTTAAAAATCGGATATTTTTCCACATTCCACTTACTTAGTCTTAATAAGATTTTCTGAGAAAAAGATTATTAATAAAATAAAATTATCATAGCATATTTTTGTACATTATTCTAATTTTTACTGTTTAAGCAAAAAGAAAAGAAAGAAGAAGAAAAAAACAAACCAATCATGAAACAAAAAGTAAATAAAACCATCCATTCTGTAAAGATTAATCTTCACCGTTCCAGACTATGTACTGCGAAAGCACAATTTTGAGACCATTCATGGTGTGGGATACAAAAACATGTGTTTTAGGAAAACATGCGTTTTAGGAAAAACATGTGCTTTAGGAAAAACATGTGTTTTAGGATACATTTCTACACTAAATATCTCGAGTTTTCTTGCGTCACTGTAGTTGGTGTCGAAATTTTAGCACACTTAAAATAAAAACCAACAAATGACCCGCCCTTTTCTGACATACATGTTAACATCACTTATGTGGTGGTCGTATTCAATATCAATGCAATTATCAACGAATGAATTAAAATCTGCTTATCTATTATGCAATTGATTTCTTGTTATGTAATAATCCTGCACCATATTTTTAGACCACTGTTTTTGACAATCTAATGTACTTAAACTAATATTTAAGGTCTTAAAAACGGTTTAATGCATTTTAATGCACCCCAATGAACTTGGAAAATTTGATGAAAATCGTATCAATGTTATCAATCGAATCCAAGCAAAAAGCATAACAAACACAAGACAATTGTTGCAAAATAGTTTCGTGTATAACTTTTGAACAAACTCAAGATGTTTAAATGTGTAACAATACACTGTAGGAGGCATTATAATAAACCATGATCATTTTCTCTAGAAAAGTACTTGAATTAGTTTATGTAACAAAATAATCATGGTGTTTTAAACGTTTTTGTTTTCATGTTGTAATATGTTTATAACTCGCTTATTTTTTTTCTTTTGCAGAATTTGTATCATATTTTGTGGCGAAAAGTGATCTAAGGTTAGTAACAGATTGAATTTTACTTAATAATTTTATTTTAATTAAGATAATTGTCACTGCTTATTAAAACTTTTTTCCCCACAAAACCCTTGATAATATATTTTCTAGGTGCGAAATTTAAAAATATAGAATGAAAAACTATGAGAAAATTATATAGAAATGATCGTAACCCCATCAATTTTCAAAACGAATATAAACAGTAGAGTCAGTTTTTTTGCGTCTGATCACAAAGTACACTTTGAAAGGATCTTCAAATCGGAAATTTCATATGTAACAACCAAATAGTTGAAATAATTTTTGATCTTGTTTACTTAAGTTTTTCGAAAGACAATCTTAAGGTATGTACTTTGGTAAGCTCGATCGTAACATCAAGCGCATTCTTTCTATAGCGTGGGATATGCTTAATCAAGCTGACTTTAAATCTTGGTCCTTTCAAGGAAAAACTGATACAAATGCTGTCTGAAAATGTGACCTCACAGTCCACTAGAATTGGAAAGCACGATCAATGGGTGAGAATTTATAATGAAAAGTGAAAATTCTCTTAGCAAAACTTTGTATATCACTTTTTGACTGCTCGCTCGTACGGAATAGATACTACTTGATCCACTTCTTCCTTCGTGTATCAATACACGCAACACCTTATCGATTTCCCAATCGAATTCATTCTTATTTTTCCAATCGTCATCCATTGTCGGCCATTCTCGTTAAAATACAAATTCAACACTCATTGTTTACATTCTTCTGTTCGGTTAGTGAATCTGATATGCGCACTTCTACCCTTCTTCTACTTCACATCACCACTTTTTGCTGCACAATAAATTTTATCGAAGCAAAGCTGCCACTTTAGGAATTTATTTGTGCCCGACAAACATTTGATCGATCACTCAATCGACCACATAACCCGACTGTAATCAAAAACAACAACAACAATAATAAAAAATATCAGAATAATATTGAGATATAGATTGGCTTTGGAATCTATCAAATATTTGAAGCCAGCACTCGTAAAACTATGAGTAATCAAAGATTTATTTGTTATCGTTGTAAGAATGGAAGATCGATCGCAGATAGGGTTGGAAACGAGAGTCTCATTGCCACACCCTTTTTTTAGATTAACAGAAGATCGTATTGGTGGGAAGACGAATACTTTCGATCTTATTTTTCAAATCGTTCTAAATTCAATTTAAAATTTTCAATCAATTGTCTATGAAATAGTTTTCACTGAAACTCTGGCGGTTTCATTCTGCAATTAGCCTTGCTATGTTTGCGGTGAGTTTATCTAGTCTAAGTATGTCACACTCATATGTCGCGCACAATCTTGATATGTAGATTAAAAAGCCGGCTAAAAGATAATTGCGGAAAATATTCTCGTAGCGAAACACATTGAACATTCAATTCAAGTCATGTACTGATTGTATAAAATTCGCTCTTCTCTCCATGGTATGTATGTCTCCACGCAAGTGGTAATGTGTAAACTTGACTCGTAGCTCTGTTACTATACAATTGCCGGTTTCAAGCTTCCAGCAATAAAAAAATATGATGTAAGTTTATTTTTAGCCACTTGTAAAAGCAAACAATTAACACACCGAGCTTTCATAGCAGCCTGAAACATGTGAAATGATATTTTCATGCAATTACGGGGTTTGACTGTTGGTGGGAAGTATCGAGTAATCATTGGTGTATGTTGCAGAGGGGTGCAGAAATTAGAACATAATCTCCAAAATATTTTTAAGCAGAAAAAAGATATCTTTTAATGTCATTTAGATAGTATGCAAATCTATTTTACGTTGAAAAAACTTAGACTCACCATTATTGTTTTCAGTCAAGAATATCTTGAATATTTTCTCAGATCAACTGAATGCGTCATTTCCTATTACCATCAAGAAAAAATCCCTCTATATAATGTGTAGATTAACTTGGAAACCAGACGCAATAAGTTCAAAACTGGAAAACATTTTCACTTGCTGAATGTGCCTTTAATGGTCCTTCTCGATCCACTAGTGAAATGTTATACTGAAATCTCTCAAATATTGCATTTTATTAGTTGCTTTAAATTTCATGAGCCCTAAAAATCCGTTCGGCTTTTTAACAAACAATTTCATTCTGTTTTGATTTATGTCAGCATTTCATTTAAATTTCTGTTGACGGTGATCGTCGCTTTGATGCAAATGAAAATTTTCCATTTAAAATTTAAAAATCGGATATTTTTCCACATTCCACTTACTTAGTCTTAATAAGATTTTCTGAGAAAAAGATTATTAATAAAATAAAATTATCATAGCATATTTTTGTACATTATTCTAATTTTTACTGTTTAAGCAAAAAGAAAAGAAAGAAGAAGAAAAAAACAAACCAATCATGAAACAAAAAGTAAATAAAACCATCCATTCTGTAAAGATTAATCTTCACCGTTCCAGACTATGTACTGCGAAAGCACAATTTTGAGACCATTCATGGTGTGGGATACAAAAACATGTGTTTTAGGAAAACATGCGTTTTAGGAAAAACATGTGCTTTAGGAAAAACATGTGTTTTAGGATACATTTCTACACTAAATATCTCGAGTTTTCTTGCGTCACTGTAGTTGGTGTCGAAATTTTAGCACACTTAAAATAAAAACCAACAAATGACCCGCCCTTTTCTGACATACATGTTAACATCACTTATGTGGTGGTCGTATTCAATATCAATGCAATTATCAACGAATGAATTAAAATCTGCTTATCTATTATGCAATTGATTTCTTGTTATGTAATAATCCTGCACCATATTTTTAGACCACTGTTTTTGACAATCTAATGTACTTAAACTAATATTTAAGGTCTTAAAAACGGTTTAATGCATTTTAATGCACCCCAATGAACTTGGAAAATTTGATGAAAATCGTATCAATGTTATCAATCGAATCCAAGCAAAAAGCATAACAAACACAAGACAATTGTTGCAAAATAGTTTCGTGTATAACTTTTGAACAAACTCAAGATGTTTAAATGTGTAACAATACACTGTAGGAGGCATTATAATAAACCATGATCATTTTCTCTAGAAAAGTACTTGAATTAGTTTATGTAACAAAATAATCATGGTGTTTTAAACGTTTTTGTTTTCATGTTGTAATATGTTTATAACTCGCTTATTTTTTTTCTTTTGCAGAATTTGTATCATATTTTGTGGCGAAAAGTGATCTAAGGTTAGTAACAGATTGAATTTTACTTAATAATTTTATTTTAATTAAGATAATTGTCACTGCTTATTAAAACTTTTTTCCCCCAAGTTTCTTTATCACGTTGCATCATCAACAACAGTTTAAGCGTCAAAAATTTGGATTAAATAATTTTTTTTTGTGTTTCGTCAATTTCTGAGCAATTAAATAGAAATGATAATGGTGAAACCATTTTTTTGACAACATTTTATCGATAAAAAATTCGAGTCAATTGAATCGTGTTTTGAAAATAATATACGAAAACAGTTTTTATGTCCTTCTATATGATTTTCTTTATTATTTGGATGACCAGGCTTATAATTTTTCAAACAAATAAAACACAGATAAATTTTGAAAATGGCCAACTTTTAGGCTTTATTAGCCTGCAAATTTTATTGCAATTAGTGTTTGAAAATAATTGCAGGCATATTAGCACCGCGACTGCATCTTAGAAAGGCCATCCTGTCGGTCCATTTTACACCACTTTTCGCAGTATAGTCAAATTTTGACGTCCAAGTTATCAATAGTTGTTGGCTTATCAGCATAGCCAAGTGACTTGCCGGCATTAGAACCGCACCATACAGTGACTATTCCCAGATACGATGAGGCTTCCAAAGTCTCTTGAGGATTATTCTCACCTAAAACTGCGACTTTGCTTATTTACGAACCCACGACGGTAAAAATGCGGTTCAATTTCCAACTCATTCTCAGCCCATCCACCGAACGTACGACCTAAACGATGGCCCAACTACTTATATCGCTTTAGTCCAAGATCTCTTCTCAAAATGTTCCATGTAGTGGATGGACTAAGGCTAAGTTGTTGAGAACAGCGACGAATCGATAAATTTGGATGCTAGCCTCTACAGCAGCGCACTGTACGAGCTCGTGTTAGATGAACATTGTCCAATAGAGTATATGTGCTTAGATGGACGGTTATAATCACTATTAATTGAACGATGAGCTCTATAAGTTTGGCACACATAAGGCGCATGTCAGAAATAACTTTCCACTATTTCGAAATGTTGTTCGGATGTAAGTCTTTGCATGGTAATTTGCCAAAGTGTGCTAAACATAGTGTTATAATAGCAGCGAAATTTTGCATCTACAGTGACAAAAATCCCTATCGGTAGTTTTATACCTCTAAAAAACACCCTTTACATATTTCGAGACCCAGTTGATCTCTTCTTCATCGGTGAAACTGTTTTGATCTATCTTGACACATTTTTTTTTTTACTAACAAGAAGTTTGAAAATACCATCGTAAAATGTGCAGACAAAATGTAAGATAAATAGTTATTCGTGTTTGTTTCGACCGTCCAGTGGAAATTGGCATAACACAATGATAAATACATTTGCGTGCAGAATATTGTCTTAATATTTTGAGTTTACTGTCAAACCGAGTGCAGAATTCTAATTTTTTAAATTTGTTTTGGTTACTATTCATATTCATCAAATCGTTCAACTTGTTGAATGGCTGCAGTTAAACATTCTATGCATTTGAAATGTTTGTGATGCTACTTACTATATATCATTTTTATTTCAAAAGTCTTCCTGGCAGTTGTAATTCAGAATTAACGAATGAAGCTGCCAAGAAAGAACTTCACTCATAGCCAACAAATTTGATAACAGTTATTGCTGCCCCATTTTAAAGTAATAGATCTAAACTAAGAGGTTCAAAATGTATGGCTAGTGTATGTGAACTTCTGACAATTCAATGGTTTTTGGGGGGGTTTTCAAGACTATCTTTTCAATAGTAAACTGGAGTCATGCCTCATAATGCAGGTCACAATAACGAATAGGGCTTTAGTTTGCCGAACTCATTCATTTGCCTCTTCCAATTGTACATACAGCAAGTTAAAAAATAAATTGAATGTTCCCAAAACGTTATGATTTTCACGGCAGTGATACGACACAAGCGTGACTGTAACATTTTCTCTTTTTTTATATGCTGCCCTCCATGATTTGATGATACATCATTTTGGTCCCAAAAAATAATATTACACAAAATGTTACTTAGATTACTCGCGAAAATTTCGATTGGACCTTAGTAGAATTGAATTTAGTATTATTTAGGTCAGGTGATAGACGCAGATGATGCTACAGTACTTGTATGCGCTATAAATCAAATGAACAATTGATCATTTGCACGCCAACCTCAATTTCAAGTGTAGTTAATCATGTCTGTCAAAGAAATTCGTTGGGTTTTTTGCATCGAAAAAACGCCAACAATGATTTATTAATCAATGGTCTGAGGTTGAGGGATAATGTGCAAATTGACTGATCCAAATTGCGTTACGGTGCTTGGAAATCTTTAAAGAGGACATCATTTTAAAACAAAGTTTTGTGAAGAAATAAATGATGGCTGAAGAGTAACTCATGATATCAATTCAATGATTTTTAATAATATATTTTAATTAATATTAAAATCAAATGTTACAGACAAAATTCTCCACAGTATTGTTCATTAATATACCAACTTTGTAGAACAGCCTGTCGAAAAATCGGGTTTCTTTGAATGTGACAATCCGACTTCACCACTGCCCAGACTGAAACTCAGAAAATTTTCTGCGTATTGTGTCAGACATTTTGTGTGTCAAAAAAATAAATCAACAAAATTATATACTGAGAATAGCTCCTCATCAAAATGTGACAGTTCTGCGCTTAAATTTTTCACCATCCTTGTTTCAACAATTTTCACTTTTTTTCAAACCATCTTCATGATTTTCAAACATTATACTGATTTCTCTAAAATTAAAATTCAACAAAAAATATTTTCTGAGGTGTCTGAAAAATTGTACTAAAAAATTAATTTTTTTGGGATTGAACATTAATAGGAGATATTCTTTTCAAAGTCTTTGCAATATAGCTAATATGTGCGGTTCAAACCCAGCCAAATTATTTGCTAGTATTTGTGATGAGGACGCGTTCTAGACTAGTTAACACTGACGATATATTATCCAGAACTACTTCAGCACTTCAATACCTGACATGAATAGTCTAATCATGTATAAGTCCAACAAAAAGTGTTTTATGAAAAAATATATTAAAGCTTTCGCGTCCTTAAGTTCCATGAAAGCAAATACGTGACAATCATTTCGTAAACAAACATGTTGAAAACATTCATTTACACACACGACTATATTTTATAAATATTTTATTTCAAGGTTCTAAATAAATATTCAACAAGATGTGTCGTGGATGCCCCTTAGTATAAACTTATTTTGAGATTGAAGCTTAATACGTATATGAGCCGCTTTATAAATAGAAATGATGATGTGATTCTAATCTTTGAGTACATAATAACACTGACAGACTGCAACGAATGAATGCATGTACAAACATACATATTGTATGAAATTTCAATTGAAGTCATTTTTTTTGGTATCTATCTGAACTGAATAATGCATGAACGAAGATCGCAACACTAATCAACACATCTAAGTATGTTAATTTGCCAATGTACAAAATAAATTATTGGGGATAGAGTAGAGATACGATCAAATAAGAGAAGACTTGTGTGTGTACTTTCCAAAACATGTATCTAATTTTTTTCTGCAATGGATTGATTCTGTTGATCCATGAAAGTATTGAGTGAGAAATAGAATAGACAATCAGCATTGTGTGTGTGCTAATTGGTTGATTCGCCCAAATTATCAGTTCAATATCCTAAAAGAAAGATCTTGTTCTTATTGCGTTGATCATCAATGGCGCCTCAGCTCAAATTCAATCTTGTATTCTTGAAAATATCATTTTCAGATGTGTCGGCGTAACTATCACGTCTTCAGTTGAAAAATTTCTATAGCGAATTGTTGTTGTCACATTGTTACAACCGTAAGTCGCATGCGCCTTTTAACATAGCTATATAGGTAGATCCTGGCGAAGCGGCACAAATTTCAATGTGTCGGCTGTTTGAAGCACACGGATGATGGTATAGCTCATTTGTACTCCTCGGGAGACCCAGCAATTTATAGTCGTCCACCGAGTAAATCACGCGAGTGCTAAGGCAAATCTTTGGACGCAGATAGCAAATATCTACAAAACTGCAAGACGCAGTCTTTGGAATGAAAGAAATGTAAGCAATGTTGAAAAGATGGGGCAAAACCGACATTGATGATTTTATTCTGGAGAGAGATTTTGGAAAGTAGATCACATTGTGTGACTTATTTCTTTTGAAGACTCATGACCTACATGACAGTTTTGCCAAAGGAAATGAAGAGCTTTAATTTTTTATAGTCTGCTTTTGATTTTAGCTTGCTTTTGATCTTAGTTTACTTTTGACTTTAGCCTGCTTTTGATTTAAGTTTGCTTTAGATTTTGGGTTGCTCTTGATTTTAGTCTGCTTTTGATTTAAGTCTGTTTTTGATTTTAGCCTGCTTTTGATTTAAATCTACTTTTGATTTTAGTTTGCTTTTGATTTTAGTCTGCTTTCGATTTTAGTCTGCTTTTGATTTTAGTCTGCTTTTGATTTTAGCCTGTTGTATTTGTTATGATCGGAGGACGCCTGGAACTCCAAATCTATATCGACGCTTCGAAGGCGCTGAACAAAGTTCATGGTTTACGCTAGAAGAGTTCAAGTTGGGTCCGAAATTCATTATTTGTTTCGTAATATTTAACAACAATTACCAAATGCTTCTTGCAGAATGAGATCGCAAAGGCTCAACTCTCAAATCACTTTGCAATTAGTAAATCGACGCTAATAAAATATTTCGAGAATCTCATAGATTACAAGAAACTTTCAACCACGTCCCAGGTTGGCGCTTGCCCCAACCCGGACTGCTTTTTGTCGATTTGTGACTAAAGCTACACTTTCGGATCGATTGGATAATGGAATTGCTGCTTCAATTTGATTTCCATCCACTACTGTCATTTGGAAAATTTCGAAAAAATTGAACATCGGAATGAAAAATACACCACTACGCCATGCCATATTACAAATCCTAGAAGACATTAATTTTTTCAATGGTGTGATTCGTTATTTCTTTCTTTCACACAAGATCCGCCACTGAATTTAGCTTCTTGTTGCTCTTCAGTTTATGCTCTACTATTTTCCGTTTCATAATGTGCCATAGATTTATGGTGGGGGTTCAAATCGGACAAATTCACTGAGTAGTTTAGTCTCCGAATTTTGAGATAAGAAAATATATTCAGGAGCTAGAAAAAAGGAAGAGAAACCATTAGGTATACGTATTTATTGTTTATGAAATAAACATTTGTTAGTCCTATACTTATCAATTAGGCAAGGTGCAGAAGCTTTTGAGAAAATTGCTTCTTTAGTAGACAAAAAGTGCTTCTCAATGATTGCTATCAAAAATTCATTTACGACTTGTCCGTAATTCTGGCAATTCATTATTCAATGAACAAAGTCCTGCGACCTAGGATGCAGAAAAAATCATCCCCAGACCATTTGAATTTGAGAAAACTTCACAGTGTTTATCTCTCTAAATTTTTCTCTTGATGGTGACGTTCATCAAAATAAATTATTTGCACACAAAAAGTTGAATTTGCTTTCGTCGAACCGAATCACCTGTCGCGAGTTTTACGTCGATTTGCGTATTTATTCGTCCATTCTACATGAGCCGCTTGCATTTTCTATGTTTACATGTTTTTTTTTGTGCTAGTCATCTTCTTGAAAGTCTTATCTCCACAGATTGATTCGAAGCTAAGATCATCTAAATGATAATCCGCCAATCTCTGCTCTTACACAAACGGATCCAGATGCAGGGTCCGTGGGTCTGCCTTTCGTTTTCTTTTTGACCCTTTTGTCATATTCAGAGTGTCCGAATTCCCTACATTAGTTTTCTTACCAACTAAGATTGATGACACTCATTCTCTATCTCACGATACGATAGATCTTCAATCCTACCCCCTAGGCTCCTCTAATTAGGGTGCACAGCATTATAGATCGAATGCAATTCTCTAAACTGTAAGCATTTCACTCGGAATTGTCTAGCTAGTGCGCTCCAATATTTTAGAGGTTGAACATTCTTAACGTATACTACTTTTATACCAAGTTTTATCGCGATCTTGGTTATTAAGTCCTGCACTCAGATTGTTAGTTATCAAAAAAAAACATTATTTTAATGAGAATTTTTTATATTTTGTCATTATTTTTTATAGTTTTTATATTTTATCATTATTTTTTATAGTTTTTATATTTTATCATTATTTTTTTTATTTTTTCAGTTGTTTTTATATTTCTTTTATATTTGTAACATTAGTTTTTATATCTTTCATATTATTTCTATATATTTTTTATATTTTTAATATTATTTCTATATATTTTTTTATATTTTTTTTATATATTTTTATATATTTTTATATTTTTTTATATATTTTTATATTTTTTTTATATTTTTGTTATATTTTTAAATATATTTTTATATTTTTTAAATATATTTTTTATATAAATTTTTTGCTTTTATCATTTTTAATATTTTATTATAATTTTTGTTTTGATTTTTATTATAATTTTTGTTTTGATTTTTATTATAATTTTTGTTTTGATTTTTGCTATAATTTCTGTTTTGATTTTTATTATAATTTTTATTTTGATTTTATTATATTTTTGTTATTATTTTTATTATTATAATTATTATTATTTTTATTATTATAATTATTATTATTTTTATTATTATTTTTATTATTATTTTTATTATTATTTTTGTGTTAATGAAACGTCATCGAGCAAAAAAAAAACTATTTCATTTCGTTGAAAATTATGTTACCATCGGAAAAATGTTGAAAATATTGAAATTTTTCAATGAGAATAAATTCAATTTTGATGACTATGATTTTTTTAAATTCTACTGGCGTGACTTGATAAAACACAGAGAATGCCAATATGAGTCGCAATTTTGGTACTGACACAGCCATATTTCGGACTGCATGTTTGAATTGTAGTAAACACAATTGTGCTGGATAACAATTAAAATGAGTAGCAAAAAATATCTTGAATTACTTGGAGCAGTTCGCTCCAATTTTGTAGAACAACAACAAACAGAAAGTTGAACTTTCCGGCAAGATACAACTGTAACTCATAAAACGTCGTTTGAAATGGACTCATTCGTAGCTAATAATATAAAGGATCTGGTATCTGATATCTCCTAAATGATATCACATGAGCATCTACGGGAACTTTTCGCGTGGTTGAGCCTCATCAGAGTTGTTATTCGTCCTGTCGTTACTGATACTTGTTTGAATATTGTGCCCAAAATTTTTGAGTTATTTGTGATCAAAGTTGTATCAGAGCTATTTGTTTTTTCTGATGATAAATAAGAGCCTCGATCGGTCACATTTTTAGCGTAAAAATGCGCCTAAAAATTTCTTAAATTGCTGGTGAGGTACATTTTTTAAATTCTATGGTGAGATGTGACTAATTTTATTTTTTGTTGATAAACTTGCCCAATGCATTGTTTTCAGTTGTATTTAATCCTTGTTGAAATTAATTATTTCAGATTTCTGCTATAGAATATCAAAAAGAAAAATATGTAAATTGTGTTTCTAATCAGGTTGATGCCACTAAACCAGAAAGAAATCTACGCATGATTCTTCTTTTAAAACACAAGTTAAATGAATGCATTTCAAAATTTATATATTTAAATTTTCTTCCATTTTGAAAAGAGAACAATCGTTTTGTTATCCGGAAACATCTGTCACAACAAAAACGGTCGTAAAATAAGATAAAAAACTATTAATGTGTTTTCTGAATATTGGTTTGCTGAGTCTATAGAATGCCAAAAAAGTACCGGACATGGTAACATGTATATTTTTGAACGAACGATCCAAAAGATTGCTATCAAACTTCCTCCGAATGTTAATTAATTTTTGCAAAGGGTTGTGCAGATAAATCTTTGCTAACTCAACTTGGCTCCGCTAAATAGTAGAACCCTTTTGTTCCGACAATCTGCACTGATCCCGAACACAATCGAACCCTTTTGTGCTGCAGCTCCCAGCCAGATCCGATCCCAGCTATTTCCACGCTTACTTCACTCTTGAACAGCTGAACTCTCCGCTATGTGCACTCAACTTAACACGGACATGGCAAATACATTTCTGCAATATCAATGACCACAAAAAAGTAGCATTGAACGCACGGTGGCGAAGTTAATTGTTTTGCCCATACGCCGTTAGTTTTTGTATCTTTTTTTCGCTATTTTTATTCATTTTCGACCACTGTTAAATATGTTACGTACATACTTGCCGGCTAATAGGTTAAGCGTACAGCGCACTTCCTGTCTTTATGTTTCTTTCAACTTGACCGTGGAAATTGTTGGTTGATGGCGGCTTCCCAGCATAATTCTTCAAGGTACAATTAACAATACATCACGTGAATGTTGAATTTGTTCATACATTTCGGTGAGGTGCCAGATTTTAGCTGCAGCATACCATGAATGTTTTCCTGTCAAAGAAACTTATGTAGTCGATGATATTGCGTAAAAGTTAAGTAAGAATTCTTCGATTTTCAGAATGACGAATACATTTTTTCACGGTAGTATTGACCTGAGAAGCAGATTTCGTAGATTGTGTCTTGGATGAATGTTAGTTTTCTTCAATAAAAATGAACCACAATTCTGAAAAGGGATCAACCGCAAATAAATTGTGTCAATAATCTGAAGCTTTACAGCTAAGCCCATTATGTTTTGGATTGTGGAAATGAAATTTCACCAACGAATATGTTTAATTTCAGATAGTGCATATAACACTCATAAAATTAACTTTATTTATCCTTCAAAATTGCTTATCTGCCATCTTAAAGACAACCAGTTCAATAATCATATTAGACAAATATGATGAGGCGTCACGCTTGCCAAATTATTGCTTGGCTGCTACAGACGAAGAAGCTGCTTTGCTACCACAATAAAGAAAACAACCGCTAAAATTATTTAAATTGCAATTCCGTGTATGGATTCGTATTACACCTACAATAGAAAGCAACAAAATTGGTTTATAAGCATTAATGACTTGGAAATCTCCCATCAAAACAATGCTAAATCCAAAGATGTGTAAATAATGTGTGTTGTTGTCGGCGGTTTTTTTTGGGAGGCCCATCAAAAGTGAAGCGTGTACAGAAATTAATGTTTCTGTAGTCACTGTCGGCAGATTTTATTGAACTCAGCCATGCGCATCGAAGAGAGAATTCTTTGTTCTGAAAATACAAAAAAAAAATAAAGAAAACTCGCTAAGTGAAGTTGTAGTTGTAGAAAATATAGGGTGACGCACATTAATCGAGTTGTCTTCGCATTTTTCTTAACTTGGATTTCGAGGAAAGATGTAAATGAATTTACGAACTTTTTAGGTCATAAATTTCAAATTATATTTAAAATTGACAAAAAATATTATTCCTTATAATCATATATTATTCATATTATTGCTCATGATTCCGAATTGTAACCTTGCCACAAAATTGAGCAAATCTGCACTGAACACCAAAAAAATATTTCTTAAAATCGTTTCTGCTGATATTCCTGAAACTACCAAAAGAACTAAGAGGAGAAATTTTTATTTTTACGCTTTTTTCGTGATTTTTTTAAAAAGAAGAAATGATTAAAACTAATTGAGATTAATAGGTTATTCTACTCATACTTTGAACTACATCTCATAGTTTTTCCAAATGATTATCATCAAAATTCGCAAAGTTAGAAGCTGTTCTTCATAGAGGTCCGTCGTCCGAGGCTCGGATTGCTGTGCATGCTGGAGTCCACAATTTTAATGTGAAAGCATTCGAAACAATTTTTTTATATCATCTATATGTACATATGACTCCTCGATGAACCAGGTTTTGAGTGATAATTGAAAATTTGTGACGCGTTTGGAAAACAAATTGAAAATTTTGCATTTTTTTTGCGTGATTTTGTCATAAAAAGTACTCTGAACCATCCCTATTCCCGATTTAGTTAGACGCAAATTTAATAAGGATTCAGAAAAAGTTTTTGAAGATCTGCCAAAAATTCACTGAGACACAGTGTACAAAAGCCAAAAAACCGCGTTTCTAGAAAAACACATTTAAAAACAAATTACCAAAAACTGAGTATTGAAGTGACTTATGTGTATTACTTCTATATACACAGGTATACCAGAAAAAAATACATCTTTTTGTTTTTAATAGCTGCCCCTATGTATGAAAGTATGATAGATTCATAGAAAGACAGCTGCGCGGTCTAAAATCGCTCCATTCAATAGGCCTTCCGCTTTACTCGAGCGCGCTTCGCTTCCTGCCTCAAAAATATAAGAAGGACTTCGAACATCGGTCTCAAGCTTTTTGAGCATACTCAATAGCTAAAAAAAGTCGTTTTTTGGAACCGTCTAATGTGATTTCCCCCCTTAAGTCTCCCCATGCCTTAAAATCAATCGCTTAGAGCAACGTTTGTCGATGTGTTTAGTATCGCGAAATCCTTAAGAGCCGACAGAATGCGTGGTATCATGACCCTCTTTGTTTTTTTTTTATCATGACCCTCTTTGTTTTTTTTTATCACGACCCTCTGTTTTTTTTATCACGACCCTCTTTGTTTTTTTTATCACGACCCTCTTAATCGCTCTTATCCTCTTTTTTTATCACGATCCTCTTATTTTTTTTCACGACCCGCTTTCTTTTTTTATCATGATCCGCTTTCGTTTTTATCACGACCCGCTTTCGTTTTTATCACGACCCGCTTTCGTTTTTATCACGACCCGCTTTACGAGGGGCGACTGATAGATCCCGAGCCTCACACAGAGATGGCTCCACTAGGCCAGTTAGACGTAGCATCGTATAGTTTTACTCTAGACTAGCCTGTATCTATAGTTACAGGTCAGTAGCTTGGTTAGTTTTTGAACGACATCATTTTTAATACGACAACTTTAGAGTTTTGACGAAAATGGAGAAGCAGTGATTAAATACTTTGAAAAGCTTAAGGGGGGAAGTACTTTTAGAGGCCGAAAAAAGGTCTTTTTTGCAACTGATTTGTGGGGAAATAAAGATAGTTCTTATTAAATCAGTATAATATTTATTTTAGGCGATGTTTGAGGTTGAAAAAAAAAACATTCTACAAAAGTGAAAGTTGAAAATTAACAAATTTTTCAAGGATCTTGAAAGCCATGTCGTCGCTGACGTCGTAAATTGCGTAAGCGATGCTGGCTGCAATTTTCATCTGAAATCAACAAACCAAACATTTTCTTACTCGAGAAGGTTTTTTTAGTAGATAGACTAAAATATTTGCAAAATTCGAAAATTAACCCTTCAAAACAGGCTCAAAAAAAATTACGATTTTGACGAAAAATTTCGTTGTACTTCCAGTAAAAAATAGTCCCAAAATAATTTGTTTTTTTAATCTTTAGTCTATATAGAACAGTTTTTTATGCTCTTTAAAATGAATGCTAGATGATGAAAATCGATTCACTAGTTTTTTTATTATCACTTACGCAATGTTAAAAAACATGGTTTCGAGAAAAGGCCGTTTAAAGTTTGTGGTCAAGAGAAAAAGAACTCGGCGCCAGGCACTTCCGGGATGCATATCTTCCACAATTTTGAGAATTAGCTTTTGAAACTTTGACATGATATTCTTAGGCAATATATTTTTCGATTAAAAGAATTTAAAAAAAATCGATTTCAAACAGTGTCTAAAGGTACTTCCCCCCTTAACGCCCAAAGATATCAAGGAGGAAATGAACAGTACAATGAAAGACTCTGCCTCTTCATATTCAATGAATAAAAGGTGGGTTGCAGAGTTGAAAATGGGACATACGAGGACTAATGATAAGCCTCGCTCTGGACGCCCTGTGGAGGTGACAACTCCAAAGATCATTGGAAAATTCATCGTTTAGTACTGGAAGACCGCAGGTTAAAGTTATTTGAGATAGCACAGACTGTAAACATATCAAAAGATTGTGTAGGTAATATTTTCAGCAATTTTTTAGGGCTTTCGTAAGGTCTGTGCGAGGTGGATGTCGCGTTTGTTGACACCTGATCAAAAGTGGCATGGAAAAACTGTTTGTTTGGAGCTCTACCGTGAAAATTCCAGTGAATTTTTTAGACGGCTTGTTACCATGGATGAAACTTGGATACATCTCTACACTCCAGAAAGTAAATTACAGTCAAAACATTGGATGCCGCCAGGTGAACCATCTCCAATCAAGGCAAAATCAATTTTGCCAGCTAACATGGTTATGTCTAATGTTTTCTGGGATGTACAGGGAATTATTTTTATTGAATACAAAAAAAGTCTTATTTCATCCTGAAAATGCTACGGCCCATCGTTCAGTCATTGAAATAAGAAAAAGTTGTGAATCAAAGCTCGAATTGCTTGAACATTCACCTTATTCGCCAGATATAGCACTCAGTGACTATAACCTGTTCCCTAACCTGAAAAAATTTCTTGGAGGACGAAGATTTCACAGCAACGAAGATATCATTGGTGGTGTAAACAGCTATTTTGAAGACCCTGATAAATCGCACTGCAGAGAGGGTTTAATTAAATTAGAACACCGATATGACATGAGAAATAAGTAAAAAAAAAATTTCTTTTTTCATGGACAGGCCCGGGACTTTTCAGCGGACCCTTGTATTTTTTATCATTGCTTGTTTTATTTTTATCACAACCCGATACCCTTTATTTTTTTCATTGATTGCTTTATGTTTTCAATACGATCCCCTTTATTTTTTTCACGACCTCAAGTTTGAGAAACGATGGTTTAGAGGTTTGATTTGGTGGACCATCAATACACGAAAAATTTATATATTGTACAATTTAGGAATTCCTATTTATGAATAAGAACTGAACTAAAAACTGTAAGCGATGTCTATCCTACAAATATAATAATACGCAACTGAACACAACCTTTTCAAAGCAAGATTGGCTATTTCGATCTGCTATTGTATCATTATTCACCTGCACTGTAATCGTTGATGTAGGATAGAAAGGCTTTAAATCATCGAAATGTTTGTGATGAAAACTTTATTTGCATTTTAGTCACACTTCTACCTATATCCTTGTAGCATTAAAATGATGTTGCTCATCGAGATCCGGTCGCAAAAATCCATAGTATAATTTATTCTAATGCCAAATAAAATTACAATCTACAAACACAATGATCGGAAATTGAATATCATCTTCGAACACATCGTAGCCCCAATCTAAGTCGAAAAAAGGCAATCGTGATTTTTTTCCACCCGAAAATAACACATTATTATCTCATAAATCTTTTCTTCTCAAATGACATGGCAACAAAAATTGATGTCACTCCAAGATATTACGAGTAAATCTTTAACTTTAATCGCTCTGATGTAGCAGATGTATCTTTAGATGTACGTATACGTATAGATTGATCATTAGATGAGGTTCATTAGCCTTTCGAATACAGTAACTTGGATTCGCGCTTTTTCATCATACACGCAGATATGTGTCTTAAAACCCGTTTAATTGAATTTCATATATGTACGTTCAGGAACTCGTTCATGCTTCGTACAATCGACAATTATCTCTTTTAATCCATAAAGAATTTTACTTTTCACAAAGCCCAACAACAAAGCACATCTAGCAAATAGTTTAATGACTGTGGCGAACAGCTTGACTGCCATTTCTGTTGCCCTCGGCGGTGCTGGCGAGCAAAAGATGATTGACTTCTTCTTAACTGTGGATTGTGTAAGAGAGAATTGTGTTGCATCAATAGATAATGATGATAGATATTGTGGAAGAAATAAGTAGAATCGAAGCTATGAAAATACCAGTATACATTATTCGCGTCTAGAGTGGACGCATCTACAGTTAAATGAAAATATACGATGCAGCTATGTTCTGTGTGCTCGGAAAAATCGATTGAGCTGATTACAATATTGCGTAGAATGGCATGTGTTCGATTTTTGTCACACTCCATTTCAAGATTTGAGTCGTCATGGACAGAGTCCAACAGCTTCTTAGCAATTTTAATGCGATGCTGTTTTTGGTCGAAATTGAGCAATTTTGGTACGAATTTCGCGGCGACCCATCTCAAGCCCAAATCATTGGTAAAAAACGAATACCACGAACCAATTCATATGTTTAGGTCCTTAGCAACTTCTCTAACAGTAATTCGACGATTGACTGATACTATTTTCTTCACTTTATCAATGTTTTCGTTTGTTGTTGACGTGCTCGAGCGTCCGGCTCGCTGTTCGTCGTTCATATCTTCTCGGCCCTCTAAGAACGTTTTATACCACCGATAAACGCTGCTTTGATCCAAGGTAGTTTCACTATATGCCGCAATCAACGTTCGGACGTTTTTCACCCAAAATTTGATACAGATTCTTTGATCCATTTTTTAGAATAGACAAAAATCAAAGACAAGCCAAAACACGTTCAAGCAAAATAGCTGTCAAAAATAAACTGAAGATTCAAAATGGCCGAACTTGTCAGCATAAGTGAGTGACATGAGTACCAACATAACGTCATATAAATATTGAAAATGGAATACACGTAGCCCGCGGAAATTCAAAATTCGCGATACTTTTTGAACAGACCTCGTATACAGGTAGCGATATTACTTCTTGAAATACAAGCTAACTTCCGAAGAAAGCATTTCAATTTTACTTATTTAGATCGACGTCATTCAAACAGATTTTATTATATTAGAGAAAAGGCAAAGGAAAATTGTATTTGATCCAAGATTTACACGGCTTCTAGAATAGAAAGCACCGTGCTTCAAAGAAAGGATGAACCGAACAATATTCAATATTTGTCTAGAATATTTCATCTATACGCCAAACATTTTCTATCTGCGTCCAATCTATTTAGACGCCACCACGTAAGTCTTCAGGAATCCAATTGCTTTTCCTTAGCTGGAATATCTATTCTTTAATCAAATTGCATCTCAACACATTCCATCCAATCGAATATAAAATTAACTACAAATAAACGGAATTTTATTTGACATAACTTTCCGAGGATAATAAGTGAACCAATTTGTATTCAAATCACATTTGAATGAATTCATTCGATGCATTCATTTTCAATTGATTTGTTTTCCTGTTACTCGACCAAAAAACAAATGAATGAGACATCGTTAGATATTTCTAGATACTATCTAACGTTCGTTATCAGCTCTAGTAGCAAAGCCTATTGTGTCTTTTGAAAGTAATTGTCCTATTTTCGTATCTAAATTTGCATGCACTAAATGAATCATGAAGTTTTCTATAGATTGAAATTAATGTCACGTCTCGAGAAACAATATATACACATATATATGTGCATATATGTACAAATGAATGTAGATAGTCAAAGATAAGTGAATATGAGTCAATTAGTTTGCTTCGTTTGGCTATTACATATGGGTCATTTGCCTTTCGGTACGCTTTTGGGATTCATTTGCACTTCCTAATGAAAGTTTTGTGTAGCCATTACTATTTTAGAAATAAATTAAACTATGAAGTTCAAGGTGAACGTCTTGGGAAAGATATGTAAATATGAATCAATTTGAAGGTATAGAAACTGAGATGAAATAGTATGATAATTCTGAATTGTTAAACTTGAATATATAGAAAGAAAGAACTTAGCTATCCGAACAGTAACTTTTTCTACACTAATTAATTAAAAATTAATTTTCATTTTAATAAATCTACTATCATACGACTTTTGCCACATAAATTTGATTAAAAACTGAGTAGAGATTTTATGAATGGAAATTCGTGTTCGATTTTGGACAAGCATCCAATCCATACTTATAGAGAATTAGCAAAAAGTTGATAGTGCTCACCGAATATGCGAAAACGGCTTTACATTGAACATTCTAATTAAAATTGTGCTAAGTTCGGGTGTAATAATTGCTGGTATCAACATTAGCGCTTTTCGTCATACCAACGAAAGTTATTCATCTTATACACTCTGCGAAATAATTATATAGGCAGTACATTTTTTGCAATTTTAACAAAAACTTAAGAGCATTCCACTTTAAACATATTGGATTTTATTTGAAAAGAAGAAACAATTAAAGTTAATGATAAATTACTAGTTCCTGAGTTAGCACTTTGAAAGTAATTATGAAAAAAAAACTTAGTACGAAATATATATAAAGGCACTTTTGCTGACATGAAGAAAAAAGAAAACATTATAAAACTAAGATGAAGTGTGACCCCCTCTATTCTTGACCACCTCTTTTAAACGGTTTGGCATAGAGTCTATAAGCGCTTGGATGTAGGATGGCTCTATTTTGGTCCACTCTTCTTGAATAGCCAATTTAAGCTCCTTTACACTATTAAATTGCCGTCCGTGGTTATAAACGTTTGATGAAAGTCTAGCCCAAAGGCTCTCTATCGGGTTTAGATCGGGACTTACTGCTGGCCAATCAAGAGTGGGAATGCTACGCGATTCTAAAAACGATTTTGTTTTGCGCGAAGCATGAATTGCCGCATTATCCTGCTGAAAAATGAATTCTGATGTAGACATTTCTTCCAAAAATGTCACAATAACATTTTCAAGCAACTGTACATAATAATCAGAATCCATTCTTATCGTTACAAAACAAATTGGCGTAGTTTTCATATAGCTTATGCCAGCCCAAACTATTAGCGAATCACCTCCAAAATTTCGTCGTTTTCGAACTTCTGGTGTAGTCTTCCTCGAACGCCAATATTTGTGTACACCATTTGGGCCATCCAAATTGAATTTTTTTTCATCGGAAAAAATCATCGTTTTCCATTCATCGACCCAAAAACGATGTTTTTCCGCAAATCGCAATCTTGCATTTTTATGCTTTTGAGTTAGGGCAGGTTTGCCACACTTATTGTCATATGTTAACTTTAAATTCACTTTTCAAATCTGTTGCATTCGACGAACACCAGCTCCTGCCTTAGTTGCCGCACAAAAACAATATTTTTTGCCCATTTTGCAGAAATCATTGACCACGCCAGCAGATGGCTGCAATATCCTCGCGATTAGCCGATTTGAAAACCCCAGATCCTTGTAGGCAATGATTTTTCCCTTTTCCTCTTCAGATAATACCTTTCCACGGGTCATACTAATTAAAAAGTGAAGATTGATTTTTTAATGTAGTAATTTGTGATATAATACCTTCGACTGACTTAAGTTTACGTGTTTTTTTGTCTTTGGTGACGAAATGCTCACACAACAACCACAACTGTTAAACTGCCTATATAAATATTACGCAGCAAATAAAAGAGAAATTGAGAATTCTTCTTTCTTTGTGTGAGAGCGTGGATTTTAAGCTTATTTCATAACAAAATAAACTAAACATTGTCATAGTATTCAACAATGAAAACCTGTTTCGAAGTAAATTCCGTTATCAAAATTTTAAAACCGAAACAAACATTGCCTATATAATTATTTCGATGAGTGTAGTAAGTTCTACAAGAAGCGGCTGATAAGTTCGCGGCTCGTGATATTTAGCGATGACTCACTGAGTGCAAAACGTGTGTCCAAAGTGTTTTGCCTATTTACATTACATTTATGGCAAAAATCACATTCATCATTTATTTTTAATTTTTTTTATTTTTGTTTTAAAATATTTTTTTTTTGTTTTTTTTTGTTTTGATTTTTTCGACTTCTAAAGAAGTCTAAAAATCACCTCCAAGATTAATTTTACGGTTTCATATAATCTCTGAAAACAGGCAAAATAACCATTTTTTTAGTGGGGGAGACCCCATAGCTTCTTATAGGGCCGTGACCGCCAATAACTTTTTATGCCATAGTAGTAGGGGAACCCCCCTCTTCGATCTCCCTACTCCTACTTCTTCGGGGGTCATAATCTTAATCCTTACCTTAGAAAATATCTGTTGAAGAACGGACGTCATCATGTCAGTCGATTTGACTGATTTTAGTCATATTGAACTTGCCTTTCCTTGATAATAGAAATGAAAAACGCCGCGAGAAATTTTTGAAGACGTGTCATCAGTTCTTCACGTTACTATGCCTTGGGCTCGCTCATTTCAACAAGGACGAGAGAGCTGTGAAGATAATCCCCGCTCGGGGTGTCAGATTAGCAAAGAACACGTTGAAGAAATTATGCATGAGCATTTGAATATGACAAAAATCATGCCGTTCGAAAAGCAGCAGTGACTCGAGACTAGTAAGGATTTTTTGGAGTTAGTCGGGGACAATCTGAACGAAATTTGCGACCGAATCGTAATTGTAGATGAAATTTGGATTCGCCAATACGATCCAGAATCCAAACAGGAGTCCATGCAATGAATGTAAAAAAGTGAAAGCCCGCCGAAAAAATTCAAGGTTCAAAAGTCGGCATGAAAGCTTATGGCGACTGTTTCCTGGGGCAGCGAAGTTGTTTTGTTGCTTGATTACCTGCCAGAGAGAACTACTATGGATGGTCAATATTACGGAAATTTATTAGCTCAGGCACGACAGGCAGTCGTACAAAAGCGACGTTAAAAATTAGTGCGTGGAGTACTGAGTTTGCAAGACAATGTGCCTGTCCAAACGACGCGAATTTCTAGGCAAGCCCTGAAGCAAGCGGGCTTCTTGGAAATTGACAATCCGCCCTACAGGCTAAACCTGGCTCCTAGCGACTATTTTCTTTTTTTCCCAATTTGAAAAAGGAGTTGCGAGTTCGTTGATTTGCCGATGACAATGAAATGAAGGAGGCTGTTGAAAGCCATTTTAAGGGCAGAGAAAAATAATATTTTTTTGCGGGTTTAAAGTGTTATACGCCAGATGTGAAATATGTGTTTTGTTTGAGGGAGACTATACTGAAAAATAAAATGCTCATACTATTTTTTCATTAAACGCTTCAGGCCGCGGATTTATCAGCCGTCGCTCGTATTTAGGCAAAGCTTAATCACCCCAAAATAATTCACTATTGTTATTTTCTAATGATTTATTTTCAACAATGACCACATAAAATGAATCTATCATCATCCAATTAGCAAATTGATTTGACACAAAAATAAAAGAACCAACTCTTTCCAAATCCAAATATCGGTCTAACTAATAACTATCGACAAACTTATCCTGCAATATACATACACTATCGATTCTCAAGTTTCCCCACAAGTCAACGTCGGAAAACCAAAAAAAAAAAACTACTGGAGAATATTATGGCACTATCGATTTTACACGGAGCCAACCACCGCCAGTAACGCCTATAACTGTTGAAACTAGCATGTGAGTATCTCATAACTTATGCTCGTTATTAGATAATGCGTGAGGTCAACGACACGCTTAGCATTTTTCTTCCTTAACACTAAAGCCCACCGCAAATGCATCCAGTTGCTGGTGTTTTTTCCTTCACCAATAATCATATTATGGCCGATGGCTGGTTCCCGGTTCGGTTTATTGGTAATTACAGCAACACAGGCGACACATAGTCTGGTCACTAGAATGGTACGATGTCTGCAAATAACGGTTGGTCGAAAAATAGTTATTAGGGTTATTATTTTTACTTGACGGCATTCAACTCTAAAAAACGACAATATGAATTAGTGGTGGGTGGATTGGATGGCTGACTGACTGAAAAGGTTGGTAATGATCATGAAACTCTAATAAACTGTTTAGGGCGATGTTCAGGAAGCACGAAGCATTTATTATTATCATTATTTGATTTGGAGACAGTCCTAATATCGAAGTAGCAACCAATTCTGTTTGATAACCGTTTTCACATATAATTTTGAGTATTTATTGCCACTTACTCTTCTTGGAAAATCTTACGAAAGTGTCTGACATAAATTTAAGTATGTAGTGTAGTCAGTTTCATAAGAGAAATAAATAAATGATTTCCAACATCCAAAAGCTACTTAAATATTCATACTTGCTTATTACCTGTCTGTGTTATTATCAAGCACTGTTCATTCTCAATGCCGTGACAAGAAAAACATTTGGGCTTCTTCATTTCTTACAGAGTTCTGTTGAAATTTTTACGAGGACCCAATCTATAAGTTAGAATATTAGGTTGTTTGGAAAGTAATTTCGTTTCTTTTTATGAAAATGAAAGAGAATTTTCTTATAGTGAATAAATATTTTATTGAATTATATATTGTGGATTTTGGTTCAATACCTTTTGCCATCTTTCTGACAGTAGCATGATCATGAAATTTTTGTTATTTGCTGACAAAAACTGATTGAGGTGATTTTGACCTCATTTGAAGTAAATGTTTTACGGTCTAAATTTTTTTTTGTAGAAACCGGAACAAATAATAATCAGAAGATCTTGATAATTCGGGACCTCTTAGCTGTAAATGCTTTTGGCAAGTAGGGGGCCATCCTTATATTATGTAGCGCAATTGTTAGAGTATTTGAACTTCCCTCCCTCATGTAATACTTAGTAACATTTTCAAAGACACCCTCCCCCCTCTTATTACGTAAGAAATTCATCTTACACCCTCAGACTTTTAAATATTTTAATCATAAACTAATAACATTGTGTCTAAATTTTGTTCATCGCGCCTAGCGTCTACAGACACTATTTTTTGCGGCAAATAAATTTAAAATTTGACTTTGTGATCCAGCGTTGTAAAAAAAAATATTTAGAGTAGTTTTAATTTTTGTAAGAAAGCAATTTGCTAGCCGCCCTCCATCCAAGTCACACTTATCAACATTTTCAAGTCTCCCCTCCCCCTTAACATTTCAAATACCCCAATCCTTCTTGGAGTGTTACGTAATATATGGATGACCCCTTAACAAACTTGTATGATGTCTACCAGTAGCCAGTAGTAGTAGACTTTCGAAGTGCTTTGAGCCGATTTATCTTTTTTACTCTATGATCTATTGCGTTCAACATTGTTGTTGACAACCCATTTCTCGCCCCTAATGATGATGCGCTTCAAAAAGGATTATTTTCTTGGTGTTTGAGAAGCAAATGACAGACGTCAACGCGACAGCACAAATATCTTTCGGTAAAAACATGAGGAATCCATGTCAAGTTTTGAAATTAAACCTATGCGTTCCAAATGATCATGAACGGTCGAATTCGATAAAATTAATGTGAAGTCGATATCACGAGTTTTTGTTCGCCGGTTGGCATCCATTATGGCCTCTTTTGTCTCTTCGTCAACTTCATTCGGCCTTTCAGAAGGTGGTGCATCTTCAACATCAAAATTGCCAGATCGAAATTTTGCAAACTTCCATACACATTGGATGATTTTTTCTTTCTGGAATATCATTTTTTGCTTTTCGATGGTTAAAAAGTAATATATACAGAAATTGCTGCTTTTCGCTTTCCACATTTAAAATAGTACCAACGAAAAACTACTTCGTAGAATCAATCGAACTTTTTCACAGGCAATCCTTGCTATATCAGCTGTCAAAATATGACTAAGCAGCCTAAACGTGAAGTTGGCTGTGATAAAATGCAATTGAGTCTTCTGTTGGGAAAAACGAAATTACTTTTCGAACGTGGTCTGTACCAAAAGTATCTGTGAGAGGTGACTTCCTTCAATGTAGTCCCCATTTGAATGAACAACACGTTCACATTGGTGTTACCACTTTTTGGAGCAGTCCTGGAATTCGGTTTTCGAAATAACCTTTAGCGCACTCGTCGCACGTAGATATTTTCATTCGTTTCGGCCGATTCTTTATCGTCAAACCGGTGTCCTATAAGCGGTATTTTCAATTTTGGGTATAGCTAAAAGTCACAGGATGCTATGTCGGGGCTTTATGGAGGCTAGCGTAACGGTACGACATTGGTTTGTGCTAAATAATGTTGCACAAGGTTCGAGGGAGGAGCTGGCGCATTATCATGGTGAAGAAGCCAGTAACCGCTTGACCAAAAATGTGGCCGTTTTCTTCTAAGTGCATCAATCTTTCCAGAGCAAAATCATAATACACATACCTTCACAATCGAAAACAGTCAACATTGACTTGATGTTGCTTCGACTGTGCTTTTGGCGGTCGTGGCAAAGATGCATGCTTCCACCCTTGAAGATTGTTGTTTACTGTGTTGTTTACCCACGAGCCATCACCAGTTATAACTTTTTTACGTACATCATCGGAGGCCATTTCCAAGTTGTTTAGAGTTATTTCAAGGCGAGGATTCTTCTGCTCTGCCATTAGCAATTTTGGGATGAATTTTGCACACACGCAAGTCATTCCCGAATTCTCGGTTAAAATTCAATGAACAGCAGTTTTTGGTATCCCAAGATCATTTTCTAATGCACGTACAGTCAACCAGCGAACATTTTCAATGGCAAGTCGGATACGTTCGATATTATCCGGTGTTATTGGTGTCGAAGGTCGACCAGAACAGAATCATTATCAATAGATGTGCAGCCAGCCCATACATTCGTCCCCAAAAGTCTTCTGCATCATTTCCGCACAAGTCTTTTCGAGTTTAAGGGGTCTACCCTCTTTATCATTTTCAAAAAATCGATTTGATATTGCATTTTTGGAAAGTATTTATATGCAGAAATATGATATTAAAATTTCATAAAGATCGGAGCTGACTAACTCTATTTTGGGACAACTTTCACTTTGTCACCCAAGCGCGATTATTCATTAAAAAAAACTTTACCCGCTTTTTTCTCGAAACAATGTTTTTCGACGCCGTGTTGATGAAACCTTGGGAACTACAAAACCGATTCTCACCAAATTTTTACCAGATATTCTTTATAACTACAGCTATAGCGCGAAAATTTTGATTTGAAATAATTTTTTTTGGCTAAAAACGGCGAAAAAGCATGTTTTTTGGTATTTCTTCGAAAAATGTCCGCCATTTTGTCAATTTTACAAAAATCAAAAATTCGCCCTTTTCGCGCTTTGTACATACTTAACCTAAAAATATTTGATTTTGTTTTGTTTGAGACGAACCATCTCGAAAATTTCATCAAGAGCACACACCCTTCTCGTTTTTTTGACATTTTTTCAACCAGCATTTTCATTGATAAAAACTCACATGAATAAAAAATAATGTATTTCGGTAGTGTATTTATTGATTATAACCCCTCCTTTATCAATATTTATAATTTAAACCTATCTAAAAACATATTGAAAATAACCCATTTTACACTGCTAAAAGAGGGTAGATCCTTTAAAGCAAAACTGGATGCAATTCCGTTGATAAGATTTTTCCGTCATTTTTAACAACAACAAAAACCTGTTGCACATGAACTTAACGTCCTATTAGTAACTGTAGATAACCGATGAGCTCGTGAATAATTACTGGTTTCGCTCCTAGCCCACAGAGGTCGCCCGAACGGTTTGACGCGAAGATGTGAAGGAAGGTCGGTTAATTTTTGGACAGGCCTCGTAGATATTTTTCTATTTTTCTGGAAGAATTGACTGCAAAAAGTATACTGGTCATATTGAAATATTTCATCCGAAATACGTTCTGTTCGTTTGCACTTCAGATGTGTCCCACAAGGCTCTGTTCTCGGCCCTCTTTCATTCCAAATGGATATTTTTTATTTTTCTTACTCTATTGGGACTAGGCAGTGCGATTTTTTCACTGATCAGGATTCTGAAGACGGTTTTCAATTGAAACTGGTGGATTTGAATGGTTTTCGCTCCACCAAATTTAACTTTTTATTTTTATAATCGTTATATTCAATCGGGACATTATTCCGCTTATATGACCATCAATTATATCTTACATAAAGTTATGAAAATAAAGTTGTCATGTTACATGGCTCTGAACCAAGATACGAACCCTTTCCAATAACAAATCTCATATATCATAACTTTAATTGTATGTGCATCATAGCCAACCATATTCATTGTTTGTCCCACATACGAAAACTCCTCAACTTTAATTTGTTGACCGTAAAAATTCATTCTCGCCTTGCTGCTTGCATTGCCCGCTAATTGACTGACTACATATACAATTAAACTTGTGTGTTGTGTTCCTCTGCATATTTCTTTCGGTTACGCTAATTAACTCGTTACATTGGGAATCTTAGATTCTTGTAGAACGCCCAGAGGCGTTTTCTCCCAAGTAACAATCCGAGACAACCGCATCCACTCCTCACCGCACCGATCCATGCATTAAATTTACATGAGGTTAACTAGCACTAGCCTGAACAGTTCATTAGGTCAACGTACAAGTTTTTGGACGAAGCTAAGTTGTACAGCAAATTGTCTTGGGATGCAACTTCAATTGGGACATGTGACGACGAGACTGTCTTTAATGGCACTTTGGAGGAAGGGGATGTATTGCAGTAGTACTATGACACAAACTATTCGCAATTCGCTTAGTAAAGATGAAATTTGAAGTAACATACTTATATAAGGCTTAGATATGTCGTCTAAATGTAGAAGCAATCATATAAACCGAACTATTTTTATCAAAATCCATCACTGGTCCCAAAAGAATCTTTTCGTTTTTACGCTCGGCAAATAGATCTATTATAGATTAGACAATTCAAAAAGACAGAACCTTCTTGAAAATGATTATTTTGATTACAGTCTCCAGCTGAGATTCCAATCAGTTTATGCATTTATAAATCCACACTATAAACTGGATATCAACCGGACTGTGAAAATATAGTAAAAACTTCTCGTCGAGAATAGAAAACAACTCCCCATTGTAGAGTTGAAAGAGCGAGTGCTAATTTTATGATTAAAGTTGCGGTTTATTGTGCACAATAGAACTTTATAAAAAAAATCGGTATGGATTGCCTTCAACTAGTAATTTGTAGTGTTAAATTTAGCACGCATAGTTTTTCTAGTCAATTATCACTGTGAGAATTGGGCAGTTAAAACGTTTTTATGGTGTCTTAAAAAGAAACGAATTGGACACGTGATGGCGTTGACTTCTGAGCTTCCACAAAAGAATAAAGTAGGAGAAGGGCGTGCTTCTTTTATTTTCTATTGTTTCGTTAATGTGTGGAAATTAGTCCAGAAATTGATATTAATGAAAAATTGTTTTATGTGTTTTTTTAGCTTGAGATCAGACTTGAGAAAGTTAAAATGTTTAGACAATTAATTTAACTGGAAAAAAAGGAAAAATATATTTCACATTGGTAGCTCGTTTCGTGTAGGGTTTGTATTTTGGAAATTTTTCAGCTATAAACCGGATTTTAATGTTTCCCACGCCCAGTTAGTGACCGTCTACGCCAAAACTACCCCTGCGTCTACTCCTGAAATGATCATGACTCTGGAATTTCGTGAGTTCTTTATTAAGGTCTCCAAATCATATTTATATATCATCACCAAAGCATTGCAAGCTTAATTCTTAAGTATTTTTCCCAAAAGGGGAAAAATTATGAATGAAAAAAATACTTCAGGTAAAAAAGAAACTTAGCAAATTCATAAATAATTCAAAAACTAACTAACCTCTCAGATTTCAAAGAGCGCTCTTGGGTCCTGAATATCAAAATAAATCAACTACGACTACACTATGCTATAGATTCTAATACAAAAAAAGATCTACAGACCAAATTTTCGATACACGATTATCAGATTCTCTGTAACGGTGCATCTGTTCTTTACAGCTTCAACCCATCTGCCAATCAACTCAACCAGAATCCTTTTACAGAACCACTGCATTTTCAGATACCTTGTCGCGATGAAAATCCAATGATATCCTTGATGATTTTTTGTTTGTTTTTCATTTCACTTGCAGACGATTTATAAATTTTGTTCGATTGCTGGCTCGAAAAGCGAATTGGATGTCGAATAAGGTCTTCCTTCATCGATTGGCTCTAATATTACTAACTTCTCTTAAACCAGATGTATTTATAAAATTTACATGGACCGACCGAAATTGTTCAGAATTTGCTGTTCATACTTCTTCGCAGTTTCCTTTAGAGAGTTCAGTGAAAACTACTCCGGAAACTCATTTAATATTGTCGTTTATTCACCAGAAATAATTTTACTAACCACATTAATTCGCAATCAAGGAAACTCTACAGCCAAAAAAAGAACCTTAAAAAAATCGAGAATCTATTCAGCACGATTCACCTCCACGCACTTTCTGAAATTTAGCAAATTAAACTCGAAAAATCATGTTTCAGCAATACACCCTCATCCTAGGTTTCCCTACAACGAACAAACGATTATCCTTGTGTACATGTTTTCCACGCCGGTAAGTTTTTCTTGTCATTTTTCAAGGCAAATATTCTCATTTGTTTTAACCTTGTGTCGCCTTCCCGCGGTGTGCCGCTGTACGGGCCGTGTCAGGCCGATATGCACGGGCGAGGAAGAGCCTCGATTTAAAGCTTCCGATTCACCTTTATAGGACACACCACACAGAGCCATGTCGCTAATAACCACGTGTTGACGTGAATCAGCACTATAGGGCGTGAGATTTCACGAGCCGTGGGAAGCAAGCACTACCGTGATTCCTTTTTTGTTCCCTTCGAAGGCTACGTATGCTGCAAAACACGAAGAAATCAAAGGACTCATCGTATTCACATTTTTGTTTGTTTTATGGACTCAATTGATTTAGTTAGCATTTTTTATACGATTGAAGTTACTAAACGTTTCAAAAATAAGATTTCAATTGCTCACTACACTCCGTTTTGCATGAAACTTGATCAAGATTTGACAGCAAAATCAATTGGCATTTTGTTTTTCCTTAAATTGAAAGCCACACAATTCAGCAAATGCCAATTTAAGCCAAAGCCAGTAAAACTAAACGTACGTATACAACCGATCGCTTTCTTTGCTTACCGACACGGGTAAAAGGCAAAAAAAATGACCGACGTACGATTTGCATTCTTAAAGAAACTGTGAGAGGGAGTGTCTTAGAGTTAGCGAGAACCAAGTGCATATTCCTTTCCCAATGTATTCGACGAAGAATCTCAGCTTGATTGCATAAGAAAACAAATCGGGTGAAAGAGCGGTGAGATTCGAAAAGAATGGAATCTGAGTTTGTACCGTCGGACAATGCAATTTTATGTAAATTGCACCACAGTGAGAACGGAAGTTCATCGTTTACGGTTTACTTACTGGGCCACGTTGATAAGTTTCAAAAAGTGATAAGAATGTGTACGCTTAGCATAAATCTCGAGCTCGACTACAGTTGTCTTAGTTTAACGTACGGATCGCCTAGTTTAAGCGATTATTTTTATATGTAGGTATAGTGTTCGGTGGGTGGCTTTCAGTTCATGGTGCGCCAGGGAGTTCGGCAATCATTCACACATTTCACGTAGCCTGCTTCCTAAACTCGTGGGTACACCGATTTCTTTATGGCTAATTCAACTAAGCTTGTGGTGCGGTACATGTTGAAGATCCATCAGAAAGGAAAGGTGTCAAGTCGCATCTAAAGTCCGCGTAGCTTCTTAAAGATTGATACTTCTGGTTCGCCAAATAATTGACACAACTCCTGGTTTTAACATATTTGCCAGTCTCATCTTTCTTAAACGGGCCACAGGATGCGAATACTTTATAATCAATGCGGTAATGAGATTTTTTATAAAAATATTCTACATTGAAATTAATTAGAAATGTTGGAAACAGTAACAAATTCTGTTTTTAGCCTTCGAAATTGAGATCTTAAGAGAAATAAAGTGTTGACGATGGACTATATCATCAATATCTCTCAAATATCTTCTACTCTAGAATCACATATAACCCCGCTTATAATTCGAAATATTGAACTAGTTTCATTCTCAATGCATATGCATCTCAACCGATGACATAATTCAATCGCTACCATGCAAAAGAGGAAGGCATCAATTAAACATTTCTCGGTCAGAAGAAGGCATCACACAGCTGTCACACCTACCCCTGATAACGCGTGAATCCAATCTGGAATATGTTATGTTAACTTCTCTTCCGACGATGCATGATGCCTGCATGTTGAAAAAAATTCTCTTGATTGACTTGAGTCTAGACCCTGTTGATAAGACGCTTCCTCATCTCGTACATAATATTTCCAAGCCATTAATGTCATTTTAATAAAAACATGACATGGAAACTAATTTACAAGACGGCGAAGAGAGTGCCATTGAAAAGCTTCAAAATAAATGTTTAAAATTAGAATCGACCTCATATGTGCGACATGACGACAACGAACATTTTTAATATTAATATAATCAAAATGGAAATGGAAATCAAACGATGGTTCAGCGCTCTGAATCGATGCAAGTGTGGAAATGCATCTTTTTCACATGCATTTATTTAAATAATAAATGCAAAACTCCTGAATGCATTTCAAAATGTAAATTGTTTGGTGGAAGTGTTTTATCTGTGTTACTTTGCACGACATCTAATATATCGCCATATATTTATTTATTCCAGTCGCTTACACTATGCTCTACATTTGCAATGAATTATTCAGTGGTTTTTCACTTTTTCTGAGTTGCCATCGTGTGTCCACTTCTCAATAAGTACAATTCTACATTCCCGTTCCCATGTGTGGGCACGAATATGTAAAGTTGCGTACATATGGGGAAAATGCGTTTGACTTACGCATCGACGGTTACGAATGCATTGCATAAAAAATTTATTGAGGTCTTTGCAAAGATATTTCCCTTGGGGTGTGCTTGTATGCTTTTAAGGATAAACTAAAGTGTGCTCATGGTTGTAATGAGTTTTTTTTTCAAAATGAATATTCAAAAATGATTAAGTCATGCATACTTTACTTTTTGGGTGGTATGAGCGCTGGTTTGCATTTTAGACCAGGTTAAAGTTGAGCTAAAAGAAAAACTACAGCATCAACGAGTCTAGAACGTAATTATTTCAAGGGTTGTCCAGAGACGCATTCACAGCCATTTAATGGTTAATTATTCTTTTGGGTAAGTTGAAATTCTTTGACAACGCCGATAGGACCCCACTTGACTGCCATATAAATAAATAATATGCATAAGTCTCATGGTAAAATTTTTTGTGTTTTTCCATGATATGGTAAAGGATGGTCGTAACGTAATAGTGACCGGTGCAAGCAATTAGACCGTTGTAGTTTTAATTTACTGGGCTTCTTGTTATTACGCATTGAGAGACTTGAAGAACCACAAAATGTGACCTATAGCTGAAATCGTCACTTCGTTTGGAACTAGGTTGTAGCCGGTGCTCAGGCGTTTCTGTAAACTATAAAATCGGGTATCGCATTCGTATGCTCTGATGTCCTGATTTTGAATTGGCAGAATCTGCTGTCTTAAGACGGTGCTTCAGTATATCCACGCCACGCCTTTCCACGGCATGTTATTTCACAGACCGCGCCAACTTCCACGGAATCAGAAGTTTCATATTCACTTGTATAAGATACACCTCTTCAAACTATACTTTTCCCTCGGCGTGTTGGCGGAGCGCGTGAAATCACGCGCCGTGGGAAATTGTTTGGATTTTCCGGGAAGGATTAAAAGCTCTGATCTTCGAAGGCCTTTTATATGGTTTCTTTTGTTTAAACCAATTCTCATGACTAACTTCTTTGATTTCGCACCAGGAGGGTTTTAGAATCAGTTGGTAAAATATTTCTTATTTCTCAGTTTATTTACACCAGGAGGTGTAGAGTTAGCCGGCATCACTACACGATCCCCTTTATAGCTGAGTGCAATCAGCACTTGGCATTCAGTCATTCATATCGCAGAATCAAACCCGACTTCCTGTGCTATAATCCAGCGCTCGAAACGCTACACTATCTACGAATTGCTAAAACTATAAACATAAAAATTCGTGGAGACAAATGGTCTGCAAATTATCGGTTTAAAAAACGAGGCGTTGAATGAAAGGGCTGAGGAAAAACAGCACTAGACTGTCCATATTTTATTTTGGTTTCAAAAAGCGACGAAGAATTTCAATATGCTTTTGTATAGGAAAATTTTCTTCTTTATCAAGTAGTCACATTTTCTTCAATCTTTAATCTGTGTATCCGTTTTTCAATTATAACGATATATTATTAATGCTGACCGTAAGATAATTTTTAGAGCGTTTTCTTTTGAATGATAGCAATTTTTTAGGGTCTTCTTGAAAAAATCTTTGTGGTTTTTTTTATTTATATTGAAAGTCATAATTAATTTCTTATTGCGAATCAAAATGTCTTCTCAACTTTTTCTCTTGTTGAATGGACAGTAAAACCTCATTAAAACGAGCACTGTTAAAACGAACTTTGCTTGGATACGAACAAAATAGGAATTCACATAACATATGCAAATTTTTCGTCCCCATTCAATCGTTTGTGTTTTTGAGTAAAATTTTATTTCAGAAAATTGCTTTGAAGGTTTGGTTTACGAAAATTCACATCGAAAAGAATTTAGAAGAACTGCGAAAAGCCCTGCCTTAAATGAGAAGTGCGGCAAAATTTAAGATTCCGAAATCAATGCGACAAAATTCAAAGTGCTATTGCATCTCAAACTCATGTGAACGTAACATTCCTTATTGGCCGTATAATCTTTTGGAAAGAACTCACGATGCACCACGCCATTGTAACCGAAGAAAACATTGACCGAACTTGTGGTACTTTTTTCGGTCTTAGCTTTTCTGGTTTCGTCACAAATTATGACCTTTTTGAGCAAATCTAGATCGTCGTTGACGTCAGTTACCATTTTCTGAGCGATGTTCATGCGACGGTTCTTTTGGTCAAAATTTAGAAATTTAGAAACAAACTGCGTTGCCACACGTTTCATGCCCAAAACATTTTGCATATACCGACATCTTCAGCAACTTCTCTAATAGTGATTCAACGATTCTCCAAACAATTTTCTTCCATCGTTTTCATCGGTTGTTGACGTTCTGCAGAACGCTCCTGAATGCAGGGCGGCCATCGTCACTAACAACTGCTCGCCTTTTTGTGACGAGCTTGTAACGTTTACACCCTTTTTCTGTTGAAAATGAGTGCGTCAGAGCACTTAATTTTATTTTTCACACAAAATGTAATACAGACTCTTTAATCCACTTTTTGGATATCAAAAAATCGCCAAGCACACCATAACACGTCTAACCTTTATATCTTTCAAAAACAAATTAAGAATGCAAAATGGCTGGTAATGCCATCATATGGGGCATGAGGGCATGTGCACCAATATAACAAAAAAATGCAAATCGAATGTTCGTAGCCCGCGAAATTTGAAAATTTACCATTACTTTGAACATTCCTAGTATATCAACCTTTCTCTTGCCGTGTAATAGTATCACTTTTATTCTTCAAAGACTAGATGTCACATCTGCTGTATTCTAAAAAAAATCAGGTACATACTTAATTTAATATACGGCTTGAACGGTGTATGTCTTTCCTGTTGAGGTCTCCAAAATATTTTACATGTACCTGTTCCAAGGCTTGACTCAATGTTTACTAGAAATCATTATGAATTTAAGATGTTTTCTCTTCATATCTGCCATTCTTGGTGGGTTTTTTGGATTGCTTCAATTTTATAAAATATTACAAATGTTTTTAAAGAACTGATTTATGAATTATGAAACAGTGCTAGTGAGCATCGAAAGTTCGTTCGACAATCACCGGCTGATCGGATATATATTTATAGACTAGAAATTATTTTTTCCAACTAGAGTGACATACGTTGCTCTGATTTATGATTACATTTTTTTCTTGAGATATAAGTCCTGCGACTAAACCGTCTTTTTGGCGTCCACAACTGAGCTCAATAAATTTTATTTTTCAATATTTGCAGATAATCCGGGCAGTTCGTTTCCGGCAGGAATTGTTTCAACTTGCAAAGAATATTGAAGTGTTGTGCGCAATAATCCAATTAAAATGCAAATCATCAACAACGGAAAAATTTCGTTTTGTTGTCGATCTTCCGAATTTCTCGGGAAAAATATTTAGAATATAAATAAATTTGATCTGCTCATTTGCTTTCTTTGATTTCAAAACAAATTGAATGTTCATTTGATCATTGCATAGCGTGAATCTTCTAACGATTTCAAAATGCCAAAGTGTCGTGTTTTCACAACTAAATGTCGAACTAATTTTGTAAAATGAGCCGCTCCTAATTCATTCATCTCCATATCGAATTCCAATGACGATCGGTATCAAAAATACCCAGTGTCTTGCCTTTATGTGCCCGCTCTATTTTTAATCGCAACCTATAAATTCCGAATTGAAATCTAGCAAATCCAATTTTCGAAGTGGCTGTTCCTCTACTTTTTCCCTCTGCTAATGTCAGCCAAAAAGTCATCTAAAGCAATAAGTGGAAGCATGCCACCCTACGTTTTTTGTTCTTATTTCTATACATGAAATCCATATCAAACGATGCGTTGCTATATATCGTCATCGTGTTCGTCATGATTGCTTTTCACAATTAAAATGGGGAGCTGGAAATAAGAATACACAAAAAGAAATGTATAAGGAACTTTTATAAATGGGATGTAATTTAGTATGCGAGGGATTTCCATTGAATGTTTATTTTGGGAAATAGACTCGAAACTTGACGAACAGCAAGGAGTTGAGAAAAATACATTTCTTTCTGATTATGAGATGAAAGATAAATATCCTTCGGCTATTTATGTAATTTTAGTGAGTCCAGTATTGCATATGTTGACAGCATCATCCAAAAAGAAGGCCCGAAATGAGGTTTTTCAGAATAATTGCTGTTTGTTGTCAGGACATGCACTTCGAGGCGTCGTTGTTTAAGTACGTTTTTGGCATCCTTTTGGAAACAGTTGCCGAAGAAGCGACGTTAGGCATTCAGTTGAATTCTGTTGAGCTTCGCTAGTTGGTCGGAGAGTATCTAAATGAAAGAACATATTTCATACTACCTAATTTAACTACCTTCGCAAATATCCAAACTGTCGGCCCTTTGCGAAGAAGATGAATCCAAATAAATTACAAATCAAGGTCAATTATTTTCAGAAACTTCCATATACAGTGCTGTGAATAATTATAGACTCACATACATTTTTTGGATTTTTTCCAAAGCATTTCTAGAAAATGATTTTTTTGCCTGAACATGTTATTTTGGGATTCCCAGGAAATCCTTTCAATCATCTATCTTTCTTTCAACCACGCTAAGTACAAGGTAAAAGACCCAAAAGTGTCCTTTTTCAGCTGTAAATAATTATAAACTCAGTTGCTAAATTTGCCAAAAGTGTTTCTAACGTGGATTAGAGTTTTTATGTAGCATTTTAACACTGTGAAGACGTGCAAGTGTATTTTTTGAGAGTTTGGAAATTTTTTGGATCCCTAGAATGCCCCTTGGTAGAAAACTAAGTGATGTTGAAAAACAGAATTATTGATTTAAGGAACAGTGGAGAAAATCAGAGAGAAGTCGCGAGTGGAATTGAAAGATCGCAAAGTGTAGTTGAAAAATTGTTGAAGCTTGCAATCGAGAATTATGAGAAAAAATCATCTGAAAGTCGTCGAAAATTTCATCCAAAAACGAACCGTTTGGGATCATGTGATCTTCAGCGACGAGCAGAAATTTAATCTCGATGGACCAGGTGGATTTAACTACTACTGGCCCGATTTACGAAAGGATAGAAGGATCATGGCAAAAAGAGCACAGGGAGGTGGTTCTGTGATGATTTGGGCAGCTTTCGAAAACATGCTAGGAGCGAAATAGCCTTCGTCAGTGGTAGACTTAATACTGTCGGATATCAGGAGTTACTAGAAGATCATCTACTGCCTTTTGTGACGCTAGTGGAAGATGAAAAGACTATTTTTCAGAAGGATAATGCACCCATTCTTACGGCTACTTCCACAAAAAAGTAGTTTCAGGATTATGGAATCCAATTATTACCATGGTCAGCGTTAAGTCCCGACCTGAACCCCATAGAAAATTTGTGGTGCATCTTAGCGAGGAAAGTCTACGACCAGGAGAAGTCATCCATTGAAAATGTAGCAGAACTGAAGGGAAAAATAATAGTAGAATAGAACGAGATATCAGATAGCGTATTAAATAGTCTTGTTAATAGAGTTTCGAGTCTATTGTTAGATGTAATCAAAAATAAGGGCAAATGGACTAAGTATTCAATGGAAAACTTAAATTATAAAAATAAAATTTCAAATCGATATCTTGAATAGTTTCTTTTGTTAGCTGTTCAAAAAAAAAATTATTTTGAGCAGTTTAACAGTGGACTAACCCCTTAACGAACATTACACTGAGTTTGTACTTTTTCACAGATCTTACAGCAAGTTTTCATGTTTTTTTTATTTTCGAAAGGAATGTAATCAATTTTTCACCTCTACTACATTTTCTTAAAGGTATATTATCCAATAAAATCAACAGTTATTTGAAATAATTTCCTGTTTTTATGAAAGACTCAAAAATATGGTTGTCTATAATTATTCACAGCACTAAATATTTTGCATTGTATCTAAACCTTACCTAGAATAAAAGCATAACATTTTAGTCTATAGCTCAAACAATCTGTCCTGTTCGAATCGTCTAACAATTTCCATTTTCAATTTCAGATTAGTCAACCGTTTCTCCAGTTAATTGCCAGTTTTAAATAAATCAAAATAATTATAAAATGACCGAAGTAGAGCAGCCATCGCAAAATGGTCTAGACATGATTCTAGGCGACGATGAAAACAATAAATCGCGACCGGCAGATATTGAAGCGGTAATTAATTGATCTGCAATTAATGTCAACAATTAGTTTGGTTTAATAATCGTTTCATTTAACATGGTATACCTTAGGATATGCGCGAAATGGAACGTCGTAAACGAGTTGAAGCGATAATGGGCTCGAAGCTGTTTCGCGAGGAACTCGAACGTATTGTGGATGCACATCGAGACGGTGGCACGTCGGGCCTATTGCAGCAACTCTCCGACATGGTTGGAGTTCCAGCTTCACGTATTGGCAGCATATTCAAGAGCAGCAATTGTGTTTTACCAATTAATGATATTCGTGGTGTTGAGTCGATGTGCTATGATAAAGGCGAGAAGATATTACGATGTAAATTGGCAGCTACATTCCGTCTATTAGATTTGTATGGTTGGACGCAAGGACTAGGCGCACAAATAACAGCTAGGCTAAATGCCGATCAGGAGTTATTCTTGGTGAATCCGTTCGGGCTGATGTATCATGAAGTGACGGCATCCTCGTTGAATAAAGTGGATATGCAAGGAAGCGTGACCGAACAAGGGACCACGAATTTCGGGATTAATAACACTCGTAAGTATTATTTAAACTGAAACGAGCTATAAGTTCAGATTATTAAATATCTTGTCTCCTTACAGATTATGTCTTACATTCGGTCGTCCATGCGGCTCGTCCTGACATCCGATGCATAATCTATCTCGGCTGTAATCCAGTGGTAGCCGTGTCATCTTTGAAAGTCGGAATTCTTCCATTGACAAAGGATGCAGCAGTTTTGGGAGAGATTGCTACCCACGCGTACACCGGATCATTGCACGAACCCGAGGAACGTCAGAAACTTGTCCGATCGCTGGGTCCAATTTCGAAAGTGCTCCTTCTAAACAACCACGGAGCCTTGTGTTGTGGCGAAACGGTCGAAGAAGCATTTTATGCTGCCTATCACATTGTACAAGCATGTGAAACTCAATTAAAATTACTGCCAGTAGGACTTGATAATTTGGTCCTGTTACAAGAGGAGGCTCGTAAAGCGATTTATGATTCCTCCAGGAAGCCGCCAGAAGGTTTCGAACAACTAAAAATTGGCGACGATCAACCATCCCAGCAACAGCAAGACAATAAAGAGAAACCACGACAACACAAAGCCAAATGGCGTGTTGGTGGCGCCGAGTTTGAAGCGTTGATGCGCATGTTGGACAATGCCGGCTTCCGAACTGGCTATATCTATCGTAATCCGTTGGTGAAATCCGATTTGCCAAGACCGAAGAATGATGTGGAAGTACCACCGGCAGTTTCGTCGTTGGGATATCTAATGGAGGAGGAGGAACTCTATAGACAAGGGTGAGTGTTATTGATGTCTTTAAAAAATTGTTTTATGTGTTTAGGTGTTTATTTTGTCAATTCTTCATGTATCTCCTTGGTCGTAATGAAAACCCGAATTTTTTTAAAAACACTTTTTGGCCGAAGGACATTTTGAGATACCTATTATATCTGGCATGCGACAACCAATTTTGAATTTGCAAAAACAATTTCATTCACACATCCACTTACCAAGAATGTTCAAACCAGCATTGAAAAGGATGCCTATATACGTGAGTAACAAGGTATTCGCCATAACAGACAAGAATTCATCCTGTCAACATTAACGGCGTTTCTATGCCCCAAGCATTTACGATATAGCCATATTCATTGTTGGTCTAGAAAAACGCCACCGCAAATGCACTAGTATTCAGAAACAAAGCGAAAAATTGCTCAGAACTGCAGAAACACAATGTGCATACGAAACTTTCCAGTGTTCACTAATTTTTTGGCAGGGACAGAGAGGACAGTTACCATTTTAACATCAAGCAAATCATTGCATTGAATGGCTAAACGACATTTCTGCTTTCATTAATTCCTGTCCGCCATCTATCGATTTGATAATTTTAGTTGAGTTCAATCTTCTCTCTTTTTCCTAGAACTTCCACGCGTTTTTCCTGCTTTTAAAATAGCATACCCTTATTTCTTAGCAATTTCGGCCTTTTCTGCATCAGCCTCTTTCTTACAGTAAAATTCTATCATTAATGTTAATAATAAAATCTTATAAGGATAATACACGACCTCGTTCTCTCAGATTTGGATGAAGTTTTGCGCATAAGTAGAAGACGTTAAGAATATTCACCCCTCTCCCCAATTTCAGAAAAAAAGCGTCCTTCGTTCCTCCAATCAAGGATTTCGCTTCGTGTAAAGCAATCCGAAATTATGGAATTGTTAAAATCCTAGTATCTACTATTTGCCACAATTACTGAACACCATAGCATTTATGGCTAGATACGATGGGCGCCGCCCTTGTTTATTGTTTTTGCTAGTTGGCTATGAGACACGAAGATAACGCAGGATTGATTCTAGGAACAAGGGATGATCCTACCGTCAACTATGATATTGCTTCAATTACAACAGTTTTTAATCCATACGTTCAACAATGAGTTTTTAGTATAATTTACATATCTAAATGAACGAATAATTTGCTGATTTCTAAAAAATAGATGTATTTGTAGTTGAACGTTGCTAATTTATCTTAAACTGTTAACACCCACAGTTTTTTTGAAAAAAAAACTACCAACCGGGGATCGCACACACGACTGCATGATCGCGGGCTAGCCGCGTTGCTTCCTACACTACTCTCAAAATGGGGTTGCGGTCTATTTTTTAAGGATTGAATATCCTTGACGTCTTCTACTTATGTGCCAAATTTCATCGAGATCTGAGAGGACGAGGTCGCGTCTTTTCTTTGTTAGATTTTGTCCGCTCTTCTTTACCTATCAGGTTTTCCTAGACTATTATCTTTCCTCAGATCATTCGCCTTATGCTTCTACCGAATTGATCCTCATCGTCCACTTTTCGTTGTGGATATTGCCCTAAAGTTGCCCAAACCTAAAAGTATGTCAGTCTCACAAAATTCTAGAGCGTACTTTTATTTATATCGAATTAGTTCCCTTTTCTGAATGCCTGTCGGTTTAAACGTGCGAGTCTGGATAGGGAGTTTTTTTGTTTTTTTCTGTATTCAATTCTTAGTGATCTGATCGTCCGCTATTTTCTTCTAATCCGTAAAATAAGATTAAACGTTCTTTCTTTGTTTTCTTCTGATATTGAGTCTGATTTGTGTACAAAAAACCTTTTACGTAGGAAGTGCCTGAATTTATTTTTTCGGGTCGTATGATTTACTATGTAGATTTTAGGTAAAACATCTTATAAGCCACTCCGAGAATGATTACTTACGACGCCTTAAGAACTCAGTGATCAGGGAGCCCAAGAATCTTTGGTCCTATATCCACTTATTATTATTATTACATAGTGGGTCTACCGCTCGCTCATTTCTTCTTGTACAGTACCCTCCAGTTTATTCATTTCTGTTAGAATTAGAAAATCTTCTAAAATGATTATTTGATGTTAGGATCAACCTAACGTCAATCCTAGTCCCGATGGTATCATTTAAATGTTTATCATTTGCTTTTCGTTCTCCCTATGTCTGCTTTTGTCTACTATGGTATATTCAACAAAAGCATTGCCGAGAGTATTTTCCTGCTTCTTGGTAGTTCTTACATATTATTCTTATTTACAAAACGAGTTATCCTTTGACCAAGAGACCCACGTTCCTGATCATATTAACGTATGCCCATCTGAAGTCATTTTGATGAAACTACCCTCAACCCAATGAATGAAGCATCTCCTCTGCGCAAAGCATGAACATAAACTATTTATACTAGTGTACTAAAAGTATTGCATTAAAACACTTTTTTCCAAGTATTCGTCGTAAGCATCTTTGCAAACCTAATCATTGTGAGGGGTTTCTCCAGATATTTTGAAAAAAAATGCCCTATTATTGCCTCTGATCATTGATATTATCAGCAAAGACAAAAATTGTCTCTACCAATATTTGTCATGTTGATCCCTTTTACGACTATGTGAAATCAAAAACATTGTAGGAAATGTTGCCATATTATAATAACAATACTATTCTTTCGTATCCACACAATACTAAACAATTACTAAATCTATAATTCATCTTAATCGTATTTTCAGAGTTTGGAAAAAATCCGATTTGCGCAAGGGTGGCGACCGTTCAAGGTGGCTGAACTCGCCAAACGTTTATCAACGGGTAGAAGTACTAGAAACTGGTACACCAGATCCGAAGAAGATAACTAAGGTAGAGATCATTACTTTCGAAGATAAAAGACAAAATCAGTAAAACAAAAATTAAAATTATAATAATCCGATTGTCGAAACTAGTTTGAAAGTCAGTCTCCCATTATAATGTTTTCCTTAGAACAATGAATACAAATTAATCATTGTTTATCGACATTAAAAGTAGAAAGTGATGCAAACAATCTATGAAATTGGAAATGTTGCAACGAGAAAAGATACATCGTAGTCTAATGTGCCATTATTGATTTGGCTTTGTAGTCATTTTATTTGTTATATTTTTTACATTGTTATTATTTTATTTAGTTCATTGAATTTTTTCAATGCTCATCATTTATTTTTTGGTGATGGTCAATTGCAATTATTTTCGTTTTCTTTTATTTACTTAGTAGTCAAACATTCCAAAGGTATTTCCAAAGTATATATTGAAAGTCGTAGATTTTATTTATTTTCAATTGAACTGTTAAATTTTCTGTGAAATTAAGACCAAATTGAATATTCAGTTGAAGCACAATTGTTTTAGACGTTAGAAAATATCGCTTAAAGAAATTTCAAACTAGGAGCATAGAACAGAAAAGAAGAGATAATTCATAGAAAGATGATATGATATTTTTTGAAGATATTTTGTGTGTTTTTGCTGATGTCGCTCCTTAAGGATGAAGCAATGAATTATGATTAATCGTTTGTATATGTAAGTCGCGTTTGTTTTGCATGCTTTTATTATCAGAATATCGCTCAAGTTTTGCAAGATTCAAAAGATATTTCTCCAAGTTAAATTCAATATTTACATTTCTAAATTTTTCTCTGTCAAAGAAAATCGAAGACATGCTTTAGAGGTCTGATTAAAGTTATCACTAGTCGAATAAAACTACTTGCGTGTTCTCTTATGTTTGAAGCAGAAATATATAAATTGACAAGTAGAAACAATTTACAGATAGAGATACAATTTACAAGTAGAAAAATAATTTACTGACACTGATTTAAATGTCGGCGAGAGCTGAAAAATGTAATAGGTGTAGCAAATTTTCATTAACTGCCAATAAATTCCATTTTTGGACGCGTTCCTACTCAATAGATAGTGTAAAATGTTAAGCATAATAACAAAATGTTAAGCATAATAACACCAAGAACTTCGTTTCAAGCAAAACACTCAAGTCCCTGAAATCACAAAGTCCATTTAATCATATTTCAATGAATTTGAATTTAACTGCTTAATGTGTTCGTTAAATGTTTTAGCTTCAATAAGCACACAAATGTGCAACTAGAAAATGATAAATAAATGCATAAAAGTTTAAGCTGTTGAGTCTATGCTTCAGAAATATTTTATTAGATGAATAATAACAAGAAGAATGCATAACAACATTTATAAAGACAGCAGCTTTGAAGTCGGTGAAAATGTATCTGAAACATAATAACAAATAAAATCATTTAAATTTCTATAGCATAACTAATATGTTTTAATAATCCTGACGTTATCTTCTAAAATCTATGTACAAGAAAAGTGTCGTGAAAATTTGTGAAAAATAAAGGAAATATAATTTTGTGCCTGCTTAGATATCTGTCTATTTATCGTGATCGTCGATATTAAGTGATGAATCCAAAAATGAACGTGAAATCGACAAAAGAATAGAAAGTTTAGATATGAATATTTTTTTGATATTCCAATTCGTCAAAAAAAGGAATTATTAGCGACAACATTTCGGTTGAAAACTTTAGCATTAAGTTTTTCGATTGAAATTTAAGGCGCATGCTTCCTACGAGTAAATATAGGCACAAAATTTATTTTCATTATTTTATTTTAATAACAACACGTTCACTGATTGATCTAACCCATACAAATAATTCCTAACAAAACGCTTACATATACGAATAAGTAATCTTCATGACGATTGAATTGTTTAAGGACTTAAGGGAAACATATTCATGTCAAACTGATTTGTCGCTAATAACTTTTTTTTGACCAATTGATCAAAAATGTCAAAGAAATGTTTTCATGATCTTTTTCTATTCTTTTTTCTTTTCATTTGAACTCCGCTTGCATAACGCCTTCACGTGCGTATCTGATTGGTAAATTAAATTCTTGCGCGGTGTTTTATCGTCGTTATCAATCTGGGATGATCATTTAGTGGGTTGCTGATGGCTCGCCAACGCATTCGACACCAGTTCGAATTGAAAATGCGATGCAGTTTGTACCGCCTGGAACAAACCCAAGGGAATTTAAGAAACTTCAACAGTTGGTAAGATAAAGCATAAGTTTATAAATATATTTAGGTACGTGTAGAAAGAGTACATGAGTCAGTAACATGTTCTTTTCAGGAGAGCAGGCAAAGAATGTATTGGATATTTCTTTACCGAACTTTTATTATTTATTCTGTACTTTCCGAGCAATCCTTTTTTGAAATTGTGCTCGTTTAATAATTGAAGAAGTTATATTAAAACTATTGACACAACAGTTCAGATTCGTTTGATTTTTGACTTATGTGCTTCTCCCCGTGCCTAGATATTTCTAACGCTCCAATTGGATCAGAGTCGTATTTATTTGTAACATATTTGAATATAATTTACAATGAAATTTCCAAAGAAAAGCATCCTGGCTTGGATAAATTATCCATTTTCAAATTATCTTTTCATTTTTCATATATATCACTCAATCAATGCTTATCATTACAATAAGTAAATAAGGAATGTTAGAATGATAAAAATGCATATAAGGATATTTAAAAAGTGTTCACCATTACTCTGGAAGGTCGAAAATCGGACCTGAGAACCGCGTCAGTATATGGAAAAGTTGTAATTTGGAAAGAGGAAACCAGAATTTGAGGAGTGTGACCCAGTCCATCTTTAATGAACACTGATTTCTCCTGAGTTGCGGTGTCATACGTAAGCATTGATATGAAAACTGTTTCGGAGGCTTCACAACACGGAAGGTGCTTCGTTTTGTTGAAACTGCTGAAGATGGACGCTCAATAAGTTGAAAAGGCAGCCGACTAGGAAGTAGTATTTGATAGACCAGTTGGGGCAGCTAAGTAGATTATCTTAGCTGCTTTCAGTACAGTATCGTGACTGAGTTTTGAATCTGTAATAAGATGTGTAGTGTAGCGAACGATATCCCGACGAAAACTCAAGTCAAAACTTTCGTCTCGATGCCGTCATAGACGTTCAGTCCCGAGGACGAGGCAACGAACCATTTTATCGAGCAGAATAATTCGAGTTCGGCCTCTGCCCAGCTAGAGGTACGACGGCTGTTGGCAGGCCAGTTAAGTTCAGCGCGTAATGTCGAGGGTGCGCTCTCTAGCATAGGTCCCGAATCTCCTCATTTCAAGAGATTCAGGCATCTATTTGCCCGATTACAAGTTCCGAAAAATACAAACAATTTTCATATTAATATCAAGTGCTGAGGCTGTACCTCTTACGTTATTCTCTCTCGAGCATAACGAGAAAAGATCTCGAACAAAGCCTACCCGTGGGAGTAAAAATTAAACATTTTATTTAACCGAACTAACCCTCAAAAATGGATCAGAAAAACGATAAGCAACCTCGCGAGCCAAAAAGAAATCTCTCGGGCTGTCGTGTTATCCCCGGAAGAAGAACAAGCTGCAATGGAGTTCGCCAGGCGCAAATGTCGCTGCTTGGGCCCGCCCTACCACGGCCTGGCGCTTACGTGTCTGCATATGTTTTGCGCGATAGACCCACCAAACAAGGTCAGTTTTACTCATCAAGTTGGTTATTCTCAAGCTTAAAAGATGATTCTCCTTGCGGGTACAAGTAAGCAGGACAGGACAACATGTTGAGAATCCCTTTCGATACTTCAAAGGAAAAACTTATATGAGCTCACAAATTTCAACCTCTCCGTTTTGTGGGTGACCCTATTTAAAAGCCCTGGATCAAAAATATCAATTTTCAAGCCAGCATTTGACTGGCGCTAAGTTGTTTGGGGCCCCACGTTGGGCGCCGTATTAATGAGATGTGTAGTGTAACGAACGATATCGCGTAGTGGGTGACTAAATATAATCAGTTCAACTGTGACATAGGTCGGGATATCTACACATAAATAAATAGGAGGATTAAGTTGACATGGATGACGTTCGGTCGAAATATCTTTACATTTAGATCAAATATGTCAGTTATCATATGAAAGCTTCAGGTTCCTCATATATCTATAACAAGGTGTATGTTAGGGATAACTAGAAGAATTCGGAAAAAGAACAAATGGATGAGACAGTAAACCAAATTTATGTTATTCAGAGAGTTAAATCCGTTAAATCGCAGTGAACAGTGACAAGGAGGACAGATATACTGTAGGGTTTTACGTGGTTGCATGGCTCGATGACCATAACTCCACGTCTTCTTAAGCACGGGCTACGATAGGCTCGCACCAAAGCTCCCAAAACTTACTATTCAGTAGCCCATAACGAGTATGAGTACTGCTTTGCAGAGTTATGTATCAGTTTTTTCCAAAGCTTCCATGGATTCCTTCATATCCCTGGTCAAGATCAGACCTATCTAACACCCTTGCTGCTCTGTGTGGGTCGCACCGCCCCTGTTGATAGCGCAACAACATTTCAATGCACCACAATACAGAAGGATTGTCGAATAGCTACCGGTTCCAAACTGTACTCGAAATATCTATACCCGCTTGGGTATAACCACAGTCACCAAGTTGCAACCAATATGTTCCTTACTGCAGCCGGCAGGGACACGTCTCTGGGGCCCAAGGCTCCCTTGGTACCAGCATATCACTGGTAAGGTTTCGTGGTTGTGCACCAACAACGAGGACAGATAAAAGATGGTCCAGAAAAATATTAAAGCGATGTGCGATTGGCATGAAAATACCAAAATTAATTTAAACTAAAAATGGGATTGCGACATTAAGAAGCAGGCAAACTTAAAATGGCTTCGATCAAGAATGAATTCAAATGAGGATTGAACACTCTATGGAAGCTGAACCATCAATAAATTATGTATGTAGCTGCGAATGATGATGATTATGTATCGTTTTAATATTTTTCTGTTGAATTCTAAACTGTCTAGTATATTCCGAGCTACAATGTTTTATGTTTGATATGTACAAATTAGGCGATTCTGATTTAATTTTTTAATTTTAAGACTATATTGAAAAAAATATCTAACTATTTAATAAAACCCACTAGATAAAAGACAATCGTCGTGCTGATAAAATCTCAGCTGGACCACAATCGCAAATACTAGAAGGTGTCACATGGGATGAAGCTAACAATCGCATTAAGGATGCCACTGTTTCAGCGGCCGGTGACACTGTTGTTCTAATGGGTGCTGCTTCCAAGGGTATTATACAACGAGGTTATCAACACAACGCGACCGTATATAAGACGCCATACGCTAAAAATCCATTTGATTCGGTAACGGATGATGAATTGAATGAATACAAGAAAACAGTTGAACGGAAGCGTGTACATGGCGAATGTAAATTGAAAATATATTTTTTTATAATTGATTTCGGTCGGTTCAGTGAAATGATTGTTGATGGGTTTTGTTTTTAGATACGGATACCGATTTCTCAGAATCGGAAGCATTTAGTTCGCAACTTACTTCAGGTGCACAACAGAAGATTTCTGCGCAAAATGCTCCAAGCCAGTCTGAAACAGATGAGATATCTGGTAAGTGTTGAAGAGTAGTTTTAAATGATATTTTTCAAGGCACTGTTTGAGATTGCATTTAAACATCTCGGCATATCCTGTAATTTTGAATTGCATCTTTTCTCATTTGAAAATATTTACTTGTTTGCAGCACCGCAAGTTCTGAGAATAGAAACGAAGCAAGCACCTAAACCAAGCCAGCCAGAAGTAGTATTGAGCGATGGTAAGTAACGATAACATTGTCTTCCTTATTTAATTTCTATTCTCGAATCCTATGCAATTTAAATTCGTTTAGCTCTGTTCCGAGTCAGAACAGATTGAGATCGTGTAGTAGTTTAGTTTAGATTAAATGCATATTGAGAAGTTTTTTTATTGGAAAGAAAAGTAAATCCCTATAGTTTTTTTTTAAAATTTGATACACACATACATATATATTTTCTTTCTCTTCACTTTTATACTCTTAAGACTACTGATCAATTTACCGAATGCGTTAGAAAACGGATACATACAAACATTGTATTTTTTATTTTGTTTTCTCTCCAGCTAAACTTATACTTTATTGGCTTTTAGATCTAATATCGTTTTTATTAATATAACGTGAATTTAAAAAGATAGCTGACATGTTTGCAGTCAGAAACATTACACAAACAACCTAACCTACTCGAAAGTTTTATTTAATATCGATACAATATCAATTATATTAAAGTAAAAGTATGGAATGCCCAGTCATATTTGATCGTAACACAATAGTGACATGAATATGTTGATTTTTGTTGATTTGTTTTTTACGACTTTCCCTTTTCGATTGTAGCCAGCTCACGCAAATCGAAACGAAAGTGAATCTAATACTAAATAGTTATTTTAAACGTATAAATAAATAGCGAATAGATACAAATAAAAAAAATCTAATGAATTTTAATAATGAAATCGAATCAAGTTGTATAACTTTTACTTCCTGTGTTTCTGGTGAGTGTTCATTTGTTCGAACGACCATTTCAATTCATCAATGAAATCCATTAAACCAATTAGATTGCGAATAGCGTTTAGATGAAAGCATTCATTACAAATCGTGCAATAATTGAGTGCTAGCCTAGTTACTAGAATCTAGATTAGCAGCATTTCATGTTTTGTCTTCGCATCGAATAGAAAATTAGACTCGTTCATTCACTCGAATGTGATTTGTTTAAATTCGCTATGAAAACAGTATTCACTTTTGAGGATAGCTATAATCATTTTAAATTCGAATTATATCTCGCTGAGCAGACTCAATAGACTCAATAAAATCAAGCGATATTTTCTATATATATTGGAAACATGCACGATATTTATTCTTTAGACAATTGAAAAGTGAATATTGCCCCATAAATCAATGCCAATTTATTATAGTGCTTAGAATTGTGAATAAGATATCCATAAAAAAGCATATATCCTACATTGCATAAAGCGTTTGTGAATTAAGTCACAACGTCTTAGTCCGAAACAAATGTAGTGTTAAGTCAAATATCATTATGACGTGTTTCAGTTCCTTGCATGATAAAAATTTTCTTTTGATGTTTTTGCCCCCACCTTTTCATGTTTATTGCACTAAAAAAAATTTCCAAGCATTTGTTTTACATTAATCGATTTGATTAAGGATAGATAGTGTTAAGGATTTGATATTTTTCGCTTGTTAACCAAATGAAAACAATATTCTTTATAGCAACAGTTGTTGATTTTCTTAATTCGGAAAGAGCGCATTCGACGAGTAAAAAGCCACCAACAGGTCGAGGTAAAATTCAATTCAAGCTAAATGAATTTGAAAAAAAAAACATTCAAAAACCAAATTAATACTAATACGTTCACAACATACAGTGTCATTTTGCTAGTGGATTTTTTTTTAAATAAATATAATATTGGCTAAACAAAAATGGTGTGGCTTAACAGATGAGAGTGTGGCGTAATATAAATGTTAATCGTTTTATAACTTCACATGTATAAAATAAGCTCAGCTCTAAAATGATCTTCTTTTCACTCTAAATATTGGCTTTAGTCACGGCAATTTATTTTAAATATAATTTTCAATAAGTCTTTCAAATTTGGTTTCACGGTTTTGCGTGCCTTATCACTAATAGTTTGCTACTAAGATATTTTTCTGAAAGTGCAAATCTAATGCATTAATTTAAATTTTTTTTCACTTTCTAAGCTTTTTTTAAATTCGCTTTTAAATCACGTCAAATATGCTTTGTATAAAGCCCTAATTAGTCAGTAACTCACTCAGTTTCAGGTTGATTCACATATATGGTAAAATAATTTATGGTAATGGTACAAATTTATTTTGATCTACAACTACAAACGAAACTCGAATCATATAAACAATTGGACCAAAACTAATTCGACATATTTCGGGTTTTTTAGGTGTTGTATTCTTCGTTAAAATTGTCAATTATTTTTTATTGTTTTTAATTTTCGATATGAAACAATTATGCGGCCTTTTCGGGTCCTATTTGATCAAATGAACTACTTTATCAATTTTAAAGCATTTTAAGTAATCTACTTCACCATTGCTACTCATGCACCAGTTCAAATTAAAGTCTCGGCCCTAGAAAGATAGTCCAGTTCTGCGTCCTCTCATCGTTTGCGTGATTTGATCGGTCGATGGTCGTTGCTAGGTTTTTCATGACACGCCTGGAAGATCTGTTGTCATTCATGAGCTCTACATAGTCGGCCCACTTAACATTTATCCGATAGCGCGGTTTGCTGTCTCAAAAGCGCAAATAGGCTATCACCTTTTTGATTATGTTTTCGCTAATTTAGTTCTATGAATGACAGTAGAAAGGATAATAAAAATAATTTTGTAAAACAGACAATAAATAGAAATTTAAAACACACCACGTACTTTGTGGGTCCATTTTCGGTCTCACATGACATAGTCCTGTCAGAGAGGTAGCTCACTATTATTTTGTGGATGTAATGAGAAATACCCACTTTGCTAATAGACTTTTGTACTCAGTTGGTGATTAGCATGAGTGTCTACTTACTAAGCTACCAAGAAGTTCCTTCTTTTTAGGACGGGCTGGTAAATGTAAGATATTAGCGCTTCCATTAAGAGAGAATACTTTAATTAGAATGCGACCTTTGAGGTTGGTGCATCTGCTGTCCCACTCAACAGATCACGATTTGGATTCTCCCGCGATAATTTTGAGATTGAAAACATCAAGTGAAAGTTTTGAAAGCGCGGCCTCGTACTCTTCCACTGTTGTGGTAGGAGGTCCGTAGCAGATAAAAATTTAGATGTCATATATCTTAGCTCTCTCACAAATCTAGACACCAAGCGGTCCATGATCTCCTGAATTGCCTTGTTTCCACAGCTTCATATCAGTGACTTTTCAGTAAATACGATGGCGGAAAAGTTAATGTTCAAATAATTACACGAGTCGAGATTTAAACCATGTCTGCATTACTATTTTCAACTGAATGTTTCTGGAAGCCGTTGCAAGCAAATGTACAATGAGAATTGCATACGTGTTTTCCACAATTCTTTTTTTCGTCGTTGGGAGGTGGAAATCTTCAAAAGATACCGAGTTGCTCCTGCTTCTCGGCATGTCGGATTTCTACCGACTAAAACCACCTCCGTTTCCTCCAAAAAATCTTTACTCCATTACTCATTGCTTGCACTGTCCGTGTGCAATTTATTTCCTGAAATCTTGTTTTGTTTTGTGGTTCTTATGGTACTCTGATTAGGTTGGACTTCTACAGTCATCAAGCTGTTCCCTGTAGGGTTCCAAAAAGATAGGGTGCTTTTCATAAGTAGTGCGACCATTTTTTCTGACGCGATGGTACGTTCAATCGCGCTGCGGGCGGGAAAAATGGAAAGGGGTCTTAGCTTTCAGAAAAACCATCCGGCAGTCGTCTGCGAGCTTTGGAGTAGAAAGAACGACCGTTACCGTGCATTTCTGACTAGCTTCGTGTTCTGATGGAGGATTCTCGCGAGCAGCACCACGCAATCAGATTTTGTATGAAACTTGGCCAATTGGCTTTGTAGACGTACCCAATGATTCAGCAAGCCTACGGAGATGATTGCTTTTCAAAATCAGAAGTTTTCAAGTGGCACGAAGCCTTCAAGGATGACCGGGTAGAGGTCGTCGAAGAAGCCCGGATGGGGCGCCCATCAACGTCCTGCGTCGACGTCAGTGAGTGGCGTTTGCGTGATTGCTGAAATTCTGACCGTCGTTTGAGTCTTAAATTAATATCAAACAGTGCAAACTTGCCTTATTGAAGGTTTATCGGATTGTGATAAAAGATTTGCAGATGAGGAGGATCTGCGCAAAACCATTTCTGAAAGTATTGTTTATCACGAATTCTTCCCGCCCGGGACAACTGTGAATGATGCTTTTTACGTGGAAGTTTTCAAAAGGTTAAAAAAATGTTTGCCCGCGTCAGGAGCGTTATCAAGGGCACCTGGAAACTACACCACGATAACGCGCCCAGTAACACCGCCTTCCTCGTCAGATCTCCTAGCCTCCCTACAGTCACGACGTGGCACCACCAGACTTTTTTTTTATTCACCTACCTCAAACGAGCCCTGAAAGGTCGACATTTGGAGTCTATAGATAACATCAGAGCGGTTGTAACGCGTACCCTGAAAGACATCCCGGAGAAGGTTTTCTAAGACGTCTTCCAACCGTGGGAATCTCGTCTCCAGAAGTGCATAGAAGAAGAAAGATGTTATTTCAAAAAATTTCAATCATTTGTATCGATCAGTTAAATAAATCTTTTTTTCTAGAATTAATCGCATTACTTACAGGACGCATACTCGTACATACTCAAACCTTTGCGGTAATTTCGGAGATCAAAATGTTCTCTCAAATTTTCTTTCATCGACTCAAAGGACAAATCGTAGATATTTATTCTCCTGATGAGCTTTTCGAGAGGGGGTTGTTCTTTTAGAGGATTCTAAGAAAATTCATTTCCGAAATTTCAAGCAGGTAAAAATAACTTTGTGATCTTTTTGAAGTTATTATTCTGCCGCACATCAAGTCCTCTGTGTCAATTTCATCCTTTGTAGGGTTGTAAGCCAAATGGATTCCAATCCATCCAAAATTTAAACAGGTTTTCCCGTGTCCCGTCAATTGTATCATATCGTGCACAGTTGACAAAACAAATACAACATTCAGCGATTCAGTTGAATCACGTTGGACAAATTTTTTTAAAATCTGATGACCCATTCATCTTCAGGATATTTTTTTGGAATACCACACGTCCTCAAGAGAGTTGATTTTGGTAGCAATGTAACAATTCAATGTCACCAGCAATACATAAGCAAAGTCTTCTATATTATCGTCATCATCGATCTCATTTGCAGCTTTAATTTCTTTTTCTGCAGCTGTTTGTCTTCTTATCGCTAATTTCTTATCATAAATTGCCTCAGGGGTCGTCATTGTGTTGCAGTCTTAATACGGTCTGAAGCTGCTTCATTCGATGTGCCCATTTTGTCCCGTCCTTAAAATTTAAGCGTACACTAGTTGATTTTTTAGGTAGATTACTTTAACATTTAGTTTCTGGATGCACTTTTGAGCCTTAAAAATTAAAATTAAAAATTAAAGTTTGTAGATATCTTCCGTATTTCAACCATAATTCACTATTGCTTACTTCTTGGTTATTCGTATATCGTTGTTAATTTAGCCAAATGATGGCGCTTTACTATAGAGTTGATTCCAGCATTTTCTGATGGTTGAAAATGGAAGTAACGTCGTCTGTTGTGAACCGTTTTAACCATATTAAGTTTATTCAGTTTGAAAACTTTGCTTCCTAACTACTTCACTTTTATTCGATTTTAGAATTCAAGTAGTCAAGTGTTGGTTTCTAATTGATGTGAATTGGTCTGCATAGTCCTTTTTCGAGCCGTTGATAACATCTGAATTTCTCTTGGATAAGGTTTCTCCATTTATTCGTCTTGTCTTCTGCCAGTCCAGTTACATTTCTTGCCTTTAAAGAGGCAATATTCAAAGCCATTTAATTTTTGGGATCATATTTAACTAATTTTGCCTATTCACATGATGGAACAGCAATGATTATGTTTTCAACATTTACAAATTTCCAACAGATCCAAGCATAATTATAAAAGCTATTTGGCTATCACTGGGTACCCATGCATTATTTTACAGCATTTATTTAAAGTTTTCATCAACGTTTATAAAAATCTGGTATTATCTTTGAATGGATTAGCTTTTTGTATTAACGTTGCTCCCATTTTGTTTTACAAAGTGTCTCAATTTTTTTTCTAAACAAATTTCAACCATGTAGCTTGGAAAAATATCTAGGTAAGTGGATTTGAGAAGATATACTGAATCTATAAAAACATTTTTAAAAAGGATGTATTTATAGAATATTTCTAAAAAAAACTTGTAAAAATGTGAAGTACGTCAAACAAACAAGTAGATCCTATTGTCTATCAACGAATATCTTCCGTCTGTGAAATAAACAATTGATTTTATGTATGGAAAATCAATTAAATTTGTGCTCGCAGTGTATGTAAACATGTTCATTTTCAATGGACTATCAGAATAAATAAAATATTGATGGAAGTACTTTGAAGACTCAATCTGGAATTCGTATTTGAACCCACAATTGATTAAAGTGTTTAATACTGATAGGTTTATGGTATCATTGTTTTAATGTTAAAATGAAACAAAGTATGTAAAATCTGTTACTTGATGAACATTTTAACAAAGCCCCTTCTCTATTTGGTTTTATATTGAAGAAATCTTCATTTTAAATTTCGTAGATGTTTGGATTATTTTCTACAAAATTTATTAGATCTTATTGGCTATCTTATTTTTTCATAATTTTTTCAGATATCAAGATTATTAACAACACTCCACACGATAATAACTCTTTCGAAAATGATAGCCATTGCGAAAACGAATTGCATATCTTTATCAGACCAAACACGCATGTTCTAGAGCAAAAATGTGTTTGTGATTTGAATTTAGAAAATAGGCATGATAAAGAGACCGAATGTAATTCTAAAGATTGCGCTCTAATCAATTCAAACGATTCACGAAAAGTTTTCATTATACCGAAAAATCGGGAAGAATTTATTTTAATTGGTAGAGATTTCTTTTTTAAAAATGTTACCCGTGGTTCGCTTGTTGATCTGTTCGGAAAGTATAGCGATAGCAACGAATTAATTTCAACCCTTGAAACATGTGCCCGTTCTTGTTTGTCGTCTCAACATAGCTATGATTCGGTAAATTATTCTTCGGTTAGACAATCCGAATATGGCTCGTGCAGTTCCATTGTAACGCTGGCGAACAATCGAGCGATAGTGCCGTACAGGACATATTCACATTATGGCTTCAACACGCCCTCGTATGCGATGCCAGTACATAAGCATGTCCCAATAGGTAATGGGAAATTTGTACCGTGCAAGAAAAATATGTCATTTTATGATATATTTTCAAGTCCAGCTTATGCTGAAATACCGGAAACACACTTCTCTGAAATATTAAAACGGAAAGTGTTGAAGTTTTTGGGCTACGACACGGACGTTGTGACCCTTAAAGATTTTGAAGAAATGGAATCTATGGCTGCGGAAAGTCTTATGAAAAACTTCCAAAGTTGTTCGGAGAATTATTGCTTTCCTATGAGAGAAAATCTACTGCAATCGTCTAAAAGCGAGCTAGATTTAGAATCAGAAGTATTTGAGCCGTTTACGAAGAATCAGTTGGATACAATTTCGGAGGAACGTGAATCGACTGTTTCTTTAATAGGAGACCTTGATGCAAATCAAAATTTTGTGAGTCGACCAACTCAATTTTATGAGGAAATTAATAAACTCAACTATAGCGATCAATCGCCGTGTAGCGCAATGCTCACCCAAATCGGAGTGGTTGATTCAAATATAACAGTGAGTGGATTGCCTTGCCACGAAAACGATGAGATGAAAAGATCGGATAAGCAGCGAAATGTGATGACTCGTGAAGAAAGGGATACTCGTAAAAGGGAGTTCTTTGAAATGTGGGAAGACCACATATCCGGTGAAACTGAGGAAGATGACAGTTCCAATCAATATTATTCCGTAGAAAAGGAAGATTCGGTTGACCAAAAGATTGATAGTGTACCGTCTCAGATAGATATAGTTTTGAATGGATCTGCAGAAAGTGTGGATGCTAAAAAGGTAGAAAACGTGTCTTCTGAATCGGATTTGTTGGCTTTTAAGTATAGATCTTCAAACTCGGCTGGTTCGTCTTCAGAAGAGACTTTTGATTGCGACTTGGATAATATGACACGAGCTTCGAGTACCGACACATTCATCGTACCAGAAAATGTGAAGCGTCATGGCCCAGCGGAAGCGTTAAACGGTGACTACAGCCCCTTGGATCCGGTCGAAAAGCTAATTTTGTTGAAACTTGAAAACAGCGATTTGGACCGAAGCAAGGGAACTATATTCAATAAAATTGAAAGCAATATACGCATGAAATTGACTCAAGATAAAAATGAACGACCTAACACGGCTCCCGGTTGTGTTTCCTCATCAACCCCAACGACAGACGATACAGACGCGCATAGTTTCTGTTCATTGAATTTGTCAGATGTGAAAACTCATAGAGAAAAGATAGCCTTTAGAAATTTCAAACGCGAAATGCTCAACTCTTCGTCGTCGTCCCTTTCTGTAGACGATCCCAAAGATAGATCAGGCACAAATGCAACGAATATAGTCACTCGTAACATAAACAATGTTCATATATCCACTTCCTCGAAAGTTTATCTGAAGAAACGATTTTCTCCGCAATCAAAAGCGAAAAATGCTAACTTGGCTTCGTCGAAAACGAAGAAAACACTCAAATCCAGCCGAAATTTCATAACAGAGAATATAATGAATGTGTCGCTGTACGGCAATAAGCAACGCAAGCAGAATATCTCTTCAATTTTTGCCAAAAATCCATTCGGACCGACGTGTGTCCCATCAAGCGAGCCAAAATCTAGTCCTGACTCGGCTAATGATCATCAAAACTTCCAAATTTCTATTCAGAACAACACCAGACCGACCGAAAATCAGGAGTTAGTATACTCATTCCAAACAAACCACACAAAAACGGGATCGCCAAGCTTTTGGCTATCAGTTGCTCCTAAATCGAAAATATCGACCAAAAAAGCATCAAAATGTAATAGGTCGTCCAAAAATAAATGCCCGTCATCACTACGGGAGTCGCATGAAAACTCGAAGTTGATAACATCACAAAAAATATGCAATGATATTCTGATTGCTGGTGAAATACCATCTTCGGCAAACATCAATCAGGAATTGGATCAATTGAACACAATGACGGAAAAACTGAACAAAGTAGTTGATACTCATTGTAAAACGGTCACCGATTTGGGCGAGAAAATTGATAAAATCGCCGAAAAGTTTGAAGAGGCCGTCGTGATTCAGGACAACATTGAAAATATTCGTGAGGAAATACGACAGGGCATAGTGGATTATAAAAATCAAGCGGTTGTTATTAATGCGTTGACTGGCGACGATGATTAAACCCAGGAATTTGTTTGATAATCCTTTATTGCACGCACGAAAAGAGTCATTATTTCTAAGGGTTTTACCCATATTTGGAAGTTGTTGTTGCTATATATTGCTGAATTAAAAGCAATCTGTTTTTTAGTAAAATAGAATTATTTAAAAGGATACTCGATCCATTATTCATATTCGAAAAGAAAGTTCAAAAAGACGTGGAGTCGATTTTATTTATTTTAATTTATAATATCGTTTTACTATATATAAACTTGTCATGCCTATTTTATTGAATTTAACAATTTTGTTTTGTTTATTTGTACTTGATTTCGTGTACATAATGTTATTTGTATGGATATTGATTCTAAACGACTGAATAATTGACGATGTTTTTCCCACTTGAAAAGGAAATGTATGTTAATTTGTTGGGTATGAGATATTGGTACATAAGTTTTGTAAATATATTGAATTGAAATTGGAACTGTGGCTGTTATTTTTCACCTGATTTAAATGGAGCTTCATATTCGTATTGCATTCAAAGATTTGTTAAGAAAATTCAAAATAATTGTGGGTCTCAGAAATTTAAAAAAAAAATAGGTTGAATGATTTGCTTTTGTAATTTGAATTGGTTTTTTAAAGATTTATTTTCTCTACATCCATAAATTGTGAAAAAAAAACTATTTTAAAATATATTTCGTCAGTTCTCTGCTACTAGTCTAGTTTGTCGAGTTAAAATTGAACTAGGTAAACAATTTGAATGGGGAATTCCAGGCAATTATTTGCGAAGGCTGGTTTGTGAATTTTAAAATAATCTATTGACAATATTTATGATGTGAATGAGAATATATTTGTTCCGAAATTTATGCAACTAACGTCAGCAGATTTAAAATTATGCTCAGAAGCCACTTGCAGTTATTTTATATGATTGACATGTGCTATTCTCCTTAAGCATCTACGGTCGGGATTCCGATTTTGCGTCAGTCATGTCAATGTAGTTATCAGTATTTGAAAAGGTGCTGGCGTTATCAATCGTATTTTCGTCGATCATTTTCAAGGCAATTAGTTGCTTGTTCGCTTGATATGCCTTTGGACAATAGTGTGGTTTCTTTACTTTTTTCCAAATCCTCCATGAGATCTGCTCTATTTGTTTTTGTCGAATTTTTAGTTTAGTTTCGAAAATTTAGTATCAAATTTTCTCATAGATCCAAGATTTTCAAGGAAGGCATACTGAAAAAATGCTCAATACTTTGTAAGTATTATTTGGTAACCACGAACCATCCTGATTATGTCAATTCATTATTTTTGATTTTCAAAAATTGGTTATATTTTGTTAATATTTTCTCCAAGATATCAAAGAAAATTTCTTTAAATTTAAGATGAATTATGTTGATGAAGTCTTATTTAAAACCTGTCGTTTTGACCCTGTTGGTTCATTCAATTTTTTTTGTGACCATGTGTTTTCTTTGTGAAATTTTTTGACCATATTCTTTTGAAATTTTTAAATAATGAGCATTTTATATAGTATTTTCCAATTGAGATATTATTTGGTACTTGTTTGGGTCCAGAAAAATTTGGTGTTCATTTTCAGTTTTAAATTCACGATCAATTCATAAAACTGAGACTGTTCGTAAAATCAAAACATAAACAATTTATCATCACGTATTCTATTTTGGCTAACACGTAAGCTCGGCGGGTTAGTGGTTAAACGAGTACCAGGTTTGAGACAGCTTGACGAAAAACCGGTTTGACCCCGCAAAGAAGGACCGTACTAAAAATCTTTGCCTTTTTACTGCTTAGAACCACATACACTGACGAGCAAAAGTGTAACAATAATTAAAACCATCAGATAACCTGTTATATATTTACTTCATTTTTTTCAAAAATCTTAAAATACTTAACATCGGTTTATTTTGTGCATTAATACATCTTAAAAAAACGAAACAAATAATATTTATTCAATGCTTGGATAAAATAAAAAAAATAAGTATAAAAAAGTTGAATTGTTACAGTTTTGCACCATATAATGAAATATTGCAAAACTGCAGAATTTTAATAATCAGTCCATAGTCCTTTTGATTTCTTTAAAGCTTCCAATCGTCTTGGCATGCTCTGATAAAGTTTGTGTACAGTTTCGGGTGGAATACAGTTCCATTCTTCTTGAACACGCTCCCAAAGCTCATTTATGCCTGCTGGTGCAGTTTCATATTTTGCCAATTGTCTTTTCAAATGACTCCACAAATTTTCGATAGGGTACAAATCCGGACTTTGTGGAGGCCACTTCATTGTCTGAAAATTCTGAGAATGCAGCCAAGATTTTACTAATTTAGAAGAATGTTTTGGGTCATTGTCTTGTTGGAAAATGACCTGGTTCTCATTAATTCCCATCATTTCAAGTGCAATTGGTAAATTTTGCTGTAGAATGTTTAAATAGTCTTCCTTCTTCATAATACCATTAATTCTTATGATTGGACCGACACCATTTGGCGTAAGACACCCCCAAACCATAAGACTTCCACCTCCATGCTTGACAGTTTGCTTTACTTGCGAGGGTTGTAGGTATGCAGCATTATTTGTCCAGTACCACGAACGTCCATCTGATTGAAATCTATTTATTTTCGATTCATCTGACCAAATAACCTAAATAGTATACCTTATTTGATAGATCGTTTTTCAAAAAAGGTTAATTCAAACATTACCTGTCTCCAATCATTCAAAGTCCAGAACTTATGTTCTTTCAAAAATGACTTTCGGGCCTTGATGTTTTTGGTAGATAGTAGTGGCTTCTTTTTCTTTTCCTTGACCTTCATTCCAACTCTTTTCAGTGACCTTCTTACAGTCCATACACTTGCGTTTTGATTTAGCATTGGAATTGCATCTTTGGGAGTCAGAAGTTTACCACTTACCAACTGTCGTCCAATAATTCTGGCTTCTCTGTCATTTATTTTTTGTGGTCTACCACCTTTGTTTACTGCAGGAATTAACTCATGATCCTCATTGTACGCCTTTTGGATTCTTATTACTGACATATGACTGATATTTAACATATTTGCGATTTCAAGACTAGATTTACCATCTTGCAGTAAATCCATTGTTCTTTTTTTAATTTCCACACTTAATTTCTTCATAGTCTCACATTGAACACAAATTACCTTAGAAAAACATCATTTCAACTTTCACAAACAGAAAATTTCAATTATTCATATCAGCTGATACACGGGTGCAAAACTGTCACAATCAGCTGATGAACAATTTATCATTTCTGTTTCAAAAACTAGCGGTAATGGCAATCAATAACTCTACACATCATTAATACACATTCACGTTCATACTGGAATATAAGTTATTACTCTACAAAAGAACTTAAAGCTAAGTTATAATAAAAAAATTTCAAAGTGCACATATATTGTTACACTTTTGCACCTCAGTGTAGCCTCCTATGAAGTTGGTAATGATATTGACATTAATGTTAGTTATTCGCATAAGGTTTTCCAGGAAAGGAGATCTTAGAATTTGCATTCTTTTGGAAAGTGGTTATTTGTCTCCATCTGGAATTGTGACAAAAGTGTTTGAAGGAAACACCCAATAGTTTTTCGTGTCTGCCCTTGTTGAATTATATACCAGGGTGGATCTGTAAAAAAACGATTACATTTGGCTGTTGAGGGGAGGGAGCACACTGATTTTGGCAGAAAAAGTTGTGGAATGACTTATATACATAACAATAATTGACTTATCCTCCCTCTCAAAAAAGTTGGGAACGTGATTAAAAAAATCAAAATCTCAACTACAAAAGAATAGTTTTTTTCTTACTTTTCTCACTCCCATCTTTAAAACGGTTCATTTTAGAACAAAGTTGTGATGAAATAAAAGTTGGGAAATTAAATTTTCTATAACGTATGATTGGGTAAATTTTTTTTCGAAAAAATGACCTTGCCGCAAAATGGCAATAAATTTAAAAAACAAAAAAAAATCTTTTTTTTTATTTTTTACCTCTTAAAATGCATTTAGGACCTTCATAGTCCACGTAGAAAATAGCTGGGCGGCTGCGGATTCAGCCTGGTTTAACCATGCTTCCACCGATTGAATCTGAAGCCACTATGAAGGTCCTAAGTGCATTCTAAGTGGTAAAAAAAATTAAATAAAAAAGGCTTTTTTAGTTTTTTTATATTGCCATTTTGTGGTATGGGTAAACTGTTTTAAATTTTTTAACCAGTCATATATTATCGAAAATTTAGTTACTTTTATTTTGTCACCACTTTGCTCTAAAATGAAGCGTTTTAAAGTTAGGAGTGAGAAAAGTAGGAAAAAATCATTTTTTTATAAGTTTTAAATATTTCGATTTTTTTATTAATGTTTCCGACTGTTTTTAAGAAGGAGGTTAAGTCAATCATTGTTATACGAGTTATTCCTAAACTTTTTCTGCAAATATCAGTGTGCCCCCACTCAACAGCCAACTGAAAACAGATCCGCCCTGGTCTATTAGTGAGGTTCGAAAAGGGCATTGTGTTTTTAAATTCCCAAAATAATGTGAAATTTCTAACGAAGTCAAGATTTTAGTTTATCAAATCTAAGCATAATTTTCCGTTCCATCTTCCTATTGATGTACATTAATAAACTTATGAGTAGTTTATTGGTTGCATATTTTTTTCTTTCGATGTCCTTTGAATATTTTTCACAGATCGTACCGTCCAATCATTATCATCAACACCACTGGTAACTTTTTGAGTCGTTTCTGATTCATACATTATTTTTTGACCAAATGTGAGACGTAGGTTCTAGTGGTCACAGTGATTTCCATCAATATTGCATTTGTAGTACCAATTTATCCAATGACTTCTGCCTCTTGTTGCCTTTATGATCAACTGATCTTTGATTCATGTGTATTACACAAACTAGAAGACGAACAATTGTATTGATTCTACGATTTGTCCCTTTTTTGCTCGTAAATTACTGAGAGTTAGCCGTAGATACTTAGAATTACCCACCAAAAAGTTGACATAATACAACAAAATTAAGTTCAGTCGAAGCAGGAGCAATAGTTGCATTCAATAATCCTTAAGTTTCAAATTCGTAAAAATTTGCCCGTACCCCCTTTTACCTTTCAAATGTCGATATGCTTCTGGTCTTCATAATTTCATTCCCTTATTTTATGCTATAATTCGTGGTCATCTTGTTGAAATGTGTTCAATTTACCAGAAAAGATATCTTCAAGGTTCTTAAAATAGCCTCCAATGTGACCGTTTGCATAGACTAAGTTAATGATCTTCATAATTGAGAAGCCTTATTTTCGCTTGTTCTTTTTTGAGGGTTCATCAAGTAGCTGTGAATTTTTTGGCATAGTTAATTACAACCCTAAAATTATCGAACAATTAAACATTTAAATCGCAATATAAATTGTTAGTTTGCTGTTGCACATATGGTTTATTTTGAGAAGAGTAAAGAAAAGAAATAAAAAACTATATGCCCATTTTTGTACTGCATACGAATATGAAGTTCCAAAAATAACCAAGAAAAAAAAACAGGAAAAAATAAATTCAATAAATTGAATCCAAAAAACTAAATATAACCTGGATATACTAATGAAACAAAGTCTGCCCAAAAAATTGGCCGATAAAAAGGTATCCAAGGTAATTTTCAAAATATCCTTTGGCTTCAAATAAAAATTGCTGCTTCCTAGAAACTTCAAAAGCATGTGAAGATGCTTTGAATGGTTCCTTGCAAATGTTTTTCAATCGCATGAGTTGATTTGCTTGTATTTGCATGACTTATTAACATATTTATTGCATGCGTTTTTAACATACTAGTTTAAGTAACATGTAGAATTGTATACTGCATTGGACAGCATAAGTCGAATTGATGAGCATTGTAGTAGATTTAATAAAATTATTGAATGCGCATAACTTGACACGTTCACATAAAATAACACAACAACATGACGCATATTAACATTAGATTTTAAGTTAAATATTAAGTATAAAGCAGAAAAAAATGTTTATGCAATTGAATTAAATATCATACATAATTTATTTATCGTCAGTTCAGTGCAGAAACGGAGCAAGCCAAACAATGCGAGCATTGAGTTAAAAAGCTTTAATTTCGTTAGAAAAAATTGGCCGGACACTTTAATCGGTTTTAAAGAACGAATTGCATTTTTTTTAAAAACCAAAACCTACTCTAGCTCAAATTCAAATATCATTTTTTTCCTTGACGACTTGTTTGACTTGGTCGGTTTCTAAAGTAAACCGACTATGTGCTCCTTATATTTCATTGTGGATAAAATATAATAATATCAACGTTAATTCAACAATATTAGTCAAGAAAATTCTACTTGAACTAAAAATTCTATAAGATTAAAATCTTGTTTCTTTTTTGGTGTGATATTTAATCAATTGAATATTCCACATATGCAACTCGAGGATTTGTTCATATTCGATTTGCAATTCAATGCTAATCGCAATTATTCCTAAATTTCAGGTGAAAATGTACAAAACGGTGATCATTCAGAAACTCATTTAAGCACATTTTCGCATAGCAGTAAAGAGGTATGTAACATTTTCTTTTCTTTTTTAAATTGTGTTTCGTATTGAATATTTTGAACAGCGAATTGTTTGAGTGTTTCCATCCCAGCTGGAGAACTTGAATTCAATGTAAAACTGTTTGATATTTTCGTAAATTGCTTGATATTTCCATAAAATTGGCTGCAACGAAGAGTTATTCTTCAAATTGATATCTCCTTGGCTGTACAATTTGATCATTCTTCGGATTTTAAAGGATACGGAAGAGCTTTTTTAATTGCACTCAGTTTGTGTTTTCAATTTAATGCAAAAGTTAAACCCGTATTTTAAAATTGCCTTAATAGTTTAGTTTGAAGCATGAAATGCCAAGAACTATGAAAGTCTTATTTGGTTTAACTTGTAGCTAATTTATGTTACACTGCCACGCAATTACATAGTTTTGGGCTCCATTCGTGATTGTGACCATTATTGGGTCCAAAACTGTGTATTTTCGAGACAGTGTAAATAGGCTATTAGGTTCAATCATTTCAATTGGTATAGCTTTAAAGTAAAAGTAAAATGCAGTAATAACTGAAAAAATCCTCCTCTCCCTCTTGGAGTGTTACGTAATATATGGATCACCCTCTATTTGCCCGAAGTAAATACAGAATAGAATATGGATAAACAGGTGAAATCAATTTGCATATAAAAAATACATAAATAAATAATAATTCATAAAAAATACTTTCCCTTTGACCAAAATATGCTCGTCTATTGCTGCTTGGATTTCATTTACGGTCCCAAATCATTCCACGTTGGAGCTGCCGAATGGATGGTGATTTCTTCTACGCAAAATGGTGGTCTCGTAATAAGATAATCCCTCTTGCTGAATTTATTCCTTTTTTTCGATGATGGTATGATGCATCATTGTTTTTTAAGAAAGCCAATATATCATTTCATCACTTCACATTCCGAAAAAATAGTGGCCATCATTTTAAACGTCGGTTTTTCTAATTTAGACTTTTGAGCAGCTGTTTATCATGCTGCATCATCAAGTCCTTGTTCCATGTGTGATTGCAATTCGAGACAATTTCCCATTTTTCTTATCCCATCGAACATTCAGCTTGTCGATGTTTGTCGAGTGATGATTGAGTATTTTCGGTATTCGACGTGCGCAAGTGTTTTTCCATTATTACCTCAATTTGTGCTTTACTATTCTGTAAGGGTTCGGTTGTCGGCCGTATTTTAATTTTGCGATCGTTTAGTATTTTGTTTAACTTTTCGAATCGTTTCTTCGGTAACTATTGCAGCCAGAGACGCCAGAAAAGTGTGCATTTTAGATTGACTCCAATCCCTGTCGGAATAACTAGCTTCACACCTTCACAATCAATATGAAGAACTAAACTCTTAATAAATAGCAGATATTTCTTTTCGAAACATACGTTTTAGTATTGCTACTTTTGTAAAACTTATTATTAGGGCTTCCTACACCCGTAAAAAAGATATTTTCGCACATTTTTTGAACCGTTTTGTAAGGTTTTTCATTTTACAACACAACACAAATTTCTTCCACGATCCTTTAAGTAACTTTTACGAAAATTTCCATTAAAAATATTAATTCTGGACCAAGCTATCAGTTCGATTGTTGATCGCTCTCTTACATTCGCGGGGAGCATCGATATTTCTTACAAGAGGAGGGGACGATTTGGTAACCTCAAACCGGGGTAAGGAAAGAGCGCAATAGCGAGCCAAATTTCAAGAAAAAAGCTTACCACTGATTTTTTGCGACAAAATTAACAACAAATTTACAGATTACAAAACGGAGCAAGATCGGATGTAGCGAATGAGCCTCCCAATCTGTATATAGAAAAGACATGGTGTGCATGTCTATATGCTTCTCTCTCGCACGAACACCTCCATGATGACGACAAGATTAATTTTTTTTCGGGTATAAGTAGTTATTTCAACGAGCATTTCCCCATCAATGTAATGTCACGATCGATGAGATGGGCAGGAAACCTTTGAAAAGGATGCATAAGTATAACGTGTGTGTATTTTATTGTTGCCAAAGCATTCTATTTTTAAGCGTCTGAACAGTCTTCCCAAAAAAAAATCAAGATTTCACAAGAAATTTCTTATAAACTTTCGGAAAGACGAGGATGGGTCAATATAGTTCTTAGAAAAAGATAGAAAAGCAATTTTTATTGGTAAATTTTCTAGGGACCATTCCAAATTTTTGAAGCCATCAGCAAAATATGAAAGTCCTTCAAAATAGCCATTTTTTTGTTGAAATGGAGCTGTTTTTCCTTTAATTTATCACTCAACCGGTTCAATAACGACGCATTATAATCTCCGGTGATTGTTTTTCCTTTTTGCAAGTAGTGTATTCAAATAATTCCACATGCATCCCAAAAAACCGTGGCCATAGCCTTGCCGGTCGATTTCATCGTCTTCGTCTTCTTTGGAGCAAACGCGAATTTTTTTTCATATCCAATTTTTCATGTAAAATTGAAATCACGGTGCCTCTTAGCACCCTCGTTGCCTCTTAGTACCCTCGTTGCCTCAACTATTTCGCGCAATTTAATTTTTCTATCGCTTAACACCATGTTATGGATTTTGTGGATCATTTCGGGTGTACTCACTTCTAAAGGACATCCTGAACGATGTTCGCCTATTGTTGATGTACGGTCACATTTCAATTCATGCATCCAGTTGTAAATAGTTCCAAACACAAAGACAGATTCACCATGAACTATATCCAACTCAGCTTTGATTTTTGTTGCTGTGAGGTCTTATACGAGGTGTGTCCAAAAAGTTCGCGGAATTTTTTTATAAACGTTTTATTTTACAATTAATTTTGTAGTGGTATAATGTCCCCTTCCAAATACTCCCCCCTTAATGCAATGCACTTGCTCCAACGATGTTTCCACTGCTGAAAACACGTTTTCAGTTAATCGTCAGTTAGGTCCTTCAGTAGCCTCGTCGTCTCCTTTTTAATGTTCTAAACGTCCCCAAAATGGCGTCCCCGAAGTAGCATTTTGCACTTTGGGAACAAAAAGAAGTCGCAAGGTGCTAAATCGGGCGAATACGATGCGTGATCGATCACAGTAATCTCATTTTTGGCCAAAAACGCACGGAACAATGGACAATGTTGGCGCATAATTTTCTCATTCCCAAATGTTCCTTCAGAATTGTGTGCACAGTGTCCTTATTTAAACCAAGATGATCAGACAACAGTCTGATAGATATTCGTCTGTCTTGCAACACTGCATCTCTTATGCGATCAATGTTTTCTTCAGTTTTTGAAGTGGAAGGACGTCCTTCTCGTTTGTCGGCCTTCAAACTGTCCCGTCCTTCCTTGAATCGAGTTACCCACTTGTGAATAGTAGTTTATTGTAAGGAATCATCTCCATAAATTGTATTCAAGTCCGTCAAAATTTGAGTAGGAGTTTTACCAAGTTTTGTGAGAAATTTAATGATGATTCGCTGTTCCTCATTAGAAGAAATCTCCATGATGGCGACGCGATACTTAGAAAGGGTTAAGAAAAAAATTCACACAACCGCACAACAGACTCAGAAGCCGATGAAACTTGGACTGAGGTTCAGTTAGAGTACAAAGAGTAGGGCGAGGTCATTGGCTTGCCCCCACTACTCCACAACAAACCGTGGGGAGGGAATTCCGCGAACTTTTTAAACACACCTCGTCAATAGAAATGTTCAATCACCGCTTTTCTCCATTGTTATAAATAAACAAAAGTTGTTTACTTTGATCAACGATGAAAACGAAACTACTTGATGGATCTGCCTTAAACTTTGATAGCACTCTAGTTTGAAGTGATATTTTGTGATGCTCTGCACGCCGTCTGAGGTTTTCTAAAGACTTATTGCCCCCCCCCCCCCTCATACTTTTAAAACAATGTAGCTACCTAATTTCGATGCGAATGTGAATGCAACCTGATAAAAATATTGTGTGATTTTTAAAGTGCAAAATTTTCCGTTTCTGCTTTTAATTCTCTATTAAATTTCAGCTGAAAGTCAATCACATCAAAAATTGTGATATTATGTGATATGGCTTGATTAAATCTCCTTAAAAATCCAACAAAATAAGTGATTACCTCGAGACACAACGATTTTTTTGATCACATCCGTACGTAGAGCTGCATTTGGAGTTGAATTTTGCGTTTTGCATGAATTGATTTAGTTTTAATTGCATATTTTCAATTGTAAATAATTCATTCACTCCTGGCTAAATACAATGCAACTTTGCATAATCATCGATACAAATCGCAGGATATTTGATAATCATCAAAAAGATCTTGCCCGTCGTCATATCACGTCCCGATCTACATTCATCAAAAAAATATTGTCTAAATTGTCCATTCGAGAAAAAAGTATCATGTTTGTTCGTTTTTGATTGGTTCCGATATGTTTTTTTATTTTGTTCCTTTTGTGTTAATTGCGTATTAGCTGTGCGTTAACTGATCATATTTTTTTTTTGATTTTTCAGGATATTTCAACGGAAGGCTCGCCGAAAAAAGACAAGAAAAAGAAGAAGGGACTACGAACACCATCATTCTTGAAGAAAAAGAAGGAGAAGAAGAAGGTCGAAGCTTAAGCTTAACATATACATTTTTTATTTTAAGAGAAAAAAATGAAAATAAGCAAGATTGCAAGTTATTAGTTATTATAAAAGAGAAACAAAACAAGAAAAACAACTCTAAATATAACTTTTTATCGCTTTGAAATTTTAAATTGACTACTTTCGAACGAAAAATAAGAAAAACAAAGAAGAAAATCACAATATCGATAATGCGAAAGAAATCAATGATAATCGACAATTTTAATTACCGATAATATTAGAAAAACAACAATAAATTGTTACTAAATGATTGATTTTGATATTTACGAAATATGTATGTGTAGTAATATCAGCTTATGATCGAAATCCAGGCCAGAGAGTTGATGCGTTTGTACTAAATACTCCCGTCAATAAGCATGTGCATAGAACGATTTAGGATAACACAATCTGTACGTGTGTTTCGTTACATTCAGCATGTCATACGGTTTTTTTTGTCGATCAAACGAACACAAAATGTTTATTGTTTGTCATCACTCTGTTTAATTTTTATAAACGCATTTTTTGCCCGCGAATGACTACTAAAACATAATATTAAAACAGTGCACCACTATATACGAGTTTCGTTGTTAGTTTCTATGATTTTATGTATGTATATTTTTTTTAAATTTTAAATTGGTTAAATCATTTGATTATTTTTGTTTTGCGTAGTGATTGTCAAGTTTTTATAAAATAGATTTTTATATAACTATTATCTGTTGTGTCCAGTGGAACATGAAATTGATACAAGCAACAATTTCGTAATAAAATAATGTTTTTCGTATATAATTGTTTTAAAAGCATGACTGACAGTCAAAATCAAAAGAATTTTTTAAATGTTTCAAAGAAGAAGAAAAACATAATCGTGATTGCCTTATAATTGAATAACCCGGCGAAAATATAATTTTTTACTCTATTTTCTATTAAAAATATGAACGACGAAAAAATAATGATGCCCAAAAAGTGTGCCGCTAAGTTTTTAACAATTTCACATGAAAAATTTCGATTTGCAAACCGACAAACAACTGTACACCGAATATGAAATTAGTTAAAACGAAAAATTGTATGTTTATTTGAACTATTTTCTTCTTATTTTATTCGTATTCCTATCGATTATTATAATTTTCTTTAATATATATTTTTTAGTTGTGTAAGTTGAATATGAAGAAAAAAATATTGAAACTTTTTTTAGTTGGTCTTTAAGATGCAAAATGAGAAAAAAAGTTAAGCTAAAAATATATGTTTTAGAAATATTTAAAATTGGCTTTATTTTATTATTTGGTTGAAATTTCGTTTAGGAAAATTCGGAAATTTCGATGCGATTATCATTCTCTCACTTTGATTTAAATTAGATAAAAACAGGTGTAGCGCTTACAGAATACGATCCGAAACGGACAGAGTGTGACCGAATACAGACAGAATGTGACCTCCCATGGAATCGCGATCCTTACTTTGAGGAATGATGACCTTTACTATTGTATTTTATTGACAATTATCAGAAGCATTTATAGGAAGATTATCTTGGCTATTTAATCAGCATCTAAGTGTGTAAAATTTAAAAATTATACGCCTATTGATTTTAATCGAATCAGGAAGTTCATACTATCATTTCAAACTTGTTTGCCGCCTTCAACGAAGTTCATTAGAATTTTTTTTGCAGAAAATTTGTAATCTACGTGTAATATTCGTTGACTATTTGAAATTAAAGACTATTGTATGTCCAGTATTTAATACATCTTTATTGTTTCTTCATAACCTTCATCCTTCATTTCTGTCAGTGTGGTATCACCACCATTGATGGGTGCGTTCAAAAACTACCTGAATATATCTTGATAGCAGTGACATCTGGTGGTGTTATAATATTATTACACGCTTTTTTCTTTTAACAGAGATTTCATTGACATTTTCAATTGACTTATGTTTGATTAAATATTCTAAAATAATTGGACTGCAAGGGTTGTTACATTAACTACGGCCAACCATATCTTTGAGGTGGTCTACTGACCCTACCACTACGAGTTCTCCTAACATCTGGTTCGTTTACAATCACCGGTACAGGTGTTTCTTGATCTCTTACCGACTCTGTTTCTGACTCCGAATTACCAGCGGTTTGATATTCATCTGCTGATGCATTACTATCATTCAATTCTGGTAGATCCGGTTCATCCACATTACAATCAATTCTTTCATTGCCACTGTTAACATTTTCTTGTACGTTGCGCCCACGTGGCGTTACAATTTCAATTGGTTTCAATTTATCAGGACTTGCCACATTAAATCTAACATTATCTTCAAATAATACCTCTCCCCCATTCACCTCGTTGTTTTTAGTCTTGGCAATGAACCGTCGGTTTCGTCTAAAATGATTCTCAAAATTATCCCTGATAATATATGATCGATTGTTAACATTACTCACAATGGTTCCGTAGTTCCACTCCCTTCCGTTTTTCTTAAAAATAATGAGATCACCTACATTTAACACTGGCAGTGCTTTTGCATTCCGGTCATAATAATACTTTTGCTTTTTACGCTTTTCTTTAATTTTATTTTTAACCGTTTCTTCACTTAAGTTGTTTCGATACAACAATGAATCCGAAATTGGCATTCCCGTCTTGACCACCCGACCAAAAAACAGCTGGACTGGTGTCAATCGCATACTTGCCACAGGGGTTGTGTTATATTCCAAAATTCGATATTGATACCTTTCCGTGTCTCTCTCTTCAACACAACGTTTCAAAATATTTTTAGCAATCGCAACACCCTTCTCGGCTAAACCATTGCTTTGTGGGTACCGAGGGCTTGAAAATTTCATGACAATATTATAATCGTTTGCGAATTTTCCAAATTCACGCGAGTTAAATGGAATGTTATCCGCTTTAATTACCGTTGGGTATCCCAGTTTGTCAAAATTAACCTCTAACTTCGCGATGATATGACGCGCTGTTTTGTCTTTTAAATGTTCCACAATTATAAAACCCGAATACGCATCAATCACAGACAAGAAATCCTGTCCCGTATACTCGAACACATCCATTGACACTATATGAAATGGATACTTCGGTAGCTCTTCTTGAACCAGCTCCTCTTTTTGATTGTTACGCGTGAACTTTTCACAAATGGCACAAGATGTAACCATTTCTTTTATCTGACCGTTCATGTTTGGCCAGTAATAATGCATTCTTGCACGTGCTAGTGTTTTCTCGATTCCCAAATGTGGTGCATGCAACCACTTACTAAGTTTTCCTTGTAATTCTTTTGGAATAACTAGTCGATGATCACGAAATAGCAAGCCATTCTCAAAATGAAGCTCATTTTTGAATTTGTGGAATACCCGGCTTAAATCATCCAGTAGATGGTAATTTGGCCAACCCTTCTCAACATATTGACAAATTCGTAACAAATTTTCATCACGTTCAATGATTGAACGATACAAATCATAATTTTCTTCCGATAAACACGCTGCTTTAGTTACTGTATGTATTATCCCCGTTAAATCCGTGTCTTCATGACATTCTGATAATTGGGCCCGTGACAGGCAGTCAGCTACGAGCATTTCTTTGCCCGGTTTGTAAACAACAGTCATCTTTGGATATTTCAAAAGTGCCATGAGCATTCGCTGAAGCCGCATTGTCACATCATCAATATCCCGCTTGACTAGTGTTTCCAACGGTTTGTGATCACTTTCCACCGTAAATTGACGCCCATACAAGAAATAATGAAATCGCTGACATGCGAAAACAATTGCCAATAACTCTTTTTCGATTTGAGCCCACTTTTGTTCACTCTTGCTTAACGTCCGAGACGCATATGCTACTGGGTGTCCATTCTGAATGATTACGCAACCCAATCCATCTTGGGACGCATCCGTTTGCACAATGACTGGCAATTTCGGATCATAAATCGCCAATACCGGCTCCGATGTTACGACATTACGCAATTCCCTGAATTCCCGATCATGATTTTCCTTCCATTCGAATTTCACATTGTTTCGCGTGAGATCCCGCAAATGCGCCGATTGCTTTGACAAATTCGGAATAAATTTCGCTAAATATTTCAAAATACCCAAGAATCTTGACACAGCCGCTTTATCCTCCGGCGTTTTCATCTTTAAAATCGCGTCCCGATACTTTAAATTTGCTTTAAATTTTCCATCAAATAAAATATGACCCATAAATTTAACTTCGTGTTTCCGATACTGAATTTTATCCGGGTTAAATTTAATATTGTATTTACGTGCTCTTTCCATTACTTTATCCATTATCCGATCGTGTTCGTCTTCCGTTTCCGCGCAAATAGCAACATCATCGAAATAAATTATTACTCCTTCAATATCTCCTAACATTTTAACCATTTCTCGTTGAAACAATTCCGGTACAAAATTAAGCCCAAATGGCACACGCCTGAATTTATATCGACCAAAGGGAGTCATAAATGTTGTTAGATCAGAGCTCACATCGTCCAATTCCATTTGCCAATAGCCACTTTTCAAATCTAAAACCGAAAAAACGCGCATATTTGCCAGCCCAGACGTTAAATCATCTATCGTTGGAATCAAAAAATGCTCTCGCTTGATGCATTCATTGAGTGGTTTTGGGTCTAAACAAATACGAAGTTCACTCGAGTTAGGCTTTTCAACTATTTGCAAATTATTAACCCAGTCCGTTGGGTAATCAACAGGTGAAATGATTCCATCCTGTACCATCTGTACTAATTGTAACTTTAATCGCTCCAACAACGAATTTGGTATCCGTTTTTTATAATGAAGGACTGGCTTTGAGTTTTCTTTCATATTTATTGTGAATGTTCCCGGAAATTTACCCAAACCTTCAAAGACGTCACGATTGCTTTTTAAAAATTCCTCCCGTGTTTGTGACAAACATGCAACATAATTTACATCCGTTCGTTTAACTAATCCAAATCGTTCGCTTGATTCAAGACCCAGTATCGGTTCACACACATCATCGACAACGATAAAGCGAGAGACATGTTCCTTTTTTAAGTTAGTATCAATGCATTTTAGTTTAACCGTACCATAAACATTAACATTGTTTCCATTATAATCAAAGACCGAATAATTTTCCTTTTCATTTTCCAATTGAACCCCCAACTTCTTGAATATTTTGGCCGGAATGCAGTCCACATCAGATCCAGTATCTAACTTAAACCTAACTAACTGATTTCCCACTTGAAACTCCTTATACCACCGCTTCGTGTGGTTGGGCACGTTACTTGAATTTATTCTATAAATACGATCCAGTTTTATGTCCCTATTCGCACTACCATCAATGATTTTCACACAATTACCTGTTTTACCCCAGCTGATTGAGTGTTGTTGCTGTTTTACATTTTGATTGTTTTCCGCTTTTGATCCACTGTTGTCCGTTTGCTTGCTCTTCGATTTACAAAAACGCTGGAAATGACCCTTACGCCCACATGACCGGCAATTGATATCCTTGGCTTTACACGATTGTAAATGATTTGCATTGAAATCATTACCACAATTGTAACAACGACGAGTTACAACATCAATTGTTTGTTTTGGCTGTTCAGCCACGCTGTCGATACTTGATTGGTTATTTATGTTCAACCTAACCCTATTTTCCTTCGCAGCTTCGTATGTTTTACACATTTCAATTACTTTGTTTAATGGCTCCTCCTTGCCATCCAACAGCTTCAATTGCAATTTTCTATCTTCCACTCCAATGATAATTCGATCTTTTAACATGCGTTCTTCATATTTCAATTCTTTTCCGCACTCACATTTGCTCTTGAAATCGCAAAACTGAACTTGCTTGCGAAGTTCAGTTTCAAACGCAGCAAACGGTTGCTTTTCCTTTTGCAAAATGTTGTTGAATTTGAAGGATTCCATAGTTGTGTTTTTCTTTGGACTCCAATATTCCTCAAACGCCTTCAGAACATCATTTAATGTGCGCTGGTTGACTACTGCGACAGAAGCATGTTCACCCTCGGCTGGTGCAACTACAATATTCTCTCCAAGAATACCATTTTCCGTTCCATCATTTGGAAACAATGTATTATAAATTTCTCGCGCTTGACGGCCAATTAACCACAGACATGTTGCAATTTTTGTTGACTCCGTTCCATTTGCTTTACCTGTTGCTCGCATATACATTAAAAACTCACTTTTCCATGCGTGCCATTCCTTTGCCACGTTTGTGCAATCCAATTCTTTTGGTAAACGATCGTTCGCCATTATTATTCCTCAGTATTTCACCACTTATACGCTGAACTCCTTTGTTCGGTACCGAACACGATTTGATTTCCAAAATTAACTTCTGACACCATGTAATATTCGTTGACTATTTGAAATTAAAGACTATTGTATGTCCAGTATTTAATACATCTTTATTGTTTCTTCATAACCTTCATCCTTCATTTCTGTCAGTGTGGTATCACCACCATTGATGGGTGCGTTCAAAAACTACCTGAATATATCTTGATAGCAGTGACATCTGGTGGTGTTATAATATTATTACACTACGTTTCTATCAACACGAGAAAATTCTATGTGTCATCATCTTTGGCTGTTGGTGTCAGATAGTGTTTCAGGATACGTTTATGATGAACTTATTAACGGCCGAAGCGTTCTACACAGATCTACTTTCAGAATATTCATTCTATTCTTCTCAATGACCATTTGTTCACTTGGAACTTCTTTTTCCGCACTGCAGCGAAAAGATATTTTATCAAAGTTTTTTCAGAAAGCTGTGAACCTTTTTACCATCAGTATCAGCCCAAATCAAATCTTGGCCTCCTGTCCAGTGATCGTGACCGCCAATTCATAAATCTTTAGAGCGTTTTTTTGCTAGTATAATGTCAAGATAACGTTCAAGCTATCTCATCTAAAGTCGTTAATTAAAATACTCCAAGTTTATCCAAAGGAAAAAATTCGTTCTCTAAGCACGTCGTTTGAACTTACTCACCAAGAGCTTCTGTTCTACCTTTTTTTTTGCTTTTTATAATATTGCTTTGGCTCAGGAGACAACTCTATGGTGCATGCGAATTTTCAGGAAGACTCATCAAAATGATGAAATTGATGAAACATGCAGACAGGGCAAGATATTGTTGAGTTTTTCATCGAGATATATGCTGAAACGAGACATTTAACGAACCGCTTTCAAATAGGGTATAGTTTTAAGCCAAAAGTTCCACAAAATTCTCGATTTTCACCCTTAACGTCATAGATCCCAAATTCAAAAGGATTCAATGTATTTAATAATCGATAATTAGCATCCGAAAACTGATCACAACACGCTTATATCCTCGAACGTGCTTGAGAAAGTGCTGAGCACATTTCATCAATATATGCGTTGAAACCGTTCATGCTTTTATTGTCTGTAACTAAACGAAACGACGAAAACAAGCCCAATAATTTTTTAAAGATTTCTTGGCGTTTGAGTTATGCCCACGTATTTTCAATTTGCGAATTTTCAAACGAAATCTGAAGAAAAACGTATTTCTTTTTTTAGATATTAACTACCATTAATCCCGCAAAGATAATCTAATGCTGATTAAAGCGATAGCGCGGTATCACTTCCATTTGGGTTTATGATTCACAAAAGACTACGAAGTTCTGGTCAACCAGTCTTTGGCCTCGTTGACCTCATAGACAATATGTCAACGAACCCTTATGTCGTACAGACTAATGCGGGTTCGGCCTAGCTAGAGATGCGATGGCTGCTCGCAGGCCAGCTCAGTTCGGCGCATACTGTCGTGGGTGTGTTCTCTAGCATTCTATTCCCGGATAGGAAACGAGCTTCAGCGGAGCTCGCCAGGCGCAGATGTGGCTGCGTGGACCCGCCTTACCATGGCCTTGCTCGTGCGTATCCGCATGATTTGCGTGTTAGACCCACCAATACTACCTACCTCAGCCGGGGTCATCCCTACATCCTGAAAAGCAAGGATGAGGGAGGAGCTTTAAAGAAACTCAACGATGACGCTGTAATCCATGTTTATTTTTAGTGTAAATGATCTATAAGTTTATTAAATAAAAAAAGACTTAAAAAATATCTATTTGACAAGGCAAAACGTTATTAGTTATCATTTGTGACGTACACAATTGCAAATATTAACTCGTTCTTTACTTTCTTATCTGGATTGATTTTAATTGTCTACTAATCTTACGTTAGCTTTAAAAAGAAATCACTTTTAGGGTTTCGTACGTTCTATATACGCCTTACATGAATTTGTAATTTGTTTTTCTGTTTTATTTTATTATAAATGGCTAATTTTATAGAGTGGGGAGGGGAAAAGGGATTTATTTTATGAAGCTTAGACCCTATTCAAGGTTTAAATCGTTTTTCAAAAATCAAAACAATAGAATAACAAGTACAATCAAAATTTATCTAACACAGTTCTAAATTAATAAATTCAAGTTAACGAACCTAGTGTAACGAATCTCGAAATACTTTTCAAAACAAAAAAGAATAGGTGGATCTATTTACAAAATTCGAATTATCCTATTTCATGTATACTTTACTTTTGCACCATTATGATCTTATCAACTTGGTTATCTTTCATTTATTTCGTTAATTGTTATCCAGTCGTTCATTAACAAATACCTATGAACTTCGTTGCCCGTGCTCGGCAGAAGGATTGTGTATGTACACACATTGGATTTTTTCTTTAATTGGAATTAATATAATTACGGTCATGGAAGTTTGAAGTCTGAGTGGTTCAGCCTTCAGTTTAAGCGTTCTCTTGCCTGATGTTGTTCAGGTGGTTCCGTTCATCTGTTAGCGACATAAGATCCAATCTTTCGTTTTTTTTCACTTTATTTCAGTAAAACATTGATTTCCTTTGCTTGGTAAAAGATAAGTTTTCCGTCGTCCACTTTCCTCTTGTAACTCAATGTTTTTAAGATAGGACCATTGATTCACGACAAGCGCACTTTTATTTTTCTTAATAAACGTGGAGTCACAAAATTCACTTTTCTTCTCCCTCAATACCACCAACTCCGTTTCCAACGTTTTTCAAATTTTTTCCGGCCCGATAGCTGGCACGAACAAAACTCCTCGTGTATCCGCCAGCAACCCAACTTCTCGATCCGAAAACGGTTCCTCTTTCAAGAAATGGTCGTGTAGCTGCCGAACCAGATACCCATGTTCGAGCGGTGCGAGTCTGTTTGTTGTGTCGACATGATTAGGTGCGGGGCTACCGCTTCTGAGGGGAAAAAACTTTTCACAAAAAATGAATATATCTTGGCAAATGTATATATATTTATAAATGTACTTTAGCCATGCAGTGCACCATTACAGATTTAACGTTAAAAAAGATCAAAATAAAAATAAAAACTTTAATGTTTCAGTGCTTTAAGAAAACAGAAAGTGTTGTGCACGCATATCCTTATTTTCAACATTTTTTAAACTTGTTTTGTTATTTTTAACTTGAAGATTTTCAACTTGACAAATATTTCAATTTATAATTTCTTCTTCAGAGTGATAACAAACTAAATAATTCATCATATTTTTCAATTAAATTTTCTTATCCGAATTTCTACAACAACTTCTAACTAGTTGAACTCAACAAAATGTCTTTCCATTTTAAAGTTTTCTCAATAAAATACTTCCTCACAATTTCGACAAAAATTCGAATCAACGCAAAACTGCCATTCAATAAGTGAAACATAAATTTATATAAAAAAATACTCTAGACATAACCAATATTTATAGGCAAAAACATCATTTCAATTCAAATAAATTACCAAATAAACGCCAATAAAATCTAGGTAAAACAATATCAACACAATTTAATCTATTGGTAAAATATAATGTTGAGAGATAGGTGACGATATTTTTTCCCATCACTAGATACGTCATCCAAACAATTAACTGCCATGCTAACATTATTTCCAAATTTTTCTAAGTATTAGATGAAAATTAAATATGTAAGCTGGACAAATGACAGAAAAAAACACATATATAAAACGAATAAAACACAATTGTTTCGAAATGAAAAATTTATTAGTAATATTTCGTATATTTTTTTAAAATAAGTAATAAAAATCAAAAGTATTTTTCAATGATAAATTCTATAAAAATTTTGTAGCTTGGAAATAAGTTTAAACTTTGTTTCGGACTTGCATTAAAGTCTCTCGGTTTGTATTTTATGAGTGGCGGTGAGACACCAAGAAATATTTAAATGAAATTGAATTCAATACATACAATACAAATGATATTTACAACACAATGTAATCGAGATATAAGCGTAAATATATGAATAAGATACATCTATAAATGCCTAATTTAATTAATTACACAACGTAGAACATTTCACTAGCTCCTTGAAACGCTGCATATTCTCCGCTTTGCCTTTTGGATTTTGTTCAGTCCTTGACGCTATCAGAGCTATGATAGGCATGTTTTTTTTGTATAACTGATTAAGTGAATATGATAATGATATATGCATGTGAATTAAATAATACATCTGATTATATGAGACCCTAAATGTGATAAACTGAGATGCTTTTCATTGTAATCGAACCACAATTGTTTGAATTGAATTTCTTGGAAATTATAACGATTTGAAACCACCTTCCTTCAAGAATTGGATTGGCCTTTTTCAATAATGAATCATAACACATGAAAACATAGACTCGAACAAGAAACGAGTGTATAGTCGAAAAAAAGGATATTTATTGACTTGAACTGAATGACGAAATGTTGTATGTAATAATTAGTATCTATGAAATAATTCTTGGCGATTGATATTTTTATTATGCTTTGGATGGACTTTTGAATATATTAATCACTAACACAAATGATATCTATTTATCTAGCATTGAAATTTATAACTTATGATTCGTCATTAGAAGGATATATTATGCTGAGATGGTTTCTTGTTTTGGAATCTGTTATGTAGAGAGAGAAAATCAATTAAAGTAGTTTTTACCAATTTTTTCCGCGGTTTGTTACTTTGTCTCATATTCTTGGTTGAGTTTCATTCAATAATTGGTGGATGAAGAAAATGCTATCGTTTAATTTAAGATTTGGTTATGACCTCAGCAAATACATAAGTGATCAATGTGTTTATGCAACAAAATGGAATATTTAATGAGTGTAAGAAATAAAAGGTTATTATACACAAATTCATATAAAGGTTTTTTGCTTTCCATAAAAATAAGGTGAAAATTTCATGATGCGCATTAAATAAAATAAGGAAATATTGAATGTGTGAGTATGACTCCGCCCTTTCCATACAGATGTCGTTTTTAGTAATGCTTGCGTGTACTAATGAATGGCAATACTTGAAATCGATAGGACTTTATGTCAAACGCACTACGTGAAACTTGGTTGAAGTGTAAGCACCAAGTGATTTTACCTTCTTGAAAATGTCGTTTTTCTTTCCAAGTGAACATCCTTTGCGGAAAGTGTTATTACACTATTTTATTGCAAAGAAAAGTGCAGCGGAAAGTCGTCGTTTGCTTGTGAAGATTTACGGTGAGCATGCTCCATCTAATACAATATGTAATGAATGGTTTGGACGATTTCAAAATAATGATTTTGGCACTGAGAACAAAGAACATAGAAAACAACCCAAAAAATTGAAGATGCCGAATTGGAAGCAACATAGGCCGAAGATTCTTCCCAATTCAGTCCGAATTGGCTGCAACATTAAATGTTAAACGATCAACTGTTGCAAGGGGTTTAAAAGAAATGGGAATGGTTTAAGAAATTGGTAACTGGGTTCTTATGAATTGAAAGAAAGAGACATGGAACGTCGAAAAACAATTTGTGAAATGCTACTTCAAAGACAGCAAAGAAATGGATTTTTGCATCGAATAATCACAGGAGGTGAAACATGAATATATTATAAGAATCTTAGACGTCAAAAATGGTGGGTGAAGCCAGGTGAACCCGGCCCATCACTGCCAAAGAGAAATATTCACTGCGCTAAGGCTATGCTCTGCATTTCGTGAAATTAGAGATATGATGTACATTATGATTTGCTCGAACCCTCTCAAACTATTACTTGAGACGTTTACCGACGACAACTAATGCGTTTGAAGCGAGCCATAGAAGAAAAACGACCAGAATGAGCGAATAGGCAAAGTAAATTAATTCCCCAACATGATAATGCCAAACCGCATTGTGCACAAGTCGTGAAAACATATTTAAATGGACAGTGTAGTGAGATTGGTGCTATACCAGCTCCGTGCAGGTGAGGGTTCCGCTTTCTGTACTCATCTATAGAGATGATGAATTTCTTCCTGCAGAAATACAGAATTTAGTTCTGGGAGGGAGGAGGAATAATTGGAACCTACGAGCAATCTTTGGATTGCATCATGTTTGGCGCTGAGCAATGCTCGTGCAGCCGATATGTGCTAAGTTATAGGTTGCTACTGTAAAAAGCAACACTTTGCCACTGTGAGGCAAGGGTTTTATTTTTGCCGATGATAGGCAAAGTATCGCAAGGGTGAGGCTGCCGATAACCAGGCAGGTATTAATTAATCTACACTCTTCTTGCGAGGTCTAAAAAGACTGTTTTTATTTTCCTAATTCTTTTCCTTTTATACAATTTAAACTTACTCCCTACTCTAAAATCTATAACACAAATTTCCAATACTTAATTGAAATTCCCTTACTTTACATTTTAATATCTATAAACAATCGAACACTTATCATATGGGTTCTCATGAATACAATTGCCCTAATTAGAACTCATATTACTTGTCGAGGGCATTACTCTAGAATTTATCGCTACTAGTATTAATGATTCATATCCATTGTAGGATCATATTCATTTCATTGATAACCATTAGAGCTAAATATGAAAGTGTAATGAATAGATCGGTTCGTGTACGTGTTACAAGCTTTAGCTCAATGCATGGTTTGTGTACATGCTACTAAGTGTAGTACGTTCATTTACCTATGGTTTATGACCATACTACAACAGGACTAGGAAGTACTATTTGATCCACCATATTCGCCAGACATAGCTCCTTCGGAATATCACGGTTCACTTCATAGGAAAGTATCAAAATTTAAATTGATAATTGGATCAGCTCGAAAGACCAAGATTTCTTCAGGCAAGGAATACGCAAATTACCTGAAAATGGGCGAATTTTGTAGCTGCCGATAGAGCATACTTTCAATAAATTTCTCTTTAATTTTTTGAACAAGGAAATGTGTATTATTTTAACAAAAAAGGCGAAGTCATATTCACACAACCAATACTTTTCTGAAAATTTAAGTTTGAAGTAGAGTGCTGCTCTGAAATCACTCTCCAATATGCAGCACGCAAACACAAAAGGAAGGTCGGTTGAAACAGCTCTTCACTCGCATACCAGCTACGTCGAAAAATCGCCAAGCCACTAAGAATATACGCAAGCGGTTTTTCGAGACATTGTAGGGGCTTTCACCAATGAACAAGAACTTCATCCTAGGAAGCAGCACCTCAAGAAGGAGGACTTGCAGAGACACCCCACAAGGTAGGGTGCTATCACCTGTTCTATTGAACTAAGTGGTCGTCACGCTCCTTTCAAAAATAGAAAAGACTTCCTGCAAAATCGTAGCATATGCCGACGATGTTGCAATAGCAATATCGGGCAAATTCGGTAACACACTGAAAGACTTAACTTTGCCCTAGGATCGGGGGATCGAAGGATTCGTGGATTGGGGGATCGGAGATCGAGGGATTGGTGGATCGGGGGATCGGGAGATTGAGGGATTGAGAATTGGGGATCGAGGGATTGGGAGATCGGGGAATCGGGGGAACGGGGGATCGAGGGATCCGGGGATCCGGGATCGGGTGGTCGAGGGATCCGGGGATCGGGGGAACGGGAAATCGGGGGATCGGGAGATCGGTGGATCGAGGGATTGAGGGATCGGGGAATCGAGGGATTGGGGATCGGTAGATTGCTGGATCGGGGGATCGAGGGATTGGGGATCGGGGATCGGGGGATCGGGGATCGAGGGAACGGGAAATTGGGGGATCGGGAGATCGGAGGATCGAGGGATTGGAGGATCGGGGTATCGAGGGAACGGGAAATCGGGGGATCGGATGATCGGGGGATTGGGGGATCGAGGGATCTGGGGTTCCGGGATCGGGGAACGGGAAATTGGGGGATCGAGGGATTGGAGGATCGAGGGATTGGGGATCGGTAGATTGCGGGATCGGGGGATTGGGGGATCGATGGATCGAGGGAACGGGAAATCGGGGGATCGGATGATCGGGGGATTGGGGGATCGAGGGATCCGGGGATCCGAGATCGGGAGATCGGAGGATCGAGGGATTGGAGGATCGAGGGATTGGGGATTGGGGATCGGTAGATTGCGGGATCGAGGGATCGGGGGATTGGGGGATCGGGTGATTGGGGGATCGGGTGATTGGGGGATCGGGTGATTGGGGATCGAGGGATTGGGGATTGGAGGGTTGGTGTTCGGGGAATCGGGGGATTGGGGGATCGGATGATTGGAGGATCGGAGGATTGAGGGATCGGGGGATTGGGGGATCAGAGGATTGAGGGATCGGTGGATTGGGGGTCGGGGACTGGGGGGTTGGAGACCCGGGCATTGGGGGATTGGTGAAGTTCGACCAAATCTGTGGAAATAAGAACATAAACAATAATATTACTGGTCTAAGTACAAAATGTATTTCGACTATATTGACTGAAGTTGAGCAATCGGAATAAGGCATTACTCAACAACGACATATCCAAGACCCCTGTTATTATGATTTTTAATCAAATCATTTGTACATTGTTGTTGTTTTGCAATCATAAAACTATTCAACGCATCATAAATGAAAATACATTTTAATTCATTACAAATTGAGATAAGTGCTATTATTTCCACGGTTATTTTTAAATTTCTTCATGTTTAAAATCTACTTGGGTAAAATTAAACAAGTTTGAGTAATATTTAAAGCATGAAACATACTTAACTTAAAAATAAACCCTTTGGTTCATAGCATCGATGATTTTGGTATTATGGCCTAAATAATCGAGGCTACATTATCCGTCAATGGAATTCAGATAAAGAACTCTATCAAGTCCTGGCTGCATGTTAATTTTTTTTTGATTTCGCTCTTTATTCAGTGAATATCAATCCACTCGGTGTTAGTGGATAAAATATTGGTTGATGCAGCCAACTCAATGTCAAAAGCGCGAAATAGTACACCTGCGCTGAACGAAGGGGTTAAATTTCTAAAGTAGGTTCTTAAAAAAAATTTCAGATACTAAATTTGCAATGAAATCACATTTGTTCAAAGTCATGGGACTTAAAGTCTCGTCGACTTTCTTCTCGTTAAACTAATGGGCGTACAGTCCCGGAGACGAAGGGACGAGGCTCTTCAGTCTGGTGGTCAATTTGGGATTCAACTTGAGGTGCGATGGCTGCTGGAAGGCCAGCTAAGATTGGTGCGTAATTTCGTGGATGAGTTCTGTACCTGTGTGCTCGAATTTCATTTCTCGAGATTCAGCCATACCAGTTTTGACGAAAACCCAAGACAATTCCCAAACAAATTAAACAATATTACATTCGAGGCTTTACTTTCTACGTCACTTTACTTATCAATTATTGCGGGCATACTGAGAAACAAGAAGGACCAAAACTATACCAGATAGCCTCAAACCACTTTTTACCAAATCCTAACTTAATCACGAAGTTAATAATGATGCCGCGAACTATTTCAACCCTGCCACTCTCGAAAGGACAACGAATCTCAGTGGAGCTCATCAGGCGCAGTTGTTGCTGCCAGGGCCCACCCGAATATCGCTTGCTATAGCTGGAATCTTACAGCACGTTTTGGTTTCATTTCAAGTATAAGTAAATCAAGAATTCAAATAATTAAAACATAGGACGGCGAAAGCAACGGGAATTAATAATAAATAAATAATAACACAAAAAAAGTAATAATTATAAAATTATAAAATAAAGAGAGGAAATTTGCTTTTGACTACTTAATCCAGTAAAAGAATGGAAAGCAAAAATTTTGATGAGAGATGAGGTTGTGGTCGGAATTTGTTCGGTCTGCCGAATATTAGAAATATTATGAATGCTGAAAGGCTAGCTCCGCTTACCGGGGGTTATGCTCGCGGATTGTTTCTCTATCCCTTCATCCGATGCAATCCCCCAATCCCCCGATCCCTCAACTCTCCGATCCCTCAATCCTCCGATCCCCCAATCCTCCGATCCCCCGATCCACCGACCCTTGAGGTCCGCAGAGTCAACTTCCCAGTAATATCTACATAAATAATATTAAAAATATTAAACTGTAATTGAAATAAGTTAATATCAATCATATCATCTACGGAGGCGTCCATTGAATACGTAAGGCTTTTGGTGGATGGGGGGTGGATTGGTTTGATTGAATTTTCACGTGAATCCATTCTACCCTATTTGTTATTTTCATATCGACGCTTGAAAGATTGAAGGATGCTAGCGAAAACGAATGCAGTTTTTGTTACTACGCCGACTGAAAAGATTTGGTCGCGTGATGGCCATTTTGAATGTAGCTTTATTTATGTATTTTAAGGCATAAATATTGCGAAAAACTTTACATGAAAAGTCAATTATAGACTAGATATTCCGATTCTTTTCAAGACAAGCTGCTGATGCTGATGGTAAGGTACCACGACATGAAGGCAGCTCCTTTCCTTGGCTTAAAGTTGATAGATAGCTCAGTTATTGAAAGATATTTTGACCCTCTTTTAGTGTATTGCAGGTCAGACTCAGAGTAGTTTGTTGTTACATGTTGAGTGTATTCAAACAACATCAGAATAATGAAACCCTCCGAAATGGTTTGAATTTTCAAAAAATAACCGAAACTAATCTTTTAGTATCCAAGTTGTTTCGGACTGCATACATAAACGAATTGCAACGAAATAGTCGCTTGATTCCGTCTACCATAATTTGTCTCCCTCAAAATGATATTGACCTTAATAAACCACAAGTTTCATTTTTTTGCCATCATATGTGATTTTGAAAATAATTACAAATCCACTGTGAAATAAAAGGGTATCGTTTTACTGACTCCTGCAAAAAAGCGAGCCTGCGATATGCGGTCCAACAATGCCCTTTTAAGCCTATTATATTCGGTACTAATCCGACAGCAGCTATCAACGCAACAATTCCACTCTTTCTTTAAGACAGTCAGCCACATTAGATGGATACGGCAAAAAGCACTTAAGGCTGTCGTCGTCGTCGGCATCATCATCGGACACTAACATCCTCAAATTCATTGTATTCCTATTCGCAGGATGCATGTTAACAGTTCTGGTGAAAATATTTCAGATGGATGGCATGTTTGGAATAAATATATTTCAAGAATGGGAGAAGTTTCTAGATATCGCATACTAAGTTTATATAGTCTAAGATTATTCCAGATAGTGAAAGGGTCCTTAAAATCGCCGCTTCCATTTTGATGCTAACCGCACACTCGTAGTGTTTTTTTAAAGCGTACATAAATATTTCACTGCGACTGTAACAATTCCAAGGTAATCGTCCTCGCTTGCAATAAATCATGAAATTAAGCACAAGGTAAAGGATAAGAAGAATAAAGGTCCTAGATTCAGAGAACGAGCGAGAAGCAAGTCACCTAGGCACCTCATTACATCGTCCTTAAGCTCACAAGATGGATGGATGAAGATGGACAAGTGAATACACATGTGAAGCTCCGGCGCTACGAAGCTTTGTGGTATCCTTTTTCCGAGAGAAAATAACTACTTGTTGAGTGAAATCAACTTCCGACCCGCTCGAAACAGATTTCGAACTATTATCCAAATGTATTCTCCTCCGGATAACATCCCCCCAGTTCAAATTGTGTCTCGCTCGGTTTGGTAACACCCACTTTCCCGAATACGCAGAATCTTGAAAGGATCTCGTGTGTTATGTGGTCCAAGCATGTGGGAGCATGGCAAAAATAGTTAGTGTAAGATTTACATCAGATGTAACAACAGCTAATTGCGTGATTTTTTTACGTGTTTTTACACGACGTGCGAGTTTTGAAGGACGACGACGACGGCACATCATGTATTTAGGCTCGAGGATATTTATTTATCGTGCTGAATTGCCATCAAAAGAAAATAAATTGAACCTGTGTTCAACAAAATAAAATGTTTTTCGCGATGATTTAATGTGTTGACAATTTTAGACGGAATATTTGTTGAACGGTTCAACGAAATATTAAAATGACTTTAAACTGAGGTGTGTAGTAAAAATTGAACTTGAAAATAGGATTTGCTTGGTATTTGAAGCCTTCCACTTTACTCTTATTTTCTGAACAATTTTTTTTCGTAATCGAAGATAAAATAATCGATGTCGATTAGAAAAAAAACGAGAAGGCACTAGAAATATTTAAGTGATTATTCTAGTGTGAACGCGTCAAATTGGCTACTTTTATGAATTTATTTAAAGAACCTCATTATACATTTTAGTAGGAAGTGTGGTTTCGGCGTGTCGGATGGCATCCTCTTCAGGTGCTGTCATTTGCCATCCGTCACGAGACAGCTGGCTTGTTGATGGATTAAGCTCGTTATATTTCAACTATTTTATAATTTACATCTGCGAATTATAACGGCCGTCAATGGGTTCGTATATATGCCTACGTTCGTACCTACGTAAAACCACACTTCCTACTAAAACTAATTAGGAACCAGCCTATAATCTGGAACAAAAAAGAACCTCCGTTAATGTGCATTAAATAGTGTTAGCAGAGTTGCGAACCAAAATAGCACACTAGAAGACAATGTTGTTGACTAGGGTAGGAGGTTCTAACACATGTTATACTCATTATACATGTTTGAATCCTTTTGGGGTGAATAAATACACATTTGAATTATAAAAAAAAGAATTGTGTATTCGTTTTATACTATATATTTATACAAAATGGCGGCATCTGCATAGATATCTCAAATTTTGCTATTTCAACGGTGCGCACGGTTTAGAGATAATGAATCATCTGTAACACAAATCTCAAAAATCAGGGGATGAATTGGTTTGATTGAATATTCATGTGGATCAATCGGAGGGGCGTTGCAGGTCACAATGCCTTTTCTATGTTATTTGTTATTTTCAAATCGACGCTTGAAAAACAAAAAGGCGCCATGCAGTTTTTGTTATTACGCTGACTGAAGAGATTTGTTTGTTGTTGTGATGGCCATTGTGAATAGTTTCTGTCAAAATTGCCATGACTGCGGCATAATCACTGAATTTGTATTTTTTTTCACGATTTTCATCAATGAAACTAATAATAATTTCATATTTTCAATGAAAATGCACTCAATAATCGCTGTTTAATTGCATATAAAAATTAAAAAGTATTACAAAAGATGAGGGAGGAAGTAATTGATATCATACGAACACTAAAGAACAAAACTACTGAAAGGAAAATTTTTTTTGATGAAGGCCTTTTAAAGTATATGATCTTGCAAAGTATTGGCTATAAAACATTTTACCATTCATTGCGTTGATTACCACAAATGCAAATTTGATTGAAAATATATTATATATTATTTCCTCAAAATTTGAACAGTTTTCCCATTAAAATAAAAAAACGGCACTGTGGAAAATATTGAATTTCTGATCAAATTATGCACATATTAATAAGCTTTGCTTGACAAAACAACAATTTCTTTAGAATAAGAGATATCAGGTACTATCATTCGTATGAACCCTTTTTACATGGTAACTTTTAATTATATTTTATTTTTTATTTAATTTCTTTTTGTAATCATCAAAATAGTTTTGCTGTTTTTTCTACAAAAATTGTTTCGAGTATATGAATTTTTTAAACTGTGATTACTGTGTTGTGCAGATCAGGTTAAAAATTTATTTTTTGGAGAAAAAAACCCTAATTTTTTGCACTTCTTTTTGTTAAATTGAAAAACGGCTACAACATTTTTTTCAAAATTTGATTGAATCATAAAAATGTTGATACGCGTCAATTGATACCTTGACTGTGCAAATGCTATAATTGGTTCGCAAGATATAGTGCATGACAGAAATGACCTTGACGAAGTGAAACCAAAAAACCACCTGACCGAAGTTTACCAAAAACTAATCAACTCTTAACATTGCAAAGACACTTTGATTCATAGCTCAACAAAGTCGATACGACTTTTTTTACGTGAGATATGCTCGTAGAAAAACTGTCCACGAACGTACGTACGTACATACACACACACACATACGTACTATTTTCTAAAAACACTTTAAATATATTCTAAAGACCTCAAAACGTAAAGATATGTTGGAAATTTCAATTTTGATTTACGCGAAGAACTTCCCATTTACTGGAAAGTCAACCAGGGCTTTTTCGGGGAAAGAATTTTTCCTTTGGAAAATTCTTGGGAATTCTGCTAAAAAAATTCGATTTATGAAGGTGTTCTCCAAAGAAAATAATCATAAACTTTTTTAAATTATGCTTTGCCTTCGAAAACGTTCACTTTTTATCTTTTCTTTCTGATATAGGTTCGATAACTATGTGCGATCAACAGCATTGAAAAGTGATTGATATTTTTAGTTATTGAGAAGGGGAAACATCTTTTCTATTTCAAAAATCTGCTTAGTTTGAAAAAGGATTTAAACGACTTGTATGAAAATTATCAGTTGATCAGTTTTTCATAAAATTATTTCTCTTGAGCCGCATTTTTAATCAATATTCATTCCGCAACAAATAATTCGTCTAATTCTTTGAGCTGTATGGTTCCCACCGTGAACAGGAAACCCATGTACCACTAGTTGCAATCCCAAACATATATATTCGAAGCATATGAGAAAAACCACTATTCACTATCTTTAAAACTGTTTCACCCTTCCCACTCTAAATATAATTCAATTTAGTTTGAATAGAAACTAAGGGCAAAATATCACACTTGCATTAACTCCCTGTCCAAGCCCAAGACCATGCTCCTGCAAGCAATTAACTTTCATAAAGAATCTCAACTATTGACCGGAAAACTCTAGATAAACTCTCTCCAAGCTTATCAGATGCTGCTCAACTTTCACTTTGACCATGTCACCGAGGAGTCCATTTTAAAGAACGTGTCATCGACATTACCAACATGTCCACAGTGAACCCCACAAACGGTTTTGATGAAATTCAAATCGTAGGAAATTGTTTGAAAAAGTTTATAAACAATCACTGACTAAGTATTCCAACCGGGATGCGTATGTCCTTTTAAGTGAATCTTATTGTTGATGATGTATCCATCGCGTCAGCAATCTATATTGACGCGAAATCGGTGGAGCCGCCCTAATTGTGGAAATAATGTAACAAGGATACGACCCACAAGTTGAAAGCTTTCATAATTCTTACCTTTAGATTTTTTTTTCTCGACACCATGATGTCAGGAAAAAGATAAACTCGTGATTCTTCTTCGATTTAGGCAATCAATTGAAAAAAATATTGAGACGTATGTCTTTGGGTGTGGGCTTGCTTAGGAAGTATATATATGTTACTTTTTTATTGAATTTTTAAGATTGAATGAATTGGAATTCAAGCAAAGTTCTTCAAAAGTAACTCCATACATTTAGAGGCTAGATATAAATAAACATATTCAAAGTATATATTGTATTACAAAACAAAAATTTCCACGTAAAATAAACTTTAATTTCTTAAAAAATACTATAAATATATTTGAGTCCTTTATGATGTGGTGCGCAGAATCTTAGATCCATTAATGCTAAAACAATTATTAAACGATTATTCATTAAAAAAAACTTTAACCGCGTTTTTCTCGAAACAACGTTTTTCGATGCTGCGTTGATGAAATCTCTAGAAATACTTAATCGATTCTTACCAAATTTCTACCAGACATTATTTATGACTACAGCTATAGCGCAAATAGAGAGTTTAACGAAATTTTGATTTGAAATATTTTTTTTGGCCAAAAACGGTGAAACAAAGCATGTTTTTTCGTATTTTTCGAAAAAATGTCCGCCATTTTGTGAATTTTGCAAAAATCAAAAATCACTCTATTCGCGCTATAGCTATTAACATACTGAATCTAAAACTATTTGATTTTTTTGTTTCAGACCAACCATCTCGAAAATTTCATCAACAGCGCACACCCCTCTCGTTTTTTCGACATTTTTTCAACCAGCATTTTCATTGATAAAAACTCACATAAATGAATACTGTATTTATTGAGTATATCCCCTCCTTTATCAATATTTATAATTTAAACCTATCTATAAAATTATTGAAAATAACCCGTTTTTAAACTGTTAAAAGAGGGTAAACCCCTTAACTATAGGCTCCAGTTCCAATGAACCCATTGGGAGCGCTAAGGTACGATCATCGCTTCCACTAAAATGTCAGGAAGACTACCGCCAACCACACAGTAAGTGGTAATGGTAGTTCGCTGACTTGAGCATGGTCGTCGACAAGCTGAAGACAATCGAAGTTTAAACATTGAACGGAGTGACCACCAAATCAGTGATTAGTTCGACATTTGTTCGCAACTAAGCCAGCCAAGCTTAGCAATTACAAGTGAAAGAGAATAGTTTCTCTGAATCGATAAAAACCTACAGAATTTAAACTTGTAGCAATGAAAGAACAATTGAAATATGCTTTTAAACATTTTGACTTCAAATCAACAAAGTACAATAGCTTATTCTAAAATGGGTTTCATGTCGAAGAAAGCTTAGAAATTATGATTCTAGAAATTAACTTAAGATTAGTGCTCGGAATATTGGGTATGAAAATAAAACTTTAAACGCAGCTGCTTAATACATACTATAATTGTTATTGTATACAAATACGTTAAAGTTTTCTAACCGATTTAAAAAACATCGAAAAAAATTAAAAAAATTTGAAGACATTAGCCGTCAATTGGGACCCAATTTTTGCCATTGGCGCAATTTCTCTCTCAATTGGGTATAGTCTGAAAAAAAAAGTTAAAATATAGGAAATAATTTTTGATTAGTATTTTATAAATTTTCAAAACTTCAGTACCAATTTATGTGTTTCTCAAACACTTATTATTTCTACAAAAAAACCATTTGTTTTAAGTTTTTCCTGGGTTAGAACCTCCAAGTCTAGTCGATAACATTGTCTACTAGTTGTGCATCAACAAGCCTAACCGTGATCGTGCTGTCTGATAGCGAATTGGCATATGACAGCACCTGAAGAGGAAGCCATTCGCTATCCCGAAACCACACTTTCCATTTGTTTTAAGGCTAATCTATTGCAAAAATATATAAAATGAAGCTTCAATACAAAATTGACACAAATTTTTTGAAAATTTATAGTCTATATACAGTTTTAGTGAAAACTGACAACTCGATAAATTTGTCTTTCGAGTTTGTTTCATAGAAACTCCGTTTGAATTTTGAAACGGAAATTTTTAAAGATAAAACTATTTTTTTGAAAAATTCGTTCCTCAAATTTCAATAAAAAATTCTTTCTACAAATTATGTGTATTATGTGTTAAAAACTGTATTAAAAATCGAACGAGATACCATGTCTGGTGTTCTTATTGTAATTATGAAAAACTGAATAAAAACAAACGAAACTGTGATGAAATTTTTAAAAAAATGATTTAATACCTTTTTTAGGAAACAATCGTAAGAAAAATTTAGGAAATATTTATGAGGCTTGTAAACGAAAAATTTACAAATGAATTTCAAGATTCAAGTGCCAAAATCAACTATCAAAAATTAATTGATGAAACATTCCATATCTGTGAGCAAATTTTGAGATAATTTTTCAAAAAAAATTTTTCAATCTTTGCGTTAACTGTATTCATTTTCGCTATCGCCCTTTTTTCTTTCCAACGCCGATATGAAAACAACAAATAACGTAGCAAAGACTTGTAACCTGCAGCCCCCCGGATTGATCCACGTGAAGATTCATTCACACCCCCCTTCCCCTCAAATCCTAACGTAATCAATGGACGCTCCCGTAGATAATAGGATTAATATTAACTGATTCCAATTATTGTTACGAGTACATATCATTATTGTTATTTAAAGTAGCATTATTTACATTATTATTTTTGTGTTTAATATTATGTAGCAAAATGTGTCCACATAATTTTTACACTTTCTTAACCCGCTTTATCATTTTTAAAAATCGATTTTTTATTGTATTTTTGGAAAGTATATATATGCAGAAATATTATATTAAAATTTTATACAGATCGAAGCAGTTTAACTGTATTTTTGGGCAACTTTCACTTTGTCACCCGAGCGTGATTCTTCATTAAAAAAAACTTTAACCGCGTTTTTCTCGAAACAACGTTTTTCGGCGCCGCGTTGATGAAATCTCGGGAACTGCTGAACCAATTCTCCCCAAATTTTTACCAGACATTATTTATAACTGTTGATTTGATATATTTTTTTGGCCAAAAGCGGTGAAAAAACCATGTTTTCCCCTCACCCCTCCCCTCTCGTTTTTACGACATATTTTCAACCAGCAATTTAATTGATTAAAACTCACATAAATTATTAAAAAATATTTTTTTTTGTGTATTTCGGGAGGGTATTTATTGATTATAGCCCCTTCTTTATCAATATTTATAATTTAAACCTATCTAAAAAATTATTGAAAATAACCCGTTTTTATACTGTTAAAAGAGGGTAGACCCCTTAAAGGCATTTTTCTTCATAAATATGTTCAACCACAAATCATTGACAATCAATACCAAGAGTAAAACGCTAACACTTCCTTTAAATATTCACAGTATAATTTTGCAAACAGAGTTATCGTAATGGCTTATTACGCCTAAAGAGCGCGAAAACTTGATAATTTGGATTATATTAATTAAAAAAAATTGTCAATATATTAGTTTTATTAAAAACCTGACGTGCTACGATAAAATAAGAGATGGGTTCATCACCAGCGCTACAAAAGTAGTGAAAAATTGATAATATTTTATCGGCAGGTGATATTATTATCCAAGAACAATGCCTTTTATTCTATTTTTCTCTGAATAACTAGGTATCGCAATTATTTCCATCAGCTCTACATCAAATTCACCATTAAAATTTATTAACTTAAGCAATCTTAGTTTTGTATCAGAATTGAATAATATTTTAGTACGATTCTCTTTATGTAGATCCCCATAAATAAACTTTGAGCTGTCTGCCACAAAGCATTGATTTAATTCCACCAACTGTTGGAAATTGCATAAAGAGAAATCAAATGCGCCAGAAAAATTCAACGCCAATAATCAGTCTCCTCTCTTAGTTCTCGTGCCTATTTTACTCAATCCCAAAAACTTACGCTATTACATTACCAACCATCCATGACTCATTTTCCTCCCCCCCCCCCCTCCTTCTGCGATTTCGATAAAGACCTATTGAGCAGGACAACCCACTTACGGGACATATTCAGGCGGTGCTAAAATCATATAACCAATTGTTATTTAAGTGAACTAGTTTCCTTATTCTTCAGCAATCGAACCAAATAAAAGTAAATATCCTTGATTTGAGTTCACTCAATTCCGCAGCCTGCTATCGCTTCATCAACATCCATCTGTAAGGAGCTGCTCCTTGTCGATTCAACATTGCAATAAATTTCGGGAGTCGGTTAATTCCCAACTTGTTCCCGGTCTGAAATGTACACGCTATCCTAGACATTCTTTCCCGATTCCATCCTTTTTTGCGATTATCCTTCGGAATGAAGTTGGGGCGACCAACTACTTGTTGAAATTTTGTCGTTTGGATTCCTGGCACGCGACATTATAAAATAGCGCTCCAGAACGGACGTAGAAGCAGCTCTTAGCAGACTGAATCCCGAGGTAGAGGATGAACAGCCAGTTGCGGGAGGGCGACTTCAAAGTACTCGTCGCTCCTTGCCGTCCCGAGGAAGAAAGGAAACGATTTTATTCTGGATTTACGGGGTACTTGTAGCGGGATATATGGCTACGAGGGAATTATGATTTTATGAACCTTCTCATGGGATATACGTTTTCCATTGTGGACGATGTCGTCGACGTCGCGTCACACAGGATCCTCTGCAAATGGAACGGCAGTGGTGGGTGGCTGAGTCTTAAACACAGGCTATCATTTAGAGATGGTGGTTAGCCGAAAATTGTCCTTGAGGTGACTTAAAGTGGTTACGACTTTCGGATAGATGCCGTACAATTTAACGCTTTTGGCTATTTTTGTGATTGCAATAAATTAGATGTTGTGTAAATTGATTTTCGGAGCGCTTAGTCCTTGCGTGAATTTGGTATGGCACCTTGATGTCAGGTGATTCACCAACTTCAGCCAAAATTAAATTGATTTTTTTATTAAAGATTGTATATTCTCGAATTTATTTCAAAGCACTGGTACATGCATGCATCGAATTGCGATTAAGGAGCTCTGCTCCACATATCCTTATCAATATGCAATGGTCATCAAAAATAGTCAGACATTAAGTTAACGATGCGTAACATGCGTAGCTGAAGAAAGATAAAGACATGATTCATGGACTGTGCACATTTTAGTGGAACAGGACAATAGGCGAATCGGAAGGAATCAAGGGGCGAAACTTTGTGGTACTGATTTGTCTGATGTTAAGGCGAAAGAAGTTGGATTGCGATAATAGAGGAAGAGGCACGACGGAAGTCTAAGAACAAGACTGTTCTCATTAAATTACAAAGTTGTTCAAAACGAACTGGGAGTGTAGAAAATAATTATCCTGGAAATCGTTACAGAAGTACTTTTGTAATGAAATGTAAATTTTGTTTTTTGACAATTTGTGGCTTGTCATGGTAGCAATTGAGCAAATCTGACTGCTAAAAAGGATACAATTATAAATTTACTCTTTAATATCTACTATTCTTATATGTGCACCTGTCCACTTGATGAATGGTATCGAATTGATGCTGCCTGTAGGACCCTTAAGAACCTCGTCTTAAACTTGCTCTGTTCGAATTTTCAGCTATTACACCGTAGACAATTATGTGCTACTATCGTTAGCTTCCCAACCTTTTAATTTCCACAGATTTTCCATAGGGCTTAGGACAGTCAAATTGTGGGATATTTTTGTTGTTGATAAGCCTAAGGCCTTTGTAGCTTACGACATAAGACCTAGCATAATTCATTATGTAAATCTTAATAATAACAATTTGTTTGGAACCAGGTCTTTATCTGTATAGATACACTATGTCAAAAATTTGCACGTACACCACCTTATCATGAATTAAAACTCATTTTTCTTTTAAAGAAACAAATTTTGAATCATTATTTAATTTTTTACAGGGTGTGCCATCTAGACGTACCCTATTTCAACATTGAATAACTTCGCCATTTTTCATCCGATTTTCACAAATGAATAAGATTTTTTTAGGATATTCAATGCCATTTATTTCAAAATAGGTTTAGAATACAACGTCGATTAAACGATTACCCCCATTTTATACACAAAAAGCAGCTCTTTTGCGGGCATTCTGCATAACATTGGTCAGCATTTTGGGCGTTACAGCAGCTATTTCAGCTCGTATATTAGCTTTGAGTTCGTCAATGTTCTTCGGCTTGCTGGCATAAACTTTAATTTTTAAATAACCCCACAGAAAAAGTCTGGTACCGTTAAATCCGGAGAACGAGGAGGCCACTACAAATCACCATTTTTTAAGACAACGCCTCCTAGGAACTTGCTCTGCAAGAACTTGGTCGTAGCGGCTGCGGTGTGGCAGACCTTTTTTCTGCATTTGTGGACAGAAAAAGTGCGCCAAAATCCAACGGTAGCGTGCGCCGTCGATGTTCTCTCCAACTTTGAAGAAATAAGGCCCGATGATGGTTTTGGAGCACATCCCGACCCAAACAGTTACTTTCTAGTCGTGCAGTGGTGTTTGATGAATAACGTGTGGGTTCTGTGTCCCCCAAATTCGACAATTTTGTTTATTAACTCCGCTGGAGAGGGTGAAAAGACCCTCGTCCGTCATTAAAATGTTGTCTCAAACATCAGGCTCTGCTATTTGGGTTATCGGCAACATCGCTACAACAACTTCATTGGAGCTTCGTGGACGCTGTCGAATAGGAACCTGACGAGTTGCTACAGACCCGTACTCAAAGAAACTCTTTACCAAGCAACGAATTGTTTTTTGTAGGCGCCGTATGCCTGCCATATTTTTTACGAAAGGCACGCACAGTTTTCACAAGTGAACGTCATTCGCTGCCATCGCTCCTCAAACCACAAGATTTCCACCGCCGTTTTTTACAGTGGGTCGCAAATTTTTTGATTATTACGCCCAATTTACGTTTCGCCATACAAATCGCTTCCAATCAGATCCAAAATTTTGTTTGCACAAACTTTTCTAATATTTGCACAAAAATTTGTAATGTTTTGATGAAATGATATTTTCATATGTTTGTGCAAACTTCTTAAATGTTTGAGAAAAATATTTCATATGTTTGTGCAAACTTTTGATATGTTTGGTTGGACTTTTTATATGTTTGCGCGAATATGAAATATTTGCGCGAACATTTTTTATGTTTGAGCGAACACTTCCATTGTTTGCGCGTATGTTTCGTGGGTTTACGCGAACATTTTAAGTCGGCGTCGAAACTTCATATGTTCACGCGAACATTTCCCATATGTTTGCGCAAACATGTAAGATGTTGTGTGCGAACATTCTTTATCCTCAAGCGAACAATATGTTCGCACGAACATCTCATATGAACGCGCAAACATGAACATGTGTGCACAAGCAGAAGAATGTTTGCACGAACAGAAGAATGTTTGCACAAACATTGTAAATGCTCGCGAAAACATTGAAATGTTCGCGCAAACATTACCATTTTTACGCGGAAATTTCCATGTTTGCGCGAACATCTCAACAGGAATTACTGCACAGCTTTATAGAGAATTCACAACTGCTTGCGAATAGTGTGTGAAAAAAACTAAACTAAGTACCGCTACTTTACTTTGGTATAAGCTCTTGAGTTCAAATTATGTGTATGTGCAATTTTTTTGATATACGTGCAATCTTCCAAAGTTTTTTTTGCTGTATTATAAAAATTAAAGTCTGTAAAACACATTATGTTTTGCCCTACATAGCTTGAACAACGTAAAATTTATAGATATATAAAGAATGGAAAAACGGTTTTTGTTTTCAATGAAATAAGGGACTGCACGTGCAATTTTTTGATACAGTGTACAAAACATACTGCAATGTCCTGCAAAAAGTAAATTCTGGAGTCAGGAAGTTTTCTATTTGATCTATTAAAGCAGTGCCCATGATCTGAACGAATTTCTTCAAATTCGCAATAATAGTAACTTCTGATTACAGGAGCCTATTATTAAGACTTCAAGGAAAGTGAAGAAACCCCACACTATAGAATTTTCTGAACCGGAATTCCAAGAGTGTTTAAGATCTTTTTCATTTGTAAGATCATGCACCAGCATTGCGGAAAGTTTTCTAGATCGTCCTAATTAAACTTTTATTGTCACCAAACAGAAATTTCTGTCAGTTTTTAGGACCGTATTTCTCTGCCAAGGGTAATCTGATCTGTCTATAGAGCATTTTCAATTAAAGTTTCAATAGTCTTTTGCAGAAATAATATCTTCACTGGTACTCGAAATTCGTCTATCATATCTTACAGTGGCATTAACTTTAAAATCGTCACGAGTTGTTGACGCCATCTTGCTTTCAATCACAGTTTTCAGTCGCTCCGTTTCTTTTGATTTTTTCCTTCTTTTCCTTGCGGAATCGTATCTACGTGTCTAACTCACGACCATGTTTATACGGCATAATAACGCTCTTGATTTATTGGCGTATTAGAACAGCCAATTATTCAGTTAGCAAAAACTTTCACAATGTCGGCAACCTTCAAAACATTGCCACGTTTCTTTTGACTTGAAAAAAAATTCCGGTTTATGGAAGTTAAAAATTACCCCCTGAATTTATGAATAGCTTATCTGCACTAAAATTAAAGGTTTCATCACTGAATTCCACTAAACAACTGAAATAAATATTCTTTCTGAACATATAAATATGGCTGCTTGTATGAATGTCAAAAATTGAAATGTCATTTTTTACAATATGATTAGTAGAATCAGTGGCTCTCAAAGTTTTACTGGAATATATATGTATGTGGGTGCAAACCACTTTGTACTTTTCCAATTGGCGCAGCGCTGGTAAGAGGACTGATATGATTGATATCCACCAGCAATAAATTTGTAAATATGTCCTCAGCCGCAAATAAACCCCTAAGACAATCAAACAGTTTTAGAGCCACAATTTATAGACGATTTTTGAAATTACAATTTTAAAATGAAATAAATGATGCGAAATCTGAAATCGTATGTCATGAACGATATATTCAACAGATAAATATCCAAACTCCAAGCTTATATCCAACAATCGTAAAGGATATTAAATTTTTCAAATTCCAACTCTCAACAAACACCCACATGTTGAATCTTACATCAAGATAAAACCATTGCCTGCAAATGCTGTCCTCGCATTGGAGGGAAACTTGATCCTTATCCAACTATTTCATCATTTTTGCGTCATCATCCGATACGAATGGTCACGACATCCTTTCTGTGTTAAATGCAAACGATGATATTCATTGAAGAAATCTCCAAGAAGGAGCCAAGCATTTTACTATTCTGGATCTATGACATTAGAGACAACACTTCGCACCACTCATCCTGTTTGGCTGAGCCTGGCCCTGCTAACCAACCGCCATTAGCACTTGCACCCACACAAAAACGCTGAAAGTGAGAAGCTGGAAATGTTAAATCGACCCACTAACGAGAAGTCAGCCTAGGATATTGAGGGGGTTGACAAGGACGACGAGGACAATAAGAACAATACGGATGACTTCATTAAGAAATTCTTGGCGGTGTCTTTGGGCATAAGGAAATTCCTGGTTGAGTTCGTGCAAAAATTTCGATTCGATTTTAGAATTTCTTGGTAGAAGGAAGGAAGGCAGGATATCTTTGTATGTTGGAGGCGCGAAACAGGAAAAAATGCGCACGGAAGGTGGATCAAATTGTAATCGAATATTCTTATTAGAAGATAATCGTGATAAGCTTCTGCGATTAGGATCAATTGATTCGTACGCCAACGCTCATGGTTTGCCCCATTTTAATGGTTATTTGAATTTTCTTGTTTTTATTACTCCTTGCGAAACCTACTTATATCAAACTAATGATTTAAATTTTTTCAAAGTGTTTTTTTGAAAATATTTTAATAAATTGAATTAATGTTTTCTTTTTCTTTTTTCTTTTCTTTTCTTTTACATTTTTAATGTAATGTTTTTCTTCTTCTAAGTTTAAGCATCTTAATCCAGTTTTAAAAAATTATTGCGCCTTTAAAGCCTCAAGAAGTTATGATACAAAATTAAAATTGTTGCATCATTTAAATCTGCGCTTTACCTAATGTTTTGTCCGTTTGTAATTCTGTGAATAGTGAAATTGGAATATTTGGCATTGGCATCGATCAGGTAATATTCAATGTTAAAATTGAGGAAAAAATTGAACTTATATTTGATTATTTTTAACATACGAAATTTAGTTAAAAACTTTTGCAATTTGGCAGAACTACTCAAACTGTGGGCAAAAAAGCGTTAAAAAAATTCTGTGTCTGTGTAATTTTTTTATCAAATATATAGTAATATTTGTACAAGACAAAAAATCACTAAAAAAGGCCACAAGTAGCAGCCGAATATACGTATATGGATAAAATATACATAAAGGGTGTTTTTTAGAGACATAAAACTTTTTAAACAAATAAAATACAGATAAATTGTTGAAATGACCAATTTTTTAGCTTTATAATCTAGCAAAATTTATGGCATTTAGTATTTCAAAATAATCTCTGGCATATGAGCACCGTTTGCGATTTAGGAAGGCCTTTCTGTCGGTCTAACTTTGCACCACTTTTTCCAACTTAATCGGTCTTATTTCACCAATCGCACCTCAAACTTTTGGTGTTCAAATTATCAATAGTTGTTGGTTCATCAACAAAGACAATTTATTTGAAGTACTCCTCAAAAACTAGTCCAATCGAGTCAAATCAGATTATCTGGGCGGCCAGTTTACTTGTGATTTTTTTCAGAGAACTCGTTCACCAAAGGTTCGGCTAGATGTACTAACAGTTTCCCCGCAGTTTGGCATGTTCCGCCATCCGGTTCGAACCATTTCTCCCTCAGACGATTAGCATTGATGTTAGGAATCAAAAAATTACAAAACGTTTGTCGGTAGCGATCGCCATTAACGAGTACGTAGGTTCCAGCTTCAGATTTGAAACAGAAAGGACCAATTATGACGTCTCCATGCAAACCGCAACATACAGTATCTTTTTCCCGGATGTAATAGAACTTTCAAAATCTTTTGAGGACTATTTTCATATCAAAAACGGCAATTTTGTTTATTTACAAACCAACTTAGCTAGAAATGGACCCATTCGCTGAAAGAAATTTGACGGTAAAAATGCGGTTCAACTTACAACTCATTCATTCAACTCAGCCCATTCTCCGAAGGTTGCAGACAAACGATGATCCAATAGCTTAATCTTATAGAGCTTCAGTCCGAAAAAATTTCTTACAATTTTCCATGTAGTGAACGCAAAGAGGCACAGGGATTGAGAACGGCGACGAGTCGATAAATTTCGATCCTCAGTCACAACATCCTCTGTAGCAGCGATAGCTGTCTAGGTACGCACAGTACGAGCTCGCGTAAGATGAACGTTGTCTAACAGAGCATACGTGGACATAGATATTTCTATCGTATCGCGTATGAGCTGCTTAGATGGTCGATTATGAGCATCATAAATTAGACGAAGTACTCTAGAAGTTTGACGCACAGAACTCGAATTTTGGAAATAAATTTCCACAATTTCCAGACGTTGTTCGTTGGGAGGTCTTTGCATTGTAATTTGCCAAAGTACATTAGACATGATGATAAAACGACAGCGTAGTTCGATAGCTACAATGACAGATTTTTCTATTGGAAGTTCGGTACCTTAAAAAATACCCTACATTATTCAATCAATGTTAAGTGAAACATCCATAAGCAAGGTCTGCTTTCCAAATATATTTATTTTAGTTTGTTTGATTTTTTCTTAAATTACAGCAACAAATATTTGAGATTATTTCAAGACGACAATGTTTTACTTAAATTTGTGTCCATAGCAAAGCAAGACCGAAATCTTAAATATTTCAAGTGAGAAAATACAGATTTTAAATAGAACACATCAGATGAAAGGTTGAGAGGAAAAACGATGATGGTTGGCTAAGTTTAACGGGTTACAGTCTAGTTTCCATAAAACTAAATTAACGATGTTAGCACCTTTATTAATTTTAATTAAGTCTTAGGAAAGTTGAAAAAATCAAATATTGGCGAATTTTTGTGTGAAAATGGTAATTTGCCAACGTAAATTGAACATAACGTTAAAATGACAAAGCAACAATGGCAGAAATATCTATCAAAGGCACTGTATCTCTAAAAATAGCCCAGTACATTGTATTTTTTAAAAAATCTCACTGAATAGTTACCGAAAAACTTACATTCAATTCTATGAAATGTTTTGAAGATTGTTAACTACTTTGGCACGTATTGAAAACTCTGATTTGATTTGGATACAACTATACTTTTCAGTGTAGCAAACGATTTTTATTTTCCTTAGAAAATTCAAGACAAGAGTAAAAAAACGTTATGTTACTTTCAACCAAATCATGTAAAAGATACAAATTGAGTTAAAATATTAGCAGTTTTGAAAAGAATCAATTGTGGTTTTCAATCAAAAGTTCAACACGTTTAACTAGCCTGTTACCCTTTTAACTATCTAATCCACAAAACGGGAATATTTCCTATGAATGTTTTGAACTGTCCAACGTTAGGATTCGGGTTATGGATTTCTTAAAATTCTTGAGAATATTAAGAGAAATAATTGGTTCTTTCTGGTTACAAATTTTCAAAAAATCGAAAAAAATATTTTACTAGTAAACACTTGAAAAACATGATAAAAAAGGTTTTAGAGCGATGTCTTAATTCTAAAATTATTTTTAACCGTATATAGTGAGACGCTATGAGAGAGCATTTTTCGACGCCCTATTGTGTTTCGGTATTCTCGACTCCGCACCTGTTTTTAACATCGGCTTCTAGCTACACTCTATACTGTGAAGCATCATATCTATGGTGGAAGCATGGCTCCTACGACTGAATCCGCAGCCGCCCAGCACTGTTTTAGAGTTTATTACAAAGTTTAGCAAAAAATCCTGAGGCTTCCCTAATAACCCTATTTTAATTTTGCAATACGCATATGATAGGTAAAGAGTTGTTTTATATGTGAAAAAAATTCAAACTTTTATAAGCGTAAGTTTCTAACTCTTAAGCTTTCAAAATGTTTGATTTTTTTAAAATAAATGTAGATTGCAATTATTATGGGCAATCTACCGAATCGATTTTGATGAAAATTTGTTAATACTTTATAATATTGTAATATGCATGAAATATGAGAGTCCCAAGTGCATTTTAGGTGGTAAAAAAATTAAATAAAAAAAGGCTTTTTCTTCCTATTTTTTATATTTATTGCAATTTCGTGGCAAGGGTTAAATGTTTCAAGATTTTTAACCAATCGTATCTTATAGAAAATTTTATTACGCAACTTATTGCCTGTCAACTTTGACCTAAAATGAACCGTTGTAAAGTTAGGAGTGAGAAAAGTAGGAAAAAACGATTTTTTTCAAATTTTTTAAACATTTAGATTTTTTTTAATGTTTTCGACTTTTTTGAGAAGGAGTGTAAGTTAATTATTGTTATATGAGTTATTTGCACAACTTTTCCTGCAAAAATCAGTGTGTCCCCTCGCAACGGCCTGATTTAGGCTTTAAGCGCGATTTTCTCGAAACAATGTTTTTTAAGGATGCGGGCACTATTTAAGAAAAACTGCTTGACCGATGGCTCTAATTTTTTAATATATTAGTATACACATGTATGACTATCGCATGAACTTGAATCGTTTTGATGGGTAAATAATTTTTTTGATTTTCATCTGATTTTCCACCCGCGGAAATCGATTTTTTCGAAAAATGGCCACCATTTTGTTAATTTTTGATAATAGAAATATTCTAGTCCATACGAGAGCCACTTTAACAAAGAATAATTTGCCATTTTCGTCATCAAGTCGCCCAAAATCATGCCCGATGTTTTTTTAAAATCAGTATATCAAAAAAATTCAAAATCCAATAAAAATATTTTTTTTTGATATTTAAACATCACCAAACATACTTACAAATTTTTAAAACGATATCTTCATTATTTATTTTTGTTTTAAGGTTCATGTTTCATAATATTCCATTGGTTTCGTGTGACCTAAAGCTTTTTTAAGCATCGTAGAAGTTCAGTGTCTTAAAGCAGGACATAGCCTTGACTGCATTGCGAAACAAAATTATAATTAGAAGTTTCTCATATTCCTAATTTATCTTCGTTATGATTGTAGAAACTAATGCCTGAAATCATTGATGCTAACAATTACAGGTATGAAAAAGTATCTTCAGATTTAAATGCAATTATAATAGCATTTCGTAAAACACCAGTTGTTTCTGAACAGTTAAGATAAGAATGACTTTATTATTGCTAATTTATTCGACTTTAAAATCACAAACCTATATTTGTTTCGATTAAATCACAGAATTGTATTCATATTTCTAGCATGTTTCTCGGCTAGATATGTAGAAAATAGCATACTAAATATACGCTAATAAGAATAAGTAAAACGTAATTGAAATAATTACATATCTTACAGAAATTGCTTTATAAGCGGATATAGCAACTATTCATACAATACAGTTCGTAGAAGAAAGTCATACTTAAAGGCTGCTTGTGTATTATATAATGTTAATGTTTACAAAACATCTATTGATTGGCCAGCTGAAGTGAAGAATAAAGCTTTTTCGCTTGACAATTTCTTTTCAAATCGCCTGTAAGTGTTTTTTTACCACTTGAAATCTTGAAAATACATCGAATTTCGTTTAACAACACAAAACATGAATACACATTGATGACTGTATTTATTTTCGATTTCAAGTCTTCTTACTGACCACACTCTTATGCCCTTTCGTCGTTTGATAAGGATCCTTAAAAAATTTAAACCTACTATGGTGAGTTTTAACTGGAACAGTATTAAATAAAGTTTCATAGAGATTCTATGTATTTTGAAGAAATGTATTTTTAAAACATTTAAAATCAAAGTATAAGAAATTATGAAATTAATCATTTTGCAATGCAAATATTACTAAAAGCAACTTCTGTGAATTATCTAAAGTTTAAATCTCCTATTTCATAAACCTGCATCTCTTCTCCTGATTATTTCCAACAAAATGTGTCAAGTGTCTTTAACTCGCAGTAATATATTTACACTACACTTCCAGCCAAAGTGAGAATAGCAAAACTTTAACTTGAGCAACAATTCTTCTTTTGTAGCTGAAAAAGAAAAAGTCTTTTTATATCAAACCCATGCTGCCGAACTATTTGCCATGGATTCAAGCTGAAAAGTGTGGGAAAAGCAAAAGGAATGGTCGACCATGAATGCCAACAAGCTGTTCAATTCGTTTCTACTCCATTAACTCCAATCGTATCGCACAATGCGTGCCGAGTAAGGGAACATTCGTACATTCATGTCCTCGGTCCTTTCTAGCAATCGTGGGAATCTGAGTGTAGGGAACAGTTAAAAAAATGAACGTTTAACATGTAGACTTAGATAAAGTAGCACTTAAATGTTAACATAATTATTTTTCTTTCAAATATTGAAAGGTTCCTAAAACGTTGTACAGAGGAGCGTTAAGTTTTGATTTTCAAATGGATTTTGGGACGCGTATTTTGCACATCCGTCTGGGATTTAAAAATTGCAAATCCCGCATTAGACGTGTTCTTGCGTATCATACATGATGATTGTTGATTTTCAGAACTATCCTTGGAAATGAACATCAGATCTTTAAGCTGAATATAAAAATTCAACTAATTATTTATGTACATCCTTCTGAAAAAATTCTGTTGGTTTGAAATTGACTCTAAACTTAAAACTTCAAATCAAATTAGGCACAAATTGTTTGCGATCCCGCATATTAGCTCAACTGGAGAGGCTCGTAATGCTCAAAAATTCAATAACTGGAAGAACCGATGAAAGCTCTAAACTTTGCTTTGTTAAACTATTTCGATAAGTTTAACTATTTTTAATATATTTTGGTCCGATCATGTTAACGAATTCATGTAAATCTGCCGCTACTTTCTGGCATAAAGTAGCCATCATCCGATCTTTTCGGATGAAAACGTTTACAAAAAAATTCTGTTGAATTTTTCAATCGGTTCTTGGCAAGGATATTATGTAGGCTGAGAGTTGAAGTGTATGCGAGTAGTTTTCGAAAAATATAAAGTTTTACGACTCATATTTAACGTGAGTCCTTGGAGTTCCTACATACAAACATGAAAAAGCAGTCAGATACTTAGATCTGCAGCAAACCCCTCACAAAAACTTGCCGAACTGTTATAGGGACGAATGGATAGTTCGGGTAAAATTTAGTTAAATCTTTTGCATGAAAGTTCCTCAACGGTTGTCAGTCTTCTATGACACAACAAAGTTGTTAATGAAAAAAATAAAAAAAAGAGGCCAAAAGATGCGACCTTTGAGGTCCTCATATATGAGTTTTCTGCAATATTTACATAAATGTTAAAATTATTTAAAGTAATGATAATAAAAATAAAATTGAATCAAAATTAAATTAAAAAAATATTAAAAATGATAATAATGAAAATAAAAATGCTCTAAAAGATAATCATGATGAAATCTCATAACAGTAAGTGGAATGCCTTAATATTAATCATATAATCTTAGGGAGTGTCCATTGATTATGTAAGACTTCTGGTGGGTGGGGGGCCGAATTGATTATCCATTTTTTTGCAATATGTGACCAGTTCAACATTAAGCTTAAGTTCAGGGTTCTGCGGTCGCAGCTCCAATCCTTTGGGCGCCATCTTGAAAAAAATAAAAAGGTAAGACCGCCATATCTCAAAAACCATGGCAAACAGTATAAAATTTAATTTGCAGCAACTTTTGCAAAATATATGCTTTCATGTGGTGTCAATAATAAAAAAAGTTTCAAGCCGAAAACTAAGGCCGAAAAGGGAGGATCGTCTGTCGAGCGCCACAATTTCTTTGTTTTTACCTTTACCACGAATCTTATTTCATTATTTTGTTTCATATTATTTTGTCACAAGCCGTTTGCGGTATTGTTTGCTTTAATCGCAGAAGTTATTGCATTTCAAAAGGGAATAAGTCACGTGAAAAATGCATTTTTGAGCCAACTAAACGGGTCACGGAATGGACTATCCGTCTTTTGGAAAAACTCAAAGGACGTTTTGGTAGCTCAAAAAATGTGACATTGCGAAAAATTGTTAGCGAAGAACATCAAAAGATGCAACAAATCTATCACCTCCGTGGATAGTTTTTGAAAAACGCTCACCAATAGCTGCAAATACTGTGGGGTTTATATTTTCGAGTTCAAACATTCCTATTTCCGAAGCAAGATTCAGGATCTTTTCTAATGAAGTCAAATGCTTCATTTGGCCTAAACTTTAAGGAGCAGAGGTAGTATCGCAGCCCGAAAAACCATGAAGAAACAAAACATTTTTTCTAACAAAATCTGTGTGCGCTAAGCTTGTGGTACTATATATTTTGTGAGGTGACTACCCTTTTTGAGGTTCTAAAAAGATGATATGATAATTGTTTCGTGCATGCGTAGAAAGTAAAACAAGAAAATCTATAGCCTCTGTGACGAATATTACGGAATCCAAAAGTAAAGCGGATTCAACAGCTGAATTAACATAATTGAATCTGAGTCCACAAGTGCTGAGTGCTAAATGCTATAACAGAAAAAATGAAACAATATGTCCATTCATGAGAAACATAATAATAAGGTAATTAAAAATGGGTAAGGTACAACAACTTGTACCTCGAAGTTAGTGCATAAAATAGAAAAGCTGATTGATGCGAAATAGTAGGGTGAAATAATAATTCTTTATAAAATTTAATAATTGCGCTTATATCTTGACTCGTTTTCAGCAACGATGCTTGATTTTTTGCACATTTTCTTTAGAATTTTTTTTTGAGCTACAAAAATTTCCCCTGAGTTTTCCGAAAAGACGCAAGCCCATTTTTTCTTGTTTACGCCCAGAGAATCGAAACTGCGACTATTGAACTGACCACATTTTACAAAAAAATCTTCCTACCCGTCCAGAAGATGCCCTTGACGTCTTTTTCAGGACCATTGGGCTGAATTAATTTTATTTTCAGATCAACTGATTTACGATTGTACGGTTGCTATCATTTTCAGAACTTTTATATAAACATTTCATCCTGAAAGATCGGATGATGACTACTTTACGCAATAAAACAGCGAAAAATTTACAAGAATTACACACGTAAAACGTAAGATAGAGGAAAACGTAACTGAAATCTTGCGAGCCCTTACAATGAACTATGAACTCAAAAGATGTTCCTTGCATAATAAACACACGATCCATTTTTCATTTTAAATGTTCATTGTTTATTGTTTTTCAATGAATATTTTTTGGAAGTAAAAAAACATATTGGATTTTTATTGGGTGCAAACACTTTAAAACATCCGAATGGATTTGATGAATGGCAAATTATTTAGAGTATTTTTAGGAACAAATCAATTTTTTTAGGAGAAATCAATTTTTTTAGGATTTTTTTCTTTCAATTCAAAAAAAAAATTGAGCTACATTTATTGAAAATTACCTCAAATCATGAGAAAGATACTACACACTGGTCGATACCACAACAGGGTCACTAGAGTAAGTGAAATTAGGTAATGTTATTCGTATCAACTTTTCAATATTATTTATTTTTATTATTTTCATTATATATAATAATTGTTTATTGTTTTTATATTATTACGAGCAGCGATTTTTGTTTGACAAGAAACCTTTAAATCATTTTACATTCCAAGTCAATGATTGCCACAGGTGAAAACTCGATTGGTGAAGAAATTAATTATTTTTAGAAATTTAAAGCAGTTTCTTTTATTAAAATATTTTTTTATGAAAATAAAAAAAATACAGCTGTACTTCAATTATTGAAAATCTGATCAAATCATTCAAATGTTACTAGCTTTGAGTGACATGAAAACAGCACCTCTAAAATAAGAGTGGTTTTTTGATAATAATTTATTTTAAAAAAAAATTATAATTTTAAGACAAGAATTGTTTGGAGTATCTGATTGTTGATGATTGCTTGTCGTGCATTTCAGGTGGAAAATTTATTTTGTAAAAAGAAAAACCTATTTTTTTCAATTAAAAATCGGCTTCACTGAACTTATTCAAAATTTAATCAAATCATATAAATATTCATACGTTTCGATCGTCACTTGAATGAAATCGATATGACTTTTTTTTACGTAAATCATCGACATAAATAAAAATGACCACGAACGTACGTACGTACATACAAACAGCACATCCTTCTTTCCAAAAGCACTTTTCCTGAAAACGTAAAAATATGTGTCAAATTTAATTTTCGTAGCGACCACAAAAACCTATCTACGGAGAAGTTAATACGGTTTTCTTTTTGAAAGATGATTATTTACAATGAGAAACAGAGTAGTCGTATCATAGAACCTTCCGAAAGAACGTAATAAAAGAAATTTATATTCGTAATTTAAACATGACTTCTTTAAATCAAAAAACTTCATTGCAAATTCATCTGAAAATAAACAAATAAACAATTTATTGAAGAATATAGCCGTGCAGAAGAGAATTTGCGTTTCATGTTCACTAAAAATATCATAAAATATCTATCATAGCAGTAAACACATAATACGCTTTTATGCTTTTGCAATGATTTTAAGCATAATTTGGAAAACATGTTTAGTGGAAGTTTTCAAGAATTAGTTTAAGATAAGTTGAGTAACAAAAGCATGGTAAAATTATTTGACCATCAAGAGATACTGATACTGCTTTCACAGGTTACTTAAAACACAATTTAATTCTTAGAGTTTCTAGAAGGAAGCTAACTCATGCCTCACTTAGTATTCTTTCAATCCAATTAAGTCCAAGTTAGTGTACCGTCCTACATCTTTTCAACATTCATTACATCTATAAAGACTTATAAATCTATCAATTCATTAAAAGTACTAAGTAAGTAACTTGGCATGTCCTTTTCGACATCAACCACCGTTTGTTGCCAGCCAAAGCCAGCCTCCAGGCAAGTGCAACAGGTCCCATCATCCGAGTAGTTCCTCCCACGTCTCCTCTAGCCTTATGGGCAATCCTTGATTGATTCGTTCCCATTATCCGGGCCAACTACTAATCACGTTAAATAAATTGCGAGCGGAGCTTTCTCGTCCTTGCCATTGCCACTGCCACTGAACTGATGCGCAAAATATCACTTAAATTCATTTCGAGAAATTCAATGCACGCATTTCCAGCTTGCGGCAAAGCATCCTCGAGAACTCAAAAAGGACGAAGTGCCAATGTACAATTGGTCCATGAATCAGATCGTTGGTGCACAGCATCACGACGTGGAGACTTTGATAGCATCTCAGTGCGAGACTGGATCTCGTGGCTGGCGGAAGTGATTCCTCTTCTTGCTAGTTTAGTCCTTGTTTCAGTGGGAGTGGATTAATTGAAAGAAGTTGGAAGTAAGTGGAACAATAGTATTTTGTTAATAATAATTGCATTTGTGGTGATTGGAAAGTGTTTTGTGGTTTGTAAGTTAACGTTTAGAATTTGTGGTCAGAATGGAGCGTTGATCGTGCTAGTGAGCAGAATAGTGAAACTTCTAGTATTAACTAAGTGCATTTTTGTGGTTTGAAAAAGACTATATGCTTCCTATTTATGAAAACAAGCCACCATTGTTAAAGGACTGTTATGACTATCCTGATATGCTATCATTCCAGAAGCTGGTATCATTTTTACGAATTATTGAATTTCATATATACATATTTCAAAAAACAATTTATAGTATCATTTGTGCCATTTTTTCCAAATTAATCTGCCATTAATTCTTCACTTGCAATGTCATATAAACTGGGGGATCAACACAAAAAATTTGGAGTTTTAATTCAACAAAATTCCAAAACAAGCTTCGAAGAAAATGGAATTGTCGTCCTTTCATCCCTTAATTTTTATGTCCGAATCCAAATTCTTTCTCGCCTAAATTTAGCAGGTTTCATTAAATTTTTCAGTTTTGCTTCAAACTAAAATACTAATGAAGCCTGTAAGTTTTAGACGTGTTGTAAATTTTGTTTCTGAAAATAAAATTTGGTCAATATTGAGAAAACACATTGAAACGCAGAGATTAAGTTTTCGATGCATTCTAAAAGTAATTATTGTAGTAGTATAGTAAGGTCTAGCAAAATTACTAGACTGTGCTTCCTTATAACTTGGGTCTAAAAAATTTACAAAAAAAAAGAAGACTTAAGCTCATTTAAAAAAGGATTTCTTGGTATTCGGTAAATAATTCGAAATTTTTTTTTGAAAAACTTTTTCCACTTATGCAAGACGACAGCTTCGCTTCATTAGCAACGTTTCGTATTCATGTTATTGATATTATGGGATCAGTAAAAGATTTTCTCTTGATGTATAATTGCTTAAACTATGATTGAAAAAAATTTCCAAACAGATATTTTAAAATACAAATATTGTTTTTATTTAAAAAAGCGCTAGAATTTAAAGCCGTAGTCCAAAAATATAAATACTTCATTGGAAGATGAGATTTGAATTTTTTTTTTTAGGCACAACCAAAAGTAACTGAATAATGGTCACCACTTTTACTTGAAAAATTTATAACTAATTTTGCAAGGAAAAGCTTGAAATTGTCAAGTATATATGAAAATTTTTGTCACGCAAACTTCCAGAATAGATTTTCTAAAAAATCAAGTTACGAGAATTTTTTCATAGTACGTACAATTTACCAAAAAATAGGCTACTGATCGACTTCTTACATATATCTGTTAGTTTTTTGACTGAGCTATATTTTCTTTGTAAAAAATGTAGTTAAATTTTGAATTTTTTCCTATATTATTTTTCTTTTCCCCGAATATGTTTTAAGGCTAGACACAGTTTTACTTGACGTAAATATAAGTTTTTATTGATGATTGCTTCTTATTTTCAAGCTTTACAATCTTATATAATAATTTTCGTTTTTAGAAAGTGACTCTTCTTAGCTCGTCTTCCCTGATGAGCTGATTTTTCCACTATCAGTTACCTTTACTACCAAATTTGCTTCTTCTTATATTGACCTATTTATCACAGTCTTGCAAAGACAGGTCGAAGTAGACACATTCTTATAATAATTATTGGGAAAGGTTTAATTCATTTGGGAAATAGGTATTTTCATTTGGGAAAATAGATTTAACACATTTGGAAGAAAGATTTTGTCAAATTGTTCATCTTCAATCGGGAAATGCTATATTTTTTCGAAATATTTCATCGTTCGCTGCTGACTAAAATTTCTACCTGAACATGATTAGGACCCGGTCGGTCAAGCACAATGAGGACCATGGCAGGCATGTAACCCAGATGAATGCTCAACAACTGATCAGGAATATCTGATGTGGAACTGATCAGAACCTCCGAATAAGGCATGGCTGATGTGGAACTACCCGCATTAGTAAAATTTGAGAGTGGCTCGTGTTAGGCTCACACGTACAAATAAAAATATGAAAATAACTGCCAAACCCAATATTTGTTATCTCGTTTAAATTGATATTTTCTTCATTTTAAAAAAGTATATTAACTCTGGCTGCAATCGTGTTAATTTGTCGTGTGTGTTCTTTGTCATTGGGGATCGAAAAACAAGCTCTCATGTTGAAGTTAAAAACAGCCGCGCTTGAATATTCGCCAACCAAGACAGTTCATAAACGAAAGATTGGATGGCACTTAAACTCCAGTCAAAATAATTCATAATTCGAAAAACCTAAGCCTAGATTTTGCATAAGGGATAAGGAAGGTGTGTCTAAAGTAGAAAACCAAATTATCCGATCATGTAAAATTTCTGTGGTACATTCCATATTACATTTTTTCTATTATCTCAGAAATTTTCGATCCAACGAGCACAATATTGACATCCTTTTTTGAGAATTAAATATCCTATCTTGTTTGTTTTGCAGTTTTGAACTGAAGAGTCTTTGTAGTGTTTTTTCGTTATATCTCAAAAACTATTCGATTTATGAAAAAAACTTCGAATCACAGCTACAGAAATAATAATCTATCACACTTAGTTTGGATGTTTTATCATTTGCAGCGCCCCAATTATTGAAGACTGCAACAAAACCCACCACCCTTTATGGTCTGGATATCTTGCTCTGGTCCTGACATAGTCGTGATATAGAATGCCTAATATTCTGTGATATTTCAACGGTCTGGATATTCCATTCTGGCCCAGACGTGGTCCTAATCAGGGAAGCCTTATACTTCTTTCATCTTTTAATGGCCTGGAAATCCTACTCTGGTTCTAACATAGTCCTAGTCAGTAAAACTTGAAGGCATATCTTTAAAGGCATGCCTGTACAATGTCTGACCAAGTCCTGATATATGATCTGGTTCATCTCGAAGTCAATTCAAGTCGGGTATTTTTACTTGATTCTTTGCGGAGATTTTATGCGTTACAATTTCAGTCTGAATACAACTTGATCCAAAAAGTTTATTTTTTCAATCAATGTTTACGAAAACCATATTAGATTATTTCACAACGCTTAGTTAAAATACTGGACTCCTATCTAAATAAATTAATTTGGCACCCATTCAATGCTAGGATCCTCTCAAACCGTCTTTAAGAGTGCAAGCCAAAGACCATGGACCGCATCAGAAGTCGTTACCTGATGAAAATTTGGTATGCTAGTACCTGGTCTAAACTCTTCTATTTTTTCTTCATAAATTGCTATTTGAGCCTTCGTTGGTTGGTTGGTTGTAGTGGCAGCCCCCTTTGTAAAAAGGCGGCTCACTTAGGACAAGATAGGCCCATTGTGATACCACATTTGAATAGGGGTGCGGTACTAAAACCTGTTGGGTGACGAGAACCATTTAGATTCTTGTATGAAGCTGGCTACGCAGCTAATATTTAAACTGGCTACTTCCGTGAGACTGTCAAAGAAAGGTGAGCCTAATGTTTGCTTGCGATGGCCGACTTGGGGTGATAGTGTATAATCCTGGAGCTCAGCGCCAGCTCTAGCTAGGGCTTCGCAGTTCCCAGGTATATCACTGTGACCCGGCACCCAGCAAAGAATCACTTCGCGTTCAGTAGTGTGCGACATTCCATTACAATTTTGGATGAGGTATACACGTTGGATAATGATTGGATAGCAGCATATCGAAGAAAATGTTGAGATTTCTTATAGAAATTTTCTGATTTCTCAGCCAGTCCACTCCATTATGTATTGCGATGACCTCTGCCTGAAGAACACTGCAGTGATTTGGTAGCTGGAAGGATAGTCTCAAGCCTAGCTGTTCGGAGAAAACGCCACAGCCAACTTTTCCATCCATCTTTGATCCATCAGTGTAGATGTCGACCGATTCCGGTATCTTACTTCTTTCCATGATCCAGTCATCTCTGCTAGGGATGACGGACTTGAAACTGTGGTGGAAGCAGGGAATCGGAGGAGTGAGGTCTACTTTCGCTGGCGTTGGTCCATCCCTCCGTAATATGGTGGAGTGACCGATATTCCCATCATGCCAGAGATTTAGAGCTTTCAATCGAATAGCAGAGCACTTGGCCTGCTGTTTCGTTAGGAGCTCCAATTTAATAGCATAAACAATGCCTTTGACGGGGTAGTCCGTAGAGCCCCGGTGATTGCAATAGCCGCACTCCTTCTGACCTTGTTTAGCAGGTTTACATTTGATGCTTTCGCCATAGCAGGCCACCAAATAACTGCGCCATACAGAAGGATTGGTTCCACTATCGTCGTATAGAGCCATGATACAATTTTGGGTTTCAGCCCCCACCTTTTCCCAATAGCTCTTTTGCAGCAGTAAATTGCGCATACCGCTTTACGCGCTCTTTCTGCTATGTTCGCTTTCCACGCGAGTTTGGAGTCCAGAATCAGACGTAAATATTTGACCTGATGAGATGGATTGAGACTTGAGATGCATTACTGAACATTGCTGAGTACTCCAAAGTATTCTTGCAAGCGTTTTATCCTCGTCTATCTACGTTTTTAACAAACGAGAGAAAACAGTTTATCTGATTCATCAAAAATATATCTTCTCCTTTCCGGTCTTTTGCTCTTAAAAGAATTGCATGTAGTTGATTTGTGCTAGTGACTATAGTCTCTCCAGTAATCATTTGAGGCGATCCATTAACACTTTGCAAGCCGGCTATCAAAACGTTCTTGCCATATTCTTTTCGCATTCAGTCACGGATAGGCTAATTTTAAATTTGAAACCAGTGACAACAGCTCTTTTATAATTCAAATCCCAAGTGCGATGGACTCAAAATAATTTACGAAATATTTCCGCTTCATTTTGATTATGCTATGCTAGAAAAAAACATATCGTTTATGCTATTTGCTATTTTTTACAGACATAAATAATTTTAAATCCAAAGGAAATACTTAATATTTATTGCATTGCCTTTCACTTCCACAGAACTTTCTTTCAAGTAAACCCACAAAAAGGAGCTCATCATCGAAACTACCAAAATTCAAAAAAAAAAAACATCTTGCACCCGAGGAGGTTTAACTCACAACACAAAAAGGAGACCGTCAACGATTCAACTCGACTGATTCGTCTATTTACTGCTTTAATTAAGTCTACAGGACGAAGAGGATAAGGGTCTTTATGGATAAAAAAGCAGCTATCAATTAGCCACCAACTACAATACTTTCCATGATGAAGTGACAATTCAAATGATCCTGCAGCCAACAACGTCATCTTCACTCCCACCGACGAAATAACCACCAGAGGTAAGTGTTTTATGAAGGCCGATTGGATAAGGGTTGTGTATGTGCGTCCAAGGGATCTTGGACGGATGGTTGGGAGTCCATTTTTGGGCTTTATTTGTGATATAGAGTTCATTTAGGAAAAAGTCGGGATGAATTAATAATGCACAGCATGGAGTTCATACTAAACCAAATATTTATAAAAGAAAAACAGTTCTTTAATTTTTCCTTCCGCATTGATTTCACAAGTCTGCAAATCAATCCTGCCATCACCATCACTTTCTATGCAAGTGAAAGCAGACATCGACCAAGCTCCAACAGACGTCCTGATCCCTTTCACTTGGGTACTGTATTTCCAAATTTGAACTGTTCAAGGACTCTCTTTCGCCTATTGTTTACTAAATAGCCCCGTCAAAATGTTGCTCCCTCGCGTCGAATGTCCATCGATGATGTAGAGATGCAGGAGAGCACATTTTATTGACATGTCCAAGTGTTTGCCACCCCCCAAAAAAACACCCTTGGTCAGGAGTTTGAAAGGAGCAGATTAGAAGCACCAGGACTTTAAAACGTTCCGCTGATGTTTGTTGTGGTAGAAACAATGTTTGGTCAATGGTCAGGGGTGGCAGTTATTTTGGTTTTTGTTCCCGATAGAGAATGAAAGTTCCTTTTTTGTAGCAGGAAATTTATTTGTATGGGATAAAGTCGATGGGGTTGAAGTCAAACAATTTCATTTTTATGCATCGGGTGTATTTTATGTAAAAAAGACTATAAATTTCCAATGACCGTGAATTTTGGTTTGACGATGTAAAATGGTTGAAATGGATTTTGACCTAGTTCTTGGACGTGGTGCTTGATGAATGATTTGTCCTGTAGCTGAAAGAAATGGCTTTTAATGCTTTTTATTGGGTCCAATAATCAATGTGATACTTTAAGACAAAATTGAAATCACGAGGCACTTTAATTGTGTGAAATTCAAGCATTGATTCGTTGTGAATGATGTTTTCAAATTGATTTAAGTTTAATAAAAAGGATAGAAGGCTACTTTAGTTCTCTTTACAGACACAAGTTTAATTTCCTAAAATAGTATTTAGTATCATAAGAAATCCTTTAAATTCTTTAGTTAGTTCGATGACTCTTGTCTCAGTCAATTTAGAACTCAGAGAAGTAGTGGCAAAAACAAGCTAGACACAATAATGTTAAAAACCCTTTCAATTGTTGATATTCAGAAAAAAAATCATGTCTTTTCGGTTATTTTGCATAAGCAAACAGTTAGAAGCAGTGTTTAGATGTTTTAAAAAGCTACAAGTTGAATGAGTTGAACCATTGTTAAAGATAGATAAACTGCCGCCAACACTCTTCTCTGCTGAAAATCACACGAATATGGCAGTTTCAGTAGTCAAACAAATAGCCATGACGAATCGTCTTCTGAAAATTTGAAAATATGCAAATATCCCTACTTGCTAATTAATCTACTTGCCTGCATTGGAAATCATCAATAAATTTCGGATGGATGCTCCCCAAAAGAGCTTAACGTTCAACGTGACGAGAAGTATCTTAAGATAGAACTGGTTAGATGCCTCTCGAAAACCAACAAACATACTAGATTTCACCCACAATTGAATTGCGTTTCAAAAGCGGACTGAAATTAAGTTTAAAAAAAATTGTATAGGCAAATATTTAAACCTCTAAAGTGTTCACGCGTCCAATTCTTCCAGTTCCTATCAATAATTGGCTTAGAAATTGTCTATGGTAGATAGAATCCAAATCTAAATACTGTAATTTAGTCATTCTCGTCGCGTGCGTTTGTTAGTGTACGGATTAAGTGTGTTGGGGACAAATGAAGGGGTTTCGATAATATGGTATGTGAAAGTGTACTACGAAATTCACAGTAAAAGGATTGTGATGCAGAACAGTTTTACATTGGAGTCTTTATTTGTGCTCTTTTATACAATTTAGTAGCTTCATACCAAAAGCTCAGTAAGTGGGATTACAGCTTAGTTAAGTAAAAATTAGTTTATTTCATACATCGACGGCTAATACTCTCCCCTCTTATTTAACTCAATCTTCTTGAACGCAAAGGTGCATGTGTTCACCCGGAAGGACCAAATAATGAAACACTTATCCCATGCCGCTTTTAAAAGATATATATATTGTTTACTATAACAAATATTGTGATACGATTGTAGCCTTAGAAGTATCCGATCTAGCAAAGATACGCAAAAACTTCGTGGAAAATTATCCTAATGTCTCTATATAGTCTCTTCATAACTCGATATACTTTTTCCTGCGATGCTCACTAACTTGGCAAATCCTTTACCACCGAGCCATTTTTTCATGTTTGGAAACAGAAAATAATTCAACGGGGCCAAATCAGGCGAATACGGTCCATTAAAATGCAGTTCGAACTTTAACTCATTGGTTTTGGTCATCGCAATGACGGATCTATGGACTGATGCATTGTCTTGGCGAAACAAAACTTTTTCTTTCGCCAAATACGACCAAATTTTCTTGATTTCGTCACTCAAACGTTGCCATAAGTTCGCGAAATATTTGCTGTTGGTTATGTTTTCTTTCTGAAGATAATCAATAAAAATTGTTTCTTGAGTATCCCAAAAAAATAACGCCATGACCTTGCCTGCAGATAGAACTGTATTTGCCCTCCTTAGTGCCGATTAACCTCTTTCTGTCAATTTTTTTCACTGTTGATTTGGGTCGGATGTTAAGTGATGGATCCATGTTTCATTCATAGTTATGAATCGTCACCAAAATTCGGCTTTATTACTCCGCCACTCCACTCACGCGTGCACAGCTTAAGCTTAGTACACAGTTCGGTTCGGTGCAGAAATTTGTATGAAAATTCTGCAGTTGCAGAAATTCCGCACAGAATCTCAGACTCAATTCTGCAGAAGCAGTACACAGTTTTCTGCGCAGAATCGATGAACTCGGTAGCTGGCAGCACTGCAGCACCAAATACTCTACACACTTTTCAGACTTGAATTTTAATTGTTTTCAGACTTGAATTTTAATTGTTTCGACATTTCCTTTGATGCAAAAAGTTGACATTTGGCAATAGCTGTCATTGAAACTGTCATTCAAGTTGTCGCCATCATCAACAGCAGCCAGTAATTTAAAGAGTCAAAAGTCTAAATGACTTTGACTTTCTTAATCTACACTTGTCTCCATTGTCAAATTTCCAGCAGCAAATTATTTACCAAATGTGGAGACATGCAGAATTTTCAGTTCAGAATCGAACTGTGTACTAGGCTTTAGCCATGTCCAAATTTTTAATCACCATACGATTTATAGATCTTTTTGAAATGCCTACCATGTCTGCTAGTCGACGATCACCCAATACCACTATATAGATTTTTTTTCACCATTTCTCGTCATTTGATCTGCCACTACGATATTCATCTTGACAGTTTGTACGGCCTCGTTTAAACTCTGCCACCCAGTATTTTACTGTTGTAAATGAAGGACCGAACTCCCCTAAGGTAGAATCTAAATCCTATTTAATATTGGTTGGACTGGTACCTTTCAAATGAAAGTATTATATCACACAAAGATGACCAATTTTTTCCATGTGTACAAATTAACTGAGAGCGTTCAATATTGATGGCTGCCGAACAAATGCCAAACTACTTTAAACTTCAAATTTAGGCTTTATCAGGTTTGTACTTTTTGCCAACGTCATTCTTGTGTAGTGCCTTAAACTCTGCATAGATGGAAACACTACATTTATCTAAACATGTTTATTTGTCTATTTATAATTCCATATTAACGAAAACGTGTAATAACGAGGTAAAGAGATTGCGAGTTGCTGTGCGCACGCGTCGGCGGTCGAAACTGAACAGGATGGGATTTTCCTTTTTGTTTATCGTCTTTGACGCCTAGATGCGCTGCTGTCGCTGTGTCGTTCCTGCACTTGTCAAACAACAACTGCCATATATATGTCGAATCGAATACTTCTGGTATTATCCTCATATTTGTATCAATGGAATAATATTTTACTGTAACCGATTGTAAATATCATGATCCGCTAATTTAATACATATAACAATAGATCTTTGATTCCTGAAAAACGAAACCTTTTAAAATTGTAAGCATTCTTCCTGGTAGTCAATTCAGTATCATCTTATTCCTCCACAAAAAATCACCATGCACTCAAAATTTCTCGCAGATTACCCGCAAGTATCGCTAGCTTCTATCAAGCCCAAACATTCAACCAAATACTTGTCAAACATTCGCCAAACATTCGTCTAAACATTCGTGAGAACATTAGTCCAAACATTAGTCCAAATATTCGTTCAAACATTCGTCCAAACATTTGTGCGAACATTAGTCTAAACATTCGTCCAAACGATCGTGCAAACATTAGGATGAATGTTCACTAGAAAATTCGTCCGAAGATTCACCCAGAGCACCAGTGCCTAAGAGTGCCAAACTGAGATCGATGTTAATTGTTGATGAAAAAATCAAAACTGTTGAAATAGAAAAGCGTAGGAAAAAAATTTAAGAGACAATTTTGAATTTAACAGAATGGATGAAAATGAACTCTGGCAATACTGCGCTAGAATTCCAAGCTGCTTTGTATTTCGTGGTAAAAGTGAAAACAAAGAAGTTTTGGCGCCAAAAAAGTGATCCTGACTTTTATTGGCTTCGTTTTGGGCTCATAACTCTTTAATTTGTGAGTGATTGAGTGATTAAATTCGCTATACTCAACTTTTTTGTGAAACCACGGTGTCCGATATATAGCGCCAGCCTACTTTCTTCTACTTTTCAAGATGCTGCCCAAATGGGGAGTCCGCGACCTCAGAAACGCGAACTTAAGCCCGTATTTAGAGCTACCCACTACACATTCCCAAAAAACCTGTCTGCCTACCTAAAATGCATGATTAAATTGCCGTCCGACTGGACTATAAGCCAAAACAGCCTTCTTGAGCTTTCTACAGTTTTTCTAAGGACCCTGCAGTAGACAGTCCTAATTAGTAACTGATAAGATGAAATATTACTTAAACCTAATTGCTCTTCCTCTTTAAGGTCGAACTATGTAATTTGTAAAACCAAATGACGATCAAATTTGATCCCAACGAAAAAAATTGTCGACAAATTCACAGGGTGTCCTGATCTTAACATAAATGCTATGGGAAGTAGTGACCACACCTGACACCCAAAATTGAAGAATAATCTACTAAAGCATATTAATGTGGGACATATCCTGTGGTCTAGGACAATGGTTTTGCTGTGAGTAGGTCTTTATATTTTTGACGTCAAAATCCTTTCATGCATGCACATACGTACATGCAAAACTATCCAAGATTTTTCATTAAGATGAATGCTCCACCAAACAACTTCTAATCAACTTTACGCCTCACCTGTTTGATAAGAGTTTCGCCGATGTTGCTCGGGGGTGATTTGCATCATCCCCATCCCAACGGAATCAACAACAAGCTACTCGGTATGATTGATACCACTAGATCGGAAGGCTACCAGAAGGTAAGATCACGCGGTCGGTATCGAATCCATCGTCGCCGCACGATCACAAATTGGCAGCTTCTTAATTGGCCGTGAGTGGAACAAGTGCGTCCACATAAGAAAAGATTAACTGATCGTTAGGTCATTCGGATTTCCTTATTCTACAGCTCGCCACTACTTAGTGCCTCTTTCGACGGGGGTCGGTCGTGTTGACTCCAACCGAAATCTTCCAGAACGCGAAATTGTGTCTAATTGGATTTGTGGGTTGATCGTGCGATTCGATGTTCCAAATGGTATTCCTTTTGAGTCCTTCGGTTGCACTTCAAACAGATTTCGATTGAGATTAGTGAACAATGAGTCCTTGAATGACTGCTTCGAAGGAAATATGTACTGTAGTACTAAATCGTGGCGATGAAGAAAATGTTGTGTGGTGATCCTCGTATCCAAGTTCAGATCATTTCATAGGTGTTTGGCTTGGCAGTGAATAACTGCTAATGTGCTAATGTGAGTGACGATCTTCAATTAGTTTTAATTAAAGTGAAGTGAAAACTTAATACAGTATCATTTACAAACTTTTTACATCATCTTGCTTTCGGAATGGCTTTGGTAGGTATATCGTAATTGAATTTGAATGAATCTATGGCAAACAATGATTATGAAAGTAAAAATTGATTTAAAAATTATCGCGTGATCAGAGACCACAAAACCGTATGCTTCATGTAAGAGATTATCATCTACTGAAAAGTTTTCTTAGCAAATAAGTTCGTGAAGTCGTTTTTTTTGTTTTGTAAAAAGAAAGATGAATATCGGTAAAATACTATCAAAATCTCTTCCGTATGCATAGATTTTGAATTTTTCCAGAGAATAAAGTGAGCCCCACAAAATAAAAAATGGCATATGGTTTTTATGCAATATATGTTATTCGTAGTGTTTTTGCCTCCTGATCACAAATCGGTTTCCAGAAGTGGGCTATCACGTCACATTTTTACCTAACCTCAAAAAACATGTAAAAAATAGCAAAATATAACGAAAATGTACTAAAAAACATCAAATTTTTTTTTCCGATATCCAAACGTATTTTTATGTGTAAAAAACACGCTAAATACAAATCCACTGGAAGAATTGAAGTAGTAGGTCATATTTTTTCCAACCTCAAAAAAGTGGTGGAAAATTGAACTTTCAGAAAATGAACAGAATTATGCAAAAATCGCGACAGAAGGGGTTTTAAGGACACTGATCACGAATTTGAAGTCTGATTTGCAAAATTCGTTACGCCGGATCCAGTATGGTAGCCAAGACTACGTGACTTCACATTTGAGTGAAGAATACCGTACTGTAAATATAGTAGAATACCGTAAAACAAATGAAATCATGTGGTTTTAGCCGCCATTTTGAATCGAACATATTGCAAAAAGGATTTTACTAGACAGACTTTAAACGAAAAGCTCAATCGTTAGTCCTTGCAAATTTTAAAGGGATTAAATCAAATCTAGTCCTGATTATATAACGACCAAAAATGTGAAGTCACGTGGTCTTGGCCACCATACTGGATTCGTCGTTTCGAATTTTGCAAATCATACTTCAGATTTGTGACGGGGGTGCTTAGAAGGCTTTTTAAAATTTTTTAATGACTTTCTAGGGGGTCGCGATACTACAAAAATGTGGTCTTAGTACGATCCTTGAGGCCCACACGACTAACTTCCCAGTGGGGCGAAGAAAAAACCATAATTTGTTGTTATTAATAATTACTATTATTAATAATTATTATTCTAAATTATTATAATTACTTTCATTATTTTTATCTAACCATAAAAGCTTTGGTAGAGGAAGACGCTTCCATCATCTGGTCGTCCTCTATTAAAGCCTCAACATCCTCGTCCTCCACCTTGTCCTCCTCTTCTTGTCCTCCGTTTCGGCCCCAGAATCTACAACCATTATTGAGGGTATTTAATTATTATTAACAATAATCTTTCGTTATTAAGGATGTTTGATCGTTCCTGAATAATTGTAATTATTATTAAGTGCATTAGCGTCAAGTTTGGAATTCTATAAATTAATCTTGATTTTTTTTAAATAACATTTTTTACAACTATGATCAACATTTTGCTAAAACGCACAATAATGATAATATTACTATGAAGATATTTGAGATCTACACGAATTAATAGTGCGTTTCAACAGTTTCAAAATTAAGTAATTTTTTGTATTTTTTTCAGTTTCATTCAGTCCAGTTTTTCATTCTCAATATAAAACGGCTTCACCGATTTTGCGGAAAAGTCATTCAGTTTTAGGTTATGTAATTGCGCGTCGAATAAAACCACGTCCAACGTCAATGCGATCTTTGGTTCTTGAGATAATCGAGACGAAAACTAATTCCGAACGCACATACGTACATACACACACACACACAAAAATCTCTCTAAAAATGATGACTTCGGTTTCTACAGACCTTAAAACGTAGAGATATGTCAAAATTTTGGATTCGCAAAATCGACCCCATTACAATAACTTCCCACTGGGAAGTTAAAAATGATGAAACGATAATCCTCTCAAGCAATTTTCAAGTTTCCGCATAGGGACATAGTTAAATTTAAATTCTCCAAAATTATTAAAAACATTAGGTTCAGTACAGAAAAAATAAAATAAAATGAGAGTTGAAGTGATGCTAAAGAAGTTAAGGCATTTATTTTCTCCTTGTTTTGTTATTGTGTTGAATTTATGGCTTTTGATTCAGCAAGACGCGTATTTAATGATGATAAGCATCCAGTATTATCCTCTCTTCGAATATGCTTCTAAGATAGGGCCCTACGGCACTTTACGGCACCCTACGGCACTTTACGGCACCTTACGGCACTTTACGGCACCTTACGGCACTTTACGGCACCTTACGGCATTTTACGGCACCTTACGGCACCCTAAGGCACCTTACGGCACTTTACGGCACCTTACGGCACCCTACGGCACCTTACGACACTTTACGGCACCTCCTACGGCACCTTACGGCACCCTACGGCACCTTACGGCACTTTACGGCACCCTACGGCACTTTACGGCACCCTACGGCATCTTACGGCACTTTACGGCACCCTACGGCACCCTACGGCACTTTACGGCACCTTACGGCACCCTACGGCACTTTACGGCATCTTACGGCACTTTACGGCACTTTACGGCACCCTACGGCACCGTACGGGTAGGTTAGCACGATGCTAACCAAACAAAAAAGCACACTATTAGGCGATTTATCTCGACTAGAAACGGAGGTTCAAATCCAAAAATATGCTTCTAAGTTTTAGGAAACTTTGGTACACCAAAATGGCTGCAAATTTTTGACCTCAAAATGCATTTACTCAGCCCCTTTATTCACCTCATTATAGTCCTTGTGATGTTTTTCTTTTCCCGAAATTGAAACATGTCTAAAAAGGGCGTCATTTTGAAACTCTGGATAACATCCAAAAGACTGTTAAAAGACATGCCAGTTGAAGGCTTCCAGCGCTGCTACCAAGAGTGGGTATATTTTATAATTTTTAAAAAGCCCATTTAAGGTTAAATAGCTATAAAACTCGAAAACCACCATTCAATGGAATCAACGATGATTGCGATGATGTCGAATCATTGACGATTTTTTTACTTTCCTTAGTTATACATTTCGCGGTAACACCAAAATTGTACGACTCAATTGAACATTGTTTATAAAGGTTTGAGTTAGTGTTAATATTTTCTATTTAGAAACTTTTAATGCAATTACTTTGTTTCAGCTATTCATTACTTTTTTGTGGTTAATTACACGTGTTTTCACTAATAACTCTTCTCGACATACATTCTTCCCGACATAATGAGCCATTAAAGCACGTAGCAATTCCCTGAGGACAATGTTCAGTTCAATTGTTTCGATGATTTTATGTACGTGCCATGTGTATTCTCACTTCAAATACTAGAAATGAATAGTATCTTACTTAGTCAGCTGCATGCGCTAGCCAATAAAATGTGCCAGTTTACTTGCACTCTTGGTATTTAAAATACTCATAAATATTAATCAAGCCATGTCTATCATTATATAAATCACTATATTGCTTCCGAATGCATTTTTTCAAGGATTTTAAATACATTGAGAGGTACAGAAACATAACGTTATTTCAAGTTATTAGAATGCGATTAAAATATTACTATTATAAAATAAAAATAACGAGATGTGGCTGTGTTCCTAGTTTATCCATAAGTTTCTTGGATTTATGATTCCTCAAATTCAGTCATCTTTTTTAAACTTCGAAAAGAACTAGCACGTATTTAAAGACTAGAACTAGAAATTGAGGAAGTTTAATTGGAATAACTGAAAGGAGTTTTTACCAGGGTTTTCATCAATTTAGATGCATGGAGCTCAAATATCATCAATAAAAATCTAAATAATTTTCAACGCTAAATCCGAAAGTATTGAAATAAAAGGGTTGTATCATACTTACGCTTTGAACTTGCGTTAATATTTACCTCTACAGCGACCATTTGTGCGGTTCAAATATCATGAAATAAAATTAAAAAATATTAAAACAAATTGTTTCATTAGAAATGGAATGTTCTTCCTTCTTTGTGATGCTTTTTAAAGTAAACACTATAGTTTATTGATGGTCACTTTAATTGGAGCCAAAAAATCAGAATTAAGTCTACAAACAGACAAAGGAAATAGATAGTATACTATGTTTATAAAAATCTAAAAACCTAGCATACCAATTTTTTCAACTATGACTGACTTTCTATTGAAGCGTAATATTTAGTGTGAAATTTTATTAAAATTAGGTATAATACAATCCTTCGGATGAAGCCGCAGTTCCGCTTCTATAAAAGCCGATTCAAATCAAATTGGTGTAGCATAGGGAAAATCGAGAAAATGGTGAATTGCACAGCGGCGCTACTGTTAATTGGCTTGAATTGAGCGTCAAAAATACGTAGAGTCATCAAACGGATAGGCTGTTCATGTAGCCATACATGAGTCAAGTCAAGTCCTTTAAATTTTGAAAATTTAACTGTCAGTAATTTCTTGACTGAAAATTTGTAACGCTGTAAATTTGAACATTCCACATATTGATAAAACCATCCATTCGAAAGTAAAATTGAAACTTGCAACCTATTTGCCGATCATTTTCAGGAGACCTTCTGCCCACCTATAAACTCGTCGACAACACCTTCTATTAGAGCTAACACAACGCCCTTAATCGACAGTATAGTCTTGTCACAAGAGGTAATTATTAATGCTGTTTACGAGCTAAACGTCAACAAAGGACCCGGCCCAGACTTACTTCCTCCTGGTTTCTTGGTTCGTTGCATAGACCAACTTGTCACTCCTTGGCACCTCATTTTCAATAGATCTCTGTCTCTAGATATCTTTCCGTCCTCCTGGAAATCCTCGCATCTTATACCTCTTCATAAAAGTGGTGATAAGCGATCTGTTGATAACTACCAAAGGATCGCTATTTTGTCAGTTATTACTTTTTGAGAAGCTAGTCTGCGATATTCTCACTCCCATCGTAGACCCTCTCCTTAACGAACAGCAGCATGGATTTCGTAAAGGCAGGTCGACTTCCACTAATCTCATGATCCTAGTTTCTGACGTCCTCTGTGAAATGGAAAAGGGAAACCAAGTTGACGCGGTCTATACAGACTTTAATAAGGCTTTTGACCGGGTTGATCATCAAACCCTAATACGTAAAGTACGTAATTTTGGTGTATCTGACTCCCCAATCAATTGGCTACAATCTTATCTCTGTGACCGAACTCAGATGGTCAAATTCCAAGGTCACTTATCTAAAAGAGTTTTTGCATCTACCGGAGTACCTCAAGGCAGTCATTTAGGCCCTCTGCTCTTTAATATATTCTTTTTTGATCTATCTGTGACACTGTCTGACATACCTTACCTATTCTATGCTGACGACTTAAAAATTTACTACAGCATCCAAACACAATAGGATGCAGCCTTCCTCCAGTCCAAGTTTCAAGCACTTGCACAATGGTGTAGTCAGAATAAGCTCTATCTCAATGTCAGCAAATGCCACGTGTTGAGCTTTTCCCGTAAGAATGCAGTTACTACCTATTCTTATTACCTTAACGACATCGTATTAAATAGGGCTGATCATGTCGTTGACCTCGGAGTAGTCTTAGACAACCAATTGCGGTTCAATCTGCAATATGACAAAGTCCTATCAAAGGCTAATAAACAGCTTGGCTTCATTAAGAGACGTGCCGAGGAGTTCAAAAACGTTTGGGTTACCAAGTCCTTATACACCACCTTCGTGCGGCCTCTGATCGAATATGCTTGCATAATTTGGAACCCCTTTTTTGTGCTCCACAGCGACAGACTTGAATCTATCCAGAAACAATTCTTGCTTTTCGCCTTGAGGGACCTTCACAACCCGAGTGTTTTTCATAGTCTTCCTTCCTACAAATATAGACTAGACCTTCTAAACTTAATGCCTCTTTCATCTAGAAGAACACTAATTAGTGCCAGTTTCAACTTCGACGTTATCAGCGGCGCAGTAAATATAGTAGCCCTCGCTGATAGGATACAATTTAATGACCAACAACGAGGTACTCGACACACAACCCTGCTTTAAGAATATCGGCATCACACGGCCTATAGTCATAATGAACCGATAAATAGATGTTGCAGAATATTCAACACTATTAGTAACCACTATTTTCCGGGTATCCCTAAATCGTCCTTAACAAAGGCCCAATTGTCATCATAACCACACATTCCCCAACTAAGCCTGATTAAGTTGTAATTAAACTAATTTACTTTAACTTATATTATTTATGTATTTTGTATTGTTTACTTGATGCCTTGTTTGGTATAAATAAATAAATAAAAAATTTATCATAAAACGAACAAACTGTTGCTTAAAACGTGGAAGAATTTCTGCGGTAAACCGTAATTTTATAGCACTGACCACAAAGACTTGTCACGCAAATCTGAATACAAATGTCACATTAACAAACATGGCGACTGTGACGATTGAGGGATTCGATTACTCTCTAAAAATGATACTATCAATTTATAAACTAACTCGACTGCAGATATTTCGAATTTAAATAGAGTTAATTTGAAAGATATAATTTGCATTGAAATATAAATAAATAAAGCAAATGCTCAGACATTTTTCTCATAATTTAACATTATTAGCAAAATTTAACGCTGGATTCGGATTATTTGAAACTGTTACAAAGGCCTTTGGTCATTATTTCTCTATTCTATTTATTGTTAGTAACGCAACGATTATTGCTCCCAAGATGCATTACTGCTGGATTTTAATTTAATTGCATCGCTTCAAACTACCAGCTGAACTATTCTATCCACTAAGAACTATGATAATGTTTATATGCAATAGATACTATCGTCCATACTGAAAATAAGAGTAAATTGGGAGTCATTTCCTAATTGGTGGAGTAATTAAATTTAGGCTTCACACATGCAACATCTGTTATCTAAATTAAAGCGTGCTGTGGAACTTTTATTACTCCTTCTATTCTAGGTAACATTCGTTGCAATTATTCCGGGAAATGTGTATGAATTACATTCACCAGAACTCTCTTTCAGAAATAGAAAACACCCTTTTAGCAGGGATTCATATCAATCTGGATGTTTAACTTTGCTCAGGTGAAAACTCATTCGCATTAATAAAACATTATCAAATAAAAATATTCTAGAATTCCTTCTAAAGCAATCCAATCTCCATTAACACGGCAACGAATGTGTTAAATAAATCAATTACTTGGGCATTTACCCACCTTTTCATCACTTATTTTCCTCGTTATAATGTCTAAATCGTGCACACTTGGCCACTAATTAAATTTTAATTGTTCTGTTAAGTGAAAGAAAAGTTTCTTTTGTGTTAGGCTTTTGCAATGCCACGCGACACCGGATCGTGTATATTTGTTCACGGTTAAATGCTCTCGCATTAACATCCACCATGGTTTTCATCGCGGCCTACACAAATTAGCAGGTTATTAGATGCAAACCTAACAAGGTGTTACCGCGGATGAAAATCTTGAACGAAACTTTGACCGAGAGCCAAGCGTTCTTAGAAAGATTGTTATTTGCTAGATTGCATGTTGATTGTGTTTTTAGGGATGATTGTTGTGCGGAGTATCGAAGTCAACTTTGGGGTTGAAAATTTTGGATATGGTACCAATCAAATCAAATCTTGACATGAATTTAGTTTTGTTTGCTGAAATTTCCGTTTCGTTCATCACTTGGAAAATGTCCTAATCCAGTGAAAAGATAAACGCAAACCGATGCTCAATACGTCTATTTAAAACATCAGTTCAAAGAACTTAAGTCATACTATCTTAATTCGACTTCAAATCCTCGTGACAACTTTCATCACTTTCGACCCCACGTTGGACGCCATTTGTAATAAATCGAAATTTTAAGCTTAAAGGCAATAATGCACTCTAAAACAAATAACGAACAAATGAATGTTCAACGTATGTACGAATACTGCCAATGATCCACCTGGCTTCATCTTCACAACCAAACTCCCATGCCAAATCTGCTCGTTAGTGGCCGTGGATGATGCACCAGAGCAAGCCACCCTACCGGTAACTGGTAAATGTGTCATCTGCTCATCGTCACATACGCTGAACCAAGGTAGTGGGTCGTAAGCAGTGACACCTGCTCTTCTATTGAGTGAACCGACAACCCAGTGGAAGCGATGGCTGTTAGCTCGCGCTTTTTCTGGCGTCATAACAAAACGATGGTGGCAAATGCAGAACCACTTAATGTGTAAGAAAACCAATAAGAATAAAGTTGAAACCCCTTTGCTGGATGATTTTTTTGGGAAGTTATTAGGGTCAACACTAATTTTGCCCGGTCAAAAACAGACCTTGAACAATTTTCACTTGGAAAGAAAATTATACAAGATACTATAGACTATGCTTCCGTGAAGATCTTCAACCAGGATTGGTATGTCAAGAATGAAAGATGAAGTTTCATCCCGTGCCTTTATAAAACTAGGGATAATGGTCTCAAGTAACACTAAACAAACTGCACACAATTTTGTTCGAAAATATAAGGATATCAACAATGGCTCCCCTTCACTATCTGGACAAAAACATTCGCATGATCATCATGCATCAGCAGCCAGAATTGAAAGCGAAAGCGAATTTAAGATCACCGCCATTGTCACTTGGTACTTTTAGACGGTAACATAGCTTGAAGGAAGAAGAAAAGAAGACACTCATGCATTACATGTTAACAAAACGTTAAGCCAAAACTATCAACAAAACCATCATCAACTAATGACGGTCGGAAGTTAGCATAACTCAGTCGAACAGAACGCAATGAACTCAACTTCTATATCATATTCACCAGTCTATCACGGACTCACTAGACAAAACGAGACATGGAAAAGCTATATACAGTAGTGGAGCAGACAAAGCGGTTTTGTTTTCAAGGTGGACTTGAAACCGTTGTTGAAATTCTGTCGGTTTTTTTTGAAAATTGTTTATTTGCCTTTTTTAAATCAGTAGAAATGCTTAGTAGCTGTGCAATCGTTCTTTCTTCGTGACACCAGGGAAATTTTGATGCGGAATCGAGTGGTGGCTCTTATTTTTTCACTTGAAATCAATAGTGTGTTTGCCGATAAAATTACGCGCCGTGGGAAGCAAGTTTTCAGATTTTTAGACCTAATATTTATTTAATGTATAATAATAATTTAGTTTTGCATTTCTGAACAATTAGAGTCAAGACGAACAGCTAATAAGTCAGCTTGTAATAACATAGTGTATAATAGGCAGATTATTCTCAGCTCGAGGATTTGTTTATTTTTTTCTCTTAGCCCTCTGGACTGAATTCGTAACAAATATTGATGAGTATTAATAGATCAGAACAACCCAGTGCAAATAAAATTGTTTGAAAGTTGTTTGTGATTATCGAACGTGCCTACTTATCTTGTGAAAGCAAATTTCCAACATCATTCCATAAATCACACAAGTTGTGAGCCCAACTCATTTCGAATCCTTTGATATTTGCACAACTATTAAAAATAATAATTTAATGGTTCTAAATTAATATATTCGCCATGAAAACTGTCTTAATTATTATCGCAAACTATCCTGAACTTTGTATCTATCTAGTTTCTTGATTTTAATTTCGTTTGTAAGCGAATTTGTTAAAGTCTTCTTTTTTCCAAAGCTTTTATTGCATTTTATTTGAAAACTCATCCAAAAAAAAATTCTGTATTTTATACTAGATGTTTTTTGGTGCGCTCTCCTTCATGAATTTGAATAAAATATTATTTGCGTTCTTCATATTACAGCCATTTATTAAGTTGAACTCTGTTTTTTCAATTGTTTTTCATGATTATTTTCAATTAGATGCATTTTGCTTTTCCTGTGGAAATAATCACTATTGTGCTAGGTACGCGTTACATTTGCATACTTTAAACGTTTACATATTCATGTGATTCGTCGTTTACAAAAAAAAATGGCTCACATATCAACATCACGGGAAAAGACTTAAAAGCGCCAAGTGGTCTTCTGTGGTGGACATACCTAGCACGGAACAGAGTACATGCAAAAGTATAATTGCTTGCAAAATCCATGAGCATTGAGTGTACAACTTACAAGTATCTGCGAGACTACCACCAATCTTTGGTTGGCAATTGAATCAAAAATAGATGTCCCAGTTTTAAGCAACTTATCTAACAAAGTTCAAACACTTAAAATACAAAAGATTAAGATTCAGATGTAAATAATTGTCTTCACTGTAAATCATTATTGTTCAACTGCAGGGTTGAAACCCCATAAAACTAAGTTATGGAAAAGGTCTGCAAACATCATTCGCAATGATCCTACACTTTTCAATTTTATCATCTTGTTAAACTCACTTCTTGTCCTGAATGATTTAATTCAATAATAAATCTCTGCAAATCACAATTCATCTTGAAAGTTTTGCCTCCAAAAACACACTCCATTGAAGTCAATAGACGTCGCAATTGATTTCAACTTAGAATCAATTAGAAAATTTTCAAAATTCATTGCCCCGAAACACTTTCGAAGGTAATTAGAGCAATTTCGGGAGTCCTTTGATAGGACAAAGGCGTTGATGTTCGTCTTGGTCCTGATGACGATGACGATGGCGACAAAGATGTTCACTTTTCGAAAAAGTTAACCCAATATATATGCAGTGCTCTGATGCAGGAACGATATCTATCAAAAATATCTGAATGTAGAAATAATGGCACGAAGGACTCGTCGAGTCGGGCTGATAATTTGATTTATTCGGGCTTCTAACTGGCAACGTTGCCGAGGATTTTTGTGCTGAGTAAATGGTTTAATTCCAGGATGTTGTACATGGTTCATTTTGGTATAAGACGACCATGAAGTAAATGTTGATTATATTGTATAAATGAATTTCAAATTAATTCTGAACGAAGAACACGACCAATTAATACTGAGAAATTATTTAGACGTCTGAAGTACTTGTCTCACAGATCTGCGAGGAAAACCACACCAAAATCAGAATTTCTTAATTTTTGTGGTTACTTCATTACGTTTCCCGAGTTGATCCTACATATTAGATACAAGCACATTTTATATCTTAAGTATCTGCTTTAAAATCCTTTTAAATTAACTGTGACAAAAGGAATTTCGGAACTTATACATTAATTTTTGATTTTGATAAAATATTTACATAAAAACTACGTTTTTTATAAGAAAACATAGGGAAAAAAATTGAGCACCTATATGCATTCAAATTTGGACATTTTTTCTTTTTTTTTCATCAATTGTACGGTTTTTGCTTTGTTTTTGTCTTTTTCTTCTGACGAGAATAATAACTATTATCTCTTTGATCATGAATTACTGTTTTTATCATGAATACCTAGATCCCAACCTCAGTCTTTCAATTAAATCCTTTCGAAGATATCTTCATCATTCTTACTTTTAGACCCAATCCTTTAGGATTTCTGTTTCAGCTATTTTCTAATCTCGTCCTGAATGTGCAATTTCATGGCCTATTTTCCTGAAAAGTAGTTTGGATCGCTCATAGACCAGAAAACGCTACTGTTTGATCCCCATAGAAAGTTCGAACGATATCAATCTACTAAGATCAAAACTTTCATCATTTAGTTGCGGAATACTTAAGTACCTGGCATTCGGTTTTCTTAAAATTTTAACTTTATTCCTGCCATCCAGTCACGACGATCATTTAATCCCGCTCGGTACTCTTCTGCTATCGAGCCTGTTGCTGGCACCAGCAACCAGTGGCAGCTCGTGGGAGTTAAGTATGGTGGGGCTACTGGTACGATATTTTCTATCACCAATATAAGTTCTTATGTGAGTTTCCACTCCACCCAAGAGATACCACATGTGGAGCGTTAACCGATTTTGAGTGATCGGTTTCCCCAAAAATAGATTCGCTGGCAATCAAAGATATATTCCTATTATCGTGTTTTGAATAAAATTTAAAGCTTTAATAAAACTTCAGTGCACTCTGAATAAAAAAAATCTTGTTAATTAATTATTTAATCAAAATCATAAATACCATAACCTGAAGAACCCCTTTCTGGAACAAACTTTAAGCACTACAAAACTTTAAAAAATACCAAACACCACAGTGTATACAATATACAGTGGGAAAACTATAGATGGGGAAATGAAATACACTGAGCTTTAAAACTAAATTTAAGAGAGCATTAAGAGAAATTTAAGAGAGATCTCAGCGAAACAACTATAGGAAACACACGTGTAAAGCAGAGCAAAGCATATGCTCGTGCTTAAAGCTTGGAGCTTTTGGTAGTTCCACGGAGCTACTCGGCGTTGAAAATTGATAGTCCACTTTTTACTCTAAGTTTAACGACTAGTGTATACATAGACTATGCCAAACACTACGAAGGCACACTAAGTACTAATACTACACTGATGAGACAAATTTTGCATTAACAGTCATCACCTTCACCCCTTTAGCCCGTCCACGATGTATACACATGTTATTTCAAACACACACACTCCCGCCGCTTCAACATAGAATTCACGCAGTCATTCAAATCGAAATACTCTTTTCCGGGGCAAAATTCATGTAGCCCCTTGCTCGTAGTAAAAGGTGGAAAATTGTCAAAGAGAAAATAAGTTTGAATTTCACTCTCAGCTTTTACTCGGTGCAGGCACAATGAAGCAAGCCGAATAGAAAAACAAAGTGTTCTACAGTGCGTGGCAAGAAGATTATGTGAAAGTAAACTACAGCATGGGCGAAAAAAATGCTACATTATATTTTGAAATGAAATGAAATTATGAAAAATATATTGAAATCTACAATGATATTTTATTACATTTGCACTAATTTAGGCTCACCAATAAGTGGTGGGGCTGAGCCCCACTAGCCCCAAAGGTAGAGCCGCCACTGCCAGCAACTACCACTCCGTCATCTGTGTAGCTAACGGCACCGGTCGTCTTGACATGGTACTGAAAATGATGGTCATTTCGACATACCAATGGTAGCAATGATTGTACGTACGCGCTCTCAGAATAAGTCTTTAAAAAAAATCGACTGAACGACTTGCCTACTGTTGTTTTAAATGGTTGATTCATCAATTTTGGTGCAATTTTCCCCTATTCTGCAAAATATTTCACAGATGTTCAAGGGTTCATACACAAATTTCTTAGACGATCCGGAATAGTTCGCCTCACCAGAGCTCAATCGGGTTAAGATCTAGGAACTGTGGACGCCATGTCTTCAAATTTTCCTTCCGTAAATAGTTGATCCAGTTCTTTGCAGAGCTTGGAAAAGTATTAAGAGCAATTATAGTGCTTGAAAAATGATCCGACATCTCTTGGATACAGTTTTTGTTATAAGTTTGACAATTTGAACGCAATTTGAACACGGTATACACATTTTAGATAAACTTGATAGAGCTTCTATATTGATAAAGAGATGAGAATGTATCTCAAAACAATTAAGTTATTTTAGAAAAATAATAGATAGTTTCCATACGAATCCTGGGTAGACTCTATAAAATATCACATGTGGACAGTCTTCGTTCTTTCAATTTATTTAATTTATGTACATACGTGATTCCGAAATTCTTAGCTGTTAGTTCTTTCCGGACGTTAATAAACATGGTGTTATCATGGATGAAGGCATAGAGTAGTAGGCATCTTACCTGCGTGGCAGACGTCTTATCGGCGGTTCGAATCTCTATCACGCCAAACAAAAGTGGTTTTGCTGGAATATGAAGGAAAAATAAACTTGATAGTCATATGGAGTAAATAAACCCGAAACAAGCTTGCATGAAGAGATATTGCTCACACATCAGATAGAAAGCTGCTAGTAACGACAGAAAACAAAACAAAAAACAGAAAAAGGAGTTATAAAATCTTAGTATAAAAATCCATACCAGAAGTCGTTATGCATTTTCATGGCCAACTTTATGGACTTATATGTGTACCGAAACTATATTCGATTAATCCTAAATTTTAAACTATATAAACTTGATAAAAACACCAGCTTTTTAAATTTTCAAATCAGCCTGAAAACTTCGATTAACGCTGCCCTTAAGTGCATCACATCTCGAAAGACTATTATTATTCACTCTGAAAAATACTAAATTTTACTGAAAGCGTCCACTTATCAATTTCGAAATCCAATCATAAATTGTACGCTTAAGTTCTAGACAAGATATCAATAAAATTCTATTCGTTCATCACAAGTCCCATCTTTTTGCAGATTTAAAGGATCCTTCATGAAAATCGATATTCTAAGCTAGAACAGAACACAGTCTAAACAAAATTTAAGACAAATCTTAATTCTATTACAATTTCCATAATGATCCGCTTTAGAATTTTCATTATTTCAACAATTTATTAATATCGTATTATCGGGACGACTTGTAAGCGTTGTCAGTGACAACCAACATTTGAGGAAGGTACATTTCTCCCGAAGTCAAAGGACATCAAGATGTAATTGAGACCGCAAAGAACAAGCGATGGCTTACGATGGAGTTCAGGAGCAGAAAAAACTCAGCTCTCTGACTTGGGTTTCTTGATGGAAAAAAATATATTCATTTAATCCGATTAGGATGGTTTTTTGGGGACATGCTTGGCAGTAGTAACTGCTTGTGCTGAATCACAGACTCAGGTTCAATGTGGCAAAGTAGAAGAAATGTCTGAATGTGTTTCGGATTCATAATTAAAGTTACTATAGTTAGGACTTGAATAACTTTAATTTTCATTGAATTGAATGACGTGTTGTTCTTAAATCAACACTATATACGACAAAACAAAACAATAAGTAACCAGCGTTAAAGTTCATATTAGCTGGAGCTCACACAATGACCAATTTCAAAAAAAGAATCTTAAAATTATAAACTCGACTTATTTGAATAAAATATATTAATGCAAAAGCAGATGACTCTCAATTATTTCGATTCTAAACCGACTGCCACGGTGTCACTTCTGATCACATTCGGTCTCACTTGACTAATTGACAGCTTCGGTCCTGCCATATCAACCTGTGCTCAACATGTGCATGCCATACATAGTGCTAAATATTAACAGGCATTGCCTGATCAAAATGTTACTACGAAATGAAGTAAATGAAAACACTATTCTATTGACTTTTGTCGTCTTTTTACACACAATCAGCAAAACCAAAACAAATTCAATTTTTAATTTGCAAATTAAATCTTTGGAAAAACATTTGAAAGGCATGAATGCTAGAATGATAGCCGTCGGGAGTTTAGATTAAACACACGGTTTTTAGAACCCATGTGCGGCATTGCTCAGAGTTCGTAAATTACAATGGTGTGGAGAGTTAGAAAAGGTTTAGTGAATTACTCATCGAATATTAGGGAAATTAGATGAAATAGCGTGGTATGCAAGCAAGGAATCTGACGGACGGGTAATAAGAAAAAAGTCTTTTTTCAGCAACAAAAACCAGTAGATTAGAAAGACAGTTGCACAAGAGTACCCAAAGAAGAATCCTGTATTTTGGAATACGTATTCATTTAGTGATGAATGTAAATTTAACATCTTTGAATCAGATGACAAATCGTATGTGTGGAGAAAACCAGGTGAAGAACATTCGAAGAAACTCTCTGCCCTAGTGTAAAACATGGAGGTGGTGGAGTCATGGTTTGGGGTTGCATGGTAGCGTCAAGAACGGAAAATCTCCACTTTATTGATGGCATAGCTGAAAAACACCTGTATTTAGACATTCTTCGTCAAATTCTTGAAATAATCGCTGAATTTTGGTAATTTTCCCCTTTAAATTGTTCCAGGAGTTACTTCGCATGCAATTTTCTCAACTTCAATTCCAATCATAGATTTTTTTGAAACTCGGTGATTGTTTCAACAGAATAAACTTTAAACAATGCCTTAAATTAATTCAATTGTTAGTACATTCCTCTTCAAATAAATATTGTATCATAATCTTGTTTTTAATTTCATAATTCCAGAATATCCAGGGTGGCGAGATGCAACCGAATGAACCAGGAGGCGGTACCGAAAACAATATCAGACCGTCGTCGAACAACCCTTTTCAACAGTCACAGGATTCGGATGGAGCGCCAAGACGACCATCGCAGCATTCACCACCTGTATTGGCGCCAGCAAATCAAAACCATGCCAAACCGTTTCAACAGCATTTGCCTCCTGCATCGCAAAAACCACCCCCACACTATCCGCATGCGGTCACAGGGATGATTGCCGATGAGCCCAACAACGGCAGCACGTGGGGCAGAACGAAGGCGTGGATGATCAAGTGGAGGGGATCGCGACAACTAGTGTTGGTGATAGTTGCCATCGCGCTGCTTCTGGACAATATGCTTTTGACTACCGTTGGTGAGTACTCATAATTGAAAAAATGAATTGCGAGTTTTCCAAAAGCGTACATCTTGGGTTCAAAATACGCATTCCCAGAATAAAGCCACAAAATTGCCAACAGATCAACACAAACCTCCCTTATTCCCTTAAAATTTAAAAGAAATATCATTAACATTAAATCGTGTTTCGGATAATTTATTCATAAAAAAACAATTCACGATCGTTAATAAAATATCTTTGAACAATTTATCAATCTTTTATCCTTAAAGCTGACCGACTCTTTCCATTGTATGGAAAAGTATTGTGCAATTTTTCTTCAATTCTTAACAAAAGCAAAAGTAACAATTTCTCAAGTACGACACATTCACTTCATCAAACAAATGGCACCAAATTAAATGAAGCAATAAAGGCGCTATGATTGCATCATTAGATATTCAGTTAGCAATTTTGCAGTAATCACTCAAGCCTGTACTAAGACAACTGCTATCGCAATCAGCGCCTGCCAACGTCTTCTTCGGCAAACTCGGCATAAATATGTGAAGCTGCTTCTTGACTTCATGTAGATTGCACGAGTTCTCCAGGATCTGCCTATTGATAATAGTCCTGTAGTCCACGTCGAAGCTAGTCTGCTTGCTTCCGGCCACCTCTCGACTTTTCGGCTTATTCAAATCCATCGAGGCACGATCAAATGCTGCCGATCCTGGTAGTTGTGCTCTCCTTGCACCTGAATGTTGCACTAAGGTTCCATTCCTTGATGGAATACTGCTGAGAAACTTTCTAGATGCACTATAGCCGCTGCGAAACAAGTCAGTGAAACGTACAGGACGATTGTAGCGCACTGGTATTCCTTCTTTGTTGAAAATGATGGTGATGTGCTTCACGGAGTCTGGACGTTTGGTAACGGCCGTTGAGGGACGAGTTGCTGACTTACTTCTTCCTTTTGCTGCCGATGGTCTTTTGGAAGCGCGAGGATTCGATGCAGGCAGAGCCGATTTTATGATCGTGGTTTTTCCAGCCAAGTCCAGCCAGTTCAGGACTCGCTCAGCCAGCTTATCGTCACAGCTAGCTGTTTCGTTGTGGCTGATGTCATTAGCTGAATTCCGCTTTAAAGACGATTGATCATCCTTGGCTGCTTTTTTTCTTAGGGAATCTGGGAAGGGCTTGTTTGGTGATGGAACAGTTTGTGGCCTACCACGGTTGATTGGCTGCGGCAGTTCAGCTGGTATGCAACTTTTCGATGAGCCAATCAAGTGGAGGTTCAAGGATTGCGTTTCTGCTAGCTCATACGAATGGGAGTGTCTGAACACTGCAAAAGAAAATGATAATAATTTACGGTCTCCGCTTTAAGTATATTTCTTGTCGTTACCTTTCCTAACTTTACTCCCACCGTCTGTAAACTTTTTATGATTGTCATTGTCCAAAAGGAAGTGCCTGTAACCACCGTCCGACGATTCCACCCAAACTGATTTAACGAACAACGGGCGGTTTGATGATTCCCATAGTGTATGTTGATGTCTCATTAGTGGTAACTCATTTCTTTTGCGCGAAGGACAGTCAGTCTCGGAGGATTATGTGAACAAGCAAACTCGTCTCGAATACCTTACTTCACTGTTCAACCTTCAAACAAACTCTGACGAGTTGTCCCGCACAACAGTCCACGAAATCCTTCCTGAATCGACGACATTGTCACGCAAACAGCCACATATTTGTTGTTGTTTTCGTTCCGGGACAATTCAATGTTCACTCAGAACTTTTACATTGTTCTGTTTTCCTGCAGTCATGCGAAATATGCATAAAGGTGGAGGAAGGTATCAGGATAACTTGAGTGACTACAGGTGAGTTGATGTTGATTTTATGGGAATGGACAGTGATTGCGAACTTTTGAGTCAGCTACGAAGGATTTGTACATTTTTCTTAAGGAATTAAGGGGTTATACCTATGTGAAGGCTAAAAAAACAAGCCTTTTTTCAAGATTTTTTTTTCAAAGATTTTGCAAAAAAGCTTTTATAAATAATATATCAATATAAAGAGCAACTTTTCGGGAGTGCAAAAAAAAATTTTTATTTTAAATTTAATACAAAATGGCGGCTGTAGTGCACGTCAAAGCCACAAGTATTTACAAAAGACGTTCCGCGGCCGGACAAGTTTCTCAGCCCCATCTGCATCTGGAACAATAAATTTTTTTTTCCATAAACTCCATGAGTTTTGCTAGTGAAGTACACATGATAATAGTTTAATATCGATTTTTCGCAAAATGGCGACCATTAAACAAAAAAATTTCATTTTCGACCCAAAAAAATGACTTCAATTGTTTATAACTTTTTTTAAACAAAACCAATCGCTAAAATCGTGTGTACTTCACTAGATAATCATATCAAGAAGCTACAGTTATAACGGCAAGTCATTCGGATGAAAACTAAAAGAGTTTCGTTTCCGGCAAATTTCAAAAATACACTTTCGAGATAAACGCGTTTGAAGTTTCAAAACCTTATAAAGTTGTGAATTTTCAAAATTTTACTATATACAAATTTTTTAACCTTTACTCTGCTTTCCCAGCACCATACAATTGACCGTCCAAGACCGTGGATTTCTCCTCCTCGTCCTTTCTTGATGCTAAAAGGCCGCGTCTCGCCTCTTTTACAACGTCGGAAATTGAGCGCTCAGCAGCCTTTATTCGCTCGGCGTCTGTTTCTAAGCAGAAATTGTAAAAATTAGGTCCTGCAGTCAATCCTAATGAGTCTCAAACGAATGACGATTAGGCGGACGTCTGTTGCTGATCCTGCTGCGCTCCTGCGATGAACTACTTGCTTTACTGCATTTACGGCCACTGTATACTTTACTACTCATTTCTTACACTTTTTTATACAAAACAACAGCAAAAATATCAATCAAAACATAGTACTTTAACCTCAAATGCGGTGTGTAGTCGATCGAGTAAACAGAAGCTCTCCTAGCGTCGTTTACGAAGGAACGTGCCCTATACAGTGTATATTAATTACTATATAGTATAAAGCGAACAAATTTTACGTGTTTCGAGCATTGGAGTTGCTTCAGAAAATTGATTCTCAAAAATTTTCTGAAGTATATTAGTATTTGGACCTTTTTGATTTCAATTCTAGGGATGTGTTAGCATACTTTTAGCCAATAAAAAAAAATTGGAAAAAAAAATTAAGTCACATAGGTATAACCCCTTAAGAGATATTTTTTTAGGACGGAATTGTTTTTTTCTATATTGCTTATAGAATATGCTATGCTCGATAGCCTTTCGCCATTCTGAAAGCATTATCATTATTCCTTGTTCAGTAATGTCTCATTTTTTGGGGGGGAAACCTCCATTTGGCATCATCATCCTTCTTGAAATTTTTACTTCTCAATAAGTTCAACAATAAAAGGCACAAATAAATATAATCTGATAGTGCAAAATCAGGACCATATGAACTATACTTGATAAAATTCAGTTTTGCGCATATGACTTTCACCTGGGTTTGCTACCCCTATCTGCAACTTTACTAGCAGGAAAAAAATTCCATTCACCCTCAAGCTTTCCGTACAGTGAATTTCGATTGCGGCGTGTAATCCATCATCAAAAAATCAACCCCAACGACCATAGCTAATTGATTCACTACGTAAGTAAACAACACTTGAAGCCTCAACCAGACACCTTCACCATGTGCGCGAGGATTTTCAGGAAGGCTTAGGGGTTGAACCGATTTATCTTGGCTAGCAATTAGTGTTAACTTTGAATTGTAACGGAAGGCACAACGATTCCCTTCAATTAGCTGAACATTATGCATGTTTCTGCAAAGCTATTAAACCAACAACTTTCTTGCTGCAGTCATTGAAAGAGTACTTCGGGTTGAAGTCAGGAATTCAATTCAAAATCCTAAAAATAGATGTAAATTATTGCTTCTCATGCGAACTCATATCATAGCGTTCATCCTGTACGCTTTGATATATGCAGTTGTGAAAATGGCAAAAATTATATAGTCACACCAATTTGTTGACTATTTTTCTTCATCAGAAAAATTCAGATAGTATTGTAATGAATCAATAAATTTGCAAAAGGATAATTAATTAATTTTCGAACGAATTCAGAGTATGTCAGCGTTGAAACTATTTATGGTAGGCAGACATCGGGGAGAACATCAAATATTTTTGGGCACGCAATACTATATTAAAGGGATGTATTGGCCTAAAAAAATAACAACTAAACTTTTATTGGTGGAACACGTTTTTAGTAACGTAACCTTGTGTCGATCATTAAATTTAGTTCGATTTGGTCGTTTGATGCCATTTTCGCATGAAAGAGAGAGTCCATATATTTAAGGCTACACAAAAGCTGCCGATATGTATCCTTGAAAAAAAAAATATTGAAATCAGGTAATAATGAATGATGACGAAATAAATACTGATTTAATATATGACACGCATTTGCATGCTAAAAATTAGGCTCATAACTTCAATCTTAAACAATAAATTCGTTGTTGGAGAAGTTTCAAAACAGTTTGCGTGGTTTGAGATGAGTGGTTATTAAAAAAAGGACTGACTTTTTCTCGAGGACACTGGTTAAAAAAGCAGTTGTAGCTCCAATGCTTCACCTAGAAAATCCGTCTCATTGGCCTCATGGAAGTTTCGTCCCGGGGACGGACAACGAATCTTTTTGTCGTTCAGGCTAATTCGTATTCGGATTCTAAAAAAGGGCAGCTCAGTTTGGCGTGTACTGTCGTGGGTGCGTTCTTGGGCATTAGTCCCGAATCTCATTTCAAGAGATTCAGCCATTAATTTGCCCGATTACTTACCGACAAAAAATAAATCGTATATGCATCTTGTGAGGCTATACCTCCTACGTTACTTCACAAAAACATTTTCGCGCGCATACCAAAATAATACACAGTTTAAAAGTTCTTTTAATTTATTGCGATCTAAGTGCAAAACTTCGAAACTTCCCCAAAAACGAAAACATACCGCGTACGAAACAAACTCTCGGTTGGCTGTGCTACTCCCGGATGGAAAACGAGCTTCAGCGGAACTCACCAGGCACAGAAATCGCTGCCTGGGCCTGCCCTACCATGATCTAGCGCTTGCGTGTCCACATTTGATGTGCGCGTTAGGCCCACCAAAACCTAGTTCAACCTGGGTGAACACTTTTCCTGAGAAGCCGGAAAGAGGGAGGACTCTTAGCGAAATTCTCAAAGATGAAGTTTTAATCGATTTTTTTTTCAATTATCGAAAAACATGAATCCAAAAGTTATCCTTAATACTATTATTAATGCCACTTAACTTATAATAAAACAATAATAAAATAAGCAAATTTAAATCATACTAAAAGAATAAAATTAAACTAAATAATTATAAAGAGAATTAATATTTAATGTACGACAAGTAAGAAAATTCACTTTTTAGTCCCGGGCCGACGATGAGTGCTCTCCATCACTGGTGCTAAAAAATTGGGTTATTCATTTTTTGATCGTCTTTTCTAAATACATACATCACTTTTAAAAATTTACAATGTTTTCGTAAAGAAGTCAATTTGAGATTAATCAATAAAATATGCATAGTATTTTTTTCACCATAGTTTTTGGAATTTGTTGATTCCTTTTTCTCTTTCAATAATCAAATAATCAAGATATTTCAAATTAAAGTTCATGGAAAATTAAAGTTAAATTTTGTTTTCTGTCTGGATCTGTTTAGGTTGAAGTGCGTGTTTTCACATTCGCAAGCACACAAAACCATTCCTACCGCTTTCCCCGCTTGAATTTTTCACAATTGTTGTTTTAAGTTTCAAGTGTTCTTTCGCTTAAATCCGTACAAAAGGCAATCATAAATGATTTTCTTTTTGATAAATGCGCTACCATGTTAAAGTTTAAATCTTAAAATGAAGTCATCCTTGCTTTTACAGACTAGAACATAATCTAAAGCAGCTGTTATTTCATTGAGGATGTAACTTATTAAGAAATAATCACATTAGCACTTGATCCAATAAGTGGTTCATCCGTCACATTGCCCTTGATGTCACCATGTCCTCCTATTCCTCCTCCTATTGCCACTGTTTACATTCGTCAAATCACTTAATGGGTCAATTTCACGATCGCCGCGCCATTTATTCTTACGACAAAGCAATAAGCACTCATTTTGTCACAATTACTTTTCACGACTTCTTCCCTAAACTTTCCACGCGGCTCGCCGACACCAAAAGGGACTTTTGGTTCCCTCAGCGACCCAAATTGTCGACCCGATAACGATTCTCATTCCAAGAACCGCTCGTGTAGCTGCCGAACCAGATTGCCTGGTTCGGTGCGGTGTGCACGGGTTTGTCGAGTCGACATAATTGGGTGCTGGGTTGCCGCTTTTAGATTAGAGATTTAGATTTTAGATAAAGAGAAAAAAGGAATATATTCTGGCACACGTATATGTATATATATATATATATATATATATATATATATATAAAATATATAGAGGTTTTCGCACTGCATCTTGTCTGACGAAAACATGAGTACAAGCTGAGAGGTTCTTGAAAATGAATGGAACGTAATGACGATGATATGTTGCTGGAACCCCACGCGAATCTTGCATATCATGACAAAAATTTTCAATGAATATACTCGTATCTCCTGGACTCTCTTATCCAAGGAAGTATTCGCCCGACAAATGTACCTGTGTTCCGTACAGCATTTCTGCTACCGAAACTTGTAGATCTTCTTTATGCATGGTACGTACGCCTAGGAGAACTGTGAACATGTGAACAAGAATTGCAAATAATGCAGTGATTTCTGACATGTTTTCTTTGCCATTCACTTTACATTTCAATATTAATGCAATACTATAAATTCGCGCATTAGAACTTATTAATATAACGAACTTGCACTGAAGCTCACTAGTAAACTTCCTCCAAATCGTTTAACATTCGAAAACTTTTGCGGAGCGCACTAATGGAACCTGTGTCTGAACAGCGTTATGTAAAGATGGTTACGTTAAAAATTGTTTTTTTTTGTACCTACTACGGAAAAGTATTTTTAAATTTTAAACTGAAAATAAAGGAGTTACAAACTATAATAGACTGAGATGATTGTCATCTATTTAAGCAGAAGTTTCAAATAATTAAAAATCAGGGAACAAAAATTTGATAGAAAATTTAGGCTTTCAAATCACTTCTACCGAAAAATAGGAAGTAACAAGTTAGTGCTTTAGTAGTGCAGTAACATTTTTAATGCGTGCATTTACAGCATCCAAAATTTATAATAAAGCTATTTGGATTTTAAATATAGTGCACTTAAAATATGATTAATATTACCAAATTGCGTGTGTTGAAACTTCTTTACCTTAAATTTGAAATATATTTGGGCATGTAGAGTTAAACATCTAAGGGACCATCCATATATTACGTAACGCAATTTTTAGCATCCTCCCAATGAAACACTTAGTTTCATTTTCAAAAACCCAGCTTTCCCTTAGAGTGCTACGTAGTATATGGTTGGCCCCTAATCCAAGATAATCTTCAAATTGATATTATATTCAATTTTGCGATAATGCTATCACATTACCATCTGGTTCCTTTGAAGTAGTAGTAGTCATGATTTGTTTTTCTTTCTCAACGAAACAATCATCTATAAATGCGTTCTTAATTTATTTATAATTTCATTTTTACACCTTCACATTAGTGTTCCGTTGCGTGACAAGCAACCATCGCCAATTACTCGACTTCCTCCTATAAACCAATCAACTTCACATAGACCGAGTCTTTGATTCTCCCCAGGACTAAATCCTGATTGGCATATCACTATTTTTCTTTCGTGGCTTCACACAATATCACAGCAACTGATTACCAAGCTGATGTTTGAAAAATGTTTATGCCAAACAAAACAAAAAACAGGACGAAAATAAGGAGGGACTGGGAACCATCAAAAAACAAAAACTCCATTCACACAAGATAACCAACCCACCCCCTGAACCCAAGCAACAAAGCAGGAGACGTGAATACAAATAAGACTTGCAAATAAGGAACAATATAAAAAAAATCGTGGTGGAAACAGAGAAAGGCTGGGAATTTCCTTGAATATTCAAAACATGAAAAGTTAGCCGGGAATCTTCAAAGGGCCCAAAAGTTAATATGAAAAAGAAGAATCCTATCGACTAAACATGGTGAAAGTAAAGGAGGCCACTGGCATGGTATTAGGCTAGTCCTGGCTGTGTCGCGATTAAGGGTATCATTTATTCTAGAAGTAGATTTTTTTTTTGTATAATTGATTTGACGGTCCTGGTTCACTTTGATCAAGTGCATGCTGAAATTTCATAACAGAGTTCTTTGATTGGGTTATTACTAATTTTTGATTACAAACCATTTATTTGAGCTGACTTTCAGTAATTATTGCTAGACAGTACAGCATTTCTTCCAAACTGCAGTTCAAACAGCTCAACTTAATTCAAATTGAAATTAAAATAGCCAAGACTGCATTTTTTGAGATACTAAATTCATCCAAAAATAAATATATAATGCATAATCCTTATGCATAAAAATTATCTACTCAAGGGTTTTAATTCGTCTTAAAAATGCATTGTTCAGAACTATGGTCGTAATATCTAAATGTTCTCTGAAGAAAACTTTTCAGAAGTCTTAATAACTTCTGCAGAACATATACCCTTAAATAATAATTCAACTTTGTGCTTCAGCTATATTTGATGACTACTTCAATTCAGATTTTATTGTTCGTACACTTTGTAGATATTATTTCACCAGGTTAGAGTTAAATTGTTATGTCTTTTTCAGCGGTATGAATAGCAACAAACGTTATTTTTATTTGCCACTGGATTGGAGGGTTTGGAAAATATTACAGCTTGTTTTGATTCTACAAGTTGATTTGTGACCATTTCAATCATTTCGAGTTTTTATAGATAGAAATGTTGAACATTTATTGTTTGAATTCGTCTAGCTGTAAGATTGGGAAGCCGTCTGCCGTCTTTCATTTAAATATCGAACGTACCTTTTAATTGTTTTCTATAATTTTATTAAACTAAATATGGATCATTTTTGTCGGCAAAATATTTTTGATAAAACCATAATTCCAACACAGTAACACTTCTGTGACTTTTGGGTGAAAAACTGGACTATGTGATTTTCACAGGTCTCTTTTGAAGTCAAATTTACACTTTACAGGTTTTCAGTGAACTGAAATAAATGATAGTGTAATGTATGTCGGTAATTTTACATACATTTTTATTAACAGAGGACAAGTGTTACCTAATGACAGCGTTTTATGCTTATCTCAATGGCATATAAAATGCCGATATTTTTGAATTGTCAATTGCGGCAAGAGGAATCCAAAGAAAACTATTCGTCCAGTGGCAAAAATCACTTCCAAACCGATTCTATTTTTCTGTATCGATCGTTCCTTCTTTTATACAAATTTCTGATGAGCTAATTATGTACAAAAGCTTTTGCTTAATCTATTATGTGGAAAAAACATGTTCCAATACATGCGCTAAGTATATCCTTACGCGTAAGGCTCACACGACCCGGCAGTACATGACGTGAGTGACCCACAAAACCATCAATTAAGTATCACACTTATGGTGATCCGATTGTGTATATTCCGACGCTCAAGCAAATAGTTAACAAATAGTCACCATGTGTAACTTTACAGTTGTAGCGCGATTTGGTAATGAGTCAAAGCTGAGTCATATCTGTCGATGGTGCTTCAGCATTGGTTTATTACGCATTGAATGATTAAATTAATGAATATAATTGGCAAAATGAGGGATTTCCCTCAAATGTGTTCTTACAACCTTTTTATGTAGTATGAGTGATCTGCTTGACGAGTGTGGTCTCAAAGTGGTGGGTGAGTTTTAAGGTACACAACAATAGTCTGACGGTACAAATTCAGAACTTTATGGTAGATGCATTAAAACTTCCCAACTAAGCTCTCTGAATTTTTGTCAAAAGATCAAAGAAGTAGGTGGTCAGGCGTTTTCAGGATGGAACACAACTCTCTTCCTGTTGATCAATTATCGCCGTTTGCTATAATCTTGTTAATTGTTGACGATAAAAACTAAAATCAATCTTTTAACCTGGTTGTAGCATTTGATGATACACGATTTCCTTTTAGTTCCACCAAACACAAAGCATAAGCTTCCTTGATGTCAAGTGTGGCTTTACCATCGTTTGTGCAATCTCACCACACTTTAACCAAGATCATTTTCGTACATTATTGTCGAATGTGATCCATTTTTCGTCACTCGTAATGAGTAATTTCGAAAACGTTTCAATTTCGTTTCTTTGCAGCTGTGATTTACAGATAGACACTCAGTCCATTAAATTTTTCACTGTTAAATCGTATGGTACCCAAACATCCAGCTTCATTTAAGAACCACCTTCCATCAAATGATTTTGAAGTATTTGATGGTAAATGTTGAGTTCCTCAGCGGTGTCATGCCTGCTTATACCTCAATTTTTAACAAAAATCTATCGACTTTTCAGTGATTGGTCGGCCAGGACAAGGTGCATCCTTAACATTAAAATCTCCGGAACGAAATCAATCGAACCATTCACAGGCTGTTCTTTCTAATATGGCATCATCACCACAAACTGCACAAATTTTTTGCAGCCTGTATTGCGTTCTTCTCATTTTTGGAATAGAATTTCAAAATATCTCGATTTTTTTTATTTCCACTCATTTTTAACATAATATGAAATAACTTTCCAGTGCACAAGCCAATACTATTTTTTTTCTATAGCAATGTATTGAATATTACCTTTCAAATGAAAAATCAAAAGTGACTTGATACATACTTTAAAAACAGTGTATAGAACTTTAGAGCCCTCTTTTGTCAAAAACGGCAGAAACTTTTTAGACTTTCCAATATTTTTCGCGTTCTAAGATTAATAACTGATTGGATAAGAAATAAAACTTTTATGCTTTAACACCGTATGACCTACGCAAAACATTTGGAAGCATCTTTTTATATTTTGCTTAGAATCTAGTATATTCAATAATAAAGTAAAGACCAATGTCAACCATAATGATATCAGCCATAACGATATCCGCCATTGCGATGCCATTGACATTTGGTGACATTTAAATTTGATTGCAAAGAAAAGAATGTTGCAATTTTTTGATGCCGACTTAAGAGATTTCTGACTTACTTGCTATTGTTATTTTACTGTGATTGAAATCAAAATAAATGCTGAAATCTTGATTAAAACCAAGTATAGTAGTACACGAAGGCATATAATATTACGTATACCGCAAATAAGGTTAACGGTTAAATCTTATTCAACACAATACCACATTGTGTAGGACTCCATATTTTCATGCTGTGTTGTATCAATTCATTGAGGACAGTTATCAGGATAGAGTTGAAATTTCGACTACCTACCTCTGTAAATGTATTAAATACGGCCTGGTATATTTTCAGGTCTGGTTACTATCAACAAGAACAATGTCCAATTCGATCTACTGCACTACAGAGGATGCCTTCATAAAGTAAATAAATTCATTGCGATACCATGAAGGTACGAGTACCTACTTCAATAAACTTCGGTAGTGGACAATCTGCACGTTGACTTGTCTTTATTCAATTTAAAGTTGCAAACCTTGTTTAAACTTTACTATCAATAACCAACATTTCTTTCTGTTTCGCTTAGTCCTGTTGAAACCACAGCCACTCACTGTTCAGCAACTATTCCAGTTAAACAGTTCTGCTAGCTCAATTAGCGATGCACCTCGATATCACAGTGCAATTACATCCACGAAATTGACATTACCGACACTGAAATGGAATTTGTCCTTTAAAATCCTTGCCTAACCAAAAGTCGTCGCGTTGACAAACCTCGGCAAACCTTAACAAACTCAACATGCCAATACAAACATCCAACACTTTGTAAGTTGTTCCATTACTTCACACAATTTAAAATGGGAAAAATTGGATGTCCCTGCGAGTTGGCCTGGAGCACACTGGAGCCATCAAGGCTGGATGGCTAGGATGAGAATGAACTTTCACCGTCACCATACTTTCTAATGTAAAGTTTATTCGAAGCATAAATGAAGCTCAAATTGAATTTAATGCCAGCAAATTAATTGTAGATGTTGTGCCGTCAAAATGGCAAATTTAAACAACATCTACAACAACAACTGTGATGAGATAAGATTGTGATGATGTTAAAGGAGTTCGGGAGCAGAATGGAAATAGATACGGGTCCTGGTCTGGACATGAGATTAGATCAAAGATGGAACGAGAGTTAATGACAAACTGTTAAGCGGTGTCAATCTGTTTTAAGGCAACAGCTTTAAGGAGAAATTCAATAGGATTGCTGAAGATAGTCAGAATGATTGTGAAAATTTGAAATACAGCTCGGAAGTAAATTTGATGAACATCCTTACAGATAATAAAATATTTAAACCAAGAACTATCACTTAATAAACGTATTTTAAGCTTCGGCTATCGTTTACTAAATGCCTCCTTGTGGATTTGGTGACCATGAAACTATTTGATGAGCATAATTAGTATATTTTGAAAAGTATATGGTTTATTTTTTTTCAGATTGTTTTGAACATATTTCGTTTTTTTAAATTAGTTAGGAAAAAGTGCCTCATAAGGAAATGCATCACAGGCAAGCAATTAAAAATCAAAGACGAAGCCATAAAAGTAACAAGTAGCCTTTTCTTTGGAAACGAAATCAAGATTTCAGAGCTTGCGGAAAGTGGCACAAATCGTACGAAATTACCTCCACTCTCATAAGAAATATTTTAAATATTTGCTATCAAAAATTTCTCGCTATAATAATTTGATAAAAACTGTCCCTTCTTATATGCAAATTGTTTTTTCATAGAAAATATCGCTATATTTTTTTTCACGGTAGCATTGTTGAAATGTATTGGAAAATAGGAGAGTCTAATTGCCTCTAATAACTGTGAAGAATGATGTGTAAAACCACGCAAATACGGGAAGCATTATTCGAGGTATCCCTAAAGATAATCATCAAACGATATGAAAAGCTTAAATTACATGAATCGATTCCTACAAATAAATGTTGAAGATCATGTGTAACATTTACATAGACGAATTAAATTTCCGATTTAGCCGGAGAGTCGGCAGTACCTACTTATAAAACACAGTATAGGTACACCCAGTAGGTAATGTTTCATATATAGGCGCACTATCAAGTACGGCCCGCGGTTCTACGGGACAACGTCAAATATTTGTTTACATTTATCATATGTTGGCTGCCATTTATCATACGATTGCTGCCATTTACGACAAAATGGCAGCTATCTACTGGTCGGGGCACTGCCATGCACGTTTCGTGCTAGGCGTAAATAACGCCATTAGAAACTTTGGTTCATTGAATTACAATGGTAAAACGTCTTCGCTGACACAAATTTCATTTGCTTTTGACAAATTGATTGAGAGAAAAAGCCAAAATGACTGGAAAAATGTCACATGTGTTGAAGTGTAAGATGAAGTCCGCGAAAGTGCTTTGTGCCTCTGCAAATCTGGCAGTGCTTGGCATTCATCAGCTTTTGCAAGCACATGGCCAGCACATGGCGCCATTTCTTGGAAGGAAAATACGAGCTTTTCGGCTTCGATTGCATACTGGGTCTACCTATACTGTGACACTTACGCCCATTACGTGGTTGTGGTATCGATCAAAGTGTGTTATCATTTATATGATTTGGTTAATTTTGCAAAAAAAAATTGTAAATTGAAAAGCCAATCTGGGAAATACGATAGTCAGTGGTTTTAAACTGGAGAAATGCCGACAAAAATAATTGAGTAAATAAGGGATTTTTACACATAATAATTGATTGGCTCTTTTTTATTGTTTAACTATGATTCATTAGGTTTGCTTTAGGGAATTATTAGTAGGAACTAAAACGTAAGGAAAATTTTTGTAAACATAGAAACAGGTTTCCGAAAAATGCAGCAATCAACAGTTGGACGACAAATTGCATTGCGCTGTAATCTAGCACTGAAACTCTAACTTACAACAAAAGCTGCTTGTGTACGATCTCTGAATTACCTCGGATGATTTTTGTTTCACACTACTGCTGTGAAGGGAGTAGGTTCTAGAATTTCCATGAAAACTTAGCACTCAACGCATCAGTCTATATGAATGTAGATAACGCAGAAATTTGCAGAACTAAGTGATATATGCAAAAAGCATATTACATGGCGACCCCGTCATCCACAACAATAGTTTACCACTCTTATGAAAAATCGGAAAATTCTTTTTAACCAACCGAATTTTTATGAGCTAGCTTTTCTTTCTCCTTTTATAATGTGTAAAAGTAACGATTTTTTTTTCGTATTTTACATTTAGGCATTTGCTGCAAGTGAAGCTGATAAGAAGTGGTGCTATCGAAATGCTTTCTTAAAGATTGTTTTGATGAAAGCTAGAGTAAAAGATTGAAATTTGGTCCTGTTAGTAAATTTCTTGCTCTAACTTAACGTTATATCGAGAGCCACGTGAGTTTCATAAGCTATGTTGATCGCCAATGTCCAATCAGTTCTTGTAGAAAACAATAAATGTGATACGTTAAGGCAAGGCATCATCAAAATATAATTGCATTGATCTAATATATCCATGAATAATAATTTCACACAATTTTATGAAAACTGTACTTTTCTTCCCCGTAAAAAAGAATGGATCAAAACAAAGGTTTTGGGTCGGTGTCTCGAGGAAATTAATAGCTCAGGTAAAATTAGACCTGCAAAATTTAATTCGCACATAATGACGGAATACAAACATACATAATAAATAATTTTTAACAAATCATTCAATATGCTTACATTGTAAGGGTTGTTTTTAGTGTTTAGTCCTTAGTTTCCCAGAAGACTAAACTTACTATATTAAAATTGTTATGGAGAATCATTGGTTGAATGGAAACATTTTACTTATTTCAACTCTACACTGTATTAAATGAGCACTTGTATTTGAGACCTTATTTTGAAACTTTTTATTTCACACTTTTCTACAAGGACGAATATTTATACAATAATGATTCAGACACTGTTTTCACTTTGAACTTTGAATTATTGGTTAGAAATTTTTGATTAACGAACATCTATTTTCAATTGTATCCTACGCATCATTTGCTTTCAAATCAGGATCTTCTTCACTCTTCAACTCGCCAGGATGCACTCTACCCTTACTATTGTCACACAACAGACTTTTCGCCGAAGTTGGCATGAAAATGTGAAGCTGCCGTTTCACCTCTTCCGCATTGCATGATACCTCGATCAGTTGTTTGTTGATCAATGCTTGATAGTTGCGTTCGAAACTCATATTCCTTTTGGGCTGCTGTTGTCCTTGTTGCTTGGTCGCTTCATTCCTGTTGTTCTTCTGAAGAGACTTGAGGGAGTTTTCTGATTTACTAGCTAATCCAGCCATTACGTGATACCAGTTGAGGAAGAAGCAAACACTTTTCACAAAATTTTGATTAGGTCTATTGATACCTCTCCGCAATGATGCTTCACTCACTACTGACAAATCCTTTTTATTTTGAATGCTGAACAAACATGCGTGCATCATCTCCCCATATATGTATGTTTTCGGAAGTCAACTCGATTAGTTGTCCACACTCCCATGGTGAGGACGTCTTTATCGTTACTGTAAGGTTAAGTGCCTGGCAGCAAGTGATACCATGAAAAAATAGTGGTTAAACATTCAAGTAAATCCGCAAATCTGAAACCTACATTCGTAATTTGGTTTGGGAATGCTATTCATAGCATGTTAACAACCATTAAGACATCATAAACAACAAATCAACTTTGGCTATGCCGCGGTTTGGGGTAGCCAATTCGTTTTGCTAACAAGGACCTTTCAGCTTTTGGTATCGTCTAATAGTTTTAGGAAGTCAGGTTGAATTGTATCTGTTAAAAGTTTAATGCAACATTAAATGGGTTGTTTTGTCATTTGATCTACTTTCGGTTAAATTTTTAAAAATACAATCAGCACAGGGTGAATTAAATAATAAACAGTGATGGGAAAGAGTATTAGAAGAATTGCAAAATTTTCTTATAACAGTTTTTAAACGACGCATGAAGAATTCCCTAAGAATTCAATGTCTTTCACTTCGAGCTTTTAGAAACTATATTAAATCATTTTTCCCATGACTGCAAACATTTCAAAGACCAGTTCAGACGTTCTGTCTTACGAAAACGGCAAAAATTTACACCCTGTACAAACCAAACAGTTTCCAAGTCTCATAACTTTTCCGCTTTTCACTACCTCATTTTCCAGCAATAACAAGGAATTTGTCGTTACAATTTATGTTGGCCGATTTTCTGCGTGACTAAATGAATTTATTACGATTGGTTGCACTCTGCAATTTCATGCAAAATAAAAAACAACAACAATAGTAAATTATATAATTGCAAAGCTAGAAACGGTGAACAACAATCATATGATGAATGTTATGACTCGAATCACCTCGCAAACATTTAGTAAAACTTTAGTAAATTGGCACAAACAATTTTATAAATAGATCTTGACTGGGATTGTGCAATATTTATTTTGATTTAGGTTTCTAGGATGTTTTTTCAAGGTCGGTATTTGTTTTATGTGTCGTCATTATTACACGCTATAATGATAATCGGTAAGTGACACGCAATCGGAAGTTCATGTTACATATTTGGCAAAGAAAAAAAATATGCATCTGGATTAACACTATCCAAGCCATCTAAGGTATCCAAGTCATCCTTTTAAAAAGATGATTCATATTTTTAAGAACTACTTTAAATTTCCCATTCATCTCTCAATTTACCTTTGTTAGTAAGATATGAGCACTTTTTTATTTCGGTCACATATTTTCATGTCTGCAGGGGTGTGCAGTAGGGTGTTTTTGTAAAGACATATAATTTTTTAAACAAATAAAACATAGATGAATTATTGAAATCCTCAATTTTTTGGCTTTATTACCTTGCAAATTTTTGGCGTTTAGTGTTTCAAAATAATTTCTGGCATATGACCACTACGACTACATCTAAGTAAGGCCATCATGTCAGTCCAATTTTACACCACTTACAGACAAGTGAGTGATTTGACGCATCTTCACAAAAAGAAGTCTAATGGAGTCAAATCACATGATCCGGGTGGCCAGTTCATTTCTTGAGATGATTCGTTCATCAAAGGTTCGACGCAAAAAAGGAATGGTTTCACGAGCTGTGTAGTGGCTAATTGAACGAACACCACAATGTTTCTTTCAACTTCTTTATTTGGATATTTATAATTTAATATTAACTAAAACGTGTACCAACGGAGTAAGGAGATTTCGAGTGCGCGGGCGTCGGTGGTCGAGGCTGAACAGAATGAAAGTGTCCTTGTCCGCTGTGCACTTCATTTGACCACTAAATGCGCTGGTGACGGTTTAGAGTTCTTACAGCTATATGCCATATTGCACCAACTTGTTGCAACCATTTGCTTCTCAGACAATAGGCATTGGTGTTGGGAATCAAAAATTACGAATCATTTGTCAGCAGCGATCCCCAACAACGGTCACGATGGTTTCGTCTTCAGATTTGAAACAGAAAGGACCAATAATGCCGCCGACATGCAAACATTATACAGTGACTTTTAAGGGATGTAATGAGTCTTTATAAGCCTCTTGATAACTAACCGTACACCAAAAATGGCAAATTTTGCTTATTTACGAACTCATTAAGCCAGAAATGAACCTCATCTCTGAAAATGATATGACGGTTAAAAATACTGTTCAACTTCCAACTCAGCCCATTAACTGACCTTACGATGCAAACGACGGTTCAATGGCTTCAATTGGTGCACAAATTGGATCTTACAGGGCTTTAATCCAAGACCATTCCTCAAAATTTTCCATGTAGTGGACGATCTGAGGCCAAGTTGTTGAGAACGGCTGAGAATCGATAAACTTGGATCTTCAGTCTGCAGCAGCGTCAGCTGCCTCGGTGCGCACTGTACGAGCTCGAGTTGGATGAACATTGTTGAATAGAGTATACGCAAACATAGATCATTCCATCATATTGCGTAAAATTATGAGCACCATAAATTGAACGAAGTGCTCTATAAGTTTGGCGCACAGAACGCGAATTCCGGGAATAAATCTCCACTATTTAAAGACGTTGTTCGGGTGTAAATTAAACATAATTTTAATTAACAGCAAAATTTGACGGCTACAATGACGATATTTCAATTAAAATTTTTATACCCTTAAAAAACACCCTCAAAATATATAATGATGATTTTTTATACAGAATGATGATCATGTGGTGATAAATTTTAGGTTTTCTTTTAAACTTATAGTTTAAAATCAATTTATTATGTCTTAAAGACGAAATAAAATCATATTTTCAATGCAATCTACATACTCTTCAAAATTATCAAATAATTTTTATAGAAAAGTGCATGAAAATGTAATTCTTTTTTAACTTCCCAGTATATGGGAAGGGGTTTGTTGTCTTGACCCTTTGAAGGTCATTTCTGTCATGCGTTATATCTCACCAAGGGAGGTTCCCTTTTGCCTTTCAAGCGTCGATATGAAAATAACAAATAATGAAAATGTTTTACAACCTGCCGTTTTTGCTGAATCAGTTAAAATTTTGTTATTTATAGCATTCCCAATTACTTTAAACCTTTCACCAACTCATTTGCACCAAAATATCATGAAACTATGCATCAATTTTTTTTAATTTTTCCCAAAAAGATTTAAGCTTACAGATTTTCTTCAATCCATTTTAAAAATTGATAATTTAGTTAAATTTTCACCTGCTCGTAGTGCTTAGCCGAAAAGAACATGCCATTTGGGAAAAGGTTTAAATGTTTTGGAAAAAAGTGCAAGCAATTCGGGAGGTATAAACGATTTAAGAAAGTTAAAATGAAAGGTAGTGCTCGTCGGAAAAAGGTTGAAATGTTTTTAAAAAATTGCAATTTGAGAGAAGGCCTTAATGATTTACTAGATAAAATGACTTAGAAAAAGGTCTAAATCAAGTGGAAAATATCATATATTGGATGTTTTCGGGACCGGACATTTTCAATAGAACACAGCAATGTGCAGTAAATATAATAAATATATATTTGGTGTGGCTATTCTCGTACAGATATTATGGGGATCGGATTTTCCTGCTACGAAGTAATTTTTGAAATAAGATATTTTTGTATGGATATTTTTGCATTGGATCTTTGTTGAATTTAATGAGTCCTGCATCCGATTAATAGGGACCGAAAACGAAAATGTGAAAGCACTCTTTGATGTTACACATCTGTTAAACATTTTCCAAAATCTTTCTTCAGGAACACTATCAAATCATTGATTAAATGGTCTGTCGAGTGCATTTAACTACATGAATGAATGTATTTTAGAGCTTGAGAACACAGCCTTTCAATGTAAAGCAGAGAATATTTCAGATTGTCCTCGCGTTTTGGTTGTTACCTCCTTATACAAAATCCATGGTATTAATGTACATAAATTGGATAATAGGATCTTACGGCGACTTATGGGCTTTTGAAAGTATGTATATGAAATACTTTTAATATATTTTGAGTACTCTTATTACATTCATACCTCTTCTGAACCATTAATTCCCTTTCGATGATAATTTTCAGAACGTTAGCTTCAAACTCAGATGATCTGTAATTTTGTTAAAATATAATTCTCACACGAAACATCCAAAACCTACAAGAAGTAATATTAATTGTGTGACAGAGACAGTGACATCATCAGTAAAAAAACATGTCTAGCAGAAAATATTCTAAATTTCTGCCTACAAAGTAGTTATGAATATTTTTCTAAGCTGCCACTAAGGATATTAAGAAGGATTTTTAGGCACAACCCGCACTTTCGCAATTAATATGGAGCTACCTGGCTTCAACTCGATTCAAGACCAGGGCGATTCTGTTTTCAGTTGACTGTTTAAATTGATTTGCAGAAAAAGTTGTGTAATAAATGGCATAACAATAATTGACTTAGACTCCCCCTCAAAAACTTCGGGAACATTAATAAATCAAATCGAAATGTTTAAAAATTATAGAAAAAACTCGTTTTTGATGAAAATTTGTGTGCTGTTATTATATGATTATTTTCTAGGCGAATCATGAAGGTCCTCAGTGTTAAAAAAGGTTTTTTTCATTTTTTTAGACCTGCGGCAAGGGTGAAAAAATTAAATTTTTAATCATCATATCTTATAGAAAATTTAATAACGCAACTCTTATTTCCTCAGAACTTTGCACTAAAATGAATAATTTTAAACTTAGAAGTGAGAAAAGTAGAAAAAAATCGAGATTTTCAATACTTTTTAAACATGTCGATTTGGTTCCCGACTTTTTTGAGAGCTAGGATAAGTCAATTAAGCCAAATGTAGTCGTTTTTTTACAGATCCACCCTGGTCTATTATTTGATTTCTATATGAATAAATAAACGAATAACGAGTAAACCTACAATTATCTGATGAACACAGTTCTAAACTCTCATAGAAAGTATGTTTCAACCATCAAACCCTTCACAAAATACTTTTGAAATTATTAAGAAACAACTTCAGTTTCTACAAATTATCCACTTAAAATTGCTCCTGCTTCCATTACAGCTAATAGCAACCATTTATATCCGTTGAGAATATTCAATTCCATGAACTTTAGAAAAGAACCACAGAAAAATCAGATTCATTGTCTTCACTAAACGCAAAGGAAAGCAACACTATCTCCTTGGGAATTCGGATCAATCACCTGGAAAATCTTCACCCATTTGCGATGAATAAATCTAGTCGGGAGCCACTTAACGAAATGAATGTCTTCCGTTGATGCATTAGCTCCTTTTACACACTTTGCGGGAGCGAAGCAAAAACCAAGTGTACCCAGTGCCATTGTGGTACCAAGAAAAATAAAGGAATCCGAACAAGAACTAACTCTCTTGCAGTTATCGCTACCCTTATCTAAACAGCTCGCATTAAATTCAACACCATCTTAGGATTTCACCTCCTAATGGAATCGAAGGACTAGTGCTGATTATGTATTTTAGTGTCTTCATGTTTTATTTATCAGTTGTAGATACACGGCCACCTAGTCAAGCTTTTATTAACCACGATGTTTATTACCTGCACCCATCAACCCTAGTCTTAACATTCTAGCTTTTATGCGGTGATGGTATTCATTGCCGATATTTATCTTGGTCCTTTCTTAAATGCCGGACTTAGTTTTGGATTTTTTTCCTCGGTACCGTCGTATCGCTACATTATTAACCTTTAGGGATGAATTCAAAGTGCGTTTACTCGGGACCGAGGAGACAGGAAACTCATTACGTTATGCAGTGAAAGTGACGATAAGATAAATAGAGAAAAGGTGATAAGTGATTTTATTCCAGGCGAAATAGGGTGTTTGATTGTAAGATGGATGTTTTAATGAAGATGATGAAAAACTAAAGAAACAAATGACTCTGTACATTGAAAGAAAAATCGTCTCAATAAAGTTACCACGTATAATTCAACTTAGAAATAAATGAAACATTTAATATTTCAAAGCAATCCTTTCGTCCAATAATTGCCATTCAAACAAGTTTAGCTTATTCAAAATAATTACCAAATTGACTAAAACTAAAAATTTTAACCGTCCTCACAAATAGCCCTAGACTGTCTTCAACTATGCCAATTTCAAAGCCTCTTTGCCAATATAGCGATTGTTGCTTCCTGCGTCTTTGAATCAAAGCAAAATAAAACGTCTTGCAATCCTGAGCTGTGTCTACAATTGAAGTGGTCTGTTCAACATAAAAAGAATCCTCCCGAAGAACGGAAGCGCACAAGTTGTATTGAATTGACTTGGATAGAAGCAGAAGCTTTCAAAAGAAATTAGTTGACCATGATTTCAAGAGTCCTTGCGGCTACCAGTGTAAACAACTATCTTACGTTGAGAGGCTACTTAAAGTGAGAAAAATTGATTTTTCGTGTTTCTATTTAATGATTGGCAAAGAATAGGCAATCATGATGAAGCAGCTGAATGCTGATTAGAAAATGCTGCCATTCTTATCTGGTTCAATTAAATATAAATATTTCATCATTGAGTAAAAGCCGAAGAAGTATCACCTAAGTAATTTTTTTAGTATCAAAAATTAGATATTAAATATTCGAGGACTCAGTATGACAATCGCGGGGATATATTAGGAAGGAGTGTTAAAAATTAATTCCACAAACAACCAAAACCAATGCCGTTTTACCACGCCCTCACATCAAGGCCTGAACTTATTAGTTTATAATAAATACTAAATTATATTTTTAATGATGGTTGGTTGGTTGGTTGTAATGGCAGCCCTCTGTGATACCACCAGAAGATTAGGACGGCACTAGAACCTAGCTATGGGATGATGAGACCCTTTTGGATTGCCCTATGAAGCTGTCTATACAAATTTTATTTAAATAAGCTACTTCCGTTGGGCTATCCAGAAAAGCGAGTCTAGAATTTAAATTCGTCTTCTTTGATAGTGCTACGCATTCGCACAGAAAATGTTAGACCTCGTTCTTCTTCTTCTCCTTCCAATCTGCAACTCCAACAGATGTCGTTGAAGGGAATGTCCAATCGTTCTGCATATCTGTCAATGGACAGTGTGGATATGATGAAATTTAGTGTTTCGCGGCTCCTGTTCAGGAGTTCCTTGATGCTTTGGGAGCTCAGTGCGAGCCAAGTTTGCCTGATTGTTCTACAGGTTTCGTCCAGTATTCAGGCTATATTTTCAGGGTCTGTATAATGCTGCTTGAATCCCATCTTTATAGAGACTAGAGGATGACCGAACTAAAAAATATGGAACATACCTTTGTTTCATAAATGAATCCATAGTTAAAATTACGTATTATAGTATGAATGTTTTTTCGAAGAATTTTACACAAATAGGTATACATTAAATTAAAATGAAACAAACTACGATCCTTAGTAGTGGAAAATTTATCGATTACTTATAGTCTCCAATCTCAGCTATTAAAGGTTTTTCAATGGAACTCATTGCTAATGCAGTTAATTGTTCTTCAAACATAGTACTTCTGCTTCTGCTTTATACTCTGCTTTGCTTTGTGAGCTGAATAGTTGTGAATAATTTAAAACACACACAGTTTTAATTTTTTAATTACTGTCAATTAGAAGCCACGGTCGTCTATAAGGTAAATTGAAAATATAAGTAAAAAGAATTTAAGCTATACATCCGCGGCAAAATAGCTTCTTTACTTCATAACAATACCCAATGAAAAATTCCCCCTAATCCCCCGATCCCCTGGTCCTCCAATCTCCTGATCCCCCAAATCCACCAAAGTTCCCAAAACCCCTAAAATTTCCTCAAATCCCCCGATCCCTGATCCCCAAATTCCCTGATCCAAGAAAATCCCTCGTTCCTCCAATTTCCTAAATCCCCCAAATACCACAATCCTCAAATCCACTAAAATCTCCCCAAACCCCACTGATCCAAGAAAATCCTCCAATCTCCCAAATACCCCAGTCCCCTAATCCCTCAAAATACCCCAATCCGTTAATCCAAATTGCGTTTTTAGGAAGAAAAAAATCTCAAAAAACAGTGACTTTGCGCTTGAATGACGTTCTTTCCTGTTTAATATCCGTGGTGGCTTCTTCACTTTTCTATCTTCTGCATTAACTCTAAAATGTACTACCCAATCCATGTTCTATTAGCAGTGACGAAAAGGGAAAAATTTTCGTCAGGACTATCACCACAGATGTCCAAAAACTCCGAAGAAGTTGTGGTCCGACGCTGCTTTTCTAGCGGAGTGGACTTTTTTGCACCCATTGCACGCACACTTTTGTCATGTGCAAATAATTATGCAAAATTTCACCGATTCGTTCTTCACTAATGACTATAGCTGCAACTATCTGCCACAATTTCATTCGCCGATCTTCTTGGGCATTTTTTTTTTACTTTTTCACTGTTTTCTTCGGCAACAGCAGTGTTTGCGTGCCGTAACCTGGGATCATCTTCTAGCGACTCCCTGTATTGCTGTAATTTTCAGCTTCATAGTATTATGGTAGCAAATGAAGGTCATGACTCTCCATAAACTGTAGAAATCCTTTCAAATATCTCCGTCAGCGTTCGGTTCTATTTTGTGAAGAATTTTATGACAGCTCTGTACTCCAATTTCGTACAATGCACGGATGACTCAGACATGATGATGTTTACAGTTCAATTACAAAACGCATAATGAGGCTAATGACACTATAAACTCGGTATTTATACCAATGCGGGTATTCACAATTAGTGACATGCAGAATGAGACATTAGTGACACTGGAAGGTACGTAATCTCAAAATGTTTCAACTACTCTTCGTATATTGCGATGATTCCTGGCTGGAATACACTGCAGTAGTTTGGAGGCCAGAGGATATTTTCAGGAGTAACTGCTCCGACAAGACACCATAGCCAAGCTTTCACTCCATTTTTGATCCATCAGTGTATCAGTGCCGCACCCTTTTTTGGCCCAGACATCTCTGCTCGGAATGACTGGCTTAAAACTAAAGTGGGAGCTGGGGATCGGAGACGCAAAGTCTGGTTTCTCTGGCGTTGGTCCATCCCTCCGTAGTATAGTAGAGTGACCGATATTTCTACCAAGACATAGTTGTGGAGCTTCTAATCGCAAAGCACTTGGCCTTCTGTCACTTAAACATAAACAGTACCGTTGTCGGGGTAGTTCGTAGGGCTCCGGTGTTTGCAATAGCTGGAATCTTTCTGACCCTGTTCAGCAGGCTCTGATTTAATGTTTTTGCGATAGCTAGCCACCAAATATCTGCATTATACAAAAGGATTGGTTCCACCATTGCCGCGTAGAGCCATGGCACAATTTTGGCTTTCAATCCCCGCCTTTTCCTAATAGCGCTTTCCAGTGATACAATCCTCTGCTTTGAATCGCTTTCCAAAAACTTCGCAGCATGATACATTAGACAACAATATAGATACTATTTGACCACTTGAATTTAACTAAGATTTTTCACAGACTTTTCAAAAATTAACTTTGTTCTCGCCAACAGTTCCCATCATACCACAATTTCTCTATGATATACGACATCCTGAAGCGCCTCTCGACAGCCTTCCCATGGGGCTGACAACAACTCCTGCACCCCCACCACCATGCATCAACCAACAATCAGCACCGCCAATAAACCGAAGTGATCTCACTACACCTGGATATGGTAAGTGTTTCCTAACAATCACACTTACTTAAGATTTCACTTGATCCATCTGAATCCTTAGATGCAAGCGAGTTAAATGCCACTCTCATCTACGAAGAAATGCAGGAACGTCACAAAGAACTGGTAGGTGAGACTGTTGAAGTTGGTCTGATGTTCGCCTCCAAAGCATTTGTCCAATTGCTGGCTAATCCCATCGTAGGTCCATTGACGCATAAGTAAGTTCTTCCTAGTAAACGTTTGCTAGCAATATTCTGACAAATTCGTTCACAGGATCGGCTACAGTATACCAATGTTTACAGGATTTGTTATCATGTTTCTATCAACTATAAGTAAGCTTCTTTTGAGATACTTACATTTCGAGGTTTTGATTCAAAAACTTACATTGCCTTATGTCCTTTCTATCTAGTATTCGCATTCGGAAGATCTTACAGTGTACTATTCCTGGCAAGAGCTTTACAAGGAATCGGGTCATCATGTTCGTCGGTATCGGGAATGGGAATGCTGGCCGATCGGTACACGGACGACAAGGAGCGAGGCAATGCCATGGGAATAGCACTTGGAGGACTGGCTCTAGGCGTTCTGATAGGCCCACCTTTTGGCGGGATCATGTACGAGTTTGTCGGGAAATCGGCTCCATTCTTAATACTCTCAGCATTGGCACTCGGCGATGGACTACTCCAACTGTTCATGCTACAACCTTCCATCGAACATACGGCCACTGATCCACCATCTCTGAAATCACTGATTTCTGATCCTTACATCATCATTGCAGCGGGTAAGCACTTCAATATTAAATAAAAATATCAACAAAAGTAGCTCGGGTGTCACTAAGCCAATTTAACAACTTCCACCCTTCCTGCATTAACTAGGTGCTATAACTTTCGCAAATATGGGAATCGCTATGCTGGAACCATCCTTACCAATCTGGATGATGGACAACATGGGTGCGAAACGATGGGAACAAGGAGTCACATTTCTGCCGGCATCAATCAGCTACTTGATCGGAACGAACCTTTTTGGACCGCTAGGGCACAGGATCGGACGATGGTTGGCCGCTCTCATAGGACTTGTGATAATTGGGTTTTGTCTTCTTTTGGTAAGGTTCTTTGTTGCTAATGAAAACAACATTATTGATTCTATTTAAAAGATGAAAAATTCAAAAGATAATTTACTGCAACAGATTTTTCATTGATTCTTTTACACAGATCCCGGTGGCAACAAACATCTATCATCTTATCCTCCCTAACGCTGGTCTTGGCTTCGCTATCGGAATGGTTGACTCGTGTATGATGCCAGAATTGGGCTACTTGGTAGATATTCGACACACATGCGTTTATGGAAGCGTCTATGCGTTGGGGGATGTTGCATTTTGTCTAGGATTTGCAGTTGGTCCCGCTCTCAGCGGGACACTAGTAAATAGCATCGGTTTTGAATGGATGCTGGTTGGAATTGCGGCGCTATCTTTCATGTATGCTCCTCTACTAACTTTTCTGAAGTCACCACCTACCAAAGAGGAAAAGAAGGTTGGTACTGATAATCCAGCATTGGAAATGAATGAAAATCCAATTAAAGCTAGCTGATATTAATTTGATGTGATTAAATTAATTTTTTTAAGTGTTATTACATTTTGTTTTAATGTATGTTTGCTTAATATAAAATTAACTTCATTTGTTGACCTTTTGTTTTATTGGTTTACTATTTTTTTGGTCTAAAATCACTACCATTTATGGTAGACTACTTATATATTCAAAATAACTTACAAAAAGTAGGTATTTCGGCAAACTCCCGAATAAGTATCGAATATTATTGATTTTGTGTGTCAGTGGCGTGGTTGAGGTAATAGAGTATTTGGGTACTAAACCTAGAGTAATAGGTTCAACTTCCAGCCCTTTCAAGTGTCAATGAATGCGGTTAATTAAAAAAGCTGGGCTTATTAGTTATTTACCCTGTGCAGTTGTGAACAAGTAAAAATAAGAATAATCCTTTCTTCTCTTCTTCCCCACTCTATTGATTTCCTTCCGCCATAGCATCCTTTTATCCTACATCATAAAGTTGTCCCCCTTTTTATAGGGGTCTTTTCAATTTTGGGAACAAAAATAAGTCCACTGGGGCCAGATCTGGCAAGTGAAGGGGTTGAAAGACGACTGTTGCAGCATTTTTTGCCTAAAATTCACAATTCAAAATTCAGATTCAAAAAGGGTGAAAAATGTCGAGGCATGTTGTCATGATTTAGCCTCTTTCCACTTGTCCAAAACTTTGGCCTCTCCCTCCTGACAGCTTCACGCTAGTTTCTCAGGGTTTGAAGATACCAATACCAACCAAGATTAATTGTTTTACCTTTTGGAAAAATTCCTGGTAAACAACGCCTTTTCGATCAAAGAAAACGATATGCAAAAATTTGACATTTGATTTTACCTGCTGACTTTTTTGGGTCTTGAGGATGTTTAAGAAGTCCATTGTAAAAATTGGGCTTTTGTTTCCACGTCATAGCCGTACAAGCATGTTCCACCTTCAGTAATAATAGTTTTTGAAAAACATTCATCGTCATTTGCCATTTGAAGAAGTTCTCCACAAACCTGAACTATGCGTGGTTTTTGATCCACGGTCATCAACCTCGGATGAAACTTTGGCGCCACTCGATACATATGCAATTTTTGGGTTAAAATATTTGGCATGAACCAAATGAAATGTTACATTCCTCTATCATTTTTCGAATATTTCGACAACGATCAGAAGGCATAAAGTCCTTCATTTGGATAACATGAGCATCGTCAGTCGCAACTGATGATCGTTCCGAACGAGGATCATCTTCTGTTGATGTCCGACCATCCTTAAACCAAGGTATATACACCAGAACAGGTATGATTTATTGCTCTAGGATCCCGCGTTTAGTGACGTAATATCGCATAGACACGCCCAATAGTGCTGCCAACTGCTGAAAATAGATTGGAAAATATTTGGGCATCCCTCTCCACCTCATAATAATATGTATTTCACACTAGACATAAAAGCAATAGTTAATGTTACATGCCAAAACTTGTCTTGATATCACATGCCATTAAATTGAAGAGGTGAATTTTTTTAAATCGAATGTGCATGTCAGTTGTTGTCATCTACTTAGTTTGCAAGACATTTGAATCAATTTTTAACAATAATAGTAAGATTGTAACTGTTCGGCATTCACCGCATTCATCGTTAAACCAATAACAGTTACAAAAAATTTTGTTCAATTCTCTAACAATGTCATATTCGCAAGAATTCCATTCCCAGTCGGAAAAAGAAAAATTGGCTTCATTCAACGTGAGAATGAATTTCCATTTGGGTATATTTGGCCACGCCCACCAAGTCGAATGACGTAAAAGCAGATCACACCAAGGTAGTTTATACACCTTGCCCATGCCTACCTGCATGCTCCTTTCCCATGGTAAATAGACACAGAGGTAAACCCAGTTTTCAATCATCATCCTACAAGGTATATAAACTACCCTGGTAGTCTGGGGATCTGAGCGATCCCGGGGTATCTGGGGATCCTGGAGGATCTGAGGATCTGGAGGATCTGGGGAATTCCGGGGGATCTGGCGATCTTGGAGATCTGGGGATCCCGGAGGATCCCGGGGGATCTAGGGGATCCCGGAGGATCTGGGGATCCCGGGGTTTCTGGGGATCTGGGGATATCAGACAAAAAACCCTGATGCTTACAACTTACAACGAACCGTATGTATGTTTGATCTGGCGCAATCGAAAAAATAGGAGATTTTTAAATCGTTGCGTTTCGCACATATAGCGCCTATGACTGCATGTTTCTTTATTTGTTGCATTACATTATAGTCTTCCATTGCTGATCTTAAAAGAAACAAGCTAGAAGCCCCCAGTAATATTTACATAGATATTAAAAATTGAATTAAATTAAAATTAAACAAAAAAATAATAATGACGATAATACTACTGTAAATAATAATAATGAGTTCTGATTAAAAAAAAGTTCTTTATTTTTTTATTACTTTCCAAAACCATTCGTACATTCACGCGATTCATCCACGTGAAGATTCAATCACCCCCACCAATCCACCAAAAACTTTACGTAATCAATGGACGCGCTCTAAGATGATACGATTAATATTAACTTATTCCAATTATTGTCATGAGAACCTCTCGTTATTATATTTAAAGTAGCATTATTTTCAATTTTTTGTTTAACATTTTTAACATTTATGTAAATATTACTGGGACCTCAAGGGTCGCAACTCGCGGCTTCCTTTTTTAGACTTCATAATTTTTCTCTTTCGTATTATTCTTCATTTAACCTCTTAGTTGTAGCAGTATCATCCACTTCATTGGTGTATAACTTATCATGAAACTAACACTAAAACTAACCAAAAACTATTCCAATTTCTAGTCTCTCATTATTGGCGAAAGATCATCCGTAAGATATGTTACATACCAAAATGAAGAAGAAGAAGAATAGAAGCCGGTAAGTGTATAACCAATTTAATACTAACAACAATTCGCAATCATAAACACCATACCAGAACATTTCTAAAAAAAAAAAAACATTTATTTCAACCAAAAATATCAGGAAAATCATATTTATCGTAGCATATTTAAGATTTAAATATATTTTATGGATATTTTGTCTCTTACACAGTAATTTTCGAGCAAATTTTGAATTTTAATATATTAACAAGTTAATTGGTGAAGCTTTAGAGCAAATAATCTAGTAAAGTTTATATGAACAAATAGGACAAAATGTCCTGGTGAAGTAGAAGACAGAACTTTTTGGTTAAATTTAACATAACAGGTACGTAGGAACGCGAGCTCTAAATGCATTGTTACGGGCTCATGTGTACTTAGAAAAGGACACTTGTTATTATTTTGCACTCGTTAAAAAAGGCCAGAGCTACAGCTACAGCCAAACTAGATCATTTGTTAAATATGCACTCAAATATATATATTTCAATATTAGAATATGCGCATGTTTCAACCATTTAGCGCTTTCACTAGATAAACTATTTAATTGTTGAAGGACTTTTTAGATACGCTTAAAGATTTTTTGGAATTATTTCAATTATATTTTAATTAGATGTTTTTCATTGATTTGTTAGATATGACTGTACTTTAAAGAACATCTATCATGATTAAGCGCATACAAGATTTACGTAGGAAATGGTAGATGCCACCAAGGTGGCACAATTTAATATTCACTACGCACGTTATTTAATAATTACTCCCTGCAAACGCAAAGTCAATCGTTTGAATGATTGCTTTTGGTATACTTTGTTGAAATTATTTCTTCGCAATAGGATTGTTATTTTTTTCAAATATATCAACTAAAACTGCTAAATTTTCTCGTAGGAGATAATACTGAAATAGAGAATTTAACCTTAAATTAAACATTATCAAACTCCATGTCTATTTTATTCGCATAAGCTGAAAAAAGACGATGCCAATCATTTTTTAAAAGGCCTAAATTGCTTTGATTTTTAAGGGAAAAATTCCAAGTAATATCCTTCAGAGTTCAAGGAATGATAACGGGTTTCACACACACCATTTGTATTGTCAAAGCTTTCAAACTAGGCATTTTTTTATAATTTTGTATCTGTATTTACAATACATGACTCGAAAAATTACTGTTAAATAGAGATTTCTTGAATTTATGCCGTCGAAATGCATCCATCTCAGCTGAGAAAAAATTCCCTTTATATCATGCACCAAGAAATATTTCAGCATTTATAGAGGCTAAATCATTTTTTACAACATCAAAATGACCTAAGACATTTTGATATCAAAAATAAGATACCAATTAAAAAAACCAAGAGTGATTGTTCCATTTAATTGCCTGCCAAAATTGTAAGGCCAGCAACCTTCAACCAGAAAAGTTCTTCAAAACACACTATAGCGAATTCTATTCCCAAATAATGAAGGATATTCTTAAATAGTTGAGGTTTCATTTTCAGGAAGAAACATGTGAACAAGATGGAAAATAAGAACCATCACAGTCGATGTACTTTATGAGCAGGAATAAGCTTCTTTAAATATTTTTGCCAATTACTTCAAATAGGATGTCCAGAGCAAAAACATTTTTCAAGGAGGAGGATACCTTTCTAGTCTATGCAATTCATGAGTTTCTGGAGAAACATCATCTTTGGTGGTAGTTTGGAGCTCGTGATGCACACAGTTTCTCCGCTCTTCCCCGCGGGAACAATAAAATAGATTTTGTTCCAAGGAGGACTTTACATTTTACTGGTCTCGCTATTGTAAGTTTTACTGAAAATCTAAGCAACGATCAGACTTCTTATAAGACGGTTCGCGTATTTATTCATATTATGGAGATTACATAACCTACGTCTTTCTGCATCGAACTATAGCGCTTGCTGCAGTACCTTTCTCGTCCTTGTACCATGCCCAATCAAGGATCTGCACTCTCTGAAACGTTGTTGCAGATTTAGCAAAAAAGGTACATCACAGTTCCCAAAGTCCACGTCTGCTCAGATATTGAATCAATTCGAAGTCCATCTTATCATGCGATCCTTCGAACGCACTCTTCTACACTTGGTATCAACTGGTATGTTTGACTTATGGAGTTGTTTGTTGATTATATCATGGATCTCAATATTACCAGTAACAGTATTATCAAAGACCCTCTTACCAATGATTTACGCAGATTCTTCTTGGATGATCTGGTACTGATTGTTGGGGAAAGTTCTGAAACTTTCTTAACTAAATGGTCATTTTTAAGGTATTAATGCTTTTGATCCTTGACCCACAAAATTGGAACTGTACGAGAGCTTCTTTCATAGTCATCACTAGATCGGAATTATGATAAATATTATTCGATTGCATTATTTTACAGTTGTAAACTCTCAAATTATTCTATTTTAATTGATTGGATAGTAAAAGTTCCTCGCACCACTAAAAAGAACATTATTTATCTTAGTCCTAAGTTTGTAAATAGGTTGCGTAATGTCTGTGTTTTCTTGAATCCTGTTTCATTAAGAGTAATGCCTAAAGCTCTTGTGGGAACTGCTTCTTATAGTGGTGAAAACATTTGAATGTAACTATCTCACAAGGATACCGTCTAGATCAACACGTGAGGTAAAAGTGTGATACGTTCACTGGGCAAAAGCCATCCATTCTTCACCTGGCTAGACCTCGCTGGATCGCCGGATGGTATTATTTCATAGAATGGGCTTTAAATAAACTAGTTCCTGCAGATTTTTCTTGTCTTTTCAGCTGTTATAAGCTTCATTATGACTCTTTTGAAATGCGAGTCCAAACTTTAGCATATATCACATGTCTACAACATTTCAGAAATTATGTTCAGTACAGTTTCTTCGAACCCTATCATCTGCACCAGGGACCTCTTTCATGGCTGAACCTCAAACAGTTTAAAAAACATGCTTGGCTAGTTTCGACGCTTTACTGCATACTAGACACATTGGCGACAGATCACACTTGAAATAGAACCTTGCGAAACCTTGCATGGCTAATTAAAAATTGAAATAGGCAGAAATTGTGATCCCCTTGTTTGGTATTAATTCGATACTACACGTTCTTACCATCTTACCTAGAATGTTATAAAAATGGAGCGGCTTCAAGATTTTCTTAAGAAATCAAGATGGACAGAATATGTCAGTGATTTAACGTGCTTTCCCCGAAAGTAATCAACAAAACACGGCCCTGGAGGAGGACTTATTGAAATAAGTGTCAATAAACACTCCTCGCCTCGGAAACGACCCGCATAACCATGCGGAATGTCTCCAAAGGGGATCTCAGAACTGCCGATGGCTTACAGGGCCAGTGATAGCGGCACTGGTTGACCAAGCGCGGACTAGATAGCGTACCTTACCACACCCACCACGTTGCTCCCACAAGAAGGCCTCACCTTGTCGGGGATGATAGTAACCTATCATGGGCTCCTCGACCTCGTGGTACCCTATACAACCCCAGAGGGTAGGAACACTACCTGAAGGGCTTCTATGGTTTTGCTCCTGCAAGCACGGACTTTTTTCCACAAGTGCCTCAGGTGTGTCTACAAGGTACAAGGGACCAAATACGGTCTAAATGAAGCGTTAGCTGTTAGGCTTAGCACCCTCATAACCAAGCCTAACCTACCAAGAATGTCGCACGGTTTACTTTGCGTAGTTTGGACGTCGGTATTGTGCCATTCAGCCTCTTACCTTCGTAAACGCGAGCCAATTCTTTGAGAAATTTGTCAATCGGAGTAATTTCAGTAGTGACATAGGCTTCGTATAACATTGTTCTGTATCCACTGCAGATCCTCAATCTCAAGGTACTGAATCTTTAGGTCAAGCTATTGATCTTCTTTGCAATGGAGTTGGTTAATCTGTTCCTCCAGACAGGGCAGGATAGAGAAAAATGAAGCTCACTCATCTCAAAATGCAAAATTTATGAGGCACCCTATATTTGGCATCATGCTTGCCAATAAGGCGCTTATTTTGGCCGTTTTTACTCATGTATGTATTTCGACAGAATGAACTAATAAACGGTGAGCTTTGGACTACACTAAAGTCATTTACCACTTCTGAAAGTCAAAATACAAGAATGCACATTATTGAAGCAACTACACTACTTCTCGAACAATGGCAGGCCAAAACTTGCAGTCTCCTTTACAGCGTTATCATACTCTTCCTTTCTCTAATCAAGTTGGGTATTTTTCGTACAGATGGCACGTTGCTGACTGCTACTCCGCTAAGTTTGACTCCACAAGATGCGATATAAGACCCAACCTGGTCTCCAGCATTAACTTCAAATACTTAATCGCTGAATTTGGGCAAATTTCGTAGCCTCCCACTCGAGATCGGAAGTTGCCTAGTCGTAGATTTCACAGTCTATTACCCCGTTTCCATCTACGCCAAATCTCTGGGTTTTGTCGAAGTGATTTGATAGTGTTTCCACTTACAAATCGGATTTTGCCTGTCACTGTCACTGTCATTGCATGAGATGACATAAAATTTTGAAAGTAGATAATTCTCGTTATTGAAGTCGTGGTGTGTGTTTCGCGATTGCGTAGTTGTTAACAATTGGTAGAGAGTGAAATTGCAATGGATATCAGCGATAAAAATTTCGTTACTTTTATGTGACACCAAAATGACTTGTCATTCGTAATTAAAACACAATTTGACACTTGCTGAATGTGCTGAAATACAATTATTTGCAATGCAGTCACACGCAACCATGAGATTTTGAGTGGATTTCGATGAAATCTACAAGATTTACGATCGACTAGATTTCAATTTTTATATGGGAAATCTACAAGATTTCGATGAGGATTTGGGAAAGTTGCCTAAATCTAGAGATTTGGCGTAGGTGCAAACGGGGTATAAGATTCCCATTTTTGGATGTGAGTTTCAAAAAAAGTGATCCAGAAAACCGTTTAAACTACTAACAAGGATCTGATATTGCATGAAAAAATATTTTGCCACATGCAATGGACCGTTAAACCTTAAAATGGGAACCCCAAAAACAGTTCATAATTTGCCAACGATCAGATTTATACTAAAAATACCTTTAAAAAATAGTTTTTCTGGCTAAATTTTGTGATAACGTTGTGGTCTTGAATTCAACTTACTGTCATCATCATCAATGGTGCTGTACCCCAAATAGAGCCTTGAACTTATGAATTTGCTTCATTATAGCCATGCATTACTTTGTTAATGTTGAGTTTAGGCGATGCCCCAACGTTATTGATCAGGGTTGAAAAAGATCCTGTAAATTGAGAAATTTTTATTGATAACCTTATTTTGATGGATTTCAGTTGTGAATTTTAACATGGAAATTGTTTTACTTTGATAAAACTTATGATCTATCACTATTGATAATTGTTAGCATACTTGTTTAATGCCTTCCGCTATAAGCAAGGCTTAGTCTAGAAATAATGTATGAAAGTTGAAACTGATTCACATTCATCAATTTCTCGTTGCGAATATCAGTTTCAAATCATACAAATGGACGAATTAAATCCACCGAACAACATCTTCTCTCTAGATATTTGATAATTTTAGATATCTTCCACCAAAATATTTCATCAAAAAATTAATACCAAAAGCAATCGCTCAAACGCTTAATTACGGTCACCCGGGAAAATAATACTTTCCTCAGTCGGTCAGACTGTCCAACTTTTGCAAAGCAATCAATTTAATGATGAAAAAAAATTATCTATAAATAAATATTTAGCATTTGAAAACTACACAGAAATTCAGTATTAAAAATTGAATTCAAAATTTTTGAATAAATACACAATGCAAAAAGATACGAAAAGTATCTAACTTAGATCATGTTTAGGAAAACTACTTAACAAGAAAGCCTGTGAAAAAAGTATAATTGTAGAGGTAAAGGTTTATAGAATGTTTAAGCCAAGAGGCACTACGAAACTAGATTATTTCTTTAATAAATATTGTTCATGGCAAAGAAGTATCCAAGTTGAAATAATATTTCGCTCAACTGTTCATGTATAAATTATGGAAAAGCCAATCTGACTAAAAATGGGAACTCATCGTACTCTTTATGCAACATTAAGTATAATCATACTGATCGTAGATTAAAGGACATTTAATTAGTAGAAATTTAAAATTCTATTTGAACATAAAAATAATGCCGGCGTTTCATTAAAACTTGATGATTTTGTAAGAACAATTCATGTATGTTTATTTAATTCGTAAAAGTCGGTTATGGGTGATTATCGCGAAAATTTGAATGGCTGCAAATTTTCAATGTGTTGTTAGCCGACGTTAAACATTTCAAATACGTAAAACCCATACTTAATTTGTTCAATTGAAGTTTCTTAAAAATCTGAGCTGAAATGTGCTATTAAATGGATTATTCTTACAAATACTATAAATGTTGATCGCAGCTAACAAAAATATTGTGTCATGCGTTGTTTGTTAGGAAATATATTCAAAAAAAATAAACAAACCAAAAAAAATCTTCTGCAATGCATCATCAAATTTAAAAGAAAATTTAAAAAGTTTTTAATGTATCTTATTGTATCTTACGGAGATGAAGTACCTTCTTAACATTATATATGTCTGTATGTCATTGTATCTGTGCTGAAAGTTACTTTTGAATTTAGGTGAGTAATTGTACAATTTTGAAACAATGCTTGTTAAGCAAAATATTTTGATTGATACGAATAAATATAAAATTTTTGAAAGCTGTATAAATGGCAATACTAAATCTGTAACATAATGAAATGCACATTTCAACAAAAGAAATATTTAAATGTTTTATGCACACGTTCTGAATATACGAGTGTAGTTGATGTTTAGCAATTAGCAAATATTTGAAACAATAAAAAATCATACTATCTTGGTCCAAAGAGCATAAAATTTCAAAACAAAAGTATACAATTCCTTGTAAATTGTTAATAAGGAGTAATATTTCACATAATAAATTATACTAATAATTGTTTGTGTGTGCTTTTAAATAAATAATCAAAAATTTAGCTTATATTAAAATTGTATAAACATGCATCTATATACACAGTTCATGGAAAAAAATGAAAAACTTTTAAAAAATTATCTAAAGAGAAACATACACGCACTATTTACTATTTACTATTTACATTATCTAACTACTATCCATATGCATTGAAAAATAAATATCCTGTTTAGAATTGCATAACTCAATCAAGTTTTAATGATTTTTTTGAAAGAAAAAAATTTCTCTTTTCACTACGCACTATTGTCCTACTTGAAAATAAAATCATAATTTTAATTTTAAGTCGTCTCTTCTTGCATGAATTTAATGATAAGAATATAACGATTTTCCTAGTATGCACATGTTTAAAAATTAAAGATGCTTCATCAATTAGAATTAATTAATAGTATATAACTAGGAAGGTTGAAAACAAGGACACATGTTGCTGAGCAGACAAACTAATAATAATTATAAATGTGAATATTCCTACTGGCATTGTACAGGGTATTTAAATTTAGAATATTTTTCGAAATTTTCTTTTTGCTTCTTTTAATAACTTTGGCGATTTCCGAAGTAAAAGCTTAGTTTCAGTTATTTTAATATGACCAAAATATATGTTAGTCATTGGGAAAATTTTTATTTTTCATAGAAAAGCAGCAGAAAAAATAGTCGAAAATGATTTAATTCTTGAAATAAACAAAAATATATTTGGTAGGAGTTCTCGTTCCTTGAGGTTTATCTTTCTCTCTTGGTGATGGCATCATTTGAATAAATTTACTGCAAAATGATAAGAAATTTTCTTGAACTTAAATCTGTGGTACTTCTATCTGTTCTTTCAGTGAAATATCATATCTGAAGGAAACGGTTAATTCGTCAATAATTTTTCTTCACAAATTGCATGAAAAGAACAAATATCTGATAACTTGGTTTTAATTATCGTTTGAACGCCCGAATACGACGAATTACCAGATAAAACAACTGTAGAAAACCTCAAACTCAATCGTCAATCAAGGCTTTCACTTCTATATTGTTTTATTTATTTTTTCGCCAACTACTAACTAACTTTCATTTCATGCTAAGAAGCCATCCAAACAGTGAAATTTTATTAGGTTACTAGCTTGGAAAGCAACAACAACAAAATATGTGGTGAAAAAAATGCACCATTGATTCGGTTTCTAGAACATAGATCCCACATTCACCCTGGGCCAGTTGACACCAGTTTTGTTCACTAGGTTTGTCTGAGCCCACCCTTTTATGGCCAACTGCGTACAAGATAGCATCTTCTACGGCTAGGCTCTTTATTTAGTCGAAATATTTTCAACTTGGGTGGAACACCACTCTCATGCGAAGAAAAAAACGATCGCAGCCTGATTGTGCGATCGCTTCCAAAGGGATTCAATGCAAAATTACTTTATACGTGTATCTTATTTCCGATAATTTCCGGTACAAATACATGCTGCAATACTGGATACACTGTATTGAACCCTCAGAGCCTTCATTTAGTCTCCGATTTAACTTGAAACTCCCAACGCATGTTCATGCTTCAATAATTCCCGAAAGTCAATCAACTTCGATATCCCAGATTCCTATTAACACAAAAAAGTTTTATCAACACTAGGACTTGCCAAAATTTTAATAATCACCGTATACCACCTGACAACTCCAACCAACCAACCACAACACCCCTCTTACAAACAACAAATCACCGCCACCAGGCACCCGAACACCAGACTCAAAAACGCACTGATTCCTCATCAAAACCCCTTGTAACCGCGTACACCAAGACCCAACCTGCACTGGTTACAACTGATTAAAAAACAAGTTCCCACCCATATAAAACCTGGTTCCAAGGTACGTCACTTACTACTACCGCATTTTCCAGCTTATAAAGTAATATCATATGTGGGCCAAGGGATTCTATGACTCTGCATTTGAACATGCAATATGTCAACGCCAGAATGTCTGTTGGGGTAGATCGGTATTTTGATATTATTTGTGCCAACGAAGTGGCATATTTAACTGGCCATGCAGTGTAAGCAATATTTTTTTTTCATTTATAAAACAGTGAGTATTTTAAATTTTTATTGTGTATCGCATTCTGTAAGAGACAGTGGCGCTGTGAAGTATGTCGCTGTGAGTAGCAAGTATAGTGGCGTTGGACTTGTTTTCCGTACACTTGGTTGTTTTCACATCCTTGTCCTTGAAAATCATTGTTGCTTGAGGAGTATAGTGAAATGTCATCAAAATATGGAAATTCCAATCAAATACTTGCTACCATACTGACCACCATATATTAATCAAGTGGTGTTTGATCCCTTCTGTTCAAAAACATGCGTTACATCTTCATAATTACTTAGTCTTCATGTTTCTATTGGACTTCTTGTAATCCTTTTTCTATCAATGAATACTTCGGTTCAACATTGAAAAAGATAATGCATTAATTAGTCATGTAGTCATGGTGGGCCTTCCAAAAGGTTTAGGCAGAACTGTTCAAAAAAATTGGATGTAATTCAGAGCAATAGATCAATATTAAGAGTTTTTCTGGTATTCTACGTTACCATTGACCACAACTATTATCAACAAGGATTACAACTGACTGGTATCCTCATTTTTCCATCTAATAATGTACTATGAAAATCATTCACTGATATTCGAGGCGACAAATTGCTCTCGCCTGTATTTACGTGGCGAAATTTGAACTTATTCTCGCCTACTAGCAAATTTTGTATGAAATCACGCCCACGTTGGGCGCTACTTAAAAAAGATTAAGAAAAAATAGCAAATCTACTTATCTATTCATCACAATACGAAATGTTTTACTATACCATATTATTAATACTGTAAACTATACAATATTTAATTATCTCACTTCGTACGCCAATGTTTTTATTATGATTTGCATTTAATCGTGTTTATAAATACTATCACCATTTTTTTCTGTATTCATAAAAAATCTATTATGAAATATTTATAAATATTTATTCTTATCATACATTACCCTTATTAAGATTAAATCAGATTTTCATATCTGATAGATGTTGTGTGTGAGTTAGACAATAACCAAGTCCAAAAAAAAGTAAATACTAAACATATTCACAAATATATGAGATTGCACTAAAGCCATGCGTGAATTCAATATGAAACTTGAGCAAAAAAAATTCAAACAATAGTATGTACAATAATTGGAAAAGATATATAAATCAAAATCATTGTATCGTATTAGCCAAGGTGTATTACTTATCCACTATTATTATTCAACAAAACTTTTCTTTTTGTTATATGAATAAATTCTTGAGCCGTAATACTTAATTCATATTTAGATTAATTTTATTGAAATAAATAGATATTTTCTATGATTTCAAACAAGCTGGTAAGGGGTCAAATAATATGAAAAAAATACACTATCATACACTTTAAATAGAATATTATAACGTAGTTGAACATACTTGCTGCTTTGCAGTGTTACACGTTATGACACGTATGATTACTTTCTGCTAGCAAATATGAACAAATGTATTTTAAATAAAAAGTCTTTAATAAAATTGTGCTGTGTGAATTGTAACAACACTATTTTCTATTTGAATATGTAAACCCGTAGACTTTCCGTAGTAAACTTAATATATAACTAAACAAAATATATATTAGACATTCTCATATAGTGAGCTCTAATTGTAAGTACTTGATTGAAAAAAATGTGCTTAATCTTGTTACAAAAATAGAAGCTATAATTCGCTTTATTCTAGTGATAATCTTTTCAAAATAATTCATGCTAACAACCAACCAAAGCCCAAAATAGTGCTTAGTCAAATTTAACCAAACAATATCTTATGAATGCCGAAAACAGAAGTTTGAAACACCTTTATTATACACAAATACGTATTGCAATGTACTAAATATGAAAAATAAAATATAATATTTATTTACAAGAAGAGAACACAAAATAGTCAAATATTTATGAAGGAAAATTAAATTTTACATGAACATTTTCAAGATTAACTTAATTGGTAAAATGATGGTTGCTAAGTGTGTAATTGATTGCACGATTATGTATTGTCATAGTAAAATGCCTAGCAAGTGCTAGTATGATATTAGCATATTAACAATTCAATAAATAAATGTTTGTAATACGTCATTAAATATATATATGAATACCAAAATGGAATTAATGGAAAGTTAGCAAACTAATGTTACAACATTCATTATAAATTATTGTATTGATAAAAATGAGATTTAATAAAGATTTACAAACGAAAGTTGTTGGTGAAAAGGCTGCCAAAAAGACAATTGTTGCGTTTTGAATTTAACAATTGGTGATTTTTAATAAAATTGATAGTATAATACTGAAGTAACAGTGGCTAGTATGAGCAGTGCAACCAAAGCAGATCTTAGGCTCGTTTCTTGGTTTGATAATTTGAGCAGCTTATAGAATCTTAAAATTTTCATCGAGAATCTCCGCTTCACTTAGAGCTAGAAGGGCTTAAGAGGTTACATGAGTCTTGAAGGGAAAAAACAACTTTTTCAAAAAATTGCATTTTAAAAACCAAAAATCTGCTTTTTTTAAATTTAAACACATAAACGTTTAGCATTACAAAAAATTGTAAAAAAATTTCAGCTAAAACCATGGAAAATTATCAATTTTTCTGCAGTTTTCCTAGTCCAACCTTTTTTTTGCGGTAGGCAGAATAGTTCGGTGCAGGATCATCTTAAATCAAAAATTCAAAAATTTTCTTATAGTTTATACTCTTGGCTCGTGCTTGAACGAAAGAATTGAAAAAAAATTAAATTTGAAATGGATTTGAATGAATTTTCGCCTCCTATTTTTTAGCATTTTTCCGATTCTCATCATGTTTAAAATATTTTTTTTCGTATAAAACAAAAACGAGTCGACCGAGTGAAAATCCCTTCGTTCAAGCACGAGTCAATACTATAAAGAAAAATTATGCAAAGTTTCAGGAAAACCGGTCGATTTGTTCTCGAGAAATCGTGCCTACCGCACGAAAAAACAAAGTTTCGAGAAAACCGGGTTTAAAATTTTTTTACCGCGATTTTATGAATTAAAGTTATTTTTAGTGACTTACATCGAGTCGTCGATTCCAGGTCCATACAGTAACTCATTTGCCTCATTCGCGATGTTCAGAGCATCCTTTTGATGTTGTGATGTTTGATGAAAAAAGGAGGTGATTTTACGCGGTAGAACCGCGCCGCATACGTATAGTACGCTATGTAAGGCAGAGCGCACGTACCGACCACGCTGTATTCAAATCTCTATAACTCCGGTAATATTGCTCGAATTTACTTGAAATTTGGTGTGAATACTCTTGAAGGGCTATACTTTCATATAGAATAAAAAAATTGATCAGTTTTTTTAAATACAAGACCTATGTAATCCCTTAACGCAGTTATCTTTGGCGTCTATGAAATGCAGCATCACAGCCAAGTAGAAATTCTTCAGATGTTCACTTTTTTGTATGATTCGTCAATAGACAATGACAAGTTAGGCTGGCAGATATTAGTTTCTTATCCCCTATTGTAATGTTTATAATTTTCTCTTGAATTTTCAGAGAAAGCTAGGAACATGCATCGTCTGAGACATCGCAAAGAGATCCAGTTGTCCTTTTTACTATCTTTATTACAATTCTTAAGAAGAAAGCGGGAATTATCCATAGCTTTGTCACAAAATGACTCGGCATCTTGTATTTATACACAGCCAGGACGCCGTGCATTTTTTCCTTTCAAAAAGAACCAAACAACGACAAGCGGGAATCTCCGAAGCGAATGATCCCGCAACCGTAACATTGGAATTCCAAAGGAAAATGGACAGTTACCGATGAAACATAGAATAAAGTTTTGTGTGATTGAGGACAGTTTGCGGCCGCAGGTCACGTGAAAATTGGTCGTCCTGGCAAAATAGTGTAATGGTCGTACAAAAGTATATGGAACGTTATTCTCGGGATTTTATTTATGTTATAAAAAATTATGATCTTAGTATTCTCAGGTAGGTTTTGATCGTTTTGATCGCGAATTTTGAATCGAGTAACGCAGGAGTTTGCCCAAATGTTGATTTGATCTTGTTTGCTCTTTTGATATTTGATTTTCTAGATATATTTTTTTGCAGAATGATGACTGAATCTGAAGTAATGATATTTGGAGTCACAGATAAAAAATAATCCACGACAATTCGCGCCGAACTAAGATGGTCTGCCAGCAGCCATCTCATCTCTAGCTTTGAAAAAGCCGAAACCAAATTTGATTGCACGACTGAAAACGATTCGTTGCTTTATCCCAGAGCTGAACGTTTGGGAGATGAATGGAGCGAAAGGCTCGTTTACTTAGAATTTCATTGCGCATTCGTTTGCACACAAATTCATTTATTAGAAAAGTTTGTCACTCCACTCACCTTTTCTAAGGTCCAAATACGGATATATACTTGAATGAATTGAATAAATTAGTAATGATTGTAATGATTGACTCGCTTGAAATTCCGCCTGTTTATATAGGCGGATGATATCTTTATTGAGCTAGTTGGTTTCATATGTGGTGATCGCATGCAATGCAAAAATCTTTTGCTATGATAACTAGCAACAATCTCCAGATGGTAGGTATTGTTCTTTTGTTTTGGTGTGGCGGTGTGTTATATTTACTTCTTATATTATTTCGTCGAAGTTACTGTGTTATATCACTGTGCAAAAAAGAACTCCTTAAAAATGTGATAAAATATGACACAGAAGAAGAATCGGGGCTAAAAATGACGAAAATTGTGTAAAGTAATATTTAAATGTAGCGAATACACCGCTCAGTTCTTCACTAATTTTACTGAAAGATTAGTTTGTTTATTCGGAAGGTTTCCAGTGATGTCATCGACTTGTAAGTTAATGTTCAAGTTTAGTAAATAAGCCTATATTGTAATAAAAGACAAATGGCTTGACATTGTTGAATATTTATAGTTAGCTTGGTTTCATTCTTCTCGCTTTACTACTCGCTTTAAATTTCTAGTTTACAATCTTTAACAGAAGGGTAGGACTCTTTTTGGTCAAAAATTAACTCAACCTGACTTCGATATAATCTCACGAACAATGATTTGAGCACATCTATCTGACAAAATATTAGGAAAAAGATATTTGCGATTAATAAGTTTTTAAAAAAAATTATATTATATTAATTTTCATTCGTTCAAATTTTGTCACTGTTTCATGAACTACTAACAAGCAAAAGAATGGACTAGAATTTCTCAGCAAAAATTCAACTGCCTGTATTAAAGTACTCACTTCCATATTCTGCATCAGAGTATCTTTAAAAGTATCTTGATTAAACGCTTGAAAAACAAAGACGGATTGCTTTCGTACAAATAAAAGTTTGGTCTTACTTAGAAACAACTTTTATGGTAATTTCCACAGTTTTGAGTTTAACTTCTATACGAAAACCCGTAAAATATGCAATGTGTGCTTGAACTCAAAGTGCAAAAGTGCAATCTAGAAAGTTTTCACCTTTCACATATGCACAAGAACAATTTTAAAGCTTTCCACTATTAGTTTTACAAAATTGAATGAAATCAGACTGAAAAGGATATTTTTCAGGTGAAAATTAACTAATATTGTGTGTAGTTTCATTAAAGGAATCATCAAGGAGGTAGTCTAGTGTTGAGCCCGAAAAAATTGATGCTTTTTTAAAATGATGCCCAAAAAACGGCAAAAGGTATTGACTTGAAAGTTTGTATATTTGTTTATTAACATTTATAGGAAAAAAATTATATTTATTGGAGAGAGAAAAAAAACAAAATGGCGGCTGCCGAAATGATGTACTCCATCGACATCAAAAAAAAATTCAATTGCGCCTCGTAAAATTGTGGTCAAAATATTGATCTTAAAGCAAATGTCCAAATATTTTCTTGGTATTTAGATCACAAACGACGAAACGGGCCTAAATTTAGAGCAAACAAAAAATTTGTCGTTTGAAGAGCACTTTCTTCAAAAAGAAAACATGCAAAATTCAACTATTGTAATTTCAAGTGCGTGCCAAATAGTCTAAAACTTTTTTTTGTTCTAAATTTAGGCCCGTTTCGTCGTATCTAGATAACAAGAAAATATTTGGATATTTGCTTTCAGATCAATATTTTTAAAAACCATTTGTTTGAAGTATGTACATGAAACTTTTTCTTTTTCAAAATCAATTATTTCTTTTAATTTTAAATATTGTGGCTGTACGAGAAATTCATCGAAGATATTTTCGGCCTAAGTTTTTTCACGGCGTTCAATCTATCGCCTGCTGAAATTTATATGCAAATTAGATATATTCTTTTTAAATTTGTCAGACAAACTTGTCCAGAAATTTAGAAAAAAATTAAAGTTTGAAAAATCGTCCTTTTTGGAAAGGCTTGACTTTTCATGGAATTTTGACGATATTTATTTACAAAAAAGCAGTTACTTTTTTTACAGAATTTGAGGTTCATATCGAATATAATTATATTATCTAAAGTTAGGTTAAATTTTGAAACGAGGTATCCAATAGTTTTTGAGTTGTTTTGTACGAGGCTCACAAAAAAGTGGTTTTGAAGAGGTTGCAGCGTATTCTCAAGCCCAGAAGAGATCAGTAATGTTTACAGGCTTTAACTTCGAAGCGACTGTGAATTTCGTACTAAGTATTGAGGACGAGACTGTTGTGTACCTTACCAATTTCAGACTGCACTCACCGATTTGAGACTGCACTCACCAAGTGAGGAAAATTCCTTACTTTGCAAATTGCATTCATTAATTTCATTATTCATTCATTTAATGTGTAATATTACACCTTGCCCATAGTTCAATGCTAAAGCACCATCGACTGATTGGACGGCTAATTTACTACTCATCAACAAATAGTTCTCATGTAAATAGTAAACAAATCACCCAACTGTACGGTGAGGCATGGTAACGATTTGTTCACTTATTACTTGAGTGTCCGAACATAAATAATCGAGTCACCATAAGTGTGACAATTAATTTATTGTTTTGTAGGTCTCCCAAGTTGCATATTGTCGGGTCATGTGAATCAAATGGCATTAACATATACTTAGAGCATACATACGTGTTTCTTTTTTGTACATAAAAGATTTAGTGAGAGACTTTATACATAATAAACTTGTAACAAGTTTGTATAAAAGAGGGAACGATCGATAAAAAAACATAAGATTCAAAGTCAGTCTTGCCACTCTCGGCAGAGACTTTGATTTCTTTAATATCTCTTGCCATAATGGACAAACTTAGAAGTATTGGCATATCGCGTGCCATTGGGATTAACGTGAAAACGCTGTCATTTGGTAAGATTTGTCCTGTTTATAAACAAAGTTCAACAACAAACATAGTATATATAAACATATTTGAAACTCACAACTTACTTTTAAAAAAACTGCTAAAGAACATTTCTGGAAGTTGTAAATGGATATCTCTTCATATAAGTTTGATTTTATTTCAATCACTAAAAATCTTCAGAAATCTAAGCAGTTTTAATTAAAAATGTAGAAACAATTTCCTTTAGATATCCCTAAATAAAATCATAAATCAAGCTTTTCTTATTTACTTGCTACCTACCTAGAAAAATCCTAAATCTAAGATGAAAAATCTTGATCTGGCATCACTGATTTGAAGTATCCATTTCTTCTTCAACACTAATACCTCCAAATCTAAATTTTCAGGATGCTGAAAATCAATGCCTGGCAGCAAAATAGACATATTAGGTATGTATACTTCCTATTTTGTTCTGATTTGTGTCTAAAAAAATAAGGGGCAGGATAAATGATGATTTTTAATCAAATTCAGATTTAACTGGAAGTCAACGTTCACTTTAAAATAGGGGCAATTAAATCTTTTCAATGTACTGAAGTCAAAGAATTGCTGTAAGGCTCAAATCGCTGATCACCCAAAAAGTTTGAATCCACCACACCCCCACAAACAATCGGCATTGCAGCCCCCAAATCAAGAAAGCAAAGAGAAAAATTAAGAACAAAATTCAGGAAAAATATTAATGAAATTTTCCAGTTGAATATCATTCCCCTTTTGAGTTTTCCAACGACAAGTGAAATATTTGAATAAGTCACGACCGTGAGAGGGTGAACAGAAAGAACGATATAATTATGTTAGAACTAAAGCATAGTGGGAATCAATAGAACGGAGTGAGGTCGCTTCTCGACCGGCTGATTCTTCGATAGATTCTAGATTCTAACTTCCAGATAGCCGAGATAAAAGCCTACCCACATCATCACGACTTGGCGATTTCCTGCCATCCCCGTCTCCGGATCCGATCAACTTGCTATTGCTTGCTTCCTTGTGTGAGTCCTTGGCTCCTCGACTCGCTTTGAACCTTAATTGGATGAAATTGATGCTATTCAAATGTCATTTACAGCTTCCCGAATCAAATCGCAGGAACAACTTATTTCAAAGTGCCGGCACATAATGTTGTTCACAATATTCATTCGCAGTTCACACCCGAAGCAGACCAGGACGTTGCGGGGGGGAGGTGCGAGTACAGGGAAAGGCGCTACGCATTGGAAGAAAAATTGTTTTGGGATCCAGTACCATCGTTTTCGTAGTAAGAGGACAGAGGAATTATAGGACATACGCTCTATGAAATGGAAATTTGCTAAGAAAAAGGAGTTACACTCCATCCACACCACAACGATTGCATCCCTCATTCATGGGGAAGTCATTTAGCAGAAAACTGTTTTATGATTTTTCCTTGAATTTGCTGAAGTCTAGTCATAGCATGCAAAGCTTCTAATTCCTTCATGTTCTAGTTGAACATTGTAGACTTCTATTTTTGAATTCACATAGTTTCTTTATTTATGGTAAATTAGTATTGGTACCTTGAATTAACATTGAGCGTTTTTTTCGAAATTTACGGATTTATTTAACAAAAACGGTTACAAATATATTATTGAAAGTATTGTACATTGCTGGCCACTATTTTTGCCCATCTTCCTGTCAATTTTCGGATATCAGCTCAAAAAACGACTCGTCGTTTCAGGTAATCCAATCGTCGACCCATTTTTAGCATTGTTCATATGAAGTAAACTTCTACTGGGACAGGCCACGTGTCATCGACCGGACCAAGTAGTAGTCGGAAGGAGCGATGTCTGGAGAATACGGCGGGTGGAGTAGAACTTTCCATTTAAGCTTTTGTAAGTAGGGCTTGACTAGTTTCGCCACATGTGGTCGAGCGTTGTCATGCTGCAAAATTACTTTGTCGTGCCTTTCTTCGAATTCAGGCCGTTTTGGGTTCAGTGCGCGGTTCAAACGCATGAGCTGAGTCAGATAGCGTTCCTTCGTGATTGTTTCATTCGGCTTGAGCAGCTCGTAGTAGATCACGTCGCGCTGGTCCCATCAAATACAGAGCATAAGCTTCATGCCATGAATATTCGGCTTTGCGAAGGATGTTGATGTCTGGCTGGGCAGAACCCATGACTTTTTGCGTTTGGAGCTATCATAATGAATCCATTTTTCATCACCAGTCACTATGCAATGCAAAAAGCCCTTTCTTTTTTGGCGAAAAATCGCCTTTCGACGTCGCGCGGCTTCAGCTCGTATGGCACCCAGTTCCTTGCTTTTGAGTCAATCTCATAGCTTTTAGGCATTTGCTGACTGTTGACTCATTCATTCCAAATGGTCTTTTACTTGTTATATTTGGATGAAAATTCAATAATATTTTTTAAAAATATGATATAATTAAAATGACCACTACGAATATGTTTAATGTTCAGCTGTCAATGACTTTATCATATTAATCGGATTTTTCTCCACCAATACGATGAATCATATTTACCTTACCCTCAAGAATTTTTAATTTGTTTTCATAAACTTACCGCGAAACATGAACTTACACCAGAAAATACAGACAATATAAAGTTGCAGGATTTTAGTAACCAAGTGACAGAAGATTTTACAGAACTGTGACAGGTGCCACCATCTTGTTTTAATCACGTGTCACATAAATTCATGAAATAAAATTCTCTTCAAAAAATAATACCATTGATAGACTAGACCACCATAACGTTGGTAGTCGCTATTATGATATAAATCGTAATTGCAGTGTGACATGCAAGGAATATGATTGCAATTATAAACTAAAAGATGGTGGTTAAGTAGGTGTGTAATGGGCCCTTTTCTTTGATTGCTTGCCATCGTCTGTACTCATCAAACAGATCTATGCGTCGAGTGGCGTATCAATAAAAGTTGGTAGATATCAATCTTTAAAAACACGGAGTGTGATTTTCCTAAACAATACTGTCAAGACGATATTTACGCTTCATTTTTAAAACATTTATTTATTTGTTAATTCCCACTCTAAAGTTATATATAACTAAATCAAATCAATTGTGTATAATCAATATCCAATCAATTTTTACATAATCATTTCCGCCAGCCAACGGTAAGTTACAGAAATTTGTATCTATTCAAGCAATCCTCAGTCAAGAGGTTTATCTCTGAACGTGTACTCCATTTCAGTGGGTTCGTAAATCTAGTTCACATAGTATCCACGTACACACGTGTCCACATGAATATATGGTAAGTGATCCATTGAAAATCTATAAATTATTGATTTATTTTTGCTTTTTGAAAAAGTAGTGCCTTAAAATTCGCTTGCAAATGCTCTGTCGTGGCTCAAATTTCGACGTGTTTAATGCTACGAAAATACGAGGGCGATCCGATAGGTACTCACCGCCCGATGGCGCCACTATCGCAAGGGACTGTCGTCTACTATCCAAATTTGAGCCAAATCGGACTGGTAGTTTTGTTTTGACCACGTGAATGCGAATTTTAGAAAAATGGAAAAAGAGCAATTCCGGTCGGTGATTCGATTTTTGTTTTTGGAAGGGAAATCGCACAGCGAAATCAAAGAGCGCTTGGATACTGTGTACGGTGACTCTTCTCCTTCGATGGTGCCCGTCAAAAATTGGCTTAACGAATTTCAACGTGATCGCACGTCGGTTTTTGATGAGCCACGCCCAGGTGCCCTGAAAACGGCTACCACGGAGGATAACGTGACAAAAATCTACGATCTCGTATTGGCAGACCGTCGATTGAAGATGCGCAAGATAGCTGAGACAGTAGGCATCACAAAAGACCGCGCGGGTCATGTCCTCTCAAACGGAATAACATATACTGTCATTTCAAGTCTAACGGTTAAGCTTCACGATGAAGTCGACTAAGGTATTGCCCAAGGCAAAAAGGCTAAGATAGCGCTATCTGCCGGAAACCAGAACCAACAGAATGACTTTGAAAGCTAGAAGTGCCCAAAAAAATGTATTATAAATGAAGATTAGGCATCGAAAAATGAAAAAAAAACGTTAATAATGATATTAAAGATAAAATATTACGATTGAAATGCATGCGTTATCAAATGATAAATCATTCGTGGCTCCTTAAAAGAATTTGTAAACGCCACGAACTCACCTGAAGTCAGCCGAACGACGCTCGATAATTCACGAACGCAGAATTTCGTTGCGTCGAAGGTTGGGCAGATTTTCTGATTATATTGCAGAAGAGGTCATCGAAATTCCTTTACATTTTGATCAGTAGTTTCAGAAGAAAATGTATAAATGTAGTACAGTACATCCCCTACATACGTCGTTAGTGCGTACCAAGAGATTTCGACGTAAATCGAAATCAACGTAAGTTGAAGTAGAAGCAAGAAAAATCCACAAGTTTATAGAGAATTTCGAAAAACTGTATTTCTAAACTGTATATACATAATACATACATATACTAAACATACTGGATACCTATACCTACCACTAGCTCCTCCGACACATTTGTCTCCTGAACAATATCTGGTCAAAGTTTTTTCCAAGCTTTTTTCATATTGGAGCTCGTTACTTCACTCCATAAAGCACACATTTGTTTGTATCGTAGGAATTCCTGAAACATTTAATAAAATTTTCTTTTTCTTCAGTTGGTCCTTTAGAATCAATAAAAATTATCAAATGGTTCAATGTTCTTCGCAAGTAATACGCTTTAAATGCCAAGATTACACCCTGGTCCACTGGCTGTAAAAGGCTTTTGTATTTGACAGTAAAAAAAACGATTTTAATATTTTCATCATTTTCATCTAGATCTACTGGATGACCGGTTGCATTATCAAGAGTTAGCAAAGCTTTGTATGAAAAATTATTTTTCTCCATGTTTTAAGCCTTTCTGTTAGAACGCCAAATGACTGGAAATTGGTCCTTCCTAAGATTTTTAAAGGCTCTTGGATTCTCCGAAGTATCAATCAAAAGTAGTTTCAGCTTAAAGTCTCCCAAAGCATTTCCGCCTAGAAGTAAAGTAAGCCTTTGCTTTGGTTTTTTAGATCTAGATGTCGATGCGTTGTTAGACGTGTGGGGGATTATGTCCACACATTAAATGTATAAAAGACTTGTTGCACCTAATGGTTTAATGCAATAGACTAGATATAACAATAGTTTGACAATATCGCGTGCGTGTTTTCCCGTGTGTGTATGAACGTCGACTGCGTCAGTTGCTTGCTTGACAGTCATCGACTCCATGGCGATACAAGCGACTCTTGTGGTGAACCTACTAATTACTAATGTCTTCAGTTCGGTCGCTACACTACTCCCTCCTGAGTAGTTTGGTCGAGGAGAACTACGTAAATTTTCTAAACAGTAAATTGTACTGTTTTGTTTGCTTGTGATTTTGGTCCTAAATATGTCCTTGGAGTAACAGTCGCTTGTGGCTGAAGATTTGGATGTGAATCGCTCGTTGATTCGCTTGAATATTCAAAATATGCTGGTTTAAGTCGATCGACGCTGACGTTCGTTGATTTTCCTTGAATTTCTAAGGTGAACACATTGTCAGAAAGTCGTTCTAATACTTTGTACGGGCCTTCGTATGGATGTTCTAAAGGCTTCTTGACTCGATCAACACGGACGAACACATGTGAACACGAAGAAAGATCCTTGTGGACGAACACCTTTCTCTTGTCATGTCGAGTTATCGGAGTTGCGCGAACTTGCTTCATATGCTCACGGAATTTCTGAACAAATAACTTTGGATCCGGTGGCATATTCACATCGAAGAAGAATTCTCCAGGAATCCGAAGTGGCGTTCCGTATACTAGCTCTGCACTCGTAGCTCCGATGTCTTCCTTCACGCTCGTACGAAGGCCAAGTAAAACTGTTGGTAGGACTTCGACCCATTCTCGATTATTGTGGCACATGATAGCAGCTTTCATAGATCGGTGCCACCGCTCGATCATCCCATTGGCTGCAGGATGATATGCAGTCGTTCGAACCTTTTTGCAACCCACTAAATGTGTTAATGACTGGAAAATCAAAGACTCAAACTGGGATCCTTGATCTGAAGTTAACGTAGCAGGTGCCCCAAATCGCGCAATCCAATTGGTGTAGAATGCGTCTGCAATGGAATCAGCTGTTATCGACTGGATAGGAACTGCCTCCGGCCATCTTGTAAATCGATCGATCATCGTTAGAACATACGAGAAACCTTTCGAAGGTGTCAACGGCCCAACGATGTCGATTTGGACGTGACTGAATCTGGAGTCCGGCATGTCGATTTGTCCTTGTGGAGGTTTTGCATGTCTTCCAACCTTACTTCTTTGACACGAAAGGCATGTACGCACCCACTCCAGAATGTCTTTGGACATGGTAGGCCAAACATATTTGCGAGCTATTAACTTCTTCGTTGCACGTCCACTAGGATGAGATAGACGGTGAGTAATTTCGAAGATTCTCTTTCTTAGAGTTCTTGGGATGTAAGGCCGTATATTGGATGTTGATACGTCACAGTATAACGTAATATTACTTTCGTCGGCTCGTAGTTTCTTGAGAACTAGCGTGGTCCCAGAACGAAGTAATTGTTGAAGCTCGTCGTCATTCGTTTGCGCTGCAGCTAGCTCCTCGGAAGTTACAGCAACAGGCATAGATACAGTAGTAATTCGAGACAATGCGTCTGCTGTTACGTTTTCATCACCAGCGATGTAGATAATATTGGTTGTAAATTGTCCAATATAATCTAGTTGTCGTAGCTGTCTCGGGCTTGCTTTATCGGCTTTCTGGTGGAAGGCGAACGTTAACGGCTTGTGATCTGTTTTGATCGAGAGCGGACGACCTTCAATCATGTGGCAAAAGAATTTGATGGCACTATAGATTGCTTGAAGCTCCCGATCGTAGGTGCTGTATTTCCGTTGCGTTTCAGAGAATTTTTTGGAAAAGAATCCAAGTGGTTCCCATGTATTGCTAGTGAATTGTTCGAGTACTGCTCCCATCGCTATGTCAGATGCGTCCGATTTAATAGCCAGCGGGGCGTTTTCTATTGGATGACGCAATAACGTCGCATTCGCAATTTGCTCCTTGCATTTATGGAAAGCAATTTCAGCTTGAGAATTCCAGACGATTATTCGTTTATCCTTTTTCTTAGCACCAATTAGGTATTCGTGGAGGGGCGCTTGAATCTCAGCAGCATTCGGTAAAGATTTCCGATAGAAATTCACAGCGCCAAGAAATCGCCGTAAGTCCGCTATTGTTGTTGGCTTCGTAAAATCCAAAATTGATTGGACTCGTCCAGGAAGAGGTTGGATTCCGTGCTCGTTGACAAAGTATCCCAGATATTCAGCTGTTGTCCTGCCGAAGATGCATTTTGCGATGTTGATTGTTAATCCGAACTCTCGAAGTCGCTTGAAAACGATCTGCAAATGTTTGCGGTGTTCCTCGTCTGATTTCGATGCTATCAGAATGTCGTCGATATATGCATAACAAAAATGTAGTCCTCGGAGTGCGTGGTCGATATATCTCTGGAACGTTTGTGCGGCATTACACAGGCCGAATGTCATTACTTTGAACTCAAAAAGTCCGAACGGAGTAATGACAGCTGTCTTCGGAATATCCTCCGGCGCTACTGGGATTTGATGATACGCCTTTGTCAAATCGATTGTCGAAAAAACTTTGCATCCCCTCAATTTGTGAGCGAAGTCGCTGAGGTGAGCAATTGGATATTTGTCGGGAATGGTAGCGGCATTGAGCTTACGATAGTCTCCGCAAGGCCTCCACCGACCAGTCTTCTTTCGCACCAGGTGTAGCGGACTCGCCCAAGGGCTGCTCGATGGTTGACATATCCCATGCTGCAGCATGTAATCGAACTCGACTTTCGCTTCACGATATTTTTCAGGAGTCAATCGTCTCGCTCTTTCGGCAACCGGTGGTCCTCTTGTTAAAATATGGTGATAGACGCCATGAGCCATAACCTTACTCGTGTCCGACGGAATGGTAATGTCGACGTATTCCTTGAGCAAATCGTGGTACTGCTCACTCGAGTCAAAGGTTGATACGCCAAAAATCGCACTGTTGGTGAGTTTCGCGATGCAGGATAAGTTTGTCTCTTCATCGATTATCTTCCTGCCGCGCAGGTCTACTATGAGGCCAAAATGTTGTAGAAGATCGACACCGATTATTGGCTGTCTGACATCCGCGATGACAAATTTCCAGGTAAACGGTCTTCGTAAGCCGAGGTCGAGTGTCATGATGCGATGTCCGTAGGTTTTGATGGGCGTATTGTTGGCAGCGAAAAGATGGAACGACGTTGGCGTGTTTTGGTTTTTGTCCTTAGGCAAGACTGAAACATCAGCGCCAGTATCCACCAGGAATCGTATTCCGCTTCTTCGATCGGAAACTAATAATCGGCTAGTTTGATGTCGAAGTTGGTCGTCCTCGGCCGCCGAAACACGGGACGACGTATTTAGTTTTCCGGCTTCATTTCGAAGTTTTCCCACTGGCAAGGAGCTTTACAATTCCTTGCAAGTTTCCCGAAGCGGGTGTGGAAAAAACAAAATGATCCACGCGACCGTGGTCTTGATTTGTTTGGCCTGTCACGAGATTTGGAGCGCGATCGACCACGCGTCCGCAATTCCAATCGCTCGAGACGGTCCATAATCTGCGATAGTACTTCGTTTTCCCTTTCTGGTTTCCGTTCTCGCTGAACCGCTGAAACTCCCGGCGGATGCTGTAGCTCCAACATCAAATCAGCCATCTTCGCCAGTTTATCCACATCTGGTTCGCTCGAGATGCAGAGAACGACACGAATATTTTCTGGGAGCTGTTCCAGAAGCAACGTTCGAAGCATAGCGTTCGTCACTTGGTCTCCTCCCGTGTTCCTAAGGTCCTGGAGATAGTGTGACGGCTTTTTGCCTTCCAAATTTTGGCCTTGGAATAATCGTCGAAGTCGTGATTCCGTCGATTCAGCAAACGCTGACAGAATTCTTTGTTTCACTGCTTCGTACTTATTTTCCGATGGAGGATTTCTCGCGATCGAGATGACATGCGGCAATATGTCAGGCTCCGCGTATTGGATCACATATTTGAACTTTGTTTCATCTTGCGTGATTTTGGCGGTATGGAAAGCGGCTTCCACCTGTTCGAACCAAAATTCGGGATCTGGTCTGTAGAACGCAGGAAATTTGGATATTCGTGACGCCTCAACAAATAAATTGGCTTGGCTGGCTGCTGGTCTCGGTAAGATTGGCGGGGGTACAACCTCTACACGTTTTGGAGTTTTTGGTTGCTCCATTTCCTCCGTTCCACTGGTCGCCATGAGCTCAAAATTGTCTTGACGATTTCACTGTCCAAAAATGGCGGCACTTCGTGCAAAAATGGTCTGCACTGAATGTCACTTGTGAAACGAATCACAATTTCACCGGAGATCGCGATGGGCATGAATAATCACGTCGGGGTCACCAATTATGTGGGGGATTATGTCCACACATTAAATGTATAAAAGACTTGTTGCACCTAATGGTTTAATGCAATAGACTAGATATAACAATAGTTTGACAATATCGCGTGCGTGTTTTCCCGTGTGTGTATGAACGTCGACTGCGTCAGTTGCTTGCTTGACAGTCATCGACTCCATGGCGATACAAGCGACTCTTGTGGTGAACCTACTAATTACTAATGTCTTCAGTTCGGTCGCTACAGACGAAGTATAGTTCCTACCAGGCATTCGCTTTATAAGGAGAGCCGTTTTGTATACATTGAAAATTTGCTGTGCCGAGTATCCTGCAACAACAATCGATTTAAACGTATCTATAAATTTCGCAGTAGCCTCTTCATCTGCATCTGCACTTTCACCGCTCAATTTAAGGTTGTGTAGTTTAGTCCACAATTTAAAACGATCAAACCAACCGCGGTTTGCTACAAAACCTTCACCTTGTTGCTTAAGATCATCAAACAAGCGTCTGGCTTTTTCTTGAATGCTGGTCGTAGTTATAGGAACGTTCTTTTGATTGAGATCCTCAATCCACGTTATTAAAAGCTTTTCCACCGTTTCTATCGTAGACGATCTTTTCTTCGTCATAACGGTAATCTCTTTAGTGGCACATGAAGTCGCATACTCACGTATTTTTATATTATTATATATTTTTTGTACAGTCCGTACCGTTGTCGGCTCCAATCCCAAAACACGTGCAATGTCAACCGATTTTCGTCCCGCAACAAACTCTTCTAGGATCTTTAACTTCATTTTTAAAGCCAAGGTTTTTCTTGCTTTCTTTTTCGTGGCCTGAATACGTCGCCCATGCATTTTAAAGATTTCCTAGAAAAACAATCTTCATTCATCATCACTAACGAAACAATAGTGTACCATCTTTCAACTCACTTTTTTTAGGAAAATTGCAAATTCATGTATGTACTAAACTGTTTTTCTGGTAAAATTATCCCACATAACTCGCACGCAGTGGCGTACCCAAGGGGGAGGTTAAGGGTTCAAACCCCCCCCCCCTTGAAGAAGAATTGAATGCTGAGTTGACTCTGTGGTACAGAAAGTTAGGGCATCTTGAAATAGTAAACCGCCCAAAAGTGGCCATAGATGGGTTAAGCATTTGTAATTCAAACATTTTGCCGAATATATCGAAATTGCTAGAAATATTGGCTGCTCTCCCAGTATCTACGTGTACAAACGAACGATCATTTTCAACATTATGACGACTAAAAACATACTTGCGAAATTCCACCAGCAATGAACGGCTAAATGGATTGGCACTTCTAAGTATTCATAGAGATCTCAATCCATCTACAGAAGATGTGTAAAATGAGCTAATGAAAAAAAATCGTCGTTTAGATATTTCACTATAATTTTATCCGGCGAAGGGTTCTGTTTTATGCTTGGACATAAAATTTAAATCCCATTTTACACTGTTTCTCACCGTTACTTTAGATGAGTTTTGAATACTAAGTTTGTATAATTATCGGCATTTTAAAACTTTGATCAGCTCGCGTAAATTTAAAATATTCGAAGATTCGAATGTGATGGATTATATATCTCAAGCATATTTACACAAGGCTTCGTCATTGTCTGGGAAGAGGTTGGTAAAAATTATAATCGATGGCGCAACCGTCAAAATTGGGCCTTCAGGCAATATTAGAGTTATTTCATTTACTTGACCAAGGATGTTAAGTGGTCAGGAACACGCTCACCCGTGATTATTACCCTGATTTGATTCAGGTTCTCATTCACAGCTGAGTGAAATGATAGTGCGGCATCAAATCTCATTCCCGAAAACTGTTTGTCGACAAGGAGCCTTGAACTATCGTTAACCACTAAGTCACCCACTTTAACAATTATTCGCCGAGACACTCTGGAACGTGGGAGTTGAGTGAGATTCAGTATCTCTACGCAATTAGATCTTTCAACTATTTCACAGTAAAACCCATATGGGCCTGATTTACGGCCTATGGTGCTTTAGAGATCTCACCTAGGGATGATACGGGCATTATTTGCACAAATTGGATCCGTGTTTGCCGTTATCTTTTACTTATTGTATGAAGCCTAGCAATCTTATATATAGATAAAAAGTTGGTAGGAACATTAGAATATGGTCACCTGATTGAAAGTTTTCGTAATAAAATGCCAGAAAAGTGTAATTTATTTAATTCGCACCCATATCTTAGTAGCAACAGTTATATTTTTGAATGTTTCTTACTATCTTTGATCAGAACCCTCAAAAAATGGACTGTTTTTATTTTGTCATATGATTTGTAATCTGAGGTTAAGGCGTACAAAAAGTCTACCTCATGGATTACGTGGAAATGACGACAAATTTGCTTGAGAGCGCAGAGTTGCTTCCCTGCATGGGCTGCAAACAAGGTTAGCCAGCCCTGATTACGATAATACTCTGTCTGTCCTTAGTGACAGTCTCACTTTCCCACGGCATTTACTTCATTAGTTGCTTTCTTTTCTAGTCTGTAGGCATTGTAGGCGTTTCAATATATATATGTACTTGCAAACATGCATATACACTTTATGGTTCCAAGGAAGTCTACAAATACAGTGTAGATTCTTTTACACGTCAAGCGCATAATTTTATAATTTGAATGAAAATATCATGAATGATTCAAGTAAATGAAACCAAACATGCAATCGGGCTATAGTCTGCCAGAATTATTTTTGGAGGATTCCAACTTTGACCGGTGAAAAAGTATGATTAAGTATGATTACATAATTATATCTTCATATCTACACCGAAGCACTAGCAAACGTACCTAGTCAAGACTTCAAAAATATGACCCCCCCTTATCAAAATCCTGCGTACGCTACTGCTCGCACGTCAATTGTATTATATACGATTCGTCAGCCGCCACGAGACTGTGTAGTCACTTGACCAGATGCCGCAAAACGAAGCAAGCGCAGCTGTTAAATGTACGTAATATTTGTATGTAAAGCCAACGTATGTCGAATATACATACAAGCGACATATAACGAGTGCCTGATTTAATTTGAAAACGACGTAAATGCGTAATGGATTACCTGTAATAATTTTTGTATCGAAATTGGTTTGATATGTACCTTAAGATCACAATTAACATTTTTAATCTTAGTGAAAATTGAATATTTAACTTATATTCTGTATGGACTATTATTCCTCTGAAAATACTACTGTTTACCCCTCACACGTACTACTGTTCAAAATCAATACGACAGCACTGTTGTGCCCCTTCATGCTTCAACCCGAGACATGCACCTGAGGTTGTCGAATTTGCTTTCCCAACGCATCTAGCGCAGTTGGCAGCTCACACCCAAGACGCGTTGATTCCAGCGCCTCTTTCGCTCGCCACTTCGCTTCGCCAGACGCCGATAACAGGCGAAATGCCGCTGCGAAATTACTCACGTGTTGGCGGTGTGCGAGCACACAATTGCAAGCTGTCGCCAGATTCTCGAAACGGAAAGTCGCGAAAGGACAGACAGCTCCCGAAACCGCTGACGCGAGTTGTGAAATAGTGCGGCCGAAGATTTATCTGCTGATGCGCCATTGCCGCGAGTGAAAACGCTTGTAAACAGTGCCCGCTTCGCAAAACAAAGCGTTTGCCGCCGCGAGACGCAGTGGAAACCGTGCCGTGAACCGCAAGCCGCATCTTCCATGCCTGTAGTGTTTTGTTTGGTCCGGACATCTCGCCGTGACTATCGGTCGTCCGCTAATTGCAGCGCAAACCCGCAAACTCGTGAGGATGTCAATGACGGGCCTGTTCCAGCCGAGTAACTACAGCTGCTACAGCCACCGGAGGCACAACAATGGTCTGCGGAAGTGCATAATCGACGAGGTGGTCAAAGACAACAACAACATCTTGGCCGAGTTGAAACGGGTGAGTTCTGCTTGCTGTCACCGCGCCGCTCCCGGTGGCAAGGACACCGGAGCCGGCGAGCAGGCCCATGTGCCCCAAGGCGTTCCTCGTGCAGGGACGCGGGAAGTGCACCGCTTCCCGTCCGCCCTGTCATTCTAGAAAATCTATTTCGGGATCGCAAAGTTCACGGCGATGCGCTGCGTAGCCCCTGACAGCGAGCAACAGACGGTCCAGAGGCAGGCAGGGTTGCGCGAGCCCTTGAGCTTCGCGGAATCGTCGTGTCTTCGAGGCCTTCTCTCTCGCGCACCAAAACAAGAACTTTCGTTTTCTGTTCTACAAACGCGCCGCGTGCTGCCAGATCGCATGTCCAACGAACGACCTTCCCGGGATATCTTTCTGAAAAACCCGTTAGCTCGCAACGAATTATCGTACGTTTTGCGGGTCCAATTCAAGTCACAACAAAACGACTCGTTCCAACCTTTGCTTCACGAAAATTAGGGGAATGTGTCACCGGGCGGCCAAGTTTCGGTAACATATTTTCCTGGAGATAAAAACAAAAGCCTACCTTTCTCTGAAAATCATTCGTTCGTGATTTTGCTGGCGAACGGTAGTGACCAGAATTGACCGAACCCAACATCTTATTATTTATTTGTGAAATTCGTGTTCTCTCCGTTGTTATCCCACTTCTCTGTTAAAGTATGCATCATTTCTCCAAGGTACTAGTACACATTAAAAATTTCAAAATATCGTTTTTCTTTTTTGACATTTTTCCACTCCTCGCACCTTTAAAAATGACCTCTTAAAATATTTTGAAAAAATCACACGTTAGAAGAGCATAAAATAATAAATATTAATGTATTATTAAAAAAGTTGCATGTTCATATTTAATGAAGGAGCTGACAAAAAAAATCGCTATCTTTTGGCCTTCTAATGTGTACTAGTACCTTAACAGAGAAGGCATACTTCTAGAAGTGATGAATTTGAAGGTAATTAACATAGGGATGCCTTAATAAGCTCGGTGCTCGATGTTTTCGGCACGAAAGTGAATCAATTTGCAGCTGTTTTTCACCTGTTAAAAGTTTTAATGACACAATGACTTTAACACTAGTACTTATCTGATTTCATCATGGCTATCCCCAACTTCATTGCATCGCTTTCACAATCTATTCTTTATTAACCCGTAATGGTCATTAGGGGTCAGAGTAACCCCACGGTAAGTTTACGGTTACATGTTTCTAATATAGGCTACTCAAAATCGATCTAGTGGCTCCATCTGTCTTTATTTTGAATAACGTTAATAAGCTAAAGACTTTCGTAATATAAGTTAAAGACCTCGTAATATCAGCACTGCTTTCATTGAAGAGGAAGAAGATTATGAAGTCATCGATGGGGAAACTTCAGAAACTGAAGACCATGTCTCTGAAGAATCCGAGAGTTCGGAAAATTCTACGGATGAAGCATCTGACAATGAAATGGCGGGAGACTTGGGAAAATACGTCACTACAGGAGCGTTTTTTCGTTTCACGTGCTCGAGGTCGTCCTGAATCTAAACTGGGGGGAAAGAACGGCTTTGTTTGGGATTTGAATGTTTCAAACACAAATGAAGATGTCAACAAGAAGATTACTGCAGAAGAATGTTTGGATAAAATTTCTATGCACCTTGTCAAGCCCTTCTTCAAATGACGCTTGATGCAAGAATCACTTCGATCATACTTACGTGCTGGTATAACTTCAATTTTGTGCTTGAACACTGAACTAGTACCAGAAAACAGAGTTGAGTTGGCACGCAGACAAAGATGCACAATTTGTAAACGATCAAGGGATAAAAAGACTAAAATGAAGTGTCCTTCATGTCAACGGCCAATGTGCGATGACCATCGGGGTCTGCGTATGCACTGAATGTGGTAGTCAAGGTCTAATATCCGTTTTTTCATAAAATAATGTAACTTTTCATTTTTATGTATAAAACATAAAAAACACTGATTTTTTTCTTCATTTAGCTTGTTCAATATTCCTATTTGATTTTTCTATTTTTCCGAAAATCGGTAACTTCAGAGTTCAAAATAAATTTACTTTTTGAAAAATTCAGTAAAACTAAAAGTTTTTTATGAAAACATACTATTTCAATAATCGAATTTCACAGTTTTTTAGCTATATTGCAAAAGTTAAGATTTTTATGAAATTTTTTTGTGAAAAAAAGTCAAATTTGTCCTTTTTTTCCTTTTCATGTTATCACTATTTCAAAATTAAATGCTTATAAAAATAGTTAAATTACAAAAAAATTAACACTAAATTAAAGTTTTTTGATACATATGCCCATAAATGTTATAAAATGCAAATAGCAACCCCCATATCACCAATACGTTATTATGTATAGGTATGATCATTACGGGTTAATAACAATAACAAGAGTTTGAAAATGATAAAGAGAGGTTATGAGTATTTTGACGCGCACGTCTTGCTGAACACCTACGCATATACGAAAGTACACGTCTATACTGCCATAAAACACCTATACACAATAGCGGCTCGTGGGAGTTAAGTATGGTGGGCTACTGGTACGAATTTTTCTATCACCAATATAAGTTCTTATTGTGAGTTTCCACTCCACCCAAGAGGTACCACATGTGTAGCGTTAACCGATTTTAAGTGATCGGTTTCCCCAAAAGTAGATTCGCTGGCAATCAAAGAAATATTCCTATTATCGTGTTTTGAATAACATTTAAAGCTTTAATAAAAATTCAGTGCACCCTGAATAAAAAAAATTGTTTAAAAACATTTGAATTCTTCCAACGAAACAACTTTAGGCCTAAAAAATACCAAACACTACAAAGGCACACTAAGTACTAATACCATGCACTACACTGATGAGACTACTTTTGCATTAACAGTCATCACCTTGACCTATTTCGGCCCGTCGTAAAAAAATGTTGCTCATGCCTGCTCAAAAGTATTATCCAGACCATGCCAAGACTAAACTTTGTCGAAGCACTGAACGGGCTGCATATGATTAGTCCACGATGTATACACATGTTATTTCAAACACGCACACTCCCGCCGCTTCAGCATAGAATTCACGCAAACATTCAAATCGAAATACTCTTTTTCGGGGCAAAATCCATGTAGACCCTTCCTCATAGTAAAGGTGGAAAATTGTCAAAGAGAAAATAAGTTTGAATTTTACTCTCAGCTTTTACTCAGTGCCGGCACAACGAAGCGAGTCAAAGAGAAAAACAAATTGTTCTACAGTGCGTGGCAAGAAGACTATGTGGAAGTAAACAACAGCATGGGCGAAAAAATGCTAGATTATATTTTGAAATGAAATGAAATTATGAAAACTATATTGAAATCTATAATGATATTTTATTACATTTGCACTAATATAGGCTCACCAATAAGTGTTGTGGCTGAGCCCCACTAGCCCCAAAGGTAGAGCCGCCACTGCCTATACATAGAACTACGCTTGTAACCACAAAAGTGTCGTGACGGTCCAAGTCATGCACTTTTATCGGCCTAGCTCTCATTCGCCAAGTGTCTGGAGTGTAACTTGCAATAAGGAATTTCGTTCCAAAAAAAAAATATTTCTAGAATTTTTGTATGTCTGTGCATGCCTCACGCGGAAAGTACTTAATATTTCTACAAAAGTCACTTCAATTTCCCGAGCAAAAGTGATAACAGTGCGAAAGACGTACCAGTGGCGATACCTATCGTCGAGTGATATACAATGAAATTTTCTATATTTGTGTAGCCGGGGATATGTAAGCGGATCGACATTGGTACAAATTCAATTTATTCAGTAAGCGAACAAGGAATGAATAAATGATTTTAATTTCAAGCAGAACAATGAAGACAACAACGGATGAAAATTGATTGCGATTAATTCAGTTGGAAATGGTTTTTTCATTTTGTCAGGTTTACAGATTTTTTTAGTTTGAAAATATGGGTTTTATAGTTTTGTATCAATGTTTATACAGTGTACCAATAATGTCTTCGTACAGCAGCTATTTGGAACTTAAATGATAAAAAACAATACATTTTTGCAACAAATTTGAGAAAAAAATTTAATGCAGATTTATTCATTGAACATTTTTATTTAATTTAGAAACAAAAACTAATCCATTTAAAATATTCATTGCAAAGTTATTAACTATAAAGAAAACAAAGTCGACAATTTGCCTCCAATAATGTTTTCGTACACTTACGAAACAGTTTATGAAAAATCTTAAAAACTATAGATAATTTTTTTGTTAATATTTGGTTGGGTAGACTTTATTTTTAACCATGGCTTTAAGGCGGTGTGGCATCGATTATACTATTTTTTTGCATAGCTTGGCTCTATTTTTGCCCATTCCTGCTGAAGGGCCTAGGTTTTGAGCTAATTTGATGCGTCCTGATCCTTTTTCCCAGCATGTTCCACATGTGCTCGATGGGATTGCGGTCAGGACTTTGCGGTGGTGTTTTGAGCAAATGTGGAGTTTTGTACGCCAAGAACATCTTAGTATTATGAGCCATGTGCTTAGGATCGTTATCTTGTTGAAAGTAAAAATCTTTTGATACACCCAATTTTTCAGCACTTGGCTTCAAACGATGATCCATGATTCCTTCAATTATTTCTAAGTTTCTAACGCCACTTGCAGCCATAGAGCCCCCTACCATTACGCCACCGTCGCCGTGTTTTACAGTTTTGACGGTGTGTTTGGGGTTGTAAGCATCTCCTGGGTTTCTCCATACTCTAAATCTCCCATCAGACCCAAAAATGTTATATTTGGACTCATCAGAAAATATAATATTGCGCCAAAACTCAAGAGATGCATTTTGATATTGCCGAGCGAAGTTCAAACGTTTTTTTCGATTAACTTCACTTACCAGTGGCATCCTACGAAGTGTACCAGACTTGAATCCGGCATCAATCACGGCTTTTTGTACTGTTTCAGCATGAACTTCTTTTCGATTGGGTTGAAGGAGCTCTCCACTACTTTTTGGTGCACTTTTGAACGGATTCTTGGCAATCATACGCCTGATTTGCAGCCGATTTGCATCAGTGAGAATTGCAGGGCGTCCTGATTTAGGCCTATTATTTACGCGGTCTTCATATTTAAAGCGCCCGATTGCAGATTGGATAGTAGAACGGCTCCGCGATAGTAGTTTGGCTATTTCCTCGTATGATTTTTGCTCTTTTACGAGTAAATTCAATATAAGTGTACGCTCTTTCAACGACAAGTATTTACCAGGCATTAATTCGATTTAAAACTGAGCAAAACCAACTTAATTTACATTTATGTTCCTTTATTTACTGTAAGTACAAACCGGTTTAAGTGGGAACTAATTATGATCAATAACTGTCAGCAAAGAGATCGAAGGGCAAGCGAAAGCTTAAATGTACGAAGATATTATTGGAGGCGAATTGTCGACTTTGTTTTCTTTATAGTTAATAACTTTGCAATGAATATTTTAAATGGATTAGTTTTTGTTTCTAAATTAAATAAAACTGTTTAATGAACATATCTGCATTAAAACTTTTTCAAATTTGTTGCAACAATTCATTTTTTTTATCATTTGAATTCCAAATAGCTGCTGTACGAAGACATTATTGGTACACTGTACCTTCTATGAAGAAAATCAAGTCTTTCTGGATGCTCAATAAACAAGAACTTTCAATATACTGGGAAGTTAATAAAATAATGGTAATGATAAGCTTTGCATAAAATAAGGTACACGCGAATTAAGTCACAGGTACAGCGAGTTCTTAAGGCATTACACCACAATAGAAATTTGAAAAAAAAAACATATTATTTTTATTGGCTTAAAAAATCCTTTGAATCCTTAGAATAAGAGACAAACGGTTTTATGTCTGCCAGAAATCGTTTTCATTGAATTTTCGAGCTCTTTCTCGACCCCTGCCGACTGCTCCCAAACGACTACCTGCGGTAAATACGACACCTGCTCGTCGGATACGGCATTATGTCTTATCATTCGATTTCTAACTTCTCTAATACACTAATAGATGTTGTTAGAAACATTTTCAAAGATGTTGAACATAAAGTACGTTAGTACAGCGTCCTTTGTTGTTGAGAGACGGCGTAAAGTCAAAACTTTAAACGTGTTTTTCTCGAAACACGTTTTTTCAAATCGGCACGCATAACTCAAACAATTTTCTATTTTCTCACTCCAAATTAATATCACATCTTTAAAACAGCATTCCGCATTGAAGAACGAAGCCGATTTTTGAGTTAATATCTCGATTTTTTAGGTACAAATAAGTGCCCGTTTTTTGGTAGTAAAATGACCTTTTTTCAAATGCTCACAAATTTAACAAAAATGAATATTTTCAAAATCCCCTTCGTATTTCTATAGCTACACTAATTAAGTTTAAGAAAAAAAATTGTTTTCTTCCAGATTAATTTTTGGTGCATTTCTTCTACGTTCATACGTTCTGCTCGATTTTTCTTTATCCCTTGTCCGTTCCCAAATAATTTCAAATTTCACCGCCAACTGTCACGCGACATCTTTCTATGTTATTTGCGACGTGTCCATCAGCTGATGGTGGACAGTGTGACCTGATGGAATTGTTGAATGCCTTTATGATGCGTTTGCAGCCATATTGCGAAAAGTGTAAGTGGCTTCCGCACACATCCACACGCACAAGCCACTTCCAGTTGTTCATGCCATCGCAGGCACTGCCTTTCTTCTCCGGTAGGGGGCCGGGCTATTATTGTTTATCTAATCAAAAGTCCTTCGTTTACTGTCGCTCGATTGGATACAAATATACAAATCGCTCTTCATTGGATGCATTATTGGATTAAAAATCGGTAGCGAGTGTAACAGGCAGGTGAAGTGACTGCGAGTGAGAAAATTCTGAAAAAGCAATGTTTGTTCAAAGCAAAACGCAACGAGCGAAAGTTTCTTTTTCAAATAATAGTCTTGATTGCATTTTATTACGTGGATGTGATAAATGTAGTCGTATCGATGGAATGCTGATGAATCCAATAGTTTTGAAGACATTTTATACCTAGTCAATTCGAAAAAATTCTAACCTCAACTTGTTGAGTTTCCAACATCCACTGACACGATTTTCTTACATTCTTCTAGGTTTACTCTGAATACGCGATTCAAATGGAGCACAGCTACTCGAGAGACTCGCGCCCAGCCGAAGGTACGAATGGCTTGCCGACTAGAACGCTGATGGTGCACAGGCCGCCGCAGTGCCCTTCATGCCACAGCCACCCAATAGATGAGGGTATCGATTTGGACGAGGCCAATCATCCGCCGATTCCTTCCTACAATGAAACCGCAGCGAAAGAAGCGATGGACGAATGTACGCGGATTGCGAACGGTGTACGAAATTTGAATTCGGACGATGAAAACTGGGAGGAGAAAGTAAACAGGTAAATCCTTGAATGCGTGACTATTTTTGTGTGTGTCCAGCATTCGCTGCTTCTTTTGATAAGCGTCCATACCATCTTACTGAAAGCTTCATTTTTAGTAAATATTTTAGAGTTGGCTCTGCATGGGGCGACAAAAAGTTTGGTCGATAGCAAAGAATTTGGGGAAAGGGTATCATTATTTAGCAATTTTACTGTTTTCCTGTTTCATCTACTCTTTCGGCACAGCTGCACAAAGTTCTCGATACCATTGGGTATTATGTTTCAAATTTACTTTCATATAAATTGACCAACAAAACAATTGTTTTTCAAAGAAACTTCCTTTTAATTTTGTATTTGTTTTTTATTAGATTCGAAATCGATTTTCAGCCGTAATCGTTCAGTTTTCCCCAGCGATTAATTTATTTGGATTAAGTACTCTACTTGTATACTAATTTAGCAAGGGAAATAATTAAGAAGGTTTATAATTAAGAGGATATTTTTTAATATAGACATTCTTAAAATTAACTGAACAATTTGAAGAGTCATGACTTGACGTTGCCTTCATTTTGATTCTTTACGGTATCTCCCTCCCCCCTGTAAATGGCCAGACTCTCTAAGACATCTAGTTCCCGTTGTAGTCTACCAAGAGTACACTTCGATCTGAGACACACTAAATCATTCATAATTTAAATGACGATCAGCCATAAGGATACATTTAGATCGAGCATGCACAATTCCACGTACTGCATTGCTCAGCGTCATGCGTGCTAGATAATTCATGGCATATCATCGACTGGACAAGTGTGAAAAGGTCATTTATGACTCCATAAATTTGAATCATAAAAACCACGACTATCCGTGGGAGTCATAAACATCGATTTGTTTAAAAATTAATTAATTTTGGTCACACATGATGCAATTCTGAAGCCTATGCATGGATATATAGATTTTAATATTGTACATGGAGTTACATCCCTTCCTTTAATTTTAGAGTAAGATTTTTGTACATAGATGTTAGGATAAAAGAACTGTAGATTAAGAACTGAAATTAGAGTTACATCTGAAGTCTTACTGCCATATTCGGCAAGCGTTTCACTGAACAATACTCTCTTGCCATATTCGGCAGAACCAGCCTTGATAATCTTTAGAAATATCGGCATTTCGCGTGCCATTAAGACTAGCGCTTGTCGTTGGGCATGAGGCAATTTGTTAGACATTCATTCAGAAATGATTAGAAATCAAAACGTATTACACCGTACATCTCTCGCTTCTCTTATTGTTGTTGCGTCCTCCATAGTAATTTCATGTCCTGTAGTTACGATTTGCTCCGCTAATTGCCTGTCCTGCATTTCTTCTTTGCAGCTGTCGCTTTGCCTATGTGTTGTCTGATTCTTATGTTGATTAGTCTCCTTGTCTGGCCGATGTGCACTTCTTGGCAAGTAGTACATTCAACCTGATCGCTTGTCTCTAGTCGACCCTTGTATGATTTTGAGCTGATTTTTCGCACTCGTTTCGATGAGCCGTATTGATTTGTAATAGTTCGAGCTCCTTTTTTTAATCCACTGGTGAGACCTTCATCTTTGGTGAACGTATTTGCAGAGTCGGAGCGTAATAAAGTTGACCGTTCTTCGTACCGCCATCGTTGTGATTGTTACAGGCTTGAAGCCGTTTAAACTTGCAGTCTGAATATGAATATGCTTTCTTTCCTTCTTCTTGGCTTCTGCTTCTAGTGGCAAATCGTGCATGCGGTGGATCACAGCTCTGTTGTGCAAAACTTTAATTTGTTGCGTGTGATTCGAAGTGTTTGGAATCGTTCTTTGCGTGAGCGTAGCTTTTCTGTGATATCAAAGCATATGTTGCCCCTTCTCCGTTTTATTAGCATGTCCAAGAATGCCAGGTTTCCATCTACAACTTCCTCCATTGTTAAGCTAATGCTCTGATGTGCGTTGTTAAGTTCCAATAGTGTTTGCTACGAATCTCAACTTCTACGTATCGGAACCAGCACCTTGGTCTTTTGATTGTAATCCCTCTTCCAGTCGTGACATAAATATTTCTTTGGAAAAGGTGAGAGCAGGTTTCCGATCGCTATTCCTCCCCTAGTTTTAAAAAATCACCCTTCGAAGATGAAATAATTTTCTGTCATACACAGCTTGCACAGTTAAAGGACGAGTATGGTTAATTTTATATATTTTAAACATATTTTTAAGATTTTTTTGGAAAATACTATAAATATAAATTTGTTTCTAAACAAAGTACAAAGTAATATAATTATTTACGAGTATTCTCTAAAATTTTGGTCCCAAATGATTAACTATTGAGCCACTGACAGCAAATTTTCGTAGACACCTAAAAAAAGTAGTTTTGCGGTGCACAGCATAACTCATCACTCAATCACCTGACGACAAAAAGCCAAAAAGATTTCCTTAGTTTATGAGTTCCCCGAGGTAACCACGTTGAGATATATTTTTTAACGATTTTTAGGATCAATCCTAAGTAAAAAAACGAATTTTTTACTTTTTTTAAAAAATCGATAAATTTGTTATTATAAAACAAATTATAATCATTTAAAATAAAATATCTCGACGTGGTTACCTCTTGATTTATGTGCAAAATTTGAAAAGGATCGAATGAATAGATTTTGAGTTAGAGCGTTCACCGACTTTGAAAAAGTGTTGGAAAAACGCGTTTAAAAACGAGAAACAGTCGATTTACAGTTTATAGCGCGTCGAAAAGCAGAATTTTCACTGAATACTGTTGAAGAGTTCTACTTTCGAATAAAATAAAAAAAAAGCAAAAAATACCATACCCCCCCCCCTTACGATATTATCTAGTTTTTGTCTTTCACAATGGCAAATTGCCATTCTTCAATGTATCTAAGTGTTTCCATCACTGTGTACGCTAGGGAATAGTGCTTTCACATCGAATGGAACCACAGATTTATCATTTGTTGGCCGACCGAATTTCAGCAGGTTTTCGGTGAACTCCATGCTGTTTTTGCCGAGCTGCTCACTATTCCATTCTTCCCTTTCAATGATTTTACAAGCTATCTAATCAGTTATTGAGTAGGCACATTCGTGGCTGATATAATTTATCTCATTTCCCTCCAGATGAACTTTTGGGACCCATTTGATCCTTGTAAGTATCGGATTGGTAACTTTCACTTTAGCTAATTCACCGACTATTGACTCGTAACTTCTGATGGTCTTCTCGAATCGTCTTTTTGAGTTATCCAAGGGATTTCGACGTAGTTCAGTTTGGTTTTTCTGTAACTGCTTCATCATATTTGTCCCTATTCATAATGACGACCGTATTTTTTTCGTCTGCCTTGATGAAATAGCCGGGTTTGTATTTTAATCCCATGGCTGCTTCTGCGCTATGCTTTGGTTGTTCCACTCCAATTATCGCCTTGGCTATGCATTTCCTTGCAGAGGTTTTAAGCACTTCCGGAAGTAAGCGGTGGCTGGTGTAACAGCCAGCCTCATCAAGAATCGTATCACCCATTAATTTGTGGACAACTACAAAACTTTCATTATACAATTTTTCGCGGCAGGGGCTCAATTAGGCCACGATAACAAAAAAAAAATGGGGAGGCTCTAAAAACCTAGCTCAGGGGTCGTTGAGAACCCTTTGAATTCTCTGATGAAGCTTGCTGTGTTGCTATATTGAAGCTGGCTAAGCTGTGACGCTATCCATAAAGGGAAGGCTCAAAGTTTTCAGCCTTCTTTTGAAAAGTGTCGGGCGCAGTAAATACTCAACTATTTCCATTTCTGATCTGTAACGCCTAGTCGTTCTGCGCGCCTGCCTATTACACAGTGCTATCAGTCAATATAGCCATAGTGAGGCTTATTGTTTGCCATATTAAGGAGTTACTTTGTTCGTTTCGGACTCATTTTGAACCAAATCGGCCTGGTTACTCTGCGGGCTTTCTCTCGAAGACAGACTTCATGTAATGTTGCTTGAAACTAAGTTTCAAACAGGCTATTCCTGGAGCGTGGCGCCACTCCTCGGCAAAGCATATGCTTTGCTATTTCCAGCAATGCCACTATATCCAAGTACCCAGTTCAGGATCAGTTCGGAATGACAGGACATCTTTTCTAATTGTGTTCGACATTTCATAACTATTTTGGATAAGGTGGAAACATTGGCTGGCTATCAGAACAAATGTTTCAGTTTCTGGAAGAAGCTTTTAGATTTTTCAACCTTTGTGCTGCCTTATATACTGCTAAGACTTTATCATGAAAAACACTAGTTCCATTCATTTTTGATCCATATGTGTAGATTTCGATCTATTCCTTTGATTCGTCTCTGTTCTTACTCCAAGGGAGATTCTCCCTCCGGTCGCGATGAAGATCCCCTATAGGGGGAGTCCGAAAGTAGTGGCTGTGGTTGGCCCGTATACGGGTACATCTATATAGATTTCACCTTTCAGTCGTCATACTTACGAGTATAAGGACTCTACACGGAATCAAGAGAGTATTGGCGTGGAGTTACGTTTTCAACTTGGTGCCGAGACCCTAGAACGACAAAAGGTTTAGGTAGGCCTTGCTTCCACCAGTAAGATCCCTCAGCCTGTCCTCATTAGGCAAACTGGTACTTCCACATCCGAGTGAGAGGACGTTGGTAGCCGCATTGTTGCTGCCCGTTGTCCAAATCGTGGACCGTGGAGTAGAACCCCTTCCGGGTAGGTCTTCATGTAAAACACCAGGACTTTCTTGTCCTTACCCAGTCCTCTCTGCTTGTGATGACTGATTTGAAGTTGTGGTGGAAGCAGAGAATCGGATAAGAAAAGCCAACTTCTTCTGGACTTGTCCCATCCCTCCTTAAGATGGTGGACTGGCCATTGCTTTCCTCGTGCCACAAGTGTAGGCCTTTCAGTCGGATTGCATTTTAGCTTGCTGTCTCGTAAGTAGCTCGGACGGAAGCCAATTTAGTAGCATATAAAGTGGTGGAGAACATTTTAAACGATTAAAAACAGCGACCCAATTTTTCATCATAATGACAACTCAAACAGATTAAAATCGGAGACCCTGAAAAAAGGAAAAAGTCATTGCAAGCAGTTAATGATGCAAAAATCCAAACAATAATCTTGAATTAATGTAACGCGTATATTTTTTAACGTTAATAATGTTGTTTTGTACATGTAATTTTTAAAATTTAATATGTGACCGCTCTTTACACAAGAACTCTGATTTGCAACGGCAGTTTGAGTTAAAATCAATTAAAAAAGGTAGTTTAATGTAAGCTTAAAATCTGCTACCGGCATAATTCTTGCATTAATTAATTAAAGTATATAAATTTAAAAATCGTAAACTACCATGAATACTACTTTTGAGAAGTCGATATTAATCACGAATAAAAATTCCAAACATTTCAGAACCGGATGGACAACCGTCCAGGAACGTTTATTTGTTCGAATCGCACGAATTCTCGATATGGATCATTTGGCACGACTTGCAACGAACGGCCGTCAACATGAACCTGTTCAGCGTCGTGTGATAATCAACCGATCAGTGGATCGAATACGCCAAGCTCTTGCGTCCGTGTCCTGGGAACCGAAACAAACTCAATGGATTCATGGTGTTTTAATGGACAGTTTGCCGCCTGCCTATATGGCTTCGTATCTTGATATTCTTCAAACGTTAAAGACAAAACTTCCAACTCTCGTCGATAAAATGCTATTCGGCCGACCGATGAATGTAAATCAGGAGCTATTGACGCCAGTCATGAAGAAGCAATGGGATCCCATAGTTTCTCAAAAAGTACTATTTTTTCGTTTGTTATTTTGAGTGGATTTTATCGTTGTGTATATTTTTCAGAATCGTAAAATCTCATCAAACAGCGTTATACTTATCATTCCTTCGACCGCAGCAACAGGTCCTCTTCCTTCTAGGTTGCAAAAATGGTATCAGTTGTTTTCGACCATCGCTCCGATAGTCCAGGTCAATCCTCAAAGTGTTGGTAAGTACTACGACATCCGTTTTCCGATAAACCCTTACGAAAAATTTACAATTTAAGCGAATGCGCTACACAAACAGCCAATCGATCAAGTTGCCGAACACGTAGTATCAATATCACGAGCGAAAATCCAAGAACTTCGCACGGAACAACCGAATCGTCACATAATCTTGCTTGGTTTCAATGCTGGCGCTTCGTTAGCATTGCAAATTGCTCTCGCCGAGACTGTGAACAGTGTAATCTGTATGGGTTTTGCCTATAATACAGTGAATGGAACGCGTGGTGCGCCTGATGATCATATTTTAGATATCACATCACCTATAATGTTTGTTATCGGACAAAATTCAGCGCGATCGAGGTAAGTTGATTGTTTTAAGACTGCTAGGTATGTTTTAAAATATTGGGATGTTTCTTTAACAGCCAAGAAGAGATTGAATCGTTGCGCGAGAAGATGCAGTCGCATACGTCCTTGGTAGTTGTGGGATCAGCAGATGATGCTCTTCGTGTTCCAAAGAATAAGAGGCGAATTGATAATGTCACTCAGTCAATGGTTGATAATATGGTGACGGTAAGTAGTTGACAGTTGAATAATTCAGACATGTAAATGGAAAAGGGTGCACCTGCTTCTCGCCGTGCTGGATTTTTACTGACCAAAGCTCCCTCCACTTCCTTCTAACCATATATTTAAATCTTCGTACATTTCAAACATTAATGACATTCAAATAAAACGTAGAAACATGAATAAAAACCATTGTTGTTACGTATCGCCCTCACAGGATGAAATCTACGAATTTATCAGGAACTGCATAACAAATCCGCCAGGTCCTCGTCATCCCACAAACAATATAAGCTATGTGAACACGTATGATGCACAACAACCACGAATCTTGGCAACTGGTGCCGGTTTTCGAAATCAAACCGTACGCAAACGGAAGCAAAGTCAAGGTTCCGACTCGGAAAGTCGTACACCAGCGAAAACTGGCAAGTTTATCGCTAATCGGCAAACAATCAGTAAGTTTTACGTTTTTTTTTTTGTCATAATCCTTGTGACATATTTATTATTTTGTCAATTTCATTTCATTAATTTTCCAATCCTATGTCAAGAAGCATCTAAAAAATTGAAAAATGACGATCCATTTCAAGTGAAACGGAAAGGTATTTAGCAGCGTTTTCGTTCATTTTGTTCTTAATCTTTAGTTGCTTCATGTCTCAACAATAACGTACTTGCCATACAGGGGGCACCTCATACCTCTAACACTAAAAAGATCTACTACTGAACATATTAATGTGGAAAATAATCCGATCATTTTTAAACGATGTTTTATATGCTACAATCGATTTTTTTTCAATAAATTAGTGCCCATAAATTTTTAAAAATTAAAAACAAAAAATAGGATAAATGACTAGTTATGGGCACGGTGGAGAATTTTTCGAAATCTAGGCGCAAATGCGACTGTTTGATCCTCAAAAAGAAGTTTACACACAACGTAAATTAACTGCTTAACTTAACTTAAGGGGGTATTCTCAATTGCAACCCTATTTAAGGTAGCTATGTTTGGGAATTTTTTAAAAAGACTTGGAAGTAGATATGGTTTTAATTCTTTTAGGGTGAAGTGAGTACACCCTTGAAATATACAAAAAAAAATTATTAAATTATTCTGATTATAAAATTGTATATGGAGGATTCCATGCAACCACTTGATAATCGCCGAGGCAAACGGTCACAAACTTTCTGATGCGAGAAATGCTCTGAAACAAAAAAAAATCAATCAAATCACTGTGGCTATAGTCCCAACCTCAGAAAAGATGATATATGCAAAAATAAAAAAATGGCCAATGTTGAAACATAAACGTCCAAAAAATGACTCTTTTTCGTGATTTTCAGGTTATAAAAAATATTAAAAATTGATAATTTATTAATTTTTATTTAAGCCCAGACGATCCCTATACGTGCGTTGAATAAGTGGTTAAAATTTGAAAACAATCCGCCCAGTAGATTCGGAGAAAACTTTGTGACCGTGTTGAAAAAAGTGATTTTGAGAAAAACGCGTTTAAATTTTTTTTCAGAAAAAGTATGAAAATAAGGTACTTACAGCTAATCAGCAATGCCAGCTCCGTACAAAGTATTTTCATTCTCTTCGTACATCTCATTCTCAAGTGATTTGGCGTCTCTCCTCTTCGTCCTGGCTTCCTTTGAAGATTCCGAGCTTTCGCGATTCGAAGATTATCGCGACTTCTAGCGTATTCCTAGACGATGGGGCCAATTTGGATATTCATGACTTCCATTATTTTCAAGGTTGGATGGAATCCGTCATTGAAAACACAGGCTGCAATTTCAACAAAGTTTCCACCAGAGAAAATATGCTTTGGAGTAATCGACCACACGCAACTGTTGAAGCTTTCATTATTATTTTGGGAGAGCCCTCCTAAGCATCGTTCTAGCAATTCATCTTGGGTTAAATTTAAAAATATTGGCTCCAAAATTTCTTGAGCTTCTTCAGAAAGTGGAGGTTGATGTTTATATTTCGATTTGTTAGGACATTTATTATACTTGCACCAAGAGTCTTCATCCGAAGGGCAGTCATTGTGTTGCGGTTTGAAATCAGTTGAAATTTCGTGGTAATATATTGCCCAGATGGCTTTGCGCCTACCTTCAACTGAATCTTTATTGCGTAAAATGGCTAAACCATAATCGGTTGATAATTTTTTCATTAATTTATTTGTTAAAGCAGCAGTCTTCATAGCAGGATCTTGTTTCTTTTTGAGTGGCACTTTTTTCTTTCCATGAATTGCAGTTTCTGTAGCTTGTTTCTGCCTTTTTCAACGCTTTTTTTTGAGCCAATGCCTTTCTCTGCTCGTTTTTATACTCGCGAGTATATACTCTTTTTGACGTGTAAAACGCACTCTTTTTTTTTTTTAACAAGGAAGTTCTCACCGTGTGGATAAACGTCGAGCAACATTTTGAATGTTTTACTGTCACCGTCTCCAATGTAAAAGCCATATCGCACTTTAAATAATTCTTCAGATCGAACAAACATTTCCACTACACCATCAACCTCCATTTTTCCGGCACTTCCTTCATGATTTGCACAACAATTATCTTTATGGTTATCATACCAAGATTGATACTCGACTGTATTTTCTTTTCCTTTCCAAAGACCGCAAGCTTTGCAATAACTCGTGCGCACATTCACATCTAGAACTTTTTCACTATGTAGTCCAATCAAAGAGACGATGCCAACGAGAGAAGTAAATCCTTGTTTTGCCCAAGAACCATCACCACTAACGGATAAGAAATTTTCCGGTTTTCCTTTTTCGACATTCAAGCGCTTCTCTTCGTTGCAAGCTCGATTTGCAGCTACACGAAAAACACTTTTTGCCGCAATGCTAATATGTTCCACGATATATAATAACTGTTGATACTAAATGCATTTCCTAAAGTCATCAACCCACAAAACAAATGTATACCACGTAATCCAATACCAAGCAGTCTCATTACAAAAACCAAAGTACGGGTAATTCCGTAACCGTTGGTCATTGCAGGACTTGAATCTATGTATTTACAGCCACAATTATCACAGCTTACATACAATTTAAAACGAATTCCTCGTGGCCCATATTGGCTAAATGACATTATCGTGCAGAAAAAAACTAAAAAAAAATCAAAATGCAATAACTTGATGATATTTCACAATTCACGTCAATGAGCGATTTGCTATTAGCTTCTGTATTTTGATCGAACGAATGTTGATTTCCTGCAAACTTTCGCCTTTTGGGCGGTAGATTTGTACGTCTGGATCCTTTGCGATCCTGTCGGCGTTTCATTTTTATCAATCGCACGAAGAAATAGTGATTAACTGGAAGAATGAGCAGCCCGGCAGGCGGCTGTCCCCACTCTTAACAAACCAACTTAAGACCCCCCCACCCAACCAGACCGCTCGGTAGAGTCTGAGACTCATAAAGACAAAAGTCCGGTTTATATTTGACTCTCCCTCGTATGTTAGTCTGTAAGACAAATTCTTAGTAAATAAATGAATAAATAATAGGAAAAGTTACTTGAATGCCGTCAACTTTACAGATGCACCAATTGCTTCGATTCATTTTTGAGCTTACTCAACATCTATTTGGGTTTACGTGTAAAGTTTTCGAGGCATTTTTATAACCGGCAATGTTTTAGAAACATATTAGGTCGTATTCAATTGAAAAAGGTTCTCAATCGAATTAAAACATCGACGAGAAGTAAATAATGTGCCCATACATCAAATCGTGACTGTCCGAAATCAGTTATAGTCATCTTTTGTTAAAACGTGGGCACCCTCGAGCAAAATTAATAATTGATTTCAAATATTCCTGTTAAAACAATAGGTTGAAATAAAAAAAACTAATTCTATTTTGTAACTAAAAATAATAGAGATTGCCAAAAAAACAGTAATAATCAGACCCGCTCATTGTTTTAAATATTCAATTTTCATTGATTGGTTATGAGCACTATGAATTTCAATTAATAGAAAATTCGTTTTGTTTTTGAAAATAGGTCTATGTGATAGTAAAAAAGCTCAAAGATCAGTACTTACCAACAAATCGAAATTCTCTCCCTAACTTCGTCAATTCCTTATGAAAAAACACTTAAAAAATTGACATACAAAAGAAAATGATGTGTTTTACAACTGTAAATCATGAAAACATTAATCACATTGAAAAGGAATGCAGTTGTTTCAGATAATGAAGAAGCAAGGGTATACCCAAAAAGAAACTAAAATTTCAAGACGCTACTTAAAAAATTCTTAGTTTTTTAAAGTTAATTATGTTAGTGGCAAGTAATTGCTGGTTGGCTGACCGTAACTCGTCATTTACCCTAGGATCTTTACAAAAAAAAATCATAACTTGTTTAGTTTTCAATATAAACATCTAAAAAATTACATTCAAAACTACAGACAGCACATAAGAGGAAAACTATTTCGGAATTGGCTTTTAAGTGCTACCAGTAATAAATACTATTATCAAAAATCAAAACGATTTGAATTCAAGTTGAAAAAGTGTCGGGCGCCTAGTGTGCCAGTGTGGCAGTTAAGGGTCAATGCTGAAATTTGTGTTCATATGTTGATAGTGATGTTTCAAGCTTATTGTTTACCTTATTTAAATTTTTATTGAATTGTGTTTCGTTGTAATTGCTTGCTGCATGAAAATAATGACCAAATACATTTTCCAACCTCCTCAGTAGGTCGTCCGCGGACTCGCCCACTGATCACAACCAGCACACCTGCACCTGTAAAACAAAAGCTAATCTCTCAACCGTCGTCCGAAGTGCTGAACATGGCAATTCAAAGTATACTTCCCGAAGAAGATAAGAACACCACACGTATTGAAGAAATTGGCGAAGATGGACAAATGATGCAGTACGAGATCATTTCGCAACCCAAGCTGGAAATCAGACAAACTCCTGCTGGCAACATTTCAAACATTCGCAATTCTCCGATGGTGGTTCCAATGATACAAAGAACCGCAGGCGGCCAAGTCGGCGCGGTGCAAAAAATAAAAATGTTGCCGTCAAATCAGTTTGTGCAACTGAAACCACCACAAGGCACCGCACAAAAGATTTACACCATTAAAACCACAAATGTAAACATACCGGGACAAGTCGGGGACACTTTGCGTAACCAAGGGCAAATTTTCACCGTAAAGTCAACGCCTTCGGGACAACAATATCTGCAAGGGCCAACATCAAGTCCGTTGGTCATCAGTCCCACAAAATACACGGTTCTAAAGTCAGCCAGCGGGACATCTACAATTGTTTCCAGTGAAAGCGATACACAAAAATCTAATGATCTCTCCAATACGAATATATTCGACATACCCATAATATTCGCGGACAACGACGGAAACATCCACGACACTACACCTATATCTGTTTCGTCGTCAAACACCGTCAATCAACTTCAATCAACCGCGTCGATAACGCCATCAGCATCGCAAATTATAATTTCTTCCCAACCACAACACGTATCAGGAGTTGATCATATATCCAATGCAACGCAAACGAAAAGCTTCATTTTGAGCACTAGCGCCGGTCTGCAAAAACCAAAAGCGAACAAAGTAGTCTTCATCAACCGCAACACGATGAAGCCGTGTCCCAATATAATTTCGAAGAGCGTTCCGCCGCTCAAGTACGCTAAAGTGGTTGTGACGAATCCGAAAACGTCCACACCTAGTTTAGTCACGCGTCCGATCGGTCCTCAAGGAGGTGGCGATGCCGACAAGTCGATGACCACAGTTACAATTCAAAAGCCCGGTTTGGCCAACATAATCAAAGCAATACCCGGCCAACATACGATCACTACAAGCCACCAAGCACAACAGACCGTAATCGGGACGATGCAAGGCGTGAATAAACAATTACCGATCATCATCAATGTTGACTCGGACAAGACCACCATCAAGAATATGATTAAAGTTGGCGATGCATCGTCGCAAATGAAACCAACGATCTTATTGAAACCGGGCGGATTGAAGAACATTCCCGTCCTCAAGCCCGGAATATTGAATCGTAATGTGACCGTGCGAAAAGTCATGAATCTGGTGCAGGGTAAGCCCACAATAACCACGACTATTTCGCCCGCTTCTGCTGCGGGTGAAACAGCCACAAAACACATTGTGGTGTCGACAGCATCCGGTCAATTTATAACTGTAGCGCCCGCAGCCACCACAAGCACTGCTGTCGGTACGGGTGGTGCCTGCAATGATGATGGGAATACTTCAGCAAACAGTGAACACCAATAACGAATCAAGCTGAGTGAGCAGTTTTTAATTATTTAAATTTAATTTAGATTTGTATGGAATCTAACAGACATATTATGATGTTCTCGTGTCACTATATTAAACATCCTGTTTTAATATATATGTCACCACGTTTAGAATATACATTGAATTTTATGATTGTGTAAAAAATGTATACATATTTAGAAATAAGGTTGAAATATCAATAAACACTTTTACCAAAGCTTTATTGAAAACATCGTATTGTTGCGTATATTTTTCCCCCGTAATTTATTCTTTATTTACTCCCAGACGTTTTCTATTGGATTGTCGCCAGACGATTGTGATGGTCAATATATTACCTTGTTACGTTCGCCACGCAACGTGGTCGACCCACAACCCATAAGGGCAAAATGGGGGTCTACTCTGCTCTCGAAGACCCCAAACCACCGTGCGGGTAAACGCTGTTTTTAAAGAATTGATAAATGTTACGTTCGTCACTTCACGCAATCAAGCCATATTATATAGATGTAGAGGAAATGTAGGTATGCAAGGATATTGGATTAGGTAACTAAGTAGGTAGTAAGCTTGTAATGGAGGTTGTTCCTGACCGTGCGCGCGAGGCTGCGTAATTGAGATAAGTGGCCAACAATGACGGCCACAAACAACGTTCACCCAATCGCCGTTACAGATCCAAATCCAAGCTCCGCCCGGTCTACGATGCGCCAGTCATACCCACAACCATTGGCACTTACAACTCACCATGGTTAACGACCGCCGCGTTTATTTCACCAGACCAGCAGCAGTCACATCATTTCCCCCCCCGCACCGAAGTGCAACGCTCTGGCCAAACCCACGAAGCTTCGATCGCCAGCTGATGTGCGTCGCCCAAAAACCAGTTCCAAAGCTCGGAAAGCTGCAATGAGGTCAACTGCCCAGCTGAGTGGGCATTGACCGCCGACAAGGAAAAAACGGGACCGGGAAATCCCATATATAGGACCGAATGTACAGCTGACGGGGCTTTTTACGGTGCGAAGCTCGACGAGTGCGTTTTGGCTGTCGATCCTCTTGATCTTTTTGTACGGAGTCTTGAACGGTGCGGTGCCGAGGTTAGTGTGGAGCGGGTTCTTTTGGTGATAAGCTGGGGAAGAACAAAGGGGACTCGACGAGGTCCGCCAAGTGAATGAAGAAGAAGACGAGGACGACGAGCGGCGAGCGAGCGAAACCAGGAGTCAAAAGCGGCCAACGGAGTAAGATAAGGAAAAACGAATTGTAAGTAGAATTAAGCATAGATAGTTAGGTTAGGAAAATAAATTAGTGCAGTAAATTAAAATTGTTATTATTGCGTGAAGTGGCGAAGCGGGAATCGCGTCTCCGGAATTTGGGTCCTTTTGTTTTCCAGATTCCCTTCGTTGGTGGTTTTGGGTCGTCGCGGATCCTATTCCCGTTTCAGGGTTCGCGGACAGGGCAGTCCCGGTGCAGAAACGGGTGGCACCCCACACCCCTCTTCGCGGGTGAAGCCGGATGGGATTGCCAAAACCGTGACCAGGGTCCGCTACGGTGTAAGAGTGGAAACGTTGCGCAAAATACAGCCGTAACAACCTTGATCCCATTTTCCTCTTTAAAAGCTGCGCAGAGTTGACTTCGATGTTTGGGATCATTATCCTCGACAAGGATCCACTCTTTATTATCGTTACCGTATAACATTTTATATAATTCCAAATTTTTTGGAGCCGTCAGGATTCCGGTAAAAACTAAAAGTTTGCCAAATCCTTGCGCAGAAAAGCCAAACCATAAACATGGAACTTTCCAGGATGTTTGACAGTTCGCTCGATCCCAGGGTTCGTCTGTGTTTTGCAACACACTTTTATACTCGTTAGCCAAACTGAGAATTGGTTGACTGTAGTGGCAGTCCCCTTTATCAAAAGGTGGTTCACTTAGGCCACGATAGGCCCATTGTGATACCACAAAAAGACAACGTACGGCACTAGAACCTACAGAATGACAGGAACCACTTAGATTCTCATATGAAGCTGGCTATGCAGCTAATATTTAAACTGACAACTTCCGTGAAGCTGTCCAGGAAGGGCGAACCTAAAGTTTGCATGCGTTTCCTGGATAGTGCTGGGCATTCGCACAGAAAATTAATCGTCTTCTCCTCCTCCGATCTGCAGCTGGGCACCCAATCTTTCTACATGTGTGCCAATGAGATAATGCCCCGTCAGTACGGATATGATGAGACATATTGTTTCACGGCTCGTGTTGAGAAGCTGCTTGGTGCGCTTTGAGCTCAGTGCGTGCCAAGTTTGCCTGGTTATCCTGCCAGTTTCTGCTTGAAACTTAGCTTGATGGAAGCCAGTGGATGGCTGACTTGGGGTGTTAGTGTATAATCCTGGAGCTCAGTGCCAGCTCTCCCTAGGGCATTAGCTTCGCAGTTCCCAGGTATATCACTGTGACCCGGCACCCAGCAAAAGATTACTTAACAGTGAAGCGAAATTGCGCTCAATTGTTTGCGACATTCCAATACAATTTTGGATGAGGTATACACGTTGGATAGTGATTGGATAGCAGCTTGACTGTCGGAGAAAATGTTGAGATTTCTTATGAAGATATTCTGATTTCTCGACCAGCCTGCCTGAAAAACACTGCAGTGATCTGGTAGCCGGAAGGATAGTTTTAGACTTAGCTGTTCGGAGAAAACGTCACTGCCAACGTTTCCATCCATCTTTGATCCATCAGTGTAGATGTCAATCGATCCCTGTATCTTACTTCTTTCCATGATCCAGTCATCTCTACTGGGGAGGATTGATTTGAAACCGTGATGGAAGCAGGGATTCGGAAAAGTGAGGTCTACTTTCCCAGGCGTCGGTCCATCCCTCCGCAATATGGTGGAGTGGCCAATATTGCCGTCATGCCAGAGATTTAGAGCTTTCAATCGAATCGCAGAATCCTTGACCTGTTGTCTCGTAAGGAGCTCCGTCGGGAGTCAATCTAATAGCATAAACAATGCCTTTGTCGTTGGTCCAAGCCGCAAGATCCATGATTTAGTAAAGCATGTTTTCTCCATTCGTTGTCAAGCATTTGAAGATCCAATTTTAGAAACGGAATTTTTTTCAATACTGGTGCAAGTTTCTGAATTTTGAAAGACTGCGCTTCCTTCGGATCAATAATTTGTATTATTTTGAAGACTTGATCGGAAAAATCAAAACGACTTTTTATTTGCGTAACGACCTCTATGTAGAAGGCTAAGCAATTTTGTAAAAGCGTTATCTCTTTATCTCTTAGGTATATATCTTTAAGATTTAAATGCAAGTCAGTATCCTTGTGATCTACGTTAAGAATGCTTTCATTTTTATAGCACTTATTTTTAAGAAATTGCTGCATAATTGCTTCAGCATTTGCTCTACTTCAGGTTTTACTTTATGCAATAGAGGAGTCTCAGCTTGAAACATGTGAATTCCTCACAATTCCTCAAAATTAAAACTCCCCCCAGCATTCCTCGCATAGGCCAAAATTTCTCGCATTTTGAGGAATTCCCAACACATTGGCGACGCTGACAGTAACAAATATTAGCCAAGACCAAAATAAAATTTCCAAATTGGTTGCAATTAAAACATCAAATATGCGAAAATTCAATATTGAAAAAATCAAGATGTTGCAGGAATCGAGTGTTTATTGGGGGCGTACTGTAACTATTTTCACCGTACATTGGGGGTGAAAGTCACAATTTCTTCACATATACATTTATTTTTGTAATTTGGAATAAAAGTATTCTTTTATGAAGAATATCTCGACATATAGTCGCAATTAAAGTTGTTGCTCGATTGATTTAACAGTTATATTTGGTGATAAGTGAAGATTATATCTAAAAAAAAGCCTTCCGATTCCAACAAGTGAGCCTAAACATAATCTAACACGGGTCTTCGAAACGAATCGTCTAATATATCCCTGAGGCGTCGTTTTAGTGCTGATCTGCTTGTTCTGAAAGATGATAAGGTTTTTGATTAGTCAATTCCCTGAAAAATTGTTGAACAAATTACCAATTCCAGGCAGAATGTAGCTTTTGGCCGATTTACGAAATACAAATCACCTTAATTAATAATGCACCAATTCTCGGTGCATGTCCTACCCTCTTTAATAGGCTTAACTTTATGAAATATCCATTTTGCATTTCGGCAAGGCGCTTGACAACTCCTTTTTTACATTGTCCATGTTCTTAACATAGTTCATGTCGGCTATTTTAAGGTACTCCAGATTGTCCAACTCCTTTATAGCCATTAGGCATGTGTCCATTAGATTTGAACAATTTACCACTTCCAAATGCCGCAATGAACATCTCGCATGCGTGAGCCGCTCCAATCCACCATCCTCCAAGTGTTTGCATCCATTCAAAACTATCTTGTCGATCTTTTTGCATCCTTTCAGATGATCGAAACCGATCTTCATGACGCTTGCGTCTGTTGCATCGATTTCCTTCACTTCCAGCTTAACATTCTCGGGCGGCAGAGCATTGTAGTCGCGAATATACTTCCCGGGCGCTATAGTGAAACATACAGCACCGGAATTTTTAAGGACCCACTCGGCACAGAGCCGATTCGGTCCGACCAACTCCTGGCGGGCGGTATCGACCAAATTGAAAGCCCGCGCAACATACGTCCATAGAGCACGAATGCTTGGATGTTCGAACGAGTGTCTTATTCGAGGTCGCAGAAGCGCCAAAAGCATTTCGTCAAAATAACACGGAAAATTTTCAAGTAATAAACTGCGCCACAACTTTATCAAAATAGGCCTTGAATGCTGTCATTATTATGTTTTGGTTTGAGGTTAGGTTATTCATGAAATTTCCGCAGCTGCAAAGATGATTTTCACACGCTGAATATGCACAACACTGTACGAGAGGTCGGGGTGAAACAGAACTTAAATAATTGTGTTTAGGTACTAGTTCGGATTACAAATCCAAAAAAGCAATGAAATTTTAGGAATTTTTTTCTCATCGCCTTTGTTAAGTTTTAGTATGAAATTCTTTACAAAACATTATTTTCCTCATTGACAGTACAAAAGAAACCTTTTTATTTGTCATACTTTTACAATTTTATATAGGGAGCCAAAGTCTAGACTATATTTCCCATGGCGGACAGATTAACTCCGGATTGGAACATCTGGAACAATAAATTCCAATGGAGTTTTAAAGAGGAAGGTTTCTCACATAGGAATCCACCACCGTTACTAAAAATAGCGGCTCTTTGAGAATTTATTTTTAAAACATAGAAATCTTCATTTGAGTAGGAGGGTAAAATCCATGTTTTATTAGTAAGAAACCTACAATAGCGGAAGGTGCAACATCAACATCAAACGCAGCCACATCCAGCACATATGTATACCATCACCGGGCATTTCTTCTGTGTCTTCAATATCCTCTTTGCACTCGAGCGACTCGCAAAAAGGAACCATTCCACTAAGGAGTTAACTAGGGACCTTCTCCAATTCCTCGACCTGGTTGAGGAGGAGGAGATGTCTTTATCTGACGAGGAGGCGGACAAAACATTGTGTCGTGATGCTCCGGTTTCTACAAATAAACCTCCATCACTCTAAGGCTCAATACGGAATGTAATGTATGTCATTTGTGAAATTGGAGTAAGGTCGCTACTCATTGTGCTCGACCATCACACTTACGTGTTGTTTTTATTATTTCGACTTTCACTAAATATATCAAGAGGTCAGTTTTGGAGGTGTAAGCAAAAGAATAATACAACAAAAGACGAAATCCTTTTTTTTTAAATTCCTAATCCGAACTAATAGCTTAACGGATTTTTGTTAGCAGTTCTTATCAATATTTTATAAGTGACAATTTATTATAACCTATTTCCATTGCCCCAACAATACGTATTTATCATTGACGCATTTCGAAATGCCTCGGATTTACATTGAGCTGAAATGGTTTCGTTTGTCAGATACAAATGTTCAATTGTTGCGATTTCAAAATATGTATGTCTAAATATATGTAAAAGCTCTTGTGAATGAAGATAATCTCAGCAATGTTTTTATTCCACTTGCAAACAATACGAAAAGCGAATGGAAGTGCATTTGGAACAGATCTTCGCATTGAAATCTGCTTGAATTCGATTTGTTATTATTATTAAGAGAGTGGTGAATTTGAAAATATCAACAAGTGGGATCTATTGCACGTGTCAACATCAATTACTAGCTTGTTTTGACCCGTGATTTTGTCCAAATTACGTTTCGGAGGTAATTTGAAAATGTATAGAAAAATAAGTGTTTTTGAATCCGATAACGGTTAAACTTACGAATGGTGACAAAATTGTGTAGTTTCGTGGTAGTGTGGATAAGCTTTTACGAGTTGCTATTGAGCTAATTGAAAATTTTCGCATGAATGCATCATAAAGCGATGTCTATATTAATAAGTGTCTGCTTGGAACATACTCATTTTATATTAATTTTTTCAACGTTGGGAGATGTAAATCTACAAAATATATCACCTCCTCTCCAATATTGTGTTTATCATAAGCACACACGCGGCCCCATCCTCAGGGGCCCCGAAGGACCGACAATTATGTCTCTCACACATTTATTCTCAAAACATTTTTGTTGATATTCCTGCATCAAATATGTCTGGAAAGTACTCTGGTGTTCAGTCAAGAATAAAAGAAGTTTGCGAATTTGCAATTCGCTAAATTTAGTGGGTGTTCAGGCTGTTGAGTGTCTTACTGGAACAGTAGCATTCTTTCAATTTGTACAAAAGTTGTTCAATTTTTTCATTGCTTCGACCAAACGATGGAAAATTTTGACAAAGCATTTAGATGCAATTAGATTTCTGAAGTCTCTTTCGGAAACTAGATGGTCTGCACGTGCCAATGCTATTAATGCTTTGCAAAATGCTTATTTAAATATTTCTGAAGCAATGTTTTCAATCGCAAGTGACATCAATCAACTAGTAGACACTAGAAATAAAGCCCAAAGCCTAGCAAAAAAATGGACAAATTTGAGACTACTCTTCTAACGGAAATATGGAATGATTTTTTGGCAATTATTTATAAAACATATCTAAGTTTACAGAGCAGCACTGTGACCATGGACATTGTAACAAAACTTTAAGAATCTTTAATCAGGTCTGTCAATAACGCACGCGATATTATGATCAGTAAAAAGAAAAAAAAGGAGATGCTGAATGCAAAGATAAATTTGAAAGAAAAAGAATTCGCAGCACACATCTCTTTTTTTGAAGGATCATTAGAAACCGCACAGTTGAGAGGCAAGGAAAAGTTTCGTGCAGATACTTTCATTTCCATAATTGACACATTAAATACACATTTAACACAACGTTCGGCAGCATAGCAAGAAATTGATAATCGATTTAGTTTTCTTTGTCACTTAACAAGAATCAAATCTGACGAGTTGACCAAAAAAATGCAAACAATTGGCAGAATTTTATCATGAAGACATTAATGCATAAGAACTCAAAACAGAATGTTTTCATTTAAGCCAATATTTTAAAAAAAAACATAGCAAAGCAATCAGAGGATTTAAATATCTCAACCTTACATAACCTAATAAAGTCGGATAAATTAGAAGAAACTTTTCCAAACGTTGAAGTTGCTACGAGATTATTCCTTTGCCTAATGGTTACCAATTGTAGTGCAGAGCGGTCATTCTTGCAGCTTAAGAGAATAAAAATGATTTGCGAACAACAATGTTACAAGAACGACTGAGTAATTTGTCAATTATCTGCATAAAAAATGATATCCTTCAAAAAATTGACTTTGAGGATATAATAGAAGATTTTGCTCAACAGAAATCCGGAAAGAAACCATTATTGTAATTGTAACCAAAAAACCAGCAGCATGCTGATATCATTAACAACATATTATATTATATATTTGATTACCGATAATAAATGATCATAGTAGAAAACCAAAAGGGCCCCAAATTCATGTGTTCATAAGGGCCCCAGTAGACGGCACTGCTCCTCTCACTGTGTGAGATTTTTTCCGTCGAAACAAAACATGTATATTTTTCATAATTACATCGATCGAAAAGGAAATATGTAAGCATTATGCCGTCAGAACTTCACGTATAAATTTGAGCTAAAATTAAATATTCATCACACGCAGGTTTCTTTGAAATTAATTGGTAGGGGAAATATAAAACTACGAATTTTATCATTACGAAGAACTGATAGTTTAAAGTAATATTTTTGAAAGTTTTCTTAGGAAAATTTGAATCAACTTAAACTTTTGTGTCCAACATCATGTATTCAGCAAAACGTATGGCATTCCCGATTTACCATTCTTTGTTGACACGCACGAAAGAGACCGCCCACAGTACACGTCAAAACACCACACTGCACGCACACAAACAACACGACGCACTTTGTGTTGTCATTTTGCAGCTGCAAAGTTTTCCTTCACGTCCTTCAACAGCAATCGTTTGTTGCGTGCGATTAAATCCAATTCGCAATCTTCTCGCATTCAAAGTGTGTTATGTGATTAGCTTAAGTGGAGTTCTGCACCGTTAAGTGGAATCCGATTAACGTTGAAAAGCCGAAGATGTCGGAGACATACGGTACGCTTGTTGAGCTGCGGCGAGAAAGAAAGAAGTTTCTCGCCTAATGGCCGCACTATTTACTCGCGACTTTTCCATTCCATTTTCCAGATTACCTGTTCAAATTCCTGATTATCGGAAGTGCTGGAAGCGGAAAGAGCTGCCTGTTACATCACTTTATCGAAAACAAGTGTAAGTACAGTTGCGAGGGTGGCGCAGATGGGGCAGGTGCTTCGAAAGATTTTGATAGCGGGCGACACGCACCATATAATATACGTACGTCTGATGGTTTCCCACCGGAGGTGAAACGAGAGTAGAATTTCGTCAGCGAAAGCGATACAATCGTATAAGGTCATTTTGGCGTGGCTCATTCGTCGCGCAGTTTGTTGGGTTTTTGCTGGAAAATCCGCTTGTCGGGTTCCTAATTCGGCTTGCGCCTGCCGGCTCGGCGCAAGCTAATCGCATCCATCACAAGCTGATAGCAAATAGTCGCGCAAATGTGCAAACAACATACGTGTTGCAATCGTAGGCAGTGCGAGCAGAGTAATAAGATGCAGTAAACCCCCTCCCGGAAAGAAACAAGCGTAAGCAGCGAAGTCAGTTGAGATGGCAACCTCAGGTTTATCTGCGGCTCAAGCTTCGTTCGAGATGTTTACGGCGAAAGGGTCAAATTCTGTTGCGAATGTCGTGCAGAACAAAAACTACCACCACGTTTGATTCTGGTTAAATCGCATGACCAAGCTTTTGTTGCATTAATTTGCACCTGGCTGTGAGTAGCGCGATTCGTTGGATGCTCCCCGAAAAACGTTGATTTATTCTGCGCCGTACTTGACTTGTTTTGTTTGCATACGAAATAATTGCCATGAAAATAGTGAAACGATTTCAATACGTATTGACTCACTTAACAGACAAGATAAATATTTTCAAGTCAATTAATACAAGCCGTCTTACCCCTGAATCATTTCGCGTTACTGTTGCAGTCTTCATAGTCTGAACATTTGCAAGCTTAAAAAATTAATACAATTGAACATCACAACGGACGAACGATGCATGCATGCCTAATTGAGCACCAGCGCATTTTTTTACGAAAAAAGAAAATTGTTTTGTTGGCTCATATTATTCTTCAAGTACCAGAAAATTCAAATGATGACAACGAAATCAATTAAAAACTTGTAATTTGAAAGAATATTGCTGTTGAAACTTTCAAACAATACCAGGAAAAACGATCTATCGTCGAGTTTTGTGTTTAGTTTATTGCAGTACTTCTGCGCGCTGCTGCTGCAAAACATCTAATATCAAGCGTTCCAAATCTTTGTATTTTTCGAGGGAAATGGGTATCATCTTTTCATACGCTCTTTTCAGGAAGTAAACCCCATTTTTTCTAAGATCACTGCTGTTAGAAAGCCCTAGTTTATCAGCATTTTCTCGTCGTGTGGTAGGTCTCCTGGATTTATTGGTCTTTTTGAGATTCGGTACCAGCATAGAATTTTCCAAAACTCCATTTTAAGTGTTTCGTTAGTACGAGGGTGAGTCAAATATAAACCGGACTTTTTTTATACACATTTATTAACAGTAATAATATTCAAATAAGACTTTAATCATTTTTCTACATAGTCTCCTGCATGCTCTACACATTTTTCCCAACGTTTTGGCAGCTTAAAAATTCCTTGTTCATAGAAAGTTTGAGGTCGAGTTGTCAACCATAGCGATGGGCGAGTCGAGTTAATTTACTCGAGTAACTCGAGTTACACTGCCAGCGAGTTAACTCGAGTTGAATTTTCCATCAACTCGACTCGAACAACGCGAGTATGTTCGAAAGATATGATCGCACGTGTGCATGCCTTTTATCACTTCAGCTCGCGGATGGAACTCGCGGGTGAAACTTGCGAGTAGAACTCGCGAGCGCTGCGCTGCTCAGCTGCTGTATCAAGTCGTTTGATGAAACGCTGTGAAATCATCCAACGACAGTCAGTTATTTTGAACGCCATAAGTGACTTGATTCAGCTTTAATTACCTGCGTTTGATTTTCCGCGAATATTGAATAGGTTCAGTGATACACATTTATAATCAAAATGCCCCCTAAAAAGAGTGTCGTGTGGGAGTTTTTTTCCAAAAATAATAATGACAATAGAGTTAAATGTAAATTGTGTTCCTGTCATTATAAAGATATAAGAAATACATCTACTTTAGTATATCATTTGAAAAAAAAAAACACATTGTGGAGTACAGTGAAGCAGTTGGGCAACCGAAAAGTTTATCTAATAACGGAAATGAGTGTAGTAACGGGAATAGACTCGAAGAAAATTCGGTCAATTTTTCTTTGAATAGTAGTCCAGTACCATCTTCTAAAAGTAATGATGAACCGCTACCCGTACCTTCGATGTCGTCACAACTAGTTACAACAGGATTCAACGAACAAACAACGAAGCGGACAAGACAAATGCGATTAACTGCGCCTTCTAGAATAAATCAAAAGGCTGGTGATGAAGCGTTAATGGACATGATTGTTTTCGATTTGCAGCCATTACAAATTGTTGAAAACGAAGGTTTCATTAAATATAGTTTAAAATTGAATCCGGATTATAAACTACCATCCCGCAAGAAATTGACACAAATGTTAGAAGACAGATATACAGTATGCATTGCACTAATGAAGGAAAAATTAAAAAATGTGGACGTCATCGCATTGACAACGGATATATGGAGCTCAGATAGTCAAAAGAGCTTTATTAGTGCAACTGCGCATTACATCAAAAATTCGAAATTGAGTTCTATAGTAATTTCAACTGCTGAACTTCCTGAGCATCACACTGCATTAAATATTGCAAACACTTTAAAAATGATATTGTCAGATTGGCAAATTTACGATAAAGTCGTTACTATCGTGACTGACAATGCGTCGAGCATGAAAAAAGCAGTCAAGGATTTCCTGAACAAGATAAACCAATTATATGTTGCTCATACTTTGAATCTTGCAGTGAAAGACTGCATTAGTAATGAAAATGAAAATTCTCAAACAGTTTATTTGAAAAACGTCGAAGTACTAAATGTTATTTCAAAAAGCCGTGCGATAGTTACTCACTTTAAACAGAGTACAAAATCAACCAAAACTCTAAGAAATATGCAGAACCAAATGATTTTAGACGTTATAAAACTTAAACAAGATGTCCCAACGAGGTGGAATTCAACGTTCTACATGTTTGAAAGATTATTTAGAGTTAAAGTTCCTCTATCGGCAACATTGTCTTTACTCGAATCACCTCCAACGAGCTTAGGTTCTACTGAATGAACAATTCTGGAAGAGTGTATTGCCATTTTGCAGCCGGTAGAAAAAATCACAACCACTTTATCGGGAGAACAGTATCCAACGTTATCCTGCATTATTCCACTGATAAGAGGACTACAGAACTCTATACTCAAAAAGACTCCGTACACTGAACCTGGCAAACATTTGCAGCAGTCTTTACTGCAAGTGATAGATAGAAGATTAAGTGTCTACGAAAGCAACAGGACTGCAGCAATGGCAACCATTCTCGACCCACGCTTTAAGAAAAAAGCGTTCGGGCTGGAAAGTAATGCGGAAAATGCTTTGAAATATACTCTTGAAGAACTAATTCAATACCAGGAACAGCTCCACCCAGAAAAGGTAAACTATGTACCTGCCGCAGCTTCAACATCACAGGCTTCTTCAATTGGTGATGATGAGCTCTGGGAGGGTTTTGACAAAAAATTAAATGAAAGCATTGAGCAAAAGACACCAAGATCTTCTGCTTTAACAATATTAAAACAATATCTAGATGTGCCATATCTAGATAGAAAGCAAGATCCGCTAGAATTTATGGAAGAACGAAAACATATATTTCCATCATTATATCGAATGTCATGTAAGTATTTGTGCATACCTGCTACTTCTGTGCCATCAGAGCGACTTTTCTCCAAAGCTGGACAACTTACCAATCAAAGAAGGAACAGACTGTCCCCGAAAAAAGTAGACCAAATGTTATTTCTAAATTCATTCAAATGTTAAACTGAATGCTTAATCTTAACTATACTCTACTTTATTTACAAATGATTTATTTTTGTTCGTTTCAGTTTTTATTTTGTTCAATAAAGAATGAATATATACTTGCCTTTCCTAATTTACATCATCTTTCTAAAGTTTTATTTTAATCGAGTTGAATTGGATAATGAGTTTGCAACATTTTCGTACTAGAGTACGATAGACACCGAGTCGAGTTGACTCGAGTAGCAACTCGAGTCGGGTAATATTTCAACTCGAGTTACTCGAGTTAGAAAAAATACGACTCAGCCCATCACTAGTCAACCAGTTGCGCACGCGCGCCTCAACTTCTTCATTCGCTTCAAATTTTTCGCCTCCCAAAGCTTTCTTCATGGGAACAAACAAAAAATAGTCGCATTGGGACGAGTCTGGGCTATAGGGAGGGTGCTCCAGGGTCTCCCAATGCAGGTCAATTAATTTTTTTGAGGTCGGGCATTGTCATGGAGGAGAATGACCTCTCTGATGGGATTTTCCCTTCTTTTGTTTCTGTAGGCGACTTTTGCTGACTCTAGCAGCTAACAGTAGTAGGCAGCATTTATTGTACGTTGGTCGTGCAGGAAATCGATCAGTAAAACTCCTTTGTAATCAAAAAATACAGTTGCGAGGACTTTTCCGGCTGAGAGACGCGTTTTGGCTTTCACTGGACAATCTTCGTCTTTCCGCCGCCATTCCTAGCTAGCCATTTTTGACTCGGGGGTGTAATGGTGCACCCAAGTCTCATCACACGTGACAATTCGTCTCAAAAAAACTATCGCCTTCATGGTGAAATCGATTTAAAAGTCGCTCAGAAATTTTCAGCCTTTCCGCTTTTTGATTTTCGGTCAATATCTTCGGGACCCATCTGGTGCAGACTTTTCGGAAGCCAAGATGATATGTGATGACGGAATAAGCACTACCATGGCTCATACCCACTTCTGAAGCGATTTCATCAATAGTGAATCGGCGTTCACCCTCGATTAGATGTTGAACCGCTCGAATATTGTCATCAGTTACACTTGATCTTGGACGTCGATCGTGAGTTTCATTTTCTATACTTTCTCGTCCATTTTTAAATTTTCTAGTCCAATCAAACACTTGTGTCCGTGAAAGCGTAATGCCACCAAACTGCACCTTATACCTTCAACCAAAATATTCGATGGTGAAACGTCGTCATTTGTTAAAAATTTAATAATAATACGTTGCTCAACGGATAATCACTCATGATTGCTACTGATCAACTGGAAGAATGAGCAGCCCGGCAGGCGGCTGTCCCCACTCTTAACAAACCAACTTAAGAGCCCCCACCCAACCAGACTGCTCGGCAGAGTCTGAGACTCATAAAGACAAAAGTCCGGTTTATATTTGACTCTCCCTCGTATATCAAACGGGGTGATTATGTCAAATTGTTGCTCACGGAAAAGGGTATTCATAGGACTTTTGGCTCATAATAGGAGGTTAAAAAGTTGATTCAGTCGCGTTATATAGCTTGGGTTTATTTTTCGTATTCTTGAAAACTTCACCCAATGTTTAGGAACTTCCGATCGATACTTTAGAATGATTGCAGCCATATTTTTGTTATACCTTTTTTGAAGAAAATAGTAAGAATACAAGCTGTGTTTGGGTCATACAACGTTCCCTCGGAATTGCGTACCAAGCTTTTTGAATTTCAGTCCACAAATCGGCCATATTTTGAGGTTTTACTATGTAATATGCTCCTGCACATCATTCCACAAATTTTCAATGGGATTGAGATCAGGCGATTGGGCTGGCCACTTTAGAGCATCAATTCGGTTCTCTTCCAAGCATCCCTTCACTGTGCGCGAAGTATGTTTTGGGTCATTGTCATGCATGAAACACCATCTAAGGGGCATGTTATCATCAGCAAATGGCACCATTGTGTTAACAATGATGTTTTTGTAAACGTGCTGATCCATTCTTGACTCGTGCCTCCAAAGCACATTTTTCCAAAAAATCAACGGTTTTTGCAAGTGCTCACGGGCAGACGCAATTCGAGATTTTAAATTTTTTTTTGTCACAAGCGGCTTGTGCTGTGCTATGCATCCACGCAATTTTTTTCATTGAGCCGTCGTCTTATTGCCCTTGAGTCAATGCCAAATTCTGACGAAATATCCCTTTTTATAACGGTTGAACTGTTAAAAAGGTTCTTGATTGAGGCTCTATCACATAACATCATAATCACATCATCACATCGTGGGCAAAACAAAAGAAAAAATTGAATGAAAAATACTAAACAGTAGAAGATATTTGCACTTGAAAGTCACAGATAACGAGTGTGCTAAACTCGTGGCCACCACTGTATAAATTTAGTTGTTTACATGGAAATCATGCCTTTCAAATTTAGTTCTTTGTAAAACGGTTAGGGTTAGCATATGGAGATTGTAAATGGTTTTATACGCCTAGTAACCAAGGCGTATAAAACCATTTATACGCCATTTTATACGCCTCAGTTACTAGTGTGAAGATAATCATGAGGTTCCTTTTTGAAGTTTGACTTTAATTCAAGGTGCCGTGAAAAGCTTTGGAAAGAAAATGCGCGTATATGATTTGAAATTTATTTCTCGTTGGAAATAATTTGGAACGACGTAAAAGTCCAACGAAGACAATCAATTGTTTCCTTAGAAAAAAACACTTGCGTGAGTACATCTGTCATCTGCGTGCATAACTTCTTTCGCAGCAAGCTCTGCAATTTTTATGAAGTTAGCATCAATTAGGACTAGCAATGGTCCCTAGGATCGAGCCATGCGAAACACCATTGCTAATTTGAGCAGTATTGTATTTAACATATCCTATTACTGTACTTGAGATCTATCCGCCAAGTAACTGCGTAGTAATTCGTTTGCTTTTCCAACAATTCCATGTTCTCCGAGCCTGGCCTGTGTCGTAGGCTTTTTTAGGTCCACGAAAATTTGTTGACACGTAGTGACCCTTATCCAAATACTCATTTATAAATTTTGTTACATCCAAAATGACATCTGTTATGCCTTTGCCTGCCTGGATCTGGGCCCGGTTTTACGATAATTTCAATATAAAGCTGCAATGAAGCCTGTCCACATATCTCACTGATGATTTTACATGACACGGGTTTTCCCAAAACCCCACTCTAAATCGCTGCAAAACAAATACATAATATGTTATTTTTCAAGCGACATTATTCTCAGTTGTTGATAGCCTATCTACATTATTTTCTAGTTAAAGATGATAGCTCGCACACAATCGGCGTTGAATTCGGCTCCCGTATTGTGAATGTCGGTGGAAAGGCGGTCAAATTACAAATATGGGACACAGCCGGTCAGGAACGGTTTCGATCGGTGACACGATCATATTATCGTGGAGCTGCCGGTGCTCTTCTTGTTTACGATACTACGTCTCGTGAATCGTTCAACGCACTGTCCAATTGGTTGAACGACGCCCGAACATTGGCCAGTCCAAATATTGTGATTTTGCTCGTAGGCAACAAAAAGGATTTAGAGGAATCGCGTGAGATTACGTTCTTGGAGGCGAGCACGTTTGCCCAAGAAAATGGTAAGGCTTGTCAGATGAATGCAGAAAACAACTTTTGACATGTTTGCTTTTGTTCCCAAGAATTGATATTCCTCGAAACGAGTGCAAAAACCGGCGAGAATGTCGAGGAAGCTTTCCTGAAGTGCTCCAAAACGATCCTTGCTAAGATTGAAACGGGCGAATTGGATCCGGAACGTATTGGAAGTGGTATTCAATATGGCGATGCCGCTTTGCGAAGTCTACAGAACAAGCAGAGGAAGTCGCAACACCCAGATTGCGGATGTCGAGTATAACTCTTTTTTTTTAAAGTCAGCATCTGCTGATCAGATCGCTAATTGTAGTCTCGTAGTTGTTAACAACAGTCTTGTATTTATTTTAAAATTTTGGCAGGACATCCTGAAAAATTCTACAATTATATATTTTTATTAATTCTTTTATTATAAATTGATAATCAAACATTATTAGCGGTATTGAATGATAAAAATTAATCGAATAAAAGCGAACTAATATTGGCTGGAAATGTGATAGGTGATTACCACTCAGCTTAGGTTGAAAATGATTTACCGATTGCATACCGAGCATAGCGTTCAGGATAAGTCTATTGTTTTTTTTTTGTTAAATTCTGCGAAGCAAGCCAATAACTTTGATGTATACACAATTTTAATGTCCCTTCAAACTAAGCTGAATGGTAAATGTTTATATACTGCCTGAAGGCACAGGAAACAAACTGCAATATTTTATTAAAAACTGGTGAGAGCTAAATTCACTATGACCAACGTTCGACACTAACGTCTTAACGTTGAAAAAATGCGAAAGCCATTGGCGTATCGTATAGTGTGAGCTATTGATTATTGTAACTGTACAAGCTTGCATTGATAAAACTTTAACCCATTCCAAAGCACATTGAACAAATTGGATCACTTAAGTTGTTTTTTTTGAATTGGTTGTAATCAAAAGTTTTCCCCTAGGAATAACATAGTAGTCCTTAGATCTGATTAAAATATTCACTATATTGATGTAAAAAAAATATTTTTCTTTATTTTTAGGAGTAAATGTTATTTTGATTTTTGTTAATATTTTATTAATTGGATGCATCATAATTTGACGATAATTTTTTTAAACGAGAAAAAGAAGAAAAGTATTAGTTTTAGTAAAATAACATGTACAACAAGTTTGAAATGAATACATTATTAAGGTAATTTTAATCTAAAATAAACAACTTATAAAATTTATATGAACGATTTTCCCTTATACTTGGTAATCTTCTTTTCTTCAAATTTTCTTTTTCAGATATTTTACGAAAAGATTACACTGTGGAAGAAAAGTGTAATTATTTTAAATAAATGAGCTGGATCCGTACAATCTTAAATTGTGAAACATCAACTGAATTTCTCATGCTTAAAAAAAATTGGAAGCAAAAAAACCATGATTTGCTCCACAAATTTAAGAGCATTGTCCAAAAAACAGTTTGAGTCGTCTAATTAGAAATATGGCTTTAACACTTTTTATGTACACACCCGGGTGCCCACTTTGTCATATTTTTGTTGATAATTTGAGCAAAAAATTAAATTTCGACCTGAATCTTCTAATCCCCATTATTTAACTCTTGTAAGAGCTTAAAATACATTGGTTTATTTTTCAAACTTCTTGAAACTAAACGGGTATAAAGTACATGCGCCTTGCGGGCACACGCGGGTACCCGATAAGGAGGAGGAGTAAATATATAAACCAATTATAATAATTTATGTATACATTTATATTTATTCATTACAATGAATACATTTAATTGTCGATACACAGCGTTCATCGCAGACAGACTTTTCACAAACTGAACAGCATTTTCGCGTCTTCCTGCGTCTTTTGATCGTTTCTTTGTAACAAATATGGCAAGAACCCGTAACTTTTTTCCGACCAGTACTATCTCGAGGTTGAATTTGCTTTTCAGAAGAAGTAGAAGGAGCTGCCTGTAACCCGATTACGCTCTCATATACACTAGTTACCAAAACACTGCTGCGCCAGTCACCTTTTCTAAAAATTTAGTCTGAGTTGAACAACTAACGACTGAGCTAAAATTAAATGCGTACAAGCTTAAATACTAGTTTCTATTATGTACATACATGAATTCGGTAAAACATAGGTTTTCCTAATTACACGCATCTCTAACTTCTAATAAACACCAGGTGACTATGGTAATTATACAAAAGATTTTCTATTTCCTTTACAGTTTGGTAAATCCTCATGTCGTGGGTCGGCAGTAATAAACTTGCTTACGTTTTACCTCTGTAAACTACAAGGGATATGCAGTGAATGCTAATGCAATTTGCGCTCAATACGTAGTAATATTTTTTCTTCAGACCTTGAAGGACGAATGAACAACGCCTAATTGTACAGTTTTTTTTAACGTGGGCACCCAGGTGCCCTGGGTGTGTAACAACGAGATAAAAGTTGGGTTTGTACATAAGGGTTAATAAGACGTATGGTACCATCTACTTTAACTTCTGTTCAGGAACTGTTCATAAATGAATAACAGATGCTGCTCGTATTAAGTCGTCTAAGGAATGCATTATTTATGCTTATCTAAAGTAAGCCTCATAAAACATCCATCAAGCAAATCTATTAGTGATCGTCTAAGACTGGACTGGACTGGATAAAAATTCTAATAAAAATTTCAACTTTTTTTTAGATGATGTTATTAAACCTTGGCTCTAACTTAGAAGTCCGATCCACCTCAGTTACGTTGATTCCCGAACTCCCGAACTTGTGGCCACACTCACTCACTTTAGGCCGCAGGGCGTAGACCCTAACACGTTAATGTAATTGTGACAGTGGAGTGAAGTAGATTGGTACCGTCAGTGACGTCGTGCCATTAGTCATTAATTCAAAAAAAATTCTTCATGAGTTTTCTTTCTTATTATGGTGTGTGGTCATTCGACCACAATGGGAACAAAAGAAGTTTGCTATAAACTTAGAAGAGATACCGAAAGAATGACGGTTAATAAAAGTTCTCCCAATGATGTGATTTCATCTATTTCAGTTGATCTGATAAATTTCTACTATCGATTCCTTGGACACCAATGTTGGTTCATGCCCTGATGACATTCCTAATTTATTTATTAAATCCTTATCATCAACATTTTCATTCAAGCGTATTTTCAGACGGGTTCCCTGAATACTGGAGGAGGAAACATGCAGTTGTGTCTAACATTTTGATTGTGTTATTCATCTACAAATTTGTCAAATACGCTCAACACTGCTCTCACCTATTCCTAAAATTCTTGAGCGTTTTGTACACTCAAATCTCTACATGGCATAAGGACATGTGACTGTGCTCGAGCAGCAAGGCTTCTAATCGTTCCACTACTTCTGATCTACTTGTTCTTTCAAATATTGTGGCTGCATCGCTTGGTAATCATCTGCAGGTTGATGCCATTTACATTTGTTTCCCAAGGCTTTCGACACAGTTGATCACTTCACGCTGTGACGCAACTTGAAACACTTTAAAGTTTCATATTTTCTACTTTTATAGTTCATTTGCTACTTATTCTCAAGTTCTTATTGTGTTTCTATGTTGGTTGCTATTCTGCTCGATTTTATCTGCAAGCGGAGGTCCCTCAATGGTTCATTCTTGGGCTTCTTCTATTTATTCTCTTCACAAATGACCTTTCTACAAGTTCTCCTGTCCCATTTTGGCTTATGGTCTAAAGTTATTTAAAATGTGTCTAACTCTTGAAGTCTGCAAAGCTTTTCAAGAATACTTACTAAATTTTTGGTGCGAAGACAACTCCACTCACTTACTCACTCCATAAACATCCTCAGGTAACATATAATTACTTTGTTTTATGACCTCTCCCATCTCCTTCGAGGATGTTATTGACACTATTGTAAATATTATTGTCGTTGCCTCACTATTGAGAACAAATCGTTTCACGTACGAGAACTGTTTCGAAAATTGTTTGATTACTCAATGGTTGCTTCGAATGTTCCATAATAGATTTTAAATGCAAATGCACGTTACGTTTAATCTAAAAAAAAATCGTTTGAGCAATATCCTTTACAGTGGCGGCTTTACCTTAGAAGTGTAAGGAAAATATTACTTCATTCGTCAATGGTAAAATTTGTTTCACTTTTAGCTAATAAAAGGAAAATATAAGCCCATTTTCTATTTAATCTCTGTCCAAATAGAAAAGCATCTCCTTACTTGCCCTTGATTAGAGATCAAGCAAAGCAAAAAAAAGCAAAGCAAGCTGAAGCAAACAACATTACTTATTTAGAATAGATGCACTTTTGTGAAATCAGACTTTAAGGAGCTATTTTTATCCTACTGTTACATGCATGTTGCAATCCTTGGGTATTGACTGTGTCATATAGGCATTGCGGTGTTAAAATCTAAATTACTTTCCCAGAGGAATTGGGATAGAGCCAACACTGATCTTTTGTGTACTTGGAATGACTCTTATCCTGATGAGATCGTCTGACAAAACCGCTTATTTCAAAAACTGATACTTATATAAGACAGTCTGAATTTTATATTACGTTACCATGAATTTGAACACTGATTTGTTTAAATTTTACATAATTTTCTTAGGCACCTGTAACATATATTATATTAATTATTTTGCTATCATTATATAGAACATCTTATTGGCTAGAGATGTGCTATTTGATCACTTTTGTGTAACGAATGATTACTTCGACTTAAATATTCGGTATTTAGTACTTGGTTGCAGAATGCGAACTCCTATTATTTACTTAAGTGGCAGTTATATGGACGGATTGAAAGACTACTATGGTTGTTTGGCCGTCAGCGTAGGGAATAACGCATTCTTAAAAACTCCGCTAAAGCGTCTGCACATGATAGTCATATCATCATCATGCTATCATAGCCGACTGCTGTGATTGAGAAGAATAACTTTAGGGTGCATGGATTCGATTCCAAGTAGCCAATAATCGTGTGTGACTGAAAAATTGAATGAGCAGCAATACCGAATACATTTCAAAATGAGTTCAAAAGTTCTACTCGTTTCAAGTAACGAATACAAAACACTAAATGATTACTTTAACACATGACTATCGTATGCGTTTTGACATGAGTATTCGATACTTCCATTCATTTTAAATAACGAACAGAAAATAACGAATGTTAACTTCATGCACATCACTATTATGGGCGTATTACACTTAACCAACTCAATGCATGGCGGCATCTACAAATTTACGAATAAAAATTACTATCAAAAGCATACATACCAAAGCAAAATTTAGATTCTAAAATTTGCACATTAAATTTCCTGAAATTCACTATCGCCCCTTTTTTGGTTTCGGTAAATATTCCATAAAAAAATTGCCTATTCGATGAAACGAAACTTTATTCAATATAATTTACACTAAATAGTTACAATATGTAAGAAATTTCTAGCGAAATGTATTTGTTTTTTGTCAATTGATGTGCTAAAAAAATGGAAGAGTTGTAAATCTAAAGGGTCTAAATGCCAAGTTTGTTTTTCAGTTAGCGCGTTCAGTACGATCTAAATGCCAAATCTAGCACCAATGAAAACGGAATATGTTAAGATGTGTGAGCTACCAGTTCCTACATTGGGTCACACGTTGGCAACAGGTTCATCTTCAATGGATATTTTTTGGGTCTAAATTTCGTGCAGTTTTGAATTAACAAACTGGTTTAAGCTGGAGTTATATTCGTAGGTGTTCGACACATGCCGAATTTATGCCAATAGCCGTTTAGTTCGGCAGGAGTGTTTCTTAAACAGCATATGCAAGCACAGCAGGAAAATTCGTCTATTAAGTTACCATGGAGAAGCGATTCATACAATCCGTGGTTTCATGGACACAACGCACCTGGTTTTCCTTACTATTTCTGTCATTTATCATATGATGAGTTGGTTTCCGCGCGAAGTTATTGCAATAGCTTGTGAATTTAATTTTTTTATTGCGTGTGGAAAAAAAAATTTAAGCTATGATTCCCGGAATGGCACAACAAAATGTGTTGATGTTGACAAGGTTCGCATTCAATTTTATCAAATTATATATGAACCATAATATATAGACGAAATATTTATAAGGTTAAATCAAACGAGATCTCAGAAGTAAACATGAAGTGGATGAGAATTTTTCATTGAAAACTACCGACATAGCAATAAAAATGTCTAATAATCATGATATATGAAAAAAATATATGGTATGGTATTGCACATCCACCGTTCGTTTCTTTTCTTCTCTCGTACGACATCTTCATGGTATCGTGAGTATTAATATTTTTCGGGCAGAAGCAATATTTATTTATTTATTATTAATTATCAATGTGACGTTGCCATAGAAGAGATGCGCAGAACGAACCACTTTGGACGCTCGGAGAATGATCCCATGTTTTATCTATATACACCTTGTCTTATAATTGATTTAGAATTGACTACTTCGTAGTTAAAAATAACTTATAGTAAAAGTTATTTCACTCGCATTCTTGCCATAGCTTTACAGATTGTTAAAAAAAAACAAATAGTATTAATCCCCTTAAAGTTTTTGCAGAAACCAACCATCTAGAGCAGTGCGGTGTGATTATCTCCTGTATATTTTGTGGATTGTGTATATTTTTAGATACATTCAATTAACGTATGTATATATTTTTCTGCCATTCTCCTTAACTCATTTCAAGATGATCTTAGAAGAAAATTATTTGGTGTTTTTTAAAACTGTAAGTTATATTTATTCACAATTAAAAAGATTTCCCACTATCGTTTTGCTATTTTTCTCTAGTTTGTTCTGAAGAAATAAATTGGGTAGTATTCAAAAAGGCCAGCCGTCAATGTTTTTGAGTGCATGGATCGTTTCCTGGGGAAAAAAACTTGATTTCTGAAGATGCTATTTTCCTACATTACATTGTATACACTGTGGTTTTTCAGCGTCACACACAAATTCTTTGTTTTCTGATATAATCCCGAGGCTCGTAGCGCTGTCCTAGCCCACATTATATACTGTAGACAGCGGGGAGAACTCGCGATCGGAAACTTTTAAACTATATTTAAGATAGAATTAAGAAACAGATGTACAAAATATACGTGTTAAGCAGAGTAGAGCATTTACTCGCGATTGTTGAGAGATGATAGTCCACTTTTTACTCTAGGTTTAACGACAAGTTTATACACAGACCATGTTCTAGTCTACAACAGAAGCCACTCGCTTAGCTCAACGCCGCATGAATGACCGAGGACCAGGCATATGTTCGGCCACTTTCTATTCAATCAAATACCGAATTTCTATACGCAAACTGTCCATCTGCACTCACAGGAGTTAGACGAACTTTTATGTGGGTTTCGGCGAGTAGCAATGAATGAAACCCCAGCTTCAAGTACAGTGTGAAAAAAACAGACCAGATGACTTATTTGGAGAACAGAATAGATCTTTACCGTGCGAAACTCACAGTTGCCATGAAAGACGGTTTTAAATTAACTTTATCTCTTTCGTAACAATGAAACTTTTGGCACATAGACCCTTTTGATTTTCAAGTCTTAAATTATGATTTTAACAATAGCAAGACATCGTCATTGTCAATATTATCTAATGTTCGCTCCATCGAAACTGTCTTGCTTTTATTTATAAACTTACGTCTACATCAACTAATATATGTACAATTGGCTCTTGTATATGAGCAATTAAATACATACATTTATCTAAAACTATATTTAATGAAGATATGTTTTGTACCATCGAAATGATTCAATGATAAACGTGCTTTTTATTTTAATTTCATTATTACCTAGTCGAACTTATAGCTACTGTGAAAAATAATTAAAATAAGGTACAATATTTTGTAAATTTTTACAAATGACTTACATAACAGCATGCGACTTTAGGAAATTGGATGGCTTCAACTTTTTCACGATAGAAAGAATTCATTCGTGAAGAAATCAAAGATCAACTGACCAGGTGGAATCTAGTACGAGAAAGTACGTGTAAAATTGAAAATAACTCGAGCAGAAGGGTGTATTCATCACAGTATATGTAGACCCAGTATGCAATCGAAGCCTTCAAACACGAAATTCCCTTCCAAGAAATGGTGTCATGTGCTTGTAAAAATTGACGAATGCCAAGCACTGCCAGATTTGCAGAGGATAAAGCATTTTCGCGGATTTCATCTTTCACTTCAACACATGAGACATATTTTCAGTCATTTTGGCTTTTTCTCTCAATCAATTTGTCAAAAGCAAATGAAATTTGTGTCAATGAAGACGTTTCACCAGTGTAATTCAATGAACCGAAGTTTCTAAGGGCGTTTTTCACGCCTAGCATGAAACGTGCATATACGAGCTCTGGCAGTTGTCCCGTAGAACCGCGGGCCGTACTTGATAGTGCGCCTTTATATGAAACATTACATACTGGGTCTACCTATACTGTGGTATTCATGCAAGTAATAGATTTTTCCAGATTCCGCAAGTCCTAGATATCGATTATGTTTGAATGAAGTTTATAAATCTTTCTACTTTAAAAAAAAATATCGATTACTTTTACAATCACTTCGGTCGCTCCCATCACCTCATTCTGTTATGCTCATCATTGGATTTTGAACGACAAACGGTAACCTAAAACATAGCCAATTGAAGTGTGCTTTTATCGTATATTTATATTTGTAGGGATTGCTTATTAACTAGCTTGTGAGAAAAATCGTCTATTGACCGATAGGGACGTCTATTCTATTTGTCATCAATGAATTCATATTATTTTTTCTATCGGCTCTTAAATCCGTAGATATATATATATCTATTTTCGCAATTTACGTCTAACCTTTGTGTCTAAAGTCAATTTTTTCGTGGTCAGTTCATGTTTACCCGAGTATACGGGTATACAATACGCCGATTGTCTCTTTAATATTACAAATTCGTAGTAGACCTCATCAGCAACGCACACTGTCATTATAAGAGGATCGGGAAAAAAATCTATTTGTAATACAGCACGTTTTTAAAACTCATGGTGGCGGGATGTAAAACCTACACTAGATTCTATTATCAAATCTTTTTAAAAAGTCGATTCAGCTTCATTGTTTAAAATACTTTTGGCACGAGCAAATAACGTACTCTCGAACAATATCGTGCCCAAGGCGAATCATATCTGCGATAGTTGCGCGCATTAACACGGATTGCCCGGTGAATTAAGAAAATAACAATCAGTAGCACGGAAATAACGGGAGGATATGCGAAATTCCAAGCAACAGGTGCACAGTATGCCAACAATGATAGAATGTCGCCTTCATAATTTGGCTGACGTAAATTTCCCCACCATTTATCAAGTAAAAGCCGTCGTCCTTGGAACGTTGGTACCGTTTCCATGTACATGAACTTAGTGTGTTGCGGATTCATGCGGTATTGATATTTAATGGAGCTGCTCGCACGTTTAACTACGATTCCTAGAAGGAAAACTAACGATATCAGCACGTAACCCCAAATCGGAATTGAAACAGGCTTGTTGAGAAGGATGTAGCGTGGCACGATGCCAAGCAGGAAAGGAGTGATTGCATAGCGAAGGAGCACCATTGCACCCACACCTTCTTGTTGTAGATCAAATGATGATGCCAGATGGTGTTCGTTGAATACCAAGTCCAAAGTGTAAACGGCCAACATACTAGAGCTAAATAAAGAGGCAGCGTCGTAACGAATGTTTCCTAGCAAATATTTTGCTGAATCCAAATATGTAGGCGCCTGTTCGTCGTTTGGCATTGAAGGCAGTTGCATGCTGCGAGCGACCAGTATGCAACTAAAAATTAGAGTTGCGATGATAGAAGTGCGGTAGCATGCTAATTTTATGTCCACAACGCCGAACCACTTTGGAGTGATTTCTCTGCCGAGGAAAAAGTCAATGAGGAAGTTTCCACTTTTCGCGTACGGGTTCAGTGCATTGGAGGGAGCCTTTCTTGCTCGTATGTAGCAGCACAATGCAATACTCAATGCTGTCAATGTGCTAACAATCAATAGTTTGAAGTAGCTCTTCCAAATGAACGCTCCTATCGGATACTTGAAATATTGGCCAACCCCCAGCCCAATACCGATAACAAGCGATGCCAGAATTGAGTTGAAATAATATTTCACAGTTCCGCGATCATTCGGGATGATTACTACTCGTCCAAATGGGAAGGACGACAACAGATGCACCAACACCAAGAATGAGATGTAGGCGCCAGTCACGTACCGATCAAACAGATTCGATACCGTCGTCAATGTTGTGTTCAGAAGGTTTACGCCTTTAAAGCGACATTGCTGAGTATTGCATGAATACTGGAGATAGAGCACCGTGGGTGGCACCAGCAATAGAAACAATGCTGCACCGATCGCCCCGCCAAAATCCTTGGGAACCTCAATGTGGCGCGACAACGACTTTTTCGTGTATGAATTTTGACTCGCATCCAGTCGAAGGCTCTCATAGTTATCTTGCTCGTTGTCCGAATATTCAGTTTTGGAATAATTTTCGTCGTCCTCATAAACGCTACGACTTATGGAACGGCTGGGACGGGTCAATTCCGTTGTTGGAGTTGGGTTCTTCGACACGGAACGCCGTATGAACGATGCGATCGATGTTAGCTTCGAAACTTCCAAATCGCCACCGGAACGATCGGAACTCGATTGATTCTGTCCAAAGTCAACTGTTTCCATGGTGGCTTTCGTTTTTACTGTTGTCCGAGTGGATGAACTGTATGAGGACGATGTGACGCTTTGTATGGATGATGATTCTTTCAGGTCACGTTTTAATGGTGAGATACTGATCGGTGTACGTGTGACGGTGGTCAACGCTGGAGATGTTTTTTTCTAAAAAAGAAAGAAAAGATTAAGAAAGAATAAATGAAGTGTTATTAAATTGAAGCTTAGTAAAGATTCTGACATCATTTATTTGATAAATAACAGATGTACTACTATTGGAACGCGTTATTCCGTAAATATAAGTATGAACGGTAAGAACTACCTACAGATGTATTTGACCGGCATAGTATGACCTTATGCCGGTCAAATACATCTGTGGGTAGTTCTTGCCGTTCATAATAATAGGTGCTACTAATGGAAACAGGAGGGTCACGACGATTTTCAATGAAAAGTTAGAAACCCAGCAGCATACCATTCCAGGATTTCGTTGCCTTGAAGCTAATACGTATGTCGTTCAAAAAGCAATCCAAATCTACGAGGAAAAGTTTCTCAATACATTTTTTCCAGCGATGCTCCAACTTGTTTAACACTTCCAAATAATAGTTTCCGTCTTTCTCTGCAAAATAGGCGTTCATGTATACTATCATTTCCTCTTTCGGTAAAAATCTATGTCCTCCAAGCCAAATTTTTAGGTTAGGAAACAGGAAAAAGTCACTGGGGCCTGATTTGGAGAATATGTTGCAGGGTCAACCAATTTAAAGTGACATTCGTGGATTTTAGCAATGACGATAGCTGAAGTGTGAGCAGACGTGTTGTCCTCAAGGAAAAGCATTTGTTTCTATTTCAAATGCGGTCGTCTTTTTGCAATTTCTGTCTTTAGCTTATCAAGTAATGATGCATAATAGTCTCCTGTTATTGTTTCACCTTTTTAAAAATAATCGATAGGCAAAATTCCGCAATTATCCCAAAAACAGTCGCCATAACCTTCCCGGTCGACGGAACTGTCTTCGCCCTTTTCGGAGCAGGTTCACCCTTTGCAACCCACTGCTTTCACTGTTCTTTCCTCTCAGGATTGTAGTGGTGGATCCAAGTTTCATCTACAGTTTTCAATTGACGCAAAAAATCGGTCTCGTTCCGCTTAAACCGCTCCAAAAGAGCTTAGGAAATGTTCATTCGAATGCGTTTTTGATCCAAAGTGAGTAAGTAAACGCGGCACCCAACGCGCGGATAGGTTACGCATGCCTAGTTATTTAGTCAAATTATGACAAACGCGTTTTTTGGATATGCCGATAGCCTCCGCTATTTCTCTAGAGTTAATTCAACGGTCATCCAGTACCATTTGATGATCTTTTTCGACGTTATCGCTGGTTGTCGTAGTTTTTGAACTTGCTGAACGCTCATTTTCAGTCAAGCTGACCACGTTTAAATTCAGCTACCCAAAATTTCACGATCGCAAATGATGGTACAGAGTCTCTATATACAGCGTCCAACTCATCTTTGATTTGCGTGTGCGTCAATATTTCATGATAGCTCGGTTTTCCATTTTTGTGAAACACACAACGACTTACTCAAGGGATTGTCAAACAACAACTGATCATGCAAAATGGCTGAACTTTCAATGAGTAACACATGCGTCAGTACATTCCGTAACTTTAGTTAAAAAGTTCTACCATCTTCATGTTCAGGCCGAAAATTTTTCAGACAATCCTCGTATAAGCACCATTATGATTAGATTATGCATCATTTGAATGAAAAAAAGATATTCGTTGGGAGTTCCTTTTATGATTCAAGCCACAAAAAACATTATTTTAATCAATATCTGCAAAATTCTCAAATATATTCAAACTTGCTTAAACTTTCATCGCAAATAGAATTTCTTATCGCGACTTTCAAGTTATGAGAAACCAATACAGAGTGTTTGCTAATATCAGTTTTTTTCTCAAAATATAAACAAACTTGCAACTTGTTTATATATCATTGCGCGAGAAAACTATCAACTATAAGACGTCATCAAATATCCATCAATTCAATTGAAATTTCACCGATTTATGGTTAAAATGAGACTATAGTTTCGAACACTTTATGTAGCAAAGAAGGTGTGCATAAAAATATTGAAATAAATTTAGATATTTGTAATCTCAATTCATAATATGTAACTTTAACGTTTAGTTTGTTATGAGCTTATCAATTAAGGGAGTTATAGGCTTTATACATTTCTAAAAATCGATGTTATTTTTTTTAACTTATTTCGATAGTAAATATTCTCAAAGAAAGATTCAGGCATTATTATTATATATTATAGTTATGCTCAATTTAATTGCGCGCGCCCTGCGTATACTCGTAGACACATGCGGCTCTGTAAGGTTCCGTAACCTTGCTTAACCGGTATTTTGAATAATAGTAATGTTTCAAATTTTGGAGGAAAATCATCTCTCGCAAAACTTTAAATGCATTTTTCTCAAAACCACTTTTTTCATGCCGTACCAATGACTTTTCCGAAACTACAGAACCGATCCTGCTAAAAAAATTACCATTTATTGAACACATTAATAGTTATCATGTGAACTACCGGCGTTCCAAAATATTGATTTTTTCTATTTTTTTGAACCCAAAAATCACAAAAAAAAATCGAATTTCGAATAATAATTTCCGTTGTCCGTCATTTTGTTATTATTGTATATAACTTGATAAGTTTGGTTCAAACGATAGCCACTGGCTTTCAAATAAAAACTTTTTTGAATTTTTTGTTTAAGACCATTTCTCGCTTCAGGATTGGCACCGTTCAACATGCATTTTTTTATATGGCAAGGAGAATGTCACCATTCTGTGTAAAATAATAATTCGATAAAATAATTTTTTAGTGCGCTTTGACAGTGTATTAATTGAACCCAAAAAGAATCACATTGATATCTACTCCAGGCACCTTACAATAAATTTTTAAAAATAGTTCAGTTTTTTGGGTGTATTAAGCCTATAACCCCCTTAAGCTTTAATACAATATTTAAAATTTATAAATAATTGGGTCTGCGCTTGTAGAAAATTTTTCAATATACACTTTTGTGCATTAATTCACACATTCAAAATATATTTGGCAGTGTAAAAGCTTCACCGATTAAAAAAAGCAAAAAGATACATCAGCATTTCAATTAGAAAGGCTGTGCCAATTTTTAAACTATCTCCGGTCAAACATGAGTCAAAAAAAGATCAGTTGGGTATAGCAGTCTCATACAAGTCTACTACGTATGCTAAACGTAATATTAATAGCGGTCGTTCATAATTGGCAGGAAATGAATTCGTGTCCCCACTAAACCCCTTATAAATATTTTTAAAAAAATATCCTTACTTGTGCGACTATTTTATTTGACTTTTATTGTCCAATGAAATCAAAGGAGAACTTATAAAAAAACATATCACATTTTCATAAAGACAAGAAAAATTTGCTTTTTCTCTAGCACATGGTGTTATCTCATTGGATTATGTAGCGTTTCACCAACGTCGCACATTAAAGCAGGTAGAATTTTCTAACTTTTCCGATTTTTTTGCCTAAACTAAAGGTTTTTCTTGTCAATTCAAAACTAATTGCAAAAGGTAAATCTTGGAAACGTTGAAATTCTCAAGGATTTGGCACTAAGCATTGTGCGGACGACTTGAAAAAGACGAAGTCATTTATCTTAGAATCAATTTGAGGAGTGAAGAAAAAGGATAAGATACGAACGTAGGTAGATCATTGTGTACGACAAGTAGGACAATTCGTTCTGCTTCTTTATATTGTTCTTATACAAGACGTTCGCACTGTGAGAAATTAATTGTTACTGGCTATTTTTTCATTTGAATTGTTTTTGGTCCTTTGACTGACATTAACTATTAATTTTTCATGAGTGCTTCAAGCGACAATACTCAACTGTTATTCTATTTTCATGGTCTAATTGAAAATTACCTTCGAATCTGCGCCAAGGAGAGTTATTTTGATATTTAAAGATGAACTAACTCTAGACGGCAATGTGTTGAGAATAAGCTAAGAAAAAAGATTCGTTCTATTTACATCTCTGCTTCCCAGAAACAAAACTCTCATTACGTTTTTTAACCTTTATTGTTTCTTTGATGCATATATTTAACATCAATTTCAAAAAATACATGCATTGCCAAAATTCATTTCACAAGCAAAAATTGCGTTCCTTTATAGTACGGCGCCTTCTCATGGTTTGTGCCGTGTTTCGGTTGATCTTGTCGTAGGATGTTTGGCAATTTTTCTTCATTTTTAGAGAATTTTATGGGTTTTTTCTACGCCTTTTTCTTTTAGGATCAAAATCGCTAGGTTATTCATAGTTCGAGGCAGGTAAAGAAATTCACTGTTATGGGTAGCCCGGTGATGCTGTTGTACTTATACCATTTAATTGCCGTTTCAGCGTGATCATTTATGTCCAAATCAGACCAAAATACTACGGATACTTCATGAGTTCGAATGAATTGCTTTTGACGCTTTCCTAATTACTTTTTGATGAGTACGACTAAGTTTATTGTGCCCCTCACGACGAATTTCGTTGATTTCGGACGACACTTGCATATTGGCAGCCAAATAATGTAGTGTTTAGGAAACATCTTTGTTTTCTCCCTAATTTAATGTTGAAAATGGTGCATACCATTCGATTTGGCAGCAGGCGCCGAAAGTTGCTTGGACTCAGTCTTAATACAGGTTTTATCGCCTATAGTTATTCTACCAAATTTAGTCAAATAATTCTCGAACAAATTTCGTGAATGCGTCGTCGCCACTTTATTCTTCTTCTCGGATCTGTCTTATGTTTTTTGAACTTTATATTATCGTAATTTATGACGTTGTTGTACTCTGAAATCTGCGAATGTTGACAAACCCACGGCATGTCCATTTTCTTGGACAAAAAAAACATTTCACCATATCTTATCAAAGATTATCGGAAAGAATGCATTTTGAATGGAAATGAGGCGAACTCTTTTAAATCTATTACCAAATAAGTCCATTGTGTTGAACAATGAGGACAGCTTTGGCGGGAAACCGAATAAGGATCAAGTTACGGCCTTTTAAGCGCTTATTCCAAGGCCACAGAAAAAATAGCCATCTAGTGATTGTTAAGTTTGACTTTTCGGTGTAGGAGAATAGGACAATGGAGATAGGAATAACTTCGTGGATGGAGAAAAATACCTCCTTGACCTCTGTAAGAAGGCTTGCAAGCTCTAGAGACCATTAAAAGGTTCTTTAGTCAGATTCCAAACCTACCAGATAACAAGTATGACATGATGTTCCGGCTAAAAACCCTTGCTATTAAGGGGCTTTTTAGGTTACAATTTTTCAAAAAATCAACATTTTTTTACAGATTTCGTTAATAAATTCCATCAGGAATACGATTTAGAAGAATTTATAATATTTTATTTGTGGATAACGAGATGCCGCGAGGCAGCGTTTTTGACGCTTCGCGTTTATGAAAGTATAAGCATGGTACATCTCTTGATTAAGAAGCTCAGGAAATTTTGAAGCCAACATACGAAGATTTAACTTCGAATGATTTATTAGAAAGGTGCTTCTTAAATCGTAAAAAACAGTAAACGCGATTTTCTCGAATTCATGTTGTTTAAGCTGGCGGACACGATTTTAGAAAAATTACTCATCTGATCACTCTAATTTTTCAATATGTTGTTGTACACATAAATGGCTATATCCGGTAGCGGAATCAATATGATCGGTATCAAATTTTCCGATTTTCACTCAGTTTTCCACTCTCAAAAATAGGTTTTAAAAAAAAAATAGCCACCATTCATTCCGATGTCGGAATGCCTATGTAGGCACTTAAACAAGGATTAATTTGGCGTTTTATTTGTTTCCAGACGATCCAGTCACCTGAAGTCACGTCCGCCGTTATTTTTTTAAATATCTTCCGTTGCCATAAATTTGAAGGCTAATTTGTTAAAATATTTATATAAATTTCGTATGCACCTGTGACATATAATAAACCCAGAAAAAGTTAAAACTATTTCATTTTTAAGCGGGCCGTGCTTATTTACAAACTTAGTCTCCATTTTTTAACTCTTACTAGTGACCCACTCAAAATTTGTTCAAGGTCCAGGCATCTTTTAATTTTTCTAGGCGCGTCGTTATAAGCGGGACGATGTTACAGCGGAAGACTTAATAATGATGCTATTTTCTAAACAAACATCGTAGGGAATATGGAAAATCGATATTAAAAGTTGGTTGACGCTGGAGACATTTCGGCACATGTGGCTCTGCTAGACTGATGTGACCGAAATACGACACGAAGCGTACTCTAAGACTGTTAGCTCTGGACAGAGCTTCAACGAGGAATCTTGTGGGTTTACTGACGGATCATGTGACTTTCACTGACCATGCAGGGAGATTCGAGTTTCCGCGGCGACGAAGAGACTGAATCAGTAGAACACCTTTTGTGCAAATGTCCGGCTCTAGCTTCTAGGAGGCATAAGCAGTTAGGGGCATTCTTTCTCGAGGAGCTGAGTGAGATAAGTAACATTAAAATGGACCAGTTTCGGATTTTCTTAAGAAAGCAGGATGGTTCATTGAATAAATCAGAAGCCTTCCACGTCTTCAGGGCACAATGTACCAAAGACTGTCTAAGTGAAGCGGAATCCGTTTGGGCTTAGCACCTTCATAGCCTATCCTGACCTATTCGTAATGAGTTACACATGCCGACTTCTTACTTCACTGTCTAGCATTATTTTACAATTTTGTCTATGAATAAACACGAGATTAATTATACCCAACTCCTTTTACACAGGGTTTTGACCTTCAAGTCGCCACTGTACACAAAAAAGGGCATTACGCTTAGCAAGTTTGGGTTACACAACTTAACGATCAGATCAAACATTTAATCAAACATATTTGAGCTGTTTGTTTCCAATTTTGAGTAAGCTTCAAAATCATGGTATTTGACACTATTGGTAACCTCGGGAAAGGAAGACTTTATTCTACAGTAAACCCTTTGGTGATTTCAAAAGAGAAACAACATCCCTTCTCATATTTTATGTGGTGAAGCGAATAAATTGAGCGAAGAAAGTGATACCGAATGGCTCACAAACTTTAAAGCAAAAAAAAATATTGTGAAAAGCACATGTTTGATCTGAATGAGACGGGTGTATTTTACAATCTGCTTCCAGACCATTCATTGGAGTGCATAGGAATAAAATCACATGTGCGTGCCAAAAGCAAGGAACGGCGTACAGTGGTATTATGTTGCAACGCCGATGGATCTGAAAAGCGAAAATCACGGATCATTGGAAAATATGCAAATCCTAGGTGCCTCAACAAAGTGAATCGAAATGATTTACCATTTGAATACACTCATCAGAAGAATGCTTGGATGAATTCCACTTCTTTCAGCATATGGCTTAGTAAGTTTCAGAGGAAAATGGTTGCAGAAAATAGGCAAGTGCTGATGACTTTAGATAATTGTACTGCCGAAAGTAAAAGTGGTATTCTTCCCTGCGAACTGTACAAGTAGGCTTCAACCTTGGAACCAGCGAATTAAAGCCACATTCAAGCGGTACTATAAAACACGACTTCTTCGTCACGCTCTCCTCCATCGAATCAGCACAATCAAATTTCAAATTGAACGTTCTACAAGCAATGCGAGCAATTGCTGCATCATAGAATGATGTAACCAACCCCACAATTGCAAATCGCTTCCGAAAAGCTTGGAATATTCGCGAACTTGATGATTTATCGCCATCTCTTCATAATCCTCCAACTCCAAGGTATTAAAAGGCTTTTTTTAATTTTTTTTAACTGAATACATAATATCTGAAGAATATTGTGTCAAAATTTCAAATCGATTGAAGCAAAATTGACAAAGTTATGATAAAATTCGCTTATGAGCGTTTTATACCAGATTTTTTAGTGTTCAAAACTTTAAAGCGTTTTCCTCACATATCACGTTTTCAAAGTCGGTGCCCCTCATAACTTCAAAACTACTGCACCGATCCTTTGGAATTTTGAACACTATCCCGGTACATAATTTACGAGGTAACGCTGGAGAGTTTTTTTTTCAAATTTGTTGATAGTTTTTATTTTACAATAACAAATTAGCCGATTTTTTGCAAAAAATCGCGTTTTTTCGTTCAAAGTGTTGCAAAAAAGTGAAAAATTGAAATTTCAAAAATCCCTCTCAGCGTTACCTTGGAAAAACTATTATCTAACGAATGAACTTGGATTTTTTGATTTCAAATGATCCAGCACCGAATTATGAGGGGCACCGCAATTTTACTTTTTTCCGAGAGACGTCCGAATAATTGCTGCCATTGCCGTATTTTTTAATATTTCTTCGTGAAAATTTTATACAATATTCTTCGAATGTCATACTTTAATGTACCATTGGTTTTAATACAGAAACTTCAACGGTGTCGTCACAAAAACATGCCTTTTTTGTACGAATTAACCTTACTCCCCCCCCCCCTTAAGCGAATTGGGTTATGGCGGTTATTTTTCTCATCGCGAACAGGACGTTTCGTTCCCCCGCCGAGTTCTTGTTAACGAGGAATTACTGTATTGAACAAGAAACGTCTATAAATGAAAAATCACACAAAACAAGATTGTTCTGTCATTTGCAGAGTGCATCAGAGATCGACGTTAATTTGCAGACCGAGAAAAGCAATGTTGACGCAGAATACAGCAAGAGCAAGCAAGTATATGGCTTTGATGATTTTCGGTGGATTGATTGACTGAGAAACACGCCAAACCGTAGCCTAATTAAAAATCAGTGGGCTCAATTGATGGAGATCTTTTCCAGAATACCTGACTCAAAAATTCGCAAAAGTCGAAACTTCTTTGAAAAGTTGGAGAATTTCTCAATATGTCCAATTACATTTTCTACATGTTTCATTTGAACAAATGTTTTCAGTTAGCTCATCGTACATAGATTTTGCCCGAGACTGTATTTGTTTTTCGAGGCGATGAGCATACACCATAGCAAATTCAGAGAAATGTAACAAAAATAGTCTACTATCTTTCAGTAAAATCGATAAGTTCCATTATTTTCCAAAGTGAGTTTTTTCAACATAAATATCAATAAAAATGTTTTATTACTTTCAACAAAAATAATTTATAGCTGAATAAACGACCCAAAATTTGAAACAGCATTTTATCGTCAGTAACAACAATGATAAAACGAATATCTTTACTGTGAACACAAAATGTAGAGTGTAACATTATCGAGAATTCTCGATCATTATCATAAATTAGTTCCATGGAAAGCTAAGCTGTTAATTCAATGCGTTCTTATCTCTAACCGTCCCCACCTCAATATGTATGCATGTACATATATCGACAGATAAGAATTTGTTTATAAAATTTTCCATGAAATAATGACAATCGATTATATAAATGATGATGAACTGTTTTAATAGCTTTAGAAAATTAATAGTCTATCGTAGTCAACTAGATTTCAATACGTGCTTACATTATAAACAAGTTATGCATTTTTCTACTTGCATGCATCACATTTGCTTCAGTTTACATTCATCAAAAACTAGCGGTTTTCTACATCTGAACGTCACATGAGTTGAAATAGTTACATACCATATGCTAAAAATATTTATTCGATGTTTACGAGCTGCACATATGTAAATCACAAAAGCTCTCTAAATATTTTCCATCTTTGTATCAATAACAAAAGAACATGCGAGTACATACATACAGTGGCTCACAGCTTATTTCGACCAGTACATATAAAAAACTTGAACTGCTAATAAAATCTAAACTAAACAAGATATTAAAATGATTTAAACGCAGCATGTTAGTGTAATGTTCATAATTATAATTTATTCACTTCATTTTTATTCATACATATTTGAATTATTTCTTAACAATCAAAAATGAAAAAAGTAACTTAACCCTCATCGGTTCTTTGTATACGACCGTATACAATTTTCGTATTTAAAATTAAATGTAGTGAAAAATTGATGTTTCAATCAGTATTTTTTTCAAATATTTTTTCAAATGTATGATCATAAATTTGCCTTATTAATAATAATAAACACTTTACAAATGACAAAAAAACAAAACACATATGTTGGTTTTCATTTAGATATATTCTGCGGAGGTAAGAAGTCGTTGTGTATACGATCGTATACGCAAGAACCAATTCGACAATGTTTTGGAGGGACCGATGAGGGTTAAAACAATGCCACAGCTTATTTCGACCAGTTCACAAATTCGTTATTTTAATTCAATTTTTAGTATGATCACACATCTAGTTAACAACCATTTTTAGTCTTTTAGGCATCGAACCGACCAGTTTTTGTGTAATTTATGGGGTAATTTTGGGCCATTCCTCAAGTAATGTAGTTTTGAGGTCATTTTTAATCGAAATTTTGAATTTTCGGATATTTGTGTCCAAAGTCGCCCATAAATTTTCAATGATGTTCTAGTCGGTCGACTGTGCCGATGGTTGCATAAGATGCCGACAGTTCCAAATCAGCCATGTTTGTACAATACCCAATTTATGTTTCGGGTCATTATCTTGGTGGAATCGGAAGTCATCGCGAATGCCCAGGTTTTGCGCACTTTCAAGTAAGTTTGATTTCAAAACTTGAAGACTTGACTTATCCATTGTTGTCCCAATGAATGAAGAATATCACTAATTTTTGATTTTTACCTTACAATACACTCTATTAAAAATGAAAAAAGACTGTAAATTTTTTTTTGATATGTCTTATAGTTTCCGAGATATTTAATATTTTAGCCAAGCATGCCACGACGCGGAGTCATCGGCAGCTGTGACGTCACTTTACAACAGTCGCTCAGTGCGTGCTCTGCTTCCGTCCTGTTTGTATGACGTTTGCGGCGAAAATAGATAAAAATGTCGAATTCAGAACCATGAAAATCGTGTACTGTGCCAAAGTGTTTAAATACAACTACGAGTGCACCCAGAAAATTGTTTTTTATTGTTCCTTTCGAACCTAAAAGTCGAAGTCGGCCAAGAAATCGGAGTTATTTGAAAAATAGTGGGCAACCACTAACCCACTATTTCAAGCAAGTTATCAGATTGTCCTTTTTCAAAATCGTCATCCATATCTAATATTATACTTATGACACTATTGTAACACTGATTCACATAAAAACTTAAGTTGTAAACGTTATTGTGGTCGAACATGGGGAACATCCGATAGCAAAGCAATGAATGAGTGTACGGTGAGAACGTTTCGTTGTAAAATGACGTCACACGAGCATGGCGCGCTCGCGCGAAAATTTGAATAGGACGGAAACTAAAATTGTCGTAACGTCAACACTACTCGCTTGATTTAAATGAAACAAAAACAGGTGTATTTCTAAACATTGAGGCTACACGGTCATAAATTTTCAAGTAATTTAACAGACCCAGTGACATTCTTCATTGCAGATTTCCAACTCCCGTTGCAGACATACAGGCAAAAACAATGACGGTACCACCCCCGTGTTTGATTGTGACTTTTTAATTTTTTGCTTGCAGCTCTGTATTTGGCTTACGCCAAACATATGAGGCACCGTTAGAGCCAAAAATATTAAGTTTGGATTCGTCGGCGAATATAACCATATTCCAAAATCCAGAATCCTTGTTCAAATATTTCTGGGCAAATTTTAAACGATACATTTGATTCTTGGTGTTAATGAACAGCTTCTTGCGTGTTATTCTTCCGTTGAAATCATGCTGTCGTAGCACACGGCGAACAGTTTCCGAGTGGCATGACTTACCCAACTCAGCTTCCACTTCAATGGCGATTTTTCGAGCCGATAATCTCGGATTCTTCCAGATTTTTCGGACAATATGGCGCTCATCAGTCGTGTTGGAAATCTTGTTAGGCGCCTTTCTACCCTTATCGTGCGTCCTATTTTCGTAGATAAATCTGTTTATGATGCCCTGTACTGTACCGCCATTCAGTCCAACCATCCCACCATTTTTTTCGCGTGAATAGCCATTTTTGAAGTGGCTGAGAACAAGTTCTCGCTTTTGAATTGTCGTATGTGGTCCCTTTTCGCAGAACTTCCGTTTCTGCATGAGTTTCTTGGGAAAACCAGCAAGACTGATTTTGATCATGTTACAAATGTATGTTAACACACAGAAAAAGAAATAACAGTTGCATTGCAACATAACGGTCCATTGCACAGCAACAAAGAATTTGGTCGAAATAAGCTGCGCCATTGTTTTTGATTACGTTTTCCATTTTTATTTGTTGTAAAGTACTAAAAAAAATTAAAAATATAAATAAAGTCATCTATGAATAGTTTAAAGATTAGCGTAAACTGCGTTTAAATAATCTTGATATCTTGTTCAATTAAATTTTTATAGGCAGTTAAAGTATTTTCTACGTGCTGGTCGGAATAAGCTGTGAGCCACTGTATCTTGAAAATAAGTTTTGAGTCAGTGGTTTGTTTGCAAATCGTTATCAACTTGATAAGCATTTTAACTTACTTTCAACAGTTCAAATAAATATGCTTCATTGGAAATGCCAACATGAGCAAAGCATATTACAGAATATGTATTTCAAACTTATATTCAAAAGTTGAAATGTGAAAACTGTAGATATTAGTCTTAATGTTGAGATGATTTTTATTTCGGAAACCATATTTTTGAGATCAGTTTCATCTGGACGATAGGCACAATCGCAGAAAGAATAGCGTCTCGTATTCTCGAGATGAACAAATGCTGTAAAATTCTTACATAGAATATTCTCTAATATAATTTGCGGATGTTGCCCAATAATTGGGTTCAAACACCGTCCCGTCACATCCATCTGAAGAGCTCGATTATATTTTCGTTCCGGACCAACAGCCACACCTTCAGGTCAGACAGCATAACAACTTTTTTGGCAAGCAAAATACAAACCAAAACTCATTCATTATTGTTACATTAACATTCAAAAATGAATGACGCATAACAAGCAACATAAGCATATATGTACATATTATTGGTAAGCTGACAAAAGTACTTTTGAGAGTGTAATGAGCCATAGTTCAGTGACTCTTCCAATTCGATGTCGTCCTACGTCGTCTGATTTTATCTTTGGAATTCTTTTGGATTGCTTACGAGACACACTTGAGATAATTGACTAGTTGTTGCAAAAGATAGAATCAAGAGGCATTGTTTCGTAGTAGACATTTCACACTCGTAAAACTATCGTTGAAGAGTACTTATTAAAGTTAGCCATTGAAGATGACCTTCGAGATGGAAATAACTAATAGAAGCATTAGAAAATGCGGATATTGAGGGATTTTGTGGTCAATGTAATCAAATCAATATTATTTAGAACACTATTCACTCATTTTAACGAAACCAAAAAATATTGATTTTTACAATTGTATGAAGAAATTACAAATCTCTTTTATGAGTCATACAAATCGACGAAAACAATCACATTAGGAGGCCTATTTTAAAGCTTTTTTGTGATTTTTTTAGAAGGGAAAGCAATGATTAGAACTAACTGAAATTAATAGGCTATTTTATTCATATTTTGAACTATATCTCCTAATTTTTTCAAGTGATTATCATCAAAATTCGCAAAGTTAGAAGCTGTTCTTCATGGAGGTCCATTGTCCGAGTCTCTCATGGTCGTGCATGTTGGAGTCCACAATTTTAATGTGAAAGCAACCCAAAAAAATTTTTCATAATACCTATACAGTGGTGGACACATAAATAGGCCACTTTAACGCAAGACACTTTAAACCCCCAAATACAGCCCTGATATATTTCTATCAAAAGTATGCAAGTTGGCATTTATTCGTTAAATTCCTGCAATTTGACTGTATATTCCAGTGCTCTTGAAACAGCTTTGTTTATTCGCAGTTTGCAATAGTTTAAGAGTAGAGCAATTTGCAGTTGTACAATTAAATAGGCTAGTGAAATAATTTTTGTTAATACCAATTTATTATTCCACAATTGGTTTAATATATTTATTTGAATGGAATTTAGTACCGAATTGTAAAATAATTTTGATTCTAGCCTTTTAAAAACATGGGAAGAAGCGTACACTGTTCTAAATCTGAACGAGCAAAAATTGTGGAGTTGAAAAACGAAGGTTTTAATATTTCAGGCTTCGCGAAGCATTTATATTGTTCCAGGCATATGGTAAGGAATGCACTTGAGCATCACAAAAAAGAAGCAACCGTAAAAGACAAGGCCTCAAAAAGCATCACAATGTGAAAATAAAATCATTACGCGTATAAGGAACCATTTTCATCCTCTAGGGATATCCAACGAAAATTGAAAGAAGATTACCGAATTGAGGTATCGTCAAGAATAATGAGTCGTAGATTACAAAATGCTGGACTACATGGTTGTGTCGCAGGAAAACGACATTTAATGCTGCAAAGAACAGACGACGTCGGTTGCAGTTTGCCAGAATTCATCTTAGCAAATCGCTTCATTTTCGAAAAACCTCTAGAGCGATGAGAACAAATTTAACAGAATTGGATCATATGGCAAAATTTATTTCAGACGTCCGAAAGGTGGAGCAAACAATCCCCTTTACACTATTAAAACAATTAAGCACGGTGGAGGCTCTTTAATGGTGTGGGGCGCTATGTCTTGGCATGGTGTGGGACCTTATATGGATCTTTATGCAGGATAATGATGCAAAGCATAAATCCCGCTTAATAATGCAATGGATAAAAAACCAAAAAATAAATATTTTGGATTGGCCAGCGCAAAGCCCAAATTTAAATCCTTTAAAAGAATTTGTGGCAAATAGTAAAAAGGAAATTGGAAAGGAAAACCATAGAAATTTGAACGATTTGTGGCAAACGGTTAAAGAAGCATGGCAAAATATTACGAGCAGTATGTGCAAGAAGCTTGTGGAAAGTATGCTAAGAAAGCTAAGGAGCTTATAAAATAAAAGCAGTTATTTTGATTTGATTAATTAAGCGAAAGAGGCCTATTTATGTGTCCACCACTGTTTAAATGACTTCTTGATGAACCAGATTTTGAGTGAAAATTTTAAAAATTGAAAATTTATGAAAGGTTTGAAAAAAATTGAAAATTTTGCAGTTTTTTTCGTGCTTTTGTCATAAAACATTCTAAATCGAATTTTTTTATCCCTGTTTGGGTCTGTTATATGCAAATTTCATAAGAATTCAGAGGTTTTTGAAGATCAGTCAAAAATTCGCGAGATATAACGCACAAAAGCCGGCACAAGCGCGTTTCGAAAAAAAACGCATTTAAAATACAAAATGTGAATTTCGAAGGGGCTTCTTATTTTAAGGAGCTATCCTAGTGTATTTTTTTTATTTAATTTTTTCCATAGCTTATACCATGTAGAATATCATATTAAAATTTGAAGGCTGAATATTTCTAAATAGGTATGTAGATATTCAAAGAACAAAGCTGCTTGTATAAAAATTAGCAATTTAAACTTTAACCGCGTTTTTCTCGAAACGGTATTTTTCAAATTTGCTGCAGCTCTAACCCCAAAACGAAACAACCGATTGGCTTCAAATTTAGCCAGCATATTTCAGACGCATTTAATTATACGATCAACTAAGGATTTTTTGATTGGATGAAAATTGCCATTTGGACAGTTCGGAAACCAAGCTTTTTTTATAGCAAATTGCAAACCTTTTTTTCAAAACTTCACTCAATTGGCCACAACTACTGCAGTAGGGGAGATATAATTTTTTCACGGTCTCACCAGATAAAACGTATAGTTGTTTTTTTTTTATGATTTTTTTCCACATATACCAATTTTTCTAATAAACACTTTTGCTAATTTTGAAAACAATTGGTTGAGTACTTTTTATTTAAAAAAATCCAAAAAATTATCTAAATTTTGAGGTTTTACACTAGGATCGCTCCATAAGTCTGCTACAAGTGAAAAAAATTTATGAAGAATTAAGTTATTTTATGTAGAAGCTAAAATTTAGAAGAAAACAATACAACCACGATGTTACGCTATAAATAAGGATCAATTTGTGATTGATCGCGAATTCTCGAAAGCCGGCATACAATTTTCAATACGCATACACTCCCGACCACTTTTAGGACATACAGCAAAACTTAGTATATATACTAAATGAGAGGCTACTTTTATGCTCTAGGCTTCCGAGAAAAAAATGCGGAGCCTCGATTGATAACAATAAAATTGCTGTAACAGTTTGTTGATTAGCTAATTAAGTAGTTCTACGTTCGAAATTGGGTCACTTGCAATTCAGTCGTTGTTTTGAAAAGCGTTTCGATAAACCAAAGCTGTTATTTTCCTTAACAGGAATTGTATCAAACTACGGAAACTATACTTAATAAATATTTGTGTTGCATGGGAATCAGAAATGACTAATTTTATGTTTCCAGATACTAAAAATTGAGGAATTTGTTTCCTAGTGAATCCCTTGGATGATGTTCTCTCTACAAACATTTCGAAATACATCCTCAGCCAATTTTTGCGAAAAAAATCAATCGAATGGAAACTGAAGAAAATCGAAGATTCGATAGAAAATCTATTCGCAAGAATCGTCGCCCCATTTTCGATACAGACTTTGTGGCACTGCTAGCATAAAAACAAGCCCCGAGGCGCAAGACACCACACATAGATTTGCCCGCCAAGAAATGCTCGACCTTCAAGCCACGCAGATCGTCGTGCTAATCGCAACAACAAGTTCTGTTCGTGCCGCGTTTTTTATTCAATTCAATTCGGTGGAAGTACAAATGCTACGGCGGATAGAATGGAATTGCAAATATGTAGCGCGAATGAGCTTAGTCGCAGTGCAAGAATAGAACCTGTTCCTTCCAGAGAAGAAAAAAAAATTCATTCCGACAACTCACGCCAAGACTGTAGTGAAATTTACTGAATTGTCCGACTCCTAATGGAAAATAGTTTGAACGAAAAACATCAGGAGAACCTACCTCGGTCTTTTCTTTGGTTTCTTTGGAAAGAGCGGTCGACTCCTTGGCAGCCGGCGATGTTGGCGGGACGGTGGCCGTCGGCTTCTTTCGCGTCGACCGTCCAGCCGAGACGTCCTTGTCCTTTTGGACGGTGGGAGGAGACTTGGTGCGCGATGGCGATTTTCGCCCGGGAGACTTCCGAGGGGGAGATTTGCGTGCCGGTGATTTCCTGGGCGAGCGCCTCGCAGGAGATTTTCTGGCGGGCGACTTGCGTGCCGGCGACCTAGCTCGCGGTGGCGGCTCAGACGCACTCATTACATTGCGTCCTCGTGTGCGGCGCGAATCCATTTTCGAAAATTATTTTCCAGCACTTTTCACTTAACAAAAACTTTCGAACGGCCTCTTATTCCATATATGGACAGTACAACTGTTACTGCTACTTACACTCCGGACAGAATTATCCGCGCGGACGTACACACCAAATGAACAACAAAAACACTCTAATTGCAGAGAGAAAAAGAACGCGCCAAAAGCGTCCTCACGCGGTGCCTGATTTCGGCACTCGGGATTTTCAAGCAAATCGGCCTCGGACTCGGCGTATGCGATTGGAAATTTATCCGTACCGAACTGGCTTCTGTTGATTAGACGCTTTTTAGTTAGAAACTAGTGTAAAACTCGTAAAACGGCAACTAGATGCAAGCACACAAAACGAATTGACAACTGACGCTACTTCGAATTCGTTGCTTTTTCGGAACGCGGTGGCTTGGTTTCGGAGTAAACATTGAGCGGACTCGTTTAGAAGCATTGCCATAGCGAGATCTCTGTTCCCAGTTTTGACGGTTTATTTCAAAAATAAACTTCAGAATGTTATTTAATTTGCGGAGGAAATCAATTTTATCCGGAAGCAGAAAAAGAAAGTTTGTTTTAGTCCCATCACATATAAAAAGGCGAAGACTCGAGAGTTATTTAATAATCAATATTAAATCATTCAAGAAACTAAGTAGATTATTTTTACCGATTCTTATCGTCTGTGAAGTACCATGTACTGAAATATAAATACGGACAACTAGTAGACAATGTTATCGACTAGACTAGGAGGTTCTAACCCAGGAAAAACTAAAATATAAATACGGAGAATTACTGCAAATTGATGAAGAGAGTTATTTGAAGGAGACAGAGGTGGTTTTAGTCGGTAGAAATTCGACATGGCGAGAAGAAGGGGTTGATCGTTATCTTTTAAAGACTTCGACCTTCCAACGTTAAAAAAATTAACATTTTCGTTTGTTTCTAGATTTATTTTACAGTAAGTTGACATTTCATGGAGGAGAAAGGACTGTTGCTTTTGCAGGTGATGATATTTTAGATGCAAAGTGATGAAATCAAATCTTTGGAATTCGACGACAGACTATTCCTCTTTTAGACTTAAGCTTAGTACACAGTTCGGTTCGACGCAGAAATTTGTATGAAAATTCTGCAGTTGCAGAAATTACGCACAGAATTTCAGACTCAATTCTGCAGAAGCAGTACACAGTTTTCTGCGCAGAATCAATGAACTCGGTAGATGGCAGCACCGCAACACCAAGTACTCTACACACTTTTCAGACTTGAATTTTAATTGTTTCGACATTTCTTTTGATGCAGAAAGTTGACGTTTGGCAATAGCTGTCATTGAAACTGTCATTGAAGTTGTCGCCATCATCAACAGCAGCCGGCAATTTGAAGATTCAAAAGTGTAAATGACTTTGACTTTCTTAATCTCCACTTGTTCCACTAGTCTCCATTGTCAAATTTCCAGCAGCAAATTATTTACCATATGTGGAGACATGCAGAATTTTCTGTTCTGAATCGAACTGTGTACTAGGCTTTAAGCCTAGTACACAGTTCGATTCAGAACAGAAAATTCTGCATGTCTCCACATTTAGTAAATAATTTGCTGCTTGAAATTTGACAATGGAGACTAGTGGAACAAGTGGAGATTAAGAAAGTCAAAGTCATTTACACTTTTGAATCTTCAAATTGCCGGCTGCTGTTGATGATGGCGACAACTTCAATGACAGTTTCAATGACAGCTATTGCCAAACGTCAACTTTCTGCATCAAAAGAAATGTCGAAACAATTAAAATTCAAGTCTGAAAAGTGTGGAGAGTACTTGGTGTTGCAGTGCTGCCATCTACCGAGTTCATTGATTCTGCGCAGAAAACTGTGTACTGCTTCTGCAGAATTGAGTCTGAAATTCTGTGCGGAATTCCTGCAACTGCAGAATTTTCATACAAATTTCTGCGTCGAACCGAACTGTGTACTAAGCTTTACTATGAAAATTGGTTCGGAAACGTATGACGTATGATGTCCTCATTAGTTCAAAAGAGACATTGAACAGAAAGTGGCAAATACTGGCTATGACTACTAAAAAGAAAATGAATAACTAAGTCTACGAAAACCAAAATATATTACCTTCAAACCAAAAAAATATATAAAAATCAATGACCCTACCCTTCAGAGGGTATAATAAGTACAATACGACTCACAGTGGACGAGAAACTTACATGGACATAACTGACCCTAAGAAAAAGTGGCAGTTAATCTAATCTCCTAAATCGCTTCCACTAATTTCTTTCCAACGGGAAATGAAATCAAAATTATATATGTATGAATATTTATAATATAATAATTTCACTCTTATAGCCCACGATCAGGCATTTTCATTGCAATATTTAAATAAAATCGTTATTTATTACGCAATTTCTTAAATGATTCGGAGTTAGAACGAAAGTCAGTGTCCGAACCAAATATGAATTAATTTCGAATATTTCGAATACCGGCCGGTGGTCTGCAAAGTGCGTCTCAGGAATGCGCGACGATTTCAATCCCTGCAAAGTGCGTCTCGGCTTGAATTAATGGAATATTTAATATTTAATTTGTCATATAAGCAATAGTCGATTTTATAGAGCCAATTTGTTATTGTGATGATTTCTTTTATGTTCTAGCTGCTTCTTTGACTTTAAATGTACGAGGAGAAATTAGTTTATTAACTAGAATTATTAGCTTTTAAATCCTTTTTTTCGAGCTGCTTACACTTTATACTTATATTTCTTATATCAAATTAATAGCAATATCAACAGGGTAAATGATTTTCGTGAAATTTAATTATATTTCTTCATTGATTTCCATTAAATTTGTTAATAATACATAAAAACATATTGTCGGTTTTTATGAATTTGAATTTAATTCTTTTATGAATTTAAGACAAATAAACATTTCGGTTTGTGATCTCAGTGATAAGAGTAATCATCTTGAATCATGATTTATATTTATATTTTTTAATTTGATTTATGGGATTATTTGAATGTCCACTTTGGTGTTATTATTGGTTAGTTAATTTTAATTAATAACTTAAGATCAAAATCCATTAAATGAGAAGTTGTTACATTAAATTCTTCAATAATTGTTATATTTTTTTATGAGATTGAATAGCACTAATATTTATGTATTTTGATTTTATTAAATTGCGTAAGAACATTGTAATAAATGAAAGAAATATGTATTGAACTGTGTTACACGATATTCCGAAAGTATACACAAAATGAATTAAAATTAATAAAATTAAAACCACTATGCAATGCAACAGTAATTATCGAATATTGGACTTTGAATGTACTTCTTCGTTGTTGAAAATGGTTCATAAAACATCATTTCTTGTGAGCGCACACTGTAACAGTATTCCGAATTGTACAAACTCAATTTACTCACACATAGTATTTGCAAAAACAGACCTTGTGCAGAAACCAGCCACCAAAATAAATTTGTTGTGATTAACTCCTGTGGATTTTCAATAACAAATATGCATTTAACTAAAATGTGTAATTTCGGATATTCTTCATATCGTATTTTAATATACTGTTACAATAGTTAATTTTTTTTGTAGAAGAAATGTTTTCAACTGTGGACTGTATTCATTCACTCTTATCTTAGTGGAGTCTTCTGTTTTCTTGTTTAATTGCATCATAAAACTGTGGATTGGAAACGTTGCACGATTCACAGTCAAATGGTTTTTCCAGTGTTCATTTTTTTTGAAAAAACAATATGTGTACTTTGCAAAATTGCAACTGGTAGTTTCCTCGCTGATTATTGTATACGCTGTTCTGTAAAATGTTTGCACCTTCTCCAGAACCAATTTTGCAGGACAAAGACTTGATTCTTACAAAATCAAATTTTGCGCCACGTTTCACTACTTTGCACTGGTAGTACCGGCATCATAGCATAACCGGCATACCGTGCACCCGTAGCAAAAGCTCGTTTCTCCATCCAACGAAACGAGCTTTTGCGCTTTTGGGATGACAGTCGATGATTTGCAAGCTTCACAAAGGCCGAATTCAAAGAAAGTTGTAAACAATAATAAAAATGGCCAACGACGAAGTGCTTGTCGCCGTCAAAATCATCCAAGGCTGAACGCCGGCAGTAATAAAACGAACTTAATTGCTGTGCGGGGCGTCGCAATATCGCAGTCGTTTGTTTGTTTGCGGTGCTAGTAGCAAAAAAAGTAGCAAAAAAAATCCGTGCTGCCGTGTAAAATTGAAGTCCGTGTGTTTTCGTCTAATTGCCACTGCCGTGGATTTTCGAGAGGGATGGCACTGTTACGTCTGGCCAGGTAATTAGGATAACCGTTATTTTCGGTGCCCATGACTGGCTATTTTCGGATTTGCCTGGAATGTTTTCAGTTATTGTCGCGCACTCGGTCAATTGATTGCTCCTCTGTCGTTATGTGCGGGGACGGACGGCGGGCGCTGGCAATTGAAGTCGTTGCCCCCAGCCTTGGTTGGCTCGTCTTCCAAGGAATGTTATTGAAGTCATGGGGGGGGTCAGAGATGTGTGTGCAATCACCGCATTTTCATTCGTGGTCTGGACAATCGAGCCAACGAATTGAGTATCAATTTCACGGAATCCTTTGACTGCTTGCCCGTCCTCACGTCTTAGTCATTGGGAATTGCTGTCCTTGCTGTGCTCCTCCAATCCTCCTGTTCACAGACCAACGCCTGAAACATGTAATAATTGTTTGCCCTCTCCAAAGCAGGTGCGGGCATGTACCCGAGCAATTGGTTGCTGTTGCCAAAGCAAGGCAATCAATCAAATTTGGGCTCGAGCGAGTCCTTTTGAACTGAACTCCCCTGAACGAGGCAGTTAGCTGGTGGAAAACACTACTCATACCTGTTTCAAATGATTGTTATTTTTGTTGCGAGTCAACGATCGAATCCAATGTAATTCCAAGTAGATATTGGGTCATTACCGAAGTCGCAGGATATGGGTGGTTATTTCTGGTTGCTGGCTGCGAATGCCTAATCATCGACTTTTGTTCGGAGACACTTGCCTGCATTAGCAATGTGTATTGGAAAATAGTTAATGAAGTCTAAGAATTATCTGATTTATTAGGAATGCTCGGAAAGACGAAGACAATCAATATTATAGGTGATTATTTTGAATTGAATAAGAAGCAACAGTTCTCCTTTGCAATGATGCAGCATTGTATATTTACTTATTGAATAACTTTTTGAAAATAATCATTATCCCATAACGATCGAATGACCAGCGACAGACAATCTTTAGTAGCCAAATTAAACAGCTCACAAAGTCAGTAATTCCCACGCGCTATTAATTCAAAGTTAAAATCGAAAAACAATTCCTTGTAAGCCGAACCTAATTGCAACGTATATAAATTGTTTACAATATGCGCGAGACGAATATAAAACACTCAGTGCAGCGCAAATTTAAAATCTTGTTATTGCTAATCCCTTTTGCATACACGGGCATACATTCAACAGAGTCATTGCTATGTGACTAGCGTGTGTAGTTCTGAAGGTACAATTACGCAAGGGTATTGAAACAGACAACTAGCAAACTATTTATTTTATCTACAGTCCGCGACAATTAGATAGCATCTCCTCCTCGAAGAAATGTGAATGTTTTTGCAAAATAAACAGAATGCAATAATATTTTTGGGCGGAAGTGGAGCAGATAATGATTGTAATCAATAATCAAAGGGTAACGATAAAAGAATACGGTTGAAATGATTATTTGCGCTGCGACAAAACGGTAGCACAATTTTTCCATCGTTTGGAGCTGAAAATCTTCAAAAAATGCTGAGTCGCTTCTGTTTCTCGGCAGGTCGGTCTAAAACCACCTTCGCCTCATCTTCTAAATCTGATTTTCCATCACTCTTTGCCTGCACCTTCCGTGTGTAATATTTTTATTAATTTTTTGCATGTTTTTTTTAGTACTTCCCAGACAATGATGATATAAGGCATAATACTGGAGTCTGATTGATTTTTTTCCTCATTCCTCCTCATATCGATTTATTTTTTTGGCATTTTTCAACTCCTCGCACCATTAAAAATGACCTCTTAAAATATTTTGAAAAAAATGGAACTTTAGAATAGTTTAAAACGGTTTTAAATGCGTGCGCGTTTTTGGTTGCTCTCACAGTCGTCGATTATGTGTCTTTCTTTCTAAAATATAGTTTTCGTCTTTTCATTCACAATAGAACACGAAATTTTCGTCTACTTACACATTTCAAGATTTATTCTGATGTACAAAAAACGTACTTAAAAAAATGTATAGAAAAAGTACTAAAAACGAAGCCAAACCTTAAACGCGATTTTCTCCAAATGATGTTTTTTGCAACTGTCAGATTTTTCAAAAAAAAATCAAAGCTCTACATTTTTTTGTCAATTTTTCGCAAACGGTGGTAAGTTGTCACGTAAGAGACCTTAGTCTTTAAAACCCTTTTTGATTTTTCTGTTTCATACTTGCAAATTTTGAGATTAACTGTGGGTCATGCGATGGGGACTTTTTGAGGTGTCAACTTTGGCGCTCTATATAAAATAGCTTTATAAAGAAAATTTAAATAATAATTATTTTTTGTACTCTCAAAAGATAGATGTATTGTTAAAAAAAGTTGCATGTTCATATTTAATGAAGGAGCTGAGAGAAAAATGCTTGAAAATTCGCTAATTTTTAGTCTTCTAATGTGTACTAGTGCCTTAAGGGGGTTATAGGCTTTATTCACCCACAAAAACTGACCTATTTTTAAGAATTTATCAAAAGGCCCTTGAAATAGATATCAATGTAATTCTTTTTGGGTTCAATTAAGAGGGAGTACTGTGTAAAAGCGGCGAAATGGATCTTTTTTAAATGTATATAAAAAACAAGCTATTAAAGATATTGACTTGAAATTTGAAATGTATGGAAGGTATGTTCAAACAGTAAGTTGAATTTTCAAATTTCGCGGGCAACGTACGTTCGATAATCGATTTTTTTATGTTGGTACACTCGTCACGAACATATATTTACAGTTTCAGCTATATAATATGTTTAGTTTGTTTGTGAGAGGCATAACGGTTAGAAGGGTTTTGCGTGCTCGGCGATTTTTTGCTATCGAAAAAAATGGAACAAAAAATTTGCATCCAATTTTGTGTAAAAAATGAAATTAAGTGCTCCAAAATATTCGAAATGTTGACAGTGGCATATGGTGAAACTATTCTGAGTAAAAAAATGTTTACAAGTTATACAAACTTTTCCAAGATGTCCGGGAAGCACGTCAACAGATGAAAACGTTCAAGCAGCGAAGAAAATTGTTTTGAAAAATCGTCGAATCATTATCAGAGAAGTTGCTGAGGATGTTGGTATATCGGTTGGCTAATTTTTCGCTAATTTTTGGGCATGAGACGTGTGTCAGCGAAGTTTGTTCCCAAAACTGAAGAGACCTATGAAAGGACGGAGATTTGCAACGATTGAGGAGATAAAGACTACATCGCTGGAAGAGCTCAAGGCTATACCGAAAAGTGCTTATGAGAAGTGCTTCGAGGATTGGAAAAAGCGGTGGCACAAGTGTATTGTATCTGAGGGGGATTACTTTGAAGGGGACAACATAAATATTGACGAATAAATAAATATTTTTACCTAAACATACAAAGCCATCTTACTTTTTGAACACACCCCGTATATATCGAGATTAAAAGTTCAGATTCACATTACTAAAAAAATTGGCGGCCTTTTCGAACAAGCGCTTGAGCAGTGCCAAACAAAAAAGCGTATTGCGGTTCGTAAAACCCTGAGAAAAATATCAATATACTGAAAAAACTCTGAATATAAACTAGTGCATGGGCATAAATTTACGGCAAAAAGTAAATTTTTCGCGATTTGGTGCACGTTTGAATATGCGTGTTACGATTTTTGACTTTTATCTATTGAAAAAAGTGCTCTAGAATCGAATTTTTTTTAAACACTACTGCCCCCCTTAATACACTGTCAAAGTGTGCTAAAAATTTTATTTTATTGAGTTATTAACGTTATTTTACACAAAACGGCGGCATTACCCTAGCTATATAAAAAATGCATATTAAACGGTGCCAATGATCCTGAAGCGAGAAATGGTCTGAAACAAAATATTCAAAAAAGGTTTTATTTGAAAAGCCAGTGGCTATCATTTGGACCAAAATCATTTATACAATAATAACAAGGGTCAGTCAGTTAAAAATAATTTTTCGAAATTCGATTTTTTTGTTATTTCTGGGTTTGAAAAAATACAAAAAAAAAACAATATCTTGAAACGCCCGTAGTCACACAATAACTTTACATGTGTTCAATAAATGGTAAAAATTTCAGAAGGATCGTTTCTGTAGTTTCGGGGAAATCATTGGCACGGCATGAAAAAAATGGTTTTGAGAAAAATGTATTTTAAGCTTTGAGAGAGATGATTTTCCTCCAAAATTCAAAACGTTACTAGTATTCAAAATTTCTGTTAGTCAAGGTTATGAAGCCAGCTTTCTCTTTTTAAATTTTTGTATTATAGTTAATATACCTGTTTTCATGTATCACTCGAACATTTTTTCCAAGGTATATAAACCAGACCAGGTATGATTTATTGCCCTAGGATCCCGCGTCGAGTGACGTAATATCGCACAGACACGCCCAGTAGTGCTGCCAACCTGTTTAGAAAATAGATTGGAAAATATTTGGGCATTTTTGTTCACCTCATAATAATATGTATTTCACACTAGACATAAAAGTAATAGTTAATGTTACTGCCAGAGCTAGTCTTGAAATCACATGCCATTAATTTGAAGAGGCAAATTTTTTTAAATCGGCTGTGCATGTCAGTTGTTGTCATCTAGTTAGTTCGCAAGACATTTGAATCAATTTTTAACAATAATAGTAGGATTTTAACAGTTCGGCATTCAGTGCATTCATCGTCGCACCAATAACAGTTACAAATTTTTTTGTTAGATTCATCATATTCGCAAGAATTCCATTTCCAGTCGGAAAAAGAAAAATTGGCTTCATTCAACGTGAGAATGAAATTCCACTTGGGTATATTGGGCCACGCCCACCGCGTTGGATGACGTAACAACAGATCATACCAGGGTAGTTTATATACCTTGATATATAGCTAAACACTATACAGAGGGACGGAGCCTTACAGAGCCGCGTGTGTCTACACAGGGCGCGCGAAAAGACAATATTTTTTTGTATTGTATAATAGTTCGTATTTTAAAAGTGATTTTATTTATCTATATTTTTTAGCACTTCTACTATTTAAAACCGTTTTTGTCGTCTATGTTTTCCACGCCTATCCAATATATAAAAAACAAAACTGTTGTGTTTGCTTAGACGGGATATTTATTATTTTATATTTGTATATACGTATTTCGAGCACCAGTTATGCCCTTCTTCAGTACATTTGACCACTAATTCAATGCAGCCGTAGATGGGTCTATATATATATCACATAACTTCAGCAAAGAGAAAAGGTATCAAAATTAGAACTTAATTACAATCTTTTAAGAACGAGAAACCCAGCTCAATTTATGAATTTTATGACCTCTCCTGGCGGGAAATTTCCAATCGCGGGCGATATTATCTCTTTAGAGATCGTTCAGCCACTTTTTCTCGGTCGATTTCCTCCTTACTTTGCTACTGACCTCAGTAGCTTTGATTGCACTTTTCCCACATCGTTGTTCAATCTTCGATCTTCAGGCTTTCAGACTATCTTGCGAATCTAATTTCCTGCAATCTGTTCCCTCTTGAGTCACCGCTATATTGTCCCAGCCGATGTTGTATCCATCCCCAACGATGTGCCTAGCTACCATTGACTTCAGCGAAGCAGGGTCCCTTCCTTTCTTCTTCGCAAGTTCCGCCTTTCTTACATGCTCCTTCCATCGTACAGACACCAGTCACTTGGTTTGCCCTATGTAGGTTTTTTCACCGTCCTGCACAGCACAAGTTAGTACAGTACAGTGTGATTGTTGTGCCCATTACTACACGTGAAGAAAATTCGCTATCCCTTCGCCGACATTGTAACTGTAAAATGTTTTCTTTATAAGTTGTGAACATGCTTAAGTTCTCTTTAATATAAAATCTGAATGATTATTGCCATTTCTTTGATATTATCCGAAAAACTGCACCTAATGAAATATGCTCTTCAAATGTCTTCTTATTAAAATAAAGACTCTTGCAAATTTACCAATCAAATTCAAATGAAAAATCAAAAATTTTAAATATAATTTTCATTTATTTCATGACTTTTTTCCGAAACACACAACCATAGGTTTGTTCTTGTAAATAAAACCGTTTGTCTCATTTAGCGCTCTTTCAACTAATTCGTAATTCTCGTTAACTTGATCGAAGGTGACGAAAGCCTGACCCTTCATTTTGCCGAAAAGCATCAGCTTAACAGTGATGTCGTTCTCACTATCTACGAATCGAGAATAAATTTTTTTCAAATCCTTTTCGGTGACATCTTTGCTTAAATTCTTGATGTATAACTTATTTGACATTTCACCTCGTCGGTAGTTCTTGAAAACCGCCAGATCCTTCAGTTGGCTCTCGGGTATTCGATTCTGTGATAGTTCATCGCCAACCAGCCGAGTCGAGAACACAGTTTCGGTTGATACGTCCTCATTAACAATAGGTTCTGTTATTTTCTCAGGCAATTTGACGGCCGCCACATTGAGTGAGATCTTCTTGTTGCTGTTTCTAGCCGCGTCCGCCTCGAATACTTCCTGCATATTCGTCTCCTTTCGGACTACCATCGGAGGATTGTCGCGGTTTTCTTGCAAATGTGTTATGATCTTTCGTACTTTATGTTTAATGACGATGTCGTTCAGAGGTAGCTTCCGTTTTTTGTGAACTTTGCTAGGAAGATTCTCTCCATCCGATTCCAGCTCCGATTCGTCACTTGCAACAAGTAAACTTCGGTTGGTGTCAATTTTCTGGAAGTCTGTTTGTGTTGTTGCATCACAAGCCTCCCCGGGCGGTATGAATGGCCTTGCCAGCGGCAGGAAGGGAGGCTCCAAGTTCATTCGATTCATTAAATGCAACACCTGATTGTAAAACTTGGCGTTTGTGAGCAAAGCAATCGAAATACTGTCAAGAATAGTTCTGTTAATTGGCGGATAGTTGTACTTCAGATACGGTGGCGGAGGCTGCTGGAAACCGTGCGCTTGACTTGTAGCATATAGATTTTTTACAAATTCAGAAATCTTAGGTGGCTGTCCTTCTACATGTTGTTCAGTTTTATCAATCGATTGTTTCCGATTGCCTAAATATTCCACTGAAAGCGCGCGCCCAAAGAACTCAGCCTGATGCAAAACGCGGAGAGCTGCAGTGGCACTAAGTTCGTCGGTAAATCGAAGCAATGCCCGACACCTGCCATAACTTTTCACTGATAATACGCCCTGTATGGACTTGAATACGTCCCTGATATCCTGGTTGAACACTGATATGTTTTTCACGAGTAATTTCGTCTTTTCCATGGGTGAAAATTAGCCGGGTCAAGCGAGCAGCAAGCGGTGTGTTGTGACATTTAGGGAATTGTCAGTATATGGACTAAAGTTGGGTGGCTTGACGACAGCATTGCCATTATAGAACTGTCATATAATTTGTTGCTGAATCGTAACGAACTTTCGAATCGAACGAATAGGAAGCCACTTGGGCAGCCCAATACTGTAAGTGGCTGTGCGTGTGGATGTGTGCGGAAACGCCGCCGAATGCAGTTGCAGAGTCATTGGAAAATCGCCTCGGGATAATATTAATAAATTACACATTAATTTTTCAGTCGTCCATCACATCTCACTGCCGACGTTATTGAAGTTGAAATATTAAACTTCGGCAATATTTTCTATACCGATTCTTATCGTCTGGGAAGTACTAGGCACTGAAACGTAAATATAAACAATTAATAAAAACTATGAAGAGAGTGATTTCAAGCAGACTGAGGTGGTTTTAGTCGATAGAAATCCGGTATTTCGGGCAACAGGAGCTGATCTGATCTCCACCGCCCATCGTGAAAAAAACTATTTTTATCTTCTAAAATAAAATTGAAGAAACATTTTGAGTCAGATGCAAGTTTTTTAGATATGCGTTTGAATATCATCTCCATGTCTCCCAGCGCAAGATTAAGCTAACTGCGTTAGAAAGAAATCCTTAAAGTAATCGGTGCAATAGAATTTATGTTTAACAACACTATTTAGGTCTGTTTGGGACACTTTATTGTGTAAAATAACACCTCGTTAATTATGCGAGTTTGCGAAAATTACACATGCTTTCGGTAAAACCAGAAATACTTAAACAGATTGCAAATCCTTTGATTTATATTGTTTTCAAAGGATTTCGTTTGCAGCAAGAAAGATACATAATTTGTATGGTTTTGGTGCGCAAGAATGAAGTCTTGAGGCCAGAGAGGCAATAAACACAGGAGAGGAGAATCATCAAATTTGGTGGGCTAACTTTTATGAAGGTGGTTGTGATACTAACACTAACTTGCTGACGGTAAGGACATACATCGCATGCGAGTAAAAATGGGCATATAAAAGGCGGGAGTGCAAGATATATTTAAAATTTTCTGTCGTTTGTAAGAAGATACAGGAAAATATAACTGCTGTTCAAACTAAAAGCTGATTTTGAGCGTAACCTAATTTGAAAACATCAAATAACGAGCACAATAGCAGCTATGTCATTGAATGAGCCTATATGAGAAGCGTAAGTTCGCACTGTAATCGATTACCTACTTCAACATGAAACAATAAAAGAACTCGATACTATACGGAAAGGATAATCAGAAGAATTGACAAACTTGGCAAGACACTCACAAATTTAAGATGAAGCATGCAATTAATAAAATTTTTCCAAAACAAGTATTAATAGAGCAACATTTCAAACATATTGATTAATTTACAAACTTGAGATATGGTATTCAGACAAAAACAAAATGAAAAATAGCATTCTCAGTTGCTTTGACGTTGTATTCCAAAAATAAATACTTACAAATTGAGAATAAAATGACATACTCATCATACAATAACACAGTTAATTTGTTGATTATAAGTGTACATAAAACAAGAAGCCTTGGCAAAAGATTCTTCTGTGCGATCTGGGGTCAAACTTCATTCTCCTATAAGATTAAGTGGAGAAATATTTACGTTGAGTGTTATTCAAATCTAATATTCCACAACTGTTACATATTATGTTTGAAACAATATTAATACATCAAATTTATACGCATACATTGTTAATTATATACATACAACATTCAAAAATAATTATCATATCTTGTATATAAAAAAAATATAACCTTTCAGGCATCCTCTTCCTTTTTTAACCAGGTTTGGGACCGGCTTCGGCGGAATTACGTTGACACTCATATCTTGCATGCTATGGTTTCATAAATAAGTCGAATAGAAAGGATCAAATTTAGATTTTCGATTTATTTAATTTAATTAAACAAACTAATTTGCGCCCATACTGACTACGCCACTGTCCATGTTTTCACAGTACCGGCGCAACTGCTAAAAATTATTGCAAGAAAATTTAATGCAACCAAATGAATCATTTATCACTGAAAAACACTCGGTTAACTTGCGCAAATTTAAAATTCATAACTTTCGGATTTACTTACATATGAAAATATACTCCTGCCGGCCCTACACATTTCGTCGACAGTAACACTTCTCACTAGTTTCTAACACACAGTTTTATCAAGTAGATTATTCTATCAAGAATATATAAAGCCAAAATACTTACGCGAAAGGCAAACTTCTCAAAACTCTCGGCGTTTTTTCTACTGTCAAAGTGACAGTGAGAGACTATTGACATTCAAAGATTAGAAGTCAGCAGCTGAAAATCGGCCAACTCACATATACACGGACTTCACCATTCCTCTAGTTCCCTGTTCAATGCTTGAGGCATTTAACATGATTGGCAGTTAATCTGTTGAGAACAGATGTAGCGATTTACATTTTTGAATAGTAACCGAATATATTTTTGGTTAGTTATCTCCACGAGCAAACAATTGAAGCTCTTACACTAAAGGTAATCTTAGAGCGTTAATTTCTCCTGACTTTTTTGCGTGCCGTCTTGTTACTACCGTTGAAAGAGCAAAGACTACATGCAATAAACACAGCCCTATTCGCAGTTTGAATTTCCGAGCCCATCACAAATTAACATTTTGTGAAATTTTGTAGGCCATGAGTGTCCCTTGCAAACACTGAGCCAATTCGTATTTTTTTTACGCTGGGATGGCATTCTTTTAAAGATTAACTGAAAACGTGCGATCGCGAAGAAGGTTTCATCATAAAATATTCCAAACTCAAATGCTTCACTCGAATTGTCCAGAGAACTCTTACATTGACGATGTTCCCATATCATTTGCTTGTACTTAAGTGATTGAAGCAGAAAATTCAAAAAGCCCTAGTTCGATTTAAACAAAGTAAAGCCAAAAAATCTTATGACTATTTCGTATAGCGTTCACGCATAATCATTCAACATACTTACATTCCTGTGACTATAGTTTTGATTTTTACTGATGAATCCATAGTTCACCAACAATTTGTTCTCCTTGTGAATTTAATTTGCTTACGTAGCTGTTTGAAAAAACGAAATTGTTTCAAACGCCCGGCATGCCGAAGGGCTGAATCTGATCGGTATCTTTCTGAAGATTCCCACCTCCCAACGTTGAAGAAAACATGATCATTTATTGTTAAGGGGCACACTACTCTAGAATTTTCAAAAATCGATATTTTTTATTGGCTTAAATTGTACTTTAGGGTCATAAAAATGCGATGTCGGTAGTTTTATAGCGTGGAAAAATTTCTAAAGGGCCAACTGAGCGACTTTGCTGCACCGCGTCCCAGAGCCCCGCGCACGCTGTCGGTGAATCACGCGCCGCTGGGCGCAGCTGCTCCGATATACCTCTCGGGATAATAAGTAGCCTTGTTACCTATATCACGTGAGGTATTTATAGTTTCAAAGAAGGCCAATAGATGTCGCTCATAAGACGCTTACGTTTTTGACTGCTTAACAGCTAAAAAATCTTTAAACGCGTTTTTCTCAAACTCACTTTTTTCAAGCTTACCGGTAAAATTATTTTGGAACGGATGCATGAATCCATTTGAAATTTTGACAGTAACTTTGAAATACCAAAATCTAGTGAAGTACGTAGGAATTTTTTGATTAATTTTTAATTTTATAAACAATTTACAGCTAATTTTTTTTGTGAAAAATCGAGTTTTTTCTTCAAAACAGCGCCACTTTGTTAAAAATTAGATTTGAACAATCTCCTACGTACTTCACTAGCTCTTAGTATGCACTTCAAGAAAAAAAAATAGTTTGTTCTAGGAGCGACCGTTCGAGAGAAAAGTTACCGGTAACTTTTTAAAGGTGGATCACACAACAGCCGAATACGGGGTCGTGTGGCTGCCATTTTGGAAAAAAATATATTTTTTTGTACTTTTTGAGTTATACAATACACTACCATAAGCCGATCTGGTGTTTTTTAATTTATTTACTTATGAAAAAACAAGGAAAAATGGGGTCTCTAGAGTAGTGTTACCCCTTAATTACAAAAGTCTCACATTTTACGTTTTCATTCGATGTAATAATTATTCTGAATCTCACGATTTATTAAAACAAACTTCAATATTTTTCAGGCAACTGGGCCTCTTAGAAACGATATATGTCGAAGGAGCTGATCCGATGAGCTCAATGTCCACATCGTCAGATACCATGCAACGACCACAAATCGCAGCGCAACAATTCGACTATCTCATAATCATTGATTTCGAAGCAACCTGTTGGGAGAATCAAGCACCACCAAAATGGCGAGAGTCGGAAATAATAGGTGTGTATATACATTTAGTTGCATAGATGTTTGGTCACCGGTTACAGTTAATCTTGTACTTCTAGAATTTCCAGCTGTTCTTCTTAATCTGAAAACTGGCAAAATAGAGGCCGAGTTCCAAAAGTATGTAATGCCGATTGAATCTCCAAGGCTCAGTGAATTCTGCATTCAACTAACCGGGATCACACAAGACAAAGTGGATACTGGCATTCCACTGCAAACAGCCATAATGATCTTCCAAGAATGGTTGCGCAAGGAGATGCGATCGCATAACTTGTTGCTACCGAAAATGAGCAAGGATAATAAATTGGGCAATTGTGCGTTTGTGACGTGGTCCGACTGGGATTTGGGGTGTTGTCTAGCAAAAGAATGCGGCCGGAAGCGTATCAAAAAGCCTGCATTTTTCAACCAGTGGATTGATCTTAAATTGATATTCAAGCGCTGGTATAAATATCGACCAAATAATTTTAGTGATGCTCTCGCGCATGTTGGTCTTACTTTCGAGGGTCAACAGCATTCCGGACTGGATGACTCCCGGAATATTGCTCGGCTTGCATACAAATTGACTCAAGATGGAGCAACGCTAGCAATAACAAAAGATCTTATGCCCTTTCAATTGAATATAAACTTTATGATATAAAAGACGTGGCGGTTGAAGATTAACTTGAAATTCTGATGCGCGGTAGTTTTTTTTACTTGTATAAGCAGATGAAATAAAAATAGCAATAAGTGAATTCGAATAATTTCAATTTACTTTTAATTCAGTATTTGATTATCGATCCGACATCGCTATAATTATATTTACGTCGATATTTACTATATTCAAGCAAATAATAACTTTTGAATGAACCGAACAAATGAAAACTCGTGATTACAATCACATTAAAACTTTGGGCACAGAATTATGCATTAAATGCTTACTCTCAGATCATTGATCTGCGATTTGCTATAATAACAAATATTCGTAATATCGTCTTTTATATATTTTCATATTTTATACTAAAATGTAGTTTGTAGCCATGTGAAACATTTTGTACTGGCTTTTTAAAAAAATAAGACATAATTAGAGCAATGAACGATATGAATGTCTGTGATTTACTTTTTGTGTACCAAATGAAATAAAAATATTAATTTCAATTTGTAGCCGGATGAGTTTTTGATTCAAATTTAATGTGGGGCTTGCGGGAGTGAATTAAACATTTTCCTGATGAAAAACGGACTAACGGGCTTGATGACTTGTAAGCGTCTTTCACCTAATGCGTATTTAACGGTTAAATATTTTGGGAGAATTTTTTTACGACACCAAGAAATATTCGTAATCGTGACTGTTTTTAAATATGAGTTTTTGAACAGATAGATCAATTGACAAACGTAACCTAACATTGGGAAACTATTGATTGTTTTATATATCACGTGTTTTGTATACATAACACAACTTTTAACTTTTTAAGTTGGCTAAAACTCTAAAAATGTTTTATTACGTATTGAAGGAGACCCAGGAACTATCATTCAACAGCAAGAAATGTACGCATAAACTCATGGTTGTACGAATGAAATCATTTCGCAAAGGAGCCATGAACTACGAACTTAATTAGGTTTCGAATAGATATGTTTGTCCGTGCTTTGATTCCCTAATCGTCTGGCCTAAGAAGTAATCTCCAGAGGACGAAACAAAATTTTGTTAATCAGAAAGCATGAAATTTCGCAATTCGTCTCGGCTGAAGTTGATGGGGCTAGTGTGATGAGGTAGGATCGCCATGTGATGATGTTGAATCGCCTTGCGTTGCTTTTGGTCCTTTGCTGTTATATTCCTCTCCATGTTGACTATAGATTTCCATGATGAGGATACGAGGGTGGGTCAATAAGTCCTTAGAAAATCTCAGATGGCATGCAAAGCATCACAAAATATTTTTTCCACAGTAAGCGTCACTTCTAACTAGAGTGTTATCAAAGTTTAAGGCAGATCCATCAAGTAGTTTCGTTTTTATCGTTGAACAAAATGAACAACTCTTATTTATTTATAAGAATGGAGAAAAGTGAGCTCCGAGCGGTGATGAAACATTTCTATTTAAAAGGTTTTACACCGAAAGAAATCAAAGCTGAGTTGGATACAGTTTATGGTGAATCATTCCCTGTGTTTGCAACTATTTACAACTGAATAAATGAATTTAAACGTGGCCGTACATCAACAAAAGACGAATATCGTTCAGGACGTCTTATATAAGTGAGTGCACCTGAAATGATCGATAAAATCCATGACATTGTGTTGAGTGATAGAAAAGAATAAATTGCACGAAATAGTTAAGGCCATGAGAGTGTCAAAAAACATCATTTAAATTTTACATGAACAATTAGATGCGAAAAAAAATCGGCAAGATGGGTGCCGCGTTTGCTTCAAAAAGGCGAAGACGTTGAAATCGGCCGGCAAGGATATGGCCACCGTTTTTCGGAATACACGTGGAATTATTTTTATGGACTATTTGCAAAAAGGAAAAACAATCACCCGAGATTATTATGTGTCGTTATTGAGCCGGTTGATTGAAAAATTAAAGGAAAAACGGCCTCATTTAAACAAAAAATGACTGTATTGAAGGACTTTCAAAATCATATATTTCTGATAGCTTACAAAAATTGGAAAGGCGCCTAGAAAAGTGTATTGATCCAAACGGAGGTTATATTAAGAAATAAAAAAATTAACAAAAAAAATTGATTTTTTCAACTCTTTCTAAGGACTTATTGACCCACCCTCGTATTAAGTGATAAAAGAAATTATAGAGGAAATGTTTAATAATGAAACGGCCGGCACAATTTTGATGCCACTGGCAATGGAATAAACATGCCGATTGTAGGCATTATCTGAAGTGCCGAATTATTGGCACAATCCAGGAAAGTCTTAAAAGAAAGCTGAGAACGGAAGGTACAAGTGAAACTAGTTCGAGTGTTCTCAAAAGACTGTATTTTCGTGGACTCTTACTTGCTATTTATACAATTTCTTAATAATGACACCCGTAGGTGTTCAAACACTTATGATCTAATTAATTCTACTAATATGCATTCCACGATGTCATGCATTTACAGATCCAATAACTTATCACTACTCGTAAACTTCCACATGACATTAGCAACCAAAAAGGCAATGTCTATGCTCCGCAAGGAAAGATCACGAGGTGATAAGCGCTATCATCTGTCCATTCATGAAGCGACGTATTTATTGGTGATAAAAACATCACTTTAATGTTTGAAAGGAATACATCACACTAGCCTAGCTCATCAAGAAAAATACTTTGGTGTCATATTTTCACTTGGAGAGCAAACGTTGAAGAGTGCGTAAAGCATCTTGTGCAATCTATCGCTGCAAAATAACCGTAGGCAAAAGATAGGTTAATGATAAACGTAAGTTTCCTTTTTATTCGTTGTTTCTATTTTTAAATTAAATTCACAGACATCGATGTTTCGAAACAGAACACTTGTTTCTTCATTAGTGTAACCAAAAACTATGCCTAACTCTATGCTAGATCTCCTTATATACCTGCTAATTTTACAGTTTATTCAAATCAAAAAAACCCTCATCATCCACGTAACGCCACCATATTCGAGGGGTTATCTGAAGATTATCCATTTTTTCTTCGAACTTGGCCATGAATACTTCACTTATTAGAGGGGAAAGTGGATTTCCCATCGCAGTTCCCGCTTTAGTTTTATGGAATATGGTGGCGTTACGTGGATGATGTCTTAGCAGTGGTAAAAAAGAAAGAAGCCACAGCAATTTTAGAGAAAATCAACAGCATCCATAAAAACATAAATTTCACATTGGAAGAAGAGTCAGAGGGCGAGTTGAATTTCCTCGATTTAACAATCAAACGAAGAGAACAGCATCTAGAATTTAGGATTTTCAGGAAACCTACAAATACACAGCGAACGATCACCATAGATTCGAATCACACATATCAGCACCAAATGGCGAGCTATCACTCGATGGTACACAGATTAATTACAACACCGTTGAACTACGAAGAGTTTAGCAAAGAACGCGAATATATTAAGACAACGGCAAAGATAAATGGCTACCCAGTGAAAATAGTTGACCAGTTAATCCGCAAGCAAGTGAAACGACAGCAGAAGGAAGAATTACCAACTTTCTTCACGCAAAACAAAAAACTGGACCTGATCAGAAGAATATCTATTCCGCACTCAAGATCAACAAAAAAAATTAAGAAGATGTTCAAGTCACAGGAAATTCAGGTCGTCACACATAGTAGAAACTACCAAATAAAAACCCTGCTGGGATCATCCAAAGATAAGAAATCAAAGGAAGAAGTCAGCGGTATATACAAAATTTGTTGTCCACAATGCCCACAGGTTTACATAGGCCAGACAAAGCGGTTAATAATAACAAGATTTAACGTAAGTTTCCTTTTTATTCGTTGTTTCTATTTTTAAATTAAATTCACAGACATCGATGTTTCGAAACAGAACACTTGTTTCTTCATTAGTGTAACCAAAAACTATGCCTAACTCTATGCTAGATCTCCTTATATACCTGCTAATTTTACAGTTTATTCAAATCAAAAAAACCCTCATCATCCACGTAACGCCACCATATTCGAGGGGTTATCTGAAGATTATCCATTTTTTCTTCGAACTTGGCCATGAATACTTCACTTATTAGAGGGGAAAGTGGATTTCCCATCGCAGTTCCCGCTTTAGTTTTATGGAATATGGTGGCGTTACGTGGATGATGTCTTAGCAGTGGTAAAAAAGAAAGAAGCCACAGCAATTTTAGAGAAAATCAACAGCATCCATAAAAACATAAATTTCACATTGGAAGAAGAGTCAGAGGGCGAGTTGAATTTCCTCGATTTAACAATCAAACGAAGAGAACAGCATCTAGAATTTAGGATTTTCAGGAAACCTACAAATACACAGCGAACGATCACCATAGATTCGAATCACACATATCAGCACCAAATGGCGAGCTATCACTCGATGGTACACAGATTAATTACAACACCGTTGAACTACGAAGAGTTTAGCAAAGAACGCGAATATATTAAGACAACGGCAAAGATAAATGGCTACCCAGTGAAAATAGTTGACCAGTTAATCCGCAAGCAAGTGAAACGACAGCAGAAGGAAGAATTACCAACTTTCTTCACGCAAAACAAAAAACTGGACCTGATCAGAAGAATATCTATTCCGCACTCAAGATCAACAAAAAAAATTAAGAAGATGTTCAAGTCACAGGAAATTCAGGTCGTCACACATAGTAGAAACTACCAAATAAAAACCCTGCTGGGATCATCCAAAGATAAGAAATCAAAGGAAGAAGTCAGCGGTATATACAAAATTTGTTGTCCACAATGCCCACAGGTTTACATAGGCCAGACAAAGCGGTTAATAATAACAAGATTTAAGGATCATTTGAAGGAAGCTGAAGCCGCGACCAGAAATAGGGAAAAAATCAGCAGCATCAAGTCATCGGTGGCAAGACATATACTAGAAGAAAAACATAGTATAAGTGATGAGAACCTGGAGCTAGTCAAAGAAGTTAGAGCAGCATACAAATTGGACGCCTACGAGAGTCTCATTATATCAAGACAACCCCCGGATGCTCGATTGAACACCGATTTAGGGAATAACCATTCACCCCTCATGACAATAATTAGTTTTAAGATATAATTAAAAAGGTAATTAGAGTAGGGTTTTTTTGATTTGAATAAACTGTAAAATTAGCAGGTATATAAGGAGATCTAGCATAGAGTTAGGCATAGTTTTTGGTTACACTGATGAAGAAACAAGTGTTCTGTTTCGAAACATCGATGTCTGTGAATTTAATTTAAAAATAGAAACAACGAATAAAAAGGAAACTTACGTTTATCATTTATTTATTCAGTTCGTTGAAACTCCCGACATATTTAAGAAAATATAGGGTTTTTAACATAAAATCGTATCATGAGTCATATTGCGATTGTGGAGCCAATACTTATGTCTGGTGCGTGTTCTGGTGACCAGCTATCACAAAGCTAGCTCTCTTGCTGCATCGAGTTGTAGCGGCTTCTACGAAAATTTTATGTCATCATGATATCGCGGTTGGTTGGTTGCTTGTAGTTGCAGCCCCTTTTATCCAAAGGTGGCTCACTTAAGCCACGAGAGGCCTATTGGGATATGATATCGCGGACAATCGAAGAAAATATGATGCGGATTTTCTGGGACGCCGTTGCAGGTTGGAATAAAGGTGTAATATTGCGACCACATATACCCGGAAGCCTCAATCTTCTTAGAAACTGAGCCAGATCACCTCGCCATGTGTTCTTCTGATTCATTCTCATCGCATGCTCATCAACTCTTCCTTGAGGGATCCAACCCGACTTGCCATCGTTTAACTGAATATCTATACTGTGATTGGTGCTGGTGCATGGACAGTTTTGATGAGCTCTGTGTTTCGGCAATCCATTTCCGTCGCCAGTCTGTCGATGTAAGGCAATAATACACGAAACTTCGTACGACATTGTTCTGAAGCCACTGCTGACTCTTAAGGCATTCGATTTATCGATTGGGTTAATGGTCTTCTTTGCGCTCGCAACGGCTAATGCTTTCTCCCATATTTGAGCTGCATAAATCAGGATCGAGCTGACGACTCTTGATATGTTAAGCCTAAGCTAGGCTCACCGATATTCGGCAAAATTTTGCTAACAATGATCTTCCCGTGGATGTCTTAACACAAGCAAGTTTTGAAGCTCAACGTTTTGCCTAGCACTACGCCAAGATATTTGATGACCGGCTTGGTGATGATATATGGTGGCCTTCTACTCGGATAATCGCATCTGGGCTTTTCCTTTCATTGGCGATCAGAACTGACAGTCTCAGTTTTATTTTGGGTCAGTATAATATTAAATCACAATGCAATAGCAAACAATCATTTCCAAAAAATGAAAACCTCTTATACTCTCCAAATGTAAATATATTAAAACCTCTGCTAAATAATTCAAAAAAATATAACAACATATATTGCATAATTTTAACAAGTGCAAATATTTGTGCTTTTGCATTTGTTTATTTGAGCCACTTTTTAAACTGATTCTTGTGCTTTTCGATATTCGTAAACGCTTCCGCGTTCTATGAATGCATTTTCGTCCCTATCATAAGTGCTATCAACATTTTTTCCATCGGAAATTGGTCCATAGCCACCACCGCCGGGCGTTTTCATTGAATATATGTCCTAATCAAAATGAAAAGTTTTATATTTACATACGAATTCAAGTGAATAACTCACCCCTGCATTCAGTTCTACTGCAGTTTTCCCTCCTAAATTAATTATGCGATCGTCTTGCCGAATCAATAAGTTCAAGCCTGATTTTCCTGGACTACCGCCAGCCATGCCGTACGGTCTGAGGCAACGTCGCTCTGTTAACACTGACAATGTTACGGGTTTCCTGAATAACATTTCCCGCTGAACACCTTCGCCCCCACGATACTTTCCTACACCGCCTGAGCTGTCGTCCCTCAAGCAGAACTTGTTTAATATGATCGGATATCGTAGCTCGAGAATCTCCGGGTCTGTGATCCGTGTGTTGGTCATATGTGTGTGAACACCTCCAGCCCCCCTCCAGCCTGGACCAGCACCGCTTCCTCCAGCCACTGTTTCGTAGTAGCCCCAAGTTTCGTCGCCGATGGTAATATTGTTCATGCAACCTTGGGAGGCTGCACATACGCTGAACCCTTTTAGTACAGTATCGACTATGCGCTGCGAAGTTAAAACATTTCCACCGACGACAGCCGCACCATCAGATGGATCCAAAATTGAATTTTCAGGAATAATCACTTTTATCGGAGCCAAGCATCCTTGGTTTAGTGGCACGTCGTGGCCCACCATGCAGCGAAGGCAGTAGATAAGAGCCGATAAGGTTATAGCGCGAGGTGCATTGCAGTTGCCCCACACCTCATGTCCTGATCCTGTAAAGTCACAAATCGCCGAGCCGGCATGTTCATCGATCGTTATTTTCAGTTTGATTGGCGATCCATCATCCATATATTCTACAGCATACAAATCTGTAGTTCCGGTCCTATTGGAATTATGTAAATATACAAAATTTCAGATTACAGGAAGTTATCAAAATAAAAATACCTTTCCCGTGTAGCTTTACCAATTTCCCTCAGCATATCACGGACAGCCACTTCGGCATTTTCCTGAATGTATTTCATGTAGGCTTGCACTACATTCAATCCGTAAATATCAATTAGTTCCGAAACAAGTTGAATGCCTTTGTGGTTCGCTGCTATTTGTGCTTTCAGATCAGACAAATTATCGGCCAAGTTGCGCGTTCCGACCGCCCCCTTTGCGTCTGTCGGTGTGGTTAGGCGTTCCGTTAACTCTTTTTCGCGAAAAACACCTCCCTCAACAATCAGAAATGATTTGAATGCTGCTCCTTCCTGAGCGAGAGAGGTAGAATGTGGTGGCATGGATCCGGGTGTGATGCCTCCGATGTCAGCATGGTGACCACGAGATGCAACGAAAAAGACTGGTTTTTTGATGTTCCTTTGAAAAGATTAGTAGACAATGTAAAAACTTCATTGAAAAATTCTTAATTCTATATGTTATTTTCTGTAACGGGAGGATAATTAAACAATGCTCATTCTTGAAACTAATGAATTGCTTAAACGCTGCACTCACTCGTAAAATACGGGCGTAATGACTGTTAAATCTGGCAAATGGCTTCCACCAGCCTGTGGATGGTTGGATAATAATACGTCTCCCTTTTTGAGTGTATCGCCTCGTACTTTCAGTTGATATTGTACAGTTTCCTGCATTGCTCCAAGATGAACAGGAATGTGAGGAGCGTTGCTCACGAGGCCACCGTCTGGTCCGAATAATGCACAAGAAAAATCCAAACGTTCTTTAATATTTGTCGAAATCGATGTGCGTTGAAGAACCCTAAGAGTTGTTGAAACATTACATACACAAAAGAATTACGGCAACCAAATTACCTTCCCATTTGCTCGGCTATGCTCATAAAACGGTGGCTGAAAATACTCAATTGAATAGCATTCAATTTATCATCAACCCGCCATTGCTTATTTGATACGATATCAATCACCACGTCTCCAGCGGGTGTAATGCCAGCAACACAATCAGGTTCTACAACGATTGTTGATAATTTGTCAATTAATATGGCAGGTCCGTTGAATTTGCAGCCAGCTTGGAATTTCGATGATAAATACACGTTGGACTCGCGTATCCCTCCTTCAAAGTATACATCGGTGGTGCCTTCTGCCAAGACTTTGGTCGAATTTATGCCTCCAATTTTATCCTCAGTCGGAGTTGCCATTTTGCCGGCACCACGAACACGAATATCATCAACAATTATCCTTCGATTTCTGAGTATGAATCCAAACTCATTTTTGTATCGTTCGATGAACGTGTTCAGAAAATCGCCATAAGTTGTGAGTAAAATGTCTTTCGAGTCGGCAACTGTGAGTGGTGGCTTTTTCGGGGAGCACATTAGGGCGCAATCCGTTCCTTCATAACGCAAGTGAAGGTAAGGTTCCAAAACTATTTCCTGAAATCCTTGTGATCCGAGTTTATCGCTGCATTGGTCGCACAAAGCGTCGAGACGCTTTTTCAGCGCTTCCAAGTTTTGATTAGAATATTCCAGGCCACATGGCTCTTGCGCCTCGTGCACTACATCGGCCAGCGCCATTCCATACGCTGATAAAATGCCAGCATACTTGTGTATCAACACCTTCGACATGCCTAGATCCCGTGCAACGCTACATGAGTGTTGGCCGCCTGCCCCTCCGAAGCAGGCTAACACATGTCTCGACGTGTCCAATCCTCGCGCTTGAGTCAAAGCTCTTATTGGACGACACATAGCCTCATTGGCAACGCGAATGAATCCTAACGCTACTTCTTCCAGACTCAGCTCTCTGTTTTCTTTTTCCTTCAAGTATACATTGATTTCTGTTGCCAGCTCGTCAAACTGTTTTCTAGTTGCTTCGATATCTAGCTCCTCATCTTCATTGGGTCCGAAGATTTTCGGAAAATATTGTGGCAACAGCCGTCCTAAAATCAGATTTGCATCCGTCACTGTAAGCGGTCCGCCTTTTTTATAGCATGCCGGTCCAGGATGTGCTCCAGCAGATTCGGGGCCCACAACAAAAAGTCCTGATCGGAAAAATAGGCGGGACCCACCGCCTGCAGCTACCGTATTTATATCTAATTGGGGGGCTTGAATCGTAACGCCAGCTGTGGTTGACTCAACAACATGTTCGTATGAGCCAGCGAACCTTGACACGTCTGTTGAAGTTCCGCCCATATCGAAACCGATCAAAGGCAGATCAGTTTCCCTGGCGCCAGTAACAGCGTAACCCACAACGCCACCTGCAGGGCCGCTAAGAATCGCTCTAGCGCCACGGAAGTTCAGCATTTGCGTCAGACCGCCGTCACTTTGCATAAAAAGCACTTCAACGCCATGCAACTCATCCTTGAAGCCAGCTTTGAAACTAAATTTTGGTAGTATTTAAGAAAAATTATAAAGCAGTAATGAAAGCCTACCTTGATATATAACGCTCAACATGAGGAGTAAGATACGCTTCAGCGCATGCTGTATATCCTCGCGGAACAACGCGACACATGGGCATAGCCTGATGTGAAAGCGTAATATGACTAAAACCTAACTGTTTTGCAATATTCCCAATTTCTATTTCGTGAATAGGACATGCATAGCTGTGCGCCAGAACTACTGCAATCGATTTTATTCCATCCCCTAAAACTTGCTTCAATTGTTCTTTGATCGCTTGTTTATCTAATGGTCGCTTTTCTAAATATTTCATACCACTGGCTCCGTTCAATTGTTTCCAGTTGTGTTCTGGACAACGAAAACGTTAAAATGTTTTAATATTTAATCAATTCAGAAAATTTTACTCAATTGGCACACATCCTGGGCTGGAACAATGCGGCAATCTACTTCAACGACTCTCTTGTATAGGTTTGATGGTTTTTGAATGTTCAATGCGAAAATTTTTGGTCGTGCCTGGTTGCCAATGTATAGAAGATCCTTAAATCCCTGATTCACTACTAAAGCCACAGGATCACCTTTTCTTTCCAAAAGGGCATTCGTCGCGACTGTCGTTCCCATTCGAATCCAGGCAATTAAGGATGTATCTACAAGACCGTTTGGTGCAAGGGCTTTTCCAGTTTCCTGTTGAATGCATTCAAGTTGATGATGCAAGGTTAACAATTTGGACTGATGTATTTACACACCTGTTGGAGAATTCTTTTGATTCCTTCGCGTGGTGCATCAGGATATCGGGCCGGATCTTCTGAGAGAAGTTTGAGCGTCTTGATTTTGCCATTAGGACAAACGCACAGCACATCTGTAAATGTGCCGCCACGATCGATAGCAAAGCAATATTTTCCAGACATCTATCGATAAATGTAATAGAAAAAGTAGAATATAAGTTTCTTGTCTCGATGTGTATGTAATAAAATAAAGATAGAATAAAATAAAAGAATAAAGGAGAAGATTCTTGCTGAATTTTCTATGACGACTCAGAGTAGAAAAAGATGTAGTGGGCCAGAAAATGAATATGTGGAACGTTGTGTGAAAAAGTGGTTTATGCAAGCGCGGGATAAGAAGATACATGTGAGTGGTCCGATTATTCAGTTGAAAGCTCAACAGTTTCCAGTCAGTTTGAAGTGCGAAAAGTTTAAAGCTAGCAACGGTTGGCTGCACAATTTTAAAATTCGAAACGATATTGTTATGAAGACTTTGTGCGGCGAAAAGCGGCTGTTGACATGCAGAAATCAGAAGAGTGGAAATCATCTTTAGCGGAGAAAATCAAGGACTTCGAGACAAGAAACATTTTCAACGCAAACGAGACGGCTCTATTCTACGAGTGTACGCCGAATAAAACATTATCTTTCAAGGGCGAAGATTGCAGCGGCGGCAAGATGAGTAAAGTGCTCGTTACTTTTCTTGTAGGAGCGAACTCGGACGGTACTGTGAAACTTCCTCGACTCGTCATTGGAAAGTCTAGCAATCCGCGTTGTTTCAAAAACATTAAGACGAAGCTTTGTGAGTATGAACCGAATAGAAAAGCTTGGATGACCCGCGATATTTTTTCAAAGTGGCTGCTGAAATTAGATCGAAACTTCGGGAAGGAGAAAAGAAATGTGCTGCTCTTTGCTGGTTTAGTTCCAAAATTAGAATACGTAGAAGTCGTCTTCTTTCCACCCAATATGACAGCAGTGCTTCAACCTATGGACCAAGGAATCATCAATTCATTCAAATTTAACTATCGATCAATTTTAGTTCGCGAAGTTTTGGATGAGCACGTTAGTTTCAACAACAGCAAAGTCAAAATAGACATTCTGCAGGCTATGAGGATGTGCACTGATGCGTGGCGAGTAGGTAGTGTAAAAACAATTAATAACGGTTTTATAAAAGCAGGATTCGCCGGTGCCAACGTGGAAGCAGCAGTAATCGCAGATGACGATACTTTGGAAGATGTCAATTTGGACTACGATTTTTTGAACGTCGACCGAAATGTGACCACTTGCGGAGAACTTTCAGATGAAGACATTCTCAGTGAAGTAAAAAATGAAAAAGTCTTGAGCACATCGGATGAAGAGGAAGATCAAGATGAACCTGCGCCCCAGCAGCCCCAACATCTGGCGAAGCTTTGGAACTTCTTGCCAAACTCAGAGATTATGCTGAATCAAGGCCCAACGTGGACGACGAAATTTTTGCAGCAATCAGTACATCATCAAGATTTGCTTCAAAAGAAAAGATCACCGGTATGACGCAATCTAGCAACTCTAATTTCTTTACAAAAAAATGAAGAAATTAGATATTTTTTCTATTTTATATATTTAAAAACAATCGGTCCTTTTCAGGACCAACAATTAATTAAATGTTGAGCAAAATATTCGTAAATAATAAATAAATAATCCCTATCATCTACTGTACACACGAACATATATGTACATAAATATATTTGACAAATTCACTCTTTGACAATATTTATAAATATATATTATTTATTATCAAAGAAATTTCGATAGTTAATAACTTATATTATATAAATTTATAATTGCTATGATAAAATGAATTAATTATTGCAAAATATGTATAAATAATGTGTGTATTTGAGCATATACATGATCAACCTCGATAATTTGAACTTTTGGCTCGGTCCCTTGTGTTAGAATTATCGAGTTTCGACATTGTCTCCACAAGCTCAAAAGCGAAAGCACAAAACACTGACAATCAAAGAAAAAAGTGATATTTTGGGCCGCTTGAATCGTTATGAATCTTTGAGTAGTTTAGTGAATACGGCGTTTACCCGATCTACAATTTATGATATTAAAAAGAACCACGAGAAGATAAAAAACTTCGTGACAACTACTGACGGTGGTGGGCCAGGTAAGAGACACTCAAAAAAACCGAACATCCAAAAGTGGAAGCAGTTTTGTACATGTGGTTTGTTCAGGAAAGAAACAGGCATACGCCCATTTCGTGATCCATGTTGGAAGAAGAGAAGAAAAGTAAGTTTTTTTACAAGGGAATAATAGAAAAGACGACTTTGTGGTTCGCCAGGGATGGCTAGAACGTTTGAAAAGTCGTCATGGCATATGTTTAATGATTATTACGGCAGAGATACTTTCTAATGATACAACCTGCATAGAGCCATTTAAATTGAGATTTTAACAAAAAGTGAAAGATTTAGATGTTAGCCCCTTCCAAGTTTACAATGCAAATGAATCAAGGCTTTTTTGGTATGTGATACCTAACAAAATGTTTGTTACGTGTAATAAAAAATCTGTACCTGGACGTAGGCCTCTATATTCGCCAGACATGACCCCGTGTGACTTTTACCTATTTCCAAAAAAAGAGAACCTTAAAGGGCCGTCGTTTACAAACATAGATGACATTAAAAGCGCATCGCTGGAAGAGCTGAAGGCTATTCCAAATATCGAGTTTCAGAAGTGTTTCGAGGATTGAAAGAAGCGCTGGCACAAGTGCAAAATATCTAATGGGGACAATTTTGAAGGCGACAACATTAATGAAGGCGAATAAATAAATATTTTAATAAAACAATGAAATGAATTTCCCGTTATTTTCTGAGCACACCTCGTATGTATTTACTTTTATACTGTATTGTTACGAACCAAGCGAAATCCTTGCTTGCTACCATGATCGTATATAAAAACGAAGACTGAGTCTTCTCCTTCCCTCGGTATCTTCATGAGTAAATAGCAGTAAAAACAGGGACCATGAGTGGTGACCATCTGTGTAAACGGAAAAGGGTCGAGTAGAAAGAACAATCAGTAGGAAAATAGGATACTAACCTTGAATCGCAAGATATGGAATAGGAATGTTAAATGAAATAAATGTGTGAAAGTAGCAAGAAGAAAAACGATGAGAGGGAGGGAGTTGCTGGTTCCTGGATAATCAAAGATGATCGTGGCAGATTAGTCTTGTCGGTACGTAAGGCGAGGCAAGGCGTTTTGTCGTGAATGTCGAGCGCGAGCACAACGAGTCTTTTTTTAAGTCCTTAATAGTAAGATTTGTTTAGTAGTGTAGTTTTGCCGGATATGAAGAAGACAACCTCGTTTGAAATTCTTTATTTTTTCAAATTAAAAGTCAAAGAAAGAGAAGTTCATGTCATTACTAACTTGGAAGTCCTTTATTTGTTTAAATTCAACCAAATGAAAAAGAAAGTCCATGTCATTATTAATTTTAGATTCGAACCCAATTAAAAAATTAAAATCGAAACTTTTGCGCCACAAATTATGAACAAACTAATTGACTATCATCATGATTCCATTCTCAATAATATTTTCTCAATTGTATCCCTCATTAATTATATCCCTTGTAATGTTAAAATTTGAAAATATTCTCTTAATCATATTCCTTATTAACTGTTTACCTTGTAAAATCAGTATATAAGTAGTGTACTTAACGCTAATAAATTTAATCGCTGAGAAAGACCAAACGATTACGGTCGAAAATCGATTCCGAATCAAAATAAATATACACAAAATTAATAGGAAGTTTTCTTTAAAAAAAAACATATCATCATGAGTATTTCAAGTTAGCCTTCCTTTAATCCAAAACGAACCGCCACTGCTGTAAAGTATCGTTCTATTGAAATGTCTAGCCGTTAATCTATTTTAAAGGAACAAGTGTTCTGTTGGGAATACGATTGTTTGAATGAGTATTAATTTTGCTTGGAAATGCCTCAAAGTAAATCTTTATAGCTTTACAAACTATCCACGATTGTGATATCTGAACAATGCAATAACATGAATTCATTCGAAAGAAGTTTACCTCAGTAACTAACTATGCAGAAGGCTTTTATGTTTCTATGAGTTACAAGAGACAATGAAGAATTATGTATTTACTCATTGAAACCTGAAGAAAGCTTTGTAATGGAACCACATGCTCATCTGTATTATGCCGTGCATGTCTACAATGTACCCACGAACAACATAAACACAAAATACATAAATCACAAGGATCAAGTAGTAAGAACTGCTTACAGAGCTTTGCCAATCCGAATGTGGTTGAAAAGTGTGAAATGAACACGGCGCTCTTTTGATGACCACTTGCAAGACGTTTGAACCCTTGAAATGTGTTATGAGTTAACGTGTGAGGTACAAGTGCATTGGCAAATTATTGCAAGATATGCGTCATCATTAAAGAGCGAAAATAAATTATTGATTCATTGCAACCGTATGCACCGGTACTGCAGAAAAATGGTTGTTGTCAATGATTTATAAATACGAATTAGGCTAAGATTTTTGTATAAAAGAAGCGAGGGTGAATGAATAAATTAACATTCTTACTAAACAAGTGAGACTGCCTACATCGGCATCCTTTCTTTTCGTTCAATAGTTTGTTTATTGCATAGCTTGCGCTGTGTTCGGCGTATAGGCGACTTTTGCTTGCCATTATCTTTGGCACTTGTGCCGATATTTAGGTAAAAATAAGACTTGTTAAAAATGTCTCACCGAAACTTATTTAATGGCGATCCTGTCCACTCGAAACCTCTTTCAGCTTACATTCAGTATAAATTGACAAAGCGATGGTGATTAATGCAGTCGATTGGATCGAATGATGGCATTTTCATACAAATCAACAAATTACATGCAGTTCGCAACAATCTGTTAGTCTAATGATTCCACTAAGAAGTTTCACAATCAATCAACAATCCGCACTAAACATGTTTCATTCAATTAAGACACCGGACAATCTTCAGCCGTACAAAAGCATATTTTCTACTAAGCAATTGTTCACTGTTGGATATCCACAATCATACACGTTATATAATCCACAGAATTAGATTAGCTCTGCTTGCATCTCATCTATTTAATCAGTATGAAATCTTTTTTCATTGCTCTTCCAAGCGAATCAATATCTGAACAATTACGTGTATAGTGATGATGATATATTTAGGTTGAAGCATTTCCATGCTACTCTCAAGATTTTATAAGATATTGGATCAATGATTTGTGAAATTAAATCTGTGATGTTGAAGAGCTCTTGGTTGCAATCCAGCTTTGGTAGCATCGTCAATTCAAACAAAAATATATTCCAGTGGAATTCAAACAGCACTTGAGTCTTAAGAGATAGCATTTATGTAGGGTACTTTGCTGTATCACAGGAGTATGAAATAAAGTTTCTTCGAAATCCAGTAAAATCACGAACTCACCTTTCTGCTCCGCAAGCAACTGAAACTGATCCCACACCAACTGTCCGCTTCAGTTTCACTCTAGTTTTATCTGGATACGCTGATCTGCTCGCAGCTAAGCGTCATCAGGTAGCGTTCGGTCCTAGTTCACACGATAGTTTGTTTGTTTGTCGTTCTTCTCAAACACTTTATTAAACTCAACTGATTAGATAATATCGGCTCTTGAGAAATTATTTACCTTAATGGAAACGCCGTCCTGAATATGCTGCTATCAGTAGTTGTTGACCGTCTTGGCGGGATCTGTCTGTCTGTCGTCCAGATCTTATTAATTAGATTAATTCGATTGTTAAATCAAGCGAAGAAAACTAGTCTTCGTTAGCTACTAGCGGTAGATCGAAACATCTGGACCTGACAGATGTACTTTGAGCTGGAGAAAATTGTTTTGATTTTTCACGGTTCGTGATAACACACGTTGCAACTCCCACCAGTAGATGGCTAGCGAAGACATTTTAGTGTCGGAAACGTTTATGGTAAAGCTGAAATGTTTATAGTAAAGTTGATGAATAATTGTAACGAACACTCAGAGAACAAAACAAATAAAGTTCTTACGAATTTCATAAATTCATGACAAAAAAGATAAAAAAATACACATTCACTGCAAAAAAGATAAAAATACATATTTTTGAGAATAGTTAATTACTTCTCTTAGAAGCATGTGCATATTAATACTAGAGATGCATCCGATACCGTTATATCGGCGATACAAGCGTCTTGTTCAGTTACTTGATCTTTATGTAGCACTGCCTTTCCGAAACTATTTTAGACACGGTAACTGTGTTTTGAGATGCCTACGAGTGGTGGGCTTTGGAGCGTTTGTGAAAATATTATTAGAGAGTCCAAAGAAGATGAGCCGCTGTCTACTCTGAGCTGTAATTTTCTCAAAGAAGAAGTCGAAAGATACCTAAGGTCTCATTATATATCAAAAGATGCAGACCCATTCAGTTTCTGGCGCAATGACGTCTTATACCCAAACTTGAAAAAAGGCGCAGAAGTACTTTAGTTTCCAAATAGCTTCTGTCGCATCTGAGAGACTATTTTCATCGCAGATATTATTCAAACAGACTTGCGAAATCGCCTTTCTCCGCAAAACTTAAGTATACTTTGTTGTTTAAACAAAAATCTTATCAATGTTAGTTTTGATTGCTAAAACTATTAACTAATCTCCATCTGTCTATATTTTTTATATTAATTAAAATATCAACTTGACTTGTATTTTATTTATTTTACCTTCATTTTTGAATTCAATAGGCGTATCGGTATCGCCGATATTTTTATAAGAGTATCAGTATCGTATCGGCAAAATGGCATATCGAGGCATCCCTAATTAATACATAGGGTAAATTTCGAATCAATAGGAAATGTTTTAACTTGGAAAAATATTGTGGGATCGTACAACTAGCATGGGCGCTATGCAAATACCAGCTTTTTTAAGTATTAATAATAAGCAATTAACATGTGTACAAACATTTATTACTAGATGAAAATAGCTTACTTGTTTTTATTTATTTCAGAGTGACAAGAATGTCTCCGAGGGAGGGGGCATAACGTGACTACCTATCATTCGGCCGCGGGTTTATATTTAGTCAAAACTGTGTGGTTGTCGCAGGGCATGCACCCTTCTTCCATCACTTGGGAGTACCGGTTTGCCCACTGGGTGCAAGCTCAGTGACCTTACTGGCAAAAGCGGACCTGTCTAATTCTCTGCTGATCTCTCGGCCTCGGCACCGGGTTACCTCGTAACTCTACGCCGAGCCCCCAGAGATGCTGCAGAAGTTTCCATGCTCGGAAGCATGAAGACTGACTTCAGAGCGCATTTAAGTGGACTCTACCCGCATATGGCGCAACAGCGCGGCGCAGTACTCCAATTATCTGTTATAAATTTATTTTCCAGCCAAAAGATTATCGTTACATATACATTTTAATTAAAGTTTTGCGTCAATACGACCATTATTTAAGTACAACTGCTAGGCATATCAGACGAATCATTTTCAATTAATAAAACATTTAATACAAGCATTTTGTTGCAACAGTTACCATGAAATCAAAATTTAAATCCAAACGACAAATTTATCCATTTTCTCGACTCTGAATATCCTTTTAATTGCTAAAAAACAAATATAGCAATGAAAATCTATAAAAGAATTGATTTTATAATACCACTTACTCCCAATTCATATTCCTTCATTTTAGTACCCCACATGAAGAGCGTCAATCGCTTCTCACCTTCCATTTCCGATTTGATTTCTACTATTTTGTGGAACAGTGTCTCATCAAATTGACCGCAACGTCGCAAATCTACATGTGATAGACACTTCAGATTCGTGACTAAATAAACAATTCCTTCATTTGTGATGTTGGTGCACTCGGAAAGATTGACCTTCCTTAGCTTTGGACACGTCTTCGACAGCTCCGATAGGAATGTGTCGTTTAGACTATTATCGGCAATAAATACAATTTCTTGTAGATTTGTTAGTTTCAGAATGCTACTCCGGTCGACTTGAGTCAAATTGGTCGGGCGGTTTATATGTAAGGTTTGCAGTGAAGAGTGGCGATGCTTAGCTAGAACGTTCAGGAAATTTGTTGTTTTCTGTGACTTATGACCCAGATACTCCAAGTGAACGTGTTGAAGATTTTCCAGTTGGGCCAACACGTCTACATTCCCCGCTTCATAATGATGACTTACTCCGATTTGTTCCAGTTCCGGCTGAGTTTTAAGTAAAACTTCAAATGCAGCTGCATCAAGCAGTTCGCACTCTATAATATTCAGCTTTTTCAGTTTTGTCGCCTTGCAAATATCAATGAAATGCTTTGATTCTAGTCCGGAACAGCCACGTATATTCAAATCTTTGAGTTTCGTCAGTTTACTTAAATGATTGCCCGTTACATCTCGATTTTCTTCAATGTTAAGCACCTCCAGTTTACTGAGTTGGCTTATAAGATTACATTGCAGATCAGTTAGTTCGCGAGCATTACAATGAAGCACTTTAACATCTTTTGAAGCGTTGAACATCATCTCCATGATTTCAGTGTCTACATAATATGGAAAATTGTAATGGATTTCCTCGATGTTGGGACAGTTTTTTGGAACGAGATAGTAAAATTCGACCATTTCTTCGACCGCATCGAATTGCATGAATATCTTCTTGATTTTTGTTCCATAGCGTTCGAAAATTTCAACTGCTATTGGAAACGATAACGTTTCATAGATGAAATTGAAATTCAATTCAATATTTGCAATTAGCTTATCGATAATATCACCGAAGCGGCGGCACGTTTTACCGACATTTACTTTGTCCATGATAGTAAGAAAACTGAAAATATGACGAAGACAGTAATCGTCTAGGTTTGGTAGTGAAATTTCTTGATTCATTGTTTCTTGGGGAGAAGTACAGGCGTCGGTTGCTTCTATATAATGTTGTCTGGAACATAAATATGAAAAATGTGTTAACTTCTGTAGCATTTTTAGTTCTCTCCCAGCCGAAAAAAAAAACGAGAGTTAAATTACAAACGAGTCTAGTTTATCAAATATTTCAAATTCACAACAGACTTGATAATAAATTCCCCTGTTCGCAAGGCTCCATCCAAGTATTTAAAAACGGAGTACGCAAAGAACCCTATAATAGCATAGACTCTATCAATAGCAGATATTTCCTAACGGCTGATCAATTTAACGGCATCTGAAACAGATATCTGTGTAGAAGGTTGCCAGTCCCTGAATATGTTTAGTTTTGAGAGCCAATGGGCAAACTGAATGTAGCACAGCGCCACTCACGCCGACTGTGACGGGTAATGGATTTAATGACAACTCGCTCGTTGACAGCTGGATGGCAAGATAAGAATGACATCACTGAGAACAAACAGGATAATTTCTATGAACGTCAGTTCTGAACAGGCAAGGGAGCATATTTATTCCGCGAATGTTAATCCATTTGAAGAATCTTTTGCGGCGCACTCAATATTATTTTGCATGTCAACAAGTTAGCATTTCGGTACTTACCGGATTCAAAAATTAACTGTGATCAAGATGTGCGCCAACAGAGCAACTCTAACAGATAGTGGGATGATACCAGACGGAAACACTTTTGCTTTCCACGCGGCCAGATGCAAGATTAGGCTATTGTTATTGTTATTATCTCGACACTCGATTTGCACATGCGCGGTAAGAAGGGCGCGCGAATAACGACAGTTCTGTCAAATTATTTATTTATTATCAGCGCTATCTCTTGGTGGTGTTTCGTATCATCTACTCTCAACTCCATGGCGAATGCCGCCACTCGAAAAACGGCTATTTTAAAAATAGTCGTTAATCAGCCGTTGCTGATTTGCAAGTAGTATTAGTATTTTTTGACAGTTTCGATATGAAACATTCACATTGATGGATAACTTTAGTAAAACACGCGCAACATCATCGATTTCCCAAGAAGTTCATAAAAACGTTATGAACAAGCAGGAATTAACGTATTCGATTTCACTGTGATTATTTCTATATTTTATTAGGGAATTTATTTATTCTACGTCACTCGATAATGATAAAACCACACCTTCACTTTTTCTAATTCTCATTTTTGGGTTCAAACAGTGAAAAATTGAAAATTACATACTTTATTCATTTTTAGCATTGAACGACGAAATAATAAATAATATAAAACAATCAAATATATAAATAAGTAATTTTTGAATATTTGCATCATTAATAATGCAAAAGCGCAGTTGCTGAAAAGGCAAATCAGGAAGGAAGAAAGCAACAGCGTCTTATATGAGTTATAGCACCGTGAAAAAATTTTAACAGATCCAAAACAGTTTTTGACCGCAATAATATCGCAAGCTAAGACTTTTTGGCCACTAGGTTAAAACTGTGAGGATATTTATGTTATAATGTATGCATGCACTCCATGGACCTTTCTATGCGTTGTTGCTGTACTCTTGGACAATGACCGTTAATGTAAACTCTTGGGCCGTTCACACTTTTCATGTCCATGCTTCGATTACCAGTCTTCTATATTCGGTTTTTAGTTTTTCAAAATGTATAAATTACCCGAAAAATGAATCGTTTTCAATATTGTGACCAACATGAAAAGAGTAAAATATTTAAAATTCTGTAGGGCATATTAGAAAACCGAAAATCTGTGACGATTATTCTAAATTTAAACTCTTTCTTCAGAATAATACTTCAGGGAAATGTCTTGAAGCATCCAAATTTTTTCTGTTCCAATAAGGAGAGAGGGCTGAAGTCCTAAAATATTCCACCATGTCCACGGGCCTGAATATGCCTCTAGATTATTTTCCTCTGAACTAACAATGAGCTATGTACTTATTGCTAGTTCATTCACGAACACCTTTTATTACACCTTACATTTATCGTTCAACGCTAATCCTCATATTCATAAATATATGCTTTATAACCTAAATAAAAGGAATGATCTCTTCATCGATATCAAGAGGATGTTACAAGTTTACTTTGGGGATGTTGCATGAACTTGATACCTAAATGAAGATTTCTACATTTTTTTAATTTTAGCATTTGGAATTCAAGCAGCAGTCGTCGAAAACGGTTATTTTAAAAATAATCGTTAATCAATCGTTGCTGATTTACAAGTAGTTTTAGTATTTCCTCTCAGTTTCGATATGAAACATTCACATTGGAGGATAATATTAGTAAAAACGGGCAACATCATAACGCATTGGAGTGTTACGTAATATATGAATGACCCCTTAGAGCTGTAGAAAATTTCAGAGTAATTATAAAAAAACCTCCTTGTACAGATTATGATCTAATCATTTTGAAACCAAACGGTTCAATGTAGTGACTGATAACATTGAAATTTATAACCTTGTACCGGTCTACATACCATACCTTGATCTGTTCATTATTCATCTGGAATACCTGTATTCGAAACTTTTTATATCTGTTTGTGGAGCGAATGAAAACTTTAGATAAGGCAACGTGTGAACAATTGTTCTAAACGTGCGTTTGAAATTTACACAACAAATTATCTAAAGTACGAATTGATGAAACCAAGATTTGGCAGAGGCGAATTATAGACGAAATAGTTAAAAATTCTCTCGAGACTATAGTTATTTGTTGCAAGGATACGTTCCTAAATGCCTATTAACTTTAGCAAATTATGGTGCTGTTACCTGTGTGACCACAACTCCGAAGGAACGTTTTGTTTCATTCAAAGCACATTCAAGGTTCACAATAAAAGAAGATGGTTTGGACGAATAAGCTTCTCTAAACATGCATCGACATATCAGCAAAGAAGTCGATAGAATTGTCGATGCATTTTTTTCTATACCTCGGTGCATCGATTTATTGAATCAGTGAAAAAAGGATTTGTATATGTTTTGTACAAATGTGCAATTAGACTGTGATATTATATTCGTTGAGGTACTATCTACCAAAAAAATGAATATTTTTCGATCTCACATATTTCGGTCTCAAAAATTCTGCTCACGAGCCTGGGCATAAAGGCTTATTTGTTTCAGACCCTACCTACACAACTATGAGTGTTTGGACTAGATGAATCTTAGTATAATTTGTTCCAGAAGTTTTCAATGCATTGAAGTCATATCTGAAAGCATCTATCGTGTAGAGATGGACACCTTTTTTGGCCTTTTAACTTGGGGGGAGGGGGTGCCAACTGCAGATTGATCCAGTTATCTGCAAGGGACATACCCAAACAAACTGTCTTCACTAATACGAGCCAGCACCCTCGTCGTGAGGGAGTCTGAATCCAACAACGAAGCAGCTCCCCCCGGTTGTAATGGGGACTCTGTTGTTGAATGAAACTTGGGAGTTGTGATTTGGGACATTTATCGCAGGCAAGCTTCTCTTCAATACATAGCAATACAATCATACAATATGTTTGGGGATATTCTATGAGACTTTAAATACTCGGCATGTTGTTGCGAATCAACAGGCGTTTCATGAATATAAGAACGGAAAACTTTTAAATGGGCCTCGCTTCTACCAGTAAGTATGATTTGACGAGCTGGGGTTTCACTGTATTTTTCACTTAAAAGTATTCTTCAATCAAATACCATAATTAATACTATTCGTGAGTAGTTCGTTTTTCGATATATTTATTTTATGAACTTTCCATTATCATCAATGTCTTAAATTAACATCACGTCACAATTTATTTAACACAATAATTCAATAGTTCTTGAGAAAATTATAGATTTAATTTTTTTTCTTCAAATCATATAAATATGACAATCTACTTGAACAAGCGAACACATATGTAGCTCGAATATCGTTTTTTTATAGATACTTTTCAATTCAAATTTTATAAATATCCTTACTCACTACGACTATCGTTTCGTAAATATCATATTGTTTTTTATTTTGTTTCAACGAATCAATTTTTCATAGTATATGAACTCCATCTATCTGCTAGTATTTTATTTATATATCTTTTTTTTATGCTTTTCTGTATGTATATTGTTTAATAGCAATTTCAATTTACCCCCAATTATCTTTGAACTTATCTTCTTTCACATTCATTTCAAATGGTTTTTTTGGCGGTTTAGACTTTTGTACGAACAATGAATACGCAGGTATTAATGTATTTATATTAGATATAGTAACTATGCAATGGTTGTTTATAATAAATCTCTGTTATAATGTTTTGACTCGTGTATTTCGTGTGTATGCGTTTAACAAAAATATTTTTGGGAGTTTTGGACTTGAAAATACATTGTATGTGGAGTTTTATGTTGTCTTTCTTAAATATTGCATTAGTTTTCCTTTTGGGTCGCTATTTAGTATTGCTTGACATTTTTCTTGTCCGTCGAATTAAGTACGTACATACATAAATATACAATATATGTTTGCTTATAATCGCATTTTCATATTTACAAAACAATTAACAAAACTACTGAAGCGTGTTTGACTAGTGAATAATGAACTATGCAAAATTCGTCTGTAGCATTAGAATTTGTTTTGTTTTTGTTTTAAAAATCTATATATATATAAAAATAGGTTGAATGATTTTCTCGAATTGTATTTTATGTTTTTTTGTATGCCAAAGTACATACGGATTTAGTTTTATTGGTTATTCTCAATAATATTCGGATTCACAAGAGGAACAATGTTACTGTTTGAAGGAACGGAAGCATAATTCTGGTGGCTTTGTGTATTTTGACTGTACATTATTTCGGTAGATGGATATTAATGGATGTAGAGATACTTTAGGAAATCTATGATTTATGAAATAGCAGAAATAGTGCATGACGCAATAAACGTTCATCATAATGCCACAAGTAAATAAGATGATTCTCATGTGATTTTTTTTCTTTATAAGGTTCTATGCGCACCACATTAGATATTGTGGCTATCTAACAAAAGAAGTTGTTCGTTCGTTCAATTCTAGTTCCGACACGGAATTCTCGAAGGTCATATTTTTCAAGCTAGGAGTCACAAATTAGGATGTCTTGCTGAAAACGAGATATACAAATGCAAACAAAGCTCGATTAATAATTAAAGCTTATTACTGATGAACAATCTGACAAAATCAAGCTAACTATTATTTTTGGGATGCTGGCCCCAGCTTGGTAATCGATCCAGTTGTCTGCAAGAGACATTCCCAAGCCACGTTTGGAATAGGAACACGTCCTCACTAATACGTGCCAGTACCAGGGTTCAATCTCGTAGTAAGGGAGTCTAAGTCCAATGAAGCAGCTTCCCTCCGGCTGTAGTGAGGAATCTGTTGTTGAATCAAACTTGGGAGTTGTGACTTAATACATTTATCGCAGGTAAATTTATCTTCAACACACAGCGATAGAATCATACAATATATGTGAGAATATTCTTTGAGTATTCACCACTAATATAGATTGCCAACACTTCGTAACAATCTGTACTTATCAATTTTCTCCCTCCTACTAAAGTGCATTGTTCAAATATAATCATGTCTTACTTCGGATCAAAAATAGGTGAAAACAGATTTTTAAAAACTCGTTTCAATCATTCAGCAGTAATAGTTCATCTAAGGGTAATTTGGACAGCAAAGAAGATATCATTGTTGTAGCGAATAAATCAATCCTTCAGTGAAGGCGGTTTTTAAGTAGAATTTATTGTCGAATCGCTTGCAATTTTACCTTTTCCGAAGAACGACCTATAACTTGACAAGCCATCAATGGACCATATATTGATAAACTATTTTTATTTAATCACGTAACCAAATTTTCGGTTTAATTCAATTTCAATTTGTGTTCAGATGGATCCCATCCAAAATGATCTTCTTACAAGAATAAACTGTATGATCTGTAAATGTATGTTTTATAGATAACAATTCATGAACGGCATTTTGCTACTGTGGAATTGTTATTTTGACCGTGTGACAACAAAATAACAGCTTGTATTTTAATTTTCAACAACTACATCATTAATCAGCACATAAAGCTTAAATCTTTTTCAAAATACTTGCAGCACGCAATTGAAAATAAATATATATCTAATACTAAGCTTTTCAATTTTCATCATAATTTAATGCAATACCATAATTTAATTTACTATTGTAGAGGAAAAGTCTCCTTTTTAAACACTGATCGATTTTAAATACCGTATTCTAAACTGCATTCTCAACAGAAACATGAATATCAGCCACATCTAGCAAAATTGAATGTTATCGCCTAATTTAGCACAATATTGATCGTTGATATGATATTATGAAAGCATGTTTCCAAAGCGTATGAGACATATTGTTTTATTTTTATCTAGACATCGTGGCAACCGGACAAAAGTTAGCAGTGACTTATGCGGCATAACAAGCTTGCGGCTACTCGGTGTGTCCAGTTCAAGTCATATGTTACCGCTCTAGTAGTATTCGTTAAATTGTTATTAATGGATCGAAAATGAATACACTGTTGAATTTACGCCAATTATAAAATATCATCGATATGTCCGCTGGACAAACAAAACAAATTTACAGAGACAAACTTCAAATTCGGCGGGATATTGTTTCTTCGCGAACATTCTTCAAATAAATAAAATATCTTACAAGTATCTTGAGATTCTATTATTCTCATTTGACTTCGATACATATTGTTTCTATTTTCAACATCAAACGCATTGTTAGGAATAAGTAACACAAAAAAATACATACACGCAACTAAATACCAAATGTTGGACTGTAATTTTTTAAAATCAAAACAATCGATTTCTGGAATGTGTGTGTTGTCCAACAATCTTAATATAATACTATATAATAATGCAGTTATCATAATCTCCATAAATATATAATACATCTATGTTGTATATGTATAATAATTTTGGTATCATTCATTCAGGATATTCCTTATAAAATACTGTTTGTGAACTAGATGCATTTCACATTTTTATTTTGAGTTATACACAAAATTATTTTGATGCATTGTTTTTTTTTCGTCTACAAAAAATGTGCCCGACCATTAAATTTATTCCAATTTATCGTGAAATTCATCAACGAATCGATCATGGTTGAACATGATTTTAAAGCACAGGATCGTGTATGTTTGTTGGAAACAAATGTTACATCATCGACGATTTGGTTCCACTGATACATTGCATATTTTCTTAGGTATATTCACATTACCTTGGATTTTATGTTGCTATTGCAACTGACAATGAGATCAAATATGGTGCTAGGCAATTTAATAAGTTGGCGCTTGGTATTCGTTCGAACCTGCGAATGAAATGAAGAGAATAAGGTAATTGTAGGTGTTTTTAAGAAAAGATGCTTTCATTATTTTTTCTCAAAAAGGCATGGAAAACAGAATGTTACATGAACTAAACATATTTTTTTAAACAGAGAAGAGTAGTAAGTAAATATGGGGAAAATCCTGCCACTGTAACTACTAAAGTTGATAGCTATATTTCAGATACATATAAGAAAGACACTTGTTTCCTTTATTATACGATTTTGTTTATTATTTTTAAAATGTACATTTCGGACATTAGTTGTGTCCTTTTTCAGTGTATTACTGTGTCTGAAGAGAAGACATGACAAAATCTTTCTTGAATGTGCTGGGTTTACATACTAATCCTTCTCCTCTGATGCTTTATTTTCGTAATACATTTCTCGATGATTGTCCTGGTGTCACGCACAAAATGGCCGCATATAACTCAATGATTCTCCGAATGGTTACGATTCCTCTAAATACTGAACGCAGCATCAAGGAAAAAGAATACATCCTAGAAAACGGCACAAATGAATGGGTTCACCAGGGCAATCATCGAGAACCGTATTAAGAAGATAGAGCATCAGAGGAACTAACGTCCCTAGAATGGTCGAGTAACCAAAAAACGGATAGCAATTGAATGCTCAACGATAAGCGGAAAACTAAAGAGTATGTTAACCAAATTCAACATCGAAACGACAATAACGAGCAACAAACTCAAAACGAAAACGATTCTGCGGACAACCGAAGATTCACGAACTGCAACAGAAAAAAGCGGCATATACGAAAGCCCATGTTCAGATTGCGATAAAGTATATATTGGACAGACAATCAGGCCGATACAGAAAAGAGTCCAGGAGCGCTTTAGAGAAGCCATCAAACATGGAAGGACTGATATTAGGTCATCGGTGGCAAAGCACATTGTCGAGAAAGGCCACAGCATCACCAGGACAAACTCGAAATTCGTAAAAATGGTCCACAAAAATTCTAGACTAGATGCTAATGAGATTCTATTGATTGCGTGAACCCCGGAGTCGAAACGTCTGAACCACGATCTAGGTAGCGTTTTCTCGGACCTTATTAAATCCTGTAGGGGTCGTAAAGTTATACCGGGATCTAATTATGGATGTAACAAACGGATAAAATTAATTAGTATGTAAGCCCAGTACATTTAACAAAGATTCTTCCATGTCTTCTCTTCAACCACAGTAATACACTGAGAAAGGGCACAACTAATGTCCGAAATGTACATTTGATAATAATAAAAAACGAAATCGTATAATAAAGGAAACAAGTGTCTTTTCAAATGTTTTTTTTGAAATACGATTTGTAGAAACTCGTTGATACTTCATTGATATTTCAGTTACGTTTCAGAATCTAAAACACTTTGGACAGTTAGTCTTCAAGCTACATGAGAAATGTAGACGCATTAATAGATTGACTGTCGCTTGTAACGATCGCAAATTACATATTACAATCAATTGGATATGTTAGATAATTTCCCTAATATTCGATTAACAAACCACTAAATCTTTTCAATTGCATCAGTTTAATTTGCGCACTCCTGACAATATTTTAAGCGGGCACTAAAAACCAAGGCATCATCATCAATGGCGCGATAGCCCACAACGGGCCTTGTCCTCCAGAATTGATTGCCCCCATGCATATATGTTGAACGACTGTGTCGTCCAATTTCGGAATCCTAACACAGCCACTCGCTGCATTCGTCAATGCCGTCATTCCAACACTTTCTCTGTTGTTCATTCACACTGCACGTGTTGTCCATTACAGTGTTAGTGTTTTTACCAGAAATGAATATGATATAAAACCACGCGTTACATCTAAATTCTCGATGGCTATACCTCTCGCACTCACGACCTCTATAAGTGCAAAACACCGGAAATTTCAGGAGTTGAGAGGATCGATTAATGATGGAATGGGGGTTAGGCCATGTTGCGAGTAAAAAGGGCGAATTTCATGATTTTTTTCAAGCATATAATAAAAGAAGAGTAGAGTACTTTATTATACTCGTACATGTGTTAAAGGGTAAAAAAAAATTAAAATCTTTTTGGGTGAAACATGGCGACGCTTGTGTCAGATCTCCGAGGGGCAGTTTTTGTAACACGTAAAACGAGCGTACTCACTGCTTCCCCAGATGTGAACCAGGTACAAAAAACCAATCGTTTTTTAATAGTATATACTAAAAATTAATAGAAAATTGAAAAATACCGTTTTTTTAAATGGCGAGCTTATAACTTATCGCAAAATCCGCATGTAGTCTACTAGATCATACATGGGAAAAGATGCTATAAAAATTTCAAGGAATTCGATAAAGATTTGAAGCCGCTAGCGGTACGCTCGTTTTAAAAAATGTAGTTTCGAGAAAACAGCTCTTTAAGTTTAAGTAACGCTTTACGGTCGATAATCATAGTATATCCTTAATCTTCAATGCCTGCTCCGTAAATTTAACCTTCCATGTTTATGTTCATCTTCCTTTCTTCTTGTCTGGCCGATTTTAAGGCAATACGAGCTTCCTTTGTAGCGACCAAACCGTAGCATTGAAACTTTTTTGCTGTTTTGAGTAAAATCTCCAAGGCATCGAATTAGAAGGTCGTTAATACTTAATTCATTGTAGATGGGCATGAATTTTCGCCAACAGGACTTCAGGCGCGCCGCGGGTTGCGTCGAGCGATTGCCAAAAACGACCGGTTTGAGAATTTGTATGGCCATTGCGAATTTTTTTTCTTATTCTTTAAGGTTTAATAAAGATTTTAAGCTAACAAAAAAATTCGATTTTTTTAAAGTTTCAAGGTGGCCTAACTTCTTAAAGTGCTTATCAAAATCGAGGAACTGTAGTTGAACAGTTTGATCACTGGACATCAAATATGTGTTCATATCAGCCTTAAAAAAGCTGAATTGTTGCTTACCTTGTTGTTGGCCGCTAAAAGGTGCTTGATTGTAGGAATCTGTTTCATTTCCTACTGGATAGCTAGAATATGCATTTGCTGTGGGATCCGATTCGAATGATGGCGCGAATGTAGCATCGACACCCATGGTATATCGTTTATATGCGAAAAATGCACTGCCTCCCTGTTTGATAAATGTTTTAATAGTTAAACATGCTTATTTCTACAAACATCAAGCGCATCACCCAAGAGAGTATTGAGAAAAACGAGAAAGCGATTGCAGCCTGAACATTGTTGACTCCGTATCCAGCTGGTGGCGGGGCCGCTTTACTCCATTGATTCCACAAGTAGCAAAATGTGGTGAAGAACATGAACGCCCAAAATCCTGTATGAATATAAAGAGATAATAATTTGAAAAGCTCCTTTACTATAATTTCAATGTGTTATGTATTTACCTGAAAATCCTAAATCAGCTAAAACAAAGTGCTTCCTGCTTTTCACAGACGACATTCGTTCAAACATAAATTCGCCCACCAAAAATACCATGGCAGCAAGAAATCCAATCACGCCTATCGTTGTACCATATTTACATGCAAACGCATCACCATTGTACAAACAATAGTTTTGACCATTTTCTAAGCGCCAACCTTGTGACGATATGCAGCCAAAAACAATTATGGCAAACAACTGCAGATAAAAATAAGCGAATCAAACGATCATTTATCATATACATAAATCAAGCTTGAAATGATACGCATTTATTATTTAGATTAAAAATCCAGACATTCTTATCTACCACAAAAATTTGTTATCGTGGAAATATCGGTCACAAAGGGAGATTGCAAGAAGAAAGCACTATAATCTATTAGTCATTTGTTTTTTTTTTAAATGAATAAAACATTGAAATTTAACAATATTCAACATTATTCAGCTGAGGACCACATCCTTATTCCAGAAAAAAATCAAAAAAAAATCGTGCAATTGAGATGGGCTGAAGGTTACCAAGCCTTATTAGGGATACATCTTACAAGGAAAAGGCACGGCATCATCCTCTCAGGTCTGGATAAAATTTGGCACATAAGTAGAAGACGTCAAGGATATTCGATCCTTGAAATATTAGACCACAACACACCCCTCCCCCTGGAATTTGAGAAAAAACCTTGAAAGTTTTCACCGATTCGAGGGCGGTGTAGTGTAGAATGCAGCGCGACTAGCTCGTGATCATGAGGTCGTGTGTTCGTTCCCCGGTCGCTATTATTTTTTTATTCAAAAATTGTGGATGTAATTAGTTTAAGGTAAATCGGCAATGTTAAACTACAAATACATTTATTTTTAGAAATTAGCAAATTATTCGATCATTTAGATATGTAAATTATATTAAAAACTCATTGTTGAACGGATGGATTATTAAAAACTATTGTAATCGAAGAAATATCATAGTATCCCTTTTTCCTAGAATCAATCTTGCGTCCTCTTTGTGTCTCATAGCCAATTTGACGGAAAGCAATAAACCAAGATGACGCCCAACGTGGCCAGCCAGAAATGCTATGGTGTTCGGTAATTGTGGCATATAGTAGATACTAGGGACGTAATCGTTTAACAGTTCCATAATTTCGGATTGCTTTACTCGAAGCGAAATCCTTGCCGGATGGTCATATAGTCCTTCGTTCCTAGAATCCAGTCTTTGTTGTCTCTTTGCCTCAGTGCCAAATTGGGTCATTGGGTAGCCATAAGAGAAATAGAGGACGGTGACACCCATCATTATTAAAGTACAATTAAAATGTACTAGGCAGTTACTATATTTTAAGAAAAGGATGCATGTGCGAATATATACAAGAGCTAGTTTTTAGTGTGATTACCTGGTTCCTTAGATAAATAGTGTGAATCATACTATATGACCTTTCCTACACTACTCCGCTTCTGTCAGACGTAAAAACTTACAAATATATAAGCATCGCTGAAAACTTTAAAGGCTTTTTTCTCAAATTCGGTGGTGTTGCGGTCTAATATTTTAATGATCGAATTTCCCTGACGTCTTCTAATTATGTGCCAAATTTCATCCAGATCTGAGAGGACGTTGTCATACTTTTGAAGAAGCGGCATTTTTTCCTAACCATAGGAACTCTGCGTGAGTTTTCAAAGAAAATGAATATCGGAATCGAAAGATCGGTTGAGGATTAGACGAGCCTCACTTGCACCCAGTAATACGCTCGATCCTGTACTTGAGATCGACTGATATTTTTGTTTTTAGTGGTAGAAATCTAGCCTTTTGGGACAGACCATCCCATTAAAAAAAGAAAGACAATTCTGATAGTCGGAAATAAAAGATGCTTGGATTGAATGTCGATGACTTAGCGATAAAAGGGAAATTAAACCGAAATATTGGCGGTAATAAAGAAATTTCCCCAATAACAAGTATGCTGACTAATTACCGTAGACTACTCCAATTTCCTGAAGTGATTCTGGTTAATTATAACTGAAGTTACAGAAGCGCCGTTCATCTAAACCATTCGCATTTAATCTTCATTTGCCAAAGTATAGATAAAACATCAGCACAGTAGTAAAACTTTAATAGCCTTACTCCATGGTACACTCTTGATAACAAGCACGGTATCGCGTTTCTTTAGCTTACAATCCAACAACCTGTTGTTTGTCGGGTGCACACGATTTCTTTTGATATGAATCATCTGATCTAGTGTGTAACATGCTTCCATCGAATAATCATTTATAATGCAAATCCGTTCTTCGTAACTACGATGCACGGTGGAGCATGGATACTACAACTGCATATGATCAACCTAAAGTTTCATTCTTGAAACGGTTCAGTGGCTTTAAAACAAGTATCGGATTCCATTCAATTCCGCTGCCAACTGGAAAGCCAAGGTTTGTGACCAGCAAAGGGAAATAGACCAGCAATCACTTCAAGACCCAAGAAGTCTACTTGATTCAATTAGCATTGAGTCCACGGGAACGGCGCCGCGTATTGGATTTCAATTGATTTTACCCCCAAGCATTGTAGAGTATGTAATACTCCGTGGGAGCGTAGATAGTGACCGTGATTAGAAAATTACGTCACTGGGTCGGCAGTCATATGAAGGAGGTGACCTCCTTTAGAATACAGAGGGCGATGTAGTGTACAGCCACTAACAGAACGAGGACATTGTTGAAGGCCAAGTGTTGGACATTATTGTATGAATAGATCTCGCCCGAGGCTTTTAATATTCTTTACAAGAATTACATTAGTCATGACAGGCAAGCAGCAACACTTTTGAGGGTGGGGCAGTCTTTTCTATTATTTCGTAGACGTAAAAACGTGGAAATACTTCAAATTGTACCACCATCGAGTTGTACGATTGTTTATATGACAGCAAAAGTGCAAGAATAATCGATAGCAAAGCAAGGAGTGTGAGCTGACAACAAATACCATTGGAATTCCTTGCAAAGCTCCCCACCAACGCAGGGACGAAAAAGCTTGCCAAGTTTTTTTCGATAACCTTGCACTCGACGACGCCACTGCTCCGCAAAGGGTGTATGTACTACTCCTTACCACCCACTACAGCCTTCATTGTCCTGCAGTTTTCGTCCTTGTCCTGAGGACCATTTCTACATTAGGTCCTTTCAATCCGTTTGCCCGGGGAGTGGGGGCGGTGGTATGCTTGTGTATTGTAAGAAAATTGCTGGAATATGGATTACAGTGATGGGATTTTTGCATGACGACATCATCCCCTAATGACCGATTGGTAGATTTTCAATCAACAGCTTCGTTAGGTTGCGATTGAGGCTGTTTAGCCTGTTTAGCTGTTAGTTTAATGAAGAATTCCTTACCCAGCAGAGCGCTCGCAATATTACTTGCGGCCTTTGCGCGAAAGTGATGGGATCGAAGGCTGCTCCAGCTTTACCACCCCCGTAAGCACCGCCTTCCATTCTGGTAAAGAATTTCCACGGCAAGCGAGAACGCCTTTTAATGAGCACACACCAGAACTCGAAGCAACAGCACAATTAATTGCAGCACTTCGGATCACAACGCGATATCAATGAAAACTGTGTACTCGCGAATATTTGAAAATCAATCGAAACGTCAACTGTTCGTCCGTCTTGCCAGAGCCAATTGACAATTGCCAGCAGCAATATGTGTGCAATGAAGTAAGCAGCATTGTCATGACCGTTTCTTTTACAGCGGCGCTGCACTTTACATGTATAATAATTTCGTTTTGCTAATTCGGACCAGATTCAAAATTTACGGAAACTTGTTCATTCGAAACATTTTATTGCAGAGAAAGAAGTTCGAAAACGGTTTCTAGGGTAGGGTTTGAAATCACAGCGAAACTATAACTAAACAAATAAAAACAACAACCAACGCAATTTGTCAGCATCGATCGCGTCGAAAGTTGTCGTTAGAATTTTTTAATGCAACAAGTGTTCCTGATTGTTGTGTTTTGTGTAGTGTATATTATAATGTCATGTTAGAGAACAACTGCAATACGCAAGTATTTACTGCATTCTAATTATTGACATCCGGCGAAATTATGTATGATAATTGTTTCGAGAAACTTCGAGAAACTTTCTACACTACAAGAAAAATAAATCGAATTCAAACAGACGTGAATGCGAAGAAATGCTTCAGACAGATTTTCATCGACTTTTCGTTTCGTTTTCAAGACAAACAATGACATTCCTGAGGTTATCTTCATTCACACGAGCTTTTATAAATATTTAGGTATCCATTGCATTGCATTCCTAACTGTTGAACATGTATATCTGACAGACGAAACTATCTCAGTACATTGTAAGCGATCCGATCCATTTCGAAATGCTCCAATCATAAATACGTATTTTCGAGGCAGTGTAAATTGGCTATTACATTGCTTCCAGATAGTTTTGTTTGTCAGATGCGCATCTTCACCAGTTGCAGTCTCGAAGAACGATTTCTCGAGTTTGGTCCAGAAGAACGGGTCCAGTACGATATAGAAGAGGTCAAAACAGTTGCATAGAGATTAGGTCTCGCGAAGTTCCGAAAATTTAGAACGCTGCATCTATTTTAAAATCGAAAGACCACAAATTTGAGCCAAAATAAACTCCGGACGTAATATCATACAATTCCTTTCATTGTTATAAAAACGGTTCACAATAAGTGTACAAATATCAAAATAAATGCATCATCTGGTCACGGATATTTACAATATCCAAGAAACAATCTATTCGTTGGTGAATTTGGGAGCACGCTTTTCAGAGAATGCGTTCATGCCTTCCTTTTGATCTTTCTGTAAAATTAAAAATCGTTGGTTGGCAACGAGCTAATTAATCACTATAAATCAATTCTAAACTCACCGTTCCAAACGTCATATGGAATCCTCGACGCTCGAATTTCAATCCCTCGTTCAAAGGTGTTTCGTAAGCTGTATTCACTTGTTCCTTGATCATTTGGACAATCAATTGCGAGTGGCTTGCAATTTTGTCGCCAAGTTTCACAGCTTCCTCGACTACTTTATCGGCCGGGAACACTTTACTAACCAATCCTGCTTTTTCCGCATCTTGTGCATCCATCATATTGCCGGTCAGACACATTTCCATTGCTTTTGATTTTCCCATAACACGTGATGTACGTTGTGTGCCCCCAGCTCCGGGAGTTGTGCCAATGGCCACCTCTGGTTGACCAAACTTTGCTTTATCGCCCGCATAAATGATATCGCACATCATAGCCAATTCGCATCCACCACCCAGAGCGTAACCGTTAACGGCTGCAATAACAGGCTTTTGGCAATGCGCAACGCGAGTCCAGTTGTTCAAAAAGTTGCCAAGGAAGCACTGCGAGTAGGTGTTGTCCTTCATTTCTTTGATGTCAGCTCCAGCCGCAAATGCCTTTTCACTTCCAGTGATGACGATAACAGACACGTTTTCATTCGTTTCGAAACTATCTAACGCGCTACTCAATTCATTCATGAGGCCTTTGCACAAAGCATTCAAGGCTTTAGGACGATTCAATGTGATGAGCGCAACTTTATTGCTCGCGCCAGTTGTTTCGGTTTTAATGAACTCATACGATTTTGTGGCTGCAAAAGTTTCATAATTTTAAGTAAACATAGGTTTAAAAACAAATTTATAAATTGATTTTGCGTGTATAAATATTATCACAACAGGTTGCTTAAGCACTTAAATATGAGGTTACTTTAAAAAAAATCAATCCCACAATACCCCAAATTGTACTATAGGCAGATTCTCCTGAGCCCATGGCAACATGATGTTTTCTAAGATGTCGACGTACTTTTCCTTGGTTAACATTTCCTCTATACCAGGGGCGGCCAAAACGTGCGCCGAGAGTTTTGGTACGCCGAGAACGCGCCCGCGCTAGCGCCGGCGTAAAAGCGGAGATAAGAGGTAGCGAGGAGGAAGTATGTCTGTCTGTCTTCGATCGCTGCCCTCGCTGGCGAGCGCGACGGTCAGCTTGTCCGTCCGACCGCCCGCCAGCCAGACGACGAACAGCCACAAAAGCGCAGCCAGCCTACTCGGCGTAAGCGTAGCGCAGCCAGTGCGCTGGGCGCTCCAAACTTGGCCACCCCTGCTCTATACGATCTATTGGTCAACAACAAACCACGAGAAATATCCTCAAACATTGATAGCCAGCCAACGCCGTGCTTAACAACAGTTGAAGTGTAGCGAGGATCGAATTTCTTACTTCTTGAACGTCATACATATCTAATGCCATTAGGGTCAATGCGATTTATTTTTTGTTTCGTTGCTCCAAAGGATAAATTTCCATTCAATTTCCAGGTTAAATACTCCCTTACAGAGTCCTTTTTTCCTTCTGATCAGTTGCCGATACCAAGGCTATTGGCTTTTCTGCCACGTAGTCCGACTTCCACAAGACGTCTTCTGACTGTTTTCTACGAAATATCGCTACTTTCCCCCGAAAAATCGACGAAAAATTTCGACAGCTGATCTTTATAGGTTCCGTTTCGATGTGCGAACAATTTGTCTATCCATACTATGAGTTGTCTTTCGGGCTCTTTTAACCCGGGGAATATCTTCGACAGTCCTGCGGCTTTCCACGTGTTTTAGTGCTCCGTCAAACAATTTTTATGGAACACTCTCGACGACTAGGCAATTTGTCGATATGACAAGCATGACTCTCTTAAGTGTGCAATCTTGTCTAACTAGAGGAGTGCAACTCATAGCCTTTTCCGACGTTAATGAAATTAAAAACACCGTTTGAAACTTTGAAAGTCACGTTTAAACTGTAACGAATGCAACTGGCTTTTTTCAAACTGATCATAACTAATTGGGATGTCATCATATTTATAGTAAAATATAGTGTTTCTAATCACGTGCCCGCATCCAAGGTCCTTGAGGTTTCCAGGACTTTGTTGTTCTGGCGTTCTCATAAGGTGGTATTGGCCAACTGTTTGCCTTCCTCAATTGTATTGTGCTGTTCGCAACTGTATATGCTTTTATATTCAAAACTTATGCTTTTTGATTACTTTTATTTTCAAAACTTACATGTGTATGGTGGAAATGTGCAAGTTTTCAAATTTTATTAAATAAAATATTGTAGTATACTAATGGTACACTTCGATTTGAAACACACCCACTAGACATCCTAAGTCACTCACTCATAACGACGATCAGCCATACGGATATATTTAGATCGAGCATGCACAATTCCCACGTTCCACGTGCTGCATTACTCAGCGCAATGCTCTACATAATTCATGACTGGTCATCGTCTAGACAAATGTGAAAGGATCATTTATGACCCCATAAAAATTGAATCTCAAAACCACAACTATCCGTGGGAACGAGATTCGTTTAAGAAGTTACTTAATTATGCGACTCCTATGCATGAGTATATTGATTTTTGATACTGTACATAGAGTTACATCCCTACTTTTAATTTTAGTGTAAGATTTCTGTACATAGATTTTAGGATATAAGAGCTGTAAATTTAGAAATAAAATTAGAGCCAATTCTGAAATCATACTGCCACATTCGGCAAGTGTTTCAATTCAGGACTACTCTCCAGCCATATGCGGCAGTATCAGCCGTGATAGGCTTTAGCAATATAGGCATTTCGCGTGCCATCGGGACTAGCGCTTGTCGCTGGACATTAGGGCAAATATTCTGTCTTTCATTCAATAAAAATGACCATTAACCATAACGTATTACAATATATTCTTATCATGATGCCCATCCTTAGCGTATTTCTAGATCCGCATCTGCAATTACCCGAGACAATAGGAGGTGCTGTATTGTCGTACGAAGACTCATTTTCTATTCTATTCTTCATAACCTTCACAATAACAAAATCACACTTCAGACAACAAGGCGATCAAAAGACAGTTATCAAGGACACACGAAAAATGCTTTAAGAACTGTGTGTCAGAGTGCGAAACTGGTAGCTCTTAGCGACTGCATAAAATTAGCTGTGAGATGGAATTTTGATGTTTATGGAAGTATTTTGAAGTTTACCTTGTAAATAATAAAAATTGTCATTAAATGAAGTTTATATGTAAAATGTATAAGTTTCTATTTCAAACAGCGTAGATTTTAAGTTCATATTCTTTCCAGTTTCGTAGTAATAGAGCCTCATAACATAAAGTATGAACTGCATAAAATAAGCTGTGACCCATTGTATTTTCTTTAATTTCATGTTTCAGTGAATCTTACTTTTTCGAGACCCACCCTGTCCCGATATCTTCGAGGAAAGCCGGCCGCGCGAATTTGGTCTGCATGGATCCGTGTTATGTAATAATCTATGTATATTGGAAGCAACCAACGCAACATGCTTGCTAGCTAAGCCGGCAACTAAGTTGACCTTGAAAGCTCCCAGGTATTTTCGAGCAGCACACAGATATCTCTTATCGCCAATTGCCTTTCCCATTTCAATTCCAAATATTGTCAGACTTATTCTGTAGCTCGATTTCCACTCCCAATTGTGCACATGTCAAATTCCATGATTGATGTTTGTAATGTCATCGTCATACCATTTTTAATGACAATGCATCTACATACCTGCGCAGCAATAGCGACGCGCTAATTGCGAGCTAAGTGCAATTCCATGGCTGCGACCAACAAGAGTTTTTACTAGATTTGCCATTTTCAAAATATCTCGTAGACACCACAAGAACTGGAGCTGCTGCAAAAACACCAACTGGGCAACGAATGCTAAACGCGACTGCTTCAAGATTAGAAATTGCGCTCGGCTCGCATCGTCTCTCATGTCGTCAAACGCACAAAATGATAAATTGATAAAAAAACCGCTCTCGATCTCACATGATCTTTTGGTTTGAGCTTGAAAACGTCTACAAGATTAATTAATTAATTGATGAATTTCCTTGATTTTTATACATCAACTAATATAACATGCAGTTGGACAAAAAAAAATCTATAGAAATTTTCCCAGAGTTTCTTTTTCGGACACCGAATAGAATAAAGTTAACTACTGCGGATATATTTTGATATATTTCTTAAGATTCATGTATTTATTATTTATTTATTAGCGCTTAATTGTTAATACAGAAAATCGTAAACAGTGGCGTCCGCTCCTGACTTCATTTTACAATGGAGGATACACTGCAAAATTTGTCTATAAATTAATCCGGCCGAAGGGGCGGGGAAAATCAGAATATGTACTATGAGAACTTCTATCCTATTCGCTAAAAATCGTTGCGAATACAGGGTGGCATAGGAAATTAACAGTTCTTTTATATCTAAAAAGATTTTGAAATTTCCACCGAAGAAAGTCCCAGAAAGGATTTCAGTAGCTTTATTAGTAAAAGCCTAAACCATACTCCATCAATGCTTAGCACCACTTATAATTTGTCATTGTGAATACACAGACACACAAGTTGCCATTATAATCTAAAAGATAACATTGCCGGCTGACTTTTGACATTGCTCCTTCGGCAAAGTGTAGTAATCTGTTTATATATATTTATATTCTTAATTTGTGGTCGTCGTCAGCTCTCTTGAAATAGTTCCCGCATTATGTTTGCCAATTCAGTAAAACCTCTTGGCAATTTTGCCATCAAACTACGTCAAATGTCCATATTGGCATCGCGTCTGAAATTCGAATCCTTTGGAGAACCAGCTGAAGTAGTCAATCTTTGCCAAGAAGAAATATCAGAGCCGAAAGACTGCGAAGTTTTAATAAAGATACTGGTCTCACCAATAAATCCCGCTGATATAAACACAATACAAGGTTTTATTCTCCGCGTGGTATGTTAATTGAAAATGTCATTGTACATTCGTTTCAGGAAAGTATCCAGTGAAACCGCAGTTTCCCGCCGTTGGCGGCAACGAAGGAGTGGGGAAAGTTGTTCGTGTCGGGTCTAGCGTAACAAAGTGTAAGGAGGGCGATTTGGTGATACCATTTGCTACAGGACTAGGAACATGGACATCGTACGCAACTTATTCGGAGGAGACTGTATTGCGGGTGCCATCTGGAGTTGGGCTAGTCGAGGCCGCTACGCTTACTGTAAATCCTTGCACCGCCTACAGAATGCTAAAGGACTTTGTTGCTCTGAAGCCGGGCGATACTGTCATTCAAAACGGCGCCAACAGTGCGGTGGGCCAAGCCGTACACCAACTGTGTAAATCAATGGGTATAAATTCCGTGGGAATTGTAAGGGACCGGCCGGATATCAACAAGCTGCGAAAGCACCTGCAAGATATCGGTGCCAATGAGATCTTCACAGAAGAAGAACTGCGTACGACAGATGTGTTCAAAAAGAAACTGAGCAAACCGAAGCTCGGTCTGAATTGCATTGGAGGCAAAAGTTCGACCGAGTTAACGCGACACTTGGATTCAAAAGGAGTCCTCGTAACGTATGGCGGCATGTCTCGTGAGCCAGTCACAGCATCCACTGCGTCGCTTATATTCAAGGATATATCATTTAGAGGATTCTGGATGACACGATGGAGCAAGGAACATTTTGATTCTGAAGACAGGATGCTGATGTTTAGTGATCTATTTCAATTAATCGCCGAAGGCAAACTGCATGCGCCTGTTCACGAATTAGTGCCTCTCGAGAATTATAAAGAAGCACTCAGTAATGCTCTTAGTTTTAAAGGTTTCACCGGGAAAAAGTACGTTCTAGATTTTAGTAAGTGTTAAATATTATTTCGTATGTAGTTTGAACATTTATGTCGCAAGTTGTTTGTATATGTGATAGATATAATAAAACGAAAAATCAAGATTATAGTAATTCCAATTTATTTCAATAGCAAGTTTTTGATTAAATTAATAAAAATATTACTGAAGCACTTGTGTTAGACAGAATAGCAGCTAAGATACCATACCGCATGCGCTGGATTATAAAACGCACTCCCTTTGAAATATGCATTAAAATTATGTGTTGAAGTTTCAGTGTGTCTTAAACTTATGGTTTACATATTAACACTTTATCCACTCGAAGCCCATTAACACGCTTTATTTCGCGAGCAATTATTGACGGCTATGTTTATTTAAAGCTAACAATGTTTATTTAAAGCTAACAGGTTGATATCCCCGAATGCTAATGTTTGTTACTTTCACGTCCACTCAAGAGTGGTTGACTTAAGTTTTGGGAACCATAATTGAGTGTCCGAGTCTATCTATTTCAGCGAGGTGCGTTAGTAAATGTTTTACTGTATTTTGATTTTACTCTCGTTATCATTTTAACACAAAGCGAACAGCATCGTTGAACCAAGACAACTGAAAACAACGTCTTACTCGATTTAAGCTAGTGGATCATTGATGATAATTATTGTTTTTAACACGGATTAATTTAAGAAATACCGACTTTAAGTTTCATTGCAAAAGTAAACTCATTTTAGTAATAGAGCATTTAAATTTCATGTCAACAAATATACAAAATATCAGGCAATTTTATAAAATGAAAGGAGCGAAGTTAATGGGATAACATAAGCACATGTCGGTAAGCATACTACGATTTTTTAAAACATTTCTTTCCGTAATCTTTCGGTTTATTCCAGAACTATTCAAGATACTTCATGATTATCCAACATATCCATATTTTTGAGCCGACATAGTTAATTTAATTTAAAATAAACAAGAAAAAATGGCATGTTATGTTTAATTAAGTAGAATTGGGTCTTTAAACATCAAGAAAATATTAAGGAATATTAGTGCTCAACTCAAAATAATATTATAAATTCATCATTAAGGATAAACTAAATTTCTATTCATTCAGTAATTCACATTAGTTTTTATAGCATCCTCATTAATAATGATTAGTCTTACTAAACTCATCCCGTCGTTTTTATTTTGGTTGTTGTCAAGAACGTTGCCTTTCTACTTCCATAGCTGCGTTGTAACTGGGTTGAAACAACCCCCATCAAAAATGCGGTACTGCATCTACCCACATCGTTCGAGTGTTTAGTGTCTGATTGTTTTTTTGGTATGTTCATCAAAATGTTTATTTATTAATGCGGTACCATGCAAGAAAAATCAATAGAACCAAACAAGTAGTTTTCTTTGTATCTATGGTTGCGATCGATTTTCGAGTCAAACGCGAAGGATTCAAGTTTCAGTTGTTGAGTACAATGCTAACGTGAAGCAACTGCTCCGCGGACATAATGTCGGACGTAAATGTTTTTATTTTAATCAACTTGGGCTGCGAAATGCTCTACGTGATTGACCAGCGATTACGAGCACAACATATAACATTAGAAAAATCTGTTCAAGGTAAGTAAATGCGCTACAAATGCTCGAAAGGAGTTATCACCAACAATTACGTTTCAGTGATCAAGGACATTACGGGAGTCCTATTGGATTCAACATTTATCGAACGGTTGATAATTGGAAGCAGGCAAAAAGCAACCCTTACCGAAGAACATTGCAAATTTATTCTCAACGATTTAGCCTGTTGTTCGCTAATGCGTTTGGATGAATCATCCATGTCGAAGCTTTGGGATTTAATAACGATGGTGTTCAAGTGGCAACTGGAGGTGGCAAAGGAGCCGCTCGGACTGTTGGAGACAACGTATAGGCATTTGGATGGTATTGGCCGGTTGCATCCTAGTGTAAAGAAAACTATGCTGGTAGATTGCACAAAAACTACGCTGGGCGCTTTTTGGGAGGAGCACAATATGAATGACCAACAGGATATTTTTGATACTATAAAAAATTGGCTGCAACCGTTCACCACAAAAATATCCATTTTCATTCGGATGGGATTTCAAAATTTGGACGGTACATTCAATACGGATTTATGCACAGACCAGTTTTTGCAGTTTGCCAACAATGCTGGCGAGAATATTTACGCGAAGCACGAAACCTTTCGTGCCAAAAAACCCTCAGGTGAGAGTAGTAATGATCAATTTAAAGGATTGGCGGAACAGCTAAATATCGCGACAAATAAAGATGAAGATGTGTTCCCAGCAACGGCGACGCTTTATTTCGATGATGTTAATCCATCGAAGAACGTAGCAACGACGAGTGAAACTGCAAACAACTCTGGGTTTGTGCGACTTAAACCCGTGCACCATGCAACCAGTTCCTGGGAGAGTGTTATTGGCGGGAAAACAGTGCCAATCGCGAAAAAGGATTTGCTAACACTATTGAATTCAAAACTTGTATAGTGCAGCAAGGAAGCAAAATACTATGTACCTCTGAAATGTTTTTAGACGTTATAGCTCTAAGTGTACCTAGTCAATTCTATTTGCCACGAAATCATCTAATTCGATATTTTTGGTGGAAAAATTTAAACTCATGAATACATTCAAAGCTCAAATAAATTAAAACTATGTAAGATATGTTTCATTTTGTTTCAATGGTGATAAATGTTTTTTTTTTTTTTGTAATTTAAAATCAGTTGAAATGTTTTTAAAACGTTTAGGACCAAGGTACCTATTTGAGGTACGTTTTTTAAACTGCATAGCAGTCCGAACTTTTCTAGGTTCGGTTTTAAAATTTTCGAAGATAATTCAGTATCCGTGATAAACTGAGATTGAGGATGAGTTCGAACGCCATCTTGAACAGAAAACGAACATAGAATCTCCATATAATTCGATAGACGTTCTCCCTACGGAAAAGTAATACATGATAAATGGAATCTTCTGTTTAACTACTTCCGAAACAGAAACACTTTAAAGTGAACAAATAAAACAACCTTTGGGTTTATATGATGATATCAACTAAAATTTGTCAAAATATTCTGCTTTTCGAAGTAATATAGTATCTCACGGTCGCGTTCCAACTAGAGAGCCATTTTCACTTTTTATGCTAATTTTTTCGCCCACAGAGAATTTGGCCACCATTGTGACACTTGAAATAGTTTATTGGCAGGATCGTCATGAAATATGTTTCGAGGGGCATTTTTAACAAATCTTATATTTATCTATGTATCGACACAAGCGCCAAAGATAATGGCAAGCAAAAGCTGCCTACATATCAAACACAGCGCAAGCGCCGCAATGAACAAACTATTGAAAAGAAAGGATGCCGATGTAGGCAGTCCCATCTGTTTAGTAAGAATGTTAATTTATTCATTCATCCTCGCTTCTTTTATACATCAATCGTATAAGTTCATATTTACAAATCATTGACGTACAACTATTGTCCCACAGTACCGATGCATATAGTTGCAATGAATCAATAATTTTCGTTCCTCAATGCTGACGCATATGATTGCAATAATGCCGATGCGGTAAAGTTTACTTTGTGATAGTGTACGGTTTTGCATGTAATAACATTAGAAATAATATGTGCAATCAGCTCTTATTGTTAGTCAAAATTTCGTGGGTAAATTCCAAAAATCCCTAACGAACCCATAACGGCTCGTGAGCTTACAACAATACTTAAGGCTTCATAATTTTTTGAGGGTTATGAAAGTAAACGATTGCAATAGAATTCAAACAACTTCATAATTTCAATGGAAAAGTGCCGACGTCTGGGTGCAAATATGTATAAAAATTTTGCACTTTGCCAGTTTTTGTTAACGAGTGTCTTCAAGGGAAGAGGGGAGTAGATTTGTTATAAATCGGTGATCTACATCCATGATGTGTATATATGTGTGTGCCCAAGGATTTTGATTTTATTTGCTACTTTAGAATTTTAGTTGTGTTTAAGTACATTTAAAATACATACATACTGAAGTCGTTGGTTGAGAGCCATATAATCCTTTTCTCGAGCTATCTGTATTTGCCCGTAACTTACTAGGGCACATAGTAAGTTAGTAGTATTAAGGATATACTAAAAATGTATTTTTTAAAGTATAATCAAAATAAATTCGAACAAAATAATTACACGTCGAATGATTTAGTTCAAACAGGATCTCTATAATTTTTTTCTTTTAAGAATTTGGTGGGCTGGAATCACTCACATGATGAATGGCTCGAAAGATCGTGATGATTACCACGTACTTCCACGCTGACTAAGAATGACTTTCAAAAAAATAGACAAAGTAATGCCAGCTTTTCTTGAGAATAGTCAACATTTTAGAACATTCGGGAGCTCATGAACGCATCAATAAATAGATATTTATACATGATTCACGCTTACAGGTGTGATGGCTCTTCAATTTCATTGTATGTAGACAACTGGGTCTATCGGCGAAATTTCAATATTTGGCATGTACTATTCAAAAACACACCTCAACAAAGAATATCTTTTGCATGGATATCATGCAAGCAAAAACATTCTGTTTGAACAAGTTGCGCCTGATCACAATGTTTGCTAAGTGTTTCGCATTTGCCATTTCAAGCGATTTTTTATATAAAAAGCAGCACGTACCGTAGTAGATCATCAATAAAGTTTTCTTGTTCCGAATGAACTGATCGAGACAAATTGTTCAGGATGAAAACCCTTCTAGTTTTGCTTGGCCTTGTAGCCATTTGTGCGATCGTTGTATCAGCGGATGAGCCAAAGGGCAAGCACGTGTAGGTGCAAATAATGGATTGACAAAAATTCTAAAAATCCAGGTTATTCCTGTCAGTGGTGGAAGTTGGTAGCTAGCTATAAATCAGCTACCAAAGATGTGCACGTATTAAAAAATAGATATATACATTTATTTTTTTTCCATATACTACCCAGAGAAATGATCGAATTATAAAATAAATAAAGTAAATTGCGATCAAAATCAAAATCAAAATCAAAAAAAAAAATCATTTCATAAAGTACCTACCTGAAATGTTGAGCATTTACTTCGATTTTCATAAGCATACTACATATAAGAGTATACTGTACTGTATACTTTCAGAAGATATGTCAGATAGATAATTTTCCAATGGTTTCATTTTGAAGATATGCCAAACTGAATTTCCAAAGATAATAGCAATAAAAAATATTGCTTTTGAAAGAGGGGGCTACTGTAAATTAGCAATGATCAATATAAATATTGTGTTAAAAAAGTTGAAAACGCTTACAGAGCAGTCAGTACCCAGAAAAAAAACTTTATTGAGTTTCAATTGCGAGTGAACTAGTTTGCTTATATTTATAAGCATGCTCGTGGATCTATCTCTTACCAAAATTACGCTTACCTAAAACTTCTAAACACTTCTTTACGCTGAAGTGATTACATCAAACACAAGGGCAACGATAGAATACATCTGGCAAAGTGTGCGAAAAATTTCCATTGCATCTAACATTAGAATGATGTTTGAATGTGTCGAAGAACATATATTTTGTATTTCACAGCTGGAATTTCGAAGAACCTTCAGATTGATTTAAAGTAAATCAAACGTATTTCTAGTACCAAAATTTCTACTATTTGTCGATTGTAAATGTATACAACAAATAAAAAAAAAAAAAAAAACAATAAACAGAATCAATCTTAACTGGAAACATTTATTCAAGGAATATAGAAGAACATCTTTGCTATAAGCTCGCGAAACTGTTATCCATCATCCATCATCCATCACTCACCACCATGCATTGTAGTAACCGGTATATGGAGGAAGCTACTACGGTGGATATAATTATATCTAAATATCTTCTTGTGTAGTTAAATAAAATTGAAAAAACCAAAAAAGAATTTCATTCCTTATCAAAAAAAATATTATATTTTCATCATTTTTGGCATTCGATTGCACATAATAGTTTAAACATTCCGTACTTAACCTAGAATTTCATTCCTTAATAAACTAATAAAACATATATATATATATATATATATATATATATATATATATATATATATATGCATAAAATTAACCCCAAAAAAAAAAAAACAAGTGGCAGTTCGTCCGCATTCTCTGCAAATTGGGGAAAAAAAAACACCCACACTTAACAATACACAAGGAAGCGAATGGATGGCAGACACGCAAATAAAGCCAATACTTACAATTAATTTGTACGTTGTTATGTAAATAAATAAATCCATGCGACAACAACATCCCTGCTGGCTGCATCCTACTTACTACATTTGCCACACTGCTGCTGCTCGTTGCCGACGATGGCGGCGACAAAATTAATTATCTAGAAACGGGTCGTCGTCGCCGAACGGGTTGGCACCACCGTCCACAGGCATATTATTCGCCAAAATGGCACCGATGATGCATGCCGTCTGCAATTTTAAACAAACCACAACAAAAAACATAAACAAAAACAAAAACAAAAACAAAAACGGTTCAATTGGAGTCTGTCTGTCTCTCTTTGGATTTTTGGGAACTACTTTGTTGTTCTACGCAACTAACTAACTAACAATGGGAATTTGTTTTGGTTTTTTGTGGTTTGTCTGTTTGTTTGCTTGGTCGTTCGTTCGTTCGTTCGTTCGTTTGTTTGTTTGTTCGTTTGTTTGTTTGTTACCTTGGTTGTTGTTGTCGTTGTCGCCAGGTGCTGCATCCGGTTGTGGTGGTGGTTGCAGTTCCGGTTCCGGTTGTTGCAAGTCTAAAAAAAAATTTTATTTTTCAATAATTATAATAACAATGATGTGACATTCAATCAATATGTATAACTAACTTACAGTGCCTACGTGCTGCTGGAGGACGCTGCCTAATGCCCCCCCTCCCGTCGTGCATCGACCGGTGGCAATGCCTCTGCAGGAGATACCTCGCGCCGAAGTGCTTGTTGCACGTGTAAACAGTATTTGCCAGGCACCACCACCGGCAAGTTGTTGTTCCCGTGCGTAATTCATGTGCGCAATGAGCGCATTGTGGCTCCTGAATGTACGTACGCCTGCACAGGTCGCATGCATGAGCTGATTGAATATGAAATGGAGAACAAATTAATATATATATATATATATATATATATATATATATATATATATATACATGTGTGTGTGTGGTTTGCAAAATTTGAACAGAACAAGTAAAAGTATAGTAAATAGTATGCGGACTTTAATATTAAATGGGTACACAAGCATATTTGTACAATAATTTATCAAACGAAAAAAAATGAATGAATGAATGAATTTGGGGGCCGGTCGGTCGCCCGCCGTTGGACGCGGCGAGTAAACCGAAGAAGAAGAGGTTGTTGGATTACTTATATTACTATCTATCGCGTTGGCTAATAAAATGAAATGGTTATTCTAAATAAACAAGTTGCCAATGTTAAAAAAATAGTCGTTCGATTTAACGAAGGAGGCCACGGCAAAAGGAATTCGCCGCACACCCGAAATTCTCGATTTCTCGGGGATGCCCACAAAAATCGCGCCGTACTCCCGCAATTCCCAAGTTCGCGGGTGTGAGGTGCACGAATTACGCGCCGTACTCCCGCAATTCCCAAGTTCGCGGGTGTACGGCGCACGAAATTCGCGCCGTACTCCCGCAATTCCCAAGTTCGCGGGTGTACGGCGCACGAAATTCGCGCCGTACTCCCGCAATTCCCAAGTTCGCGGGTGTGCGGCGCACGAAATTCGCGCCGTACACCCGCAAATCTCAAATTCGCGGGGATGCGGCGCACGAATTACGCGCCGTACTCCCGCAATTCCCAAGTTCGCGGGTGTGCGGTGCACGAAATTCCCGCGCCGTACACCCGCAATTCTCGATTTTGCGGGTGTACGGCGCACGAAATTCGCGCCGTATATCCGCAATTCTCGGTTTCGCGGGTGTACGGCGCACGAAATTCGCGCCGTACGCCGTCTGTTTACATTTTGTTAATTAAAAACAAATGTTTTGGTACCGAAAATGTAAGCGAGCGATTTTCGTATATTATAACCAAAACAAACAATTTTGAAATTACATTAAAAAACTTGAAAAGGATATATGGAACCCGCCTCCCCGTCGACCCCGTTTCATCGCGCAGGCGGATCTCCATGGCGGGGATCCGCCTCTCCCGTCGACCCCGTTTCATCGCGCAGGCGGATCACCACGGCGGGGATCCGCCTCTCCCTTCGTCGCGCAGGCGGATCACCACGGCGGGGATCCGCCTGCCCCTTCGTCGCGCAGGCGGATCCACGCCGTGGGGTTCCGCCTGCCCCGCCAATCGCGTTTCGTCGAGCAAGCGGGTGGGGGTTGGAATATCAAGGACCCGTGCCGAAGGACGAACGGTTTGAAGACTTACTTGGCCACGACTAGACCACACAGCCTGATACGACTGACTGACTAACAATAAAATCGCAACCGATGAGGAAACAAACAAAAGCCGTCAAAAAATCACATAACTTCGTTCTCAGTTGGACAAGACAAATTTATTTATTATACAGCCAGACCAACTTTTAAAGAAAAACCGACCGACCGACCACTGTCAGCTTACGGGGGGGGGGAGGGAGTTGGCTAAATTAATAACGGGATGCTAAATAAAGAAGCGTCTGCAACTTCCACGAAACAAACTTGCTGCGCGAACGAACAAGCAACGAGACATGGATTACGTACGGGTAAAGTTATTTTCGCTTCAAATAAAAAGCGCAAAGCCTATAAAATATTAATGAAGGATCGATCGATCGATCCATTCGATCGATCCACAAAAACAGCAGTACTATAAATTACTAAAAAACGAATGTAATAAAATCATAAAAGAAGCTACGATAAACTACTACTCAAAAAACATTGAACAAAGCTGTGTAGTAAGGATGATCCTCGCCAATTTTGGAACTTAGTGGACGGACGGACGGTCGGTGGTGGTGTATTACGCAAAGGTAGTTTAAACGATAATTCTAAATGTACCGTAGAAAGGCTACTATTAGCAGATAGAATGGTATCTGGATTCGGAAGAAATTGCCTTAATTACCTTAATTAATTTTTCCTTTTTCCTCAAGAAATTGTTTCGGAACTAGCTCCCAAACATTTTACCACCCACCACCTCCTGTCACTATTATCCCAAGTTCTTCTTTCCATCTGAGGGACAGACAGACAGACAGGAAGTAATCAACACAATAAACTCATTGGAAAAGTCATGCTGCCTGCCCCGGGTCCTTCCTGATGGTATCCATCCATCTGCATTGACGATATTAAAATGATCAAAAACATATATATAGTTTGATTTCCGTGTAGTTTCAATAAACATATGTTTCACAGACGGGAAGTTAGTTAGTTCCCACAGTATTTTAAAGTATCAAACAATTACAAACCTACCTACCTACCTATCTCACTTCTAAACTCCTTGAGTAAAGTATTAGAAAAAATTTTAGACTCCCGTATCAAAAACTTCTTACAACAAAATGATATTCTGAATGGAAGGAAACCAATATGGATTTCAGGAGGGTAAAAGCACAAAAGACGCCATAGTAGATGTAATTAGTTTCATAAACAACACACTTTTAGATCAAGGTCAATCAATATGTTGCTGCTGCTGCTGCTGTTTTCGTGGACCTCACAAAAAGGCCTGTTGACGACACAGTAATACATGAAACAACAATGACGACTAGACTAGAAGAATACGGAATAATTATAGGGAAAGCAAGAGATCTTCTGCGATCTTACACAACTTAACTAACTGTTAACATAAACGAAAATAAATGACTTTATATATCGAAAACTAGGTACTGTCCCTCCCTTATACCGATCTTTATCGTCTGAGAAGTGTCAAGCAGTTTTTAAAATATCGATGGATGAATTAAATAGTCTTAGCGTGAGGCTGGAGCCAATCGGTATCTTTTGAAGATTCCCACCTTCCAACGACGAAACAAAAAAAAAGGACGACGCAAAATTTCCTTTGTCCTTGCAGCGAGCGGAAGGGGCCCCGGCGGCCGGCCCCAAAAACCAACCAACCAACCGAACAAACAAAAACGGACGTCGTCGCCGTTAATGTAAGTAAGGTACGGCAGACGTTTCGAGTCTGCAAATAGAGGATATTTTGTTGGTGTGCATATTTACTATGTTTCCAATTCGTCAATGATTAATCCTCTGAAACCTTACATACAGGTGTTACCATCTACCGATCTATCTAGTTATCTATCGATCTATCTATCGATCTATCTATATATCTTTTCAAAACACCTTTGGCGAGTGAGTGGGAGTGAATCTGCACGATTGCGATATATATATATATATATATATATATATATATATATATATATATATGTGTTTGTTGTGCTTGCCGATTTTCTGGTGTTCGAAGGAAGAAGGCCTTCTTTCCTGCTCTCCGGTTTTTTTTTTTTTTTTGTTTTTGGCGTGGCTCCAAACAATCCGAACTTGGGCGACAGACAGACAAATGATGATGCACTTACTTCATCTTTGGCGGGAGGGAGTTAGTTCGCAACAACAACAACTGGGTAGGTAATCTATCTATTCGTGAGTATTTTTCACCTAACAATTTGAGAATATGCTTTGCATGGATAGCAAAATTAAATTTGGGATTGATTAGTCAGTCAGTCTTCTTCCCACTTGTAAACGAAATGAATTCACCAACAACAACCACCATTGGCAAAAAATATGAACAACAACATGAACGAATTAATCCATTTTCTATCAATAATCATCCACTATGTTTCGAAACGAATAATTCATTTATTATTTGGTTATCGCACAAAAAAAACAACAGAAAATTCACAAAAAATTTCACATAATTAATTTCATTTCACACACAGACAGACCAAAAGCACCAGAAGAAGCGGCATAGAATCAAAAAGCCAGTTTCGTATTTACACATGATGTAATATTCGCCAAATTTAAATTCGGCGAAATATAAAAAAGTTATTGGCAAGCATTTTTGTTGTTGTTGTCGCAAATATTCGTATTTCTTCGCAAAAAAACGATAGAAATCTCTATACACATAAGAAAAGTTTTTTATCTACTATAAAGCACGAGTGTGCCTACTTCAAGTCTAACTCTGAACTCTGATAGAAAAAGGACAAATGTTTGAAATCACTCACTTGGATCTAGATTCACTATTAGTATAGCAGAAATAGTACTGAACGTGAATATTGCCAATGTTTTTGCAATCATACTTTTTGAGAAGAAGCAATTCTTCCATGACCAATGTGCTTGTTTATTGTACAGGTGAAAACGCCAAAGTGTCATCTTAATCTCGAGTTTTTTAGAAATTTCCAAAATGGATATTGACCTATACACCGAGAAAAAAACACTGTAAAACCAAATATAAACGTAGCTTAGATCAAATATTTTCGCATTTATTTTCTTCCCAAGAATAGGAGATAGTTGAATTAAAAGTTCAAAAACTCTTGACAATTCCAAAATGTTACACTGTAAAAGCAAAAGCGAAATTTTTAAATATACTACTAAATAGTTTTTGAAGCTTTAAGTATTAAATTGTTGATTCAAATAATTCTCGCATTTGCATAGCTGACAATGACAACTCTTCTTTCAACGCTGATAGTTGTTAAGATTAAATTGTAGTAGGGGAGCTTGTGCCTCTAGATAAATGTAGTCCATTGAAGTGGATCTGCGTATATAATGCACAAATATATATTCCCAGTTCTTTTCCAGAACTTCATAAAATAATTCCTGGTAATTGGGAAGCAAGAGCGATACAGATATATACCCCAAATGTTTCGAATATTACCATAAAATATATAAATAAAACACAAACAAAACATAAATACTTCCATAAAGAAAAGTCGGTCCATTTAATTTTTATAAACTTTATTTTATAGTTTTGAACCTAAGAAAGTTTTCGTTTGTGCTTAAAGTATAAAGTTTTGAATAATAGAAAAAATCTTCGATATTTCTAATATAGTAAGCTGGAGATAGACCCAGTAATTTGTATGATTGGAATTTCTCAACAAAAATACATTCAACATCTTGTCCAATCAAATAAAATTGTTCCTCATTCTTATAAAAAACTAGCAATATTTTCATGATAGTGGTATTCCATTTTACGAAATCATTTATTTTAAAACAATGTCCTTTGTAAACGATACTAGAAGCAGTAGTTCCAATAGTAAGAGGGGTGCATAAATTGCCATAGTAAGATAATTGTGTTAAATCAAAAGTTGACTTATTTTTAATTTTTGCAAAATTTGACCGAAAAAAATCATTTGTTACAATCAATTGGGAAAACTGAAGGGAACTTTTAACTGCCAAAGTAAACGGTAAATTGATTCTTGAAGAAATCACATGAGAGTATTGTTTAAACATCTGGTGCTTATTTTCGAACCTAAAACACCATAAAAATTTAAGTGGGCCTAATGTTCTAATTGCTGTGACATAATGAACCATAAAATGATGTTTTGGTTTTAGGGTTTCATTGAAAAGAATGACAAATAAGTCATTATGGCTATAAATCAATGTTTTTAGTTCATCTAAAATATCATCACTGAAACTGTCTAGCAAAACAATATCGATAATTTTTACGAACGTAATTAGAAATTGATAAACTGCATCAGTAAACTCTATTAGGTCTCCAATCATCAGCAAAATTAAATGTAAAAATAGTTTCATTTCTGCTGCGTTCATTTTAATGTTACTATGTTTTATTTGATTTTTTTCAATTGTCAGACTTATACTTCCTATGTGAGCAGAATCATAGTTAAACATCTGTTTTCTATAATTAAAAACTTCCAAGGTAAAATATTTCTTTTTGTAAATAAAATAATTTAATAACTGAGCTACGTTATATCTCCCTACCCCTAAAAAAATGTCATGCATGATGTCGCATACTTTATTATCAGTTACATGATAGTATGGCAATGTGTTCCAGATCGAATTTTCTTTTACTGCTAATGATAGCCCTAGATGTTCAGAGGATAAACTGTTTAATTCTTCCACATAGTTTAACATGTTTCTAATATGTTCATTTAGTTCGGAGCAATCTTTCTGACAGTCAGCTCTAGATCTTGAGCAAATCCTACAATAATAATGGCTGTTAAAACTAGTTGTAAACCCTAATACTTCATTTAGACCTAAGTTATCACCAAGAATCTGTCCTAGACAAAAATGTAGTTTTATAGTCTTATTATCAATGTAAATGTCCACACCATTGACAAATAGGTCATCAAGAATTTTAATTAGATGATTGAATGTTGCATTATTACCAAAGCTTTTTACATCTTTTGCGTTTATGAAACCAGCTACGAATATATTATTTAAATGAGATAAATTATATTGAGGCACTACAGGGATTGTATAATAAATCCCACAAACAGATGATTTGTGAGGTCCAAGTGCATTATTTACTTCAAAAGCATCTAAATAGAGAAACATTGGAAAAGTTGTTTTATTTCCAAATAACTTTTCCTTTGAAGTCCAAAGATCTCCCATTATAAAATGATTTAATTTATTTTCAGATTTAATTGCCTCTATGTTTTTTAATGTATTTTCCAAGATATTCGGAGATTCAAAATATTTTTTTAAATGAAATTTAATATCACAAACGCAACCTTCAATTACATTTTCTTTTAACGTTGGGTTACCGTGAAAGAAAACTTCATCCAGTTGTTTACTGATTGTAAAGGATATTGGTGGTTTATAAACACCAAGTGACTGTATTTTTTTGAATAATTTATATTCAGAGACTATATCTTCAAAAGGATTTTGTAATAATATAAGTACTTCTTCAAAAAATTTCTGTTTTTCTGGTTCTATATGTTGCAAAAATTGAGTCAAAATTTTAGAAAGAGGACTCATTATACAATGCGAAATATTTTTTTGAATATGCACAATATTCTTTCTCGTAATATTGGATTCATTGTGAAGCTCTAATACAAAGTTCACCATGAGCCTATTAATCGTTTTTGTTAATTCAGTCACATCAAAGAAACTTAGGTTTCGATTTTGTTGAAGATTTTCCTCGCAAGGAAATAAATTTGTTACATTAGAGTTCCCTCCATTGTCTAAAACATTATGTTTTTTGTTTGGGCTATGTAAAACTAAAATATTTGACGATTCGTTTGTCTTATTATGTTTAACTATATGAGTCTTAAATTTATATATACTTTGAAATATTTTGTTACATTTATTAAACTTACATATATAGTGGAAATAAACTGGAGTTTTATGTACTTCCTTTAAATGTAAAGCCAAATTTTCGGATTTCAAAAAAGATTTTTCACAAAGTGAGCAAATATGTAAATTAAAGGATGTTTCCGTCATATTTTGGTCGCTAAGCATTGTTGAGTCGAGCAATTATATTCTGAATTTTAGGAATTTGTTCAATACAATTAATTTCATAAATATACTCTTGTAGAAACATCCAGACATATTTGCTCTTTGCTGAGTATTCCAAGTCAAACACGAAACAAATTTTCAAAACTAAGTCAACTGCGCGTAATATACTTGGTATTTTGTATTTAATCCCGTTCAAATAAACGTAAAATTCTTTTATTGTTTGTGTAGACTCACCCACAACTATTATTTTTGGCTGCAAATTTAAATTTTCACGGAAAGCTATTTCCTGTAATTCTTCTTCTTTTCGCTGCAAATCGTTTATGTTTAATACATGTATAATCATATCCTGCTGGGAATCTGATATTGATGGTTTGGAGTTTTTGTTGATTCTCGGTGGTAAAATCACTGTGTGGAGTAATTTGAAAAAATAAATGTGCCGAGAATCTAAAAGTAATATGAAAATAATAAATGAATTGTTAATAACAATATATTAAGTTTATTACCTGTTGAAAGGTCAGATTTGCTTTTCATTTTTAAATAATATTGTTGATTCAATTTATCCTTAATTGAATCAGGGAAAAAGACTTTGCCGATTTTTTTTTCAAATTCATCCATTTTGACTAGTAGATGGTGTTTTTTACCTGGCTGAATTGTTTCAAAATCGATCTCAATCAAATCGGGCCCGTTTGGATCTGCATAACGAGGCCAGGATTTTAAAACCTCCGCCAGGTTTGTTCTTGGTTCTTGCATCCGTAAATTTGTAGTTCGCTTCCACAAATTTATAATATCTGATGGAACTACTGTACTGCAGCCATTTTTTTTCAGCCTCGAATTCTGAATTATTTATTTTATTTTCATCGTTTTGGCTTGTTTCAATCGCATTCTTCACTTTTTTCACATGTTGCGTTCTCCGACTACACTTTCGTTTTTTACTGAGTGTATTAAAGTATCTGTCATAAATTTTCCCTGCAGGATTCCTTTTGCCGTTTCTTGGAACATAGTAAACAGCCTTTGTTTCTGTAGGAAAGATTTGCACAATTTGTTTCGCCACTTCAGCCATTGTGCTAGGAGTCATTCGATGATCGTGCAAAATAAAGTGATCTACGATTGTTCGAACAATTAAATTTTGATCTCCTTCAGACAGCATATTTTTTTCACTGTATTCAGTTAGAATAGCTTGAGCCGATACGCTAGAGCTTATAATTTTTTGAATACAGATACTTTGTTTCGAAGAAGCTGTTGAAGAAGATAATGCTGTTGATGTGGAAAATATTGTTGAAGGCATCGATGAAAGCCAACCAGGCACACTGTTTGTCATTGTCCGATCACTACCACAGCATGTTAATAGCTCGTACTATAGATTACCAAGAAGTTTACAAACAATAATCAAAAAATCTCATTCTATGATTTACTAAGTTTAAGGTTAAATTGGAATTACAAGGAATTTTGGGCCATCCGCTCTAACTTTCATTATCGAAAATAATAGTTCACCCAAATCTATAGCAATGAAAATTATTTTCTTCTTGGAAAGTAACTTACGTTGTTTTCGTTTCTCCATCTATTCAGATGATACCTAAAATTGACTTTCTGACCGATGTGTTGTTTTTCCCAGAATATGGCCTCTACGTCATGGCTATGCAGTCTTCCTAAAATTTCCATCGAATTGATGCCGCACTCGCTCAACGTTGAAATTGCATCATTGCTTAAGCCCCATTCCAAATACAGCAACGCAACTTCTGCAGGCAAATCTAGATTTAGTTCCACACTTTCCACTTGAAATTCTTCCATTTTTTTGAGCGTTTTCCACTGAACTTATGTTTCACACTAAACTTAACCTTTCATGCGTTTTCAGAAAAACATTTGCGTGACAACTGTTTGCTTGTCTCACCTTGCGGCGGATTTTTGAACAATTTTCGTGTTTATACTAATCACTTCGATGTTCTTCGAACAACGATAACTTGTTGACGATGCAAAGAAAACTTGTTGAATCAACTGCGTAGATCTTACAGCCAAGGTCCAAAGATGAAAGTGTTTGTAGCAAAAGCATAATTAGTTGAAGTAAAACTTTTCATCTTTATATTCCATCAAATATCGTTCAGTTGTCAATCTAACAGCGTCATATTTGTTAGAACAACGTTAATATATTCAAAACAAAAAATTATTCACTTGAACCAAACATTTTATTTTTGTAACAAATATTTTTTGGTTGCTGCTGTTCAAGTATTAAAAATTGTTGTTTTGAATGTAACTATTTTTCTCAGTGTATGCATATACTACTTCCTGTTATCCTTTTCTTCTGAGTACTATGAAAAAATTCATTCCTAAATATAAAAAAAAGTTAGATGTTTGACACTATTTTAGGGAGCAATTCAAATTCCAAGCTATTTATTCGGATTTTTTTCTTGGATCGATAACAACCCTATTTTCAATTTGACCAGTACAGACTATTCTATTTAAAGGCTTCGTTTAAATTTACTTCAAGTGTACTACTATTTCAAAATAATCTACATAGTTTATTTCGAAAGTAGGTGAATAGAAGATACAGAATTGAAAACCGAAAAAGGACAAATAAAAACACAAAAAAAAACAATCAATTCATTCCATTGCGTCTTAAATAGTGTTGGTTATGAAATAAATTTTAACAAAGTCACAAATAATTTTGCCAAGAACTTCAAAAATTCGAACATTTTGTATATTCCTGGTATCTGACTGATATTGATTCAGTTTTTTTTAGGTAAAAAGCTGTTTCAGCTAACATATTATATTTTGGAGCATGGGAAACCAATTAGGTGTTTTTGTAAGTTTATTTACATATATAACCATTATATTCTTTTATTTCATTTCTAATATTTCGAAAATAATATTATTTTTGACGAACCGATTAATTTTTGTAAATTGTAATTCGTATTATTTAATTCACGCTATATGAAACGCAAAATTCGTATTTGGAGGGAATATTTAAACAAGTTAAGTGAGTGATAATTGGGATTTGACAGAGAAAAGCTGTTCGAGTAAACGTTTACCAGTGTGGCTAATTTCTACAACAACTTGCCCCATGGATTAAAGGAAATAATCAAGGTATCACCTTTCAAAACAGCGCTGAGGGAACATCTACTTGAAAAGCAAAACTCGGAATACTAAAATTTACTAGAGCTCAAGGCTTAGACGACCAAGCCGAATGAATTTATTTGTTAAAAGCAAACCTTTGTACTAAAATTAAAGTTGAAAAAACTAGTGAGCATCCAGTACTATCCCTTATACCGATATTCATCGCCTCGGAAGTATTCAGCAAACATACAAAAAGTGAATAAGTATTTTGCATACCAATGGTGCAAGCAAAGAGTGATGGAGAGAGAGGCTTGGAGGAGGCGGAGGTTGTTTGAGTTAGTAAAAATCCGGCATGCCGAGAAGCAGGAGCGACTCGGTATCTTTTGAAGATTTCCATCTCCCAATGTTGAAAAAAAAAAGTTAGTTCGTAGTGAAGACAAGACATTTTAAATTACAAAAATGTCTAACGAACCCATAACGCACCGTAAATTTACAACAATATATTATTCATTGCTTCCTGAAAAACTGAGAAACATCTTCAAAAATAGTTTTTTTTACCATTTTGGAATTCTAGGTTTGGAATAAAGCCTTCTAGCTTGCATCATAACATTATTAAAAATGAATAGATTTGAAAAGAATTTTGTATTATGAGGTAACAATTAAAGTCTCTTGACCCATTTTTTTTCATTTTGTCATGCTAATTTTTTTTTGAAGCCTAGATTTGACTGAAAAGTATTTAAATTGGAAAGGTTTACACTAATACTACGAATTGTGGCGAGCCTCATGAAGCTGGTGGCTGAGAGTTATAACATCCCTCTACCACCTGCATACCTCTTCCACTCCATAGAAAGTGAAAGGTATTACGGATCTACATTTCAATATGTTTGAGATGGTCTTTTTACCTGGCACCTATTTTCAACGTTGTAAGGTACCAATCCTTAAAAAACCATCACCTCCTACCTCTCAGCATGCCAAATTTTTAACAACTAAAACAACCTCAGTCTCCCCCAAATCACTGTCTTCATAAATGTTCACTAATTGCTCATTTTTTGGTTTAAGTGCATAGGATTCGGTTTATAGGATAGTGCCTACTTCGTGAGGTTTAGAATCCTTTAGTTTAGATTTATAATTCAGGATATATGTTTATTATGTTATATCATATTGATTTTATCTTCAGCTTTGTGGATTCCAATTAATTACTTCGAATTTTGTTCATGCAAAAGATCTTTTGGAAGTGTCGTTTTAAATATATTTGGGTAAGTTGTGTCTTTTATTTTGTCCAGTAATGTATTGAAAATAACTGTTTTGTTCCAGAACTTCTCTTTTAGTCTTTCAGTTCCAGCCAATGCGACAGCTTCACTATTTGTGTTTCTCATATTGTACAAATCTTTTGTGATATGCTAATCTATTCAAATCTAATTTGAATAAGCTGAATAATGGGTTTTATCCCTTTTCAATTATTTCCACAAAGATTTCACTATCAATTTCACAAGCAGCACAGAAAGAATGTTAATTCTAGTTCGCTGCCTCGACAACTGTATTTTCATTATTTACTAGCGCAAATATTCGGAAATTAATTATAATTTCACCTTATTATTTATTACTATTTTATATTTTTTATTCCATCGTTAAAAGCTGAAACACTAAACAAATAAAATAATTCCCAATGTATCACTGTTTCCAAAAAGACATTTATTGGGGGAAAAAAGAAAATCCCAGTGCTTCAATTCATTTATTACTAAAACGCGCCTCAATCCTTCTAATTTGACATATGACAAATGTCAATTTGATTATTTACTTCGGCATCCAGCATTAGTTTGTTTGTTTATGCTTTTTCATTTCGATAACATCAACAAGCTGATGTGTCCGAAAAAGCACATCGAATGATTGATAGCAAACATAAATGATGAGTTTTTGGACTGATACGTTCATCATATTCGTTTCACAGGTAATTTCTGTACAAAATTAGTTTACAAATGCCACCTACGGAAGTGTCCACGTCTGATGATATCAATCTGGCGTTTTTCTAGGTGTGTTTCTTCGCCGGCGGCGTAATATTCTTCGTGAAGCATCTCTTCAAGAACTATGAAATCAAACATGTATCCGTGCAGCTTATCTTCTCGACAACTTTTGCCCTGTCGCTGACTATGTTTGAGTTGATCATATTTGAAATACTTGGAGTGATGGAATCGAAATCGCGGTTCTTCTATTGGCGCTTGGAATTGACGTTGTTGCTATTGATGGTGATTGTCGTCATTCCCATTTATATTGCATATTGGTGTGTTTGCTTCATAACATTTGGTAAGTGGATTGATCAGTGTACAGTTTATATAAGGATGGTGTCCGAAATACATGTTACTACTCCAATAATAACATCAAGTAAAGATTGATCCTGATTTTAAAAATACCCAACTGTTATTTGAATCGTATTTATACCACCCAAAGACGATTCAAATAACAGTGCTTATTATTCAATAACAGTGATTATGATCCTGATAGTATACTTTACTATTTCCACATGCCAACGTTCAGAAAATCAGCACCTTCTAATTGTTATGCCGATTCTTGCTATTTGTAGCAAATAGAAATTACACATAATCATTCACATAATTGAGCGTATACCCATATAAAAATTACTAATTGCTAAATAATACAAGTTGCTGTTTCGTTTTATAGATTTTTTTTGGTACAAAAGAGCATCATTATAGTCAACATATTAATTAATTCTCAATATAGTAGAGTCCGCATATAACGAACCTCTAGGGACAGGCTGATTTGGTTCGTTATATTCGGAGTTCGCTATATACGGAAACCTATAAGGGAATGTTGTATTTCATCAAAAGATACAAAACAAGAACTATTACGAAATTATTTTAATTATAAATATAGTCATACCAATATTCATACGCATGTACATTATGGAAGTACATGTGTATGTATTTCAAGAAAAAAAAATTAAAATTGTACATTGCTTATTTCTGGAAGTTAAATATGATTCATTTATGTGTGACTCAACTCGCGCAAAACTATTAAGTACATCGATTGGTGCATTGCGAAGTTGCAAAAAATCGCATCTTGTGAATTACATCGATAATCGGCGGGGCTGATATTCTACGTTCTACGTGTTATGATATTCTTCGAAATCGTCATCGTCACTTCCCTCCAATGAAACACTTGACAAAATTTGCTCATCGGTTAGATGTTCGGTGCTAATAAGATCCTCGTCAACTCGAGTGTACCCACTGAACTCTACGTCTATGCCAGGCATGATCGTTTCGCTACTTTGTCTCAGCAACTCAGCATATGGAGTGTCATCTTCCATCATCAAAGCCGTCAGAATTGTAATCCTCAAAAAATCCGACATGAGCGTAACAGTTCGCGATTGTTCGTGTTGAAACTGTGAAGAAGATTTATTGAATCTAAAAGACTAACAGCAAACTTGTCTTTGCCATCGTCAATAGCATGAATCCACTTCGCGAGAAAAATGCGCCTGTAATTGCATTTCAAGCTATGAAACACCCCTTGATTCATTGGTTGTAACTTCGCAACAGTGCATGGTGGCATGAAAACCAATTTGATGCACCTTAAATCTTTCAGATCGGGATGAGCAGGTCAATTAGTCAGTAATAATAAAATTTTCCTATTTATTCTGGTTAACGTTTCATCTCACTGCCACAAATGATTCGTAAACATATCAGCCGTCATCCAGGCTCTAGAATTGACTTCATAGTCGACGGATAGATTCCTATTTTTGAAGCAACTGGCAGTTTTAGATTTGCCATTGCGAGCATTTTTCTTTTCTCAGTTCCCAATAGATTTGCTGCAATAAGAACCGTTATTCGCTGTGTCGAAAGCTTTCCACCGGAGCAGGGTTCTCCTTTAAACTTTACTGTCTTGTTTGGCGTGAGCTTATAAAATAAGCCGGTTTCATCTGCATTGAAAATGTCACAGCTTCTATAATTTTCTTTAAGCGCGCGCCATTTGTTTTGTAGCCAGTCATCAACCACATCCTTTTCTACCACTGCAGATTCTCCGATTAATTTTTCGGAAACGATACCATGGCGCTTTTTAAATCGTTCAATCCAGCTCTTGCTACAAGAAAATTCGTCATTGTTGTTATGTTTTTCTCCGAACTCGTTCGCTTTCGATTGTAAGACAGCGCCTGTTATAGGGACATTCGAATTTTGCCGTTGCGAAAACCATTTTATAAGTCCTTGATCCAGCTGATCTTGTTTGGACTTCTTTTATTTTTTCGTATCCGAATTTATGTTCTCGAAACTACATATATGATGTTTTCACGATTTTTCTATATTGTAGCTATTGTTGACTTACTCAATTGCATTTTCTTGCATAAATCACTTTGTTTACTACCACTTTCAATTTGCTTCACAATATCAAACTTCTCTTTTAATGATATGCCTTTGCGCGTTTGTTCTACACCACCAGCAGATGACATCTTGCCAATAAAAATGACAGCAAACGACTGAAGAAAAACACATACAAAACGCACCCCGAGGAATCGCCCAATTTTACGTACATATAAAAGTTCATTATAAGCGGAACGTTGGATATTATTTTGTAGATTTGGTTGACTATATCCGGATAGTTCGTTTTAACCGGGTTTGTTATTGGCGAGCTCTACTGTATAATGTTTCATGTATAAAAGCATGTTCATATTCAGATTTTCATTCACACAAAATTCAGCGTACAGCTTATTAAATTAATTTATTTCAGTACAAAAATGTGATAAGTAATTTAATTAATATTTTGCTGCATATTCCTTGGCTACTATAACTGCTTCTGAACGTCGATGCATCGATTCCACTATTTTCTGTAAATACTGGTGTAATCTTTTCCCACTCTACTTTGAGTTTTTCTTTAAAATGATTTTTATTTGTAGTATTACAGTTTTTCAACAGACGGTGTCGATAAACTCCAATTTTCCAACACCATTAGTTGCCATTGAGCCCCACACCATGACCGAACCTCCGTCATGCTTCGCAGCTGGGCATATGTTTTTCTTATTTAGCTCAGTATGTAGTTTTCTCCAAACGATTTCCTTACCATCAGAACCGAATAAGTTGATTTTTGTTTCTTCCGAGAATATAACATTATTCCAGAAGCTGTTCGGTAGATTTACATGAGCTTTTGCGAATTCCAGTCATTTCCGCCTATTTTGTTTCGAAATAAATGGTTTTTTTTTCTAGCAACTCTACCGTTGTGCCTACCCATCATCCCGCAAAATGCGACGAGCTGTTTCTGCTGATATCGACTACGTGATTCTTGAGGACACACTTCGCACGACAAGGTCTCCTTAATTCCACGTATGATAAGCCATTTGTCTCTTAGGGATATTGTTTGGTACCTCTCCCTGCTTTGTTCTTTAAAATACCTGTACATTTATTCTTATTTATATTTTTTTTGGACTGTGAAATGGGTTCTGCTAACTATTCTTCCTATTTCGCGTAAAGATTTCCCGTCAGAATGTAATTTAATAACTATTTGCCGTGTAGACAAGTCACTCTTTTTTCTAGCTCTAAGCAGATTCGGACAAACTGCATTACTCTTAAACTGGCACACGAATGACAAATTTTATAACTGTAAACAAAAGAACGCTCAATAGGCCACATAAAATGCGGTGGTGCGATTTATGATATTTCTTGGAACTAAGTAATATCATACATTTTATTAAGTGTACGCTCAATTTCGTGAGAGTAAAATTGTGTCATATTTCGATTTTTTTGCGTTAAAACGATATTTAAATGTAAAATTTCACATTATATTAACATTAATATCGTAGATAATGTTTATCTTTTGGATATAGAAACTATTTTTTTCCGAAATCTATGCGCAATTTGAGTTATTCAAGTTGTACTTATTTATACATGGATATACGCTCAATTATGTGTATAAGCAAGTTTGCAATGCTTTGTATTACTTTAAGCAATGATTTCTTGAATAGGTAGAGAAAAAAGTTAATTTTCTATACGTTAAATACGACATAGCATTTCAATTGCTGATGCTAAATTAAAATAAAAAATGATTGGCCAGTTGAATGTTAGATCATTCCCGCAACACATTTAGCAAACTAATTGCACTATAACCTCATGTATCGCATTTGTATGATAATATTACGATCGTTCTTCAGTTCCAGATAAGTGGATAGGAGCATTCACTACCGTCATATGGTTTTTATATTTATATGGACTATGGAGGATTGGAGAACCCTTTCCGCTACTTAGCGTAGAGCATGGAATTTTCACAATCGAACAGGTATTCATACACACCATAAATAAATTGTGCACAAAGTCTACTAAACATTTCACAGGCTGTGTCCCGAATCGGAGTGATCGGTGTTACTGTTATGGCTTTACTATCAGGTTTTGGTGCTGTGAATTACCCATACACAAGTATGGCATATTTTATACGGTAAGAAATGATCACAAAATAGTATTTCCACACCAAAAAATTGTGTTGCGTAGCAAATAGCTAGCTCAAATAAATATACTCTATCAACTTCCCACCCATCCAGTCCTGTTTCGCAGGCAGATATTTTAAACTTAGAAAGGCGTTTAATGTTGACTATGGACATGGTCATAAACAAGAAGAAACGAATTGCCATAGAGATGAAGAAACACAAGCCAAATCCAACAAAAGCAGGAATCTGGGCTATACTGAATTCAGTAACTCAAAGATCGCCAGGATCAGAAAGTATGGATTGGTAAGTAAAAGTAATCTCAGCGACTACTGTTTCGATTTTCAGATATTGGTCAGCTTCGGTTGGAAATTGCTGCACTCGAAGAGCTATCTCGGCAAATATTTTTGGAAATTCATTCGCTACGAAATATGCAGGAACGCCAAAAATGGGCGAAAACACTTCAAGGCAAATATTTCAATTGTCTGGGCTATTTTTTCAGTCTGTATTGTATGTGGAAGATTCTGATAGTACGTGAAATGATTTTAATACATTCAAACAAAATTCCGAAGCACGAATTGATATCTGTTCATTTAGAGCACAATCAACATAATATTCGATCGTGTCGGTCGGAAAGATCCTGTAACACGAGGCCTGGAGATTGCTGTCCATTGGTGCGGATTTGATATTGATCTGGCATTTTGGAATCAGCACATCTCCTTCTTTCTTGTGGGTTGTATTGTGGTGACGTCCATTCGTGGATTGTTACTGACACTAACGAAAGTAAGTAACGCATTTGCTCTCGGCAATTATATGTTTCAATTTGAAATTTCCAGTTTTTCTATAAAATTTCGTCGAGCAAATCGTCAAATGTTATCGTCTTACTACTGGCACAAATAATGGGAATGTATTTTTGCTCGTCGGTCCTTCTGATGCGTATGAATATGCCAGCAGAATATCGTGATATAATAACCGAAGTGCTTGGAAATTTACATTTCAATTTCTATCATAGATGGTTTGATGTAATATTTTTAGTGAGTGCTCTAACAACAATTGTTGTATTGTATTTATTGCAAAAACCAATACAGACGGAGAATAATCTTCAGCAAAGTTAACATAGTTGATGTCTAATGTAAGAATATATTAATTTATAATTTTATTTCGAATTAAATCGAACACTTGATGTGATTTTGGGTTTTGGACTCAGCAAATCGATATTTGCATTATTTGTGGAAAAATTATATTTCAGAGTTGAAAGATGTGGCGTGTGGAGCACTCTTAAAATTTGTGAGAAACAAGCAACTTCTCTTGGTGTTTTATCAATCGCATACCAGCCCAAATTTAGGCTTGGTCTCCTAAAGATGCTGCTTCCATCTATCTTGGGCTAATGACCGCGCTCTTCAGTTTCCGAAACTTAACAACTTCGCTGTTCAATGAATTATCTATGATCATTATTTGTGCACTCACTCATGCTGTTAAATAAACTGACAAAAATACATAAAATACTTTCAACATTTCAATCCATAGACCTCAAACTCTTCCTTAATCTTCACATGTGCACAGCGCACAATTTTTATTGCTGCATCCTTTTCAAGTGCCAGATTGCGCTGTTACGTACCTATGACCAGCAATTTTATGGCTCTAGGTCCTCAGAAAACCTGCAACCTTTTTCGTCTTGATTTTCTTACTTTCCGTAAACAAACTAATAAATAAATACAGGATTTTCACTTCCAAATATCTCAGTTGCATCTTTTTGTCTACGGTTCGCTTTCATTCAGTCCTTCTTTTGAAGTTCTAGTGATTGGTGTCCTGTGCTTCTTGTGCTCCGTGGATTTTCTTCAAGGAAATTTGTTGTCATACAAATTATCATCACATCGTTGGCATCATATCAATTGAGATCTTCATTCGTTCAGTCAACCAGGTTGTTTCTTCTCAGCTGACCTTCAACCACTGAAGGTAATCATGCTGAGACACTCTGCGAGCGTCACCAGGTATCATTTTGACGGTACATTAGAATGTTGCGTGACGTCCACAGAACTATCACTTCCTACACTTAACATCTTCATTGACGCCACAAAGGGAACAATCAATACGATTGTTGAGAAAGGTTCTGTGGTGGTCAATCAAAGATCTAAGAGGAATGGCTATTATAATGAGATTATCGTAGTATCGTCATTTAATGTGTTTATTGCGCGCGGTAGACCAAGTGATGGACGTCTTCTACGATATTCTTCTAGAGATATAATCTTCTTCTCACTGCGAAAGAAGTTATTCTCAGAAAAGAAAACAATGAGGATTTTTAGAGACCTACCGGCAACTGATTAATTGCCACATGTTTGGCGCAGTCCAAAAGAACAGGCAGCCGATATTGGTAAATATTGAAATTGCCGAATTAAAAGGCAACTTGTAGTCTACCGAATAAGGCAGACTTTACTCAAGTATTCCTATTGAACGTTTTGCCGATGTTAAGGCAAAAGTTGCAGTATAAAACAAACAACTTCGTTCAACTAAGGAACAATTCTGAGCCCAGCGCCAGCTTCGTCCTTTCTTTTTATTCATAAATTTTTCTCTTAGTTTCTATGTACACTATATTTGCTTATTCTATAAAAAATTTTACTCTAGTTTTAAATCTACTTACCATAACCAATCGAACGCGATTCAAATTAGTTCCCACGGACTTCGTCGCAAAAAAATAACAGATTTTCTTAGTTTTATAAGTTTTTTCTAGGTAACGCGGTCCAGTTTTTGTTTTTAAACTTCTTTTTTCAATTTTTAGCATCACTTAGAAGTTCATTTAATTTATTAATCAAGAACTTCTCTGAACACAATGTATTTTCGCCATGGAATGAGTTTCTTGCATTCGTTTTATACGCATTCTGGTTCCATTCACTTTGACCGGTAAAATGAATGTGAATGGGGTGAAATTCGATGATGTGATCAGCTTCCAAAAAAAGCAACTAAAATATTTAAAACAGGCCGAGACACGAACCACAGAATTCGGGTTTGCATCTTGGCACTCAAGCTGTTTTCTGGTTTTATATAGTGTGGAACGAGCCCGTGGGAGCTTGTATGTGTTGTGAACGTGTTTGGAACGAGCCCGTGGGAGCTTGTATGTGTTGTGAACGTGTGTGGAACGAGCCCGTGTGTATTGTGCGAAGTAGCTTAATTTGCATTGACCCAATTAACGTCGCATAAGTTGTATTTTTGCTTACTATGGGTTAAATGCTCTACTAAGAGTTTCACACGGTATCACGCCATATCGATGTAGGTTTGAGGATGTGCTGTGCTACGATAGAGAGCTTACCGAAGCTTGTGTGGGAAATTAGTTGTGTATTGGCTAGTTCCAGGTTTGGAACTAGGAATACACTACACTATGCGTCACAGTTGAAGACAGCTGGTTTCTTTCCTTATTTCCACAGGTTGTACATCTCATGCTGATCACTAAAATTAAAATAATGTTAATTAATTAGTTAATGAACTTATTGGGTACATCACCGTCTGGGTCATCAGCTACGTGTATCAGCTTTCCAACCCTTCGTTCTCCTGACTTCATCAACATCTCATTCGCTTCAGCTACAGAACCTTATCCGAATAAATCGTATTGTAGCACATGCATCAGATGTGATTCATTGAAGCAGACACAGGAATGTCGAAATATTTATAGTAGTGGTAGTTGCGTCATATGGTTAATATTGTTGCAGTAAAGTTGTTAATTGCGATTTGCTATCTGCGTTTACTTTTTCCCTCGAAAGGCGATCAGAGAAATAGGCCGATCAGCCGGTGACTGGCTATACCGAAATAAAATTATTCTTCAAATGAAATCTATGAAAGTTTTGAATTACTGAAGGTGAAATTAACAGATCACCTCAACATTACGAACTGTTATGTACTGGAAAACAGTTAGATGATCCAGATTCGGATGCAGACGACCTACAAACTGAGTATAACATCCATTTAGATCTCTTATATAATATTATTTCATACTTCTAGAAAAATGTCAACTTGATTTCTTTCTATTGTCATCCAAAGGAAGAAATCAGTAATGCTGTGTTACAAAGGGCTATACATAGTAAAGATGGGTCCAATTGATAAAAGTGGCTGATCGACATTTAGAAAGAGAGAGCATTAGCATTTTCTACAACTTTGATATCAGTTCATATTCTATTTTACGAAGAATATGTGTTCACCTAAAGATGGAAGAACACGAAAATACAGGCAAGTCTTGCTTGTGTGTAGACCTAATTTTTAATACTCAATAACGCAGATATTGACAATTTCTATTTTTGCAATCAAATCTATTTACACAAGTACGAGATACAAAAAACAATTTAGTTGGTTCTGCGCAATTTCAATCAGTACTAGACAATGTCAAGAATATTTTAGCGGTTTACAAGTGGGAATAGTTCGAAGATCTGACTCGTATGTGATTTTTTGAAAAAATTTGGCTTCATTTTATAAAGTATACAAAATCATATTCTTTTTCCTAAAATTGCATTTTCTCGACCGAATTTGGAACTGTTTGAATTCTTTATCGTAGAAAACAGCGGACGTTAACGTAGCCATTGAGGTACGAATTTCTTCTTGGATCGTTGGCTTCACTCAGTGGCGACGTAGGGTAGATTGGCACCCCATCGGTTTTATATTGAGCACCCCTACTTAAAATAAAACACCAAATACTAAATATGCTTACGAGACTTTATTTTACTAAAATATTCGATCACAGTATCAAAATTGACTTCCCTGTCTCTTTCAATTGATAAAATCGAAAGATTGGTTAGCCGCGCGTGGCTCATTGTGAACCTTAAGTAAAATTTTATTAATTTTAACTTTGAAAAGCTTTTTTCACATGAAGCCACAAAAAACAAAACAAAAATTGATAAAAGAAATCAAAGACATTGCGCTAAATTTGGAACAAACTCAGAATAGCCCCATTTTACAATGAATCTGAGAAGCTCCAATCCAGTCTATTAAACCGCTTCTTGGGCAGAAATAGTGGCGGCTTCCAAATGGCGTCTCAATCGTAAAATCTTCAACACGATGTCCTCTGCTGAAAATTCATCGTAAATTTTTAACAGACTTGGATGATCTTCTGGTGATGTTACCAGCGTTTTAGGCTGATTAACACTAAATGTAACCAGAATAAAATCCATTGCCCTGTAACGATGGTCTAGTTCTTCGTAAAATCTATCGTGGTATTCTAACATTGCTCTTCTCTGGTAATGAAACTCCAGCATTTCGTGCCATTCCTCCAGGCATTCGTTTTCGAAATTTCCTCCTTTTTTTCCTTCAATCGGAATATATAAGTCCTCCTTTTTTTGTTGCGTAGCAGTTAGCCTTTTCATCAATTTGGTTTCGTTGACTTTGAAGAAAATTTTAAAGAGCTTAAATTTTTATTACACGCTAAAGAAGCAGTGAAATTTTCACTGCTTCTTTGGGGGACTCAAAAAGTTGGGAATCATATGGTGGCAAGTTGGAACTGTAGAGTAGATGATTCAACGTTTCACAGCCGATTCTGTTTGATTTTTGCCCCGAAGCGGGGTCTAGCGTTGTCATGAAGCAAGATGATATTTATGATATATTGCGTTTTTCGAAAGGGAAATTCCTTGGATCAAGAAGAAAATCAACGTGAAAAACATATCACTGAACAAAAAAAAACACATTTTCCATGTCGTCTCGACAGTGGCGTACCCAAGGGGGGGGGGGTTTACGGGCTCAAACCCCCCCCTTGAAGAAGAATTGAATGCTGAGTTGACTCTGTGGTACAGAAAGATAGGGTATCTTGAAATAGTAAACCGCCCAAAAACGGCCATAGATGGGTTAAGCATGTGTAATTCAAACATTTTGCCGAATATATCGAAATCGCTAGAAATATTGGCTGTTCTCCCAGTATCTACGTTTACAAACGAACGATCATTTTCAACATTACGACGACTAAAAACATACTTGCGAAATTCCACTAGCAATGAACGGCTAAATGGATTGGCACTTCTAAATATTCATAGAGATCTCACTCCATCTACAAAAGATGTGTTAAATAAGCTCATGAAAAAAATCGTCGTTTAGATATTTCACTATAATTTTATCCGGCGAAGCATTCTGTTTTATGCTTGGACATAAAATTTAAATCCCATTTTACACTGTTTCTCACCGTTACTTTAGATGAGTTTTGAATACTAAGTTTGTATCATTATCGGCATTTTAAAACTTTGATCACCTCGTGTAAATTTAAAAAATTCGAAGATTCGAATGTTATGGATTATATATCTCAAGCATATTTTTTTTCAATGTTGGGAGGTGGAAATCTTCAAAAGATACCGATCAGCTCCTGCCTCTCGGCATGCCGGATTTCTACCGACTAAAACCACTTCCGTTTCCTTCAATCATTCGCTCCATCAAAATTTAGTAACTCTCCGTATTTAAAATTTTAGGACATAGTACTTCCCAGACGATAAGAATCGGTATAAGGGATAGTACCAAATCTGTAAATTTCAGTGCCTTTTATTTAGATTGATAGTTCAGACTATATGTTTATGCATTATTTCCTGTTGATTACATGTTTGGTTTTGAGTTTAGTTGAGCTGATTGTACTTGTGACTTACTGCGAAAGTTGGTCCTGAAAGAGATATTATTTTAGTGTCGTTTTAAAGGAAATTGGGTTCGCTATGTTTTTAATTTTGTCCGGTAATGTATTGTAAAAGTTGGCTGCTTTGTTGAAGGGGTCTTCTTTTAGCCGATCAGTTCTGGCAAATGCTATAGCTATATTATTCATGTTTCTCATTCTGTAAGTATTTTTCCCCTCAATTCTATCTAATTTCACAGCGGTATACTCATTACGGTGTAAATTCTTATGTATGAATTTAGCTCTTTCCATGAAAATCATGCCTTGCAAATCCAATTCTTGGGCTGTTTTGAAAACTTCGCTCGTTGAAGTTAGCATAGGGAGATTGTAAATGGTTTTATACGCCTTCGTTACTAGTCTGGAGATGATCATGAGGTTACCTTTAGAAATTTGACTCCAATTCAAAATGCCGTAGGACATTTTGGAAAGGAGATGCGCATACATAATTTGGATTTTGTTTTTCTTTGGAAAGAAGTAGAAGCAACGTAGAAGACCAATGAAGACAGCCAGTTTTTTCCTTAGATCATTTATATGTGGAGTCCATAAGGCTTCGTCATTGCCTGGGAAGAGGTTGGTAAAAATAATAATCGATGGCACAACCGCCAAAATTGGGCCTTCAGGCAATATTAGAGTTATTTCATTTACTTGACCAACGGAACATTAGGATGTGAAGTGGTCAGGAACACGCTCACCCGTGATTATTACCCTCATTTGATTCAGGTTCTCATTCACAGCTGAGTGAAATGATAGTGCGGCATCAAATCTCATCCCCGAAAACTATTTGTCGACAAGGACCCTTGAACTAGCGTTAACCACTAAGTCACCCACTTTAACAATTATTCGCCGAGACACTCTGGAACGTGGGAGTTGAGTGTGATTCAGTATCTCTACGCAATTAGATCTTTGATCAATTTCACAGTGAAACCCATATGGGCCTGATTTACGGCCTATGATGCTTTAGAGATCTCACTTAGGGGTGATACGGGCATAATTTGCACAAATTGGATCCATGTGTGCCGTTATCTGTTACTTATTGTATGAAGCCTAGCAATTTTATATATAGATAAAGAGTTGGTAGGAACATTAGAATATGGTCACCTGATTGAAAGTTTTCGAAGTAAAATTCCAGAAAAGTGTAATTTTTTTAATTCGCACCCATATCTTAGTAGCAATAGTTATATTTTTGAATGTTTCTTTCTATCTTTGATCAGAACCCTCAAAAATGGATTGTTTTTATTTTGTCATATGATTTGTAATCTGAGGATTAGGCCTATTGGGGACACCTCATTAAAAAAAACGCGTACAAAAGTCTACCTCATGCGTTACGTGAAAATGACGACAAATTTGCTTGAGAGCGCAGAGTTGCTTCCCTGCATGGGCTGCAAACAAGCTTAGCCAGCCCTGATTACGATAATACTCTGTCTGTGCTTAGTGACAGTTCACTTTCTCACGGCATTTACTTCATTAGTTGCTTTCTTTTCTGGCCTGTAGGTATTGAAGGCGTTTCAATATTTGTACTTGCAAACATGCATATACAGATACAGTGTAGATTCTTTCACACATCAAGCGCATAATTTTATAATTTGAATGAAAATATCATCAATGATTCAAGTAAATGAAACCAGCATGCAATTGGGCTAAAGTCTGCCAGAATTATTTTTGGAGGACTCCAACTTTGACCGTTGAAAAAGTATGATTAAGTGTGATTACATAATTATATCTTCATATCTACACCGAATCACCAGCAAACGTACCTAGTCAAGGCTTCAAAAATATGACCCCCCCCTTATCAAAATCCTGGGTACGCTACTGCGTCTCGATGTTGTTTTCGGCATCGCTGGTTCTGAGGCGGCATTCGTCGCTCTAATTCTCGGCCTCGCCTCGCTTTTCAGAGAAATGCTTGTGCCAGATAAAGGTCCCCGACAACATGTTTTCCATGAATAGTGTCTTCAACCTCTGCAAAATTTCGTTTGGACGTGCGCCTTCCTTCACAAAAAAACTTGATACTAATTTGTTGCTCCACGGTAACATGAACTTCTTGCTCTCTAATAAGTTTATTTAATACTAAAATGAGCTGGGCAAATTGAAATCATGTCTATTTGCTCCCTTAACATGTCAGGGAACCTGGTAATTAACCTTTTTCACTTCTGTAAATCATTGGGGATTAAAGTCCCGTTTAAATTTGATTCACCCTCGTATGTATGTATATTTCTTCTTTTAATCGTTTCTGCAGGCGAACATATGCCTTCTTCAACGTTCGGAATGGATACAACTGTACCGGTTGGAATATCATCTACTCGTCTGTACACGCCCTGTGTAGAGTACATTCCACTGAGTGGATTGTCCCTTTGATAATTCATAATTCGTTTGATCAACAAAATCTATTCCTTTCCCAGTTTGCGCACATGCGTCTCGAAAATTTTCGCACTATGTAACAGGACTATCCCACTCCCACGTATTACACTATCATCGATCTCCTTTCATTGGCAGCGTCCGTTTACTTTTTGCCTCAATCATTCTTCTCGATAGGATTTATTCGTGCAAAGCAAAGGTTTAAATAAAACGGCTACAAAAATATCATTTCAACCAAAAATTAGACGTGACATATAAAGTTACTGTTTTCTACTCTTAAAGTTTGATCATTTTTCACTTTTATTAAATTTTTAAAACAATTTGTACAATCAGATTTGCTTATAAATTACATTACTTCCGTTCTGCACAACTTTGAAAGGACGTGAACGCTGCCGTCCACGAAATGCTTTCAAGAAAGTTTTATCTTGTGTGAATTCGGCTGGACTATAGAATGGACCCTCAGTTTCTAAAAATATATCCAATCCTGACATGGCACGTCTCAATTGTGCTGACAATATACAGGATTTCACTTTAGTAGTTTTTATCGAATTGACCCAATACTCCATTTCCTGGAAATTCGGCAATCATGTGAAAAAAGGCGAATAGAACAATTTCATACGACTTACTCTTATTGCTGGATTATTATTGGCATTATGTTTGCCATTCCAGCATAGATTCAAGTTCCAAATGGGCGTCGTCAATGGAAAGTCGGACGAGATACAAACGAGACACTCCAATTTTGCTGAACCTCGAGTTATGACTGCCTGATAGAATAAATCGTGCGACGTGACTAAATTCTCCTCTACAAAACGGGGCGTCGATGGATTTTGTAAATATTCGTCCCAAGTGGTCGATAGCCATTGCACGAGACTGCTCGATATTCGAACGGGCGCAACATCTATTGTGTCCGATTTAGGATCAATGTTTTTATTTTCGAGCGCATGAATTTGTTTGAATAGCCCCATTCGAGCGTTCCATCGCGATTTCAAGTGTTTGATTATCGATGGGACAGATTGCTGAGACAATTCGTGATTTATTTTTCCCGGATAATGGACCGGAGCGCGACTTGAAGATGGTTGATCTGGAAGGAAGTCTATGCCACAGAATCGCTGCGCCCATTTGTACGGTTTGCCAAAGTTTTCTTGACTTATGCTGGCAAGCACGTCCGCTTCGCTCATGTTGTAGTCTTTTGCCTAGAATCATTTGTTTGGGTTCATTTCGCGACCAAGCAATGAATGGCATTCAAGTACAATTTACCTGATATTTTGTTTTTGGATTAGGACTGTTTTCGCCGAAGTCATCTTCGTAAATGCAGCTCAGTATATTTTCCGATGATATCACTTCCCTTCATTAGAAATATTCAATAGTTATTGGACTTTCATCAATTGAGAATTACAGCACTTACCCAGCGGCTACGCTTGTACTACTCATTTTAATGTTCGGTCGCACTGTAACGAATCCTAAGCCGGCAAAATATCGAAGTGTAACTGCTATCTCACCATTAGGGGAACCCTTATTTATCTATAAATACAAAACTTTTTTAGAATGGAACCATCTTCCTTTGCAGTAGTTTTACTGTCAACGTAACACTCAATGGATGCGATCTCAATAAATTTTTCCGTCGATTTTCTACAGATTCGTTCTTTGTGTATCTCTTATGATGAACCTTCCTGTTACCACTTTCCATTTCCTCATTATCCGATTCCTGATTTTCTTCTACTTGACACTCGTCGCTTTTGTCTTCTTCATCCAAACTCTTAGCTTCGTCCTCATCGCCTTCTATGGTTGTGGTTACGCTATTGTCGCATGCTTCGGCATACGCCGATGAATTCACATATGCCAAGTAAAGTGGGCGTGGTAGAAGTCGTGCCGATTTTTGCACTTCCCATTCCTTCTCGATGTCCATCTCAAGAGCTGTTTGTAGTGGCCTTGTTGCTTTCAGCAACGCCTCCAAACACGGCGCGAGAGAGTCCAATCGCTCAGTTTTCGAAGCAATATCTTTAGAAGCCTCCTGCTTCGAGATCGACAACTTCTTACACAGCGTCGAGAGCTCTTTACGTTCATGCAACTCCCAATCAAGGCGTGCCAATCGCTTTGCGTGCTCGTCGAGTTTCGTTTTTTGTGGTCTCGATATCGATTCCGGTGCATTTTTGTAAAACTCCTCTTCCGGCACCAAGTCAATTTCTTCATCCTGACTTTTGAACTGATAGCAGCGTTGCACTTCACGCTTCAAATGATTCGCCTCGTATAGTAGATTTTGCAATTGCAAACGATTACTATCCACCCGTAATTTTTCTTTATGCAATGCATCACGACCCGATCTCAAACGGATTTTATCTAAACGATTTAATTTCTTCAACGATACAAAGATCAATGAACCGTCGATACGTTTTTCGATGATTTCCTGATTACTCTGTGAAATTATGCGATTGAAATGGTAAATTGAATTGTATTACATTTAGAACTTAGATAGTTTGAAAAATATATGTATGCGGTATCCTCCACCTTTTCGGTATTATCTTTTTTTAGTACAGCGATTTCTCCGAAAATTTTCTTTAGTTCGTTGCACGTTTGGAAAAACAATGATTTATCCTTATCTCCTGAGCGACGTAGCGATTCTTCCTCTTCGTGACGAATGATATTCTGAAAGTATAATGTACAGGATTAATTCAATTCAACACAGAGTGTTCCTAGAGTTTTCAAAATATAAGCGTGCGTGTTGATTTTTACATATATTTTTTTAGACATTTGCAATTGACGAATTGATCCTCATGAATACTATAGCGAAGTTTAGTGTGACGAAATTTCTCCTGCAGCATCATTAGCGTAGAAAGTTCAGGACGATTTTAAAGCTAATTGCCTCAATTTTTGACAGGAACTTATCTGACACTATTTTCCAAAGCAGAGGGGAGAGCTCCACCAACTTGCAGAGCACCTCTGAAAATTCGTTTTGAAGCGTTATTTATTCACGAGGAATTGATGGTCCTGTAGCTTAACAGCCGGTTGACGAGCCCTATAAGGTTGCCATCAACGTTATTGTCCTTAAGCACCTTTCCAGTTGCTGTATGTCTAATATTGTTGAAGAAACCTTCAATATCGAGAAAAATTACCTGAGTATATTTCTATTCCACGAAGCCTGACGATTTTTCGGTGTGGTTTATAAGCGAATGAAGATCTGCTTTAACTTTCTTTCTGTGAGCGTGCTGTACTTTATGGGCTCCTAGTTCTGAAGTAGTTTTTTAATGAATGTCTTTCATTCTCTTTTGTATTTTCAGAAGGAAAATGCTAAGGCTGGGAGCCTTGTAATCCTTAGGCAAGGAGTAGGTGGTCTCACCAGCTTTAGGCATAAACTCTATGAATGCTTCTCTCTAACGTAATGGGATATAAGCTAGTGTCAGATTTCTTTAGTCAAGGCAGGACAACATATGTTGATCTCCTGGTTGAATTTCAATAGACGAAATGTTGTCCATGCCAGGCGATTTAAAGGATTGAAAGAAGTTGATGGCCCCACGTAAGAGCCTGTAAATTACTGATACCACAATTGATAGGTTCGGAAGCCTATGTAAATAAGATTGCTTATCTGTGTTCACACTTCCTGGAAAAAATTGTGTCCATTCGGGCATAGAGTGTTTCGGAGTTATTTTTTTCGAGAAAAATCCACAAAATCTTTACTTTTGAAAAAAAAATGAGCTCGTGAAAAACGCTCCAAGGAACGTTTAGCTTACTCTTACTTATGTAGTTTGGTAAAGCAATGATGATTAATTCAATTTTCGGTAAGTGGAAGCATATGATTAACTTTAAAATTCAGGAGCGGAATAGGAAAATTATAGTTTTCCTACATAACGCTCATAGGCAAATTGAAAAAAAATAATCAGCTTCTGTTTCACTCAAATGGGTCATTATTTTTGGGTCATGGCAATTTGTTTTATTAAGTAAGCAAAATTGTATTAAGTAGTAAATAAGCGATCTTTGTAACACATAAAAGAAAGAATTCGATAATGAGGATTCATACCTTACATTCTGAGCAAGGTTATTTATTGGACAGTGATTTTAATTTTTTTGCGACATTTTCACAAGTCTCGTTTCATTTTTTCGAAGCAACCTATTCTATTTCTATGTGATATTCATTTTGTGTTGAATGTTAATTTTCGTAAGGTTTTCTATTTAATTTATGAAGCTCTTTGATTGATTTTGATTGTTTTATTCTATTTTCCATCGTTTAGCTTTTTGATTGAATTTGTTTTTCGGGACTGTAAAGGCCTTTTCACGGGTTGGCAATCCCACTTGGCTTTAACCCGCGAAGGGGGGTGTCGGAAATTTCTTTAATAGGGCGTCACCCGTTTCTGCGCCGGGACTGCCCAATCCGCGAATCCGGAAACGAGAACTGGATTCGCGGGGATTTGGAAGTAAACAGAAAATAAAAGGAACCAAACCGCGACGACCGCTTCGCCACCTCACACAAATAAACGCACTTGATTCATCCTTAAGTCACTATTTTATTCTCTAACCTAGCTAACCGTAACTATAATTACTCCTACTTACAAACGCTTTCCTTAACCCTATTCAGGTGGCTGCCTCCTGACTTCTTTTGCTGTTCGCCGTTCCTGCTACTAGCTCACTTTCCTACAAAAAAAGATCTACATAATCCAAAGCTCCGCACTGAACCGTACGGCAATTCCACTTCGCGGCTTCGCTTCCCCAGCACTTGCTACGACCGGCACACCAAAAAAAAACACAGAACAGACCCGCCAGCTGTTCTGTTCTCAGTATGTAAGGAATCCCCCTGGTCCCGTTCGCTGCATCGGCGGTCAACGGCCAGCCGAGTTTGCTAAACTCGTTCAAGCGTTCATTCGCTTCGAATGGTTTCGTGTCGATTACCGACGCTCGTCAGCTGGCGATTTTTCTTCTCCGAGCTCGGTCTTCCCGATTGGTGTGTGGGCGGGCCCCGTTGGGCAGACACATTGTGACGCTGCCAATGGAGGACCGCGGTAAAGATAGGCATCAACGACGTAGCCGACCTGAATCGTTTCATCGATGCGTTGAATACGAATGGTTAGACGCTGTCGGTGAGTTCAGCATGTTTCAGCCTACGTCAGCAGTTCGAAAACTGCGACTTCTAATTCTCGTGGTACGACATACAAACTAACATAACTTTCACAGAATTCATATCCAGCATAGATACTAAACACAATTTGCACAGTATTTGAAATTATCAAAGTACAATTCAATATCCTTAATTTAAATAAATTCCATATTAAATAATTCAATACTCATAACCTAAATTGATCTACTCCTTTATTATATAGTGCAATATCCTTACAATATAATTAATGACCTGCTTGTGTGAAATGGCGTTTGGTTGTTTGGGATCTTCAGGAGCAAGACAGTCCCCTATTTTGCCCTTATTTCGTACGTGGATCGGCCACGCTGCGTGGCGAACGTTACACATTTTTTATCAAAATTTTGGTTAAACATTCCCAATTTTGGTATTTTTGAATGAAAATTTATAATATTATGGGTGGAACGATAGCCAATGTCATGCCAATCATGAAACCGTTTGATGTTTTTGTTTCAAATAAGCCATTTCAACAAAATCATCAACACCACAAAGACGTGTATTTTCCAGACATCCTTTTAAAGCAGCTTTTTGTATAAAAAAAAACTACGGAAAAAACAAAACGCAATTTTTTTTTCTTATATTTTAAGTGTAGTTATGTTACCCAAAAAGAGTTACATTAATATATTGTATTGCAATCGCTACAAAAATGACACATTTTTCGAGCGTCTAAAGTAGGTTGCCCCCTTAAAATTCTCAGACCAAGGTGTACCGTTTTGAGTCAGAGCCACTGTACGTAAGGGAGCCTCCAATTCCAACTGCTTCATACTAAATATAACCTTTCGGTCGGATTTGGGATTAGGTTGAGAATGTCTTCTCAAACTTTGAAGTCTCTTCCGGAGCAGAGGCTTCGCCTTAGTCTCCCAGTGTTTAGCACAACGAAGTGCCAATATCAGCTCCTACGAACAATCGCTAGTAGTCTTTAAGCTTGCAACGGCGAGAATGGGTAAAACAGATCTGTTGTAAGCTTTTTATTTGACTATTGTTGTGACCCAAGCGAAATCCTTGCTTGATGATTGGACTATCCCTTGTTCTTAGAATCAAACCTGGGATTTCTCCTTGCCTCGGTTCCGACATGGGTCATGGGCAATAAAGAGAAAGGATAACTCGTCGGGACTAGCCATAAAAACGCATGTGTTTACCAATTGTGTAACAGTGGAAAAGTACGTAGCAATTAACACTTAGCAAGAGACTACTTATAACAAAATGCACGTGGGTAAATGGTATGTTGTGACTGGTTATGTGTGTGAGTATATGTAGCGGCTAGTCTCCGGACGGTTTCCCGATATAGAGGTGGCAGATTAGTCCTTGATCGTACGTAAGGCGAGGCAGGGAGTTGTTCCGCGACGGGCTTTGATTCGATCGTGATTTTCTGTGTTCCCAAGCTAGACCATAACACTATGCAACGTAGTGAGAGGCAAAATTCCAATGGACGTCTATAACAAGGCACCATTTTCAATTCGGTATCAGGAATGCATATTGGTGTTTGAGAAACTCGTTCCTACGTGTTATTACTGGGTTCAAGCTATATTTGCATTAAATTAGAAGCCTACATCAGTTGATGAATGGAATTAGTTAAAAAGACGGCAAACCAGTCGAACGTAATACCCTGAAAGTCGTCAGCAATGAAGAATCATTTCTATTGAAAAACAAATTCGATGGATAGTCGTGACATTCGAAATGTAAAATTCCTCACTCGTACACCATTATAATAGTAAGATGTGCTGCAAACTATGATTCCGCAGCCAAAAATCTTTCTTTGCAATTGAATGAGGTTATCTTTCTACTATCAAACTTACCTCATATGCATCTTCCTTATTCTGCTTCGAACTGGAGGCGCCATCGGCAGTGCTTCCCTTTCTTCGTTTCTTCTCGCTCGAATCCTTCTCGGATGGGTCTTTATTCACCATTTCGTGGGTATATTCCCTGCGATCAAACAGGCACAGCAATAATCACCAATATTCACTTTACTTTTCAACTAGATTTTTTTCAAGATGTTTCAAGATGTTTTATTGAGACAGAGAGACACTTGAAAATGAATGCTCATTTTTAACTGTGCTTGACAGATGAGGTAGTTCGGGAGCGTTGAGCATGTTGGCGGTGCTCCCGGCCGAAAAAGATTTTTCGCCGTTAATGTACATAGTGAGATGCAAAATAGACCGTAACTCTCTAATCACAGCCGCTGTACTTGTAGAGTACACTTTAAGACAACTTCAATGGAAGAACTGTGACAGCCGATCAGACAGTTCCCATTGCCGCCAAAATAGTTTATTTTCATTTGCCATTTGAAAACATTTCATGAAATCTGTCTTGCAAATAATTCGAATTCTCGCCTTGTTGCACAATGGCTAACGAAATATTCGCATTGACGCCAATCCAGTCCAAGAAACATAGCACCATATCGCTGTCGCTCAAAAAAACAAAGGTACGGTTTTTATGTTATTTTCATCGTTGCGAAATTTTCAGCTCCTGCTTTTCGGTATGTCAGGATTTTACCGACTAAAACCAGCTTCGCCTCCTCCAAACCTTCACTTCCATTATTCTTGCTTGCCACCTTCTGTGTACCATGTTTATTTGCTTAGTACTTTCCTAGACGATGAGATTTTCAAAGGTATTTACTTTTCCAGAAGCAATCATCCATAAATGCCTGCAGTATTGATCGCAAACCGATTATTGCCGACGACGGGGAGATACTTGTGCGACAAACACAAGTTGCCGCGGATTACAACTCGCCTATGGTCCAAATACATGCGTCGACACAGAATGGTATCCGGATTAAAAGCGTGGACGAGCTCCGAACGCCGGCACCCGTCAGCAAAGTGTTCAACGAAACTAGTGAACTAGAAATGGTTATCAATACGGAAGTCATAGACATTTCATCCGATGAAGAAATATTCCAAGATAGCAAAAGCCATGTCAAGGCGAAAGCCACTGAAAGTACGAAGTCGACTGTAGTAAGAACACCGACTCGGAAAGCACGTAAACGAGCGGCCAAAACCGATGTGAAAATCGAGAAAATTACAACCATCAGAAAGTTAACAAACAGCACGAATTTGAAGACATTCAATAGCAAATATATGCCGCCTAGTCAACAATCGATTCACAAATACTTTAGCCCCGTAGAAAAATCAGATCGTATGGGATACTATGAAACGTTTGAAGAATCAACTGTGAACAAGAGTCCAACTCGAAAGAAGTTGCAGCCAATCAACTTGAATAGTAAATTCGTGGAGATAAGTGAGGAAAAATCGAAGCCACCGATATCGCTCGTCGATGAAGAAACTCGTGAAAATGTTCCAAAAATTCTTGAATATTTGGAGTCGTGCACCCGGTATAAGGAGAGTCCTTCGCACTCGTTGCATGCCTTTGATATGTTTCGCGACATAGAAGAAGATAGTCTGATACATGTGCCAACGTTTTTAGATCCAAGCTACAGACTGAACGATAAAAAAGTCTCAAATGATGAAGATACCAAAGACTCGGCCTGTTATACGGAAGTTATATCGGAAGCGTCCAGCCTGATACGGCCAAGATACAGGCGATCTTGCAAACGGCCAATGTTTGGCTCAAGTGAAGATACTCATCATGGAAACGCCGCTGTCGACGCTGTTGTTATTGATTTAAGCTGCACTCAATCGCCAGAGAAAAAAGCAATGAATAATAATGGTGAAATAGTGGCAAAGTCAATTCAAAGCAAATTCACTGATCGCGAGAAAGGCGGCAAGACAACTCCAATTAAAAAAGCGAAGAAGGGCAAGAAAGGAAACTGTCCGTCGTATAAGATTGTTAAAGACACAACTTTTGCAGTGGATGCATTTCGTTATGGTGATATCGAAGGCGTCACGCACTACTTTCTGACGCATTTTCACGCCGACCACTATATTGGATTGTCGAAAAAGTTTCAGAAACCAGTATACCTTTCGGCTATTAGTGGTAAGTGCTAAAAATGTTGATTTTCGGTCCGACAAGATTACAATAGATCATCTTTTGAGTGAATATCATTTAGATATTTGTCCTTGATCTAATTTTTCGATATTCAACTTGTTATGATGTTCCCCTGAAACCGATCAAACTAGACATGTGTAACGCAGTACTGCGCCGCGCTATTGCACTGATACACTGTCTTCAAGACCAATGCGCTGATACCAGACATAAGTCTCAGTAGCGCAATGTATCATCACGTTAGCGCAGCAGAAGAGGCAATCAATGTGTTGACGTTGACATTGGGGTTGGAGCTGAAAAGTCTAGTTCGACGCATCGAGCAACGCGATTTCAGAACACTGATACGCAGCGCTATCGCACCGAATCTAAATTGTGACTAGTTTGACATGTTGGTTGCATCAGTTTCCCAGTTGAAACTAGTAAATGAGTCGTTTTTCGTGTGCTCCGATCTTCCACAATTTTATGGTGCGGGACATGGCGGCAAGACTATCAATGGATTATTGATTTGAAATTGAATTTTATCGTATAAGTTACGTATGTTACCGTAAACGAAAAATGTGACCCGTAAACTACGTTACAGAGCTGACGTTAAAACAGTTAAAACTGCGGCACTTGCGTGTGTGGTTCCAAACAAGAGAATATTATTGTTTGAATCAAAAACTGAAAACAGCGATTATCAACATGTTACGCACATGTTTGCTTTATTCTAATCCAACTCGCCTCCTCTTCTCACGTCAAATCTTTACAATGAAGCAAGCTATTAAGCATAGAATAAGCAACCATTTACTTCAAAACCTAACGGCTTGCTTAGCTCCTTAGTTGTCTTAGTTTCTGTTGGATATTTGTGATGGTGGCAAAGGTAGTAGACATAGCTATAGCGGGGTCAAAAGTCTATATATATATATATATATATATATATATATATATATATATATATATATATCTTCGGTATTTCGATGTACAATTTCGATTTTATCCTGACCCAATTGAACCCAGTTTGACAGAGTGCCAAGAAACTGTAGGGTGGCTTTGATGGTTCGCAAATGAAAAGATACGGCAAATTGGCTCGTTGCTACTTTGCAGCACCTGTAATCAAAAATGCTAACTTTTTAATTAGTTACTTATATTAATTGAATGTACAAATCTATATAATTCAACGGCTAACATGAATTTTGTAGTACCATTTTAGCCGTTGTTTCTGGACCGATTTTCATAAAAAATACATCAATGGAAAGAGAATATCCTGTAGATGTGCAGAATTGTATTTTTTGTGAAAATCTGTTTGGAAAATATAGAGAGAAAAAGGAAAATAGATTTTCTTACTAATACATACACAACGTTGAACGTTCACACAGCGATAATTACGAATGGTATACTAGCCGTGACTATCAACATAGGCTATAGGCTGTGTAGTGCATACGATGGTGATTTGCCCTTGCACGCGAGAGTCCCAGGTTCATATCTAGGACTGTTGTAAGTGTTTTAGTTTCTTTTTTGGCAGCTAATTATCAAATTTCACCACATTTAGGAATATTTTCATTCACACTTTATACCGTTCATGTGGATTGTGCGTTCACTGGTTCGGTGTTGTGTGATAGCTTTCTCTCTGAGGATCGATCATTCGTGTTGTCAAACATGTTGTCAAACTATGTCGTCAAGATATTCCATGGCGTTGTGATGCAATAGCGCCAGCGCAATGCACTGATACCGGGACGGGCGTTGTTGAATTCGTTGAGTTACACATGTAGTGCTGTACACAAATTAATTTTACAGAATGATAGTTTGTGGCTTTTCGCATTCCTTTCATTGCCTGATTGTAATATATTTATAGTATGTTATGATCTTTTCTTTAAACACTCGAAATCAAAGTCGTATAGCAACAAATATCCACTGCTTTACTCAGGAGCCCGTCGCAGAACGAGTCACTGCCTCGTGTTAGTGCGATCAAGGACCAATATGCCAATTTGGTATCTATATAATCACACATAACCATTCGCATCTTACCATTTACTCACGTGCATTTGCTGCGTACTTTTCCACTGTTACATAAAAGCGCACATGTTTACCAGTTGATAAGCACGTTTATGATATGTTCAATTCTTAGCATGTGCTCTTTTAGCGCTGGGTGATATTTCGACAGTAGATTAACCAATTCTAAGAAATTTCCTCTATTATCTGATGTAACCCCTCTCTATGCACTCTAAAAGGTAAATTTTGGTGTGCCAGGAATAAAATAACATCTAAAAGGCGGCTGAAAATCTCACGTCATTTCTTTCTTTCTTGGTCAAACACCATTTGATATTAGTATGTAAGTAGCTAGATATAAGAGCAGGTAGTTATTTATTGATATGTCTTTAAGGGGGTAGTACCGGTTATAATATTGACAAGTCATTTTCGTAATTTTTCAATTTATTATACCTTCAGAAATCACGTCTCAAAATTTTATTAAGATATTCCCAAAAATGAAAAAGTTACGGCCTTTTTCGCTTTGTAAGCGATATTTTCGGTAATTGAAACGCGTTTTTCTCGAAATGACGTTTTTCCAACCGCGGACACTTATTGTCCGGATTGGCCGAACCGATTTAAGTCAAATTTGGTGTGCTACTTCATTCAACTATCTTGTGTGGTAATCTACCACAATATAGGCCAAAAATCTATCTCAAAAAATTTGGCAAGCGAAACAAAGTGAGAAAAAGCGATTTTTCGAAGAAAAAAATTTAAATCAGCCGCTATTTTTCTTGACCACATTTTTAAAAATATTGTGGTATATTACCACGTAAGAAATATTCCTCTTTAAAATGCGGTTTGGGTTTTTTATTTTAAATTCTTCATTCCTGAGATTATCTGTCTGCAGTGGGACGAGACATTTTTCGAGACATCAACTTTGGCGCCCTCTATAAATAGTAGAAAAATGAAAAAAAAAATAAAAAAAAATATTTCGGTAATCTTCAAAATGTGTTTTACCCGTGCAAATTTTAAAATTTATATACAATAAAGGAGCTGAAAAAAATATTGAAAATTGGGCTGTTTTTTAGCATTCTAACCGGTACTACCCCCTTAAAGAGGGAGATTTTGTGCGATTTCTTTGGATATACGAGTGAGTTATCGTTGTCACCCCTTGGTGCTTGGCACCCGGAGTGGACCGTCTCCCTTTACGCCGCCACTCCAACACCATTTGAAGATTTCGCTCCCCAAATCTCTGTCCTGTTTCACGGCTGGTCTTAAATTTTTTGCCTCCAGTGCTGTATTCACTTTACGCTATAAAAAACGCGGCCAATTCAATCCAAAATTAGTAACTTTGCGTTCACCTACGAAATCAACACTAATCCAAAATTGGACTGTTTTGTAACCGTAAAGTTTCCATATGATTTTAAATGTTTTTTTTAAATAAACGGTTTTATAGTAGCAACACATCCTTTTTAATCATGTTTTTACAAATACCTTCTCACTGCTTGAACGCCAACTTCAATTTTAAAGCACGTAAATATTCAGCTGCTATTTTTGTGGTACTTGTTTTTCAGTCGGCCTTGACGATTCTTTCGACATATCATGACAATCGCTCATCCAACAGATTTTATCGTTCTCGTCCCGGATCGATTTCACAACATTTGTTTAGCTTATTCGTCCATAGCACAGCCTTCAACGAATGAGCCGCGAAAGGTTTTCGTGGCTTAAGAATAGTTTTGTATTCTGAAACATGAGAATAGCTTAGATATGTAGTTTTCAGGATGTCGTGTCGGAGTCCATTGAGACAAACTAAAAAGTGCCTAAATATGAAATTGTGTTTTTTATGGACCTACGACCTCAAACCTTCTATGCGTAAAACTATTGTGGAACAGGGGATGTATCCAATACTTTGTCTGTCTACGTTTTTCACACCAAGAACAGCTGTTGCTTGTCCTCCTCGTTAGATGATAGTGCATGCACGTTGCTGTTTTGAGGACTTAACTAGTCACGTCTCTCACTTTCATCTATTTTTTAACTATTCCGGTTTTTTCGTAACGTACACTCTTCGACAATTATTTGAGTGATTACTGGTGGAATGCAATGGTCAAAAGATCTTTTCCTCGAGTTTACGGTCATGTTTTACCTTAATTCGATGAAATTTTGACCGAACGTTATCCAAGTCAACTTAAATCTTCTATATGCATTTCGAAAAGTAGGAATTATTTATATTTTTTGGCCGAGGCACATGTAGTCATTCAGATCTTCTACTTTCAGGACATACCCAACTTTGCATAACTTTGGTTTCAATCATCAATGGTGCCCCGATTGGGCCTTGGTCTTCTAAAAATGTTGCCTCCAGCTGTCTCAGTTCCACGGTTGCGCCCTGCAGTTTAATCTGAATAACGATTTTCTATCTGCGTCCACTGAGTCTATCCAACGTTTTTGTTGTTTCCCTGAAGATCAGTTGCCACTTGCTTGGTCTTTTATCTTGGCGTTTATTGACAATAAAAAGCTAACCAACTGGACCAGAGAAAGAGGTGGGATACAGGAATCGGTCGACATCTACAGTGATGGATCAAAAATGGATGGAAGAGTTGGCTGTGGCGTTTTCTCAGAACAGTTAGGCCTGAAGCTATCCTTCCGGTTACCAGATCACTGCAGTGTTTTTTTAGGCAGAGGTCATTGCGATATACAAGGCCGTAGATTGGCTGAGAAACCAGAAAATTTCCATAAGAAATTTAAACATTTTCTCTGACAGTCAAGCACATCCAGTCACTATCCAGCGTGCAAACCTCATCCAAAATTGCAACTGAACGTGATGTCGCTTCACTGTGAAGTGGTTCTTTGCTGAGTACCGGAGCATAGTGATATACCGGGAAATTGCGAAGCAGATGCCCTAGCACTGAGCTCCAGAAGTATACACTTACACCCCAAGATGGCCAACCTCTAGCCTCCCTTAAGCTAGGATTCAAGCAATGTTACATGGAGGCTGCAAATAGGGTCTGGTCTGGCTCCCTTTGCCATTCGTTATCTAATTAATTAAGTTTATTTTTAAACAGGAGTATGAAATGAGTTTCGAATTGCATTTCTCAGACGATGATATGTTACATAAATTGGCTAGGAAGAAGTTCAATACTTTAAATTTGATTCTATGTAAAAGATTGATGTTCAGTTTAATTTGTACTTTGGCATGAGATTTGGTTTGATTCATGGTTTTTCGCCATAATCGAAATTATTCTAAAGCAATAACAAATTCATACGAAGGTTGCATTGTCGAGCTTGACAAAAAGTAAGCCTTCAAATTATTCACGAATATAACCTTGAATTCATACAAATCGATAAACACAGGGTGTCTCAAAAGAAAGTTTACATTTATTTAGCTGACTGCGTGAGCGCATCGAATCAGAGAAGAAAGGGGTATGCGAGTAGGCAGCCTGACTCTTGGGAATTCAATCGCTATGGAGCGTTTCTCGGGATAGGAGTGTGCGCTGTGCGTGCGAGAGTTTTACAAAAACGGCGATTTACCGACTGTAGCGCGTAGAAGATTCTGCAGTATTCGCGGTTTTCGTCACTTAAATGATGCGCCAAGCATCCCTCTCATTCGAAAATGGGTCAAAAAATTTGAAGAGACCGGTTCAACACTAGAAAAACCTAAATCGAGGCGGCCACGGTCATCAAGAACAGCAGAAAACGTGAAGAGTCTAAACCAGTCTGTTCGTGAGAATCCGAATCTTTTAATTCGGATGCGCGCAAGTGGTTTAAATATGCATAGATCATCATTACACCGTGTTACGTTCGCCACGCAACGTGGTCGACCCACAACCCATAAGGGCAAAATGGGAGTCTGCCCTGTCCTTGAAGATCCCAAACCACCGTGCGGGTAAACGCCGTTCTTAAAGAAAATTGATGATGTTACGTTCGCCACTTTACCCAATCAAGCCAATTAATGAAATATTTTTGTTAATAATGAATTATAGTGTTAGTATTGAATTATATTGTTATTAATGAATTATATTGTAGGAAGTAGAGGTTTGAATTATATGGTAAGGAGTAGAAGTTGAATTACATAAATGTAGGGGATATGTAGAATGTAAGGATATTAGATTAGATAACTAAGTAGGTAGTAAGTTTGTTATGGAGAGTGTTCCTAACAACGTCACAGACGCTGCAGATAAGTTGCCAGCAATGACGGCAACAAACATCGATCACCCAATCGCTGCAACAGATCCAAACACAGGCTCCGCCCGGTCTACGATGCGCCCAATGGAGCCCCCTATGCGCCAGTGATACCCACAACCATTGGCACTGGCAATTCACCATGGTTAACGAGTGCCACGAGTATTCCACCAGCACTCCAAACACGTCACTCAAGCAACAACAGCTGACGTGCGTCGACAAAACCGGTCCCAAAGCTTTTGAAAGCTGCGATGAGGTCAGCTACCCAGCTGAGTGGGCATTGACCACCGGGCGCGGTAAAAACGGGACCGGGAGATCCCGACCGAAGGTACAGCTGACGGGGCTTTTTGCTTTTGGGTGCTGATCGAGTCTGGTGACGAAGTGCGGACGTACACAGTTGGAGAGTCGTGTGGAGGCCGTTTTTCCTATTCAACGAAGTTTTTCGAGCAGCTGGTATAGGAATAAGGAAAAACACAAAATTGGAAGTAGATTTAAGTATACGTAGGGCGAGTCAGGTTGTTTAAAGTAATATAGTGCATTGAAGTTAAATAAGATTTCGTGTGAATTAAATTTGACTTGGCTCGGCGAAGTGGCAGAGTGAACAATCGCGTCGGTTCCTCGCTTTCGACCTTTTGTTTTCGTGCGGAAAATCCCTATTCGTTCGGTGGTTTCGTCGGCGCGGATCCTATTCCCGTTTCAGGGTTCGCGGACAGGGAAGTCCCGGCGCAGAAACGGGTGGCGCCCTTTTCTTGAAAATATATTTCCCACACCCCTCTTCGGGGGTGAAGCCGGGTGGGATTGCCCAAAACCGTGGCCAGGGTCGACTGCGGTGTAGTGGAAACGTTACGCAAAATATAGTCGTAACAACCGCATGTTGCAGAAAGATCTAAAACTGCACCCGTACAAAATTCAATTGGTGCAAGAATTAAAACCCCAGGATGCCAGTCATAGGCAATTGATCGCTTTTCGACGTTTAACAATATCTTCTTTTCGGATGAAGCTCTTTTTCACCTAAAAATAAACAAAACTGCCGCTACTGGGGGGCAACGAATACAAAACACAAGCATGAGAGGCCGTTTCATTCACCAGAAGTGACTGTATGGGCTGCGATGTCGGCGCGAGGAATTATTGACCCTTACTTTTTTGAAGATACAAGAGGACGTGCGGTTACAGTAAATTCAGAGCGTTATGTGGAAATGTTAGACAATTTCTTGGTGCCAGAACTGCAAAACTCCTTTGATTATAACCAAAAAACATGTTTCCAGCAAACATGTCCAATACGTCTCTGCTTAGAGTACGTGAAATTTTCCCGGGCAAATTGATATCCAAAAGAGGCGACATAAACTGACCTTCACGCAGTCCTGATTTAACTCCTATGGACTTTTTTCTGTGGGGCTATCTCAAATCAAAAGTTTATAACAATAAACCGACTTCTCTGGCGCATTTAAAAGAAAATATTCGATACGAAATCGCAGTCGTCACGGAGTCGACCTGCCGAGCCGCCATTGGAAATTTTATCGTTCGACTAAATCAATGCCGTGAACGCGAAGGAATAAATTCCCAAATACTGTACATTAATAATTAATAAACATTTTTTTGGAGATATCTTATTTTTTTATTTTATCGACTCACAAAATATAGCATCCCTAATGAAAACGTTTTTCTTGTATTACAGCTCGCCTTGTGCAACAGTTTTTACGCACGAGTCCGAAATACCTTCATATTATTGATATAAACTGCCCAATTGTGATTAATGGTGTAGAAGTGATACCTGTTGATGCGAATCAGTAAGTCTATTTTCTTAAATGTTACATGATTTGTTTTAATTGTTACAACATTTTTCATTGCCTCTAGTTGTCCTGGTGCTTTTATGTTCATTTTCAAATTCGCAAGTGGTTTATGCACCTTACACACTGGCGATTTTCGTGCATGTCCCGATATGGAAGAGGGTCAAATCTTCTGGGACAATCACATTCAAACTGTCTACTTGGACACTACCTACCTATCTAGTAAATATGCGTTCAAATCTCAACCGGAAAGTATTGATGAAGCAGTATGCGCAATCAGTGATTTTCGTCAACGACACATTGGTGAAAAGATTTTGTACGTTTTCGGTACATATGTGATAGGGAAAGAGAAAATGTGGAGTAGAATTGCCGACGAATATGACTTAACAGTATGGACCGATGATAATCGAAGAAAAGCGCTGGAAGCGATTGGAAACGAAGAATATTTGAAGCGTTTAGTTGATAATCCGCATGAAGCCGACATGCATATATTGGCGCTAGGAAATATTTCATATGATGTAAAGAATGCATTCTATATGAGAGAATTATATTTTAACATGTTACCGTTCTAGTATCTCAGTGAATACTTAAAGCAATTTTGTGAGTTCAATATGATACTTGCAATTCGAGCCAGTGGCTGGGAAAAGGACTCAAAACCGCAATTCAGAGGAAACGTAAATATAATAGGTAGGTTGCCAATATCAAACATAATCGTTTGTCTCACGTTTATAATAAAAAACAACAATATTAATTCAATAAATTCCCTTTTAGGCATTCCTTATTCCGAACATTCCAGCTATGATGAACTTCGTAGATTCGTTCGCTTCCTACAACCTTCCACAATAATCAGTACAGTTCCTAAGGGAAGTGATGTTAATGTGACGAGTAAAATACCACTTAGCTGGTACAGCAACGAGTTGCGAATTTGGCAGAAAGGCTATCAAAGATCTATCACGAACTATGTGCATGTTCGTGATTCAAGGAAGAACTTGCCACCAAGCACTTCTCGACTGATAAATGACATCGAGGATGCGAAAACCTACGATAGTGGCGACGATCTTAACATGCTTGATGCAACGTTAACGACCGACGCAAGCAAGAAGCAAAATTCTGTTGAAATATCAAAAGCAATAAGTGATTGGTTGCCATAAATTAACAAAGCAGAATAGAAAGTGATGTGCCTTGTAAGAAAGTGTGTATGCAACAGTTTTTAAGATTAAATGAAAATATTTCGTGAATTCAAATGCGATTGCTTACTCTGAGATTGTGTATGCAGACAAAGAGAAGCCTGGTAAATGTTAGTGTTAAATTTTTTAGTGTTTTTATAATGTAGAATAAGATAAAATATATATGTATTGAATACATTTTCAGTCCTCTTTCTATTTTGAGTGTGAAATTGTGCAAAGATAGTTCCGAACATGAAACTTCAATCGTTAATTGGTATTTATTCAAGCGAACTGCTTCACAATTCTCATGTTTCTTTCCGGATGTCTAGTTTAGCACTTCACCTATCGAATGCACTTCACAAAATTAAAATCGGATTATTAGGACGGCCTCAGGAATTTTTGCTAAACTTGGTAATAAACTAAAACAGTGCTGGGCGGCTGCGGATTCAGTTGATGGAAGCATGGCTCCAATGACACCCAGTTACGCAACTTTGCTCTAAAACAACCCGTTTTAAAGTTAGTAGTGAGAAAAGTAGATAAAAATCGTTTCTTTATAATTTCTAAACATTTCGATTTTCTTATTAATGTTTCCGCCTTTTTTAAAAGGAAGTATAGGTCAATTATTGCTACACGAGTTATTCCAAAACTTTTTCTGCAAAACTCAGTGTGCCCCCTCAACAGTCATATGTATTCGATTTTTTACAGATCTGCCCTGGTCTATTGATCGGGATCACTGCAGGTAAATAAATGTTTTGCGTTGAACTAGGATCTGTGCAAAATTTTAAAATGGGATATATCAACATTCCTATTTGTGGATATTAGCATCCTATCGGCGGTAAGCATCTTATCTGTGGTCAGACTTAAGGGGGGGGGGAGTACTCTGTTGAAACGGCGAAAATTAATCTTTTTTCAAATGTATATTAAAAAATAAACTATTAAAGTTATCGACTTTTAAATTGTATATATTGAGATTAAAAGTTCAGATCCAGTTTATAGAAAAAAACAAAATGGCGATCCAAGCGCTTGAGCAGTGTCAAACAAAAAAAAAGCGGATTGCACCTGGTAAAACCCTGGGAAAAATATCAATATGTGACCATATACTATACTTCTTCTGTTAGGCTTGAGTAGAAACTACTGCACGGGCATAAATTTAGGGCAATAAGTAAGTTTTTCGCGATTTGGTGCACGGTTACGTGTAATGATTTTTGACTTGTTTTCGATTGAAAACAAAAGTTCTAGAATTGTCATTTTTTTGCTCTAACCTTAGACCCGTGTAGTATATCACGGTTCGACTCGCGCACCACACCACTCACTCACATTAGGAGCCACCACTAGTTATTTAGTTTAGTTTAGTTGAAAATAAGCATTGAAAATGTTTTGTAGGGGTCTTGACGCAACCGCCTTGTGTTATGGCGGTTGGTGTCGAGATAATTAGGATATGAATAGTCGGCGAAGCTCGGCCAGCGTTTAGAGACACGCCTCAAGCCGAGGCATCGCCCACAAAAACCTGCCCTTCGATCGAGGCGAAAGCTCGTGGGCGGCGATCGACATTAACAACACGGGTTCGAGCACCCACTAGCTTACCCAAAGGCCAACGATCGAAAACAGAGTCCTGTTTCGCTGCAGGTTGCGGGAACTGGCCAAGCGGTTTTGGGCGGCAGTATAAAAACAAACCGCACTCTGGAAGCTGGTTCTTTCTTTTGTTGTATCCTCGAGGGCCAGGCGCTCGTTGTTGCTGAATCACGGACACGGAGCTAAGTGAAGTGCGACCAGGAGGCTGCCCAAACCAGCTCCAGCGCAGCGTGCGAAGAAACAGTGTCCCGCGGAGGAGTTGGCCGAGCAGCTTGCAGTAGCCATAAGAAAATTTATATCTTTAGAATTACTATTTGAAGTCATAAAGAATCGATTAGATAGATTGAATTATAGAAACGAGTGGGGGTGAGGGATGCGCGGTTTTAGAACGTTTCGTCAATCGTGCAATTTTCTTATCGGATATAAATATATTTTCCTTTCGTTGCGAAATAAAAAACCGTGAGCCGGAAGTTGATTGTTTTGTTTTGGCTCGGAAACAAATTTCAGGGTAGCATTGGTGAGTCGGATTCTCGTTCGACGATTCAAGAGGTCCGTTGGGGTGGACAAGTGGCGCCCACGACCCGTTTCCAATGGGCTGACCGACACCCGAAGGCCTCAACCGATCGCTTAAGGACCAATTTAGGTCCTTATCCAGGAGGTAACGGTAGCAAGTAGTTAAAAAGTTAATAAGTATGTGTGGAAAATCTCAAGTAAATCAGATGAGTAGTTTTTTCATAAATCTACGACGCGACGCGTACACAAAAAGTATGTTTTGAGAGAAACGCGTTTAAAGTTTCTTTGGTTTACGAGAATTATCTCGTCTTTTTCGACTTGAAAGAATTTTTAATCACAATTTTGGATGTTTACACTGTGAAATTCGAATATGCACTCGTATGTATTGTACTAGAGTATAATAGTCGAATAGTTACATAGCGCCACCTGCTTCCACCACGGTTCCACGTCAGTCATCCCTAGTAGAGATGACTGGATCATGGAAAGAAGTAAGATACAGGAATCGGTTGACATCTACACTGATGGATCAAAGATGAATGGAAAAGTTGGCTGTGGCGTTTTTTCCGAACAGCTAGGCTAGAAACTATCCTTACGACTACCAGATCGCTGCAGTGTTTTTAGGCAGAAGTCATTGCAATACACAAGGCAGTGGACTGGTTGAGAAATTTCCATAAGAAATCTCAACAGTCTTTGACAGTCAAGTTGCTATTCAATCATTATCCAAAGTGTATACTTCATCCAAAATTGTAATGGAATGTCCCACACAACTAAACATGATGTCGATTCACTGTGAAGTGATCCTTTGCTAGGTGCCGGGTCATAGTGATATATCTGAAAATTGTGAAGATGGTGCCCTAGCGAGAGCTGACACTGAGCTCCAGGATTATACACTCCAAATCGGCCACCCATCGGCCTCCGTCAAGCTAAGTTTCAAACAGTTTTATATAGAGGCTACAAACAGGGCCTGGCTGCTGTAAGAAACCTGCACCAAGCAGCTCCACATCACGAGCCGTGAAACATTAAGTTTCATCATATCCGTACTGACGGGGCGTTGTCTCATTGGCAGACATGCAGAAAAATTGGATGAGCCCCCCCTTTCCACGATTTCTGCCGCAACTGCAGATCGGAGGAGGAAACGATCCAACATTTTCTGTGTGAATGCCCAGCACTATCCAGGAAGCGCATACAAACTTTAGGCTCGCCTTTCCTGGAAAGCCTCACGGAAGTAGCCAGTTTAAATATTAGCTGCATAGCCGGCTTTATACGAGAATCTAAATGTTTCTCATCATCCCACACGTTCTAGTGCCGTACCTTATCTTTTTGTGGTATCACAATGGGCCTATCGTGGCCTAAGTGAGCCACCTTTTGATAAAGGGGGCTGCCAGTACAACTAACCAACCTAGCGACAGATGTTCGGGCACTTCAAGGCCGCTTGCGCTCCTAAAAATATAGTAGGACGAAGGAGGACTAAGAGCGATGTAGAATGGAAACCAATTTAGATATCAATATAAAATTTTGTACAGGTATTTTTAAGGTACTTTTCTAACGAAATATGCAAAAAATTGATTTTTTTTAACAGAATACTCATCCCTTAAGGAACATATCGTCGCCTAAAACACGATATCTCAATTGTTCGACTTGAAACGATACGTTCAGTTTTTTTTCTAGAAACTTAAGATGTTGCTAGTAAATAGTGTTGTCTGCGGTATACTTAACTTACATAATGTAAGCAATTTTGTTTCATACGTTTGGAGAAGCATACAGTAAGTAGTTAACGTTAATTTGTTGAAATAGTTCAATTTTCGGCATTGTTGAGATGCACCACTGCGTGTTTTAGGCAGTGATAATGAGATATCAGTGCCGAGGTGGCTGTACTCACGTCCAATGTATCGTTCTGCAGAGTTTCACTTGTCCTAAGATATCCTGTCTTTCTTCAATAGAAAAAAGCTGTCGGTAAGCAAATTCACCAATGGAATGTACATAGTTCAAACTTGAGGCCAGATCAAGTATCAATCTAGAAAATATTTCGCTGTAAGACATCAATTTGAAGAAGAAGAAAACACCCACTGCATAAGCTTATGTATTGTTTTTATTACTTTAGTTAAATATAGAGAATATAATCCTAGTTATATTTTTATCTTCGATTTAATTTCTTTATGAATTTTGTTATTCTTTTTAAAAAAAATAATTCATTACCAATTTGTTTGCTTTGATTTTGTTTTCATTCTCTGGCTGATAATCAACTATAGCTGGTTTATAGTACGGTCGAAACAAAGAAAAATTGAATTTCGTTTAGTTTATACGGATACGAAAAATGAGTTCAAATAATAAACAATTTAACTTGTAAATATAGCTTAAAAACTTGCTATACTATCAATTTTTTTAACTGCATCGTTTTTGTTGCTTTTGATGTTTTTTTTGTTGTTGCTCTATTGAATCGAGTGCACGAATTTGATGCGATTTGCACTACTTAAAATTGAAATCCTTGATTCGGTATATTTGGATTCGTGCTAAACTGAAAGCCACTTTCGTCGGTCGCTGGAGCCAGATTTGCATCGTAGTCAGCCTGGATGATAGTAAAATTGGGATATAACCTATATACGAATAAGTTTGGCGAAGTATTACCTCTTCCGAGAAGAAATGCTCAATAATATCGTAGGCCAATTTGTAAATTTCGACATTCTCGTGATTTTGAAGCGTTTCAATCTTCAGCAGACCGTCGCATTCTTCAATCATGTTGGCAATCTGTTCCACATGCGGTCCGGCCATCTTCAACATATTGTTGATGCCATCTAGTACGACCTGAAATTAGAAAAGATATTGATGTTCGCATTTGCATCTCCACGACCGTCTGATTAAAATGTGACGTACATTTATCACTTGAGTATCCTTGCACGACAGTAGATCACAGAATGGCGGTATGGCGCCCTCTCGAATAAGTTCGGCAACCTGCTCCCTATTTCCACTTATCGTTAGATTACTAATTGCCCACGCTGCTTCCTTCTGTGTTTGGAATTCGCCCTTGCTTAAATTTTCAATAATTTTCGGCAACAGACCAGCACTAATTACAGCTTGAACCTGGAACTGGTTTCCTGCCGTTATATTAGATAAAAACCATACGGCCTCCTTGCGAATCTTCTCCTTAGTGTGGGTGAGCAACGCAGGGAAATAAGCCAACGCGTCATAATTTAAAACTACTTGTGTCTGCTCGTCCGAGCCAGTCACAATATTACCGACAGCTCGTAGTGCAGCCGTCTGAACTTTCACTTCAACGTGTCCTAGAAGCGGTATCAACATGGGAACAATGCCACTGTCAATCACCATTTGAATCTGATCGTTTCCACCGTCCGTTAGATAGCTGATTGCCCACACCGTGTCCACTAGAATATTCGTGTCTGTGTGATGTATTAACACGTTGAGTGCAGGCAGAATTTCTTGGATCGTTGCAGGCGGTGGTGGCGGCTCCTTGTTACGACACAAATTCACAATGACCCATGTGACGTTCCGCAAAAATGAAATGGGGATATCTGGCTTGATAAAGGACAGTAGTGGCTGTACAACTCCGTGCTTAATAACGTAGTCTCGCAGATGCGGACCATCGCCAATGATGTTACCAAGAGCCCAAACCGCTTGTTCGCATACAGTTTGTGCTGGTGATGATAGAAGTTGTAAGAAGAGCGGAACGGCGCCAGCTCGTACGACCTATTGATACAAAAAACAAATAACTCGAGATAAGCATCAAGCAACGAGACAAACAACATACTTGATTTGTTTGCTCAGACGTGCCGGATGCGATATTAGTCAATGCCCAAGCCGCTTCGAACTGCAACATTGTATGATCGTGCCGTTTGAGACATTCTACTAGAATTGGAAGAATGTTGCTATTGATCAAATCGTTAATTGGAGGATTTCGGTCCGATGACAGCAATTTTCGTGCAGCCATCACTGCTTGTAGCTGCTTGTCCCGATCGGCTGGATTGCCAGCTGCCTCGACCAGTTTCTTTAAATTAATATTGGACAATAAATCATCTTCGTCTGTTGAATCGATCGGCACGTTCCTTCGTTTGAGAATGGTTTCTTCTCTTTTGTTTTTGCGAAGTTCAACTGTAACTTCATTTCGTCGTCTTCGCATTTCCTGGAAGATTCAAGCGGATGTGAAATGTAGAACAGCAGGGTATGCAATTAATATTATTTATACATTTTTATAATAATTTTTTTATCGTATGCATACAAACCAGCAAGGATCGGTCAATTTTGTCTTGTAAGACTTGATATGAAGAAATTCTAAGGAATGGGCATGAAATAGCCCATCAACCAAGAAAGCAATACACATATAACGCTTTCAGTTCAAAGTGGTTACGCCCTGAAACCATGTGTTCTGAATACCGTTACCGTCTGTTAGGCCCGAGCGGATTCAAAGAATAACCATTACATTTATTGAATCATCTCTTCGCTGTTATCACAAACTGCGCATTTTGGAAACATTTCCTCATTCTTGGAGGGCTACTCGTGTGTGATTGACAAGCTCGAATTACTAAAGTGAAAATTTAACTGATGTACTCAAAATTTTTTTTTACATTTGTTAAGCTCATTTTTAAATGCATAAAACTTCCCGAAAATAACGATTTGACTACCTCAAGCTAAAAAAATTAAGCTTGCCTGATCAATATTCAATATAAAAATGACACGATCATTTTGCACGAATAAAAAAATAATTGTTAAGGTGCAAATTGGGGTGAGTTAATGCCAGCAGATGTAAATTTGAGGATTACAACAGAGCTGAAAAATGATTCAGCTGAGGACGTATCCTTCAATGGAACAGCTGTTGATAGTAACGATAAAGAGACGAACATTTTAGAAGCTATTTCATCTATATTTCATAAAAAACTACGTAGCAGAAAATAAACATACTTCTCTACCCCAAGTAAAGTTATTGGAAATATTGAATACACATGAAAATCGTATTGAGGAATTTTTTTTGCTCAGTAAATTCGAATTTCAATCTTAACTGCCTGAACATGCCGAGAAACAGCAGCGACTCGGCATCTTTTAAAGATTTCCATCTCCCGACGTTGCAAAAAAAAATATATATGAATTTCTCTTTTACCATGTAAATCAACCCATCCAGGTTGAGTTCTTTGTTTGCTCAACTCTTTTCAAGATATTATAGTTAACAGTCGTGAAATGGTTGTTCAATGCGTCTACATCGTCTGGGTAGTACTAAGTAAATAAACAAGCATTTAGGGAAGAGGTTTGGAGGAGATGGTTTTGGTCGGTAAAAAGCCGACATGCCAAAAAATACGAGCAAATCGGTAACTTTTGAAATTTTTTATTCGGATAGTGTACGCCCAAGAATCAGATACTGTGACAACCGCTTAAAACGACCGACCGATTCCCTTAAATTGTGTTGCAAGATGGTTTTGTAGAAATGGTGATCCATTACATAATCAATGAATATCAAATTTCTTTCACTCGACACTGCGACAGCACCTCACTCCATAGCATTGCCATCCCCATGTATGACTGTGAGAATAAGGTTTTTGGGTCCATTCCCGTGTTTTTCTTTCTTCAAACTTTAGCTCTACCGTCACTGCCAAATATGTTATACTTCGATTCATTGGTGAATAAAATGTTTTTTCAAAAATCAAGTTCGATTTTTTTCGCTTATAAGAGTTTTTTGCGTGGTGTTCTGCTGTGATAACCTTTATTATTTAATGTTCGTTGAACTGTTCTTGGATTCACCCTGATTCCTCCTCGTTTTGCTATGTCCTCTGCCAATTTTGTGGCATTCGTCTTTGCATTTCGGTTCACTTCCTTCAAAATAAATGGGACATCTCTGCAAACCACCCTCTTCGGTCGACTACTGCTTGCTTTCAACAGAGAATCTGTTTTTGTAGTTGTTGAATTTTTGTTTCAACTGTCGATTCACTTAAATTCAACAATTTGACTATTTCTCCGAAAGATTTTCATTCGTTTCGATGTTTTACCACAAGTTTCGTACTTCTGATGAAATTTCCTCTCGAGAAGCCATCGCCACAGTTGCGACCTTATCGAAACTACACTAAATGTAGCCTAATGCGAAGCATAAATGCCAAAATTTGATAAACGGTATGTCCCGTTGTAAAACAGAACCGCACAGTAGCATAAAGAATGATTTCTCTAGCCGTAAGTAGACTTTTGTTAATGCATTTTTTTAGTTAAGTATAAATAACTTGTGACGTTTATATTGCAGAAGTTTTTTTTTGTTAAATAGCAATTAAAACAAAGATAAGGCAATTAAAACAGACTTAGAATATAACTGCATCATTACTTTTTTAATTAGTGCCATGCGGCTCATCAAGTAGCGAAAATAGGGGTTGTACGATGAAGGCTTTTGTGGTGGTCAATGCAAATCGTCTGGGAAGTACTAAGTTTATAAACAAGCATTCAGGAAATACATTGCACACGAACAGTGCAAGCAAAGAATGATGGAGTAAGAGGTTTGGAGGTAGCGGAGGTGGTTTCAGTCGGTAAAAATCCAACACGTGCCGAGAAGCAGGAGCAAATCGGTATCTGTTGAAGATTTCCACGTCCTAACGACAAAAAAAAATGAAATACAATTATAAATATACAGTGGCGGAGAAAAGTCTACGGCAGCACCTTATATTGCGGTTTTGGTTAGTTGGAAGCCTTTAATCGAAAATCTATTGATACATATTTTTCCAGCAACGTAAATATATTTATAAAAAAAAAACGAAAACAAATTTTTTTCAAAACAAACTTAAAGAGAAATTCATGAAAAACATCAAAAATAGAATGGACAAAAGTCTACGGCGATCAGTGCTGACTGACTTATACACGAAAAATTTCCAACTAAACCTAACTCTGCCGTGCAATGGCCAAACCGTCTAAATGACATTTTTCGAGATTTTGAGATATGTGCGTTTAGGGACATTATACCTTCCCTTCTTTCATATGAGCTTAACATTTTGTTTCATTTCCCTCCCGTTCAAGAGTTATGACCCTGGCCATTCCATCTATAATACATCTTGCTGCCAATTTCACATAAAAAACAAGTGGCAAACCATCTAAAGTACTTTAGACGGTTTGTCCATTGTACAACTATACAAATCAGAAGGAAAATAAACGTCTATAAGCATTTAGTTCCATTTTCCGTTTCATATCTAGTCCCGTCAATTGGGAGTTTGACCGTGCAGTTTCAAAAGGCAGAATTTTTTTTATTGCAGTGCGTGGGAAATAGTATAATTAGCTTAAGTTCAATTTCCTGGGATCCCCGATGATGGCGTTTGGGCTCCATCTTGAAAACAAAAGAAAGTGGGACACACCCATATCTCCGAAACCACGGCTCCCACAAGAATGTTTAATATGGCAAACTTTTGAAGAATTTAATTTGCAGCAAGTCATGCATACATCACTTTTACGTGGTTTTAACAATAAAAGAGTTACAAGCTCAAAACGACATCCAAAAAGGGGGAACATCTTTCGAGCGCCACAGCTTCATTGTTTTGATTCCAACCCCAAAACACATTGAAAATAACTTTAAGGCAATTTTGTCGCAAGTTGTTTGCGGTATTGATCGTTTTGATCGCTGTACACTGGCGGGAGCTATTGCATCCCAAAGGGGGAAAACTCACGTGACAAACGCATTTTAGGACCAGATGAACAGGTGTTAAAATGCTTTTTTCTATGACTTGTCCCCCTTCGAGACGCAATAACTCCCGACATGGTACAGTGATCGAAACAAGCAATACCGCAAACGTTTGGTGATAAAACTGCCTAAAAGTTATTTTTGGACGAATTTCGCCGTAATAGGGGAAACCAAGAAGTTGTGGCGCGCGAAAAATGATCCCTCCTTTTCAACGTCTTTTTTGGCGTGCAACTCTTTTAAAATTGACAGCACGTGAAAATGATGTATGCACAACTTACTGCAAATTAAATTTTCCACAAGTTTGTCATATTAAACTTTTTTGTGGGAGTGGTGCTTTCCAAGATATGGGGCCGTCTCACTTTTTTTTGTTCTCAAGATGGCGCCAAGAGGATTGGAGCTGCCACTCCAGAAACTTGGATTTAAGCTCAAATAAAGGCATACTACTCATTGCGCATCGGCTGCCTTCCAAAATGCTCCCGGAGTTTCGCAACGGGGGGTTCGCCACCAAAAGCCGATTATTTGGCCTAAAAACGGGTTTTTTCACGCGAGTTTCTCCCCTTTGGAATGGAATAACTCCCGTTAATGTGCAGTGATTGGAACAATCAATACCGGAGACGATTTGTGACAAAACTACCTTAGAATAGTATTCCAACGTGTTTCGCGTTAAACGTGAAATTAAAAAAGTTGTGGCGCCCGAAAGTTATTCCCCGCTTTTTGGGTACGGTTTTGGGATCGTTTCTTTTTTTTATTATTGACACCACGCAAAAGTTATGTATAGACGACTTGCTAAAAATTATATTTTACCCAAGTTTGCCATACACAACTTTCTTGTGGAAGCCACGGTTTGGGAGATATGGGTGTGTCCCACCTTCTTTTGTTTTCAAGATGGAGCCCAAACGCCATCATCGGGGATCCCAGGAAATTGAACTTAAGCTAATTATACCATTCCCCACGCATTGGTAATATAGGCAAGACAGGGGAAATGCGGAAGCGTTTTCACGCGAAATGTTTGAAGCCATTTATCTCGATATCGAGGAAACTGCAGTTAGACGGTTTGGCCATTGCACGGCAGAACTGTATTTCTTCGAAATTTGTTTATTTGCTGTTACTTCCGTTCAGTACATGTGCACCTGCAACTCTATTTTAGGTTTATCGCTAGATTCGATCTGTAAAGACAGCAAAATGAAATCGCGAAAAGAAATTTCTAATGATGACCGAAAATTGGTGGTCCAGTATAAAATAGACAATAAATCGTGCTCGGAAATTGTGAAATTACTGTAACTAAAACGAAGTTCTGTTTACACCATTATCAAAAATTTCGAAAACAGTGGTTCCATTGAAAAGAAGCCGCGAACTGATCGACCGAAAAAGCTTTCGCGCAGAGATATTAGTTCAATTTTAAATGAAGTGAACAAAAATTCATAAATAAGTGTTCCAGATTTGGGGAAACAAGTGTTTTCGGTAAGTAAAAAGGATGCACATGCAAGAACAATCTCGAGAGCATTAAATTCTAATGGGTTTCAAAGCAGAACTTCATGTAAAAAAACATTAATATCCGCAAAAAACCGACTTCTGCGCCTAGAGTTCGCCAAGGCCTATATCAACAAGGACAATGATTTTTGGAATCGAGTCCTTTTTACCGATAAGTCGAAATACATTATGTACGGGTGTGATGGTCGCAGTAAAATACGAAGAAAAAAGAATACGGCTTTAGAGACCAAAAATTTGATTCCTACTGTCAAGCACGTGTAAGTAATGTTATGGTTTGGGGAGCCATAGCTGCATCTGGGGTCGGCAGATTGGCTTTTGTTGAAACTACTATGGACCGCTATGTGCACAAGAACCTGTTGGAACAACATTTAAGGCCATCAGTTGAGAAGTTGTGCTTTGGAGGGAGCTGGATTTTCCAACAGGACAATGATCAGAAGCACACAGCACTTTTCGTCAAGAACTGGTTGTTGTACTACGCTCCCAGGCAGCTGAATACGTCTCCCCAAAGCCCGGATTTAAACCCAATAGAACATTTATGGGAGCTTCTGGAGCGGAAAATTTAGGAAATGTTGCATAAAAAATAAAAATTTGTTGATTTGTTCATTACAAAATGGGAGAAAATCAACCAAGTATTAACTTGGTTGGACTCCCTTTAGCATCAATTGAGGCACGGTTTTACAAAAGGGTACAGTTCCAAAAAACTGAATTTTCGGGAATCAAAAAAAAAACAATTATACTCTTGGCATTTTCATTTTTGAAAAATTGAATTGTTGATAAATTATCTAGAATGTAGCGAGTTTGTATTTATCTATCAACATGATTCAATTACCTGTTCCATCAGATGGGAAGTTAACTATGAAATTGGGGAGGTTTCGCAAAACGATACACATCCGATTTCTATACCGTTTTGCAAAACCATTTCCACCCTAGCCCAAGAGATGGGTTTTCTATTGATGCTATTTGATTTAATTTAATTTAAATCTCACTGTTTTGTGATGTTGTTGACACATTGGTATCAATTTTATTTATAGGAAAAGGATATAAAATATGTAACATTTTGAAAAAACTATAGAAATAGTACCGTTTTGAAAAAACTTCATGATTTTAAGGTCGGATTCGTCCCGTTTCGACAAACCGGAACGTGACCATTCGATTCCTCGTGAAATTTTACATGAAAATCGATATCAAACTCGATTTTTTCGATTTTGGCGCTTATACCCTTTTGCAAAACCGCGCCTCAATTACTACTTGCAGTCTTCGGAGTACAGAGGCGACTAAATCACCAATTTCTTCGGGTGTAATTTTTTCCCATTTTGTAATGAGTTTATTTTTTATGCAACATTTCGGAATTTTTCGCTCCAGAAGCTCCCATAAATGTTCTATTGGGTTTTAATCCGAGCCCTAGGGAGACGTATTCAGCTGCCTGGGAGCGTAGTACAACAACCAGTTCTTGACGATGCTTCGGATCGATGTCCTATTGGAATATATATATATAATAAAATAGCCAGCAAATAATTTTAAAAATTTCGATTAGTTTAGTTGGAATTTTTTGTGTGTGTATAAATCAGCCTGCATTGACTGCCGAAGACTTTTGTCAATTCAAATTTTATGTTTTCTTTAAGTTTGTTAAGAAAAGTTTTTGTTTTCGTTTTTTTTTTTCATAAATATATTTACGTTACTGAAAAAATGTGCATCAATGGGTTTTTGATCAAAGCTTCCAACCACAACCTCAATATAAGGTGCTGCCGTAGACTTTTCTCCACCACAGTATATCTTGAATTATAAATCGAGCCAAAAGGTTTTCAAAAACCCACAAATGAAGGTCTATCCCTTATACCGATCCTTATCGTCTGGGAAGTACTATGTACTGAAATATGAGCAATTAAGGAAAACTGATGGAGATGTTTTTGCAGGTTATAGTCGGTAGAAACGCATGTAAACAAGTCTTGTATATATAACTTGTGTAGAAACTCGACATGCCGAGAGGCTGATGCTGATAGGTACCTTTTCCCAACGTTGGAAGAAGGTGGCCTGGCCTAATCAGAGCCTTAAAATTTTTTGTGAATTTTAGCGTAAAATAGGGTCAAATCTGTGTTGTCAAGCATATTTGGCTGAGAGCAATTAGTTGCCAGCTAACAGTAATTCCTGGCAGCCTGAACAGGGCGCGGTGTTGACATATTCAGCATGAATCGAAACAATTGATTTGTGCACTGAGTTTTGCGTTGCCATCACCTTGACCTCGCACCTCCCACCCGAAATTGCTTCAGATGAAAATCTATCTTCCGATTCAGCTGTAATTTGGATAGTTAGGGAGCAATGAAAGTTGCCCCGCGCCCAGCTCCCGGGCGACACTCTCTTCCATGTCGAATCAATAAAATTGTAAATATGTAGTTCTCATGACAAGTGCCTTCCACGCCGCTCGCACGCCACACATTCGTTGCTCGCCTTCCCGCATGGCGAAACAACTGATTCATGGCCCACGTCGCGAATGTATCGAAAATATTTTTTCTCCACGACACCTCGCCGTCAAATAATTAATTTTTTGTATTCCTAAATTCCAACACGGTAGCCGCCTGGCCCCTTTGTGCACGATTGAAAATTTTCATCGCTGCGCAATACAAACGCAAGTCCACGGCATGCCACCCCATTGCCCCAAATAAACCGTGCATTTCTCAACGTCACTTAACTCAAAATCACAGCATCATCGATACTTACATCTTGATCTTTTCCTTTATTTTTAAAATCGTGTAAACGATTTTTGACCTGCGAATCCGTCGACGCCATTTTCGCAAAAATATCCCAACACACAAATATCGCTGTCTTTGTCGTTTGACAAATCTACGGACCTGCAATGGAGATCGGGAGCTTATTAAGTCAGCAATTCGACGCCCGGATATTGCTGGAAACACGCCAACTTCTTGATATACACAACACAAGTTGTCGGCGGTCGTCCGACACGGGACTTACAATCAGTTTAATTTTCAACGAAAAATATCCAGAACTTGCAGAAAATATTGACCTCCCGACGACTACTATCACTTGTCTTCCCCCATCCACATGCTTTTCATCGACGTGAAGTTGAACAAATTTTACCCGAAGCATCTGTCGAGTACTCCCGAAAATTGACGTAACTTAGGCACTGCCAACTGAACAGACGGCAAAGCTTTTTGGCGGACTTTTTGAAAATTGTATATCCAGAATCATAATAGAAAAAACTTTTCTAGGAGCAGGTATACTTTATCTCTACCTTTGAGAAAATTTACTGCATAGTAAGAAATATCAGTACTTAGTATGTCAGTAATATCAGTCGGTTTTACAATTTTTGAATAAAATTAAGGAATTTCGTTTGCCGTTGTCATGACAATTTTTTCGGAAAGTTGAAAATCATATTATATCAAAATATCTAGGCTGTAAACACAATTAGCTAGAGCCAAATTGAATGACTTTTATCAAGAACTATAATTCTCAATTAAAAAGACAATTCGCATTCAACGACAATCAAATGAGCCTCTTTAAATTTTCTGAATTAAACAAAATAAATACAAAACCACGAAAAAAACTCAACGCAAAACAATCGAAAATATGATGCTCTCCAGAAGATTAATAGCTTTTGAAAAATTTGTATCTTTTGCACAAAAATTCAAATTTTATTGCAACTCTCGTCTTAAACTAATTTGAAACAAATTATGATATGCAAGTTAGATTTGTCTTCAGGAAACTTAACAAAAAAATAAAACGCTTGATTTAACGAATGCGTTTATTTCACTTCAATTGTTACAATGAGAACCCTTACATTTATTTATACTCTAGGTAAAAAATGCAACTTAAGACGGATGGTGTTGATATCGTATATACGAAAAGATTAATATAATACCATCGATTTCAGAAGCAATTGTTGATATGTTCTGGTTTAATATCCAAGACACATCGATAGCTACGAATTGACCTACATATATACGTTTCTGTATTTTAGGATTTTTTGCAACGTTGGGAGGTGGAAATCTTCAAAACATACCGATCAGCTCTTATCGAAAGATTTCTCTCGAATGGAAAATGGCATAGTCAAACACGCATAACACTGCCTTCCGCGGATAATTTAGTAAGACGGCAACGCTGCATGCCATCAGTCCGTTGGAAGCTTAACATATTCATTCGATTCAAATTCACCGGAAAGTTAAATGCAAAATATGTTGGGATCTATCGTTTATGCGTACGACAAAATTAAAAGTCACGTTGATGTCACTAAGCCTAAATGGCTCTCTTTTCACTTAGACCTTCTATGATCCATTGTACCTTGCAGACGTGGAAACCAACTGAATTATTCAATGAACCATCCTGATTTCTTGGGAGCAGGTCCATGTTTATGTTACTTAGCTCATTCAGCTCTCATCACAGGGCTAGTTTGTTCTTTAGGGAAATCCTTCTTAGTTCAGACTTATAGGCCTGCACTACGCCCGGCAATCTTACAGCCGTCTGACTGTCTACAAAGAAAGTGATGTCTGTATTTTACTTAATGACTTCCTTTGCCGCTCGCAAGATTGCCACTAACTCTGCGTCTTTAGAAAATATTCTGGCTCCCGCACCTGTCTTCGTTTTTGAGCCATCCACATCCATTATTTTGCAATAAATTGATTGACAATATTGTACATTCAAAATACCTCTGATATATATCATGGAAGCTCTTTCCTCATTTTGCTTTTATTTGTATTCATAAGCACTAGCTCATCCAATTTACTTTAACTCGACCTTCCCTTACTCAATCTGCCTTTGTAAGAAGTCTTACGTTGAAAGTAGAATCGATCAAAATTGGTTTAATATAGAATCTGGAAATAATTGATATAATTATTTCTCCAACCAGAAATATTTTCTTTTAAAATCTGTAGTTTGGGATTTTCTGCCCTATTGGTTTTGGTTTCAAGATGAACCGAGCATTTCTCGATAAGATTTAGATCAGGAATCAGCATCATCCTCGCAAATGCAGCGCCACATCATTACAGACAGATGATGCTTAATTTGAAACGTTCTGTTGGCTGTTTTGTTACAAAGGCGAACATATTCGTAACTACTTCTAATCAAAGTTCATTATTGAATATCACCTAGACAATTTTAGAATTTGGCAAGTCTAAGGCGTAGCAGTGTTAGATGTTACACATCATTGGCGACTACTGTAAGACTTGCTCCTTTTTTAGGACGTCTTAAAACTTTCCAGAATGGCACAATTAATTATGCCCAAGTATACAATTATTTTCTGAGTTGGTCAAATTATTCTAATCCAATCACATTGCTAATATTGTTTCGATGTTGCCAGTTACAGGCCGTCTAAAATATGTTTATCAGCTTGGAAGAAAGAATGTGACAACATATAGAGGAGAATTATAATGCTCGTATGAAATACATCACTTTATATATGACTCCATCATGATATTTAATCGAAGTAAATCTTCTGTAGATATATTATCATTTTTTTAAACATTTAATGTATAAAATTTATTTTAGGACACATTTAAACTAAATAATTAACTTAGAATCTTATTCAATATATCTAAGACGTTTAGTAAATCATCATTTTCTTCTTCACTACAATAACATTTTAAAATTTCACAGTCTAACATCTTTATTTTCTTAGGTATAGAAGTTGATTTGATAGCCTGTTTTGATTTACAATTGCCAGCAACTAGTTTCCAAACAGCTACAAGTATGATCAATTGCTCATCTTGCGATCCATCAGTTAATATTGACTTTGTAATGTATAGAAAATCCTCTGAAAGAATAATTAAAATTATCTATTAACCAAAATGGCAGTTTTCTCGGTTATATCTTTTATAATAGTTCAGAAAAATGTTTGACAGCAATTTAAATTAGTTCGTAACAAACTATTTGAAATTCCAAATTAAGCAAGAAACAATAATTAATTGATCAACCGAATTAATACGTTTTTCAAACAAACTTACCTGAAGAACATAAAGCTGCACGATTTGAATTTAAAAACGTCATATTTCGTAATATTCCCAAGCATTTTAATCGTATATTTTTGCTAGATTTACTAATTAAAATTCCCAATAGATGCATATGTTTTACAGCCGCTCCTTCAGGATATCGTGAGAATATCTCCCAATATTTAAGCCACAATAAAATCACAGGTGTCCAACATTTTTGAGATTTCGTAACGGACGGATGAAACTTGTTGAATATATCAAGAACGTTGAACTGAAATTAATCATAATAACCAAATATTAATTGAAATTAAACATCAGTCTAATAGAATTACCTTGATACATTGTAAACGTCCTTCGATACAAGAGCAACAATTTGATATAGTTCGTATTCCTGTCTCCATTAAAATTGTGTCTATTTGTAATGACTTCACTTTCATCGTTTCGTGAACTAATAGGGCGATAAGCTGTTGAAGAATAGTGCATGATTGGCCCGAAACTGTTGTTGAGAATTGTTTGCAAACTATCAACAATAAAAAGTACAGTAAAAAATGTATTTCATGGAAATTTGTTTCATGGTTTTAAGTGTAACGCGTAGAGCTACGTTTCAACAAACTACTATAAGACCCACCTGCAATCGAATTCTCACTCAAAAATGCCAACACATTAATAAACACAGCCCGCAGTTCCGCAGAATGATTTATCCAGGGCCATATATTTAAAAGCATTTTTGTTAACTGATAAATATGATTGTCATCGACGAGCGAGTCTTCGTAATACCAATTTAATATAATTTCAAATATGAGAATAAATTCGTCTATGATTGGTAGTTTCTACAAAGTTCAAAATATAACAGGTTAATTTACTTAACATTGCGAGCAACCACCAACTAATTACCTTTGCATCACCATATTTTCGAATAAAGTCTGTACAACTCATTCCCATTTCTTCAAAAATCTTTCCTAATCTTTCCATTAAATATTCAAGGAAATTGACATGGCTGGCAATCAAACGGGCTCGCTTAGAACATTTTAATAGGGACGCTAACGTTTCACAGCAACTCGACAACAGTTTTTGCTTTTCTGGAAGGTATTTTCGAACATTATTTAAATATATGACTTTAATATTAACATTTAATCAACTCACCACAACTATGCCTTGAGGCAGCACTATTCTCAAAACACGCGTGCATCACTTGTAAAACAAGAAACAATTCTTCACTTGTGTATTTTCCTTTGATTGTTTTACTACCCGATTTGGTCTTTTTACCGTTACTACAAGTTGAACTCGCTATACCAAACACTTCAGTAGTATCCAGTATTTCTACAAAACGTGGTGTATCGCAGGATTCTATTTGATCTTTGTTGAGTAAAGTATGGATGAAATCAAGGATTGATCGTTGAACTGAAATTATTTGAAGTGATTGGTGTTTTAACTTGATCAAATATATACAGTCCAAATTTAAATGAAATCAAAATAACTCCTTCAGCTTTTATGACAAATCAATGAAATTGTATTCAAGTATTCTTTGGCAAATTCATAGTTACTTGACAAAAGCAAAATTGAAATAAAACACTACAGAGCAAAAATAAAAACAAAAACTTAATGGCCAAAATTATTTGCACACCCATCATTATGGCCCAAATTATTTGCAATGGATAGTTGGTTTCCGCCTCGTTTTCCGAAAAATCTGTCAAAAAGGTGAAACTAATTGTTAGCATTAATAAAAAAGGGTACTTTGTGACCATTACCTAATATTTGGTGTTGCCTCCATTGGCACGCTTCGAGTCTTGCTGGCATTGAATCAACTAAATTCTGTATAGTTTCGATGGATAGGACCTGTCGTGCATTTAAGATGTCTTCCGAGGCTTCAGCTGCCGATTTTCCAGTCTTTTGAGGAATTGTTGATTTCATCAAATGCCAGACATGCTCCATGATATTCAAATCAGGGTTTTGTGCAGACTATTTCATGACTTTTTGCTCAACGTTCGATAAAAACTGTTGAATCCCTTTTGAAGTATGGATTGGCGCATTGTCCTGTTGTAGTATAAAATCAGGACCAATCAATTAATCGCCGGCAACAAATGCAACTTCGTTCAATAATTGGAGGTATTCAAACGAACGCATCTTTGTTGGACAATCAACAATTGGACCAATCCCATTGTAACAAATACAACCCCATACCATTATTTTACCATCATGTGAATGTCGCATAAGGATACTGTCGGCTTGATTTTTCTTTTGCTGTTCATTGGAATAGTAGAAATGTCTACCGTACGCTCCGTCCAATGACATAGCACTTCATCTGTCCACAAAATTTGTCTACAAAATTCAACTGGCTTATTTCAATGCTCAAATGCAAGCTGCAAGCGAACTTCCCGATTCTTTGGAGAGATGTACGGCTGTTTTCGGAAGACGTATGCTTTTATTCCTGCCTCGGAAAGTTTTTTTCGAACTGTTGTTCTACTGATTTTATCATTTCTGTTCTCGTTAGTACTATTTATTATGTTATTGATCTTTTCGTGACTATTTTGCTGCTTACACCGACGTATTACAATATCTTCCCTTTCATTTATTGCCCTCTTTCGACTGCTTCCTTCTGCATTTTTAACACTGCCAGTTACATGTTTTTTACCTAGCAATAAACGCTCCGCCTGTGACATTTTTTTTTTGGCAATTTCGTTAGCGGAAATATCGCTACTAAACTCAGCAACGATTGCCGCCCGCTTTTCGATTGAGAGTTTAACGTTTATAGGCATTTTCACTGTCACTAATTAGTTCATTACAATGAAATCTAACGTCAACTGATGTTCAACTTTTATTCCAGCTTTATGTTTTGAAGAATTACCGTTAATTTTCTGGAAAGTTTTCTTAGTGTGTGCAAATAATTTTGGACACTAAATTTTTGTTTTTATTTTTGTTCTGTAATGTTTTATTTCAATTTTACTTTTGTCAAGTTACTATGAATTTGCCAAATACAAATACCTGAATAAAATTTCATTTTGTTGTAATTGTATGTATGAGGGAATTATTTTGATTTCATTCAAATTTTTCTTCATAATTTGCATTGTGTAAATAATTGTGGCCACGACTGTAACTAGGAAATACTCACTTAGTATATTCTTGCAATGTATTGCATAATAAATAAATGTGAAAAACTTTTTAGAACTATCATAGGATATTGCATTTAAAACTGTGTTGTAGGCTGCAGTCTCTTTGGCTAGAATCCCTATCATTTGCAGAATATGTAATGGAGATGGTCCTGTTGTTTTTTCTGTAAAAATATAGAATTTTCATAGTTTTTTCTTTGATAAAATCGTGTATGCTATTTTTTCGGATTTCATTATTAAATTGAGGGAAATTATTAATTCGTATTAACTGTCTAGACGTTTGAACAATTCCATATTCTTGAAAGGATTCTTACGGACAATAAAACATGTTATTAACTAGTAATTTGTACGATTCCATAATCTTACTTTAAACCACAAAAATATTGTTACTTGTGCTCTAAGAGTTTTCGATTTGCGAGTCTGGAGATTAGTATTTGATTTGGAGTTTCCAGCTAAGATGGAAAACATTGGAAAACATCCAATTCACGATGGAAAAGGAGGAGAATCAACAGACTTGGACATAAAAATAATAAGGGACGGGAATAATTTGGAGTTATACATAGAAAGAGCACTCACACACAAAGAACCATTCCGAAATCATTGCACACACATATGCGCATAAAATGGCAGCATATCACAGCATTATACATAGGCTGCTAACAATTCCACTAACGGAAAAGCGTTTTATTAACGATCTAGAATACATCAATCACACAGCAGTGAAAAACGGATTTACACGAGAATTAATCGACCAAATGATGAGGACAGCACCGGATGAGAAATGAACAACATACAACTCTCTTTAGTCGACAGATGTCTGTAGATCAACAAAGATGAGCCAGCATCACGTATTCGACCTGAACGTACACCATCCGTAAAGCATTGGCAGCACACAACATAGATGTAGTATCCAGGAGTACGAATTATCAGCTGCTGAGATCACCAAAAGATACTTTCAAAAGAGAGTTGAGTGGCATTTATAAGGCGAGCTACCCGGAATGTCCCAAGACATACATTGGGCAAACAAAAAGACTTGTAAAAACGAGGTTCGAGGAGCATAAAGGGAATATGAAAGAGCGAGGAATGATGATGTCCGTCACATAGAGTATGATTAACGAAGGACACATAATATCGTTCAACAACCTAGAAGTCGTTAAGCGAGTGCGTAAAGCCCATCTATTGGATGCAGCCGAAAGTATCTGAATATTGAAGATGGATAAGGACAACAGGATGAACCACGATGAAGGAAATTGTGCGTCGAGTCAGATGAGAGCGGTTAGTGGTCGAGTAGAATACAATTAGGATATAGAAAGTAGGTATAACAACTTCGGAGTACATAAATAGTCGTAGATTAGGTATAATAAACAATCTGTGATTCGCACTGAAGAAGAAGGCACGTAGTCTTCGAAACAATTGTATGCGATGCAATAATAAAAATTTGCAGTATAAGGAATCATACAGTTTTTTTGATATTAGTAATTAGATTCTATTCTTCTCCCACGAAAAGTCTTAAAAGGGCACGCCACAATTTATTTGAATAATTTTTCTCAGCCCGTCAAAGTGTTGCGTTCTTATCGTCATTGCTAAACTTTTAAGGTTGCTGAATCTCTACTACAATCATTTTCCGAATATATTTTTTCCGCCATCAAACTCGTGGTTTCAAAACTATTGGAAAACCTAAATGAAAGAATATACTAGAGACTACATACCATAATAGCTCCAATCAAGCACATCGACCAATGCTTTTATGTAGCTGAGATCACGAGAAACTAAATTTACAACCACACGTTCATCGGTCCGAAGAAATTTTGTCAACAGATGACAAATTTCCGCAAGCATATCTAATGATGAGTCCGTGATACACATTTGAATATTTTTGATGATCCTTAAATGAGCAAGATAAATTTTTATGTAAGTCCTAATTTGCACCCCATTTTATCGAAAACTTACTTAAACATTTTTTCAAAGCATGTATAGTTGAAATACTGATGCAACAGTTCCGGATGTAAATCAGTGAAATTAATCAAAATTGAACAATACATTTTAACAATACCGCACGTTGTGATTAGATTTTTCTGAAAACAGATTAAATTTCAATATTTATCCATCCAAAAGTGTACATTTCTTACACCACTGGTCAAAATTATGTCAGATAAATAGAAACTATCAAGAGATTCGCTAATGTGTTCGTAGAACCGATGCTTTTCGAACAACTGTATAAGCAATTGGATGCCATCAATCGGAGTTGAAGGCTCTTGATTGCAGTTTAGTGGGGCAACCGATATGTTGATGGTTTTCCCGCTAGCACTATCCTTTGTGTACGTTAACAGATTTGATAACACTCCACCTGCAGTAGCCCGTACAATCGGAGTTTCTGTTTTATTCATAAGAGTGCTTAGACAGCAGGTATGAAATCCACCGGGCAGATAAGATAATGCTTGAAAATCAAATTATCATTTTTTAGTGCAAGATTCCACTAATAAATTTCTAAATAAACAGAAATCAAAGCTGTGATACGCTCAAATCGATTGTTAACAGAAAAATTCAGCATATCTGTTGTGTATATTTTATTTAAAATAATACCTTTGACTAATGAATGAGCTCCTTTTAATGAACTTGATATTTTCTCAAAAATGCACCACGATAGAGCTCTAATTTCAAAGTCCTGATGAGCTCCTAGACCTGACAAGCACTTAAGATACTTTTCTTCCAAAATCACCTACAAATTTTATCGTCAATCAATTGTATAAAATACAACTCATTACGAACGAAATTATATTTACGTCATTTATGTCCTCAGCAATGTTCCTTCCAACCAACAATGCATTTTTAATTATATGTGATCCTGTCTGGGTAAATGATTTCAATTTCACTATAAAGTCTATCATCTGTCGGATGATGGACATGCCGAAGCCTTCGTCCAAATCAGTGGATCCACTCGAACTCAAAAATTGTATTAGATTCAATAAAGTGCGAAAACGATCTATATCTCTTTGTTGAAAGCATTCTTCCGCTATTTTTAAAGCATTCTCGAACAATTTATTGAACAAATTCAATTTGTCACCGCTTTTGTCCGATATCATGTATGATTTTATTTCTTTTTGATCCACATGGTATACACATTGTTTGATTATTGTTTGTAGAAATTTGCAATTCACTTTGTAAAGCCATATGCATGTATTTAAGTTCATCAAAATATTCAGGAATATGCAGTGTTTTGATTTAAACTCCGACAGTATTAGGAATAGTGTATGATCGTTGCCAGCGATTATCAAATGAGTAAGCAATCGTAGAATGTTGTTAAATAAAGCGACATCTTTGCTGTTGTTCGGCAAAGTCATTAAGTATCGCTTGAATGTATTTAATAAGTTTTTCTGTTGATGTGTTGATATTTTCCCGAAAATCGACGCACAAAGCTGAATTTTCGAAATGCTTTTCATCACTTGGGAATGTGTTATTGCGTTTGCTACATCGTATAGAATTTGTTTCACATTTTCATCGGGCGAGCTAACTTTTATTGATTCTATATCACATGTCTGTAGTAGAAGCTCAGAATTGTATTTTAAAAAATCTCGAAGCGAACATAAATTAAGGTTTTCTTTTTTAACCGATGTCGCCGTCGAAGATACAATTGAATATTTTCTGTCGTTGTTTTCGCTAAAAGACTCCGTCAAAACATTTTCATATCCATCGCACCATAAAATGGCAAATTGAAGTCGTATGAATCGTAACACACATTCCCTAATCGTAGTCACATTGTCATTTAAATGACTCATGTCCAAATGGAAGTCCGTCGAATGATTTGATCGTGATGAATTCATAACTCCTGCAAACAGCTCAGCATATGCTTGCTCAAACATTCCACATTTAACACTTTCATTGTTCCCATGGATCAACTTACACGCTACGGGCATGGCTAGTCCTCGACAAATTTCTGGTATTGATAAGCTCTTGCTTCCAATTAAAACTGAGCTGAATGTAAGCACGAATATCAATACAATACAGTCTTGTTTGAATACATCTTCGTAGGGAAACGCAAAGAGTGCACGCATTAGAAGGAAATACACTTCAGTATCATCTGATAGCTTTCTACGGAACTCTGGACGACACAATGCAATTTTGCAGAGCATTCCAGTAGCTGGAATTACTGCATCCGGATAATCGATTGAACCGTGTTTCTACGAGAAGAGAATTCAGTCAGTGTTGATGAACTGGTATTCAATACCTTTAAAGCATTATGAAGCGCTTGCAATGCTAAAGACCACCCGTTATGATCATGAATTAAATCCACTAGATCTGGATCTTGGCACATCACGTTCAGTTGCAGCAGTGTTGTTTTACGGATCGCTGGTTCCACATCAGGACTTCGTAATAGTTCCAATAATGCCAGGACTGTACTTTTCTGTTCAAGCAAAACATTTATAGTTTTAAATTTTAGCTCATCGTTTATGTTAAAAAATTTATTTATTTATTTTATTTAATCATCTATTTTGGGTTTTGAACCTCCGTGTCTAGTCGACAACACCGCCCACTAGTGTGCTTTTGGTTCGCAACTTTGCTAACACTATTTTTGCACATTAATGGAGGTTCTTTTTTGTTTCCAGATTTCTGGCTGGTACCATCATAATTAAATGGGGAAGCGTGGTTTCGGGGTGACGAACGGCATCCTCTTCAGGTGCTGTTATTTACCATCCGCCACCAGACAGCACGACCACGGTTAGGCTTATATATGGATTAAGCTCATTATACTTCAACTATTTTATAAATTATTGTTAATAATGAGCTTAATCCTGTCTGGTGGCGGATGGTAAATGACAGCACCTGAAGAGGATGCCGTCCGTCACCCCGAAACCACGCTTTCCCATTTAAATTCATTTAGTTTTTTGATACATATGTTCATAAGTATGAGAATTCTAATTCTATAAAAACTCAAGCAAAATAAATGAAGTTCTAATTATTTATCAAACGACACTTAAGTATGTTATATGGTTGAAATCAATGATAGAAACAGGGGCAACTATTATTTACCTCATATAAACCATTTATGAACATTTTTTCCGAATGTCTTGGCGTTTCCATTATGCACACATCATTCATAATGGTATCACTTATTTGCAGTACATTTGGTATCAAATTTTGAGCATTCATTTCAACCGACATCCTATAAATAATCCCTGATAGTGCGTTTTGACGAATAGTCTCATCTTTTAAAAATAAAAATCTCAAGTTGCCTTTCATTTGCTCTAAAATGCTCAGTCCACTTTCCTTCTCTTGAGGGTCGTACAATTTTATCAAGAGACCACCTTAATGAAATTTTATTGTATTCAGTTTCTACATCAGTTGGAGCTGTATACATACTTAGGCTGGATTTTCCACTACCAGCTATCGATTGTAACAAAGGAAGATTAGGCAGTAGAATATCTAGCATGTCTGGCCACTTATTGTTAAGAATTGGTCTGGCTTTAAGAATCAATACAAGTATTGTTTCTGCATTTGTTTTAACCTGAAAAATTTATATTTTTAGGATAATAAATAAAAACACAGTATATCTTTACACATTCGTCCTTCGATAAGAAACCGTTACAAATAATTTCAGCCAAAATATTACTGGTTAGTGGAATTCCTAAAGACAATCCGACGAATATCACTTCACCATTCATTGCTGCTGCAAAAAATTCTTTGACTATGTTACAGCAGTTTTTATAAACTGTTCTGAAAAATACAAGAGTATCATTTTACAGACATCGGTCATTTTTGTTGAATGCGTCACACCTACCTTTTGATACGAATGCTTTCATGCGAAAGTAATCTTAGTAACAAATTTTCAGCAGACTCTCTTAGTTTAGGATCGCCACTGTAATTTGGGATGCATCTAGTAAATACCTTGAATAAATTTCTATTATTCTTTTCACTGGAAAAGCATACTCACTCGACTATTGCGTCAATTAAATTTTTGATTATTTCTAGATTTTTAGTCAATAATAATGTATCGAGTACTTTATAGCCCTGATACACAAATGCTTCGCTACTCATATTCTCGTGCTTCTTTACAATATCAATAGCAGGAGCCAAATATTCTTCACAATTTAACAATATTTTTAGTTTGCCCTTTTCAGATATCTGCAAAGCACGCAATTTCATTTAAAATATTTACTAAATCACTATTCAATAAATTACTTTTGAATACATCTTTATCTGATTGTACAGTTCCGGACACATTTGCTTTAACGGAAAATCGAATACGGCACATTCCAATTCGGACATCCATACATCTAAATGTTCAGTTTCATGGCTAGTACTTGTAGATGTCGACATATAGTTTTCGGGATCATAATTTGATTTTCTTATTTCATCGGTCGGTATCAATTGAACTAGTTTTTTCGTTTCGATATTTAGTAAACTAATGATAAGTTGTAACATATAGACGTGTAGCATTCGATTTAAGCTATTGGAAGAGTCAACTATTGAATAAAGTCGTCTATAGTATCTGGCCAGGTTGCCCAAATCAATTAAAATGGTATTTCGAAAATCGTAGAATCTAAGATCGCTTGCTATCAACTCGAGAATTTCATTTTGTAAAATGTAAATTAATGACGGTGGAGGCTGAAATAAGAAATGATATATTTTTAAAAACTCGATACATTCATTTTATAACAGAAATTGACTTCCATCTAAAAGAAAATATAAGCGCATTGGCAAATGGCTTAAGATTTAGTTACTAAGATTATTATATTTATTTGTTTTATTTTCTTAGAAACAGGCAAGATCCGTTATAAAAAGGTTGATATAAATAATGATGGCTGATTATACAGTACATACACTACCGCTCATATATATTTGCCCAGGCAGATATTTTGAGATTTTTCGTATTAATAGACCTTTTTTTGATGTAAAACGATTCAATTTTATCTTTCGTTAATGCTGACATCTTGTTTGTATAAAATTTTTGTAGATATACTTATAAAATCTACCAAATGTTTTTAAAAAAACGATAAATGGGTTCTCAATGAAAATGACATTAACTGACTTCGGAGGTGATTTACCCCACCGAATTTTTTAGGGTTCCCTTTTATTGTCGGATGAAGATACTAGGATGTATTTAGGAATGCGTCGAATTTTAAGTTAACCTTTTTAACTGCGAAGAAAATATAATTGAAAATTTATGCTGCCGGCGGAATTGTATTTTTTTCAAACTTCTATTGAGCGATTGTTTAATATGCCAAAGACAATAGAACTTTCGACTCAAATACGCGCTACGATATTTGCGCATCATAAATATGGCAAAAGCACCCGTCAAATTTCTCGGGAATCGAAAATCTCGAAGAGAACAGTAGACTACAACGTGAACAAATTTAAGATCTCTGGAAGTGTCAAAAATAAAAAAACGGTGTAGAAGACCCAGGATCACGACTGCAGCTGAAGATAGTGATTGCCAGCAAACATAACAGACGTCTTACTGCTCCACAAATAACCGCTGAGGTGAGTTTGGGGCGATCTGAACACCTAAGTGTGTCAACCGTCAAACGAAGGCTTCAGGAAGCAGGCCTTCGCGGCCGTGTTGCGGTTAAAAACCATTATTCATACCAGAAATATGAAGAAGAGATTGGAATGGGCGAAACAACACAAAAATTGAACACCTGAAGACTGGACAAAGGTGTTGTGGAGTGACGAATCGACATTCTAAGTTTTTGGCTTCAGGCGCAGAGTCTTTGTTCGGAGGTCAGCAGAAGAACGGACATTAGGCCAATGTTTAGTGCCTACCATCAAACATTGGGGTGGCTCTGTTATGGTATGGGGTTGTTTTGGTGGAGGTAGGATTGATAATATTTGCCGAAACCAAGGCGTAATGAGGAAGGAGCACTATCGGGAGTTACTTGAAACTGAAATGTTGCCATCTGGACTGCGAATTTTTCGAGATAAATTCACATTTCAGCACCACAATGAACCGAAACATACCTCCAAGCTTTGTAAGGACTATTTGGAGAAGCTATGAGCAGGACTGCTAAATGTAATGGTTTGGCCACCGCAGTCTCCTGATCTCAACCCAATTTAACTCTTATAGGATGAACTCGATAGAAACGTCCGAAATGTTTATCCAGCGTCTACCGAACATTTGTGGCATCTTCTACAGTCAGAATGGAATAAAATTTCAGAAAGAACTTTAAATAAATTGCTAAGTAGAATACCGAAACTATGTCATGCTGTAATTAAAAGTAAGGGCGGACACATTGATGAGTCTAAAATTTTATGTAAATGACATTATTTTGTATCTTTTTTTTTAATTAAACAGAGAATAAAATCTATTCATCAAAAGTTTTAATTTCATTTTCTGATCCCGAATACACCACTGTTCAGGGTGGGCAACTACATATGAGCCGTAGTGTACATCAAACATCGCTCAATAATATACTTAGTTGGACATTGAAACTTTTTTTTAATTTCGACGATTGATAATTCAATAAATATGGCTTATAAGTGCTTGTTTTTTTTTAAAAAAACAGGACATTGATAGTATTCCGTTCGAAGATAATGGCGCAAAATAAGGTACAGAATTATTGGATCAACAAACTTACACATCTGAGGACCGTAGCGTTTTGGATACAAAAAATATATAAAAATTAATAACAAGCACTTTATGGTGAAAGCTTTATATGTTTAATCACATTTTCCATGTTTCCGGTTATCATTTAACGTTGCTATTCATTCGAGCGACAACATCGTTGTGGGAAGAGTTATGAATTAGTAATATGGCTTGACTTTGGTAATCGGTCATTCTCGAAACTTCGCCTATGGTTATCCCATGGACTTCTTTGATACATAGGTAACTTGTAGCCTGTTTCAAATCAAAAGGGAGAAGGTGTTGCGAAGTCGGACAATTGCTATATAACCTGGTCAACCTTAGCCCCGGAAGGTTGTGCGGCTTAGCCGGCTTTTACTCAGAGGATGAATGAGTATTCTTTGGAGAAATAATTAGACTCGTATTATTACATATATTAAGGAAACATATTCGAAAATATATGAAAGGATTGATTTCTACTCGCCGGGACAAAGCCATTGGCCGATACTTAAAAATATACAGATCGTATCTCTACTGAATTCATCTACGAAATAGTAAATAATAGTATGGAATAACGATCAAAAAGAAAAAAGAAAATATCTAAACAAAGAATTAATAAAACTTGGGCACATTTCAAAATATTTCCATTCAGCGTAACAAAAATTTCCTTCTCAAAATTCTCTTCAAGAATCGGACTAGGCTTTCTCTTAAGAATAATAATTCAAATACAGTAAAACCTGTCAATAACGGAATCCCGTGGGGAATTTATTTTTTCCACTATTGACACGAATTCCACTATTAACCGGTTCCATTATTGACAGCTATTTGAGTCGAACCAAAATGATTTTCCATTATTGAGAGTAAAATTGAATAAAAAACCAATGCATATATTTTCATGGCCATTTAATAATCAAATCAAGTGATATGAACGTGAAAAGGAAATATGTACTGTGATAAAACAATTTTTTGATAAATGAATGAAGGAAAAACTGAAAATGAAAAAAAGCAGCGTTGTCATTCGCGGCTTTTTTCATTTTCAGTTTCATTATTATTTAAAGTAATCGGTGATCGAAGACTGTTTTGTTTTGCTTGCAATCAAATCATCCTGTAATAAGTTGTTGGATTTTACTATTTTATCGAGTAAAAATGTATTTTCAACATTTTGCGATGAAATAACCATAACCATTTAATAACCATGTACACAGCAGACTTGCCACGTTTGTATTTTTCTTTCAAAACTTTGATTCCAAATTTTGGCTTCATGATCTTTTATCAAATTGTACGTTTGTTTTAACGTGAGACGTCAACGTTGGAATGGTTTATTATCCTCCTTTTTACGATTCATTTTCAATAGCGACGGAAAAATGTGAGAGTAATGAAGTTCTAATTGTGTTTTTCATAGCTATCGAATCAGCACAAAACTGAATTTCGATTTCTTAGAAATTTTGACTACACGATGCTGTGCAAACAATAAAGAAGTCTTAACAATCAATCGAAGTGAGAAAGTAAACGATACATTTTTTGTGATGCCAAATTGCCGCAACAGAAGCGATAAATTTTGTATTTTACGAAATGAAACAGTGATTTCGAAACGATTTTTATAATCATTGGTTGTGAAATTGGAAAAAAATATAGTTTCAAATGGAAAAATAGACGAAAAATTTTTTGTTTCCAAGAATTTTTTTTCCACTATTCGGAATTTCGATTTTCCGTTATTGACAGGTCAATTTGTATGGACGAGCTCAACGGCCAAATTTTTTTCCACTATTGACACGAATTCCACTATTAACAGGTTCCGTTATTGACAGGTTTTACTGTAGTATTAATCAAGAAAAACAACATACCGTATTTTCTTCTTCGCTGGCCTTTTTATAGTAATCAATACAAATATTGAACAATACGACACCATATCTTTGCGGTGTAATTTGAGTATTTGAAACGTGAATTTTCTAAAAATAAGTTACGTAATCATAGAAATCTACAATTAAGTTGAAAATATAAAAAAAACTTACATCTACTTTCGGTACGTGATGTGTAACAGCCAATTGTTTTTTCTTGATCCTGCCTGACAATGATTTTGTTAGGCTTATTAAAACATTGATTATTTTGTCCGATTTGATGTGCGGTTTCTTTGTTAATAGAAGCAATGACTGCAGAGTGTTTAAATTAATATTTAATGATGGATGCATGTTTTAAATGTGTCATGAAAGCAGGAACCCTTATAAATCGATAGATATTCTGAAAGTACTTATAAATCGATAGATATTCTGAAAGTAATGTTTGTGTATCGTTGCCTTAGAGGAAAAGACGATCAAGTCATAGTTTTTTAAATTGTTGGGAAATGCAACTTTAAAGTTATATGCTAGCAAAATGGAGGGAACCACACTTTTCTGGACATAAAATATTCAATGCTGAATTACGAGGTTTTCTGTTAGAAGTGGACTTACAAAGTTTTACTTCTTAAAGACTATGCATTTTTGCAGTCTGGTCATTTAACTCTACGCCAACGATCTGAATATTAGCTTTAGAAGCGCTAGAACATCGGAAGTTGCGCGCATACGAGGTACGGCAAATCGAATCGACAATAAGTGATAAGCAAATAAGCAGATTTATAATAAGAGCCTTCTTTCACCGGTATTAAACTCAGATTACATTGAATATATACGGTGGTTGCAAGAAATATTCCGCAGGATAATCATTTATAGCTGCGTCTAAGTAATTGAATGCATGTTGTAGGTCATCCTCATTATCGGTTGCCAGTGATTCGGATAACAATTTAAGAGAATTGTAATCGGGCGGTGAAGGTAGAGACCAAGGAATTTCATAGTCAGAGGTGCTGAAATCAAACAATAAATTAATGATATCACTTCTTTTATAGTGTCTATACTATATTTCTATAACATACTCATCTAGTATTATATCTGAGCACGATGAAACGCTAGATAGCGAATGTTCCGTCTGTTCAGACTTATTCATGGAACAAATATCCTCTGGAGATTCATACTCGCTTATTAAATCGACAATTTCATAAAGCAACTCTTTCGATTGTACGCTGTGAACTATTTTGTCAACTTTATTAAACTCCTTAAGAAGTCTGGCTTTCGTGAGATAATGAACAGCTTCTTTACCGTATTTACTCTGAAAATGTGTAAATATCAAAATAATGTACGACGAATCGAAAAGTATACAAACCTGTAAAATAGTTTTTATTATTTTCAGAACAGTTTCTTCTTCATATAACGGTTTTTGGCCGAACCATCGGATAAGATGTTTGATCAGATTGCCTGGACTGAAAATCAGTTCGTGATTCAGTTCAAGTGCTCGTCTTAGTTTTTCATCGACGTGCTTAAGAGCACGAGATCGGATCTCGGGAATGTCATGTCCTAGGTGGAAAAAATACAGAAAAATGTAGAGATCTATAGATATCAGATATTTGATACAAATTCAATAATGTTAGCAAGTAATATATGAGTTCAAAAATATCAATAAGCGAAATCCTGAAGCATCTTTTCCCATGATGAAAAAGTAGAAATTATTTCGTCGAAACATACTGTCTTAAATATTTTTCAGGAAGTCTATACTACGGTTTTTCTTTCCTAGGTCACTCAAATTAAAAGTTTTACTTTAAACAAGCTTCACTAGCTTTTTACGATGGGAGATGAATTCCGAAAGATACCGATTAGGTATCGCTTTCGGGTTGTCTTATTAATTCATAGTTAAACTAATTTTCAATGAAAGTATGCGTGAAATGCCAACTTTGGTAAAAAATGAAAGTAAAAAACCAATTTTTCCAAAATAAGCGACTTTTACTAATCACAGAGAAATTGATCATCCTCGGATATTTTAAAATTTCTACTACAAGTTTTGAATATTGAATTGAGTATGCTTCGATTTATAACTCAAAAATTGTGAAATGTTGGTTGACTTACAAAATATCGTTTAAAAAGAAAATTTTCTCTACATTACTGTGTACAACTTTTTAACAAATTCGCATACATCGCGAAGTTAGATTTTCTGTTTCTTTTGACCTGTCAGCTCCATTAATACCATGAGTACCTTTCAAAATTGCTTAAATGTTGCCAAGCATTTTATTTATTTCCGTCCAAATCGATATCAATTATTTTATCGCTCTGTTCGGCGAATACAGTCGATGCATCAATTTAAATTAAATACAATTATTAAGTATCCAAAAAGGGATTTGCCCAGTGAAAGTCAATCAGAGAAGAATCTTTTGGAGCAAAGAAGCATTCATCAAACATCGATTCGAATGGCCGAACGAAAAAATTATTATAACATATTAGGGGTGAAACGAGATGCTACGCCGCAGGAAATTAAAAAGGCATATTATCTGTTGGCGAAAAAATATCACCCCGATTCATCGACGCTATTTACGTTACCGGAAAATGCGAGAAAATTTCAAGAAATCGCCGAAGCGTATCGAGTTTTGAGCGATGATAATAAACGTCTTGAATATGATTTGTATGGAGTTGTAAAGGGTATTAAGAAAACTTTGCCAGATATGAATGGTAGTGAAGCTGATCGGAAATTGCATAAAATGTTCGATGATGTTGGATACGCACGAAATAGTAAAGATTTCGGTAAGGTTAAATATTTTTAATGGTACTAAAAGCTGCTATTTTTGCTGAATATTTCGACCTCTGCCTCTCCTGCATGCATAATCTATATGAAATGTATTTACTAGTTGTTTGATTCGTTAGAGTTTTTCAGAAGATTGATTTGTTGTAAGAAATAATATCAGAATCTTAAATATTTTTTGCTCATCTAGTTTTTTCAAAGTTGTGAGGAGGAAGATACCTGTTAAGTCTTTTTTCGTCGTTCTGAGGTGGAAATCTTCAAAAGATACCGATTCGCTCCTGCTTCTCAGAATGTCGGAAATCTCTTATGCCATCACTATTTGATTGCATCGTCCGTTTGCAATGTGTTCACTCCCGATTTTTTCGTTTACTTCGTACTTCCCAGAAGGTGAATATAGTTATAAGTCATCGTACTAGAATCTCATTTGCTTCACAATGTTTATTGTAAATTTTGTATAAGTCTTCAAAAAAATCCATTCGTTTTGAGATTCAAAGCATTGAGTGCTTTAGTAAGTTCTGCTGTTTTAACTTTTGCTTTTCGACTAAACGTTTTCGTGGTGTGGATTTGGAAGATGCTACATTGTCTTTCTCTACTAACCACTCTACCTCTCCTTGTTTAAATAATATCTAAATACTTTCCACACGATGAATACTGGCACAACGCCTTCATGATGTCAGTATGAGTTGTTAATTTAGGCACTGTAACATTACGTCTGGTTCATCAAAGATGGTAATGGTACCAAAAATATAAGTTGGTTTCCCACAAGTTACACTGCTAGCGACACAAATCCACATTTGCATTTGCTCGTGGAAGCAACTGTAGCTGCAGGCGATGAATCGCGGCGATCACCTCAAATCGCTTGCCTGGATGCTTCTCACGAGCCTAATTCGCCGACTGAATTTCCTCATAATGAGACCGATGAATCCAGTCGACGTCACTTGCTTCTACGCCACCCAAGATCACTATTTGCTGTCTTGTCGGTTGAGATTTGGTTTTCCGATTGATTTTCGGATATAAAGCGGCCCCTAATTTAATTGCGAACACTTCTTCCAATATGTACATTCCAATCAATTATTTAAATCGTAAACTTTTTTTTCGTCGTTGGAAGGTGGGAATCTTCAAAAGATACCGGTCTGCTTCAGCCTCACGATATGCCGGATTTTTACCGACTAAACTCACCTCCGTGTCCTTCTAGGCAATGTATCCAAGACAATAAAACTATTTATTTATCCATCCATATTTAAAAAAATGCTTGGCACTTCCCAGACGATAAAGATCTGTATAAGGGACAGTGCCTAATTTTCGATATATAAAGTCACTTATTTTCTTTTATATTAACATTTGTGATATTTTTCTAATTCCTGTGGAGCTTCATTATGAGCTTTGAGAAATTGCGGAGCTGATGTATTCATTTCAAATTTTGTTCACGTATGAGATGTTTTTTGAGTGTCGTTTTAAATAAGTTAGAGTTTGTTATGTCCTTTATATAGCTTGGTAACGTATTGTAAAAGCCAGCTGTTTTATTAACAGGGTCCTCTTTTAGCCGTTCCGTTCTAGCATATCCGATAACTATATCGTTGGCATTTCTGACATTATATATGTTTTTATCCGAGATTTTCTCTAGACTCAATGAGCTATATTCTTTTAGATTTAAGTGTTTATATATAAATTTCGCTCTCTCTATATGTATTAGGGATTCTAGATTTAGCTCTTTAGCTATTTTATACACCTCAACTGTAGCGGTCCGCATAGGGAGTCTGTATATAGCCTTGGTTATTAATCTGGAGATGGCTATTAGGTTACTTTTTGAAGTTTGACTCCATATCAGTAGATCGTAGGTAACTTTTGACAGAATATGGGCATATATAATTTGAATTTTTTTGCTAGTAGGAAAGAAGTTAAATCGGCGAAGGAGACCTACGACGGCTGTGTGTGGCGTCGATGTGAGTTTATCGTCGATTGTGAGTCCCAAGTAATTTATTTGTTGTACCCTTTGAAGAGTCGTGCCATTTATTTTGATCAATGGTTGGATTTCAGCTTTGTTTTTTTGTTTAAAAACGATATATTTTGTTTTTGTATAGTTCATAGATAGTCAGTTTACCAAAACCCAGTGCCAGTAATTGATTAGGTCAGTGTTTACCTTGCGTTCAATGTCACGTTCAGTTTTTCCATAGTAAATGAGCACCGTATCATCTGCGTACATGACCACTTTCCCAGTCAGCTTAGCACTTTTTATGGAGTTCGTGTATATTAAGAAAAGAGTTGGTCCCAAGATTGATCCTTGCGGAATCCCAATGCTAATTTTTTCAGGCTTGCTGTAGGTAGTTCCGATGGAAGTTGTTTGGTACCTATTTGTCAGATAACATCGCAGAAGGTCGTTTGCTTTCCCTATAATTCCGTATTCTTCTAGTCTAGTCTTCATTGTTTCATGTATTACGGTGTCAAAGGCCTTTTTGAGGTCCTGCTTAGGCAGCTAGTATTTTCCTACGATTAGTAATGAACAGGAGTCAACTAATATTTGATTACTCTGTACACCAGTCATTATTAATTTTTCATCTACATTATGAGAGAACTTCCATCGAAATTTCAGCCGGCAAAATAGTGTATGGGTTGCATGCGGACAAACAGCATTGCCCATAGCCACCGTTGAGTTCACAGGTGATCAATAACGATGCAAATGTAGATTGGAGTGCGGTTCGTTTGAAGGGAACTTCAGGCTCAATCTCACTGCCTAAAGGTTAAAATCAGTATTCCTATTACTTTAATGCGTGGGCTTAACCGTCTCAATCTGAGCAATGGGACGAGATTACAAATTAAAGCACTCAGAAACAATTTATTTGAAACGGTCAGCCTTACTGGACCAGCGGCTGAGCAAATGGCCACTTTTCACGCATTCCCAGTTCACCATTCCAACTTAAGAGACTCCAATTTTTTAATTTGCGATCACCGTCAACAAATCTCAAGGTGAAACATATAATTATGTTTGGGTTTATCTACAAAAAGAACGCTTTTCTCATGATCAATTGTGTGTTGGCCTATAGAGATCAAAGAATGCAGAGAATCAATAAATTTTGAACCCGATAAGTAGTACAGAAAAATGTACGATACTCATAATTATTGTAATAAATTGGTACACAGTACAATTATTTGTCACATTTTATGCTACATAAGTACCCATTCCTACTCTAACCCTTGTGCGGCCGGAGTGGGCGATTTTACAAAATTCATTGGTAGCATATCAAATTAGAAACTTATATTTGAATCGATTCAATTTAATAAAATTATTTTTGACTCTTTCAGATCCGCCTACTCTCATTGAAATACCTGACGAGGTAACGTTGAAGGTGTCCTTTTTACAATCTATTCGGGGTACAACGAAAGATTTAACGATAAAAATGATGACGAAATGCCCTAGCTGCACAGGCAACAACGGGGAACCGTTCAAGAAAAATCTTACAACATGCACCAGGTGTAACGGCTCGGGCGTGCATGCCATTAGGACAAAAACAAATATAGTCCGCGGGCCTTGCAAGCTATGCAACGGGCGCCGTTATATATCCCGGAATACATGTGACGAATGTAAGGGTCAAGGAATTATTGTTGCAAACAGAACCATTGATGTTAATATACCGTCTGGTATTAATTCCGGCGATGTTATCCGTGTGCCGCATCCGAATAACATTCAAAGTATCGCCATTAGGATCTTAGTCGCGGCAAGCGATGATTTCTCGCGTAGTGGCAACGATATTCATAGCGATTTGCCGATATCGATATCACAAGCAGTTCTGGGAACGACAACCAAAGTGAAAGGTGTCGATGGTAACGATTACGAAGTCACCTTGCAGCCAGGAACTGATATTAACTCGAAAGTTCGATTAGTTGGGAAGGGTGTTAAAACAAATTCCGGCGTTGGAGACCATATAATAACCGTGAAAGTTAAAATACCCAAAGTATTGAGTCAGAAACAACGAGCATTAATGTCAGCTTTTGCCGAAATGGAAGCAGATGAACCTGATCTTAAAGCTGAACTACGCAAGGCTAAAATACGTGGTGAATTGGCAGACTTGCATAGCTTAAATAGAAAAGACAAAAACCCGAACACGAAATCATATGTAGCCAAGCGAAAATTGTGGCACGATTCGTAAACTAATCGTGTTTCTCCAAGTTAGTCTTTCAATGAAGGCCATTACGGTGATGATTTTGTGTTTTTATATGTCGTTTCGTCCCACTATATCGCGGATTTGCGGCAGCAGGGTCACAACTCAACAATACAAACCCAACTAACATTATAACAGTGCTGGTAACAACCGAATTCTAAACGATGGGTGCTACGACGACCAAATTTTTATGGGTGAGTTTCACACTCTTACTTATGACGATACACAAAGTGCACCTTGAAATGGTTCTACCATAACAATAACTAGAAAATAAAAAATTTGTGTTGTGACGCTGTTCTCGCAAATGACCGATGTTGTTCTTAATGTCGTGCATTTCGACAATTTGTTAAGAAGCAACAAAAAAAAATGAAGAAAAATAGAGAAATAAATCTTTTGTTAAACAAAAATTATGATTTTATTAATAAAACTTGTGATCAAATATTTTGAGAGTCGATAAATATACAACAAAATAGTGCAAAACTATTCTTTCGCATTTTTCAATGCATCAACTCACTCACATGAAACCAAACGTAAACTCTAAGCAAAGATCAAAACATTGGAAAGTAACAATTGCTAAATGTGAGCTTAAGGTAAACGACAAAACTTTCTTTAAAACTCGATGACTGTAAACTATGCGGCCTGCAAGATTGCGATGACCTATTCCAAAAAATTTAATTTGAAGTTAGCTAAATTGTTAGATGGAATCGGTGGGAGTCGACAGTAGTTACATCAAGAGAATTATGATTTATAACATTAATGCTTCCATAAATTGTTTGGAAGGAGAACGATAAATCGTATGGTATGACCAATGAATTTTATATTAACCACTTTATTTTTTTGTCACTTGTAGTTTTGAAGAGAAAAATATTGGATTATTATCTGTGAAGTTTTCGATTTGAAGATCATTTCAAAGCATACGTTCATTGTGATCAGACGTAGATAAATTAACCCTATTGTTTATATTCATCTGAAAGCTGGTGGAGTGAGGTTTATTTCTTTATAATTTTCGCCTATTTTTTGATTCTACATTCGATTTTTTGCTCTCAGAGAATATATTGCGACATACGTGTCATTTTGTTTTAATTTTTAAAAATAATTAAGGTAGCTTCAGGGGACAACCGTGCGGAAATGGTTCGCAAAATTTAAACAAGCCGAATTTTCGCTTGAAAATTAGCTTCAAGGAAGATCAGACACCATATAGGATAGCAGCGTATTTAAAGCCGAAGTTTAACGGGATACAATTGCACCTGTACGGTGCATAGCATCAAACCTGGGGAAATCTATAGCAACAATAAGTCGCCAATTGGAAGCTGTTGGTAGGGTCAAACAAATTTACAGATAGGAACCTCACGAACTAATCCGAGCGAATCTTTCTCGACGACTTAAGACGGTTACTTCGCTTATCAACAGAAATAGAGTCGATTCATGAAGCTAGGACTCGGGCAGTATTACATGGAGGCTGCAAATAGGGCCTGACTACAAGAAGAAACCTGTAGGACAACCAGGCAAACTTGGCACGCACTGAGCTCAAAATGCATCAAGCAGCTCGTCAATACGAGCCGTGAAACATTAAGTTTCATCATATCCATACTGGCGGGGAACTGTCTGATTGGCAGACATGCGAAAAGATTGGACGTTTCCTTTAACGATTTCTGACGGAGCTGCAGATGGAAAGATCCAACATTTTCTGTGCAAATGCCCAGCATTATCCAGAAGACGCATGCAAACCCTAGGCGCGCCCTTTTCGGATTACATCACGGAAGTAGCTAATTTAAATATAAGCTGCATAGACAGTTTCATATGAGAATCAAAATTGTTCTCATCCGCAGCTAGGTTCTAGTGACGTCTCAATCTTTTGTGGTATTACAATGAGCCGGTCGTGGCCTAAGTGAGCTATCTCTTGATAAAGAGGGCTGCCACTACAACCAACCAGCCTCACGGAATAAGCCCAGCGAACATCCTTCGACGACTTGAGACGGTTACTTCGCTCATCAACAGAATAAGAGTCGATTAATTTTTGGACAGGACAACAGTTTGCAATGAAAAATGGATTTTCTATGATAGCGGCTACAGGTCTGGACCGGGACAGGCTCTTAAATGACCCGTTTATCTCAGAGAGATTATGGTCACAGTATGGTGGACTAGCGAAGGGATCGTGCACTACAGCTTCATAGAGCGTGATGAAACAATTACGGCCGTGTCAAATTGCCCTTAAATTGAGATAATGCACCAGAAATTACTACGAATGCAACCGTGATTGGTGAACAGGCGTGTTCGCAGTTTGCTTCTTGGCAATGCATAACCGCATGTTGAACATATGACCTCCCGCAAGCAAGGAGAGCTAGGCTACGCAGTTTTGTCTCATCAAACGTATTCCCTTGACCTTTGTCCTACGTATTATCATTTATTCAAGATTGGAAAATAGCTTAACATATTCTCAGCTAGAAACCTGAGAACAGGTTACTTCGATATTCGAAGAATTTTTACCCACTAAAAAAAGGAGCAGCCTGGAATTGTCGGCAAGAAACCAAAGAAGCCAAATTATTTGAAACGATAGTTAGTTGAAAAAACTGCGTTATGTTAATTTCCTACCTGAAAATCGGAGACTTCATATGTAACAAGGCTTAGGATAGCCAAACCGAATGGATTTATTTGTAAAAGTAGCAGATTTTTATCTTAAACTTAATGATGAAAAAAATTAGTGAGACTTCAGTACTATCCCTTATACCGATGTTCATCGTGTGGAAAGTTCTAAGCAAACATACAAGAAGTGAATAAACAAATTGCACACGTAAGGTGCAAGCAAAGAATGATGGAGAGAAAGGTCTGGAGGATGCAGAGGTGGTTTTAGTCGGTAAAAGCCGGACATACAGAGAGGCTGGAGCGAGTCGGTATCTTTTGAAGATTTCCACCTTAAACGATGAAGAAGAAAAAACCCAATCAAACTTTTTATTCAAACTTTAAAGGATTTCTTATCAGAATTGATGATTTGGAAAATGTTTTGAATTGATGTTATTGTGCTGAAACTAGTAATCAATAAACAGAACTACGTATGTTATCACACGAAATGTTAATAGAGTGGATATAACGTGGAATAATTAATTGAATCGTGTGTGATCTCTTCACATATTCCTTAAATCTCCATACCATTATAAATATCTACCTTACCTAATTTGCTGATTGTCGAGGACGATATATGAAGCGACATTTTGTTTACGCATTAGTTTCTTTTGACTTTATTTCTAACTAAGGTTTAATTGGACGCTAAGAAAAATATTCCCCGAAATAACAGAGAACAACATTGGTAATTCTGACAGTTATGAAAGCGCCAAACAAAATTCAAATGTCACTCCACCGCATATGTTCCACAGGTTCCACACAGTCTTTTCAACTCATGCAGCGACACCAAGCGATATTTTCCCGTAAACGTCAAATCTCGCGCCATTTCTCGCTGTTCTGACATTTCATGCGAAGTGACAACAAATGGGCGCGCAGTGAATCTGTGAATCGCGCGTTTTTCTAGTGCTGCTAAATTGATTTTTAAGTGACAATAATTATCCAAAACAGTGTTCCAATTGATTTGTTTGACATCCTAGACAGTGTCATTAGATACCAAGGTGTTGGAAGTGTCTAGTACAGTTGTTGCGTTGCTGGCGAAGAAGGACACTGATACGATATTTCCTATGAAGGAATTTTGCAAGGTATGCAAAATGAAATTGGTTGGAAATTGGGTTTTATTTCGAAACACATGCAATTTTCATGTGAATCTGAAACTTTTGTGTTTAATCAATTGTCCACAGTAAGGCCACTTGTGTTTAATCCTGTTTGAAATCTTTTATTGAGTATGTTACTCATTACAAAAAATTAACCTCAACATGAACTTGGTGACGATACCGCGTTTGAAATGCTATCATTCAATGTTTTACGCATAAAATCAACTCCTTCCGCGGAACATACAAATATTACAACTTGAAATATGTCTATTGGACAAGTTCACTACAATAATAAAATCATTCAACCGAGCGTCGGTGAAATGTGATCCTAATTCGTGGCTTACTCAGTAGTACGCGAATTAGGTCACCATGCATGTGGCGTAGCCGGCATTTGGTCAATCTATTTTCCATAAAACTTTCTTTAATGCATGTATGTAGCTAAATAGAACTACAAGCACAACTACGATAGCTCTTGGAAGGTGTTGCAACGAAACGGTGTCTTATCAAGAGCTTATCAGTTCTTGATTGTTGCTTATTGGCAGTATATCATTTCTGTGATTTCCAAATAAAGATAATTCAAATAGGTTTCGAAGGATATTAAACAGCTCACATGCAACACACATCATCCAATGAATGTCACATCCTATTTTCAGTTCGAATTTGAAAAATTGTCCAGAAGTGAGGCTTTACCCTAAAATGGGATTTAATATTTTTCTAAAGATGTTACGATTTTGTTAATATTTTCAATAATAAAAAAAATACGCCTACAATTTTTTTAATGTATTATTACGTTAGATTTAGTTAACTTATTAATGTATCGATATTTCAAGATTATTAATAATAAAACGATTGCTTATTGCAGCGTTTTCAGCATGAAAAACATGAAGTCATAAAAACACTGAGTAGTTTTATAAAAAATGTGTAACTTGATGACCGTGAGTTTTATTTAACGGGGGAAATCTCATTAGGAGCCCTATTTACACCTTTTTTTCGTTATTTAGTTTGAAAGAGAAGAAATGATCAGAACTAATTGAAATTGATAGGTTATTTGACTCATATTTTGAACTACATCTCATAACTTTTTCAAGTGTTTCTCATCAGAATTGGGAAAGTTAGAAGCTGTTCTTCATGGAGGTCCGTTGTCCAAGCCTCTTATCGCCGTGCATGCTGGAGTCCATAATTTTAATGTGAAAGCAATCCAAGCAAAATTTTCATATTATTCGATGAATCGGTTTTTAGTGAAAATTTGGAAAATTAACAATTTGCGACGCGTTTAAAAAAATTTTTTTTTGTGTTTTTGTCATAAAACAACTAAATCATTTTTTCCCGACTTCAGTAAGACGCTAATCAGTCAAAAATTTGCTGCGATATAATGCACGCAAGACGGAGAAACTCGTTTCGAGAAAAACCCATTAAAAAACAAATTACCAAAAACTCAGTATTAAAGTGACTTGTGTATTACTTACTATTCCTCCTAGGGATAGAACAAAAAATTCATCTTTTTGTTTGTAATATCTGCCCCCATACATACAAAGTAAGACAGATTCATAGAAAGACAGCTGCGTGGTCCCGCCCGGCTTGTCTGCGATCGCTCCATTCATAGATAATAATAATATTAGATCAAACTGACCCTCTAAAAAATAAGCAAATCAATGTACTTTGCTAAAAAAATTCTCAATATCAATCCGGTGGTGTGTTTCCAAACCGAAATCCGATTCCATATCCAAATTTCAAAGATTTTTAGACTCTTTTGAAGACGAGAACGTTCAGTCGATTATTTTATAGCAGTATATACAAATAAAAAGCGACTAATCAAAAGCTGATATTTTCACAATGAAACATTTTTCAAAATAAGAAAAAACCTCAGGCATCAATAAGTAATGAATTATGTGTAAAAGATGGTGAATGAAAATATCAGCTTTTTTCGTGACAACTTACATTCACAAGTAATTTATATAAAGGATCTATCATACTTGGAACAATTTTAGTTTAATATGCGAACGATTTTTAAAGATATATTCCCATGAAAAACAGAAATTTTACGACAAATGAAAGTACCAGCTTTTGTTCGTTCACTCCTCCAATTGTTTGTCGAAAAAGAGAAATCATTTAACTATTGTTATGGTGTCCTAAATTTTTACATCAGTCCTATGTTTAAAATGAAGTTTTAGGTCGCAGGTTTCAAAGCACAACCAGGACGTCTCTTTATTGGTTATATTTTTGCTCTTGTCATGTTGGCAACAACTTAACAACGAAACAACAAAGGAATCAAGAATTATTGTTAAAAAGGCTTGCTTGTGTGGTAACAGCCAAAAAATTATATATTCAAAATGATTAATTTACTGAGTAAATTTAATGATTATTTTGGAAAAATTTTGTTTTGTAGTAAATGTACATTGAGTCTCCATATAGAATTTATTTTAGTGTAATGTGTAATGCATGGAACATTGAGAGATTGATAAGCTTGCCATGAGGCTGATGTTTTAGAATGATCAACTTTAAGGTTCTGTGGCTCAATAGCTCCATACTTATAATAGCTATATTTATTTTAGATCTACAATAGCACCACGAACAAAAACTAGGTAGGCATATTAATTTACAAAAAAGTCGAAAAAAACTCGTGAAAGAATAGCTGAACAGAAATATAGAATCAAATTATTTATATTAAAAAGAAAAAGATGTGATTGCAAAAAAGTAATGAAGGCCACGCAAAGAAAATTAGCCGCGAAAAAATAGAAAGATTATTTCTCTAACAACAGAATGAGGGAAACGATTGCTGCGATCTCTAATATTCTCATGACGCAGACAACATCTCATTCTTTTGACAAAGAAACAGTTTATACATTTAATTCGTGTGGGGGCAATATCAGCAGTGCCGGATAAAATGAAGCCCAACGAAGAAGCGAAAAACAGGGAAAACTAAGACTTGAAGCAATCAAAGAGAAAGATGATACTATGTGCAAACTACAAGCTGAAACTCCTGCACCGCGCAAGAAGTATGAGAGACTAAGTACGTTCGGAATTATTTTTCGTCTCGATTATCTCGAGAATCAAAGATCATATTGACGTGGGATTAGTTTCATTCGACGCGTGATAACGCAACTTTAAATTAAATGAGTTTTCAGCAAAATCAGCCGTTTTTATTGAGGATGAAAAAAGACAAAAAATGCTTAATTTTGAAACTGTTGAAATGCATTTTTCGTTCGTGCACCTTCATATTTTGATGAAGCAATGTTTTTTTTTAGTTTTACAGGCATATATAACTATATATATATATATATATTATTTATTTATGAAAAAATAAAGAAATCCTATTCAATTGTCGTTGCTGTGGATAGGATGATTGATGTTATAAGAGCTTCATTAATTTCTTCTATTTATTCCAATTATTTTTATTATTAATATTATTTCAGTTAGGGGTAAAAATGGCGGCGCCCGTCACCCCACAGGAAAGAAAACGGAAAAAAAACATTGGAAAGAGAAAAGAAAGAAGATAAAAAAAGAGGAAGAAAAAAGGAAAGAAAAGAAAGGGCGCGAGGGAGAGGAATGGGAAAACGGAGACAAGATGGGCACGTCAGAAAACAAGGACGAAGTGGATTTGGTGGGAGTAATTGTGGGTTCCGGGGCCGAGGTGGAGGACGAGAAGGACGACGAGGTTATCAAGGCATTGGTAGAGGTCGACCAGGAAGCCGAAGCGTCTTCCTCTACCGAAGCTTTTGCTAGAAAAAATAATTATAATTTATTTTTATTTTAGAATAATAATTTTTAGAATAATAATTAATAAAAATAGTAATTAATAATAATAGTAATTAACAATGAAAACAAATCAAAGCTTTTTTATTCACGCCACTGGAAAGTTAGTCGTGTGTTCGAAAATTAATTATTTTTAATATGTAATGTAGTATCAAAATGAATGAAAAAACTAAATTTCTTTCTAGGGTTGATAAAAATATAAAAATAGCGGTTTGTTTTGAAAATATTTCCTCAGGAAATTTATCAGAAGTTTGTTTGATTTACGTTGATGCGATGTTCATTTATTCATTATTTTACTTATTGTTTTATCTTTTCCTCTTATTTGTATTTTTCGCTAAAATTTTTGTTTTTCGCGAGTTGTTTTTAGTTTTCCCCCGGTTGTATGAATCTCTTAGAAAAAAGTTAATGGAACTAATTAAATCGAAGTGCAGCGGTGCTGAAACCCATCAAGTTTATGTGCCGTCATTATTGTACTACAGTTTGTTGAATTGCAATGTTTGTTACGTCATTCTCAAATAATTTTTCAAGTTGCCAGGTTTACTAGCGTTGATTTTCCTCGAGAAAAATTGTTGAAAATGCTGGGACGTTAAATTTTTTGACATCACACCAGGTGCCACAAATTTATGTAGAAAATGTTCAGTTCATGGGTAAGCCCTAAATTGAACAGGCTTCCCAATGCGAAAGAGTGTCCCGTTTGTTGCTAAAAAGCTTTTAATACGCGCTATTAGCTCTCGAAATTTTCCAAAGAAAACATGAACTGGATTACTCGCACGCAAATCCCATCGTGTATGGCTAGTTTATGAAAGCGTGTGGTCCGTTTATTTTTTTAGTTATTGCTCGAAATGCGATTCACATTTCCATTAAAACATGGTACTCTTGTTTCAGGTATTGAGTTTAAATATCTTACTAGCCACAACTTAAAGCATAAAAATATTGAAAATGACGAATGATTTAACGCAAGCTGTTCAAGGTGTTTACAACTCCTCCCGAGAAATAGTGAAAAATAAACAAAGGCATTTGTATATCAACGTAAGTACATCGATTTCTACCAATTCTAGAATCAGTTGGCTCTTACTTATCTGTTCTTAGATGTTAGATCTGCTGACAAGAACAACAAGAGCTTCCGGTGCTTCGCCAAAAGTGAATATCAACGAAGAAAATGTGAAATTTTGGTACAATGACGTACTTCCTCTGGTATTCGACGAAGAGAAGTCCATTCAAGAGCATGCGATCACAGCATTAGAAACAGTCCAGCCATATTTAGAAGGTATAGAATTTCAAAATCTTCCCGCGTGGCCTAAAATCAAGGAGATAATTGTTGAACAGTAAGTGTTCTTAAAATATAGCCGTGCACATCTTATTAAGAATCTTTCAATCATTATTAGATATTCGAAAAAATTGCATGATCTACGTCAGGCATCAATCACTAATTGGTATAAAATTTGGTGTATTTTGGTGCGCATTCTCAACAAAGAAATCCTAAGAGGCGCCTCTGTTATTAACACGTTTCTGTCGATTGTTGAGCTAGGATTTCGAAGCACCGACTACAATATTCGCGCTGATGCATTCCTGTGTTGGAAAGTTCTCGTGGAGATTTTTGCAAAGCATAATGAAATTTTCGCACCGAAACGTATCAAATTAATTTGCATCCCGCTCAAATCGTCACAATCGAAAACACTCGAAACTTCTGTAAATAAATTCAAAGTATGGTGGTACTTTCTTTGCAAGCTAGCACCAAAAATAGAAGATTACTTGGATATCTACGAATCGTTTTTGGTTTACTGCTTTGGTTCTTCATGCAAGGAAATGATGAACACTACAAACAGCATTGCAACGACCAGCCAGGTTAAAATGTATACGAAAGTAAAGCAAATGGCTATCGCGTGTCTGATAGAATCAATGGGAGCATCCACTAAAGATGTTGCTGGTTTTTTAAACACGATGGGCCTGGAACGTTTACCTTATCCACTTATAACCAAGAATTTAATGTCGAAATGTGGTAAAATGCTGGTGAATGCTTGTTTCGAATCCACCGTAATGGGATGTGATACCGAGTGCCAGTTTGGCAGGAAAATCGAAACATTGTGGAAAAATTTCGGCGAATTGTTGTTCGCAGCAGATAATCCTGAATTGTATATTGATTGTTTTAAAAGCTTTGCTAAAATAGCGAAAAACGACGAGTTTCAGAGCCTGCCCGCAATTCAACATGTTTTTACTAAGATTTTAGATGCATTGTCAAGTCAAAAAAGGATCCCAGTCGGCGACGAAGGAAATATTAATGTTACAAAATTATCTGAAGCTCTTATCTTACTTCTTGGAACTTTAACAAGTGGAAGGGTGGTCGTTCCGTCTAATATTTTCAATAATATAGCTGAAATGTGTAGCTTAACAAGTCTCACGCAAAGTTCCAAATATTGGCTGGTGTTGAAAAACATCATATCATTTTTAATATCTAACGATCAAACAGATCACCATTTGACTTTGATTTTATGGAAAAACATATCTAAAGCTCTAACGGACTATTTGAAGCGAAACTTATTTGAATTTCGTATAACTGAAAATGCCAAAGTATTGAATGAGTGGATTCTTTGGCCCATGCAAAGTGGGGTTCGAGACCAACCCAATTTCCAAGAAGAACCTACTATGCAGACATGGAAAAATCTAATAGAGGCAGCATCAAATGCAGAAGGAAAATCCTCCTTTGTTGAATACATGACCGAACACCTTCGAAAAATGTACGAAACTGATGGATCTAATGTTGTTTTCATAGCACTCTTCGGTTATTTTATCGCAGCAATGGATAGTGATTTTGGTAAGTCTGAAGAATACTTTTTTAAGCGACTGATTTATAAAGCGTTTAGATGATCTTTGTATCACTGTCAAAGAATTGTCGGAAATAGTAATGAATATTTGTCTTATGTAATTTCTTACAGAGTTGTCATCAAAACCGACAGCTACTTTCGAGCTTATCGCTCAGTTTCTGGCCAGTGCACAAAAATACCCTAAAGGAAGTTGCACTTGTATCGTAGACGCATTAACCGCATATCTTGCGAAACTCCAAGAAACTCAAGTTATAGCCTCATTTCAAGAGCTGAAAATGATGTGCACTGCAATAACAGAAAAAGAAAATATTGGCGCGTTCGCAAAACATTCAGTTGACAATTTCAAACGCACCTTGTTGGACAAATTAAAATCCGATAAGGCGAAGGAGAAGAAGCTTTTAAAAGAGATCAAGGACTTGATGAAAAACAATGCGCAATATGTAATCATACCGACGGTCTGGAGCATGAATCCGGACAAGCTTACTGATCATCAGAAGGAGAAAATGAAGGAAAAACGGAATGATATACCAGCACTATACAACGATATAAGTCAATCTCAGGACTCGTCCATTAAGCCGTGGACTCCTAAGAAGATAGTGATTGCAAAAAGCAAAGATTCAGATGGTGAGATTGTAATTGAAAATCATGTTGGTGGAAGAGAATCTCCCATAACGATAGATCAGAGTGATGATAATGTGCCACCAAGTGTTTCACCAATTGTTATTGAGGAAGAAAACGTTGGTCCCAAAGAAACGAGAAAATCTGGCGAAGTTTCTCCTTCCATCCTGAATAAAAGCCCTAAAAAAGTCGAGACCGAAAGTAAACTTGGCGACGAAAAAGCTTTGAAAAACAAAACAAACGAGAAAGTCACAAAGAAAAAATCGAAAACGGACGACGCGACGAAAAAGAGCAAGAATGCCAAAACTTTGGCTGAAGGTACGAAAATTTTAAACAAGTTGAATATTAAGGTAGACAAAAAGAACGCTACCTTGCTGCGTCAACTGAAGGCAATCGCGATCGACACCGTAGAAGGAAATACTGTAGTGGAAGGAAGATTTCGCGAGCGACGATCAACGAGCGGGAAGGAAGAAACGGTTAAGAGCAAGCAGAAGCAACCGAATACAGAGCAAGCAAGTGTGGTATCGAAGAAAAAACGTGGTGCGAATGAAACTTCCAAAAAGAAAGACGATAGGGTTACGAGAAAGAGTTTGACGTTCGAAAATGAAAAGTCAGATAAACCGCTGACGATATTTGATGAATTAAAGTTGGGAAGCGGATATAGTAAATTTTCTGATGACGAGGACGTGATTGAAGCTTCGCAGATCTCGGAGTCAGTGTTACCTAAAAAGGTAAGATAGATTGGACATGCAAATATATTCTAATTTGTATCTTGTTATCTCTTTATTTGTATCTCTGTCAGGTAACTACCAGAAAATCGACATGTGCCAGCATCAACAACAACACAATTGTATTAAGTTCTGCCACTAAAAACCTGCCTGCCACAAATGTTCCACAGAATACATCTTTAAGTCCGCAAAAAGAGAATTCTTCGCCAAACGTCGAAGAAACAATCGCGGAAACACCATCGATTGAGGATAAATTCAAATCTCCTTCCATGGTGGTTACGGAAAACCTTAACAGTGACAAGTCTGTGCTTACTGCCACACAAAATCTGGAAAATGCTGACACGGAACCTGTTAGCATGTTATCGAAGGATTTAAACATTTCTGAATTTTTGAAACCTTGCAATGTAAACTTGAGCGCGTCAAATACAAATCTACCTAAAAAATCAGTACAAATTAAGATCTCGAAAGGCAAACAACTGCCTGATGTGTCCAATTGCTCCGTGGAAGCGCCTGCAATTGAAAAAAGTTTAGAAGCTTCCGAGTTGATTCTTATGACAGATCTAATGCCAAAAGATATCTCGATAAGTGAACAAGAAACGCAACCAACTACTCAGGTTGCAATGGATTTAGTCAAATGCACAGAAGAGCGAACTTTAGCTAATGCCATTCAAGAAGAATCCGTAGTATCCGTAACAGAGGTGTCAATAAATAAAGAAGCGCAAGATGGTAACGAAGTAGATTGCAGCATAATAGCATCTCCAGAATGTAAAGACGCAGAAGAGCGTAATTCCGAATTTCTAAATGACACTGTTAACATATCACCGATTCCGAGTGACCACAGCAAGCAACTAGACGAAAGAAGGAACAGTCTAGATCAAGATAAAATTCCCTCTTCGCCAGTAGGTCGAAAATTCATAAAACCTGGTTTGCATTTGGTAAGTGAAGAAATGTCCAAAAAGTTTAATGATCGTTCTAAGTGTCCTTTTTCTATTTAGCAAATCTCACCGCCTGAAAGAAAACCTACAAACAATAGCGAGAGTCCAGCGAAGCGTCCAAAGCATTTGCCGCAATTGACAGGCCGCGGAGCTCAACTCATCAATATGATAAGGAATAGACGTATTGATTCTACCCCTAAACCGCAAACCACATTACTAATGACAGCCAAGACTGACGACAAACCGATCGAACAAACGATTAATCAACAAAGCTGCCAGCAGTCTGCATTACCACAAAATGTTTCACCACCGAAAAAAGATAACGCACCGTCGATCACAACACCGCAATCAATAGTGCATTCAGCACCAAATGCTGTATTACACAAAGAGTTGTTGGTCTTCTCTAAAATACTACCTTCACCTTACGCGAGTCCTTCAGCCAGCATATTGAAACGGAAAATTCATCGAGATAGTTTGGATGAAATAGAATCACCAGCGAGTAAACGGAAACGCGTCAGCTTCCACGATCCTCCAGTTTCAGTGACTAAGGAATATATGAAGGACACCGGAGAACATGGCGCTGACAAACCAAGTCTTAATAGGTAAAAGTTTTTCATTGAAACCGTTGTTTGCTTTTGAAAGATTTGATTCCAATGCACTCTAACTAAATTGCTTTAAGTTGAGATATAAAAACCAGTCACTTATGTGTCCTTAAATTGTAGATGCCTCCTACCTGATCGTACAAGCACTCCGAACAGTGCTATTCGCAACAGCTCGCTAAAACGTAAGGGTCGAGCCGACAGCATGTTGGAAATAGCAAAATATTCGGATGCTGAAGACCAAATAAATTGCCCTAATTCAAGTGGCGTTAGTTTCGGACAAATATCTGTAGAAATGGATTCGCTCAAGTGGAACAACACATCGAATGACAACGGCCAAGGTGATATAGACGAAAGATGCTTGACACCTTCGCCATCTCTCTACTTTGCCGACGAGGACGCTGTTTTGAAGCATGTCATGGATAAGTACCAATTGGATGTGCTTTTCGAAAAGTACACAGAAGGCGACGGTGTCTTAACAAACAAATCGATTAGGCAGATGACGAATAAGTTGTGCACCGTCATGAAACAAGACCCGAAAGTCAAATCGAATGTCTTGGAAGCTCTATCGGAACAACATCCACGTGAATTTCTCGATCATGCTGTCCAGGAGAATTTGAGCTTTGTTGTGTGCGACCGTTTGAATTTCAGTTCGATCGTTGAATTTGTGTGTGAAAAATCGAAATTGAACGAAGACTGTCGACGGGCGCTACTCGAAAGAATACAAAGCCTATTCAATATCGACAAACTAAGTGGAGATGCTCAACAATTGATGATGGCGCTCCTGAAAAATCATAGAATGTCCAGTGATGAGATAGTGAGCTGCCTGAAATTGATTACAGATCGACATTTGGAGAATCAACAGATGTCGCAAGAGAGCTAAGCGCGTACTTGTAACAATAGAAGTAGTTATATGCATCATGAATATATATTTTTCATGTAGATAGATGGTAAGGAATATTATACTAAACTGCAGATTTTTAAAACTATTTGCTTATAAATACTATTCGTGAATTTCGTAAGGAAACTGTCCAACAAAAACTCGGAACCAAATTTGTTTGGTAAGTGCTAAAGTCTCGCGAAATTGGACATGTGAAGCTCTACTATAATTTCATTTTATATCAAACTAACGAAGTAGTTTAAGAAAGAACAAACTCGTCAAATTCAACGGGAAAAATGAATTTTAATACGATTTATGTTTGTCTTTCATGTATTATCTAAGAACTGTTTATGTTATTAGTTAATAAAGTAGAAATCGATTTTACACGCAAATGAAGTCTGTACCTCATAAGAATATGACCTGGGATAGGGCGGGTCGATATCATTCAACTTTATTCACTAATAGCATATAAAAAATTGACCAATGAAAGCAGCCCTATACCCCAGAAAGAATTTAAAGTTGTAAATGTGTATTTTTGGCTAGTTTTAGAGTAAATATGTTAATGCCATATTAAAGGTATTTTGGCTTAGAAGAAGTTCCATAAAGTCCTAAAGCTGAAGAATCAACTCATCTCGGCCAACTATAATCCGAATTCTGCCGGCGTCCTCGCATTGGTTCGGAGCTAATGGCATATATGCGGCTCGATCTGCAACCGAAAACATCCAACTTTTGTATGACCTACCGGAAAACTTGGCTTAGTTCGTGCCAAACCGAACCGAACCAGTGCGCAGAACTTCATGCATTTCCCTACGTAGAAAAACTCAATTTTGCTGAGCCATACTGAACCGAGTCGAGTCGTTTAGTTCGACTTCTGCTTAAAGCGAATGGTAACTTCCCTCCAGCTTATACTTGTGAACGAATTTATTGGAATTTTGTTGCAGAACACTATAATTCTTCCTTTTTTTAAAAAAAAATCACTGTACATGATTGATGATTTTCTCGAACAGTGAAATTAAAAAAAAGATCTTAAATTAGAGTTCTAGCTTATTCTATGACAACTCTTAAAAATTAAACTAGAGCTTAAGCTTGATGGTGTCATTACATTTGGAAGTTTGGTGTTTTGTGATTTAATGATGTACGACGCTATGAATTGTTTGAACTAGTGGTTAACTGCAATTTACGCTCGTTAAATTTTTATTATGTGAAGCGCGTGAATGATGGATGAACACATCTCCAATTTCCTCTTTTTCAATCGAAACTATTGATTCTCTACGAAACCGTACTGCATCAGGACCTATTGGTATCTGCGTTGATGACTTCAAATTAATCAAAGAAAATATTACAGATACTCTCGTGAAATTAATAAATAAATGCATTAAGGAGGGAAGATTCCCGGGATACTTAAAAATCTCTGCAGTTGTACCGATCTTTAAAGGGGGTGATGAAAATGACCCAAACAATTACATACCAATTTTCCACTCGAATTCTTCGAATTTTTTTTAGATTCCCGAATCAAAGAATTCTTGTTGCAAAACGGCATCTTGGACAGAAACCAGTACGGACTCCAGGCAGGCAAAGACACAACAGATGCCATTCCTGACGTAACTAGATTTGTAAATGAGTACTTGGATAAGGGCCACTACGTTGCAGCAGTTTTCGTTTTCGTGAAACTTTAATCGCCAGGCTCGGAGAAAATGGAATTGTTGGAAAAGCAAGTAAATTAATGCACAGTTACTTGACGGATGGATTTCAAAATACACTAATTGGAGAAGTTAAAAGCAAAACTGTTTAAAATAGCGTTGGTGCTCCGCAGGGCTCGAACCTAGGACGAACGCTATTTCTACTTTATACCAACTCCATAAAAAAAGCAGACTTTATTGCGAAAGTAGTTATGTACGCAGATGACACTGTGCTCGTATACTCAGGTAAAACTAATCTCGAAATTGAGCAAAAAGTTAATACTGACCTGGTCAAGTATTGTGGTATTGGCTTCTACAAAGCAGATTGGCAATAAACTCGGCAAAACAAAATATATTACTTTCAAACAAAGAACAAGACTAACATAAAACCACACATAAAAATCAATGACACAACCCTCCAGAGAGTAGAACACATAAAATATTTAGATTTACTGTTATGTATTGTGGAGGTGCAGCCGATGGACTTGTACCCCCATATTTGGTTTTTAAAGCAAAATATAAGTACGCGAATTGGCTTTTCGATGCCCCGCCAGGGTCAAAAATGAATTGTACCAAGAACGGATGGCGAGGTATTTGAAGACTTCATATTAAACCATTTAGTCCCCAATCTTTAAAAAACTGGGAATAAGGTTATTTTAAGGGAAAGTTTGGCATCCCACATTGTAAGCGTCTACACCCTGAACGTGTGTGAAGAGAACGATGTAAAATTAGTAGTTCTACCACCAAACACTACGCATCTTCTTCAGTCACTCGATGTGGGATTCTTTTCTGCATTGAAGAGTCATTAGAGAGACGTTTCATTCGAGTGGCGGAAATCTTCTGAAGGAAAAGGAGAGTTGCGCTTCCAAACAATCGTTTTGCCTACCTGATAAGCAAAACCCTACAAAGATACGGAAAAAATAGAAGAAAATTTGAGATGTGGGATCCGAGCAACTGGCCTGTATCCCCCCAGATAAAAATGACGATTTAAAAAAGCTCCCTCCATAAATTTATGCACCCTTATGTTATAATAATATTCATACCAGCTTACCAGACATTGGTCGGGCCAATGTTGAACCCGCCATAAGTGGCCTGAGTTCTCTGGGAAAACTGGCCCATGGGAGGTTATTTTAAAAGGTTTTCTTAATAGGACAATACAATTTTAAATAGAACTGGGAGACACCATGAAGTTCTTAAAAATACTACCCAGAAATGTTTTTCCGCAAGTAAGTAAGAAACAACCAAATAATTTTCATAGTTATTACTAGAGTTCAAAGGGTAGAACCGTACTGCCCTCTGACAATCCTATCATAAACGATAGTATCGAGAATAATGGTTGTGCCATTAAAAGTTAAGTATTAAATAAAAGGGAATGGGGGTTATCCTAGTCCAGTATTATTAAAAAATGTCATTCTAGTGCAGGTAATTTTATGAAGAGTCCAAAAAACAGCAAGGTGGGCCAAAGTTACCAACTGTAAACTTTGGCTCGCTAATTTATCTGCAAATTTATTTATATATGTTTAGTTTTAAGCAGTTTTAATGATCTGAATGTGTTCAGCAGGAGCTGATCGGTACCTTTTAAAGATTTCCACCTTCAAACGTTGAACGTTCGTGGCCGTATATCCCCGGTTGATATATGGCCACGAAAAAACCATTGATTCATCGAGTGCAATCTCCAATAGAACACACCTCATCTTCAAATCATATTTCCAACGAACCATCCAAATTTTATTGTGACAAATATAAAATACTGACAAATTAAAAACATCACACCCAATCCATATCCCTAGACCTCCCTTCGAGGTGAGTTTTTATGATCGCTATAAATTGTGGCCGATCAACCATGGAGTAGCCAGTGACCAGCAATCCATTTATAACGCCATGCAATTCTTTATGACCCGAACAAAATAGGTCAATGCCCAATTCAATGGCTGTTCCAAAGTCGCATTCATCAACCGCTGTTGAGGCGAAAGTATGAGAAATCATGGCAAAAATTGTGATTTGAATAATACATACCAATATTTGCAGCTGTTATGAAAGGCTGAAGCTCTTCCATTGCTGCAGCAATTTGCTTTTGATCGCCTTTGGCTTTCTCGAATCTCGCCAGGATCTTCTTCAGTTTTGCATCGCTATCAATCAACCCCCGATAGCCTACCTCAGATTTTCGATCGAACGGCACCACTAAACCTGAACCGTGGAATGTTTTGCACACGACCTTACGATCGCGTTTCTTTTTCAAATCCTTTAAGTCGTGCAATGAAATATTGTTGGCTTCGACGAAAGTTTCTAATGCTTTTCGCAATGCTGTTGCTGCTGGACGATTGAATGGGGTGAGATCTGTATCGTTTTCTAAATAATACCTGAAATATGACGATATGAAAATAGGAATTGTTTTAAAGCCAAGCAATGAATACATACAAAACAGTCTCGAAGCAATTAGCTCCAACGAACTCGAAATCGCATCCTTTCTTCGCATCATTGCGTGCCATCAGTAAGTCCACCTTGTCTTTGGGGTCATCCCGCCAAAATCCATAGTGGATTCCTGTCTTCGATTTGACAAACACAGTTTGAAATTCGGGTGGATCATAATAAAATCGCCAATAGCGCAAATACTCGCCAGGCTCTTGTATGCTGGCCTTGTCGAAATTGCCAGCCAGACAATTGAACGGACCGACTAGCTTTAAGCCGACTTTTTCAAGCGCTGTTTCTGGTCGCTGACCGGCCTTGACCTGCTGTTCGCAGAACGACCAAAACTTGAAGAAATCGGATGGCATTTCAACTAAAAACTTATGCCTTATGAAAATTTTAGGATCCTTGAGTAGCTCTTCGTATTCTGCCTTCTGCGAAAATCGAACGGCGTCGGGCTCATAGCCAGGATGACCAGCAAGATTCCTTAAAACCTCGTTATACTCCTTCGTGATGTCCATTTCTTTACGTTCCGGGTTTGATTCCGATTTCGGTTGCTCATTGTCCGATGATGTGGAAGCCTTTGTTGGCGACTCCTCAGTTTTATCCACAGCACCGGGTATTGGTGACTTCCCGTCCTTTCTAGGACTTTTGCTTTCCGTGGTATTGCCCGGCGACGGAGATCGATTCCGGTTGGGCTCGGGCACTTTCAAATTCATGCTCGCCTCGGTTGTTTCGTTATCTGGCGACGGTGTTCGGGCCGGCGACTTTTTATATCTCTTACGATCACTTCCTGTAGAATCAGGATTGCGTGGACTTCGCTTCGGTGAAGCTTTCCTTGTATTATTCCGCGGCGAGGTTGAATCCGGCGTTTTCCGCCTTTCGACTGGCGACAAATCCATGGCGGCCGTTGCAGATGGATGATTGTATTTTTGACGATGTTCTGGATTTCGTTGGTAGCATTTCTCCCAATATTTACAATCTTGTTTGTTTTTATCCATAATGCTTGAAGAAAGTTAACAAATATAAATCTGATGTCGTGCGCCAAAAATCAATTGGATTGTCGAGATGTAAACATAACCTATACTACTGTTTATAAGTGAAATTCTACAGTGGGCTATGCAATCACAGTGAAAATTTAGTAGGGGAAGTTGGGTATGTTGCATCTTGCGAGCATATGCCGGTATAATGCCGGTTCTAAATCTTTGAATTGAGAGAAAATGCAATGGATGCCTTGTGCAAAAGCTATTTTGTTCAATAAATCACAGTTAGCTGTTTCCAATCATCCGTATTTCGAGGCTAAACTAAAATAAATAGTTTCATTCTATTGTGAGTACATAAAAGATTTGAATAAATGTGACAGCAACCATCTTAACTATACTAGTGCCACCTAGACGCCTATTTCGTACATGTTCACTTTCGTATACATATATTGCATGGCATCATCCCAATTTTGCGTTCACCGACAAAACGATAGAAAATTGAATTTCTTACGGCCTTCAGAGCTTCCTTAAAGATTTTAAAGTGTTTGCCGTGGAAAGTCGTCCGTAAAGTGAGCAGCCTGATTGCAGTGAATTCTCTGCACAGTTTTGTTTGAGTGTATAAATACAAGGTTGTGAAGCTGGTCTCTGATACAGTTATAAACGCTGTCTACGCAATCCTCAAGCTGCCAAATAATATTTTCCATTAGAAAAGAGTTGTTCAGGGTGTAAAGTGCGCATCCGAACAGGCAACAACTGTTTTCTCGTAGTATTTCCTGGGTGAGAAGCATTTTTCAAAGACAACACTTTTGAGGTTAGCTCTTGTGGTGCTCCGTATAATATCTTTGACGTGAAGCAAGTAGGAAAGTAACCATCACCCGCGATGGCCGACTCAGATGATGAGTACGATAGAAAGCGGCGTGACAAGTTCCGTGGCGAACGAAGTGCCGGCGACAGTTACAGGTCGGAACGCAGAGACGATCGTCGAGGCGGCGGTGGAGGACGCGATGACTGGGGCGATCGGCAAGTTGCATTTGTTTTTCTGGTTAAGATCGCGAAGCTAATTCTGGTTTGCAGGAATCCTTTCCGGGGGCGAGCACGTCCAGACTACGGCGAATATCGGGGAGGAGGTGGTCGTGGCGGACGCGATCGATATTCGCCACCGCCGAAACGAATGCGGCCTGATTGGGGCGACGAAGGACGTGGTCGATACGGCGGTAAATATCAGAAGAGTATTAACGGTGGCTTCGGGAGCATCATGCATGGTTACTAATCCCATCTTTCACTTCTAACAGGGCAGGAAAATGTGCCGCCAGTGGCCGCATCGAACCCACCACCTGCGCCACCTAAGATGCAACCACCATTTCCAATGCAGTCGTTGCGATTTCCTATACAGCATCCTCTGATTCCTAATCCCAAGATTTTCAAGACTATTATATGTAAGGAATGGTTTTGTTCGCTTTGAATATTATTGTGGGAGCTGATGCTAATTTGAGAAATATTTTGAAATGAGTTAGTAGTAACGCCTCAAGAGCCTAGCTAAATTGATTCGGATTGCATATCAGGTGGCTGTGTACTTTTTTTATAGCGATTTTGGGCCTGAATTCTTACCAGCTCGAGTCATATTTTCGCGAAAACTATTGTATTTTGTTCACTAAAGCTCAAAATCAAACGCTCGGTTTATGAGTCCCGCTCAAGACTCGTTAAGCCTTATTCCAAACACTTTAGGGTGTGAAACATCATTCGACTGCGTGAAATATTACGTTGACTGCGAGTGCTACGCCCCCCGCGTGATGCTTGTATAAAAAAGTAGTGCATTTTGCGATGTTTTTAACTTATTTGATTGCTTGATTGATTCGCATCCGTTAAAAACAGCGCTTCGTGCACTCAAAACGAAAATAACTATTAGAAAACAACGTATGTACCCTCAATTAAATGATTTTCTATCAAATCAGCTAAGTATTAGCGTTGTCCTTTAAAACAAAAAGAAAACCTGGGAAAAAATCAAAATGGTCAAATGTGAAACGTCAATTCTTTGGGAATTTTATGGCTGAAGTAGCAAGCAATATTATATGGAGGCTGCAAGTAGTAGCCAGGCCGAAGAAATCTGTAGGACAACCAGGCAAACTTGGCACGTACTGTGCTCCAAACGCACCAAGCAGGTCCTCAGCGCGAACCGCGAAACCGTGAATTCCATCGTATCCGTACGGACGGAACACTGCCTGAGGAAGAAACAATCCAACAATTTCTGTGCGGATGCCCAGCACGATCCAGGAAACGCATGCAAACTTTAGGCTCGCCTTTCCTGGACAGACCGAAGTAACTGATTTAATTATTAGCTGCATAGCCGAATCTAAATAGTTCTCTTCATCCCATAGGTACTAGTGCCGTCCTAATCTTTTGTGGTATCACAATGGGCCTATCGTGGCCTAAGTGAGCTATTTTTGGGCCTGTCACTACAACCAATCATGGCTAAGGTTCGAAATAAGTACAGTGAAGCGTTCAAAAATCTGTCGTCAATCTCTACACTTTTGAAACCCTTATTGAAATGTAATCTCATTAGAAAGGGTAATATCAGATCTTTTTTTCCTTTTGCACACCGCTCTAAAAAGATAGATAAACCTTTGTAATAAGGGTAATTCTCAGAACTCGGACTTAGATTTTACTGCCCATCATAAACACAATTGATCGAAAGGAAAATGTAAATGTTTCACCAGAACTAATTTCAACGTGTACGAAAATACCATGAATTTTGTTGAAAGCGAACTCCCAACAGAATGAAAGGATATCCTGCAAGTAATTGCGGTTTCCTAGAGATATTGTAGTTGCATACATTCTATTTTGACAGTCGCAGTTCGATGTTGTCGCTCGCATTAGGCCAAGATCTTCAGTTTCGATTAGATAAGTTAGCGTTTCTAACATATTTAATTTTTTCCGTCACTAGTTGCCATTTTTAGATGAATACGTGGCTATAAAAAAACGAGATTGATGCTATACGACTTTATTTTAAATCTATAACTAATTCCCTTCTCCGATATCCCTTTAGCGCTCCATACAAATTTTCCATTGTTCGAAACAGTGCTGAAATTGTTTTTTTTTGCGTGAGCTCGTTCATGACGCTTGCCGCTCTTTCTTTCACAGTTTCAACAGTCTTAAATATTGATATTTTTCAGGCAGATTTGACCTTGGGGAACAGATAATACGGGACATCATTCTTTCTGGCATTTAAAGTCTCAGTACAAAGATTTTCACGGGCTTTTTGTTCAATTGTGCGAATATTTGACGCAACTTTCGCACCCACACGTTTTGCATGTTAAAATTCCGGTGTAAAATTTGCCCTACGTTTCCATTGTCAATTCCGGCAGTTTCAGCTATCGCACGTATAGTTAACGGTCAGATTGTATCAGATTATAGTTTTTGACGTGGAAGGGTGTGCGTTATCTTTAACGTTTTTCAGCCGTCTTAGAAATGCTTAAACCACTCAAAAATCCGTGTACGTGATAAAAATTCATTGCCATATATTTCTTTTAATAAAAGATAAATTCTAGTAGCAGTTTTTTCAAGAGTCATATATTTCACTAGAATTTGTCGCTTTACTAACACATCATTTTTCGACGGAAAAATAGTTCTTATAAAAACGAAAGCCACGACCATACACGAGAGAGGCGGCAATCGGAAAAGCTGGCGATCTAACTACTTTAGTGTATGCGCAGTTTACCTATAATAGCATCAGTCTCGTTATCTTATCGCCATACCCCGTATCATGCTAAAAATTTCTTTTTTCTAAATTGATGGGTACAATTTTCCATGCCTACGATACACAGTTGTTTTTATGGTAAAATTCCTTTTTGGAAACTATTTTTGTCGTCGATGTTTTCCACGCCTTATCCAATAGATAAAAAACAAAACTTGTGTTTCCTTAGACGAGATATTTATTATTTTATTTTTTGTATATACGTATTTCGAGCACCAGTTGTGCCCTTCTTCAGTATATTCGATCACTAATTCAATGCAGTCATAGATGGGTCTATATGCATCACATAACCTCAGCAAAGAGAAAAAGTATCAAAATTAGAACTTAATTACAATTCTTAATTGCAATCTTTTAAGAACGAGAAACCTAGCACAATTATTTAATTTTATGACCTCTCCCGGCAAGTAGATTTCCATCGCGGACGATTTATCTTTGAAAATCGTTCAGCCATTTTTTCTCGGCCGATTTCCTCCTTCTTTTGCTACTGACCTCAGTAGCTTCGATTGCACATTTCCCACATCGTGGTTCAATATTCGATCTTCAGGTTCCTTCAGAACTGCCAGACTTTCTTGCGCATCTAATTTCCTGCAATCTGTCCCCTCTTGAATCACCGCTATATTGTCCCAGCCGATGTTGTGTCCATCTCCAACGATGTGCCTCTGGCTACTATTGATTTCAGCGACGCTTCCTTTCTATCTCGCAAGTAGATTTCCTCTCTTACATGCTCCTCCCATCGCACAGACACCAGTTGCTTGGTTTGTCCTATGTAGGTTTTCCCACAGTTCGGGCATGAATCCTTATATATTCCACTTAGTTCGTATCTCAGTTTTTTGTCTTTGGCGGATCCTAGGATATTTTTTTGCTGATAAGTTCTGCTCGATGAAACCATCTCTACATGCAGATTATTCAACCGCTTCGTTATATTCCCTGGCACTGGCGAGTGTGTTACTCATATCCTTATTTTAAGGTCGTCATCTCTCCTTTGGAGGCTGCTCAGTTCGGGTTCGTCCATACGTCTGGCTTTTTTCCTGATGAGGTTGGAAATCATAGACAGGTGGTAACCATTTTTGACGCCTGTGTCGAGTATGTCCTCTTTCTCTCTTTTAAACTGTTCAGGACTGAGAGGCACTGTATATAGGCGATGGATCATGGAATGAAACGTGAACATTTTGTAAGTGTAAGAATGGTTCGAATTAAAGGCAATCGTTCTCTGGGTTTCCTAAATATGTCGAGATCAATCGTTCCCCGTGATCTAATGATCTTCAAGTCCAAAAACGAAATTTCTCCTTCCATTGAAAGTTGTAAGTTCGGTGGGTTTTGTTCAGGTTTCATAGAGTTTCTTTCACTTTCTCTTTATGAACAATGGCAAGCATGTTGTCCACATACCTCACCCAGTCAATAACCCCTTGTAGCTCTTGTACAATCCTAAGCATGAAAAGCTCGTTGCCCATCGCTACTCCTCTGGCTCCCTTGTAGAATCGTCCTCTAAACGTGAGGTAATGCTCGGTCATGCAGAATTTGGCTAGTTTCATGAGTAAGTTAACATCCTGTTTCCATGCAAGGGAGGTTGGATCCTTGCTTAATAGTCATTCAGTGCATCCTTGGCCGGGATGCTGGGAAACAGAGCTTTCACATCGAATGACACGATGCGTTCATCTGGCGCAATGTCTCCTACGTTTCCCAGTTTTCCCACGAGATCCTCTCTGTTTCTTAGAGATTTTGGATTGTTTATATCACCAACGCAGTTGATTCTCCACAATAGGCATTCAGCGATGTTTTGAGTGGGGGAGTTTGTGGCAGCAACTACTTCCATAAATCCATTTCCCAGTTTATGAATTTTGGGCAAGCCCTTAATTCTTGGGAGGGAAAGGTTTGGCATTCTTAATTTTGTTTACTATAATGCTCCGACACCCCTTCAAAACTTTTTCAACTCTTTTTATACAATCTACTAGAGGTTCTTTCCGTAGCTCAAAGTATCCTCCGGTAGTTAGTTTATCAAACATTGCATCATCGTCTTTTTTGTGTTATCAATTTGTTGTTTTGTTTTATATGGCTGAATCTTCTGTACTTAATGGTAGGTTCTGACAAGCTTAACTAGCACATAAATGCAATGCATATGGCATATGCAATTCTTAAAAATTAAATTGGCGTTTATTAGGCGAAATCTGGCCGGCACGCCGTATAAATTATTTTTAAGTATTTTCGCTGGAGAAAGAGCATGTGCTGCGACTTGACCATCAAAGACTTGCGAAAATGTTAATTTGCCGTTTATATAGCAGGATATATCCGAGGAGTTGTATGCATTACATTATATTCTTAAATTTCAAATGAAAAAGTATCAGATACACATGCATCAACAATGGGATCGCTGATTACATTAAAAAGCGAAAAATATTTAAATCTAGCTATAATAATGAGGTCGGATATATCAATCAACCTATATACATACATATATGGTTTTTAAAGTGTTCACGTCGTCGTATACCGACACACATTTTTTGAAGCGAATACTTATTACGAAACTTCAGACTCGTTTAACTCAAATCCTAATGCCCTCTTCTATGTTGGACAGTGCTCGTAAAGAGAAATGCAAACATTTGTGAAAAGAATACTTGAGAATGATTTGCGACATATTCTAGCTTATAAAAATATCAAATCTTTGTTTTGGGCATCGTCGATGCAGCAATGAATAAGTTCTCAGATCGTGCACGTTGTAAAGAAGTAGGTAAGACACACACTGCGGATATCAGCGAATGTTAATCAAAGCAAGTTCTAGAAAGGTGTTAAGATGCAGCTATTTACATGAGACTAACATAACTCTTACCACGAGTGTCACAATCTTCTGTTGTATGTAATATCTCACTTTCACAGAGTTGAAACATTTGAACTATGTGTATTTATATTTTTGATGTCTGCGTTAATTTTATAAGTAATTTAATTCTATTATGGGTTTTTGACCCATAAATTAACTTTCGAAAATACGATTTCCATGAAGTTTTGATAGGATTAATTTCCAAATTATCAAGCTCAAGGTGAAATAAAAAGAATTACATAAAAATGTGATATAAGGCCTTGAACGAATTCCTATAACTTCTTTCCATGCCATCACTTTCACATCAAGTTTATAACTCCTCTTATCTTATATGTACTGTAAGAAGCTATGCATTATTTTGATACAATTTCCCTTAGGTCATGAAGGATATCCAATGTACGCATGGGGCCACGAGCCGTATCCAATGCATCCTGGCCACGGTGGCTATGGAGGTGGGCCTCAACAGATGAACAATCATGCTCGCGGAGAATCGGCTGCAAATCCTGACATGCAGACCCAGCCGCCCATGCTCACTCTGAAACAGTTCTTGGATACGCAAGACGACACCATTTCTGATTCGGAAGTGTTGCGAAAATACTGCGACTACAAGCTGGACTTTAAGAGGCAACAACTAAACGAATTCTTCGTCGCGCACAAAGACGAAGAATGGTAAGTGTTATCATTGGAAGTATGCTTGCTTTGTAGATCGTATTGTCATTCAAAATAGCTACGGCTAAACAACATACCTCTGCTCCGTAATCAACTCCATCACAATGAAAATCGTCGACGGTCCGAGGGAATGCAACATTGCTCGCGAAATCGATGCGTATATACAAACTTTCTTACAGGGATCGCGTTGCTATCGACTCAATTGAATAATTCAGTGTTGTTTGCAATGATATCTATTTTGCATTCACATTAAATATCTTGTACAATTACAATAGTTAAGATTGATTATATTTAACAAATTTTTCCCAACAGCTTGACTATGGGCGTACATTTTAACATTTTTGTTTGTTGTAATATAAATGACAAAAAAAAAACACGATCCAACCCAACCCAAACTGATTGCAGAGCGTATTTATATGCTTCGACCAAATGCATCATGCGCATAGGATGATAAAAAGAACACCGTTGGTGGAAACGGCGTTTGAAACCCGACCGTATTTTGCGTATCCTTGATAGCGACATTGAATGCATCTAGTTGTTTTAAATTCACTTGGCGAGCAATGCCAGTGTGTGTAATACCGCGTTTTAATTTCTCGCATTTAGAACATTAAAATAAATGAATGATATGCTTAAAAATATATTGATCGTGTATTGAGGTAAGATTTGAGAGGTAGACACAAAAATACATTTACATTTTAAGTGTTGCAATGAATATGTGAACATAACGTGTAATGATTTCAATATAAATAAACAGTGCAAAAGGTATGGTTGTTGCCACACGCTCGCCAGAATATAATGGAAGAGAATGCATTTCGAACTATCGTATGTGATTTTAAGACGAAAGCGATTATTGTTTCTGTTCTAAAAAAATGTCGAGTTTCTATAAGATTGAAACAAAACTTTCATGTTTGAAATATTATTACGAGTGGTTACTGTCCAAATTTCAAAAATGCCACATTTTCAAACACTCTGCATTGGTAATTCATTAAACTTGTAAAATTTCGGAACAATAGTTCAATGAGTGTAGCGAAATATAAATTATTTAATTATTTGTGCAAAATGCTTCGACTTTCTTAAGCCACAATATTTCACCTAAAGGCATTTCGTGTTGGATTTGGATTTTCCCCTTCCAGCAATCACAAAAGCACGTGAATACATACGATTATAATTTTTGTGCGTGGCTCTCCAGTATATTGAAGATAACGTATAACTTTCCAGGAGAAAATCAATCAAAACAATTTCTAAAAAATTTCAAACTGAAGAAGGCATGTTGACTATATTTATATTTTTGTTTGTTTCCGTTTCCAATCTAGGTTCAAAAACAAATACCATCCGGAAGAGTCGCTTAAACGAAAAGAAGAGCAGTTTGGCTTTTTGAAGGTATTTTATTTATTTAACACTCCAATAATGGCTTCGTAATGTCATTTTTCTTTGGTATTTTTAGCGAAGAGTCGACGTATTCTCGGAATTGTTGGACAAAGGGCAAATCACAAGTGTTTCGGTTGATACGAACCAAACCGATCCGCTGCTACGTCTGCTCGACACCGTTGTTATCAAGCTTGAAGGTGGAACTGAGGATGATCTGAAAGCGCTAGACGAAAAGCCGCCACCCATACAAGACTCGTTCCCATCAAGCAGTTTCCAATCGAAGTTCGATTCAAAGCGAAGTGTAAACGATAAAGATGACGATGATGTCATAATCACGGCAGTTCAACCGATAGCCAAGCGAGTTGATGATTTCAACGAGGCTGATTGGGCGTGCCCGCCTCCAGCGAAAGCATCAACATCGAAAGGCGGTGATGAGGGCGACGATTGGGATAGTGTCGATACTCAGCCGGCAGCGGCGAAGAAGAGCAGCAAGGCGAATAATGACGATGATTGGGACTGCTTCGATAGTGGTCCGTCGAAGAAAAAGCAATCTGGGGATGATGATGAAAACGATTGGGACTCGTTTGAGGACAGCTCAAAAAAGAAAGCCGACAAAGCAGATGAAGACGATTGGGGTACGTTTGATAAGCCGAAGAAGGAGCGCGCGGCAACTGTAGACGGAGATGATTGGGATGATGTCGAAGTACCCAGCCGTTCGTCTGCGAAGAAAGAAAACAATGAATGGGATGTGGACGAGCAACAACCGACTGCCAGCACCTCGAAAGCTCGTAAACGTTCGCGATCCGGCTCGCGGTCTCCATCCCATTCACATTCTCGGTCAAGGTCGTCATCCAGTAGCTCGTCGTCTTCATCTAGTCGAGCGGATGATGATCAATCAGATCGAAAATCGCCCGAACAAATGAAAGAAAAGCCAATTGAAAAGTCATTAAATAAAAGCCCGGAGCTGAACGAGGACATCAAGACGCAAGAGGAGACAGCGCCCGCTGATAAATCACCAAAAGAACTTCCTAACGAACAAAAGTCTCCTGTTATGGATAAATCCGAGGCCAGTGCAAGTATGGAGAATGGAGCGTCTGAAAAAGAAGAAAAGGACGCCGAAGAAACAAAAGAGAAGGAATCCGATGAGCCAATGGAAAAATCCGAAGATAAAATTGATGATCCCGAAAAGAAGAACGACGAAGACGACAACAAAACTGAAACAATTGACCTGGATAAAGAAAAAGATCCAGAGCCTGAATTGCCGAAAGTTCGAGCTTTGCATCGAACCAGTTCAATATTCCTTAGAAATCTTGCCCCAACTATCACTAAAGCCGAGATCGAAGGTGTTTGCAAACGATATGATGGGTTTTTGCGTGTCGCAATAGCTGATCCTTTGGTTGAACGTCGATGGTTTCGACGTGGTTGGGTCACGTTTAAGCGTGATGTGAACATTAAGGAAATATGTTGGAATCTAAACAACATTCGGCTAAGAGATTGTGAAATGGGCGCAATAGTGAATCGGGATTTAAGTCGACGTGTCAGACCGGTGAATGGTATCACCGCGCACAAGTCAATAGTTCGCAGCGATATAAAGTTGTGTGTAAAAATCATACTAAATCTCGATGAAAAATTCAATTTGTGGCTAGAGTCTCTAGCCAGGGAGGGAAATGGAACGAACGGAGAGAGCGTTTCGTTTGGATTCGAATCAAACAATCCAGTTTTACAAAACATAACCGACTTTCTAATCGAAGAGGCGTCCGCTGAAGAGGAGGAACTCCTTGGATTGACTGGCAGCGAGAATAAAGATTCAGCAGATGGGGAAATGCTTGATCGTGACACGCAAATCATAAATGTTCTCGACAAATTAATACTTTACTTGAGAATAGTACACTCTGTCGATTTCTATAATCACTGCGAGTATCCTTACGAGGATGAAATGCCCAACCGTTGCGGAATTATACATGCAAGAGGTCCCGCACCACAGAATAAGATCACGAACAATGACATTCAGGACTACGTGAAAAATTTCGAAGGTAAAATGTCTTCATTTTTAGCGAAGAGCTCGCCAATTGAGGAGGAAGAACTGAACAAGCTCGGAGTGAAAAACTCGGAATCTGAAGTTGAAAAGTTCATTCAAGCGAATACTCAGGAGTTGGCTAAGGACAAATGGCTATGCCCCTTGTCCGGTAAAAAGTTCAAAGGGCCGGAATTCATTCGTAAGCATATTTTCAATAAGCATGTGGAGAAGGTCGATGAGGTACGAAAGGAAGTTGAATATTTCAACAACTACTTGCGAGATCCGAAACGACCGCAGCTACCCGAACATCCTGGCAATACACGAAGACAACCGTCTGAATCGATGTCTCAGCAAATGCCGTAAGTTGTGGATTTCCGACAATCTGTTTTTGGATGACAATCTAGTTTTTATATTTGTTGAATTTCAGGTACAGACCAGCTTATGGAGGTCATGCCTATGCACCTCCTTATGCGGCATATGCTCCGCCAATGGTGGCACCCCCAAGACCCAGGGGATTTGGTGTGGGTGGCGGTGGTCGACGGTAAGTGGAAAATCTAGTATGCATGGATTGTATGTAGAAAAAATTGGTGTTGAGTTGAAATGGTGCTGGTGTGTGGCTTCTGCCGAATGTTTTTAATTATGTTTTGTGTGTTAACTTTGTCCACAGCGGTTGACATTATAATTGGAACATTTTATGTTTTTGGAATCGGATATGTCCGAAATTAACACTACTTCCTAATTTTTCACAAGATCTTCATAATTTTGAGATATTTAAATTTTTTGATTGAAAATTTGTTTATATCCAAAAATCTAAATATAGTTTGCGATTCTTTCTCTAAAAATTTTAAAGTACAGATTGAAATTATTATCATTTTCCGTATTTATTAGTGGTCAAAATTTTCAAATTAGTCATTTCCATATACACAGCTTACGGTTAGCTAGTGCATCCGCCTCAGTGGACGCGTAGGCATTGAGTTGTCTCGTAAATCATCTCTGCGACTGTTGAGTGCATGTCTCCCTTGAGGGCGCAACGTAGATCCGCAAGAACCAGTAGTAAGGTTATGGTCCATTAGGATCGCGGCCTAGACGCTGCGATGCCACCTTTCTATGATGGCAGATGATATGGGGTTGCACCGAGCTGAATCGTGCGTGCCTTAATGCGAGTGAGCTCCTTGAAAATTTGACTCTTGAATTGGCAAGCCACATCGCTTTTGATTCAAGCTGGGATTCCGAATCGGTTGATTCACATATTGATTGATGCATCGGCAAAGGTCACAGCGATGATGTTCTGTAGGGGAACGGCCGTGGGCAAGCGAATTTAGAAGTCGAGGACTTATGTAATACCTAAAAATCTCTGACACGCTCGGTGGTTGAGACTATATCAAGGTTTACATGCGTAAAGCGTTCTTCGGGTAAACCATAGTGCTGGGCAAGTGATTTGGTGTCACGGCCGATTTTTTTGCCTCGAAAATTGAGGCACCATTTGTTGAAAACTTTTTTTTGGCCATTAGAATTGGTCGGTAACGAGATTACACGTCGCTCGAATGCCCGGGTGCGATAGGTGATGAACGTTTCGTATTACAGGCGATCGGTGCAGTTGTGGAACGTATGGGCGAACCCTTTCTCCGATGACTACGCAGTGAAGTGGTGAGCTACATCCGTTTATTGTTTGTGTTTTCCACTCCAGATTTTGTTTGCTGTTTTGTAGCAATAATCGGAGTTCGTAATGGTCACGCTGAGCTGTGGCAAAATTGCAAACATCAGTGCCGCGTTGATTCGTGGCAGATAGTATGATACAGCGTTTCCCAAGGAATGATGGATGTCCACGTTGAACATTAAAAATGAACTCAACCTGACGCTATTGTCGTGTTTGTTCGCTCGCGAAAGTGTTTCAATGACCTAGTTAAAAGCTCCCTGTCGTAGGTGCTACATTCCCACCGTGCCGCTGATACTCGCTCAAAGGAAAACCCGGAAGGCTATATGGTTTGGTTGAGAACAGATGCGTCTGTCGATGTTGTAACGTTTTGGGTGTGCCGTTTGACAAGTCAATTTTGCATTAATCAAAGTATACGATAGCTTCTGGGTCTGTGATCAGTTCAGTTTTGCCATTTTATATAGCTTGCGATGAGCGCTTGCAAGATGATCTGGGTCTGATGGTAACAATCGCCCACAGAAGTTAATCATTCCCAAAAACAACTCTAGTTAATGTATATTTTTGGGCCGATGAGTTCCGAATAGACCCTCTATCTTCTTCGGTAAGAGTTTTAATCTGTCTCGTGTTACGAGTAGGGAAAGGAAATGAACTTAACTTTTATTCAGCTGAAATTTTAGGTTTTGATGTACAGCTCGTGTCTCCTGAGGCGTGAAAAAACTCCAGATATGTGTGCTTTATGTGACCCCCCTGCAAAAAGCGTGGTAGGTCATGTTGGTAGGGTACGTGCCTATCCACAACACTGAATGTGTACCCCGGCTACGGTAGGTACGAAATGTTCACAATCGGATATATACTAAAGCAAAGTCGCAGGTATGTTGCCCGGGTACAGTGCTCAGCCACAGTTGGGTGGCTATATTTGACGGTAAATAGGTAGGGTACAATGGGGGGGAGGGGTACATAGGTATGGTGCATAGGTAGACTATGTAGGGAGGGTACAATTGTATATAACGTACCCAGAGTACATAGATAGGGTATGAACGATGTAGTCGTAGCCACCGTATTTTCGTTGGGTATTGTACCCCGGGAACATACCTGCGACATTCGCAGCTTTTGTACACATCCGATTGTGAACGTTTCGTACCCACTGTAACCGGGGCACGAATTCGGTGCTGTGGATAGGCACGTATCCTACTAACATGATCATCCACGCGTCGTCACTTGTAATCGACTTAAAAAGAAGACAACAAGCTTACCTTCTGGTAACAATACATGCGTTAAAATTATCATTTTAACATTAAATATTTTCCGGGAATCACACAATCACAATCATAACTTTTTATCGCTGGTAGGCGGGGTACGTATGCATGGTACGCTTATCAGCCTCTGTGCCCATTCTACACACTTATTAAATGCGTGGTGAGTTGACTCATCCTTGTACGCATAAAACGGCCCCATGAAAGCCAATGGGTACGAATTTTTCTTGGTGGCTGGGTGCATTGGTATGTTACGCATACCATCCTCAGTAACCAGTTCACAAACTTTCATGAAATGCGTGTTGAGTTGGTAACTCAGGCTAGGACACGTGCTACGGGCATACCCATTCTATGAACGCTATTTACGTGCCTTGTTGGGTACAAATGTTTCCGTTGTAGGCTGGGTGCATACCTATGGTACGCATCCCATAACCAGCATATACATTCAAACACACTGTATAAAATGCAACCATTTGCTTATGGAGTAGTGAGGTGGTGGCTAAGACTGTTACGTGTACGGTGGGTGCATACCCATCCTATGGACGGTATTGTAGTAACTAGGTGGGTATGGATTTTTACTGGGTCGTAGTTCTGCCTCAAATTGGAGTTGGTGATGATTCCTTGTCCGAAAATTCCAGAAAAACGAACATTTGTTCATCATCAATAATATCAGATGATTTGTCAAGTCAAATTTCCTTCCGTTAGAAACCGAGCAATATGCACCCAAAATTTTTGCTCTTGTATTGTTTCTTGCCGACAATACAATACCTTGAATAGTGGCAACTGTATCCTTCTACGCTACAAGAAGTATCGTGGTCACTTTCAACATACATTCTTTTACTAGTTCAGAGTCCGAAAGTGGCTTCTGTTGCTTATTAAATGTTCCGGCACCCACGCAATGATGATTCTGCAGAATTTTCTTATTCGCTAGTGTATTCAGGTAGTACGGTCGCATTTGTTTAGGATTTAACATACGCAGCACTGCCAGGATGGGAATTTTCATAAAACTATTGAAGAGTTGTTTCATAGTATGGCTTTAAATTGCCGATTTGAACAATAGCGATCGTTTTGCTGCATATGAGGGAAATTTGGACGGCTCTAGTCGCACTTTAAAACATGACTGTTCGGTTCAATCCCTCACAAATTTTCTACTTCTACTATAAACTTTATACTTTTAGGATCCATATTTATGTAAAGACTAACATACAGCAAAAACAAACACAAATAAAATGACGATCGTACGGCAACAGATCGAAACGACAAATAGATTGAAATAATAAAATAAACGAATTTGTCTTTCGTCTTCAGTTCGAATCTAGTTATTCAAAAATTTAAAAAATCTATGACTAATTATAAAATTATATGGAAATATGAAGCAAATATCGCGAGTGCAAACAACATTTGTTTTAATAATTTCTTTAAATTAAATGAGTAAAAATTTAAAAAGTAATTTTCGTTGGTCCCAATTACGGAAGGTAGAAATTTCGTCAGTTGCCGATCGTTGATCTTTTTTTTATTGAACTAACTCCCTCTTTTCTATTTCATATTGTCACTTAAGAATCATTGCATAAATGTTCCAATTAATGTTAACTTGTATTGCTGTTGTATTTCTCTGTTATTGTTGTTTTTTTTGTTATTTTTTTCCGTGAAAATGAGCAAACCAAACGCACTTAAACACATCTTCCAGAGAAATGTCAATGGACCATCAGCGACGTATAATAGGTTACCACGATTTGGATGCACCTCAGAATTTCGATATGTTCGATTGAAGATGTGAAAAACTGTTCTTCCTTTAAGAATGCATCGTCTATCATAGTACATATGCTTGGCTAATATAATTTTGATTGATTGTTGTTGCAAATAAATAGACATTACAATTTTTATATTTTACATGAAAATAATAACAAACAACAAAAATGTATAGTAACAATTTAAATCATAGAAAAAGACATTTGATCGAATTAAAATTTTGTTTTTAGATTCTTTAATCTTTACATACACTACATGTAGCTTTGCTAAAATACATATTTAAAATAATATATCACTGAGAATAGTGCATTTTTATATAAAGGCGGATGAAAATTACATGTTTCAATTTAGTTTTTGACGTTTTGTTCTCGACAAACTGTATAAATTCGCCATATTCTCAGATTCAAACAACTTTTATTAAGAATGAATTCGTTTCAAATGTGTATTGAATACATATATATATATATTTCTTTTGAAAATTTTGTGTTTGCAGAGGACAAGGTGGTGATTATCGTCCAATTATCCATTACCGTGACTTGGATGCTCCGCATGAATCAGTTGATATATTGTAAATTGTAAGAAAAAGACACTTTTATTATTAGATTTTGAAGGGATAACCATCATATTTAATGTATTGAAAATAATGGACAGGCCACACCACCATTGGTTGAATTCAATGTAATAGCAATTTTAAAAATAGAACGTATGCAAGTATGTATTGTTTTAGTTACATATCGATTTTTTGTGTTAGTATCTTTCATTCTAAGTTGGATTGTACTGGAAACGTTTACAATAAAATCAACTTTGTAAATGCAATCATGAGTCGTTTTTATTTTTGAAGATATTCATATAAAGCTGGTTAAGTTTTAAATGTGTTCAAGACTTCGATTCTCTGTTGTAAGTAACAGTGAGCCCTCAAATGATCATTTAAATCGAAATAATAAGCTTTTCAACATTTCCAATTGATTTGACTAAAGCTTCATTCAATTTGCACCCTTGTATGGTATCCAATTCCTTATGTAAAACACGTTTCGCTCTCGCTAACCAATCGACAGCTTTTTTCAATTCATTCGCAATCTGATCTTTTTCGGCACGTTTAGCTTTGTCCAATTGTCGCATATGATATTCCACATGAGCGGATTGCATCTCGTTCAAAACTATGGCAACATATAATGACAATCGTATTGTGTGCGGATCTAATCTGTCGCAGATTTGCAATAGATCCTGGGCTATTTCAATTTTTCGCATGAGCTGATTGTCAGTTAATTCTTTTAGGAGATATCCAGGTTGCGTTCCATACATTTGTATAAGTGAATGTTTCAGATTGAACAGGTGATAGTGGTTTTTATGTAGGAATCGTGAAAGCTTATCGATGAGGGTTTCGATTTGGTCGATAGTTGGATTCGATGATTGCACATTTTCTACTTCATCGCCTATTTGCGTGTTGAGATAGCGTACCTGCAATTATCGAATACTGAATGCATGAAGTAAATGATGTAATTGTAAAATTATAATATGAAATTTGCAGAAGATCTGGATCATCGATCGAAATATTTATACAATCCATTATGTATGCCAGAATTTAAGTTATTGATCAAGCAGGTTCCACACAAAAACGGGCGACCAATAATAAAGTTATCTGAACGTACTACAGCATATGTTAAGTCTTGTAAGAAAGAATAAAGACATTCTGGAAGACGAACAGTATCCTTACAAAATGAGATCCTTACAGTATACTGAATCGGTTTATCGAAAAAAGCGAATGTCGAGAGACAAATATTAGAAGCATTCGCGATACCAATTAGAAATAACTAGAGACCGAAGTGAATTTGTCTTAAATTGATCGAATGTGCATTGGATGATCATCTTCAAGTAACATAATGCAGTACCAAACATAGAATTCCATGTTGGCAGTCCTAAGCCTAGGATTTAATATACACTAACGCTCATATATATTTGCTGACCCTGAAAAGGTGGTGTATTCGGGATCAGAAAATAAAATTAAAACTTTTGATGAATAGATTTTATTCTTTGTTTAATTTTAAGCACAAATTAGAAAAGAAGATACAAAATTATTGTCATTTACATTAAATTTTAGACTCATCAATGTCTCCACCTTTCTTTCAATTACAGCTTCACATAGTTTCGGCATTCTACTTAGCAATTTATTTAAAGTTTCTTTTGAAATTTAATTCCATTCTGACTGTAGAAGATGCCACACATGTTCGGTAGACGCTGGACAAACATTTCAGACGTTTCTATCGAGTTCTTCCCAGAGCTCAATTGGGTTGAGATCAGGAGACTGCGGTGGCCAAACCATTACATTAAGCAGTCCTGCTGATAGCTTCTCCAAAAAGTCCTAACAAAACTTGGAGGTATGTTTCAGGTCATTGTCGTGCTGAAATGTGAATTTATCTCGAAAAGATGGCAACATTTCAGTTTCAAGTAACTCTCGATAGTGCTTCTTCCTCATTACGCCTTGGATTCGGCAAATATTACCAATCCTACCTCCACCAAAACAACCCCATACCATACAGGGGCAACCCCCATGTTTGATGGTACGCACTAAACATTGGTCTAATGCCCGTTCTTCTGCTGACCTCCGCACTTCATGATCGTGTAGCAGAATACCTAACCTGAAAGCACCGAAAAAAACTACATTTCGATTCGTCACTCCACAACACCTTTGTCCAGTCTTCAGGTGTCCAATTTTTGTGTTATTTCGCCCATTTCAATCTCTTCTTATTTCTGGCATGTAATAATGGGTTTTTAACCAAAACACAGTCGTGAAGGCCTGCTTCCTAAAGCCTTTGTTTGACGGTAGACACACTTAGGTGTTCAGATCGCCCCAAACTCACCTCAGCGGCTATTTCTGGAGCAGTAAGACGTCTGTTACGTTTGCTGGCAATCACTATCTTCAGCTGCAATCGTGGTCCTGGGTCTTCTACACCGTTTTGTATTTCTGTCCTTTCCAGAGATCTTAAATTTGTTCACGTTGTAATCTACTGTTCTCTTCGAGATTGTCAGTTCCCGAGAAATTTGCCGATTGCTTTTACAATATTTATGATGCGCAAATATCGTAGCGCGTATTTCAATCGAATGTTCTTTTGTCTTTGGCATATTAAACAATCGCTCAAGAAGAAATATAAGTCCGCCGGCAGCATAAATTTTCAATTATTAACTTCCCAGTATATGGGAAGTTCTTATTAATTTAAGCAGATTTTTAATAGTCTTCATAGTACCGTGTTTTAATTTTTATATCAAAACTGCTTAAATTTTGAAAATCAAAAAAAATTAATCAAATTTGCATTTGTGGCAATGAACGCTTTGAATGGTAAAATGTTTCGTAGTCAATACTTTGCTAGATCATATGCTATAAAAAAAGCTTTCATCAATATGAAAATAACAAATAACGTAGAAACCCCCCCCCCCCCATTGATCCGCGTGAATATTCAATCAAATCAATCTGTCCCCATCGACCAAAAACTTTACGTAATCAATTGACGCTCCCGTAGATGATACGATTAATATTAAGTCATTCCAGTTACTGTTATGAGAGGCACATTATTATTATTTAAAGTAGTATTATTTTCATAATTATTATTTTGTTTAGTATTTTTAATATTTATGTAAATATTACTGGGAAGTTGACCGTGTGGACCTCAAGGGTCGCACCTCGCGGCTTGTATTTTTTTGCAGTTAAAAAGAATGACTTAAAATTCGACGCATTCCTAAATACATCCTAGTACCTTCATCCGATAATAAAAGAGAACTCTAAAAAATTCGGTTACCTGATGAGGTAAATCACCACCGAAGTCGATTAATGTTATTCTCATTGAGAATCCATTTATCATTTTTCAAAAACATTTCGTAAATTTTATAGTTACAGCTACAATTTTTTTTTTACAAACAAGATGCCAGCATTAACGAAATATATAATTAAATCGTTTTACATAAAAAAAACGTCAATTAATACGGAAAATCTCTAAATATCTGGGTGGGCAAATACATTTGAGCAGTAGTGTACGTCTAATTTAAATGAAGAAAATTACACATCAAGGGGATTTATCCAAGAAGTCTCCAAAAAAAAATTTTTAATGTAGGCTAGATATTAGAGATATTATTTTCACATATTTGTCATGAAGTCACGTGTGCGTTCGGTTTAAAAATTGCGGAAGATCGTATTACATTATTATTGGATTCAAATTTTGATGGGGACATTAAGTTGAAACCACTCTGCGTATCAGTCTGAGAATCAAAGAGCAGTGAAAAATTGCATAAAATACACTTCCTGCCATTTGGAAGTGAAACCTAGAAACTTGAATCACGGAAATTATTTTGGAAGAGTGGATCACTATAAATTGCATTCTTGAAGCTCTAAAAATTGCGCTAGAAATAGCTTGGCTTGCAAAGCTTCATTGCTTCTAGATAATGGACCCGGTCATCTACCTAGCATTGCTGATGTTGGTCCTCAATTAAAGGCCTCGTTTTTGCCTTCTTGCATAAATGCACTGCTTCAATCGAAGGATCAATATGTCACATTGCGGGATTGCAAAGTAGGAAATTGTAGCAAGGAAAGGCGCTCCTATATGGCATATACATATGTAACATTAAATTTAAAGATGAGGAAACGAGTGAATTTGTGCTGTACTGATTCAATCATAGAATCTAGATATTGATAGTGTGGTGACAAGCGAGCAATATTCAAGGATGGGTCTAACGAGGCTAGTGGATAGGTTGATCGAGGAAGAAATGTCAGTAAACATATGAGAGTGCCTTAATACGTATCCGGAGACACGAGAGGTGCGTGCGGCTGTTGCCACAATGTGAGGCTCAAATTTAAGTTTCAGATCGAAAATCACTCCCAGATCTTTTATTTGAAAAACAGGCGCAAGTGAAATATCATGTAACGTATATCACCTCACTTGATGCTGGTATCCATGTGAGATAGTGTTTTTGGAAAGAGTTTCGACACAAAAAAAAGATTTCGTAGGGACATGAACTTCTAATTTATAAAATCCGTTGACCAACGATTGTATAAAAGAACGTCCTTGTTGTCAAAATCGTCTATCATTGCTTAGCCAATAACCAACCTACCTCATCACTGCTGATTTGCATAGGACACGTATCGCAAATCCAATCTGTTTTCTCGGCCAGCGGATCCTCCGGTAGTTGCGTACCCAAACACGCTGCCGATTCCGGGCCTATACAACGAAGTCCACTGAAATACGTGCCCAGTTCTGTTCGATCGCGACACCGTTCGCATTTACATTGAAAATGTTTCGTCAAAGTTAAATGCTCCTGTCGCATTTGTGTACCCCAAAGCATGTTGGAGTACATAATCCTGAGATGTTCGCCTTTCTGAATATTGCAACCTGCCGTAACAGATATTTTAAATCCGTTGTTGTAGTCGAACGAAAAGAAACAGTTCGGGACGCACGAATGCTCCATCATGCAGGCCGTATAAAAGAGGCCAGACAACTCCATTCCGTTTAAGAGATTGATACACATATAGTTGGTTTCGATAATACCGCAAATTTTGTGCAGAATTTGGGCGTCGCATTGATCGAGAATTTTTTTGTTGGATTTTGACTCTAAGGCTTTCAGTGGTTCCAGGAAGTTTCGCATCAAATATGAAACGATTCGATTGTTAGCGTCTCTGAAATAAATGTGTTCATTGAATATATGATGTAAAATTTGAAATATGTATTGTAATATGGTCATAGTCCTTACTTGTGGAGTTCCGAATCACGACGTTCGATTTCATGACTCTGCATATCCATTAGCTCTGTCCACTTTTTCGGCATCTTCCGTTGCAGCATCAACGATTTAAGGACAATTAGTGTGTCCGTCCGATAGTAGTCCATCAACGCTTTCATGTTAGTAGGATCGAGAGTTTTCGCTCCAAAGCATAGGATAGGACATTCGAGACCATGCAGCTTAGAATTATCCAGTCCTGGACAGTTGGGTGTACATGCCGGCCAGCGACAGCTAAAAACCAACAATAGCGAGACTATAATTTGGAACTAAATAATAATTTTATTTGGTACTTTGGACAGCTATGAACACCAACACTACACGGAGCGAAACAACCCACGCATGGTACAACCGGTGAGTACTCCTCCTTTTCGTTGAGATACCATTTTGGTCCTACAACCAATGGGTTTTCCGTAAATATAACTGTATTCGCTGGAATATCACGTGTAGCCACCAAATATCGTCCCAACTCGTCGCTACACGCAATGGAGAATGCTCGACACTCGAGCTTGTGGAGTTTCCAATGCTTTTTCTGATGTTCAGCGCCACAATACTGCACGGACTTACATGCCGAACATGTTTGCGAGGCTTTTACACCACAAACGGCACACTTGCCACATTTTTCATCGACCATTGCGTACAAATTTTACACTTATTCGAACTTGTAACATCCACACACTAAAGTGTATCGACCGGTTAGCTAATTTTATTACAACTGAAAATTTGTCTGAATTTCTCCGGTTTTGATAAGAGTATTTCTGGCATCATAACGAAAATTGACGTTCTGTGAGAAATATCGGAAGACAATTTTGTGGGAAGGCTTGTGATGTGGCCTGTACAACTTGAGAGAGTTATTTTTGGATTTCGAGTCGGCCGACAGTGAATGTGATGCTAGCAAGTTACAGAATGAGCTAGGCCCAGTCTTTAGACTGCCTGTTGCACTCGACGTATTGAATGTGTATTATTAGAATTCCTGGTGGAGAAAAATGTGGGTCAGGTCGAGGTAGGATTTGCACCCAAAAATATTATGCGGTGTGAAATTCCATTCGATTGGCTCAAGTTTAATGCTTCCTCATATTAATTTTCACTAAGATATTTAAATTGATCACAGACATTAATAAAAAAAGTATGGGAAGTGTGGTTTCGGGGTGACGGACGGTATCCTCTTCAGGTGCTGTCATTTACCATCCGCTACGAGACAGCACGACCACGGTTAGGCTTATTGATGGATTAAGCTCATTATACTTCAACTATTTGTATTATTTGTATCCGCGAAGTCGCGGAGTTGAAGTTTAATGAGCTTAATCCATCAATAAGCCTAACCGTGGTCGTGCTGTCTGGTGGCGGATGGTAAATGACAGCACCTGAAGAGGATGCCGTCCGTCACCCCGAAAACACACTTCCCATTTAATAATGTACCGACCAGAAGTCTGGAAACAAGAACCTCCATTAATGTGCAATAATAGTGTTAGCAGAGTTGCGAACCAAAAAAAAGCACACTAGTGGGCAGGAGTTTGTCGACTAGACACGGAGGTTCGAAAACCCAAATACGTATGAAAAAAAGTATGTTCAACACTAAGATAGGTGATTTATTTTTGTGAAATATGTTATTTTTAAATATTCATTTTAATTACAATAATAATTAAATGATTCCATTTATTTCATTTGTTTATCCATAGTTATAATCATAACGCCCAATAGTAATCTAATTCTGAAATATCTTCTTTTTGGTTTGAATTTCATTTCATGTGAATTCATTTTTTTTATTCAAGACATCCGCTTGTTAATGGTTTATACTTTTATAATTTTGTTTTTAGGTCTTATTTCTACATAAAATCTTATCTATCACATTAAAAAATTATTCTCATCTCATCAAGTGTATGCTGTATGTTTTTTCATTTCACAGTTTTCGCATCTAATAATTCTTTTAATTGTTATGTGAAGTAAATTGTTTCATTTTCATTTCACCCTTTCCATTTTCAAATTTTTGATAGAATGCATTTTGTTTTGAAACTTTTATTATTATTTTTTACACGACTGTGTTGTGGAGTATATATGGTCTTAGATCTTTTTGTGTTGAGTCCTAGCAATACATCGATTGTATACGGAAACATTTAACACCATCTGAAGTAGTTGTTTTTGACAAGGATATTGGCAAATTCTAGCCTTGGCGGACATGTACACTTAAGTCAAAATTTTAGAGAAAAATTGAAATCGTGACAATTCTTTCAATATTATTTTATGACAACTTATCGACGGGAATTAATGTAAGGCGTCATCTCCAAACGTTAAGCTTATTATTTTATTTAAAAACTCTCATACATTTTTTTATACCAAACAGAAAATACCTTCTGATGTGAATTTCAACTAATTTACATTTATTGACTTAAATGTTTACATCCGCCAAGACTTGAAATGTTGGCGCACGTAACGAAAATAAAAAAAATATCTGCATTGTTTGATGAGTAATTTAAATATTTATACGTTTGCAAAATTTTTGGGTGTGATGTTATGAAGTGTTTTTAATGTCGTGTTGAGATTCAGTTGGACGAAGAACGTATTTATGTGTTTAGAGCCACGAAATCTTTCGATAATGTTCTGTAAGAAACAAATTGCAATAATATTTTTCAAGGGACGGAGATTCTGTAAGCAACACATCATAATTTGATAAGGAAATATATATGTCCTATATTCGATTCATATTTGTTGAGCTCGTACTACAAAAAGTTCCTTTCGTTATTCAATTCAATGCGGGTGTGATGATTTAGAATGTTTAGCTGCTTGGCTTTCATAACGTTTAACTTGTTTTAATTGACTGTAAACAGGAATAGTTGGATCATGGTTTTGTTTTATTATATTTCGTTAGAATTTCAAAGGAACTCAATTTTGGTTTTGCAAACTGTACACTCTTTGATAAGAGGCAAATTTGAGCAATAGTTTTACTACAATCTATTAGTTAGAAAATTTAATATCCAAAAATTCTAAATATTTGTGTGAATTCCTTGAATAGAGGTTTAAAATTATGAGCCAGAGAGTTGCTTGTAGACTAAAGCGTATATGTCAGGTTTAATTTTTCCGAAGCAAGTTGCATTGACTCCTTCATAATGTTTGATAAAGGATCTTTAACGCTTTCAGTAAAAATGCCAAGAAAAATTTCAATCTGGATTACAGAAATGAAAAAGAATCTATAAAAATAAAATGGACAACATTACTTCACAGTCCAACGAATGTTAATCGAAATAATACATCACTGGATCTTTATCAAGCAATTTGTAACAGCGAAAATATATTTAGGGCGATTACAAGCCAATCTCTTGGCTCATAATTATCAGTTTATCATGTATATTTTGGTGTTTCTTCTATTTAGAAAAATGAACGTTTTCATCCAACACACAAAGTTTCGTCGTTTCGCTGATCATTTAATTCTTGCTCTGTTGATCGAAAAGACAATCCAAAGAATATTTTTTTTCCTATCTCAGTTCTAAATTAAGGCTACTTTAGAAAGAAACATCTTAAAACTTACATATTTGAGTGTGTAGAAATAACAATGTAAGCAACTAATAACAGTAAAAAAAGAAATATTTTAAAATGATAATCAATTTCAAGAAAAAGGAATTGTTAGTCTTGTGTTCCATCATCATCATCTGCAGACATTTAAGCGGAGCTCTCGTCGATTTTGTTGCGGATCGGTGACGCTTGCTGCAGTTGAACCGGTTCGAGTGACGAGTTAGCTGTAGGAGCAGGATTAGAATCTGGATCGGTTGGCGGAACGGTGACGCTATACGGTGGCGGAGGAGGTGTACCATTTCGCTCCTGGTTGTCATTTGGCGCGTCCTCACCATCACCGACATTGGTCTCAGCTGCGCCGCAACTGTTGCCCGGCAAACCATCCGCATCTGGAGGAGTTTCGACGTGAACACTTGAAACGGCCGTTTGATATGATGGCGGTGGCTGTTGTTTCATACTTTGAGCAATTGCCTCTTCATAATCGGGTAGTAGAGTGGAATAGTCACGTTCTTGACCGTTTGCTGTCGGTGATACGTGTGGAATGATGTACGGCAACATCGAGCGTAGATTGTGTTGACGCATTGTCAAATATTTGTAGCAACGCCAGACAATTCCAATGGCATACGCTTTCAGGAGCACAATGCTCACAAAGGCAACCAGCACAACCATGATGAGGGCGTCCGGGGAAAGTTGTAGAAGCTTCTCGCGCCATGGTAGGCGATGGCTCTCGGCAATCAAACGATGGACGGATTGAAGGTAGCAAAGATATCCGGCTGCCGTGAGCCTATAAAGAAAAGACTTTACAACTGTCCGGAAATTGCCTGAACAATATACTCACGTGGTAATGGCAAAATCAAACAGTTGCAAGCAGAAGAATGGCAACAAATGTGATGGTTTGCCTTTTACCGCCCCATAAATCATCATTAGAGTTATCCCTATCATGCAAATGCATACTAAACCACCCATATCGACATTGTCTGAAAGCGTTTAATCATATAATTTGCATCCTGCTGAAAAGTTTGTCGTGGTACTTACGGTAATTGAGAGAATGATCGCGATACGCATACGGTGGATCGATTTTACTCAACGGTGTTGGTAGCGCTGGTGCATCGTGGTCAACCGAATCATCGTAGCTACTTTCTAGCTCATGCATCATATCAGGATTTCGAATTATCACTGCCAATAAACTTAGCGCCAAAATATTAAGAAACTGGAAAGATATATTTGCATGTTAAAATATATATTTATTATTGAAATTATTTATTAAAAGACGCGCTGAACAATTGACATCTGAAAGAACACGCTTAATATTACTGTAAAGCGAAATTGTGTAGAATTGAATTTCCACCAATTTGTACATACATTACTTTCACGTGATTTCAATAATTAGAAAGTTTATAAGTAAAAACGACACCCAAATTGGAGGGATCATTTTTTGAGCGTCACAACTTCTTCGTTTTCACTTTTACTGCGAAAAATATTTAGAATTTATTTTAAGACAATTTTGTCACAAGGCATTTGCGGTATTGTTTGCTTTAATCATTGTAGACTGCATCCCGAATTTTTGAGTCAAATAATTGGCTCGCATAGAGGACCATCCTTCTTTTGGAAAACTCATTCTTAATTGATTTATAATTTCGTTTCTCGTGAATGGACAGATTCTTTCATTTTTTCATGTTATAGCATGGATCCGGCAGTTGGGGTGCAGATTCAGTTATCGTTAATTCAGCTCTTGAATCCGCTTCATTTTTTACTCCGCAATAATTGTCGCTGAGAACATAGATATTCTTGTTTTACTTTCTGTGCTTCTGCACAAAAAAAGCAGTCGCCACACAAAATATATAAGCTTAGTGTTGTTTCTTCATGCCTTTTCCAGCTCAGGAGCTACCTCTGCTCTTTTCAGTTTAGGCAAAATTAAGCTTTTGTATACATTAGAAAGAAAACTTGGACTTTGCTTCGTAAATAGAAATGTTTTAGCTCGAAAATGTAGACTCCGCAGTACTTGGAGTTATTGGTCAGCATTTTTCCATTGCTCTCTACGGAGGCGTTAAATTTGATGAATATATTGAAGCTCTTCGCTACAAACGATTCACAACATCAATGGCAAAGAACAACTTCAATCTCTCTTTGCTTCCACCTACACACGATTCTGCTCGACTGCACACTCTACGGGTATACTATCAAGTTCAAACGTGACTTGGAAGTCTCAACGATCCATGTTCCTGGGGTTGGACAAGAAATGCACGAATGCAAAATAGCAAACCACTTGCTCCTTCCAAGCTGCTGAAATGAATATTTTGCAGATGCAAAACAAAATGTGCCTCAGCTTGCGCATGTCGAAAGGAATGACTAAACTACTCAGCAGTTTGTTTGCATTATTGTGGTGCAACTTGCTCGAATAAAGACATTACCATCCATTTTTGGACGAAGAAAATTTGGAAAGTGATTATCAAACACTAAAGGTCTTAAATGCACAATATGTTATCAATATCTCAAACTGACGAGATTAATTTTAATGATCCACAACCAGGACCCTCTAAACGACATACACTTCAATAATGAGCAAACGATAATCTGCGGATTAGGCCTATTGGGGAAACCACATGTAAAAAAATGCACCCTTTAAACTGTACCTGATCGGTGTTGTAGAAAATATTTAACCGTAACCAAAGTTGTCTTAACGTAAGCTCTGGATGTTTTTCGCGATAAAAGACAAAAACAAAGAAGTTTTGGCGCTCGAAATATCATACCTCCTTTTCGGGTGTCGTTTTTGGCTTGTAACTATTAATTATTGACACCACGTGAAACACAACTTTTTGTGAGAGCTATGGTTTTTGAGATATGAAGGTGTCCTACATTATTTTCTTTTCAGGATGGCGTTCAGAGGATTGGAACTGCGACTCCAGAAACTTGAACTTAAGCTAACTGTTAAACATATTGCAATAGAAATCTGCCTGCCAGCCCAAAATGCACGGTTGACGCCATTTTCAGGACCATTCATTTAATATCACTATAAGTTTTCGTATGCCCCGGAGTACATGGCAGGATAGCCAGAAAGAAGTCCCTGGTAACGGCAACTTATCGGAAGAAAAGAATAGATTTCGCACAGAAACATTTAAATTGAAAAATTAAGTGGAAATTCGCCATTTTGAGTGACGAAACAAAAATAAATTGCGTTGGCCCTAATGGCAGGAGATATGTAAGACGACCAGCAAGTAAGCAATTCGATCGTCGCCACACTTCAACTATTTTTAAGCACGGAGGTGGCTCGTAAAATTCATTAAGTAAAAACATAATGAGCTTATATAGCAAGGCGCGTCAATATCTTTTTTTCGGTGAATTCAAAACACGATTGGATATGCAGCCTAACGGTTCTGATTTCATAATCGAAGAAAAGAATATGTCTTGCACGAAAAAAAGGAAAGTTTAGCCAAAGGAGCAAAGTAAAACAGTCGATCATCGCAAAAAAAAACAATCAATTCTTACGTTTGGAACATGGTTCCTAAGCATACGTTTGTTGGCAAAAATATTATGAGAATTGCTGCCAATACTTTTGCATGTGTATTCAATGAAGGATTCGTAACTTTACTGAAAATAATAACTATAGATCAAAGTGCGATGAAACACGCAGAGAAGCGAGATGCTGTAAGAATCAAGCAAACAGAAAATCGCAGCATTTAGACGTAGCGTCTTCTGTTTGCTGATGACTTAAAAATTTACCGCGTTATTCGCTCAGAAGAGGATTGTTTTGCTCTCCAAAGGAACCTAAATGCAATCGTTTCTTGGAGTGAAATTAATTTTCTTTCCTTTAATTTCCAGAAATGTCACAAAATGTCCTTCTCCTTAAAGTCCAGTCTAATTGATTACATCTTCATGTTACATGATATTCCACTTGCGCCTGTTTTTCAATCAAAGATCTGGGAGCGATTTTCGACCCGAAACTTAAATTTGAGCCTCACATTGTGACAATAGCCGCACGCACCTCTCGCGTCTCCGGGTTCGTATTAAGACACTCTCATATGTCCTCGATCACCCTACACACTAGCCTCGTTAAACCCATCCTTGAATATTGTTCGCAAGTATGATCACCACACTATCAATATCTAGATTCTATGATTGAATCAGTACAGCACAAATTCACTCGCTTCCTTATCTTTAAATTCAAAATTAAATATACGCCATATGAAAAGCGCCTTTTCTTGCTACAACTTCCTACTTTACAATCCCGCAGATTCCTTCTAGATGTGTGTTTTTTGTTTCGGCTTCACCACCACCAATTAAACTCTAACCTCTCTGATTGGTTAGAGTATCGTATTTCAGAACGCACTGCCAGATCTGATACCATATTTACAGGTTCCATATGCTAGGACTGAGGCTTTGTACCATTCACCGATGTTGCGGCTCCCTCGAATCCACAATACTCTGCAGCTTGGTCCATTTCCTCACTCACTCTACATTCATAAGCAGAATGTAAAGAGTACATTAACTAATTAGTTTAACTGTACTATGTATTTCCTTTTTTTTCTTTTATTGTCTTGTAATTGGACTGTGGTAGTAGTAGGGAGCAGAAATCCCAAGAAGAGAAATTCAAGCGTAAGGAAGGAAAATGTATGGCGCAGGTATCGCAGATTAAATTTAATAAGGTTTTTTTTTTAAAAAAAAATTGTATAACTTAAACACGATTTGGTCAAAACAACGGTTTTCAAGTTGATGTGCACGATTAAAAAACCGTTTATTCGATTGTTCTGACATTTTAACACATTAACCTAAACATGATAGCGCTTAGAATGAACCACGGAGGAAAAAATCGCCACAATTTTTAAAGTTACAGCAGATTTTTAGAGAAAAAAATGTCGATTTTTGAAAAAACTTCGCCATTTCGTTATTTTTCTTCCATAATTTCTTATTTATAGTTCATTCTATAGCGGCTTTGATGTTGACTAAAGTCCCGATTTTTTTTGTCTTTTTGTTAGATTTTTCTGTGAGTAGTAACCATGCACACCGTGATTTTTTGGTGTTTTTCCCCAAAAATTGTAGCAGATCACGAGTGGTGAAAAACATTTAATTATTTTTGTATTTTTCATGGACCGACTCGAGAGCTTGAACGCTCAGAACCGGATCGAATTTCAAGTAATCGAGCGCGTATATGGTTGAACAGATTCAAGCTTGCATATAGGTGTGCCACTAGCAACTCAATAAAACAATTATTTCTGACAAACGCTGTTTGAAGTCGGTTTACAAGGGACTGTTTGAAGTCGATCCGGTAAAATTTTCTATTCGACTCGACTCGAGCGGGTTCGGTTTACATGGCGACTTGAATTATACTTGAAGTATGCTTCAAGTGTCCATAAAAACGCGTCTATAATAAACGAGGTCTTTTCAAAAAGTATCGGGAATTTTGAATTTTTGCGAGTGTGTTCGATTTTCGATATTTTTGTGGCGTTATGTTGGTGAGGGACATCACTTATGCTGACAAGTTCGGCCATTTTGAGTCTTCAGTTAATTTTTGACAGCTATTTTGCTTGGACGTGTTTTTGATTGTCTTCAATTTTTGTCTATTCCAAAGAATGGATCAAAGAATCTGCATCAAATTTTGTGTGAAAAACACTTTGAATGCGCGGACGCATTCCGAATGTTGACTGTCGCATATGGTGAAGCTAGCAAAGCAACGTTTATCGGTGGTACAAAAAATTCTCAAAGGGCCGAGAAGATGTGAACGACGAACAGAGTGCCGGACGCCTGAGCACGTCAACAACAGACGGAAACATGGATAAAGTGAAGAAAACAGTATTGGCCGATCGTCGAATCGAATAGAGAAGTTTCTGCCTGCCTACCTGTAAATAATGCGCAATTTTCCCGGAACAATCCTCCAGAAACGCCTGGATTTGTGGAATAACAAAAGTTGACTTTTAATCAATGATAACACCCCTGTTCATGAATCGTTGTTTGTGCGCGAATTTTTGACCAAAAACAACACACTAATGATACCACATCCACCGTATTCCCTAGACCTGACGCCCTGTGACATTTTCTTGTTCCCGAAACTGAAGAGGCTCTTGAAAAGACGACACTACGCCACGGCTGAGAAGATAAAGACGGCATCGAAGGAGGAGTTGAACAAGATCACAAAAAATGATTTTTTGAAGTGCTTCGAAGATTGGAAAAAACTTTGGCACAAGTGGATAATATCTGATGGGGATTACTTTGAACGGGACAAAATAGATATTGATGAATAAAAAAATAATTTTTAAAAAAACATAAAGTTGACGATACTTTTTGAACATGCTTCGTATGTGCAACGTTTTATTAAGATATGTTTTTGTTTTCATTTTTAAAAAATCCATTTTTCAGAGATTAAAAATTCGAAAAACGAAGGTGCCATGCCCCTCAAGCATTTTCTTCGTATCAAGTACTCACATCATTTAAGCTGTGTGTATCGAAGGATTCATTGACAAATTGGGTTTTTAGAGTAAGCTACAAGTGTTTTTAATTAAATAAATGTCCACAGCTGTAAACAGTAATAATCGCAACAAGTTCAGCTTTTCAAGTGTTGAATTTTTATGTGTATTTTTCACGCACGTTATGTTAATATTATGAGAGAGACAGTCATGCATGCAATGGTTAAAAAGTTTGTTTCATTACAGCCATAACAACAGCGCCCATAACAAGTTCACATTATTATGTATTCAGCTGATTAAACAAACAGTAGGCATGCGGGCGCGCTGCTAAATGCCTATAACGACGGACGATCCATCAAACTGCGCGCATCATAAACTACTGTTTGGGAGTTGATGGTGATTTTCGCCGTTTCCACAATTCAGGGTTTCTACATCGCACTCCGCCGTGGCGTCTTGAGAAAATACACGTAAATCCCAAACGGTTCAGACAAACGGCGAGAAGTAACCAAAGGGTGGTGGTTGGATTGCAGCTGGATTGTGGGAAACATGATACACATTTGCACAACTGTTGCAACCAGACGGCACCTTGTTTGGCTCATGCTCGCGGTCTCGGTGCCAAATGAAAGGGAATTACAGTGCTTCGTGGAACAAACACCACCAGCTTGTGGCCTCACTGTGCGCTCGTTGGTGACGAGCTGACATTGCGATTTTCGTCGTCTGCCTTTTCTGTTTTCCAATATGCGCGACGATCGGATGGGGATGTTTATATGCGATCGTGGCAACTGTATACCTGCCTGCCTCTGCTCGACATTAGAAACCACACGTTATCTGGGCGGCGCGGCAAGGGGCGCCCAAGATTAATAGGCGATTGCTGCTCGAGTGGCATCTTCAGCTGCTAATCGCTTTCTCGCAGCAGTTACGAAATCGCAGGCGAAACCAATTTGGAGTTTACTCAATAATACTCACCAAATGCCAAAGGCCGATCATTATCGTGGCCGTGTGAACGTGCAAGCCGAAGCAGCAGGACCATTCCTTATTCCGCGGTGGCCCCATCTTGACACGGATTCTTAGCATTTCATTCAGAAGACGTTCGGCAACTGCAACAAACAAGCACACCACATATCAATTCCTCAGATTCGATTGTCGCTCACACAGCAGACACGACACCATTCATTTCCCCCGGAATGACTCAAAATGCAAGCCATAAATCAAAAACGCAATCGAGAAATCAAGTGACACTTTGTGTCATCTGATTTCGGAGGACAGCAGGTTTGTCGTAATTCTGCTGTTGTGGCGAATGTTTCGTAACGGAATTTACCTACTTCAATTTCTTCGTTGTTTGTATTACCGAGAATTTAAATGTTTCTTTTGCACAGATACCGAACTTGGCGACTTCTGGAAACTTTAGGGACGTCGATGAAGTGTCGACACAGTGGAGACATAAATGTTGGTAATTTGTGGTGCCAGATGTGACAAAATCCAGTAGCTCTCAAACCTTGCAGTATGTATAGCATTTAGAATAAAAAAATTTACCAGCTTAAAATTAATGGCAAAATTAATACACATTTCCCAAACAATAATGTTCTAATTACAATCTTTCTGAATTTTATCCACACTTCATAAAGATTCAAGGCCATCAATAGCTTGAAAGTAAAATGAACATTTTATGGAGAGCACACCGTACTACAGAACGCTACCTTCAGAGATGACAAAATCAATGTATTGTCAAAACTGACAGTCGACAGCAGATTTGTTTAGTTCGTATAAAATTCCCTGTCCGTCAGCAAAATAAACATTAAAAATGGGAAAACGACAGCATCAAAAGGACAAAATGTAATTCAAACTAAATCCCATCAAGTCGTCCGAGCTAACCCGTTTAACTTCCAGGTACTTGACGTACACCGAATGGTCAGAAATTTACGGTGGAAAAAAAGTCGAATCGCTCGAAAATGAATATATCAAATTCAAGAGACTTCCTTTCGAACATTGTTGCATTACGATGGCCCCATTTGAGATTCCGTATTGCGATCGAGACGGCAACATTTTCGAGCTGCAGGCGATCCTGGATTTCGTGAAGGTCTTCAAGATGAACCCCATCACGGGGAAGCCGTTGGACGTGAAGACCTTAGTGAAATTGAAATTCCATCGAAACGGCGACGGCGAATATCATTGTCCGGCACTGTTCAAGCCGTTCACGAAAAACTCGCATATTGTAGCGGTCGCTGTGACTGGCAATGTGTTTTCGCACGAAGCCGTCGAGCAGTTGAATATAAAGACAAAAAACTGGAAGGATTTGGTTGACGATTCGCCGTTCCATCGAAAGGATTTGATTGTCATACAGGATCCGGGCAATCTGCAAAAGTTCGATATATCCAAGTTTCATCACATTCAAAAGAATCTTCGGGTGCTGACCGAAGAGGAGCTGGCGGAGAAAAAGGATCCAACGGCGCGATTGAACACAGTCAACCTGGAAACGAAGGAGACGCTTGCCGAGCTTGAACAAAGCTACCAGCCGCAACAGACGAAAGAAGTGGAGAGGAAAGTCGCTGATAAGTTCAATGCCGCTCACTATTCGACGGGGGCTGTAGCAGCGAGCTTCACATCAACAGCCATGGTTCCGGTCTACACCCACGAAGCGGCGATTATCGAGGAGGATCTGGTCAAGTATGAACGGGTGAAAAAGAAGGGATACGTGAGGTTCGCCACTAACTTCGGGCCGCTGAACTTTGAGCTTTACTGCGATACGGTGCCGAAGGCATGCGAGAATTTCATCAAACATTGCGCGAGTGGATACTATAACAACACAATCTTCCACAGGTCGATTAGAAATTTCATGGTATGTAACAAATTAACGCAATCCTTGCAAGCATCCTGAGTATCATTCAATTTTTCAGCTCCAAGGCGGAGATCCGACTGGCACGGGCACTGGCGGTAAATCAATTTGGGGTAAAAAGTTTGACGACGAATTCCGACCGAACCTTTCGCACACTGGTCGCGGTATCTTGTCACTGGCGAACTCTGGACCAAACACAAACGGATCGCAATTGTAAAGTCCCTCTTATAAAAATCCTCTCCAAAATCTAATCGTGCTCCCCATTCAGCTTCATCACATATCGCTCGTGTCGTCATCTGGATGGCAAACATACGATTTTCGGAAAGCTAGTCGGCGGCATGGACACCCTGAACGAAATGGAGAAAATTGAGGTGGACAACAAGGATCGTCCGATTTCTGATATTGTGGTGGAGAAAACTCAAGTGTTTGTCGATCCGTTTCAAGAAGCCGAGGAACAATTGGCGGCCGAACGGGCCGAAGAGATTGCGAAGAAAGAGCGTGAAGTTGAGGAGGCCGCCAAGAAGAAACGACAAAGTCAACCGTTGAAAATTTTCCGACAGGGAGTTGGGAAATATTTGAATATTGTGCAAACGAAAACTGTACAGAAAGCACAGACGGAAAGCGCTGGTGCGAGTGGTGTCAGTTTGCCGCCGCAAAAGAAGCAAAAACGAGATGTTCGAAATAATTTTGGTGATTTCAATTCGTGGTAGAGATAATAGGATTAAATTTTATTTTGTTTTTAGAATACTTGTTTTAATCGTCGCTAGTTTTCGTTTGTTTCTAGAAATTTTGACTTTGGTGTAGTCATCGTGGCTTAAAGAGGAATATTGATTCAATGCTACAAAATTACTAATCATTTCTATATCGACGCTTGAAACGCAAATTTTTATTAGTTTTAAATGTAGTGGACATACCCGAATTTTGTTTTCAACTTTGGGAAGTGGAAGTCTTCAAAAAGATACCGAGCAGCTCCTGCCTCTCGGCGTATCGGGTTTCTACACAAGTTATATAGACAAGACTTGAATACGTACCTTTATATCGACTAAAACCACCCCCTCTCCTTCAATTCACTCATTCTATCATTTTTTCTTGATTGTCCATACTTGGACTTCGGTACATTGTTGTTACGTTCGTAACGCAGCGTGGCCGATCCGCGTACGAAACAAGGGACTGTCTTGCCCTTGAAGACCCCAAACCACCGGGCGGGCACCAATGGAACCACTCAGGTCGCCGTCAATGCGATCTTCACCCGATCCCATGGCTGCTATGATTCATCTGCACAGTGGTCCTCAATTGCCAGCGTCGAAATGTGTCTGCCCAAATGCCACCCACACACACACAGCAGCACAGTATCCACCGAGGTGCAACGCTGTGGCCAATCGGGAAGACCGAGCACGGAGTTTGGAAATCGTCAGCTGACGTGCATCGGAAAACGACACAAAACCAGTCGAAGGAATGAAAGTTGGAATTGGTTCTGCAAACTCGGCTGGTCGTTGACCGCCGATGCAGCGAACGGGATCGGGGAATCTAATAAATATCGCCGGGAGACAAGCTGACGATCTGTTATGTTCTGGGGTCTTTGGTGTGTTCGGTGCGGATTTTTATATTTTGTGGACCTTGTCTCTTGTGGAAAAAAATAAGGAGGACTACGGACAGCAAGCGGCGTACGCGCAGCGGAATTCAGGAGGCAGCGGCGGAAATAGGTTTAAGAAGAAGGATAAAAATTGTAAGTAGAACTTAGCATATATAGTGTTAGTTAGGTAAGATAAGAAAATATAATAATGATTTTACATAAAATTGTAGTTAATTGCGTGAAGTGATGAAGCGGACATCGTGTTTTCGGCTCCTTGTGTTCGATTCTTTTTTCTCAATTTCCGTATTCGGCCGGTGGTTTTGGGTAGTCGCGAATTCTGTTCCCGTATCCGGATTCGTGGACAGGGCAGTCCCGGCGCAGAAACGGGCGGCGCCCTTTTCATTAAATTTTCACACACCTCTCTTCGCGGATTAAAATCGGGTGGGACTGCCCAACATGTAGCCAGGATCGGTTACGGTGCAGTAGCAGACGTTACATTAATTACAGTCGTAACATAATGCTTCCCAGACGATAAGAATCGTTTTAAGGGATAGTCTTTCATTAGTGGTTTTTGAAATCCTTTTGGCTCGATTTATAATTCAAGATATATATTTATAATATTATAGCATATTGAGTCCAACATTAGCTTTGATTTTTGTGGAGCTGATTGTAAATTACATTGAAAGTTGTTTCTGCCGGGAGTATTTTTTTGTATCGTATTAAATGAATTTGGGTTGGTTATGTTTTTTAGTTTGTCCGCTAACGAATTGAAAGGTAGCTAGCTGCTTTTTTAAGAGGTCGTTCTTTAATCGTTCAGTTGTGGAAAATGCGATAGCTATATTATTCATGTTTCTAATATTTCACGTTTTTTCCGAAATTCCAGCCACTTTTTCCTAACATCATTTATGTGCGAGGCCCATGTAAGTTTCTCGTCTGTTATTAGTCTTTGGTATTTTATTTTTTCAACTCTCTGGAGGGTTTTGCCATTTCTTGTATGGTTGTATGTCAGTTTCGCTATTTTAAAGATAATATATTTTATTTTCTCAGAGTCTAAAGTTTTTTCCTTTATAGTAGACAGCCAGCAATTCTCCAGATTAGTTTTTACTTCTTGTTCAATTTCAAGATGAGTACATGAGAACAGTGTAATCTGCGTGGATAACTGATTTGCAGCCAGTTCTGTATTTTTTAAGGAGGTGGTGTAAAGTAGGAATAGCGTCGGTCCTAGGATTGAGCCCTGCAGAACATCAGTGCTGATTTAAGGTACCAGTCCACTTTAGAAGGCTAAAAAATACCATTTTTCAAGAATTTGTTTCTTAGATACTTCATTATGTATGAACATGAATCTTTTTTATAATATTATTTCATGTTTGAATAATACAAAACAAATATTATTTTTTATTTATCAGTTTCTTTTATAGAGGGCGATGAAATTAAGTTCTGAATAAATCATTACCCCACGGCAGAGAGATAATCTATGGATTGGTAGATCAGAAACAAAAAAAATTAACGGGACTTTAAAAAGCAAGGTCTCTCACATCGTAGTCCAACTTCGTTTTCAAAAAAATCAGTTAACAAAACTGGCGGACTTGTGAAAAAAATGTCAAAAATCGACCACTCTTTTCGTAGTTTTTTAACGCCAAATTTTTTTCTCAATTTTTTAGTCATATTCTAGTGGATAACGATGTGATATACTCTAATAAACAATTCATTTTGAGGAGGCGTCCTTATTCTGGTTGGAACTCATTTGCCGTGTGATGGTGTCGTCATCGGGAATCGAACCTCAGGCAGATATGCTTGAATTGGGTACCAACCGCTACAATGTGCTTTAAAGCCCGTGCGAACGCATGACAAAAACGTGTGTTTGTTCTATATGCGGACGTGGTGTAGACCGACCGTACAAATGTGGTGCAGACGTGCTGCAGACATTCGAATATTTTGACTTGGGATTAGATTTATTTGGCATATTGCAGGCAGTACTGGTGTATAGTTCGAATAATGGATTGATCAACGCATTGCTTCAACACATTATGAATAGTGCCTTTGTCAGAGTTTGGACATATAGTTGAAATAAATTGTGAAATAATTTTCTCGTGTATGGTCCAAAGGAATGTTGACGAATGATTCGATTTACGATTCCTAGCAGATGTAGCTTAGGAGATTTTTCTCCTCGGCATCGGCATCTCCAAATCCATATCAGTTGAAGGTGCAGGGCGGATATCGTACTCGAAATAGCCAGTGACAAGTTGAAATGTATCGATTTAAAACGAGAGTCAAGAATATTTGCTTTTGATAGAAATAGTTTTGTCTCTAAGAAAACCATTCTATCTAAGACTTGTCTCGGTAAGCTCCTCTGAACAGCACCGTTTAATCTGTGGAAGATTTTTCTTATTCGAGTTGCCTTCGAAGCAAATTTGAAAGTAGAATTGTTAAGATGGCAGTTATGTACTTATTATCACTTATATCTTCTATGACTTGTTGAAATGGACTTCTTATTTTTCCATGGCGATTCGATCTAAGTTTTTTCTGAATATGTATTCCAAAATCGTCGACAAAAAGAGTCGGATTACTAAGATAAGTTTTGAAATTAACTAATATAGACTAGGTTCGGCTCAATCCGTACACAATTCCCGAGAATATCGTCTCATTCTTGAATTTCTCGTTTTCAAAGATAACAAGCGCTGCTAAAACTCAATTTTTTTATGGAAATTATTTATTATAAATACATACATATCCATTAATTAATAAATATAAATACAAACATATTAAATAAAATTGTTAGTTCTTGCTCACTTTTTCGCCTTTCTACCTTTACCCTTTGGCTTTTTCTTCTTTTGTCTGAACATACGCCACCTAGTTTGTATAAGCCTGGCCGCACGATTCATCATAAACAATAGCATTTTCTCTTCTTGGATTTTCTTCTCTTCGGCATCACGCATCGTCACTAATGTATTGAATTCGTTTTCCTGCTTTTCGTATTGTTCCATGAATTGAGTATATTCATCGGTTTTTCCGTTCAATTCAGCCTCGAGTCGCTCAATTTCGTGAGTGCGTTCGCCAATGTCGTTATCGTATTTTTTAATCCAACCCTTGAGCTGGGCTAAAATGCGAGCCCTTTCAATGTGGAAATTGTAAAAAAATATAGTTAATTATTTTCCGTTAAATTTAAGCCACAGTCACAAAAAATAATTGTCTGAATACCAAATAATGATTTTTCAAAATGATAAACCAATAAAATAAACGAAATACACACTTTTTCTCACGCAACGCCATGTCTGCTTGGATATTTTCTTGCAGGAGTTTTTCATACGATTGTTTGGCCTTTTCCGTCTCCTCTTGAAGCTCTTGTTGTTTACTTTCACTTTTTGCATAGATTTGAGTCATTTGCTCATTTGCCGCTGTTCTGCAAAAGAAAATAATAAATCGATAAATTTGAAAAGGCATTATGAATAATTTCGATCGATTTTTTTATAAATTATAAAAGCCCAAATAAATATTGATCCAAAAAATCGCAATCAAATATTGTTGTAAACTCACATTAGTTTTGAGTTAGTTAGGGATTTTTAGAATGTAAATACAAGATTTCGACTAAACGCTAATTATAAACTTTGTTTCTACTGCTGTTACAGGGAACTCTACACACTATTACTTAATAAATCGTACTGAATTATTCACTAACGTTCAAGAATACTTTGCATGTACGCATCGATCCTGAAGTCTTAATCCTGCAGCACTTTTCTCTAACCTAGCAAAGCTCTTACTGCAGTTAATTCACACGCTGACGTCAAAATCTAACTAACAGTCCAGAATATCAGTCTGGGGTTCGATCCTTGATGACGACGCCTTCACATGACAAATGAATTCCATTTTTTTTGCCCCGTGCTATTCATTTTTCGGGCGCGATGTTTAAAACGGAAACCAGAATGCTTTTCCTGGAGAGGATTTTTTTGCATATTTTACCCATGCTTTCCCGAGCTATAGATTCTTTGTTCTGTGCCTGTCCACTTGCGAAACATTTATAAGTGAAGGTAGTGAAATTGAAGCAAAACTAGATAAATCGTGCTGAAAAGAGCTGACACTGAAAATCAAATGTCCGTATTCTCACACGTGATCATGCTAAGATAAATCCTTGGCTCATTTATTATACTATAGAGACATTTGGTCACAGAATATATATTAAAATGAGGAACTAAAGCAACCAATATCAGTACTTACACTTCATTCCTAATCAGAATATGATTGTTCCACTTTTTTGTTGCCAAATCCTTTTTATATTTCTGTATAAGCACTTGCTTCTCAGCTATTTTCCACTGCATACAAATATCTCGTTCATTAATTTGTGTCTTCATTTCTAGTATTTAATTAAATTTGAAAAGTTCACAGGTGAACCAGGATCATATACTATTACTAACCTTCAATTTTCTCTTGCAATTTTTCATTATCGTGGAAAATATGATGAAGCATTTTCTCTTTTTGTATTTCTTTTTCGGCTGTTGTTTTCAAACGGATTTGAGTTAAACTTTTCAAATCGTTTATTGCACTCAGAAAGTTTTTTGAGGATTCAGGAAGACATTTAACGAGATGATCAATATTTTTGAGGAATTTTTCATTTGAATGAAGCAAATTGATGGCTTTGATTAGTTCATGATCAATGAAAATTCCACATCCAGTTTCATCTAAAGTTATCTGGAATTTTAAAGAGAAAATTTCATTTCTTCAACAAAAAAACTAGGAAGTAAAATTTATTATAAGGAGCAGAGCTTATCTCTTTTTTCGTTATATCTAAATCAAGGAAGTCTTAGAAACTCTATGTATTTTTGAGAATCAAGAAATAAGGAAGTCTTTTGCAATAAAATATTCGTGATTTTTTGAAGAAAATTTAATCCTTTTTCTACGTTGATTTGCCAAAGAACAGAATAAAGCACTATTTGGAATTGATTTATAACATAAGCAAGATCAAAAGAGATTGGGAAAGGATTCTATTTTTCAAAACCATTTATTCCATTGTGTCCATAAAAGAAGAATGAAAAAAATACTCTAATAAAGTATAGCTATTGAATACTAGTTACAAGTGCCCTAAAAGAAAAATAAATGTATAAATTGCTTAACATAAAAAATTATGGAGTAAATCCTTAAAAATGTATTGTTTAGTTTTCAACCAAATTACCCTTAAAACTTTGTTTAAAATGAACAGAAATACTCACAGTATTTCCACGATGTAAATACTTATCACACAGTCCAAAAAGAGTTTCCTTATCGCAGGACGATATGAACTGATCAGCAACTTCATGCCTATAAGTAAGAACAATTGGAATGACTAAAGCAACTTGCAGTCGTTCATAAGTTGACCGCATAATGCCAAGGATCCGATCCACTAGTGCTGTGTGTTCGGCTTCCTCCAGGGTTGGTGCAACAGTCATGTCGTCTAGAAAAACGGATACTGCTTGTGAGAACTGAGTCTACAATCTTATTGTTGAAACGATATCTTCCTTCCATTTTGTTGGAAGAAGCTCACCTTCATTCATATCCCAAAAGTTGGTCTCACCCGCGTCAATACTCGAAGAAACTGCACCTATTTTTTGGGACTGTTGAACGAAAGCCATATTGAAGAAGCTTGAACTGAACCAGATAAAAAATAATTCAATTTTCTTAGCAAATTGTTCACTCGTTACGTTATTAAATCAATAATAATTAAATAACGGCAGTCGAATAGTAAATGGGAACGCCGTAAAGGTTACTATGACTACATTTTTGTGTTCAGTCGAGAATCAATCTCTTTAGCTAGATACTATTTGAACTAGGCGTCGTAGAAAGTATCCTTTCATATTTTTGTTACTAAAACCGATAAGTTCGATTTGATTCACAAATCTTTGAAAGAAAAAAAATTCTAAATGGGAAAGAAAAAAGGTGCAAAAAATAAATTGGCCAGGATGTCCGAAGAAGAGAGGGCCAGATATCTGCAGCACAGGGCCGACATGGAAGAGGAAGCAAGGCGAAGGAAACAACAACTTATTGCTCTTTATATGAAAGTAAGTAGATTTAATTTTGTTGTTTTTGTCTTCAGTTGTATATAGGTATCTTAATTTTATTTTATTCTGTGCGGGTAAGTGGAGAAATATATGGACCTTAGTACCATTGCGAAAATTTTGGGAATGTTGACCCAACACACCTGAGGCACTCATAGAAAAAGTCCTTGCACTGTGGAGCGAAACCATAGCTGCCATTCAGGCTGTGTCTCTACTCTGTGGAATCGTATAGATTACGACGGGTTCGAGGAGCTGATGATAGGCTACAATCGTCCTCGACAACGTGAGATCCTCTTGCGGGAACAGCGAAGTGGTTGTGGTAAGCTACGCTAGAAAGTTCGTCCTTGGACCACCAGCGCCATCGTCACTGACCCTGTAAGTCGGCGACAATTCTGGGGAACCCCTCCTTGGAGATGGTTTGCATGGACATGCAGAATATACCCAAGAAGAGGAGTGTTAATTAACATTAAATTCAATCTTGTCTTCTTCCAGGACCGTGGTTTAATGATTACTTTCGGGGAAAGCACGTAAAATCATTTACTAAATCTGTACTTTGTTGTGAGTGAATCCTTCGAAGAGTACCGATCCCACGTAAGTGAGATTAATGATCGATCCAGTGTTGATGCAGTGGACATAATCGAAGAGGTCTTGGGTGGGAATCAAGATCACGAAGCCTTACCAAGGTTTAATCTGGAACCATGAAGACCGAGACTCAGGGAGGTCTTAAACTTCCCTCCAGTTGCGTTGAAGAACCTATTGTAGGATATAAAGTAGTGGCTGTGGATGGTCCATATGCGGGTAAAGCTCTCCGGATTTCAATTTATAGTCATCATACCTAGGAGAACGTAGCATGTACATAAAACCCTGAGAGTATTGGCGTGGAGTTGCGTTTTCAACTGTGTGCCAGGACTCCAGAACAGCAAAAAGTTTAAGTAGGCATCGCTTCCACCAGTAAAGTCACTGAGCCTGGAATCATAGGGCAAACTGGTACCTCCACATCCAAGTGAGACGGCACTGGCAAGCCACATAGTTGCTGCCCCATTGTCCAATGCAGGACAGTGGAGTTGAACCCTTTGTGAAATGCCGATACTGCCACAAGGTAATAAAATTGGAAGGGTGCTTTGCGGAATGCCGACAATGTTATAAAACTATAGAGAAAAAAGGATACGTATGGTACGCATGTGAGAATTACGTAGCTAGTGTTAATCAAGTAATGAGAGCTTCACTGCGCAAATCGTCCGTACTTATCGGGTTCTGGATCTCAAATGTCTCTCCCTTCTCTTATCGATTTTTATTTTGACTCACGATCGCATTCGCTCACTTTCGAAACGCGTACAGACTGCTGTCTCTCACTAACAGCCGGAAGTTTGCATGTCCTGAGCGAGTGGGAATGAATCTCGAAATAAAAGTAGTGCCACCCATATGCAATATGAATTTATGTATCGATTTGTGTAGCGAAGGTGCGAAAACTTCTGTGGGTTTGAAATTATATAGAAAAAATCGAATATTTTGAACAATAGTAAAACGTTACAACGACCTAATAACATGAAAACTTTAGTGGCAAAGTGCAGACAAAAATGTGCTATGGGGTACGCAACTAATATTTTCAGTGGTGTTTTTGAATGGTAATCTGTATGATTTCCCTTCAATTTTTGATTTTTTTTAGCAGATTAGAGTATTTTTTTTGTAAACGAATCAACTGTAAAAATTTGAGATTGTTTTTTGAAGGTAAAAAATATCTTTTAAAACCGCTTTAAAATTATGTGGCTAAAATTAAGATATGTTTATGGTGCAGATATCGATTTATCTTATGATTCCAGAAAAAGGTTGTTTTTAATGTAGAAAAGTATAATTATCCATAGTTGAAAAATGAATATGTTTTGCCATTTGATATGATAAGGTTTAAAATGTCTTCGTCAAGAATATAAAGCATTTTATCAAACAAATATAAATTAAAAACATTTTGATAACTACTAAGTATATTGTTAATGACAACAATCCGGTAAATATCTCACTTTTTGTAATCTAACTGACATCGTTTATCCTTTTCAGAATAAACTAAAGCGAGAGGAAGCCTTTTCTCGCCTGAACTTAGCGAAAATCAATCAAGAATGGCGTTACATCCTGCGCCAAATCAAATGCCAGGAGTTTCGAAATGAGATAATTGATGTAGAACGACACTTTCGTGATGCTTTTGATCAGAAAAACAGGATTATAAATAGATTGCTCAACGATTTGGACGAAGCTGAAGATTTATATTCGACGTTGCAACAAGCACATGCTCAAAATATACAATCGCTGATAGGTAGGATATGCAAGAATTGCTTTAGTAGATTTTATTTTTGGTAGTTCAGGAGTTCCATGAAAAGTAGAATCAACTAAGCGTAAATTTTTGAATAAATTGTCGTTAATTATAACCAATTTTACTCTTACTTGAAAGGATTACATTCGAAAAGACTGAACTTTTGGAAAGGAGAATACATAAAAGAAAAAGGAGATATACTGAATGAATATCAGAAGGACTTCGATAATTACAGAGAGGCACGTGAACGATCCCAGAAGAATTTGGAGTGTGTATATTTCGCATTGCAGGACATTGCTGAAAGTCGAGAAGCTGAATCAGAGGAAAAGCATCAGCAAATGTTGGATGATGTTAAGAGCAAGGTAAGTTTGTTTTTTCCGTTATTTTTGTACTTTAAATCGATTCGAATTAATACAAAATGCATGGAAAAGAGAGACAAATTAAACCAATATATTGGTACAAAAAATCTATCCTTACATTCTTTGCTACTTTTTTTGATAAGATGTGTAGTTTTGATAGTTTTGATCGAACTTGAAAAATGTATTGAAACTTTTTTCAAGCAAAAAAAATTGATTTTCAGATGGCTGATCATTAGCAAACAGGTAACTTTTTGATTTTGCCATTGAAAATATACCCGTCTTCTAATTCCTTATGCCAAATATGAGTGTAGAATTTTTGCACTGCGAACTTTGAATTTCCATTCATTTGACTGGGTACAGCCCTGGACTGCATTCTAGTGGTCGTCCTAATAATTCATTGAACGTTGCGCCATACTGTTGGTACCATTTCTCTCTCGGATGATTGGCATTGGTGTTGGGAATCAAAAAAGTTCTAATCATTCAGCGATCGCCATTAACGATTACGTCGATTCCGTCTTCAGATTTGAAAAAGAAAGGACCAATTATGCCGCCGGCAAAAAAACCGAACTATACATTTTTTTGGTGAGTAATGGGGTTTCCAAAGACTCTTGAGGAATATTCTAGTGAAAGAAATGGGAATTTTGCTTAACCTTTTAATTCAGAAATGAAACTCATCGCTGAAAATGCGTTGACAGTACAAATGCGGCTCAACTTTCAACTCAGCCCATTCACCGAACGTACGACGCAAACGATCGTCCAATGGCTTTAATTCCTGCACTAGTTTCATCTTATAAGGCTTTTGTCCAAGGTATTTCATAAAATTTTTTCATTAAGTGGACGAACAGAGGCAAATTTGTTAAGAATGGCGTCGAATCCATAAATCTGGAACTTCAGTGACACTACCCTCTACAGCAGCGATAGTTGCCTTGGTACGCACTGAACGAGCTCGCGTTGGATGAAGATTGTCTAATAGAGTATACGTGGACATACATCTTTTCATCGTATTGCGTATGAGCTCTACAGACGGACGATTATGAGCTCCATAAATTGGAAGAAGTGTTCTATACGTTCATCGCATAAAAAGCGAATTGCAGGAATAAATTTATACTATTTGGAGATGATGTTTGGGTCTTTGCATGATAATTTGCGAAGCTAATAAAACATAGTGTCAAAACAACAACAAAATTTGACGGCTTACTTAGGAAAAATTCTATGCTTTAAAAAAACAGCCTTCACTTTTAGTTGTGCTGTTAATTTATCCATTATTATTTTTTTTGAATCTTTTAGATTGGACTGGTTTGGCAGCATTTTAATCCAGTTATGGCTAAAACTTCTCTAGCTTTACTTTATTCGATCTCTTTGTTAATTGTACGAATGTTATCGATTCAGGAGGGCTATTCACAAAAACCCAAATAACCCCCACAAAATCGACTTTTGATAAGCAATTGACCGAATTTTTGACCGGGAAGATTTTACGATTAGACACCTAATCCGAAGATAGTTTTTCCGAGTGAATGCGGGCGTTTAAATACAACTTTCACATCTAAAAAAGTCGACGACCACAACTATCAATGTTTTGGCTAACACTCAAATTTATATGAAGTTCTTCCAAATGAAAATCACAACTTTCTTCCGACTACTTCACAACTTCAATCTCGAAAATATCCCATTCACCCCCCTTTAAGTTGGTTTTGTCTTTTGTTGTTCCTGATTTCTTAGCATGACACTATACCACCAAGGACATTCAATAGTGTTTCAGCCACTTATTTCAGTCAAATAATTACAGCAGATAGTGCGAAGAATTCAGTATTTTAGCAGTAAAGTGATAGGGAAGAGTAATAATAATCAAACTTTTCTGCCATGCCCTTATGTATCTTTTTCGCAATTATTTAATATTTGTAGATAGCAAAAAGTAGCCAGCCATACAAATCTCTAACTGATCAGACAAATAATAAAAATCAGTCAATGGGATAATAATTGATTAGCCCTAAGTATAAAACAAATAAAGTTAAGTAACCTTTCGCACTTCACACCAAAATTTCCATCACCTACCCCAAACTCCACGCCATTCTTTGAAGCAGAACTTGAAGCACTTCTACCCACTTTACAAAAAAAAATTCCAAACATTGATCCATTAAAAGTTTTACAAAATTGGAGTGTGTCAATGGCTTCTCGATTTTTTTCTCCATCATAATTTAATAAAGGATATATGAACCTATAGAACACATCTCCATTCCCCAAAAAAATAATTTTCGCTACCATTTGAGTGATTTTCTTATAAAGTAATATATGGACGCATAGTGATCGACTCGATCTACAGCACAAACAGAAGTTGTATAATTGATAAGAACATTAGCCTATCGAACCATAATTTCTTTTCCATCTGGTAAAACTTTCCGCTTAGATATGACCTGTGCACTATCATAACTACTCAATACAGTAACAATCTTTTTATCTTTCCAAACCAGAAGACTTTTTCATTCTTTTCATTCGCAACAGTAAAACACCTACATCTGATCAAGACGAATCTACCATAAAATCATCCCCCTCGGTCCCCTCACAAGCGTTTTAGTTTTGAAATTGTACTGTTACTATCCATTGATTGAATGGGAAATGGGGGAAGGAGGGGGTGTATTTTCAAAACGTGTGTCCAAAGGGTTAGCCCTATTTGTATGACATTTATGACGCTCATCAACTTTTTATTTTTTTTATTAATTTTTCTTTCTTTCATTTTTTGCAAAAAAAAATCCAATAATTTTTGTTTATATTTTCGACTTCAAAACAAGTCTGAAACTCACTTCCTAGATCAATTTTTCGGTTTCATATCATTTCTGAAAACAGGCAAAATAACCATTTTTTAGTGGGGGAACCCCCATAACATCTTATGGGTTCTTGACCGACGCGAACTTTTTATGCTATAATTGTAGTGAACCCTTTTTTCGATCCGCCTACACCCACATCATTTGGTAGGGGGAAAGTATAATCTTAAACTTTACAAAAAATCTTTTCTACACGAATTTTTATATTTTTCCTTTGAACAATAGGTGTTTTTAAAAGCAATATTCAAAATATTCGATTGAATCTTCGTCTTGTAAATATTTTTGAGAAAAATGGGATTTTACTGTTTGGATTGATCGAAAAATAGTCCTGTATGTTTGCTAAAATATTGAGGATAACACCAAGGAAAGCCCAAAATTCATCTCTTTCCACATCTTTACATGTATTCCAAATAGTATATTTAGTGCTTTTTTCTCTTACCTCTTATCTTATTTGATTTTTTGCATAATTATTAGTTCGTTAATAATCTCATCGACTAGCTGGTTTACGAAAATAGCTTAAATTTTTTTAGTGGTTCTAGACTACTCGAGGAAGCCTGTGGTTCGGTAACATTGAGTTTTCGTTTTTTTAAACACTACTATGTCACTGCCATTTCTTTTCATCTCTTCATAATCAATTTCATTTTCATCCGCTACATCATCAAAATCAAGAAAATTGCCATTTTGAAGTGCAAAATCGAATTCACTTTCATTAAGGGAAACAAAAATTGGTAAAGGTTACATTAATACCCCCGAAGGGGTTGGAGTAAAGGGGATCGAAAGAAGAGGGCTCTCCAACTACTATGGCATAAAAAGTTCGCGGCGGTCACGTCCCCATGAAAAGTTATGGGTGCTCCCCCACTAAAAAAATGGTTATTTTGCCTATTTTCAGAGATCACATGAAGCCGGAGCGATTTTTAGACTTGTTTAGAAGTCGAAAAAATTGAAAAAATTAAATATTTTTTTTGTAAAAAATAAAAAAAAAAATAAAATATAAAATGTGGTCTAAGTGCGACATTTGAGGCCCACACGACTAACTTCCCAGTGGGGTGAATAAAATGCTATAATTTGCTTTTATTATTAATTACTATTACTAATAATTATTATTATTAAACATTATTATTCTAAATTAATATAATTACTTTTATTATTTTTATCAATTTTTTATCTAACCATAAAAGCTTTGGTAGGGGAAGACGTCTCCACCACCTGCTCATCCTCTACCAAAGCCTCGGCAACCTCGTCCTTTTCGTCCTCGTCATCCTTCTTGTCCACCACTTTGTCCTCAACCTCGTTCTTCATTTCGGCTTCGGAATCCACAACTATTATTGAGGGTACTTAATTATTATTTACAATAATCATTCGTTATTAAGAATGTTTGACCGTTACTGAATAATTATAATTGACCTTATATACAATATTAAATTATAACTAATATTATTTGATTGTTATTAACAATATTAATGTATGTATAACAATATCCAATTATTAACTGCATTAGCGTCTCTACTCCCATTCACACAAACCTGATAATATAAGTTTGGAATTTCATAAATTAATCTTTTTTTTTTTTTGAAATAACATTTTTTACAAATTTGATCACAATTTTGCTAAAACGCACAATAATAACAACATTACTATGAAGGTATTTGGTATTTGCACGAATTAATAGTGCGTATCAACAGTTTCAAAATAAGCGATTTTTAGTCGTTTTTTCAGATTTTTCATCCTAAATAAAAAACGGCCAACCCGATTTTTTTGAAAAGTCATTCAGTTTTAAGTTACGTAATTACGCGTCAAATGAAACCGGTCCCATGTCAATCCGATCTTTGGTTCTCGAGATAATCGAGACGAAAAATAATTCCGAACGCACATACGTACATCCGTACATCCGTACATACGTACATACGTACATACGCACATACGCACATACACACTCACAGACATCTCTCTAAAAACGATGGATTTGGATTCTAGAGACCTTAAAACGTGGAGATATGTCAAAATTTGGGATTCGCAAAATCGACCCCATTACAATAACTTCCCATAGGGAACTGGGAAGTTAATAAAAAATTATTAAAAAATTATAAAAAAATTATAAAAATATTGATGAATGCCATTTTAACCATAAATGTAATATAAATAGGAGTAATACTTTAGACACGCGTTTTGCACCTCTCAAAATGATCCCCATAACTTCTCATGGGGACGTGACCGCCGCGAACTTTTTATTAGGGATGCCCCGATACGCCTTTTTGCCGATACGATACCGACACTCTTATAGAAATATCGGTGATACCGATATGCTAATTGAATTCAATGTAGGTGAAATAAATAAAACACAAGTCAGGTTACTTTTTTTTAAATTAATATAAAAAATATAGACAGGTTGAGACTAGTTAATAGTTTTAATAATTGAAATTAACATTGATAAATTTTTTGTTTAAAAAACAAAATATTCCTGAGTTTTGCGGAGAAAGGCGATTTCGCAAGTCTGTTTGAATAAGACCTACGGTGGAAAATACTCTTTCAGATGCGACAGAACTTATTTGGAAATTAAAGTAAAGTTTGATCATAAGACGTCATGGCGCCTGAAAACGAACGGATCTGCATCTCTCGATATATTAGGAGACCATAGGTATCTCTCGACTACTTCTTTGAGAAGACGCTAATCTTCCTCGGACTCTCTAATAATAACGCTCCAAAGCCCACCACTCGTAGGCAGTAGTAACAGTTACAGTACTAGATGTAAGTCTGACCGTGTCAGAGAAATTTCCAAATGCCATAGTAGTAGGAGAACCCCTTTTTTCTAAAGTAAATCTAAATCTTTACCCAAATATTTAATAACTTCGCTATACTAATGTTTCATTCTGACTGAAGAAAATTGCACACTTACTGCAGAAAAATACATGAAAGTGGGAAACTCCCTACAAGTATTATTATTTTATGTATGTTCATTTGTTTTTTTTACCGTAAAGGTGTTAGTAGATTTATAGTTATACTTAGTATGTCACCGTATACGTGTCAGTGGAGTGCATAAGGTTAAACTTTAAACCTACATCGAATCTAGTTAAAGAAATGGAAGTTGTTTTCCAATCGCTTTTTTGCAGATTTGCATAGAAATTTCACCAGGGAGTTTGTAACGAAGTAGTCTTGATTACAAAAAATAGAAGATTTTAAACGTAAATATCATCTATTTATTTCACTACATTCACATGTCCAAATTACACGCAACAAATTATTACCCTTAATTATTAGCTGAAAATCATAGTGTGGTTATACCAATCTTCACAGTTGGCTCTTGCATATTCCGCCATACAATTGATAAGATTTTTCGAGAACTGACACTTATCCATTCGCTGTTCCATTTCAAGGAATCGGAAGCATTCCTGAATAGCATCCGTATAGAATTCACGCAATTCATTGTCTCTAATATCCCGGGTTATTACGTAGATAACTTTATGTTTGTCTGGGAAGTCATGTTTGTTTAACTGGAAAAATTTGAATCGTTAATATACAATGAATGCATATCCTTACTAAAAATGAAGAGACCTATTGCAAATTTTTCCTTACCAAATTCAATTCGTCAAAGAAACAATGAATAACACAGGATCGATCATTTTGATTTTCACGATCCTGAACAGCACCATAATTGTTATTATTGTTCCTGTTGTTTGTGCCTCCTCCTTGCTGATGTTGTTGCTGTGAATTACTAGAATTTCTGGAATTTTCATATCGTCTTTCATTTTGACTTTGTCTATTTCGATCCCAGGTGGATCTTTTGCGGAACTGATGATATCTCGATCGCGATTGGGTATTCTCACGATTTTTGTTCCTGCTGTTGTCCTTTTGATTGTAACCACCGCGATCATCTATATCACGTTCGTCATCACTTTCACTATTATTATTCGCTTGATCCTCGGAAAATCTTTTCACGCAGGAGCGTGCCACACGCTTCATTTCACTTTCAGAGGGTCCATCGTGCACTTTGCATTTCAACGCGTTGATGAAGCGGATTGATATTAGATTTAGTATGGTCAAGGTGAGAACTAGTCTTGATAGCTTCATGACTGTTGACTAACTGATCTGGATTTTGGTTGGATATTTTATATACGAGATTTCAGATCTGTTTACAGGAAATATCCATCATTTTTTGTCATTAGTTTGTGACAATAATGGTGTTCATTTATGGTGAATGACAAAGAAATGATGTCGCATTTAGAAGAAAACAATGCATGAATGGTTCAATTTTTACTAATTATGTAAGTAGAAATGCCTGGGCTCCATGAATTGATTTGAGGTAACTTGCGGTAGATCTCTAACGAAATTAATGAGAGTAAAATTTAAGACCACGATTCGACAACAAGTCGATTAAATCCAGCTTCAATAGTGCTCATAAAATTTTCCAAGACATACAGTCATGGCCACAATTATTTACACAACGCAAATCATGAAGAAAAACTTGAATGAAATCAAAAAAACTCCTTAAATTTTTATTACAACAAAATGGAATTTTATTCAGGTATTCTTTGGCAAATTCATAGTTACTTAACAAAAGCAAAATTGAAATGAAACATTGTAATGTTTCATTTAATTTCTGTAGAACAAAAAGAAAAACAAAAAGTAAGTGGCCAAAATTATTTGCGAAAAGAAAATTTTTCCAGAAAATTAACGGTGATTCTTCGGTTTTGCTTCGATCAGTGACGAAGCTGGAACAAATGTTGGACATCAGTTGACATTAGATTCCATTGTAATAAATAAGTTAGTGACAGTGAAAAGGCCTAGACACGTTGAACTCTCAATCGAAAGCGGGTGGCAATCGTTGCTGAGTCTAATAGCCGTATTTCCGCCAATTGCCAAAAGCTTTAAATGTCAGAGGCGGAGCGTTTATTACCAAAAAATCAACATGTAACTGGCAGTGTTAAAAATGCAGAAGGGAGGGGTCGAAAGAAGGCAACAAGTTAAACGGAATATCCTGTAATACGTCGGGGTATGCAGCGAAATAGTCGCGGAATGATCAATAACATAATAAATAGTATTAACGAGAACAGAAATGACAAAATTAGTAGAACAACAGTTCGGAGAAGAATTTCCGAGGCAGGAATTAAAGCATATGTACGTTGTCCGAAAACAGCCGTACATCTCTCCAATGAGTCGGGAAGTTCGCTTGCATTTTCTGGAATTTTCATATCGTCTTTCATTTTGACTTTGTCTATTTCGATCCCAGGTGGACCTTTTCCAAACTGATGATATCTCGATCGCGATTGGGTATTCTCACGATTTTGGTTTCTGCTATTGTCCTTTTGATTGTAACCACCGCGATCATCTATATCACGTACGAGCATAAAAATAAGTCAGTCGAATTTTGGAGACAAATTTTGTGGACAGATGTACATAAGTGCTATGTCAGTGGACGGAACGTACCGTAGACATTTCTACTATTCCAGTGCACAGCACGCGCCATTCACATGATGGTAAAATAATGGAATGGGGCTGTATTTGTTACAATGAGATTGATCCAATTGTTGATTGTCCAACAAAGATGCGTTCATCTGAATACCTCTACATATTAAACGAAGTTGCATTTGTTGCCGGCGATTATTTGATTGGTCCTGATTTTTTACTACAACAGGACAATGCACCAATCCATACTTCAAAACGGATTCAACAGTTTTTATCGGACGTTGGGTAAAAAAGGTAAAAAGTGATGAAATGGCCTCCACAAAGCCCTGATTTGAATGTCATTGAGCATGTCTGGAATTTGATGAAATCAACGAAAGATTGAAAAATCGGCAGTTAAAGCCTCGGAAGACAGACAGCTCTGAAAAAATCGTTACTCCATAGCGGATATATAATCTAGGGAGTGGTAGATTTGAAACAAAAAATGTTAACGGCACTCCAAAAAGCAAGGTTTCTTACACCGTAATCTAACACCGTTTTAAAAAAAAAACAGATAAAAAATGGCGGACTTGTGGAAAAAATGTCAAAAATCTACCGTTTTTTCGTATTTTGATTACCTTTCTTTGATTGCTTCTTCTGCTGCGCTAACGTGATGATACACTGCGCTACTGAGACTTCTGTCTGGTATCAACGCATCGGTCTCAAAGACAGTGTATCAGCGCAAAAGCGCGGCGCAGCAATGCGTTACACATGTCTAGTGTAATAATCTCTAAAAAATAAAACACTTCAAAGTTTTTGAAAATCGGTTTTGTAGATCCGGAGATTATCTGTCTGCTATGTTAAAAAACGTTGTTTTGCATAAAACGTGTTTAAAGTTTTTGTTTCATTTCGCTGACAAACACTTTGTAAAAAATTAGATATATTTCAAAAACACACAATTGATATGTAGAAGTCTGAATAAATACTGAACACATGCAATAAAGTTGCAAATATAATGTATATAGGAGAAACGGTATTTTAGAGAAGGAGAATGAAAGAGACGCTATGCGGCCGACAGCTGATCGAACACCTAAAAACAGTCAAAAACGCACACACACTCAAAGTCGTCATTTATATATTAAACTTTAAAATTTCGAAAAGATTTTTCTGGGGGTCATTTTTAAAGTTCTAAGGAGTCGAAAAATACAAAAAAAAATCCATTTTTTATGAAATTTATAAAGTGGACTTATACCTTAAGTCTTCATAGATTGGTCTTAAAATTTGTTGTACTTCATCATCGAAAGGTGGAGAATGCTTGAAATTTTTCAAAACACTTTTACCAGCTGCCTCAGCCCTGCTCCAGTTACACCAAGACTTTCCTCCAATTGGACATTTAAAGTGTTGAGGATTCTCATCTGTAGAGATTTTGTAGTAGTATCCTGTCCAAATTTCTTTGTGGATGTTTTCTACCGAATCAGGATTTCGTTGCATCGATAGGCCATAGTACGTTAACAAAGTTTTCATTAATTTATTAGTTAGCTGAACTTTTTTCGGACCTTTTTTGAAAAAGGAGTTTTAAGGACTAAGGTCCCTTACGTGACAGTTCACCACCGTTTTTTAAAAATTGTTTAAAAAAAGTTGCGGAGTTTTTTTTTTTTTTGAAAAATCAACTCCCTTTTCCAGTCGTTTTTTGCACGGCAAATTTTTGTTTTCGAATTTTTTAGTCTAATTGAGGTGAATGGTCTTGCGGAATATGTTAATAAATGATACGCACTAACATTGATTAAAATCAGTAGAGTAAGTCCGGAAATTAACTAGCGGTCAGTTGGAAAAACATTATTTCGAGAAAATCGCGTTTAAAGCTTGGCTTCGTTTTTAGTACCTTTTGTATACATTTTTTTAGTTTGTTTTTTATACGTCATACTGAAACGTGTAAGTAGACAAAAATTTCGTGTCCTATTGTGAATGAATAGGAAAAACCAGTATTTAAGAAAGAGGAGATACATAATCGAGGCCATGTGGTCGGCGGCCAAAAACACGCACGCACTCAAAACCGTGTTATATTATTGTAACGTTCGATTTTTTTCGAAATATTTCAAGAGGTCATTTTTTAAAGGTGCGAGGAGTTGAAAAATGCCAAAAAAATAAATCAATAGTTTGAAATTTTTAATGTATCAAAAAAAATTCCAATTTTCTAAAATTTGAAGGTGCCATGTCCCTTTAAAGATAACTTTCTCATGATCACATTTCAAACAAGAACATTTTCACATTTTATCTATTTTCCTCTGACTTTGTCACAATCAATTAATATCTTTAATAAATTCCAGATGACAATAAAATTGGAAACAATTACACAGTCACGTGAAAATCATATCGAACAATTATGGAAGCAATACCAAAACGTTTTGGACAATTATATGCAGTACACCGACACATTCAATGCCGAATACAACAATTTAAGGGAGCGTGACGACTACAACACGAAATTAATTAGAAAACATTGCAACGAGATTGTTCGTGCGTCAGATCTTATTGTCGAATTGAAAATTCAAGCGGAAAATGCAGTGGAGGAGCATGAGTTTCGTGTTAACTACTTGGAAGCGTACAGGAACAAGTTGAATCAACAGTATCTGCAGTTGAAACGAAACCTGGAGAGTGCATTGCGATCGGATCGCAGCAACTTCAAATATATGGTTGTAACTAGCGAAGGTACCCTGAAGGTGAGTTATATCTTATCTTAAAGATCTTTGAGTATTGCAGTTGAGAGTTATATGGATTTTAGGTAATGCGCAATATTGTAAAGAGAGGCGAAGGAGTTTTGCAATTAGCAGCAGCTTGCAGACGATTGGAGTCCGAACGTGAAAAGATACTCCCCTTTGGGGAATCCAGTCCTCCTCAAACAGAAGATCGACCGATCAGCAAATCGATGAAGGATCCATATGATTTGAAGGAGGTATTTATTAACTTCCCAGTATATGGGAAGTTCTTGTAATCGCCCCGAAAATCGAAATTAAAATTTTCAACTTTTCTTTACGTTTTGAGGTCTATAGAGTATATACATATAAAGTGTTTTTAGAAAGGAAGATGTATGTGTCTGTGTGTGTATGTGTACGTACGTACGTACGTACGTACGTTCGCGGACAGTTTTTTCTACGAGCATAGCTCACGTAAACAAAGTCGTATCGTTGAGGTGTTGACGCGCCAATCGAAGCGCCTTTGAAATCTTAAGAGCTGATTAGTTTTTTGGAAACTTCGGTCGGGGGGGGGGGGTTTGTTTTGCCCCTTTGAAGGTCATTTATGCCATGCGTTATATCTCGCGAACTAAACATACGATTTGCATCGTTACGATGTCAATCGACGCGTATTAACATTTTTGTGAATCTATCAAATTTTGAAAAGAAAATTTTGCAGCCGTTTTTAATTTAAGAAAAAAAGTGCAAAAAATTAGGTTTTTTTCATAAATAATAAATTTTAACCTGAACATAGTAATCAGTGGAAAGTGTGTTTTCGGGTTGTCGGATGGCATTCTCTTCAGGTGCTGTCATTTACCATCCGTCACCAGACAGCACGACCACGGTTAGGTTTGTTGATGGGCTAAGCTCGTTATATTTCAACTATTTTATTATTTGTATCCGCGAATTATAACAACTGTCAATTTGGTTCGTATCGTGGTCGTGCTGTCTGGTGACGGATGGTAAATGACAGCACCTGAAGAGGATGCCATCCGACACCCCGAAACCACACTTTCCATTAAATTAATGATGTACCAGCATAAAATCTGGAAGCTAAGAACCCCCATTAATGTGCAATAACAGTGTTAGTGAGTTACTAACCAAAAGCACAACTAGAAAGACGAAGTTGTTGACTAGACTAGGAGGTTCTAACCCATGATAAACTAACTTATAGTAATCAATGTTTATAAAATTTATTTACTCTAGACAGTGTTGTAAAAACGCCATCAAAACTATTACTCATGATTACGAAAAAAATTAAATAAAAAATAAAAAATCATTAACAGACATCATGACCTTCAAGGTCATTTTTGTCATTCACTATATCTCACGAACCAGATATAATATTTGCATCCTTAAGGTGTCAATCGACGTGTATAAACATTTTTGTGATGTTTTTAACATTTTAAAAATAATCGTTGCAACCATTTTTTATTTTAATAAAATAAAATGCGAAAAATTAGGGTTTTTTCATAAAATATAATTTTTTTACCTGATTTGCACTGCACAGTAATAAATGTTTATAAAATTTATACATTCTTATCAGTTTTTGAAGAGAAACCGGCAAAATTTTTTTTTATGATTATAAAAAAACTAAATTAAAAATAAAAAATCATTCAAAGTTACAATGTAAAGAGAGTTCGTACGAATGATATTACCTTATATCTTTTATTCTCAATAAATTGTTGTAAATTCAATCAAAGTTCTAAAATATTTGCATGGTTTGAGCAGATTTTTAATAGTTTTTGCAGTTTTTTAATTAAAAAAGCGGCTTAAATTTTGAAAACCATCAAAATTTCAATCAAATTTGCATTTGTGGTAATCAATCATCATCACCCATCCGCCAAAAGCCTTACATAATCAATGGATGCTCCCGTAGATGATATGATTAATATTAACTCGTTCCTGTTACTGCTTTGAATACCTCTCATTATTATTATTTAAATTAGCATTATTTTCAAAATTATTATTGTGTTTAATGTTTTTAATGTTTATGTAGATATTACTGGAAAGTTGACCGTGTGGACCTCAAGGGTCGCACCTCGCAGCTTGTTATGTTCTTCCAATTTCAAGCACAAAAAAATAAAATTGCTGATATTTATTTCAAGCAATACATAATATTTACAGGTGGCTCTAGACATGTGGTATAACTTGGAAAATTTCTGGATACGAGTGAATAATGCTCGTATAGACTGCGCCTGTTTGAATGAAGAGAAAACTACCCTGGAACGTGAAAATGTTAATTTAAAGGCGCAATTCAAGGAATATTTGATTAAAGTCACGTTGGAAACAGGAACTGGCGGACGGGCTGAGGATCGACTGATAAATCGCCCGAGTAGCATGAAAGTCGAAAAGGTGGTGCAAATCGACTTGGACGATGGTAGTGGATTTTCACGAGGAAAATTACAAAAACGACGTCCCGTTACGTGTATTGAAGGGAATCTAAGTAATGCCGTGCGTGCTTCACGAATGATGCGAGGAAAATCAAATGCTGGAAGGATCCGTTCAATGGTTAATAATTGGTGAAAGTCAAAGTGTTGTTTTGAGATGGTACCGTGTCAATGTTAAACTTTTCTACTTTGATGTAACAAAGAAAAATTGAAAAATTATACATTTTTTTTACTTTTACAATTTAATTTTAAACTGATGATTTATTTAAGAAAGGTTTTTTTTAAACGAATTTTTAGAAATACCTTTACCAGTAAAAAAGGTGAAAAAAAACTTCAAAATTTTTTATTGATTCTATTTGGTGATGAGTAAAACAAGACCAAGACCACAGTATATAGAGACCCAGTAGGTAATGTTTCATATAAAGACACACTATCAAGTACGTCCCCCGATTCTACGGGACATAATCATATGCTCTACTCTGTCTAGCACACGTATTTGATTTTCTGTTTCGCATAGAAATCACTGGATTCTCTCTTAAATCTCCCTTAAATCCCAATTTCTTTCTGGATTCTAACAGCTCGATTGCATACTGGGTCTTACATATACTGTGACCTAGACTATGGAAGGCTTGGTCTTGGGTATTGCACACTCGGTTTTACAAGGAGAGGCCACGGTCTCGTCCTCTCAGATTCGGGTGAAATTTGGCACATAAGTAGAAAACGTCAAGGATATTCGATCCTTAAAATATTAGATTTCAGAAAAATGTCTCTAAAGTTTGAACGTCGTTTAGCTCACGATCATGATGTCGTGTGTTCGATTCCCGGTCGGCTTTTTTGAATAATTGTAAATGTAATTAGTTTAAGGGGTTACATAGGTTTTGTATTTTCAAAAAATTGATCAATTTTTTTTCATATGAAAGTATAGTACTTTACGAGTATTCACACCAACTTTGAAGTAGATTCGAGCAATATTACCGGAATTATAGACATTTGAATACCGCGTGGTCGGTACGTGCGCTCTGCCTTACATAGTGTTTTATACGCATGCGGCGCGGTTCTACCGCGTAAAATCAGATCTTTTCTTTTTCATCAAACATCACAACATCAAAAGGATGCTTTGAACATCGCGAATGAGGCGAACGAATTACTGTTTGGACCTGGAATCAACGACTCGATGTAAGTCGCTAAAAAGTAACTTTATTTCATTATATCGCGGTAAAAAAACTTTAAACGCGTTTTCCTCGAAACTTTGTTTTTCCGTGCGGTAGGCACGATTTTTCGAGAACGAATCAACCGATTTTGCTGAAACTTTGCACACCTCCTCTTTATATAATTGACTCGTGCTTGAACGAAGGGATTTATATTCAGTCGACTAGGTTTTATTTTATACGAAAAAAAAATATTTTAAAAATATGATGAGAATCGGAAAAATGCTAAAAAATATGAGACGAAAATTCATTCAAACCCATCTCAAAACTTTAAATTCATTTTCTTTCAATTTTTTCGTTCAAGCACGAGCCAAGGGCATAAACTATAAGAAATTTTTTGAATTTTCGATTTGAAATGAACTTGCACCGAAATTATCTGCCTACCGCAAAAAAAAGGTTAGACGAAGAAAACTGCAGGAAAATTGACAATTTTCGAAGTTTTTAACTGGATTTTTTTTAACTTATTGAAATGCCAAACTTTTATTTGTGTAAATTTTAAATAAAATAGACTTCTGGTTTTCAAACTAGTTTTTTGAAAAAGCTTTGTTTTTACTTCAAGAACTATGTAACCCCTTAAGGTAAATCAGCAATGCTCAACTACAAATACATTTATTTTTAGAAATCAAATCATTTAGATTTGTAAATTATACTAGAAACTCAACAATCCACGAAGTGGATCGAGCCAAAATTGGAATGTCAAAATTTGCTTCAGAGCAACTTCTTATTGCACTAGACGTACTCGTATCATTTTTATCCAACTTTGAACGGACGTGCCGTGATGGGAAATTTCAATTCCCATTGTTGCTGGCAGCACCGTTCGCTGGACGCCACCGCAAAATGGTCGACCCGCATGTCAACTTGACATTGTGGAGATTATCGTGATTGCCGAGTTTTCGTCAGCTTAATTCGAAATATTGATCAATCAGGAGTGAGTGTAAAATATACAATTTTGCGCCAATTTAACGGTTGACTGGGCCCAGGTAAGTTTCCCCTGATTTACGTCAATTTCGCTGGTAAATCTGCAATTCATCCGCGACATTGTTGACGTTGCCATTTTAGGTCCTACCTGGTGGATATTTTTCACTACACCTTGCAACGACTCCAGCGGAAAAATTGAACCGCGAGCGATGTCTGACTCGGAGGCGAGCAACATGTCGGACAGCGGGTCGGACGTGGGGAGCATGGGGTCGAATCGGTCGCAGCACAGCGTACGGTAAGCAAAAAAAACGCCAATTGATCTTTCCAACATGGAAGGAAGTGTTAACAAGAACAACCACAACAACTCTGCATCAACTTTTCTCTTCAAATTTGCCTTAAACACGATCGAAGCAAATTTAAGAAATTTAATTTCATCGCTACAAAAGCCTCTCATTCACAAAAGGAAACGACGGCGACGTTAAAATGCCAAAAAAGAAAAGTGCAAATTAATTAAAAAGTCCAATTTTTTTATTGATTAGGTCGAGATCGTCGCGATCGGCTTCGAGGTCTGCGTCGCGATCTCGTTCCCGGTCGGGGTCGCCAACCAAGTCCCGTTCGCGGTCGGCATCGGCCGGATCGGGATCAGGATCGGACGTCGTGCGCAATCGTGGGAAGAAACGGGGCCGCAGCCGCAGCCGATCGGGCGACGAAGAAGAGGATGGGGAGGAGGAGCAGGAGCCCGAGGGGGAGGATTTGGACTCGGAGTACGACGAAGAGGACGAGGATGAGGACGATGGTCGTCCCAAGAAGAAGAAGAAAAAGGAGCGCTTTGGCGGATTCATCATTGACGAGGCGGAGGTGGACGATGAGGTAAGTGCCAGTGCGGCGGTTAATCAGTTGAAACTGCGATCTGTATGATTTTGTTTTCATCATTTCGCCATCAGGTGGACGAGGACGACGAATGGGAGGATGGCGCTAACGAAATCGGCATAGTGGGCAACGAAATCGACGAACTAGGGCCAACTGCTCGCGACATTGAAATAAAACGCCGAGGGACTAACCTTTGGGAGTGAGATATGCCATAGAAACAAGTGGTAAACTGTTGTCTAATATTTACACTGTAGCACGGCCAAAGAGGACGAAATTGAGGAGTACTTGCGGAAGAAATATGCGGACGCCTCGATTGCTAGACGACATTTCGGCGATGGCGGAGAGGAGATGTCGGACGAGATCACACAGCAAACGCTTCTGCCCGGGATCAAGTGAGCCGCCGACCATTCTAGCTATAAGCTAAGGACCCATTGACGAGTGTTTGTTTTGCAGGGACCCCAATTTGTGGATGGTCAAGTGTCGGATCGGCGAGGAAAAAGCCACCGTGTTGCTGCTGATGCGCAAATACCTGACGTACTTGAACACAGACGAGCCGCTGCAAATTAAAGCTGTTATCGCGCCGGAAGGGGTCAAGGGCTACATTTACGTGGAGGCATACAAGCAGACGCACGTGAAGGCGGCTATCCTGAATGTGGGCAACTTGCGAATGGGCCAATGGAAGCAAGAAATGGTGCCCATCAAAGAAATGACGGACGTGCTGAAGGTGGTGAAGGAACAGGCTGGTCTGAAGCCGAAGCAATGGGTTCGGTTGAAGCGGGGCCTCTACAAGGACGATATAGCACAGGTGGACTATGTGGATCTGGCACAAAATCAAGTGCACTTGAAACTGTTGCCTCGCATTGATTATACGCGCATGAGAGGCGCGCTAAGGACGACACAGTCGGTACGTATTACAGATTGTCCGAATTGAAGACAGACACACAGTTAACGTGTATTTATTTTTCATTTAGGACTCTGACGATGCGAAACGCAAAAAGAAACGGCGTCCGCCGGCCAAACCGTTCGACCCGGAGGCAATTCGTGCGATTGGCGGCGAGGTAACGTCCGATGGCGATTTTCTTATATTCGAGGGAAACCGATATTCGAGGAAGGGCTTCCTCTACAAGAATTTCACAATGTCAGCCATTTTGGCGGAAGGAGTGCGGCCAACGCTTGCAGAACTGGAGCGATTCGAAGAGCAGCCTGAAGGTGGGTATTCGTTAAAGTCGATTTAAAAGGTAACATATCGAGTGACGAGCAATTTACGTGTAGAAATCAACATTGAACTTGCGGTTGCCGGCAAAGACGATCCAACCACGTCGCATTCATTCTCCATGGGCGACAACGTGGAGGTGTGTGTCGGCGACTTGGAAAACTTGCAGGCGAAGATTATCGCCATCGACGGGAGCATGATCACGGTGATGCCGAAGCATGAGGATTTGCGGGTAAGATGAAAGAGGAGTCTGAAAAAGTTTCGCAAACTAATCGTTACCTTCAGGACCCTCTTATCTTCAAAGCGAACGAGTTGCGGAAATACTTCAAGACCGGAGACCACGCCAAGGTCCTGGCGGGCCGCTACGAGGGTGAGACAGGCTTGATTGTGCGCGTAGAACCATCGCGAATTGTCCTTGTTTCGGATTTGACGATGCACGAGCTTGAAGTGCTGCCACGCGATCTGCAGCTATGTTCCGACATGGCGACTGGTGTCGATTCGTTGGGCCAGTTTCAGTGGGGGGATCTTGTGCAACTTGAGTAGGTTCCAAACTTGGTTTCATTGATTTTCTATTTAATTTGCTGCGAATCCGCATTTCCGTTTAGTGCTCAGAATGTGGGGGTGATCGTTCGCTTGGAACGCGAGAATTTCCATGTGTTGGGAAATCACGGAAAGGTGATTGAATGCAAGCCCACGGCTCTGCAGAAGAGACGGGAAAATCGGAACACAATTGCATTGGACACGGATCAGAATCATATTCGTCGGAAGGATATCGTAAAAGTGATAGAAGGTCCACACGCCGTAAGTACCCAAAGTATCCACATTAAAGTCATGCTTCTAAATCATATTATGACAGGGACGACACGGTGAAATCAGACATTTGTATCGGAACCTGGCGTTCTTGCATTGCCGCATGTACACCGAGAACGGGGGCATTTTCGTGTGCAAAACGCGCCACTTGCAGCTGGCAGGTGGGAATAAGAATCCGGCCAACAGTTTGGGGCCGCTAGGGGGCTTTGGATTCATGTCGCCGCGCATTCAATCGCCCATGCATCCGTCGGGCGGGAGGGGCGGAAGAGGAGGTGGTGGCCGAGGACGTGGCGGGTTCCGAGTGACGCGAGACCGAGAAATCTTGGGGAAAACCATAAAAATTAGCGGAGGACCCTATAAGGGAGCTGTTGGCATTGTTAAAGATGCCACAGAGAGCACAGCCCGCGTTGAGCTGCACACTTCGTGTCAAACAATCTCAGTGGACCGCAATCACATTGCAGTCGTTGGAGTGCCTGGAAAGGAGGGTGGCAGTGTGTCGACCTATGGCCGAACGCCCGCACGAACCCCGAACTATGGCTCGCAGACACCCATTTACAGCGGCTCGAAGACTCCGCTTATTGGAAGCCAAACGCCACAATGGGACGATGGCCATCGCACTCCGCATCACGTGTCGATGACTCCGTCGCACGATGGCAGCAACACTCCCAGACACAGTGCGTGGGATCCAAACGTTACCAACACCCCAGCGAGGAGCAACGACTTCGACTACAACATGGACGAAGCAAGTCCAAGTCCCGGCTACAATCCAAGTATGGAAGGGCACTCGGAATACTTTGAAGCATAATTTCAACTACTTTCTCTTCCATAGGTACACCTGGCTATCAAATGAGCACTCCGTTCGCTCCTCACACGCCGGGGACCATGTACGGATCGGATCACAGCTTCAGCCCGTACAATGCAAGTCCTAGTCCTTCGCCGTCACCATATCCAGTTGGCTACATGGGGACTCCGTCCCCGTCCACGTACTCACCCAACACGCCGGGCGGAGCGCCCCAGTCGCCGTTCAATCCGCAGACGCCAGGCGCGAGCCTGGACTCCACTCACATGGGCGACTGGTGCACTACCGATATCGAGGTGAAAATTCACACGCACGACGATAGCGACCTGGTCGGCCAAACTGGAACCATACGCACTGTGAGCAACGGCATTTGTTCGGTGTTCTTGCGGCAGGAGGATCGCATGGTGTCCGTGATCAGTGACCATCTCGCACCCGTCACGCCCCAACCGAACGATGAGTTCAAGGTGATCTGTGGCGATGACCGGGAATCTATTGGCAAAGTGATTTCAGCAACGGGCAAAGATAGTATCTGCAATCTGCACGGAAAAGTTCAAATGATACCGACCAAGTTCTTGTGCAAGTTGAAGTCAGCCGACCAGTAAGGAAATGCTTGACGGCGCTGTGGCACTCTGCTCAATTTTGTTTGCTTGATATTTCCGTCATTTGTTGTCGCACTAGGTCAAAGATTTGCCCGATGCATCATGGATCCTTTTTATTTTTTGCTTGGAACGTGTTACAGTCGTTCATTGTATTAGATATGCAATAAAATTTTGGTAGAAATATTTTAGTGGTTAACTTAAAAACAATTGGGAGTATCCTCAACTTTTCTGTATTAAATTATTGAAAAGTCGTGTATTTGCTTTTTACCAAAAAGAGTATATATTTTCTCATATACGTATTGCGGTTGCTACCTGCAACCGTCTTTACTGTTTTGTACACGACTGCAGTTTTCCATGCGTATTCCATTCTTTTATCATAATTTTAATTATATCACTCTATTTTTTCACTCTATTTTTATTCATCTATTTCGATGCTCCTTGTTTCCTTTTGCGACCCAAGTATTTGAAGAGCCATGAATGTCTGTTGTCATGGTCTGCGTTTAGAAGCCGTGTTTTTAGGTTTTTGTCGATGGCGATGCTTTCCTCTACATCCAGTTGTCTGCTGTTCATAATGCTATTTATTTTTGTGTTCTCGATGCTGTAGTTATGGTTTTTTTACCATATGCTCTGCTGATTTTGATTGGACTTCTGCTGTTTCTCCTGCTGCGGTGTTCCTTTGTGCCCTGATTGCTTCGCTTGTGCGCTCCTTAAATCTGATTGCTAGAGATCTTCTCGTTTGTCTTATGTACTTCTTGTTGCAGTCATTGCAGCTCATCTCGTAGACTCTACATCTTTCTCGTTTTTCGATTGGATCTTTTGCGTTTCCCAGCTGGTTACCTTCTTAGTGATAGTGTTGTACTTTGCAGCTATGTTTAGCTTTTTGGTTTCGGTTCTTTCTAGGTTGGTTTTTGCTTTTGCAAGGTTGGTTGTAGTGGCAGCTTCCTTTATCCAAAGATGGCTCACTTAGGCCACTATAGGCCCATTGTGATACCACAGAAGATAAGGGCGGCACTAGAACCTGCGGGATGACGAGAACCATCCAGATGCTCGTATGAAGCCAGCTATGCAGTCAATGTCTAAATCAGCTACCTCCGTGAGGTTGTCCAGGAAGGGCAAGCCCAAGGTTTGCATGCGCTTCCTGGACAGTGCTGGATATTCGCACAGAAAGTGTTTAATTGTTTCTTCCTCTGATCTGCAACTAATCGGAAACGAACGCAAAAACCATACAAACATAGCGTTACCGTGGAGTCTTTCCCTATAATTTCACCAAACTGTTAATATCTGCTCACGTTCAGTCAGAATCAGTGAAAACTTCTTGCTAGTAGTTTTCACTGATTCTGTGCTGCAGTTCCAAGGAACTGCAATCCCTTCTTCGTTGCTCTATATTCCTATTTAAATAGACCACCGAAGAAGGAACTTTATTTCCTTTTCGTAGAGCTCCGCCACTTTTTCACACTGTTCGAAGTCGTAGCCATAAAACACTTTTCCGATTATAACACGTTGCTTAGTGGCGCACCGATGCACAAATATTGCGAACGCATTTCTCTCCCACACTGTCACTATTATTTGTTTCGATTTTCATTCAAAAAATCTAAAATCTTGTTACACGCGATATTCCGATCGCGAATTGTCAAATACACACTGACATTTCTTGCTGGCAGTCGGGATTCAACGAATTCATGAAACTAGCTTCTATGTGCATCTCTGTCTTTCGTGCTCGAACCATTCACATGTAATTTTCTTACTCTGTTACTCATGCTAGGGTACACGGATATGCATTTACCTATACTTAGGCACAGCCTGGCGACTTTGGTTGTATGGATAACAGATATGTGAGACATTGACTGAAGTGTCAGTGCTATGTTTTTTTTATGCTATGGCCCCAGTACCCAGGAAAGAATTACTTCACAGTGAAGAGCCATCATGTTCTGTTATGAGCGGCATTCCATAGCAATTTTAGATGAGGTATGCACGCTGTATAGTGATTGGATAGCAGCTTGACTGTCAGAAAAGATGTTTAAATTTCTTATGGAAATTTTCTGATTTCTCAGCCAGTCTACTGCCTTGTAAATCGCAATGACCTCTGCTTGAAAGACACTGCAACCTGCAATGCACCTTACCTAAGTAATTAATGAGAGGCCTAACTGCACAAATGATGTGAGAGCGCACAGAACAAGCCACTACACTAGAGTCATAAGACTCAATTCGGGCCTTGGAAATTCGTCAAAATAAAATCTGATTTTTTTTTGAAGAATCATTTGAAAACTGAAATATATTTTTAATTCGATAATTGAAATATTAATATAATGGATCCTCCTGTGCAAATACCTGTTTACAAGCCCATTAAAAGGATCTCTAGTTTTCCTACATCTCTACATAGTCTCAAACAAAACAAGAATAGCGTTAAATCTAAATCAGCAAATTTCTGTAGTATTCCTCCCCGAATCAAACAAATTATTAACTACATGGACGTGGCAATATCTTTCGATACATATTCAACAAACCACGCCATAAAAAAGATACCATAAAAGAACATCTCCATTGCAATCACGCCAAATCGCTCATCTCGCCATAACTATCTCAAGAAAAGCGAAATCCAATTTGTCATCGATGGCTGATTTAGTGCCCGTTTAGGGATTTGCAAAGTTCCACCAATCAATACTCGTCTGAGCACCCCTTTTCAGATTTGTAGAATTCCCGGACTTTACCAGGACTAGCAAGATTACGAAAGTTTTTTTTCTAGTTTGAACGGAAAACGGAAGTATCTCTTTCGCTGAGATTTTATATGCAAGAGTTGCTCGAAATGAAACGGTTTTGCTGGGGCCGCGGTGGAAGCCAGAATAGTTGCAAAAGTTGCTTGGCCACAGTTGGTAATGAGGCCAATTTTCCAGTCGACGTTGACGATCCACTCCATTCCAGGACCGCCAATATTATAACCAATAACTTTATAAGTACTTTTTGATAGCTCCCAAACCATCGGTACGAAACCGAAGAGGAGAGTTGATGTTGATTTTTTTTTGTGGTTAGTCAAGGACGAAAATTTTTATGGTTACATTAAAGTATGAAATGTTAAAAGTTTTTGGTAGCCGTTTTCGATGGAAATCAGATGCAATTATAAGTTATCGATACTTGAGTTGATGTGAAGTATAACGTAAGGAAAAGCACAATCGGTAGGAAACTTGTAGTTTGAATACAGTCGAACAGTTTGCATAAAATTATTTTAACATAACGACAAAAATATTTTGTTTAAACTCTAGAATGTAGGTAGGAAGTACAAAATTTTTTAAAGGATAATTATTATGTTAAGTGTCCACAAATTCTCTTTGTATTTTAGTTGTCCAAACGCTTTAAGTGTATTTTACGCTCAAAAAATCAATAACACGAAATAAGGATACACATGTATCTATGAAATAAGCCATGAACGTGAACATTTAATGAATTCTCAAGTTCTGGCAGCTTTCCGCTGCCTCAACTTGCGTACACCTATTCTGAGCTAAAAATGCATATTCGTATTCTATTTTGAGAATTTCACTGAGAATTATAACATTTAGGAGAAATAAAGGCAACAATTTATTTCTGGTATCATTCGAACTAAATCAGCTAGGTAATGCAATTAGAAAAGTAAATTATTGTTGAAAGAATCATGGCAGTAATATTGAAAAATATATTTTATGGAGTTTTCAATAAACTTCCACATGTTTTGGTTCAAGAAAAAAAAATTATAATGAAAGATATAATAAAAAAAATATTATCAGTTTTATAGAGAAGTAGACATCTACCACAATAATCATTAAAGAGATTAGTTAGTTTATCATGGGTTAGAACTTCCTAGTCTAGTCAATAACTTCGTCTTCTAGTGTGCTTTAGGTTAGCAACTCACTAACACTATTATTGCACATTAATGGAGGTTCTTGTTTCCAGGCTTATAGCCCGGTATATTATTAAATGGGAAGTGTGGTTTCAGGGTGACGGATGGCATCCTCTTCAGGTGCTGTCATTTACCATCCGCCACCAGACAGCACGACCACGGTTAGGCTTGTTGATGGGTTAAGCTCGTTATATTTCAACTATTTTATTATTTGTATCCGCAAAGTATAACGACTGTCAATTGGTTCGTATATATGCCTACGTCGCTATTCTACATTAGTCAGTTTACTAGATTAGGAGGTTCTAACCCATGATAAACTGACTAATATATATATATATATACCAAATTTTTTCCGGTTGTTTAAAGTTTCTCATTTTTTCGTGTAAAACTGGCAGCATTGGAGGCAGTTGTTAATACATTCCTAAAAACATACATTGACAGGCTATCAAACGCATCCTTTTTCAAAGGTCTACACATAAAAATAAAAGAGCTATGACGGTTTACACGTGCCAGGTCGTGGGTGAGGGGCGTGGTTCCTCCCCCCGTTATCTCGAAACCCCTTCCGATTTACCACCCCCCTCCAATACGATTTTTTGCTCAAAAGACTTCAAGGATTCCGTGGTTTCATTTAATGCCATCAACTCCGAAACACCCTATATATATATATATATATATATATATATATATATATATATATATATATATATAGAGTTCTTGAAAAGATTGTTTACGGAAATGTTAAGGGTAACAAGTTTTATGTTCAGAAATACACATACATATGTTAAACCAATTTAAATTTTTCATCGGACATATTAACTGAGTCCTGCAGGTCCATTTGATATTCATATTAGAACTATTATTTATGCAAATTTTAACATAACTTATAACTGACCAGTCGATATGCTAATTTAACTGTACACAAGGATTGCTAGGCGCTTCATTAATTGATTTCATTGCTATATTGATTTACTCGAAGGATCAACAATAGCTTTTGGTTAGCAGAGGTTAGGTTTCTTGTACCCATTCAATGGAAACTGCAGCTTTCGCTGCTTGGCAATCTCTTAACAATACTAGTAGCCCATATTACTAGATAATCTGATGAGCTATATCGTTTCCTCTCCCAAAGTATCAAATTAGTGAAGACAATAGAATGAAGGATATTTTGATTAATTCCACCTTAATTGCAGAGAGAATTTCCATACAAATAGGATGCTGTCTTTATGCTAAGGCTAGTATAATTAATTCATTAACTAAATTGGTTCTGATTATCTTTGGGATAATTAGTTCAGATGATAACAGTTTCGGGATGTGTATCTGAAATACCAATACTAATTAAGAGGAATGATACGATAACCAGATTTGCTTCAGGACTATTTAAAGATGTACCAAAATAGTCATCAATTTTGGGCTTGGGTATGAAGATTTATATGTTATTCCAAAGCAAATGATGGTTAATTAAACAAAAGTAATTTGTTTATATGATGTCGAAAATGCAACAGAAGATTCCTACAAAAATTCAAATTGTTGAATGAAAGAAAAAAACAGATATCCCAGCTAGTTGTTTTCGACGGGCAAACTATTTCAATTTCGAGTCCTCAAACGTATTCCGCACTAACCAAAATTGTCAAATGTTCCTGTAAAATGGCTTGGCTTCGATGTGCTTGTATAGTGGCCGAGTTTTGCAGCACATAGTCCGATGTATATGTATCTATTGCAAACAGGACATTTGATAGCCTGACCACACTGCCATTTCTATGTCATTAAGCAGGTTAATGCATAAATGTAATTATCCAGGACTCTGAAATAGGGAATGCATTAAACTCCAAGGTAGCGCGGATTCAATACAAATTGAAAGTTGGTATCGAATGCGTTTAATAGTGTTGAATACAATATGCAACTGAGGAGCAGGAAAAGGATGTTTGTATATTTTCTGTGCTATATGTTTCGGGTAGACATTGATGGTAAATTAAGTATTTATAAAATGATTGAAGGATTGAATTTGGAGGTATAGTTTTAAATAATTCAAAATACAATAATCAATCACATTCGCTTGGTCTGGTAAAAAATAAATCACCAAATTAGACAAACATCTTTTGGCGCAAATTGCCGAACAAAAACGTTTAAAAAAAATTCAGAACGAAGGGTATTTTTCCGACAGAAGCAGGGAAAGCGTGCAAAATGTGCAAGCGATGCATGAATGAAAGATGTGACCCATTTTGAAAAGACTGTTGCTACTATGGTGAGTGAGTGAGTGTTTTAGCTTTATTTTTGGGAGAATTGAGAATTCCTTTTCATAGGTCAAAAGACTTAGTCAACCGACTCAAAGGATGATTCGAGCACCCATGCAAAACAATATCTGCTGGGAACAAAAAGCACACTCTTCACCACTTAATGGGTGGTGGGTTGTATAAGGCATAAGCATCGTAATACTTATGAGCGTTGCTCTCATCACCTAAGCAATATTTCAAAATAGTTGCCTTTCTAAAGCCTCTATTTTACGTCGAACTAACGGCTCTGTCTCCTGCAAGAGCAGTCTGAGATCTTTTCAGTTCAGTGATCACAAAATGCAATCATTAATCACTAGCGCCAAGCCGCACGAAGATTAGACCACTTTCCATGTTTTTCTATGTTTACGTGTAAGAAGTCAAATGATATCTTAGAAAAAAATATTCACTTCATGGATTCACAACCATGTATGCCGCAATAGGATCAAGTTGTTAGATCTTTCGAGAATCCTCAATAAAGTCCGCTTCAAACGAGCTGCACTGCTAGCCATACTCGCAAGTTTATTGATCACATCGTGAACGAACACTGGCTGCGGGGAATGCACCGCCAAATATCACCTTTAGTCTTTTAAGTTTCCGGTTGGAATCTCCATGACTTTCTATTATGGTCTTTGAAATGGTAGCTATGGTTAATTTTCCGCTGCCACCGATGCGGCATCGAGCGACCAATAGTTATGAGAGTGCGCCTAGCAATGCGACTCGTCGAAGGTAACCTTAAGTTTCTTTCATTTTCATCTTCCGACAGGATGTAGATGCATGGCCACTAGGCATATAGTCTTTGGGTCAAACGTTGTTGGCAAGAAAGAGCACATTTTATCCATAAAAAATGTTTCCAGCAGAATAGCAGGATAGAATAAAAATCAGACCAATCGATATTTCTTACATGCAAAACCATAAGAATGGTGTCACGCATACGATTTTCTTGGAAAATCGACCACGTGTGGCTAGGGCAATAGACAGAAAATCTTTTCCTTAGTGACCCCCTCTTCAGTTCCTAGTGAGCACCTAGTGACTCCCTTGTAAGATTCAAGCGAGCACCTAGCGACCCCCTCGTTAGTCCCTAGAGAGCACGGTGCAATCCCTTCGTGAATCCCTAGCGTGCACCAAGCGACCCCCTCACGTGTTCCTAGCGCATTCTTAGAGACTCCCTCATAAGATTTTAGAAAGCACACAGCGATCCCTTCATGATTTATGACCCCCTTGCGAGATCCTAGCGAGCACTTAGTGAGCTCTTTGTGAGTACTTAAAAGTCGTAAGTCGTGCGGTAAAACCTTTCGTCGTGTTTGCGCTTTTTTGTCAGTGGTGTGTTGAAGGCTTGAAAATATTGACTCAGGATGAATCTATGAATGTTTTTCAGCGAGAGTATTTATTTCTTCGGAATAATCCTCGAATTCTATCAAAGGCAACAACACATCCTAGACCTATCTCTGCTAAGTCGGTATATATATTTCCTTCCCATTTAAATATCAAATACTTTTACTATAATCACCAAAATCACTGATCCACTCAAATGATATCCGAATAAAACAAACTAATACACAAAATATCACCAACTAACCCAAAATCCAAACTACAATAAATTTTGAAACCATCACAACCGACCCATATCCATTTCCTTTGGCAATTGACACAACCCTTTGCCACAAATATCTCGACTTGATTCTATTGAGATATCAAATTTCATTTTAAATTTTCTTTACTCATAAAATGAAACCGAAAAATGTATCCATCTATTTGCCAGTACGTACCATACAGATCTACATACATGTATAAACGTAAGTGTGTTCAAGTTTCGTTTGGTGGAAAACTTTTTTAACGAACATCCTCTAAAAACACACTACACACATACAAATCTTATTTGCATTTTATTTTCATTTTATTTACAGTCAACATCCTTTTTCGATTGCATTCACATGGTTCATGCTTGCCGCACATTCAATGGGAATGTGAGAAAGTGTTGACGAAAATTTAATTTTCTCATTTTTATTTACACTTACAATGTTGTAAGTGAACTGAAGGGATGAAAAAAAAAGTCGCAACTGAATAATGACTGGCAAAAGTTTTCGGGCTGAATTGATTTATTCAGTTTTTTTCAGGGTTTATTTTGGTGTTGATTTGTTTAAAGTAATAAACACCTAAAGCTTGATGGTTAGACAACAGTTGGACCAACTTTATGCATCTGAACAAATACAACATAGCACTGCTTTCTTCACTGACATAGATATACTACATTTATTTATTTTTTCAATTATTAAATTTTATATAGCTGTGATGTTCCAGTATGTGAATCTTTTACTAGCTGCTCGTGAAACTATCTTCCATCTTGCTCCTATCAATCTTTGTTACAATGTGTTTGGACATTTTTCTACTAATTGGAAAATCGCTGTCCCAAGCAAGTTTTTGAAAATAGATCTTATTATTTCTGAGTTTAATTTATTAATAACGGTAATATATCAGCTAATCTTGACACGCCATACCCAAAATAGTAAAATAATCAAACTATGGTGTTATATCACGATCACTATATACTATTAGTAAGAAGTAGGTATAAGTAGTTGGGAAAATTTGATGTTAGCAGGAATAGTAATTAAGTCTGAATTGTATATAAAGGTTGGCCTGTCGTTTTAAGATCTTAGTGTACTGAAGAAGACCGTATGTTGCGTGTCGAAATACGTATTTACCATAGTAAATAAAAAAAAATATAGTCGTAAAAGGAAGCGCGAGTTTTGTTTTTATATTAATAAAGTAAAATAATATTAAATTAAATACGCTTCAAACACCTCAATTTACAGTCTCCTGTCGTGTCCCATTCCCAAAACTACAAGTCTTATAACAAATATTCATTTTCACTAAGATTATCTCCAGACTAAAATAAAATAAAAAAGAACACGGTAAGCATATATAAAAAAACACAATCATATTTTTAAAATAACAATTTAATTTGAAAAACTGTAATCAAATGCTATCCTCAGAACTGTCCTTTGTCACAATTTGAAAATTGTGCTATGCATTGGCGCGATCATTTATATCTAGTCCAGTCAAAGCGTCCGAATTTTGGCGTAAACCGTGCATTTTGAGTAGGCAGAAAATTTTTTTAATGCAATGCATGGACAATGGTATAGAAAGCTTAAGTTCAAGTTTCTAGGGTCGCAGCTCAAGTACTTTGGGCTCCATATTCAAAACAAAAGAAATTGGGGCACCCTCATATCTCCGTAACCATGATTCCCACAAGGAAGTTGTGTATGGCACACTTGCGTAAAATAAAATGTTTAGCAAGTCGTTCATACATCACTTTTACGTTGGCCCAATAATAAAATAGTTACAAGCCAAAAACCACACACAAAAAGAGGGAAACATCTTTCGGGCGCCACAACTTTTTTAATTTCACGTTTAACGCGAAACACATTCAAATGTTATTCCAAGATAATTTTGTCACAAATCGTTTGCGGTATTGATTGTTGCAATCACTGCACATCAACGGGAATTATTTCATCCCAAAGAGGAGAAAGTCGCGTGAAAAACCCGTTTTCAGGCCAAATAATCGGCTTTTGATGGCAAACCCTCGTTGCGAAAGTTGCGGAGCATTTTGGTAGGCAAGCAGATTTTTAGTGCAATGTGTGGTATGCCTTACTGGCAGCTTAAATTCAAGTTTCTGGGGTCGCAGCCCCAATCCTCTGGGCTCCATCTTGAAAACAAACAAAAAGGGAGACACCCATATATCTCCGGAACCAAGACCCCCACAAGAAAAATGTGTATGACAAACTTAGGTAGAATTAAATTTGTAGCAAGTCGTCCATACATCAATTTCACGTGGCATCAATAATTAAAAAGTTATAGGCCTAAAACGACATCCAAAAAGGGGGGCATCTTTCGAACGCCACAAATCCATTGTTTTCACTTTAACCCCAAAACACATAGAGAATAACTTTAAGGCAATTTTGTCGCAAGTCGTTTGCGGTATTGATCGTTTTGATCGCTGTACACTGTCGGGAGCTATTGCATTCCAAAGGGGGACAATCACATGAAAAACGCATTTTTAGGTCAAATAATCGGATTCCGATGGCAAACCCCCCATCGCAAAACTCACGGAGCAATTTATTGGGCAGAAAATTTTTAATTTTAATTTAATTAATTTTTAATTTTAATAATTTTAAAGCATTCTAACACCTGTTTATCTGGTCTTAAGATGCTTTTTTCCTAAGACTTGTCCCCCTTCGAGACACAATAACACCCGACATGGTACAGTGATCGAAACAAGCAATACCGCAAACGTTTGGTGATAAAACTGCCTAAAAGTTATTTTCGAACGAATTTCGCGGTAATAGGGGAAACCAAGAAGTTGTGGCGCGCGAAAAATGATCCCCCCTTTTCAACGTCGTTTTTGGCGTGTAACTCTTTAAATATTGACAGAACGTGAAAATGATGTATCCACAATTTACTGCAAATTGAATTTTACACAAGTTTGTCATATTCAACTTTTTTGTGGGAGCGGTGCTTTCCAAGATATGGGACCATCCCACTTATTTTTTGTTCTGAAGATGGCGCCAAGGGGATTGGAGCTGCGACCTAAGATTTTTAAATTTAAGCTCACATAAAGGTATACTACTCATTGCAATTCAAAAATTTCTGCCCACTAAATAGCTCCGTGAGTTTTGCGATGGAAGAAGAACTCTGCACGCATTTCACTTAACGAAGCAACCTACAGGACACCATACGCTTAAAATACACCAGAAAAAATTCAAACATCAATAAATCGATTGCCGAATATGATCCCATCTCAAGGATTAAGGTTCCATGCCCATATTGTGGCCTAAAAACATTCTTGGCTTCTGATAGTCGTATGCAATATCTCCTGTTCTGTTGATGAGAAACTATCCAAGGAATATTTTGTTGGTATAACAAATTTATGCGTCAGCAATTTATCATAGATATTGCTTTGAGAAAAAAAACTGTATCTCAACATTTTCAATATGAACTGTACAATATATCCTTAAGAAACGTGACAACAAAACGATAATCCAGACCAGAACAAATCGTAGTAGCGACACATTTCAATTCGCACATTCATATGTAAAGTAAGAAATTTGGATTCAATATAAAGGATTTTCGACGAAAAAGTAGATTTCGAGACTGTGAACTTAAAACGGAAAGAATGCTGAATAGTTTGTCCTCTGAATTGACGACGACGACGACGAGGAAGAACGTCGATGACAAGGACGTTCTATTACAAATGGAAAATGAGAGAAAGATGCGCGTCGCAAGTTTCAATCAAATAAAGTTTTCGAAGCGGAACTTACGAGTTCCTTCCAACTTTGTCGTCTATTTCATTTTCTACGATAAAGCAATACTTTTACAGATTTGTGACCAGAATGAAATGTTGAAGTCGTGCTTAAAGGACTGAGTTACAGCAAAATAGATAGAATAGTATTACAAATTTTTTTAAAAACACTATCTTTTAGGAATGATGAAGATGAAAGAGGAGGACGCATAAGGTTTTCGATAAATTATTCTGTAGTTATTTACAGTGAAATATTGATTTTAACGTATGTGGTGTGTTGTAGTCAATCCATCTGATTTGCTATGCATTTTTGAAGGAGCTTAGAAGCTCCTTACGAATTTCACGGAAATGGCTTAATATTATTTCATTTTGCTATAGCCAAAGACTTGCTTGCAGAAATTCGTTAGTTGAGTCCCTTTGCCACGAACGTATTGGCTTAAAATCTGGGGTTAAACAATGGAGCATCTGTTTTTAAATAAAAACTTCATTTTAATGTTCTTGTAGAAAATGTTCATATGTGAAGACTCTAGAAAAGAAGTTATTGATTCACCACTCATTGTGGCTGTTCAAAATGAAAAGAAACTCTTTAATAGTTCTCACCCAAATTAGGTGATGATAAATAACATTTATTTATGTATCTAAAATGCAGGAACCTTAGTTACAATGAATTTATAGAAATCATAGGATTAACAACACTCCGATTATTATTTTTAAAAACATGTTCAAGTCGCAATATATTAACGAGGCAACAATATTTTTGTGACTTACTGATGAATTCGTTCCAATTTTTGAGGTATAAAGGATTGGCGATTGCTAACAGGTTAACTTAGTTTGGCGGATATGTAGTTAAAAACATTACTTCGTGAAATGTTTTACGTACAAACACGGCTATTTAGAAGACAAAAATTTAATTATCGTTGATATCATATTGGAAAAGGCGAGACGAGAATAAAATTTCCCAATAATTCGAACTTTAGAGTGATAATTCATTTTTTTCTGGACCACATGACACCAGTTGGGCTTGGCGTGTTACTGTCTGAGCCCATCCTTTCACGGCATACCTGTGCAAGTTTGCACCCTGTACGAGACTAGGCTTTCCATACACTTATCTAGGCTGGGTGTCTACTAATTTTTAAATTCAACAGGGACGTTCGCAAACAAAATTTCTCTAAGAAGATTCATTCTGAATTAACTAAATTGTCTATGATACATATTTATATTTAAATTAACTGATAATTATGGCAAGAATTCATATAAATTTAAAAGGTTGAAAATTGTGTGAATTCATTAATTTCAAATGTAACGGTGTTGAAAGTATGTGTAGTATCTTTTAGTAGAACTAAAATCTTCATGTTTAATTTGTGCTTTGAAAGAAATTTACGTATACGTGTTTACTATATAATTTTCTGTAGTAATGTGAAGCGTTCGTCGTTGGTTTGGGTATGTTGCTTACTATTTATTTTTTTGACTATATTACAACAAATACAAAATTGCACTTGCAAATGATTCTAGGATACGAATTGATGTCACAAAAAATGAACATGTTAAACAATTTGTTGGTAAATGCTATATTATGAGCGTGTTTCATTTCCACAGCGAGATTTTACGTTCGCCGCTCCTTTTGGGTGTTCAAAATAAAAAAGTAAGCTTTGAATAATTCTAACTCAAGGCACACAATTACTCAAGATTGAGTCAAACTACCTACTACTACTTGACTCTAGGCTGAGTTACACTACTCCGAGAAATAATAGACATCCATCAGTTTTTCCCAATATGAAACCACTCAAATAAAGCTTTCAGAGTATAGATTAAAATTAAAATATTGGGATGGTAAATGAGTATTTTGCATCAGAATAGATTATAGGAGGTAGAGTGAAGTCAAGAATCTCCCGGGAAAAAGTGAATTTTTCTGGACAACTAGCGATGAAATCCTTCCAAAAGGATCTCAAAATAGAATAAAATGTTTGCTAACTGCCAAATGAAAGATTTTTCAAATGGTGCCCGCGCCAGCACCGAGAGTAAAAACGACTCTGAAGTCAAGGTGTACTCAAGTGAACACTTGAGGACAACAAAGATTGAAGATTGAAACAGTGCCTGAAGAGATGACTGATAAAAATATTGTTAATTATCAATGAAAACCATAACATGTAGAGTGTTGGAACCAATATTACTAGGCACGTCCAGAAAAAAAGTGCACTGGTACTCTCACAGCTGTAGGGAATACTTTTTCGACATGTTGGCAACACTGCCGCGTAGCCTGACCCCTCCCCTTCAAAACGAGTCCAATCCGAGGTTAGTGTGTTGAAAACTCCCCGCCGGATGACGTAACAACATATCATACCAATGTAGTTTATATACCTTGTTGTTACGTCATCCGGCGGGGAGAGCGTGGCCAAATATACCCAAGTGGGATTTCATGCACACTTTGAATGAAGCCAATTTTTCTTTTTCCGACTGGGAATGTAGTTCTTGCGAATATTTCATTGTTTTATCATTTTTTATCAAGAGAATAGTGCTATCTAGCAGAGTTAGAAAGTGATGAGTGTATATAACTGTATATAATATATAAATCAAATATAATTTTCAGAGACTTCACTCAAATTGTATGGCGACACTTTGGATCATTTTACGTTTTTCAACATCACTTCCAAACTATGCTATATATAATTATGCTCTTAATACGGTGTTTATTATAGAGAATTTTGAAGTCCTTTATTAATTGTCGAATAAAATTTGTTGTTACTGTTATTGGTTTGGCGATGGATGTTATCTGAAAGTCGACCAGTTACAATCCTACTTTTATTGTTAAAAATTGATTCTATTGTCTTGCTAACTAACTAAATGACAACAACTGACACGCTCAATCGATTTGATATTTCTCTCCGCTTCATTTTAATGGCATGTGATTTTAAGACTAGCTCTGGTATATAGCATTTACGATTGCTTATATGTCTATTGTGAAATATATAATGAGGTGAACAGGGCTGCCCAAATATTTTCCAATGTATTTTTTAAATAGGATGGCAGCACTACTGGGCGTGTCTGTGCGATATTACGTCACTTGGCGCGGAATCCTAGGGCAATAAATCATACCTCTTCTGGTTTATATACCTTGGGGAGTCTGCCTGCTGCACGACAATGCCAGACCTCACACGGCCAACGCCACGAAGCAACTCCTGGACTCTTTTGGATGGGACGTTTCGAACCATCACCCATATTCCCCTGACCTGGCCCCTTCAAATTTCCATCTCTTCACTTCCCTTAAGGTGCACATGGGTGGGAACAGTTTTCAACGGACGAGGAGGTGAAGGGGGAGGTGGAGAAGTGGGCGAAAGAGCTGGCGGAAGACTTCTTCGAGGCAGGCATCAAAAAATTGATCCCGCGGCTCACCACTTGCATCGAGAGGGATGGTGGCTATGTCGAAAAGTAACTTACATATGTACAAGTGTAACCAAGTATGTTTCTGTTTTAATAATTTTTTTGGAACCCTACATAAATTGAGTACACTTACATTCTGGACGTGCCTCGTAGAAGAATAGCAGTTGGGAAAATTTATTTATTTATTTATTTTATCACAGTTGGGAAAATGATGTCGATGATTAGGACTGCTTGGTCAGTGTTCAAAAGAAGAAGTAATTTATCAATGCTGAAGACCAATGAGGCGATGAAGGTCAATATTTACTAGACAATCAGGAAGAACAGTCGAAACATAATTCATGCATCTTTCCCACGATGATGGTGGATGTGGCTTTTCATCGAACAATAACCCTGGTCGTACAGAGCTGCCTGCGAATCACAATATACAGACCAAGCCACCCACACCGTTTCCGAGTTAGAGACATGGGAAGAACTTGGCAAGACCTATAGTGATTCGAATAATCCAATTTATACACTCCGATGAGGTCATCCTTGTGTATTCGGGATCTATCGGCAAAAGTGGTGGTTGCAGCTTCGCCATCACAAAATTTCAGTTAAGCTGATGGCGGCAACATCGATACACGGCGTGCAATTCTCGACTTAACATTTGACCACGATCGTGGCACAAAGAAAACATAACGTTTTGATATAAGATGATCACCGAACGCAACGACATAAACAACAAAACAAATCAGAAATATCGTCAGAAGTCTTGGTATTGTCAGTGGTAAATTCACCACGTACATAAGAAGAATGCGTTCAAGAATGGTTCTTAGAGACGAGCACATCTAAATTCGAGTTAGCCACTTTCACGAAAAAATGGTATAGATGAAAAACCTTACTTGATTCTAGACAGTTCGAGTAATCGTTGAATATGAATAGTGGCGGAAGACTATGCGACTACAATAAGGAAAATCGAGCAAAGACGCGATGTTTTTAGTAAAGCTAGTGAGGAATTATGTACGATTAAAAAAGTTGCAAAGAATGCTAGCTCAAAGTGAAATCACGTTATACAGATTTGAAAAATCTCTGATGAACCTAAAAAAGTTCGTGAATTTACAACAAATTTGCAGTAGTTGATATTTTTTTTATAATGCGCTCAGGAATAAACTTAATTGAGTCTTTGCGTCCTTTTAGGGAGCCCAGGTTATTTGAACGATTTTTCGTAAATCGTGTAAATTAAAACTAACCCGTATCAAAGAGTATTTTTCAACTTGTTCATTGTAGCTCAGTGAAACACGTTCACATTCAATTTACCATTCCCGCATAAAATCAGGATTTCACCATAATCCATTGTTGTAATTTATCAATAGGATGGTAAGCTCCTTTGAAAACGTTTCCAACAGATTCATCAATAAACACTTATTTTACTTTCTGGCTTCAGCTCCATTCTAGCTCTAAAGATACAAACGTGACCGGAAATTGGATTCAGTAGATACTACGTATAATACATACATCCGCCACCATGACCGGGAGACATGCCCAGCTAAGGACGATAAAAACAATCGTACGGCAACAACTGCTTTACTTAGTGAGGTAATCAGGCGGAAGTTCTTTATTTCAGACAGTTTGTCGACATTATCTTTACACTACTTCCGGAATCGACTAGCCAGTAGCTAAACCTTTCCACCCTAATCTAATAGGTCTAATCTCCTGTCTTAATCTATAATCACCTTCCTTTGGTGTGCTATGTTTTCGATTTTATCGTGGTACGTACTAACGTTGTGCTGCTTCCGTTTTACGCCACCAACAGAAATTTTCCGAACATTTCGTTCCTTGATATTTCACTCACAGACGTATCCTTGCCATTCCTCACGTTCAACGGTCATCTCTGTGCGTCTCTTATTGGGCTTCAGATCCTTAGGGACAAGAACGACGACGACGACGCCACTGCTTAATTTCCACGTCATGTTTGTGTGAGACGACGGTCAACTGTATGGATTTTCCCATCTTCAATGCTGACCATAAATAAGGAATGGAAGAAGTGCTACAAAGAGTTAGTTATGTAGACGTTAATTCAATTTGTATGCAATCGTATTTCGAATTTCCTGGTGTCTAGATTAAAGATCTTTCGCTATTTATGTAATGAATGAGATTTCTTACCGGGAAAATCAATTTTCAATGTTGGTGACGTGAATCAAATTGGAGGAAATGGTATTTATGTATGTTTATAGAAAGTTATGGTAATGGATATCCTTGACTGAGTAGTTGAAGATAATTTTTTGCAAAGGTTTTTGGAGTGCCAGTGAAAGCCATTGTGAATATTGGAAGGAAGTGTAATGTTTTCTTGTTGAAATTTTGGCTTATGAAACACGACAAGAAATTATCTAATAAAAAATTGGGAAAATTGGATGGTGAAAACTTAAATGTTCAGGACAAAAAACATAAATTGTAGCAGATGTAGAGAGATTTATTTGGATTATAACAGAAGTAACAGCAAAACTGACTCGCAACATCTCAAAACTAGAAGGGTGGTGATTACTGGCTAATTAGGAGAGGACCAGGTTAAGGAATCACAGATTTGGACGAAATTTGGCACATAAGTAGAAGACGTGAAGGATATTCGATCCTTAAAATATCAGAGCGCAACACTCGTCCTTTTTTGAGAAAAACGTCCTTAAAGTTTTTTGCGTTGCTATTGTATTATTAAATTTTCACCACTGACAGAAGCGGTCCGGTGTGGGTAGCAAAGGCACTAGCACGCGATCAAGGGGTCGTGTGTTCGATCCCCGGTCGGGGTATTGATTTTCTTTTTGAATTATTGTCGTCCTCGTCGGCGTCGTGTGTTCGATTACCGGGGTGAGTATTGTTTTTTTGAATAATTGTGAATGTAATTTTTTTATGGTGAATCAGCAATGTTCACTTACAAATACATTTATTTTTCCAAAACAGCAAACTGTTCGTTCATTTAAATATGTAAATTATACTGAAAACTCATTGTTGAACGGTTGCGGTGCAATCAAACAACGGTTGTAATCGAGCAATATCATAGTTGGCGGTAGGATCATACCTTGCTCCTAGAATCAATCCTGCGCCCTCTTCGTGCCTCATAGCCAACTCGGCAAAAAGCAATAAACCAGGGTGGCGCCCAACGTAGCCATGAATGCTATGGTGTTGAATAATTGACCACCTTAACATTTATGACTCGATACAATGGGCGTCACCGTGGTTTATTGGCTTTTGCCGACTTGGCTTTGAGGCACGAAGAGGAAGCAGGATTGATTCTAGGAACAAGGGATGATCCTACCATTAGCTATGATTTTGCGTCGATTACAACAGTTTTTAAGACTCTATTCGTTCAACAATGAGTTTTCAGTATAATTTACATATCTAAATGTACGAACAGTTTGCTGTTTTGGAAAAATAAATGTATTTGTAAGTGAACATTGCTGATTCACCATAAAAAAATTACATTCACAATTATTCAAAAAAACAATACTCACCCCGGTAATCGAACCACCGGACCGCTTCTGTCAGTGGTGAAAACTTAATAATACAAAAGCAACGCAAAAAACTTTAAGGACGTTTTTCTCAAAAAAGGACGAGTGTTGCGCTCTAATATTTTAAGGATCGAATATCCTTCACGTCTTCTACTTATGTGCCAAATTTTGTCCAAATCTGTGATTCCTTAACCTGGTCCTCTCCTGGTAAGCTCGGCAGAAATTGTGGTGATGCTTTCTTTACTGCATTGCTGGTTCTTGCTATTTACCAACATTTTCACTAACCATTAAATTTCCGAACACACAAATCATCCTAAAATCCCAAATACAAAATTCATCAGACTTGAGGTTTGACCTTCTACGTTATTCGACTAATTTACTTCGTGCATAAATCGTATCTGTTGTCGTGATATAAGACCATTTTTTAATGAAAATTTTCATTACTCAACTTGGACTCTACCCCAAAAAGAAAATTGTACATGTATGCATTGATCAAGTTTCATCGTTGAAAAAACGAACTACTATCCCATTCAAAGGACGCTCCTGCGCATTGGATGAAACCTTACGTGTCGATACTGCTTACCGTGATTCTCAACACCAAAAGCTCTTTCTCCGTTAGCCATCTTTCAAAGGATTCTATAAAGTTGGTTGCCAGGATGAACCTGAATATGATAAATCAGTTATAAATCATTAAATTGGAAAGCTCAACCTTCAAAAACTTAAAACCGTACTTCTATCTCAGTTTATCTTCCCTTCTTTTCAAAAATAATGATCATCCACTACTCACATGAGCACCAAGACTACACGAGCGCTGGGCTTCAATTGAAAGCAGGTCCAAACACAACTAACCGAAACAAATTCTCACCAAGGGAATCGAAAGTGTAATTTACTCACTTAAGTTCAACTCAACAAACTTTAATTAAAATAAAAGAAATAAAAAGCTTCTTACTATTGCAGCAATCGTTTGATCAACATCGGAGGATCTATTGCTGTTGTCGCTACCTCATGTTTTCGCCAATTCCTACGACGATGCGCTTTTTAACTAGTCTGCCGTCATCATTTTTCACGCGACAAAGAATCATTCGTGTCTTGCAGTTCTTTTCCGCCACCTATGGTCAATTGTTCACCGACTAAAGAGCTGTCTCCGAATCGTCAAACAAAGCGCTGTGCTTGATTTCGTCCTTTTGACAACAAGCTTTGAGAGAAAAAAGCTACAATTAATTTCATTTTTTCCGTTTTGCGAGTTTGCCACATCTGTGTTAGTTGTCGGCCATCGCACAAAAAAGACAAACGGGTGCAATCACCTCCTTTTATCAAATTTGAAACCACGCTTATGTCCATAACGTTTGGGGAGGGGGTTCAACTTTGGGTCAATATGGATGATTTCTCTGATCGCCGTTTTCATATCGAACCCCATTCCAATGTAGCGAGTTTGAAGCTAACGTGTTCAGATGTTTGGTGTTTGCAATCATTTAAATTTTGCTTTCTTGATGTCATCACGATCTAAATGTGTGATGAAAAGCTCTTGCACTCAATTCCAACAATGGAAAGGGCAAGTGCAAGACTGGATCCAACGGTAACAAGATACCAAAAGCAATATTCTGGTTGTATCACTTAAAAAAGTAGAATTCGCTGGTGCTGTGAGAATTTTAAGTGTTCACCCTATTTTTCATTGAAGTGTTTGCGGAGGTTATTCCACGAACGGCTTATAGACTGGCTTTTGTTTTCTTCGCGAGCGCTTGGATACAGAAGCTTCAGCCATTTCAAAACTCATAACTTTTTCTATGATAACAGTGTGAAGTTGCGATGTGTTTGAAAGCCCGATCACTTGTTTCGACACATATTTTTTTGGTGTCTCTGGTTTTCCCGTGTATTCCGATTTTCCGACTGATTTCTTTATCTTCTCCTCGGAAACATTAACTTATTTGTCTCTTCAATAACTTTGTGAACTATTCTGTTACATTCCTTTTCAACTATTAGTACTTTAGGTCTCTCAATTTTGAATATTATGCATGGATAAAAGCGACGTCTCAGAAATACATTCCGTTTTGAATGGATCTCAGGAATACTCGACTGAGTTCCTCTTGTTCTTGGAGTCGCTGCTACTCGCGATTATGGCATGGATTCTATTTACCAAATTTTATCTAGAATTATCTTATATTTTTTTCATAGATTTATGATTAGTCTTGCTATCTACAATCCACTCATATTTGCAAAGTTCTTTAAAAATCCAATACCAGCATTTGAATCTTTACTTTTGTCCACGATCTTCAGTGAAATGGTTTGAAAATCGACAAAAATAATCCCAAGAAATAGATGTCTACTGTTTCTTAAGTTTGTTGGTCTTAGTTTTAAGTAATTTTGGCTTCGAATAAAATCCATACAAACCTTTTTTATTTTGATTGGTCGCGATACATGGCGAACCGTTCAGCAGTTGATCATGAAATTTTAAAAATAATGATCAGATTCCCTTCTGAAGACCTGCTTATATTACCACTTACACGAGATCTTTACGAATTTTTCCAAAAGCAGTTGATGCGTAAGGGAAAATGAAAAAGCAATCTTGTATTTTCATAGACAGTTTTCAATCGAGTAAAATTTTCAAGCGATCACACTTAACACCCAAGATTTCTGACATGACTCCATAATTTATAGTTCACTCTGTCCATGTCCGTTCGTCAACGGCCAGGCATCAAGCCAGCAACTCCTGTTACCGACAAGCGTATGACTGGCGAAAATCTTTCCCATGTACTGATGGAAGTGATGGTCGTACATTATTGAATCTACTGCGTTCGTAAAAAGTTTCAGTTTGCGACTCAAACGATTTGATCTGGAAATAAATAACTATTTTTTTTGGATATTGTTAAAAATCATACTTAGAAACATATGAATGATGACCTTCCTTTGTCCAATATATCTTGGAACTTTTTAAAATTTAGTTTTAATGTCTATCGTGAATAAAATAATTGAAACCCTCAGCTAAAAATTTTGATTACTAGACATTTTAAATTACAATCCAATCCAATTCCAATTCCACTCCATTTGTTAAACTTTTTTACTTGTGTTTTTTCTCGAATAATGTCCATTTAAAAATATCATGTATTTTTTGTTGTTGAATTTTAGCATTTTTTTGTAGAAAAATGAAGTAACATTCAGTGCTGTTCGTATAAGACTAGACGTAAGAATTACAAAGCAATGAAATTTTGCCAAAGTCTTATTTAAAAACATTTTTCCGAATGCATTGTCTCAAAAAAAAAATTAATTAAAAACTTACCAAATGATTGAAGTAATTTACTTAGAAGTTGAGTTTCTATGTCCTATTTTAAAATTTATTTCCTTCACTAAGTTACAAATGAGAAACTCTTTCAATTTTTAGCAATCATCCATCAAAACTAGTCGTTTTTGTTACGACAACTTCCATTTCCATCAAAAAGTTCACTCAGCTTCATGTTATTCAAATAACTTTTAAAAGGATTCCACTGTATGTTCTTTTTGATGCAAAGAATGCTTCGCGAAACAATGTGTTTCTTTCTCCAGTCCGTCCGTGGTTGTTTTAGTTAAGCAAATCAAGGAGTACAGACCAAGTGCAATAGTGCTTGGAAAAATTAATGTTTTCATCTATCCTTTTATCTGGTCTTGGCTGGATGTCTAGCTAAAAGTTTCCTGGTTTTTGAATTAATTTTGTAAATTAAACAACAATGAATAAATGCTGTAATCAGAATTTTGAAAGTTTCTCTAACAAGTCCTTGATTTAATTTCACTATGCTGACGGAATAACTTGACGGCGAAAAAGCTGCTTGTGGGATTTATGAAAGATTTATTTTAAATATGATTTAAATTGAATAAAGACTGGCAGAATGAATGAATGAGTATTGTGTTTTGTGTTGGTATCTACAAATGAAATATAAAAAAATATTCAAGTCGTGTATGAATTTTAAAAGTGTTATTTGACTGTGTTTATGAATCCTATTATTTAATATCGGTGTTTGTTGTTATTTTTAGTGGAAAATGATATAAATACAACAACCATCACCACTCATGTATAATTTCTAATTTTTTTACTGGATTTCCCGAAAAATAAAAGACTATTCATGAGTTCTAGAGTAAAATAATGAATGACAGTTTAAGAAATATAGGTTAGTAACCATCAAGTTCTTTACCGTTTTTTTATTGCATCATATACGAGTAACTGATAAAATTAACACTAAAAAGTTAACTATTATAATTTCTACAAAAACCATGCATCGGAAACTCAAGCAAATATACTAAATTACTCCTATCGACCTTCACTCGCTTCTTGTTTCTAAGTTCTCAACAATGATGTTAATCATTGAATTGAATCATGAAACGTTAATGATTGGCTTGCTTGAAATTCCATCTACTTAGATAAAAAATTGTTCACATGCAGTAATGGCATCTTATATTGATTACGTTAGTTTTGTTTGTAAAACGCCACAAGGATCGGATGCGATATGGACATGTCTTGCTATAATATCGTGATGTTTTCTTGGTATCGTGTCGTGCATTACAATTGACACATCCTTTCTTCCCAGAACAGAGGATCTATGTGTATATCTAGTTCAATTTAGAAATTTTTAATTGAGTTTCTACTGAAGCCTGTGGCTCGTAAGTAACAGATAATGTGCCTTTTTTCTTGCAGAGCTTGTAAGATAAACTTTAAATAGTATTTGTGAAACCATTATTAATAATATTAAATATAATTACCCACACATAGCTACTGAAAGTGAAGCTAAAGTAAAGTCAGAATCCCCTTTCCAAAAAACAAGAAAACAAGTGTATATATTTAAATTTCAGAAAAATGCTCATCCTTGCAGTTTTATTGAAAATGGGGCAAAGGTGATGGCGGATGATTCTTTTTAAGAAAATATATAGGTGAACCATAAGAACCACCCACCGCCCCTCCCCAATTGACTTCAATTTTGATATGGGGCTCTTGGTAAAGTTGGAAGAGATTAAGAGGTTAAGAAGTAATGTTGGCAGGATGATTTGTGCGGATCGGGTGTTTACTGCTCCACTTTGCTTAGTTTTTGAAGAAAAAAGGAAGTAAAATAACAACTGGTACCAAACAAACTTAATTTCAACCCTACCAATCGATTCTAAAACAAATACCAGGTAAAGGAGCAGAATAAACAGAATAGTGCAAGATCTTTAGGGTGCATTTGATGTTTTCACCTAAAATGGCAGGGTTTTTTTTTGGTGCGAAGACAATTGAGGCGCAGTTTTGCAAAAGGGTACAAGCGCCAAAATCGAAAAAATCGAGTTTGATATCGAATTTCATGTAAAATTTTACGAGGAATCTAATGGTCACGTTCCGGTTTGTCGAAACGGGACGAATCCCACCTTAAAAGTATGAAATTTTTTCAAAACGGTACTATTTCTATAGTTTTTCCAAAATGTTACATATTTTATATCCTTTTCCTATAAATAAAATTGATACCAATGTGTCAACAACATCACATAACAGTGAGATTTAAATTAAATTAAATCAAATAGCATCAATAGAAAACCCATCTCTTGGGCTATGGTGGAAATGGTTTTGCAAAACGGTATAGAAATCGGATGTGTACCGTTTTGCGAAACCTCCCCAATTTCATAGTTAACTTCCCATTTGATGGAACAGGTAATTGAATCATGTTGATAGATTAATACAATCTCGCTACATTCTAGATAATTTGGCAACAATTTAATTTTTCAAAAATGAAAATTCCAAGAGTATAATTGTTTTTTTTTTATTCCCGAAAATTCAGCGTTTTTTGAACTGTACCCTTTTGTAAAACTGTGCCTCAATTATAAATGGATGGAGTAAACAATGCAAGGTCAAAAGGCGGGTTTTGAATAACTAAGTTAAAGTAGAATAAGATAATGCAGCGATAGACCCAGAAGAGCAAACCCTAACATTTAATATTCAGGAGACGCTCATCGGTGTTAAAATAAAATACATGGCATGGCAAGGTAAGTTTGGGAGACTTGAATGAAAATAAAGTAGGTGTGGAATATAAAGATAAATCGACAAAAAAATACGGATGAAAATGATCAACTGTAACAAAGAAAAAGTATGGACATTAAAGGAAAATAGAAGAGGTAGTTAGTGAAAACAAAATCCAATGAAGGGGTGCTGGAAAATTTAGCCGTTGAACCATGAAAGTCAGATCAGATGACATGATGAAGCCACCACAATGGATGCAAAAAGAAGAATGATAATTGACATTTATTTAAATAGTTAGGTAATATAAAGAGGTCTCATAACTGGCAAGTAGCAAGCCTCAAGGAATGTAAGCACAGCAAACATTAAAAAATGGAGAACAGAAAGGATAACATGAAAATGAAATCCAAACATAGATTCGTTAAATAGTATAAAATATAACCTAAAGCCAGAGTCATTGTTTTCGGATGGCAACCACAGAATCACCACCTTCTTATTTTATGGTTAGATCTCCCAATCCCCGGATCCCTCAATCCTCCGGATCCCCCAATCACCGGACCCCCCAATCACCGGATCCCCTAATCCCCAGATTCCCCAATCGCTGGATCCTCCAATCCCGGATCCCCCAATCCCGGATCCCCCTGATTCCCCCATCCCCGGATCCCTGGATCCCCCAGATCCTCCAATCCCCGGATCCACCAATCCCGGATCCCCCAATCCCCGGATCCCCCAATCCCCGAATCCCCCATCCTCCGGATCCCCCGAATCCCCGAGTCCCCGAATCCTTGGATCCCCCAGTCTCGGATCCTTGGATTCCCCATTCCCCGGATCCTTGGATCCCCCAGTCCCCGGATTCCCCAATCCGCGGATCCCTCATCCCTCATGTATTTTTGTAGTTGAAATTTAGCAATTTTTTGTAGAATGAATGAATGAAGTAAAATTCAGAGCTGTTCGTATAAGACTAGTCGTAAAAATTACAAAGTAACGAAATTTTGCAAAAATCTTATTTAAAAACATTTTTCCGAATGCATTGTCTCAAAAAAAAATTAATTAAAACTAAACGATTGAAGTAAATTACCTGGAAGTTGAGTTTCTATGTCCTGTTTTAAATTTATTTCCTTCACTCAGTTACGAATAAAAAACTCTTTCAATTTGAAGCAATCATCCATCAAAACTAGTCGTTTTTGTTACGACAACTTCCAATTTCATGAAAAAGCTCACTCAGCTCCATGTTATTCAAATAACTTCTAAAAGGATTCCACTGTATGGTCTTTTTGATGCGAAAAATGTTTCGCGAAACAATGTGTTTTTCTTTCCTGTTCAACGTCGTGGTTGGTTCAATTAAGCAAGTCAACGAGTACAGACTAAGTACAATAGTGCTTGGAAAAATTATTGTTTTCATCTAGCCTTTTATCTGGTCTTGGCGGATCCCCCAGTCCCCGGATCCCCCAGTCACCGGATCCCCCAATCTCCAGATCCCTCATTCCCTAGATCCCCCAGTTCCCCCATTCCCTGGATCCCCTATCCTCCGGATCTCCCATTCCCTGGATCCCCCTATCCACCGGATCCCCCATCCGGGGATCACACAATCCTCGAATCCCCCAATCCTCCAGTCCGCGGATTATTAGTTTTTTGAACGCAACTCGTATTCAAAATGGCCACCACGCGACGAAATCTCTTCAGTGGGCGTAATTACAAAAACTGCATTCATTTTTTCTAACGCTCTTTTGTCCTTCTAGTATCGATGTGAAAATTACAAATAACGTAGAAAAGGTCCCCACCGATTGATTAATCAAATCAATCCACCCCTATCCACCAAAAGTCTAACGTAATCAATGGATACTCCCGTAGATGATATGATTAATATTAACTCATTCCTTTTGCTGCTATGAATACCTCTCATTATTATTATTTAAAGTAGTATTATTTTCAAAATTATTATCGTGTTTAATATTTTTAATGTTTATCTGGATATTACTGGGAAGTTGACCGTGTGGACGTCAAGGGTCACACCTGGCGGCTTGTTGAAAATTAAATTTAAAATTAAGATAAATCAATAAATAAACTCTAAAAGCGGTCACAAATCAACACCAAATAGAATCAAAAATCTTGATATTTAAAGAAAACCGTAACTGTCTTAGCTGTCGTCCAGATACGATTCTTATACATTTTACAAAGTCACTCATCCTCCATTGTTTCCAAGAACTGTTTCAAACACTTCACGTACAACCCCTCAAACCAGCTTAGGGATGGTTAAAAAGTAGCACTTAGTGTGCAATGGTAGATATTAGTCAGTTTCGCTTTATTTTCTTCGGAATTCCGAGCACGTTACCGTTGGGATTGTACGTGCCAAATGATGATACCCCGACATGCCTATCTCTATGTGAAAACACCTGAAAAAGGATTCACACATAGTGTGATGTGGTGTGGTGTGGGACGGTTCATCATTGTACACATCATAGTGATGGCTAGCTTATGTACACTTGATGTGGGAAAAACATGTGAAATTCACACAGTATGGTGGGGATTTCAAGTAGGGCAACAGACGATAAACTTTGTGAGCCGTAACACGAAACTATTTCAACACTTAAAAAACTTGCCCAACTGATTAAGGACAAAGTGATGACAAGGTGAGCGTGATATGCTTTCCCAGGTGGGTCTAGAGTGTTACTGGTGCTTTATTGCTGGGTGGATTGATGATGGAATTAAAGTGGTTGGATTCTATTTTTACCGCTCTTTGAATTCGCGAAAATGACTTCGATACTCCCACTTTGAAATAATATCAGTATCTTTTTAAGTTATTGAAATGGAATATCAACAAGGATATTGTTTCTAGCAATACGGTTTTATAGTTATAATACTGAATGTTCATGCAGATTTGAAGATGAAACTTTTTGTGTCTCTGAAAAACCGTCTATAAAATCTATAATTTATTGAAGAAATTTGTTTAAAAGCAAACTGAAAAAAAATCAACTCCATGTATATCTTTTATGGTGAAAGAATTCTAGAAAAAAATATGCAGAAAATGATTTATAAGCGGATTTTTGTCAAATTTTTTTATCGAAAATTACGAAAAATTTGATTTCCATCTACGAAATTGGCAAAATAAATTAAATGACTATTATTGAAATTTCATAAAAATCGACCAGTTTACCGAGAAAAGTTTTAAAGTAAATTGGATTAGATATAGAAGGTTGTGTGTACTCTTGATGAGCCATAATGCAATAAAATCTTAATAAAATTAGACACTCGATTTTTTTGGCTCTCAAATTTTTATTAATACATCTTGTCTTGATCCTTCAGGTTTAATACAATTTACAAATATTTTATTATTAAATCTTATTAAATTACGTAGGCCACTTCAATAATCAATTCTCCAAATATTTAAAATACAACACTGATGTATCCTTCATTCCTTCGACAAGAACTAATTTAAAAAAAAAATTTAACAACAAAAACAAAAATGATCCCCTTTCCCATTCAGTAGTGTATCGTGCATCCTGTGATAATTGCGATGCAGCTTATATAGGAAAAATAGGAAGAGTAGGAGCTTTAACATTAGATACAATGAGCACATCAAAGCAACCAGAGAGGTAAATCCAAATTCAGGGATAGTCCAACACATTTTAGATACTGGTCATAATTCCAGTATTAAAAATTTTAATATCCTCAATAAAATAAGCAAGGGAGACAAAGTTGGACTACTTGGAATGCCTTGTGATTAGGCAGGCCACAAAGAAATAAGAAAACCTGCTGAATGATACTACCCTTCATTTCCATTCCTCACTCCATCAACCATTAATTATTTAATAATAAAACCAGGAAATTTTAGTAAATTCTCTTAAAGCTGAAGTTGATCTAAGGATCGAAACGCGTCGTATTAATAAAAATATATGAGTCAAAAAAATCAAGCGTTTAATTTTATTAATTGGATAACTTTCTATGGAAACAAAAAGTCCTTTGCTTAGAAAAATTATCAGCAGCAAATAAAATTAGAATGAAAAGTACAACAATAGTAATAAAATTTGCAATTTCAGTCACGTCTAAAAACTTTTTTTAGACATTTGTTTATGTTACATTAAAAAAAATTTAACTTCTACTGTCCTGAATAAATTTCTGTTTTGAGTTCATGTTTAAGTATGTATTAGCAGTTTAGACCAGGGCGGAACTGTAAACACACGACTACATTTGGCTATTGAGAGGGGGCACACTGATTTTTGCCGAAAAAGTTGTAGAATAACTCGTATAACAATAATTAACTTATCCTAATTCTCAGAAAATTCGGGAACATTAATAAATAAATCGAAGTATTTAAATTTTTTAAGAAAAACTCGATTTTTTTACTTTTCCCACTTCTAACTTTAAAACGATTCATTTTAGAGCAAAGTTGGGACGAAATAAAAGTTGCGTCATCAATTTTTTAAAGATGTAATGGGTTAAACATTTAAAACCCTTGCCCTTTGGTTTAACCAGGCTTCCACTGACTGAATCCGTAGCCGCCCAGCACTGTTTTAGAGTTTATTACCAAGTTCAGCAAAAATTTCTGAAACCGCCCTGATAATCCGATTTTGATTTTATAAAATTCATTTAATAGATGAAGTGCTCTTTTGGCGGTCCAATAAGTACTTAGCCTCACCGGCCAATGGCGTCACTACCAAAAGAGAAATTTATTATCGTGTAGTACATTCTTGTAGACAGAAACTGTCGAAACAGCCGAATTTGACTCTTAGTTTCATTTTAACTGCGTGTGGAAGCGAGCGTGTCCGCGGATTTTAGAAAAATGGAAAAAGTGCAATATCAGTCGATGATTCGATTCTTATTTCTGGAAACAAAATCGCACAACGAAATCAAAATGCGCTTGGATCCTGTGTACGGTGACTCTTTTCCTTCGATAACGACTATCAAAAATTTGTTTAACGAATTTCAACGTGGTCGCACGTCAGTTTTTGATGAGTCACGCCCAGGTGCCCTGAAAACGGCTACCACGGAGGATAACGTGATAAAAATCCACGATCTCGTATTGGCAGACTGCCGATTGAAGGTGCGCAAAATAGCTGAGACAGTAGGCATTTTAAAAAACTATGTGGGTGATATCCTGCATGCAATTTTGAGCATGAGAAAGCTGCCGGCGGATGGATGTCGCGTTTGCTCACTCCGGACAACAAGCGCAACGATGAGACCAGTTCAGAACAGTGTTTGACGCTGTTTAAGTGCAATCCCATTTAGTGACCGTCGGCGAAACATGGATCCACTGGTACACACCAGAATCCAAAGAACAGTTGAAACAGTGGACTTCACTCGGCGAACGTGATCCGAAGAAAGCGAAGACTGTCCCATCGGCCGGAAAAGTGATGGCCACCGTTTTCTAGGATTCACAAGGTGTGATCTACATCGACTACCTATAGAAGGGCAAAACGGTCGCAGGGCTTTACTATGCCGAATTGATGGGACAATTTGACACCGAATTACTGAAAAAACGGCCTCATTCGGACAAGAAAAAGTGCTCTTCCACCATGAAAATGCACCGGTTCACACCTTACCCACGCCATGGCCAAATTGGGCTACGAACTGCTGCCCCATCCATCGTATTCTCCAGATTTGGCCCGTGCGACTTCTTTTTGTTTCCAAACTTGAAAAAGTCACTCGCCAGTTAGAAATTTGAGCCGAATGCCACCACATTGCAGACCGCAAGAAAACGTATTTTTCAGATGGGTTAAAGAAGTTGGAGCATCGCTGAGTCGAGTGTATCGAACTAAAAGGAGACTATATTAAAGAATAAATCGCCACTTTTCCAAAATCTTCGTTTTTCTTTTGTAGGCTAGATAATTATCGGACCACCAAAAAATTCAACCTTCTTAGTTTTTGATTTGGAAGATTTTAAGAATTTTAATTTTTAGCCTGGAAAATTATTATGCGAAATCTCCTGACACAATTTTGATGAAAATTTGTGTGTTGTTTTATTATGTTATGATAAGTTTCTAGGCGAATTATGAAGATCCTAAAACTTTTTGAAATCATTTGTACTAGCTTAGCTTGAAAATTAGTTGATTTTTGCTGGACATCTGAAAGTGCAATTGAAAAAACAATTTCAAATTACCTATTTCAATTTCCTATTTTCCAAAATGCCATTGTTGACACCACGTCCCCATTACGGAAGCAAATCGAAAAACTTTCAACTAATTTTACTAAGTGCTCATCAAATATTCAATTTCGTATTGTGACCGAATAGAAAACAAAGTCCTTTATAAGCTCCATCCTTGAATGGTATCTCTTGCCACAGACAAAGTAATCTTGCATTACTGTGTCTGAATAGCACCCATCTTATCCTTTCGCGACCTCTGCTTTTTCCAACAACTTAAATCCTTATAAGAAACTTTTCCCTATTTCTCAAGAACCGTTCTACTTCTGCTATTTCCCTCATAAACACTTTTCATAAATCACAGCTAGGTGGATAAGATGAATTTCTGGTTTCAATTGTAGCCAAACAAAATAAGAAAAAGAAGAAAAAAAAAACGTTCCAGACGAACAGCAGCACTTTTCAATTCGCTGATAAGGCACGAGACAATATTCGTTAGCAGCTCAAGAGTCCTGGAATGAGCATTGAGGAACGACAGCAATTCGAAACTTTTTCTTTAGATTTGGACATAGCCTTTAGTCCTTTTGATATGGTTGGTATGTTCAAGGAATTTCTCATTATTCCATTCTTTAACTTTCGTATGTCCTTTGTTGAAAGTGTGCGAAAAATTACGAAAGAATGAAGGACGACGAAATGCAGATTGTTTTGTTGGAAATGAAGGAAATGAAATGTCTGACGAGGAAATTAATCATCATGGAAGTGAAGTGAAATGTGAAAAAAGGGGATGCAAATGCTTAAGAACAAAAAAAAACTTGGTTGGCTGAGTGATGCTATTTGAATTAAATTTAATGATTCGCGAAAAAGGATTATTGAAATCAGAAATAGGCAATGAAACATTTCACTTGATGCATTTTAATTGATTTGTTCAACTTGTAACGAATTGATGTCTTGCGGTTAGAGAGTAGTGTAACATTAAGTCTTGCAAACTTTAAGAATGTAAAGTCCAAGGTTAGGGTAACGAACGATTGCTGCAGTATTAAAAATTTTGTTCAGCTTCTTGAACACTACAAGGGTGGTGATGTTCAACTACTTCAGTTCAGCGGAAACGTGAAACCTACTTTTTGCTTAGTCTCCACCTTTGCTAAAAACACAAAATCGATCCTCACTGTACACCTACTATTTTATTTGACTTTTTTGTAATCTCAAGCAAATTACCAATCTTCTCGCGATTCAAGGCCATTCCGAGAGGACAATACTATCACCCCAATCGAATTTCAATAATAAAACGAGATAAACATGCGAACAAGCAAATCTTTTCGGTAGCCTTACATTCACACAACAACGGAGCATTTAAGCTCAGCTGGGCTCACCAGGCATAGGAGTTGGTGTCTGGGCCCACCCTTCCACGAGCTACCGTGTGCAAAACCACCTCATGTGGGCGGTTAGATTCTTTGCTTGGATATTTAGTCGGGGCACTTCCTACCTCCTGTTGAAGAAGTGGGTTGCATCGCAAGGGAACTCTCGTGATTTTCATTCTGCCACATGTTTTAATTATTTTTAATAAAAAATAATATTAATGAACAAGCCGCGAGGTGCGACCCTTGAGGTCCACACGGTCAACTTCCCAGTAATATCTACATAAACATCGACAACATTACAACAATGAGAGGTATTCATGGCAGTAACAGGAATGAGTTAATATGAATCATATCGTGTACGGGAGGGTCCATTGATTACGTAAGGTTTTTGGTCGATGAGGACAGATTGAATATTCACGCGGATCAATCGGTGGGGTGCCTTTTTGGTCTTGAAAATTTTTGTTGATTTTAAAAATTAAAGTATTTTTTTTAATTAAAAGACTATAAAAACTATTTAAAATCTGCTCAAATTATGCAAATATTTTAAAACTTTGATTGAATTTACAACAATTTTTTAGAATAAAAAAAATAAAGTAAAAGCATTCGTATGAACCCCCTTTAAATGGTAACTTTGAATGATTTTTTATTTTTCATTTAGTTTTTTCATAATCAAGAAAGAAAATTTTGCCGGTTTCTCTTCAAAACTTGATAAGAATGTTTACATTTTATAAACAGGTATTACTGTGCTGTGCAAATCAGGTTAAAAAATATTTTTTATGAAAAAACTATAATTTTTTGCATTTTCATCTATTAAATAAAAAAAAGCTGAAACGAGTTTTTATAATGTTAAAAACTTCACAAAGATATTAATACACGTCAACTGACACCTTAATGATGCAAATATTATATCTGGTTCGTGAGATATAGTGAATGATAAAAATGACCTTGAAAATCATGATGACTTTTAATAATTTTTTATTTTTAATTTAATTTTTTACATAATCACGAGAAAAAAATTTGATGATGTTTCTACACAAATTGTTTGGAGTATATAAATTTTATAAACATTGTCTACTAAACTACGTAAATCAGGTTAAAAATTTATTGTTTATGAAAAAAACCCTAATTTTTTGCACTTTTTTTTCTTAAATTAAAAAACGGCTGCAACGATTTTTTTAAAAATTTGATAGATTAACACGAATGCTAATACGCGTCGATCGACACCTCTATCATGCAAATCGTATGTTTGGTTGGTGAGATATAACGCATGACAGAAATGACCTTTAAAGGGTCAAAACAGCAAACGCCCTCGACCGACGTTTTCCAAAAACTAATCAGCTCTTAAAATTGCAAAGACGCTTCGATTGACACCTCAACGAAGTCGATACAACTTTGTTTACGTGAGTTATGCTCGTAGAAAAAAGTGTCCACGAACGTACGTACGTACGTACGTACACACACACACACACACACACACATACATCTCCCTTTCTAAAAACACTTTATATATACTCTATAGACCTCAAAACGTAAAGAAATGTCGAAAATTTCAAATTCGATTTTCGAGGCGATTACAAGAACTTCCCATATACTGGGAAGTTGAAAATAGTCCAAAAAACAGTAAAAAATTATATAAGAGTAAAATATTAAAATATTATAAATAAAACTGCGAGAAACATTTGTTCTTTGGATGCTGGCATCTACCCGCGATGCATTGAGGTAAATATTCGCTCATGACAGTGATGTCCAGAACATCCTTACGGTTTTTTCAAGTCAATGTAGGTTCATCATCATCTACTTATATTTGATATACTAAGGTTATAAGTAGAAAAATGAGCTCAAAGGTCATCTTGTTTTTTTGGTGTCAGTATTTCACACCATAGTCGAGGTTTGTTGCAGACAATTTGGAAGTGGCATGGCACGAGACAATCTATATTGGCTTGAATTTTACATCTTTTGATATGATCACGTTATCCTTGTGCCTGAAATTATACAGAGGGGAAAATTTTGTTATCTCCATCTTTTTTATAGAGATGTCTGTGAGTGTGTATGTACGTATCTGCGGAGTGCGTATGTGCGTTCGGAATTATTTTTCGTCTCGATTTAGGATCTGGGGGAATTAGGATATGGGGATTTTTGATCTGGGGGATTTAGGATCTGGGGGATTTAGGATCTGAGGGATTTTAGATCCTGGGGATTTTTGATCTGAGGGATTTAGAATCTGGGGGATTTAGGATCTGGGGGATTATGGATCTGGGGAATTTTTGATCTGGGGGATTTTGGATCAGGGGGATTTTTGATCTGGAAGATTTTTGATCTGGAAGATTTTTCATCTGGGGGATTTAGGATCTGAAGGATTCAGGATATGGGGGATTTAGGATCTGAGGAATTGAGAATCTGGGGAATATAGGATCTGAGGATTTAGAATCTGGGGGATTTAGAATCTGGGCGTTCAGAATCTGGGGGATTTAGAATATGGGGGGTTTAGAATATGGGGGGTTTAGAATATGGGTGATTTAGGATATGGGAATCTTTGATCTGGGGGATTTTTAATCTGGGGATTTAGGATCTGGGGGATATAGGATCTGGAGGATTTAGGAACTGGGGGATTTAGAATCAGGGGGATTTAGGATATGGGGGATTCAGGATACGGCGGATTTAGGATCTGGGGGATTTTGGATGTGAGGTATTTAGGATCTGGGGGATTTTCAATCTGGGGAATTTAGGATCTTGGGATTTAGAATCTGGGGGATTTAGAATCTGGCGGGGTTTAGAATATGGGGGCTTAGAATATGGGTGATTTAGGATATGGGAGATCTTGGATCTGGGGGATTTTTAATCTGGGGGATTTTTGATCAGGGGGATTTTTGATCTGGAAGATTTTTGATCTGGGGGATTTAGGATCTGAAGGATTCAGGATATGGGGGATTTAGGATCTGGGGGATTTAGAATCTGGGGAATTTAGGATCTTCGGATTTAGAATCTGGGGGATTTAGAATCTGGGGGGTTTAGAATCTGGGGGATTTAGAATATGGAGGGTTTAGAATATGGGGGCTTAGAATATGGGTGATTTAGGATATGGGAGATCTTGGATCTGGGGGATTTTTAATCTGGGGATTTTGGATCTGGGGGATATAGGATCTGGGGGATTTAGGATCTGGGGGATTTAGGATCTGGGGGATTTTGGATTTGGGGGATTTTGGATCTGGTCGTGACTTTATTAGATGACGAGGGCGGAGACGTCTTCACTATCAAATGGCGTTTATGGTTAAAAAAAGTAAAAAAAATAATTATAACATTCTAGAATATATAAACATAAGTAATAAAAACAAATCATAGTTTCTTTATTCACCCCACTGGAAAGTTAGTCGTGTGGACCATAAGGGTCGCACCTAGACCACATTTTCTGAAAATAATTTTGTTTATTTCTTCGCCAGATAGAGACATCGTTTTTTTGATCAGGTCAAGAGATGTGAAGATATCTCGTATCAATTCCGTGTTGAAGATGGTAATTATTTCGTTTTCAGAGATTAGATCTAACTCGAAGGGAATTGAATGAGGCCCCAGAAAGGCCCACCAAAATTACCGCAGTAATCCTCCATTGGTCCGCTTGCTTGTTGGCTTTGCCAATCTAACCTTTGCTGCATGTCTTTAGGATAATAAAGGAAAATTTATTCTGAAGTTTGGAGTGCCAATGACTCATCACTTGTAATGAAAATTGCCTCCTTATGTTCATTGCTGGGCTCACTAATCTTAGCAGCCTTCCATTTATGCACCAAGTGATTTTAGTTTGCTAAATTCGATGAATTTATTGATGTCCTCCAGTGAGAATGGTCCCTCTTGTATCCATACTTTGAATCTGAGCCTGTTTGGAATATTGTTCTTGAAGACATTTTCAAGCTTTGCTCCAGGCAAAACTTAGCCCAACTTATTGATAGCCGCCGTCCATAGATCCATCGAACGTTTATTCTCACATGCTATTAGTTTTATATAACCCTAAAACTAGACTCCTACATTCAAGCAGCGATCCAGGATTTGCCTTAACAGGTTGACCGACAAATACACACAAATGGGTGCCAGAGTTGTCAACTCTCCGTACTTACCAGAACAGTAACTTTACTTCTTACAGGCTTAGACAAATTTCAAACATAGTTACATATTCGTTATGAAAATTTCTGCCTTATAGATGATTTAAACATAAATGTTTCAAAAAACCTTCCTGAGTATATACTAGCAAAATTTTCAATTGAGTGTTGACCTTCCTGGGAGAAAAGAAACAAAAGATATGCTTGGCAGTCAACCTGTTAAATATGGGCTCGTATATCTGAAGTAGAAGAATATCTACTATCTTCCAGTTTGCCGGTCAGGTAATTCCTTTGCTCCTGCTCCAGCCAATGAAAGTCAATACAAAGTTTTCCTTGACCATATTGCTATACGTTTTGGCCGTCCTAGGATTCGGAGTGGTAAGTATTGGCCGTTTGTGTTGCAGATTTCGGCTCATTCGACATTTGCTTCTTACAAGCAGATCCCTACAGTTAAATGCAAGCGTTGTGGACCTCAACAGTTTTTTTCCTATGTAAAGGGTGGTTCTATCCTGTTCCAAAAGGTTGTTGACAGGAACGGTCTCCAAGATTCCAAATTTTCAGAGTTCTGAAGGCAGTCCTTCTGCTTCTGTATGCCCAGCAAAGGAGCTGAAATTCTTGTTAAACCTAATTTTGAAACAGTGCTGGATGGCACATGACTGCTTTGTAGGCAAGCTGTCCTGCTTTTACCTAAGTCTTACCTTGCATTCTTCTTTTGGGCCTTCCTGTAGTAGATTTAGTGCTTGGCATAGTTTCTGTGGTTCTAGATTCACTCGAAGCTGTGAGGAGTTCGTTGGCGTCTGCTAACTTGGGTAAAAAAGTCTTCATTTCAAGACGTTTCACATTCGTTCATTTTAACATCTATGTCGAGTAGATTAGTGGCGATTGTGGAGCTCCTACTCATTGCGATTGAATCCTTTTCATAGCAAAAATCTCTATTAGTATGTGGAGTTCTTCAGAGGTACCAATGTTATCTGTGCTAATGACACTACGAGGCTATGTGCACAGACCCCGATCAGAAATTTATTAGGACAATAAAGGTAACTAAACCTACACGGCCAACTTAATGCCGACAACTTCAAAATTACTGTGAGACCTGCCTGGGTTTTAATCAGCCTGAAATCCATTTCTGCAAATTTACACTCTTGTGTACTGAAGTAACAGAATACCACAACCAATAACTCAACGCATCAAAATAAAGTCATTGAGACAAGAGAATAGTCCATGAAAAGGCGGGGTCGTGCTGTTGTAGATCATTACGCGTTATCTAGGATGCATGGCAAGGAGGCGATCTACCTTACCTTCAAGTTAAAGGTAAGTTTGTATTCATTCAGGACGTATATCATGAAGATCTTACCACCATGATATTATAGCAGTAGCTCCTTATTTCAAATAAATTTGATATGGTTTCAATGTCAATGTAGATTATTGATTTTTTTAAAATTTCAATGGTATTTGCTCTCAGAACTTTGCCATTCAAAAATCTTTTTGTAGAAAAAAGGGCATAATTGGTTATAATTGTAAACCATTTGCAATATCATATATAAATTTTGCCCATTAGTGAACAATACAAATTTCTAAAATAGACGCCATATTTCACCAATCAGAAACTAGGTCAAAATTTTACCCACAAACCTGGCCAAGCTGGTCACCACCCCTTCAAATCCAACCAAATATCCTTAGCAGGTGGTTTCCTAGTTCAAGCAAATCTGAGAAAAATGGAATGGCTCCAAAAAAACAATGGGGAAAACGGTTACCAGTTGAATACAATATCCGTTAACCTTTCCACTTTGGAATATTCGAGCATCCAAGAGATAAATTTCGGAACGTACCAAAAGTTCATCGGGAGCACTTGGAAAAGTTCATAAGTTCTGGAGCAGAATTCCGTTCGCATTGCAACATAATGCTCAATTGCATTGTAGTAGATGAAAAGTTGGTCGACGGCAGATACCACGGCTACTACGTCTAGTAGTCTGGTTACTATACATACGTACCATGGGTAGGTACTTAGATACTAGCACGACAGACATTTGGAAGCCAGCAAGCAAGAATATGGTTTTCATTGGAGCTGCTTGTGCCGTTTGTTGCGAACAAGAATCTATTCAACCAAGTTTTTGTTTCCGCTACAAAATCTTGAATCTTCATAACACTGAAAACCACTTCCTGAACAAAAGACTTGTAGAGTAGATATTTTGTAACGAAGGGGGTAGGATTGCTCAAGATGAATTTTTGGCTAATGCTGCATGGAGTCAGCGAAGAGGAAAAGAAAATGAGACTAAAGTGTCATGTAATATGTTTATTAAGTTTTAAATTGTGGCATTTGCACAAGTCTGCATTATAGTGGGTGTTTTAAGGACCTTGAAACTATGGACTATGAATCAGACGAGCAAATGTTGGTGATTTTGAAGAAAAAGCGTATTAGTAAATCAATGCAACTTTTCATCCAAAAAAACTGTTTTTTTTTCTGTCTAAAAATCGCATCCAGCCTTGAGTGAAAGTATTTGTGTTCAATAATTCAAAAAAATCCATGAATGCATTCAAAACATATCCTTTTCCATCTGCACCTTCCCATAAACGACATTAGTCTGCCCCAAAATCAAGGACAAATCTGTGAGTTATCGCAAGAAACTGAAATTGTTACGAAGACATACATTCAACATAAATTCCCTTCGGGACTAATTTGACTAAATATTCCGAAATGGGAATTGGAAGATGTATGAAATCAATGCGTTCCGATCATCATTTACCAAAGTGTATAGTATGCAGACGAGCTCGTACACGCGCCAGGACCACCGTGAAAAAAAGATACATACGCCGATAGCAGTAAATTGACTGGATTTATTGAAGTATACGATAAACTTTGTAGGGAGCATGTCCTTTGGTGCGATAATAAATTGGGAGACTTTTCCATATATTTCGACACAATTTAAATGTACATGAAGAAGCCGCTACGAAGCGTCATCAGGAGAAGAAAGAAATGATATGGAGAATGTGTCTTGAGTTGGATAACCAATTATTTTTTTTAAGGGTGGAATGTATCTATTTCTCGAATTATATTAGATTGCTGTGAATGAGTTTTTTTTATTAGGTTTCAGATCCAATAAAATGAAATTCTAATTGAGTTCCGAGTTCGTATTTTATACTTGGATTTTTGGTTGAATAAATAAGTGTGCACTTCACAGTTCATTTTATACTTGCCTGTATTTTTTCAACAGAAAAAATCTTTACACTTTATTTGTTTCAAATATCTAGTTCCTCCCTTTTGTAGCAGATTGTTCCATATTTCTAGAAATTTTATTTAGGATTCTTCTCTTAATTTGGTTTACTAACACACAGATCTTCCAGGTATTTTATTTTCTAAATTTTTACGTGTTTTGTATAAAATTTTTCTTTGATTTGTTAACATTTTTTTAAACAAATTTCGTGACTAAGGTTTCTCATATAACACTTCTGAAATTTTCCATTTGTACCGCAATGAACTTCAAACAAAAATTTTAAAACTGATAATCGTATCATCTTTAATGTATAGTTACCGGAAACTTGCATTATTCCTGAATTCTTTGCAGAAATATTTTAAATTGTAATAAAAAATTTAAATTGAAAGATTTTTTTAATCTTATTAAAGTCTCACATTTGATGTTTCTCATTTATAGAAATGTAATTTATGAAATAGTTTAGCAAAATTTACTTCTATTTTTCGTAACATATTTTACGTTTAATTAATAAAAACTTAAAAGATTTATGATTTTTTTAGGAAAATGTTTTTGGTAATAAACAATTGAAAGTTTTAGCAGAATTTTTTAAAAAAATATATCGTTAAAGTTGTTTTCTCGTATTTGACTTTGTTGCATTCATAGAAATTAATGAAAAATAATATTTAGCAGAATTTTCTTCTCAGAAATCAATTTATTGTAAAAGTTTTTACGTTTAGTTAATGAAAAGTTGAATAATTTCTAATATTTTTTTAGGAAAATATTTTGTTACAATAATAAATTGAAATTTACGGAAGATTTTTTAAAAATGTGGTTAAAATTGTTGTTTCGTGTTCGATTTTCACATTCACAGAAAAATATATTCTCGATATTTTTATTTAGATATGAAGTTAAATATTTGTGGAAATACGGAGAAATTTTTATTTATGAATTTTAATGAAATCATGTTTCTCTGAGCTTTGACGCGCTGAATTTGTTAAAAAAACATATCAATCTATTTTCGAGCTATAAAAATGAAGGGATTCTGAAAGTGGCTGCTACTAAATTATACTATTGAGGAGAAAGTAAAATCATTCGTTAAAGAGAAATTAAAACATATATTTTTAACATTAATCTTGTAATTGTTTTAAATAACCAAAAATTTAGTTTAAAAATTAAATTGTCATTTTTGATCTTTAAATTCATAATAAACAACTTGTTATTATGATACCCAGCAGCAGAATTTAAAATCGCAAAAGGGTTAAAATAATTTTTCAATGTTTTCTTCCAACTTTATTTTTAAAAATCGAACGATTGCTTGAAATAACTTTTCTTCAAAGGCTGCACAGAGCTGAAATAATGAAAACTGTTCCGAGTATACCAACACCTTCTTTTTAGAAAAAAATGTTCGCTAAAATTATCGGACTTTCTAAAGGAAGAAGAAAAAAGTCGACTCTCGTTGGTATCCTCGGGCACAAAACTGCTTCTTCTTTTAGTCGTTTCCAACCTTACCTAATTTCTGCGAATTATTTCAATAAATATAAACATAATCGCATCATTCAATTCACGCGATCCATTAATGAATATATCGTCGAAAATTATGCTCCATGCTGGGTTCCCACAAAAGACCAAAATGGGGCTAATTAACATCGTCTCGTTGTACAGATATGCGAAATTCATGCTCTTATCATTGGCATGATGAATTTTATGGATACAAAAGCGTTTACATTGATTTGCATAAAGTACTGCTGGTAAACTTTTACCTTTAAAAAAAGCAATTATATCCAAAAACAGTTTTTAATCAGACCGATTTTTAAAAAAACTATAAACTATAGTTGGATCTTCTACAAATAGAACGCAAATTCTAAGCTTTTTCTTCCTGTGAGTATTGTAATAGATTTAGTTACAGGCAATGCTTGGTCATTTTAAGTCAGAGGAGGCAATGCCTAGGACATAAGGCTTGCAGCATCTGCCATTAAGAAGGAGAAAAGATGAACGAGGCAGACGTGTTATAGAAAAGTGCGTTGTCAGTTTTTTTCAAAAGATCATTAAAACTTTTATTCATCCCTCATCATTTGAAAACGATAATAAATATATGAGATCATAGCTCAGAAGTGTCCACCCAAGAAGATCTGCCGCAAAAAATGGGAAAAGCTGCCGCGAAAAACTGATTCAAAAGTGTTGCTTGGAGAAAACTTTTGTGAGTAATCAAATTTCAATATCTCGAACCGACCGTTGAGAAATTAATTAATCCAGCTGCTACAAGAGGTGGATGTAGACCCGCCAAAATCCACGATTGTAGCACAACAACTACACGAAGAAGTGATCGGCGAGAAAAATATCGCAAAGTGCAGGAATGACGCTCCCAACCGACACATGAAAGACCATGTACAACATTTCTACTGCTCCCGATAATCTAGTGGAGACAAACAACGCTGCTACCTCAAAACTGCAGCCGCTTCTGTCAAATCAAAGATTGCCGCTGCCCGCGCTGTTAATGCTGCTGTAAGTAGTGGAGAGATCATGAATGTTGTAGCCTTGGCTGCGAACTGCAAGGAGTCCTCCACCTTGCGACCTCCACATAAACCAGGCGTCATTTGCTCGTGAAGGACTTGCAGCAGCGCATGTTGCTATCCTGCTGCGCATCATCCACTCGATTTCTGATGTCGTAATCACCCTAACTGCCCGCGAAGTATGGTTCGCATTTCCTTTGTCACGTGATGAGACCAGCGAAGAGATGCGGTTCGCTGACTCCTAACAGAAACAGACTTTGGGGCTCACTTGTCAAATGATTCTAGTACTTCAGAAACAAACATGGCAGCCGTGACAATTAAAATTTCTATCACTTTCTTTTGAAAAACAACTTATTGAAAGAATGTGGCAATTTTGGCACATAAATTAACACCAAAACTATCCAAATTCAAAGTATTCGGCTTACGTGAACTACAATAAGAATTTTATAAACACACATTTACACTTGCTACGTGTATATAATTTGCTTTGCTATTTGCATCGGATGCTTGTAGGCTATAGATATACTTTTGGGACAAAGCATCAATTCAGACTCATACATCTTCTGTGTCAGTAATGCTTCATTTCTTGTTAATATAGAAAATGTTCTAGAAGCGTGCTCGTATAATTTTAAGTCTACTTAGATTAAATTCTAAAGTGTATAAAGCATTGCGCATTTTTTTAGAAATCCAATTTTCATAAAATATCAAATTGTCATTCAAAATTAACATATCCTTGAGTTAGTAGTGAGAAAATTAGTTCCGAAATGATTTTTTTTTAAAAAATAAGGCTATTATGTCCACTAACTTCGATTCTGCTTATTAGACTGCATTTAAATTTAGTACATTTGATTTATGTTTTCAGGTATGAAAGACAATCTGCATTCAGATTTTAGTCATTATATCAAACTATATTGAGCTGGTATTTGATTATGAAACTTCTTAAATAGTGCAAAAATAATCATAAAATTATATCGTTAATGTTTTCAGTGAGCTTTGTCTTTCCTCTTTAAACTCTTCAAAGCAAGAATTGTAATTGATTGGTAATTATAAGAGCAATCAAACTTTAACAATCCTCAAACATTGATATTCAAATTAAGACGCTCCGTAAATATTAACTTTAATATGACTTCAATTACAGATAAGATTTATCCAAAAGACTAATCTAACTCTGCAGTCCAATTAACAGAAATTAGAATTCAAGCATAACACATTAACAAAATTCCTTTGAGCTATACATTAACCATTTAAATCACATGAATTGTTGTCATATCTTAAACTTAATCCAGTTTTATCCATCCAAATAGCTCTACAGATAACTTAAATTTCGCATTGGCTTATTTGAATTTCGCATATGCGACAAAATCTACGCAAAACTTTTCAGTTTTCATGATTATCTGCCACATTAACGTAGCATTAGAACGATGACTTGCTAATTTTCCAAATGTGTTCCCTCATTTAGTTAGCATTTAAGAAACTTTGATATGTTTAGAATTTATGAACAGTTTTCATGTTCTCACCGGAAGATAGTTTTGGAAATTAGTCGTAAAGGTTGACTTTCTACACAAATTTTGGTTAATTTGAAATTTAATGCATGTATAATATAAACTTATTATTCCTTGGTTTGTATTTTTTTGCTGCTTCTTCAATTATTAAATAGGTCTTAAAATTAAGTACGCTTAAAGAGATAAGATACATAGAGATCAGATAAAAATTTAATTTGTTGAGATAGAATCTTGTTTTTTAAGTAAGACTAACTTTAAAACTTATTTTACGTGTGTCGTTTAGATACAGAAAGATATCAGCTCAGCGTCTTAAACTTTGTTAAAATAACATCTTAAACCGTCATTTGCAGGTCTCGAACAAAAAAATTAGGAACAATCAGCCTTCGTTCTGTTAATTAAAATCGAATTTCAAAATCAACTTTTCACAGTCAAACCACCTGAAAACTCTGCAAATACCGTGTTAACTTGTCCTCCATTTAGAAGCAAAATAATCCACTAGATAACAGCATGATTATTCCATTCGCGAAAGATTCCAAGCTGGAAAAATTACATAAGAAGATTTCAAGGAAACCAAAAAAAAACTAATTCCAATGTGTTACAGCAAAAACCAACATACGAAGAATCTTGGGAACTTCTTTAAGAACTTTCCAAACTTACTGAACATACCGGTACCACTTCATCCAAACTTTTCCCATTTAACTGTGTAGGTACATACGAGGTTAGCACTTGACTTTTTCACCTGCTTTTATGACTTGATCGGCGTCGGGAATTCCCTGAATTGTAGCTACAATTCCAGTGAAGCCCAAGAGTAGGATTTGGAAAGTCTCCACGATGCAAATTCGAACAAATTTCGTAAGGAGGTGAATGTACTGTTATATGGACAAATGGTACACCTATGTATGCTGTTAACATATATCTCGCAAAAAATCAGCAAAAAAAGTTGTTTGTGAAGAATTTGTTTGGATGGCTTGAATTATAGTGCAAAATCTTTCAAGCCGTTTTTAGTTTAAAAAGAATTTAGCTACTGGAAAACAGAGTCTATTCGTGAGAAAAGCAGAACCTTCAAGCACGTCGTCAACGAATGATGTAAGTAGCAAGCTTGAGTCACATTATTCCTGCACACTAGAAAGGATTAACAAATTCTTGACTAAGACCACCAGTAAAATTTGAGCTTTTTCAGAATTAGCTTAGCTATTTTTCGGTTCAGGCTAATACACTATCATCACTTCTGGGATTTAGTCACTTTCAAGGGTAATATTTAATAACCACATCCCTTTGATTCAGCAAATTTATTTTCAAACGATTCAACGTTATTGCAAAGCTTGGTTTAGAATTACGTTGATGGCGAGAGGGGTGACTTGAGTTCAAAAGCAACATAGTATGGATACAATTTGTTCAAAACTCAAAAACATTTCCACCATACACATATGGGTATGTTTTTGGTATAAATATAATTGATAGCAGCTTGGCCGATCAAAACAAGACACTCTGAACAATCCTCGCTGGAATTAAGGATTATACAAGGCGAAACTCAGAGTAGTCCTTCCCTTGGAAGTCCTTAACCACTGACAGTACACCGTTTAGATAATTCATGGCCATTCAAAATTGAATACGCGTTTCGCGCTACACACAAGGTACTAGGCATAAATAGGGACCAGATTCGTTTAGGCTAAGGACATTGAAGAATATACAAAAGTATTAGATTCATTTAGGTTAAGGATATCAAATTATATAAATATGGATTGGATTATTCAAGTCAAGGATATTGGATTAGATAGATAATTAGGAAGTAATGTTGTTATGAAGGGGTTTTGAACTGTGATTTGTTGTCGTATCTAGTTATAATTCGATTGTAATTCCTTTCAAATGACGTGGAATATGTTAAATGGGAAAGTGTTTCTTCGGGGTGACGGACGGCATCCTCTTCACGTGGTGTCTTTTACCATCCGCCACCAGACAGCACGACCACGGTTAGGCTTATTGATTGATTAAGCTCATTATACTTCAACTGTATTTATTATTTCTATCCGCGAAGTATAACGACTGTCAAGTTTCTAGTCACTAGTGGACAGGAGTTTGTCAATTAGAAGTGGAGTTTCGAACACCCAAATATGTATGGAATTGGCTACGTATGCTTAATATACGAAACTTGACAGTCGTTATACTTCGCGGATGCAAATAATAAATATAGTTGAAATATAGTTTCCCATTTAATAATATGATACCGGCCATAATCCTGGAAACAAGAACCTCCATTAATGTGTAATAATAGTGTTAGCAGAGTTGCGAACCAATAGAAAAAGCACACTAGTGAACAGGAGTTTGTCGACTAGAAGCGAGGGTTTGAATACACAAAGTAGTGTGGAATATGTGTTTAGAACTCAGGCTGAATATAAATTCTGTGAACGTAATGCTAGCTTTTATCTCGAAACCAAATCGTCGATGTGAGACCGGCACCGCCCTTGATGTCAATCTTCATATATTGCGCGAGATTTTTACAGGACCAATCGCTTTTTCTTTTTTAAAAAGCGTTAATCGCGTAAACCTAGCTAGCAAGAATCCCCACAAATTATCTATAGGTAATCTGGCAGGCCAATCTCATAGATTTATATATTTTTCTCGGTCCCAATTTTTGGGGCCAGTAGTAGTTTAATCCATCGGTACCATCTAAATATCAGAGAAGATAACATTTTTCCATTGTTTGTCCCATGGCCATATAAAATCATATGTCATACTAGTCGGATTTGTTTGTAGGATTTATCAAGTGGTACTTTGACTAAATTTTTTCTACATTTAAAGAATTTGCTGTCAGATAAAATTTGCTGTATTCGACGTTTGGTAACCTGCAACTTCAAACCGTTTTTCGCGTTGTTCGCTTTTACCTTCCCGGTCGATACTTCACAAAAAAGGTGGGAAATGTCCCTCCACCTTAGCTTTTTGTTTGGCCTGGTTTTTGGAATCATTTTCACATAACTGGAAATATTTACTCACTACTTTATGAGGTCTACCGATCTTTCTCAAAATTTCAAGAATTGAAAACTCACATGATATCATTGTATCGATTTTAACGCTGTGGCCAATCAGGAAGATCAAACGCGAAGAATAATGATCGTCCAACTGCCAAACGTCGGCAATCGGCATAATACCGGTGATGAAATGCGAACCGTATCGAATCCAGTGAACTTATCAGGCCGTTGACCATCGATTGCATCGAACTTTTCTATTAAATTGGATGTATGTCATCGTTCATGGAGGACGCTTGGGTTGCAATCGAGACATCTTAGACGGAGGACTCGTTTCTATTAAATTGGATCCAGTGTGGACGGACTGTTTTGGTTTGAAATCTGGCGGGAGAAATTTTCTTGGCACTGAAAGTTCTTTTAGAGTGTGGGCAGCGTGACTTATCCAGCAACGGTTTAGAGATGGACCAAAGAATTTTAAGTAGAAACGCAATACAAAAACGGATGACATCCTTATTTTTAGAACTCTTATTCCACGCCCGTCTTCACAGGTGAAAGACAAGTGGAATTGCCCAAACCGTGGCTCAGGTCAGCGAAACAATAATCATAAAATAAGTTTGTATAAGTGAAAAACTATGAAGGGCAAAGCAATTTGAATAATGCCATATTTCAACGAGGAATGAAACCTTTGTAATTACTGATAAAGAATAGGTATAAGGAAGTGATTTAAGTGTTTCGGTCCAGTGTGAAACATTTCATAATTTTTCTTTCAGTCCAAGTAGGGATCCTCGGTATGATTTTTCATTTCTTGAAGCTTCGTTTTCTAGCTTTATTTCATGAAAATTCAAAGCATTCGCTTCATTGTTTAACCGCCGTTTACCTAAAAGAAAACTATATATAAATATAAACATAGCATTTTTCAAACAAATGCAGGCTTTAGAAAAGTTTTACCACTGAACCACTGTACATTTGAAAAGAGGACTGCGGAGAGAAATGGGTGAAAATGAGTTCCATTATATGCAGATAATTAAAAATTTCTAAAGAATATGTAGAGTGAACTGTGACTATAGAAAAATTGACTATCAAAGAATGGTTGATAAAGAAACCGCATTATCCTCTCGCATTAAATACTTGGTGATGACCAGCTTAGAATCAGTCCTATTCTGAAAATATTAATGACCGCTCCAAGCAGTCCACAGATTCAGTCTGATGTTGCGAGTAACTCTTATTCTAGAAATAGAGCGGATGTTTCCTAATTCTAGAAATCAATCCTCAAAAATCATCTACGATTGTTGCTAGTTCTATTTTTGAAGATAGAACAGATTTCATCGAAAATGTGAACCCCAAGTATGGAACAAAATCGACAATTTTGAATACCGATAGTCTTTAAAATATGTGTTGTATGCTTGGGGTTTTCAGTAAGCTGCCCACATAACATATGACGCGCACTTCAGTATGATTGGTTTTGTATAAATACATCATCGTTAATATGATGGTGCCTAAGTGTTAGCTCCGACAGTATTGGGTTTTCCAATAAGGGCTTCTTTCTTTAGATTTAAATAAAACAAAGTGTCTTTGAGATATCATCGAAAAGTTTTATTCGTTTAAAAGGCCTATTAATACCATTAGATACGAAATATTATACTGTTCAAATGTCTGCCACGACTTCTCTGAGTGACACGCATCCAAAATGTCCAATTTTCTATGACTCTGGCACATAAATCAGGCTGAATTTGACCGATGGCATGGATTATGTTGACTTTGAGGGCCACTGTGATTTGCAGCTTATTTGCTTAGACCTGTGACTTAAAAAAAAAAACAAGAAATAGTCTAACGGGGTTAAATCTTTGTGGTCAGTTCAAATCACCTCCACGTGAGATAACCATCCCCTCAAATCACTCGTGCAGGCACGTAGCGCCGTCCTGTTGAAACCACATGTTGTTGGTGTCCATATCATCCAATTCAGGACAAAAATTTTTTCAATATGGCCCTCTAGGGCTCGCCGTTGACAGTGACGGCCTGGCCAACTTAGTCTGGATGCATTGGACGCTCTTGGATTTTATGTCAATTGGTATCGTCCCTGATTCAGCAAATTTTGTTTGTTGACATACTCATTCATCCAGAAATAGACCTCATTGCTGAAGATGATTTTTCGAGGAAAATTAGGGTCATTATCAATTTTATCATTTGCACGCTACATCCGTTCATGGTGATTTGGCAAAATAGACTAAATAAATGACAACCAATTTGACAGATGTAGCTATCAACTGTCAAAGTTCGGAACTCCCTATTGAAAGACCCTATATATGAACTTTTCTCATTTTTTTTGCTATGGAGGGGGTCACAACTTCTCATCTCGTTTTATAGAGCAGCCAATGGATAAAGCAAAGTACATGTGTTTGATATGAACTAACTCTTTTGACTTAAATAAGACTACAAAAACACGATTTTCCCAAGAAACCTTGCATTGATAAAAAAAATGGAACAGATTCATTGGCATCCATAATGGATACCAATCCTCACTGCACCTTTATGATCTTTAACCTGTTGCCCCCGCCAATCGAAACTTGACGAATTTCATCAGACGCCCGATAGTAACGCATCTATTTCATAAACATTATAAAAGGATAATATTTTATACGCATTCTACTTGCATTATATTTGTTAATATTGAACTCTGATGCTATTTTTATATGATCCTTTCAATAAATGCACCTATTTTCAACCCTTTAGTTTGCATTGAATACCTCATCGATTGAACATGAAGTAGAATTTTATCCTGCATACCATTGAAAGCATGAGAGATTTCTCGACTAAACCATCGCACGATTCTAGGTAATGATTTCATTTTCTATTCACACAGGCATTCCATGATGACGATAGTAAATGTTAGACTCACAATCTGTAAGAAGCATCCATTTCACATGAAATGAAATTCAACGAATGACAAAATTAACAGAGAAAATCCTATAACACAAGCAAGGTAGCAACCGTCCCCAACCACCACGATATTCCCTCTTCAATCACTGAAATGTTTTAGCCAGGATCAAAAAACCATGAGCTAGCAACAATTCCAGGATTTCCAACACAAATAAATCATGATCCACACTTCCATATAGTACAACATTAATATTAGATTTTTTAATAACGAAAATCTCTTCACAAAATACGCACCTTAAATCTAAAATCCATTTTTCATTTCGCCTCCTTCCCGCGCCTCTTCGATCGTCGTCACTTCGTCCTTTGCAAAGAATGATTTCTTAGGCGGAAAGATAATTTATCACGTGCAAACAGTAACAGAAGGGTAGGCATATGATGATTATCCTGGCTGTTGTGCCTATGCTAATCGTGATAACTCATTTTCAGACGATTCTGAGGTTAATGACAATGTTTACGTTGCGAAAAAGGAAAAATGAAATATTGCCGGAAATTTTTTTTGAATGACATATTTGAAAGATTTTTTTGAAATATTTATAGATGATGGTGAAGGATTTCTCGATATTTTTATGTTAATACGAGAATTTTGGGGTTGGATAAGTTGAAAGGATTATTAACTTTATCGAAACAAGGATTTTGGAAGGATGTGATGTATCTCAATTGAAATTTATCGTAGAATGGTATTCAAAATTTTCTTTTGAAAGCACACAATCTTTTTGAAATGTAGATTAATGCTATTTGAATAGGTTTGGTTTCGACAGTGAAAAATGAAGAAATCTAAATTCTTTTAAATCGAATGTGGTTTCTTTTAACAATTTCTTCATTTTTCATAATAAACATTTTTTTTATTATAAAGCTAGGATTTCTTGTGTGTATAGACATGTGAAGGATATGAGCGGTTAGGTGGTGGCATTTCATTACAATTAAAAATTCGTATGTCATCCAAATTTAAACATAAAGAGTTTTAAGTTTTCTTTCTCTTTAGGTGAAAGCTCATGCCATCATGCGATTTTTCCAACTCACTACTTATTAGAGAGTATTTGGTGCATTTTCGAAGGAAATGGCATGTACTACTCTTTCTGGTTTAATTGGGATGTACGTCAAGGTTCCTTAATTTTTTGATTTTGAATCGTGTCAAAAGTAAGCCAATTTTTATTAATATGTCAGGATTGAAAAATGTGAAACTTGTAGTTAAAATGTTTCAACCAACAAAAATTGATCGACAACGAAAACTACATATGTAGTACTCGTGCAGAACAAATAAAAACATACATAGCCTGGTGAAAGTGCTTGTTCGTTAAAGTGATGTCCAAAACCTCTCTACGGCTTGCTGTAATGAAAGTAGGATCCTCACCTCTGTTGACTAGGTTTAAGTCATGCAGTAAAATGAGCATTGACGTCCACCCCGATTATTATAGGGATGTCCCTAGCATTGGCTTCCCTTGTGATCCTTTGCAGGCTGGTGGAAAGTAGCAGAAAATCATGTGCCATATAGCAGGAGACAGGCCAAAGGGGTTTGGATTGCCCTCCCACTGCCTTCCTTTATTATTATGCAAGCTCTTGGTTTAACTGTTGTATTTAGAAATACTGTCCTGTATATCTTCATGTTGAACCCACAGACCTGCTTTCCTACAACCGAAGGTTCCGGGGCCAGTATCAGCTTCTCTCCTTTTTGGGCCAGGTGGTTGAGCAGTGCAGCGGATGCCGCCTTATAGTGATGGAGGTTTATCTCGAGAAACTTCAGCATCTCGACACAGGGTTTTATCCACCTCGTCGTTAGATAAGGACGGCCCCTCCTCCTCAACAAAGTCGAGGCATTGAATAAAGTCCCCAGCCAACTCCACCATGGAGAGTGTACTTCTTTCGTCATCGGACAGAAGATCTGATACGGAGATGTCCACGGTCGGGTCTACTGATGCTTCCCTAGTTAGCTCACTCTCATTTTTTTACTCGGTTGTCGTACTGCTTTCGCACTTCGACCCTTGCTGTATACGCGCAGGACGACAGCTGAGTAACCGTAGCTTATCACCCCACCCTAAGACTCCAATGAAGCTAACTCCTCATTTAGGGTTACCATAGCCTCTCGCTGTCCATTGCTGGACTCGCTTACCTTGGCTACCTTGGCTATCCACCGGAAGATTGGCATTGCTAAGCTTGATAAGCTCAACAATTTCCTCCAGTATGGATGGCTTGGCCGGTATCCATGTCCTGAGCCGTGTTCGATTCGGGATGTCTTCCCTGGAGGAAGCTTCGATCTATGCTCCGGGCCAGACTTCTCCCAAACTGTCGATATCCTGCTTGTACAGATCCGCTGAACGTTGACCCGTGCATGCTATCAGCTTGACATGGCCCTGGTACTAACCAGTGTCCCGACTGGAGGATCGAGATTTGTCTCCAGTATGGGTTTGTGAAACCGGAGAAGAGCGATTTCCACCATCTCCCAATTTGACGGCATGATGTATACCAGCGCTTCTCTTGAATGCTAAAAGAAGAGCTCTCGGCGATGGATTCTCTAATTTTTTTGGATGGAATTACGCTGGCCGAGCAATGTTTTTTTGTGTAACATTTCAATGTTAATATTTTTTTCGTTTCGTTGCTGCCTTTTGCTTATCCTCCATTCTTCTTTCTTACTATTTCTTCTTTTCTTTTTTCTTCACTTCCTTTTTCTTTTATTCCTTTGCATTTTTTTCAATTATTTTCTTGCATTAGTTTCTTTCGTGTTCTATTAATTTCTTCTAAATTCGTTTATTTTCTTCTTTACTTCTGTTTGTATTAATCTCTTTTATTTTTTCATTCTATTTTTAATCCTTGAATTCTTATTTTTTCTTCAATAATTTTTTCCATTTATTTCCCTTATGTCCTTCCTTTATTTTTTAAGTTTTTGTTTCGTTTTTTCTTCTCTTGTTTTCTTCACGGGATAAATAACAGTCGCTCTTCATTGTCAAGAAAGTCTAGTTTGGAAATAATGTGACGAGCTTTGAGAGAACTTCGATATTATAAAACTCGAAGTACATAACTGAGCATTTAGTAGCCAATATATTTCCTTATTGCCAGACTAAGGCAACTCATGTGAGCTGAAATCTGCAGCTTTTAATGAATGTAGGAACCAATAAATTTATCTTTCCATCGTTATTCGCTTAGTTTCTTGCAAAGTGGAGTTACAAAACACTCTGCTGGTGTCACGCACACAGGATTTTTTCTGCTCAATTCCTTTCTATCCTTTGCTTCTACAACCATCGCGTAAAATTTAAATTGACTGCATTTCTTCCAAAATATTTACACGTTGTCAACTGTCGATGCATTTCTCGCTTCTCTGGAACCATGTCCAAACCCACAGAGCAATGAATGGGTCACAGATATTTCGATTAAGCTGAATCAAATTAATCTCCAATACCACGATTAATGTGACTTTCTAATCCTTTCGGTTGAAGTTCATTCCTTTCAGTGGATTTGTCCGTCTATGGTGAGCGATCAACTTTCAACTCATTGGCTGTCGCTCGGCATAACGAGATTCGTTACTGTCATTTATCATCAACACACCGATTCATGCCACTCACCTACGTTCTTTCCTACTGTCTGTTACAAAAGAGGACGAGTGGTTTCAACCACTTCCATTTATTCATTCAAGACAACGTTTTTTCCTAATGTTGTAGAAAAGGGTGGTTGCATCCTGAGCTTCATTAATAAATGAAGTGCGGCGTCATGATATTGTAACAAACTATGTGTATTGTGTGAGACTCTACTTCATAATGAAGTCAATAATTCGGTTATTTTTTTTATTTTACATTTAGTGACTATTTTAGATTGTATTTGCAATTGTAAAGAAACTTCTAAAATAAGTTTTAGTTTTTAATCCAATTTCCACAAAATTTCTATATTCCGTTAAAGATATTCTCAATTAGTAATTAATAACAACTTTTTTTCCCTTATCTGAATATGTTAGAATATTATATGAAAGTATTTGCGAACCATCCTAAGAGTTCTGATATAGTCGTTGCACTACAGATTTCCATGTACCAAAACTCATTAAATTAAATCAAAGCCTTTCCATTTAGCAATATCGTTAAATGTGAAGTGTTTGTAGTCCTGTTGAGCGAAACCTCCCTATGAATGCACAATTTATCTGACAACCGGTAGTTGAAATTGGTTCATAAAAAAATTGTATGATATGCAATATTCAAGCCTGCAAATATTTGTCGTAGGTTCTGTGTTATTCATAAAAGTTTTTCATGCCTGATTGAGTATTTTAAGGTTCCACGAGAAGCAATAAATTTTTGCAATTTGTTGATCATGAATAATGTCTATTCAAACCTAAACGAGGTCATTTTAACGACCTAAACAACATTTTATTCATATATTTTTCAATAGAAGGTCTCAATATTATAATTGTGTATGAAAAATTTGGTTGAGGAAAATCAGCAATAAAGACGGAAGGGGTTGAAATTTCAAAGGATGAAATTACTTTATTGGGTCACAAAATATGCGCCAAAAAGTGTGGTTAATAGTTTTGTTGTAAAATACACCCTTAAATCGACCAAAGTCCACTCCAAAATTTCATACGTGAACGTTTTGATTTATTTTCCAATTTTGGTCCAATGAAGTCAAATGGGATGAAAACTTCCTGCACGACCATCCATAATAGTTTTACTGCCGGAAAATTGAACTCTTCATCGGTCAATTCAGTCACACATTTTGAGTTGCTAAAAATAACTGACGAAATGATAGTTCTGGGAAAATGCGAAGCAATTACCAGATTATTTAAAGATAACACGTCCGCAGAATGATACATGAGTTGGAATGCAGACTGGGCAACGAATCCACTATTGTTGAAGGATGTTTCACCCACACCTGCTTAATCAAATCGCATGAAAGGATTTCCAGTGACCATCAACGGTACCACCACCCTCAACGCGGCCTAATGAACAGTAATAGGGTCACTTGCAGAAAGAAAGCTATTGCCCACTTGGGACCGGACATTTTCCGGCTTTAATGTACGCTCATAAAAGCGCTCGGTTGTCCTTTATTGTTTGCAGGCATCGCCCGAAAACGAGTTATTGGGCTCTTCACCTCGAATGTTGTGCGGTTGACATCAATTTTTCTTAATGGCACCATTAAATGATTATGTTACCTCCTTATTGTTTTATACGATCATCTCTATTCTTTATGAGGCAACCTCATAAATTTTCTACAACGATTGTCCTTTTTTTCTCTTTCACTAGGCTGAAAGCCGTGTGCCATACATGTCCTCATTGTTTTTCAAAGCAAGTATGATGAGCCACAAGGCAGCAAGGATATGCTTAGATGAATGAGTCGACAAGCATTTTTATGGACAAGTATTGAACGGAAAGTTTAGGTTGTTTGACAATAAAGATAAAATAGAAATGGTTGAAAATGGACCCGTGGAATTCACATATGAAGGATATTATTATTCAGGTATTAATAGAATCGTTTGCAGTTTTAAAAGGGTGTAGCACAGCTTAATGGCTTGGAATCTACTGTCGATCTAGCAGAACATAAAAAGGTAGGAAGCATGTAAAATATTGAATGGTAAATGTTGGAAAATGAACCTTGAAATGTTAAATGATGATTGCAGGATTATCTTTGTTACGGCAAGTGGAGAATAAAATGGTTTTTATGCCAAGAGATAATTGATAGGAAAAGACTATAGATGGTCGGAAAGGTTCTACTTAAAATATCGTCAATAAATTTTTGTGAAGTATGAGAAATGTTCTCTTTGCAATAAATCTAGTTGTTCGAAGCAAAAACATAATAGTCATTTTCCCGATACAGGTACCAGCACTCATGAGAAGTGAAAAGACTGAATGCCTTGCGATGATTGGAGCAGAATGTGTTTTCAATCAGTGTTACAATCTTAGGACATAAGTTCTTGAAAGTCGAATTCAGAAAACTTATTCCTTCCGGGAAAACCAGGTAGAGGCCGATAAAGTCGAGGTATGAAAGGACGTTCTATGTAATTATGATGTTGCACTTCAAGGAGACTGAGATACCTTATGACAGAATTGTCAGGTTTGCTTTTGTATTCGTAGTCAACTTTCGCCACGATTCAGGCAGTTTTGGTGGTCATTCGAGAAGAAAAACATTGGAATATATAAGATAAAAGGCACCACACGCTTCTGTGCCAAGATACACCACCTGTTAAACATCTCACAACAAAATTCGTCCGAGGTAACCACCGATACCGGTTTACTCCTTTCCGCGTTACTTCTTTGAATACTTGTACTATTTGCTTCGGTGGTCTCAAAGCCTTCCTAACGATACCAATATGACAGTATCTTCCCCAAAATCTACAGTCGTAGTTGCCTACAGAAAATAGTATACACGATAAAAAGGATAATGTTCTTCAAAATATAGATTCTATTCATTGGCTACTTTTGCACTCACCTATAGCCATTGTCTGTCACACAAAAATAGGCAAGTGAGCTCAGTCACTCCCATTAACTTTATAGCACTTCACGCATTCATTCATTCGAAAATAACTAAAGTAAAATAACAATCAATCTGTTTACCTAATTCTTTTCGATGTTTCCCAGGTAAATATTATCAAACAATGAATGGGATATATGGAAACTCCTACCAATTTAGTCTGACCTGCTGTTAAATTTCAAATTACCTTACCAAACTTTTTTATTTAATTCTAAATATGAAGTAAATTAAACACATTCTATTTTCACCCATAAAATCCTGAATATATTCCTTTGTGATGTCACAAGCACTGTTCCGAATCTTGAAAAACTTTTCAACCTTTTCGCCCTTCAACTTGCTCGCGTTTAACTTAAATTCAACCGAAATTTCAATTGTCAAGATTTCAATAGTTAATGGAAAGTTTAATTGAAAATTTCCCCAAAACTGATGACAAAGAGCCGAACCAGATATCCTTCGGGGCAAGCGAAATATTTAAACATCACCTGAAAGTTTTCGAAGCTAAACGGATAAAAGTATCCTCGTCGCGCGATCGTTGCGGCAAAATGTCGGAACAGTCGACGACCAAGTCAGGAAAACATGAGCACCGTACAGCGTGGTATTTAAGACGACGACGAAAAGGATAAACATGATAAAAAGGATGAAATGTGGTGTTTTATGAAAATCCGCTTGCTTGGTGTTAGCTGAAGGCAAGCACTGAGAGAAGGAAGCATATAATTATTTGCACTTTCGGTCAAGGGAAAACTAATTAAAATCACCCGCGATGAAGGAAATGAACTGAAGAATTTTAATTAGCTGGAAGCCGGTTCGCTTTGTACAGTCGTGTTGCGGAAAGTGTTGCATTTCATAGTTTCCGAGAGTCTTGTTAATAGTACCGCAAGGTGAAATCCTTTTTATGCCTAAGAAGTGGTTAGGTTTTCCCGTGCTTGGATTATATGTTAATGTTTAGTGGAAAATTTTCAAGGAAATATAAGGTGATGACAGCGTGATGAAAAGGAGAATCAGTTAGGAAGCCATTTCAAGAAAGGCTTATTTCAAAGGATGTTGATTGATGGCGCTGAAATTGAAATTGGATTAGTTAAAGAGATTATAAAACTTTTCAGATAAAATACTGTTTCTATTAAAAAAACGATACTCCCTAGTCATCCGGAATTTTGATATTTATACAACAATATTCAATAAACTTTGAGCTCATCAAAAATCAATACTCAACGTAAGAAAAACTGCACGAAACCTATTTGCATATTCCATAAATATTACCATTTGTTTGTTGAAGTCTAATTACATTTCTCCGTAGACAGACGGCAATGTCCTGCTTTGAATACTAAATTTGTTGTTGGCTGGCATTTTCTTCATTTAAGGTAAAGGAACAAAAGACGTAACGATGGCATGTTAAAGTCGTGCAGTTTGTTGGTCTTTCGGATGAGAATGCAGACTGAAATGAGTTTCATTAGACGAAACGACTGGTTGTACTTAGTTCAACCAGAAAATGAACATAAATAGTTGCAGCTTAATTAAGCGAAGAGAAAATTTCTTCTAGTCTCTTAGTTGGATTGTTGGTGTAATAAGTGAAAATGTAGTCAAAAAAAGGATCGTATATGTATTATTAACTTCCCAGTATATGGGAAGTTCTTGTAATCGCCTCGAAAATCGAAATTGAAATTTTCAACTTTTCTTTACGTTTTGAGGTCTATAAAGTATATATAAAGTGTTTTTAGAAAGAAGTATGGATGTGTGTGTGTGTGTATGTACGTACGTACGTACGTTCGCTGGCAGTTTTTCTACGAGCATAACTCACGTAAACAAGGTCGTATTGACTTTGTTAAGGTGTCAATCGAAGAGTCTTTGCAATTTTAAGAGCTGATTAGTTTTTGGGAAACTTCGGTCGGGGGGGTTTGCTGTTTTCGCCCCTTGAAGGTCAACCATGTTATGCGCTATATCTCACGAACCAAACATGCGATTTTCATTATTAAGATGTCAATCGACGTGTTTTACCATTTATATGATTCCGTCAAATTTTTAAAAAAATTCTTGGAGCGGTTTTTTAATTTTTTTAAAAAAAGTGCAAAAAATTTGGTTTTTTTCAAAAACACAAAATTTTTAACCTGATTTTCAAACCTAAGTAATCAATGTTTATATAATTTATATACTCCAAATAGTTTTTGTGAAAAAACCAGCAAAAGTTTTTTTCATGATTACGAAAAAAATTAAATAAAACATAAAAAATCATTAAACGTTCAAGGTCATTTACGTCATTCATTATATCTCGAGAACCAAATATAATCTTCCGATCATTAAGGTGTCAATCAACGCGTATTATCATTTTTATGATGTTCTTATATTTTAAAAAAATCGTTAAAGCGGTTTTTTAGATTTATTAAAAAAAATTGGAAAAGTAGTGTTTTTTCATAAAAAAAATCATTTTTAACCTGATTTGCACATCGTAATAATAAATATTCATAGAATTTATAAACTTTTATCAATTTTTGTAGAGAAACCAGCAAAAACTTTTCTCATGATTACAAAAAAAATTAAATTAAAAATATAAAATCGTTCAAAGCCACCATGTAAAAAGGGTTCATTCGAATCATAATACTTTAAATCTCTTATTTTGAAGACATTGTTGTAAAGTCAATCAAAGTTTATTAATATTTGCAAAATTTGAGCAGATTTTCAATAGTTTTCACAGCACCATGTTTTAACTTTAATTAAAAAAACTGCTTTGTAACCTGTCCCCCCTCCGATTGATCCGCGTGAATAATCAATCAAACCAATGCACCAAAATCCTTACGTAATCAATTGACGCTCGCGTAGATGTTACGATTAATATTTAGTCATTCCAATAACTTTTATGAGAGGTGCATTTTTATTATTTGAAGTAGTATTATTTCCATAACTATTATTGTGTTTAATATTTTTAATATCTTTGTAGATATTACTGGGAAGTTGACCGTGTGGACCTCATGGGTCGCACCTCACGGCTTGTTTTTTAATATTTTGATATTAAACAACTTATTATGAAGTAGAAAAAAGATGTATTTTTTCGGGTTCGTTTCTTTTTGGCTTAACATTAATCTTCAATATATGTCAGGTTGGGACACCGTGGGCCTAGCTTATCTCTCAAACAACCATTTCTTATGCGCTTTGCTCTAGACGGCTAACCTTCACCATCCTAGAAAAGTTGTTTTTAGTAGTATACTTAGTATCCAAGAGCTCAGCTCATTATAAAATATCACTGCCGTTTATTTTCCATCAGAACATCACAATCAACAGTGTTTAGAGCTAAGTTTTAGGTTGCTTTTCGTAACAAAACGCTGATATTATTGGCGGATTTACTAATAAAAAATATTCTGTGTATGGCTGCATCTAGAACTTGTTCATCTGATCGATAACTATTATTATATATAATAGTTTCTCTATGATTGGCATTTCATCAATCTTTCACGTTAAAGCTACCTTCAACGATATTCATTTCTCTAGAGAATCCAGATGCACACCACATACTAAATCCAATTTATACTTTATATAGATTTGCTTATATCCAACGAGTAAATCACTAACCATTTTTAAGCCACCGCATCAGTTTAATATGCGACCTCTATTCAATACCGACCTAAATTCCAGACAATTATCTCACTCGCGTCTTCATTAGGTGCTTCCGGCGATTTCACTTGTGGTGAAAAATATTGCGGTGGTAGAGGATTCATTTTCTCCTGTAAAAGACGAGAAATTTGATTAGATAGGTGAATAATTTTGTGACGAGAGTTTGTTAGGTGATTTAACCGCTCAAAAAGATGAACGTTTTTATTGTATTCGGAGCGCAAATTTTGAAGGAATGAATGTAAATTTCAATATGAGGACATCTTTAACCACAGTAAAAAGAAAAAAAACAATAATATTACAGCCCGAACCGAAGTGAAACACCTACTTGTATTGAATCGTTGGCTACATCGATGTATTGCAAGTCTTCCAAACTGAAGAGGATGCTTTGTTATGACAGGGTTCATAGAAGAGCGATTTTTTTTATTGAGCCATCCAAAAATCAGCCGGTGGTTTCGAAACTCTCAAAATTCAGTCCAAGGACGTGGACACAACAATCACCGTTTTTATTCGTGATATGATCACCATTCCACATAATCTGAAAAATTAAATAATATATAATATTAAATTATTTATTATTCAAGGATAAAACGACAGCGTAAAATTTCGGATCGTTTTTATTTTAGTTTTATTGCATTTGAATACTAACAGATTTAAATCGATGAAAATTTTGGTTTGTATGATATCCATTTCGAACAATATATGCTGATTGATTGAGTTTATACAATAAGAAAATTATTAAACGTAAATAATAGAAGAATCTGAACTATTTCAAATATTGTTGTTGTCAATCTTCTTTTCAGTGCAGCAGTGTGTGATTCCTTAGTATTATACTTCTTATTATTTCTTCACATTTCAACCACGACTCGATGAGGAATGCAGTGTTATAAAATTTTAATAGTGGCTACCACCATGCGGTCGACGTTTAGGGTATTCTTCGGGGAATAGATGATCTCGTGGATATTTGGATGAAGGGCGCTCAATTTGGTGAGACCTTTTGCTGGTTGTCCGTCCACAAGGAATGTTATAATGTTAAACTCTATCTGTTAGTTAAAAAATTTGATTCTAATGATGACCAATGATAGATAAATTGAAAGTGAGTGAATAAAATCATTACAATTGTCCTGCTGAAAAAACGTTTCCGTAGTCTAACACATAATTGCTTGCCAAACGATAATTTGTTTGAAATGTAGGTGCCTATTATCAGTTGATCGTTTTTGTCTCCATGTTGTTATCGTATCTTTTAATAATAGTGTGGAATCAGTGTGACTTGATGACATCAGTCTGGAAAAGGAGCAGAGAAAAATATTAGGAGAGTCCAATGGACTGCCACATCCTGACCGAAGTCAAGGCAAAACTAACTGAGTCAACTGAGACACATAAGATCTGCCATACAGGAACATTTTTGTGATACATTACATCCGGAACTTATTTTCGAAAAAGGTTTAAATTTGATAGCCTTTTCTCTTTTGGTATCGTACACAAAATTTCATTCGATTTTCACGTTTTCAATTTGAATTGAACGATTTTAAGGTAAGGTTTTCAAGCCAAAAAGATAAATTATTCAAACAGCATCGCAATGCCTAAAAACCGATTATATAAGGAAGAAAGGACTATATAGCGTAGTGTTTTATCGTTGCTCTTTTCCATCATCTGCTATCCTTTCAACAAGGATAACCTTCAAAGTCATGTCGCAAACTTGCCCGAAAAAAATTCATGAGCATATTTTAAGAAACTCACTTTTTCATAGATTGACAGTGAATAAAAGTTATACGGAATATGTTTTCTGCATTTTTCATTTTTTCCACGTTCACTTTGCCATCTTCGACGTTCGTCAAATGAAATTTTCATAAACGAATCATATGCGGAATGTATGCAAATAAAATTCTGCTTAATGCAATCAGCTACTCTCTGATAATATATAAGAGCATTACGGCATTGTTATCCTTACATTGGCATAAGCACTTTAGGGATATCTAATACCATCCACAAGAATGAATACGAAGTAAGTTGAAGAGTAACGCTTTCCCGATATATGCTATTGTTGAGTGGATGCACGACGAAAAGGAGTATGAATGCGAATTGAAAAGGTTGAGCAAGAAGTCGAGGGATTTGTGCTTGAAGAAGGAAAAGAACGAGAACGAGTTTAAGATATAACGAAGAATCTTGAGCATGGAACGCACACAATACGGAAAACTAAGTGTGTTTTTCCTAGAGAACTTTGTGAGAAAATTCACACCTCAATATTGTTTTTTGTATGGAATTTTCCACAGAATCAGCATTCCGTCAAGTTATTTTTCGTACTGCTACTTCTTATGGAAATTCCATAAAAGTTAAGTTGGCGGCATGTTTTCCTTTGCGCCGGAATGTTCGTTTGGGGATCAAAGTATCTGATATTTATGGCAAGCAGGTGATTGCAATGAATTTTAAGTAAGTCATTTACGTGGCTTATGTGGAGATTAAATATTTTCCAGGAAATGTTTGAAAGGATCTAAAAGTTATATTTACATGTATAGTTACTGATTAGAAGGAAGAGTGTCTGGAGGTGTTGACAAGCAGATTTCTAGTACTTTACCGGAGGCATCTAAGAGATCTGCTCCAAGCCGGTGGAAAAGATTAGAGACCGATTTTCAGATAATTCTTTCAACAGGTTCGAGTAAAAGGAATGATGATAAATAGGGTAGGTCATCTAGTCAGCAATAATTTAAATGACGACCTACCCTAAAAATGGCAATCGATCCGCTGTTTTTAATTCGGGACTTAATTGTGCTGGTGCAACCACGACACCTTATCAAGAGGATACTGTTATCAATCGAGCCAGGCTCCAGGGATTTTTCCCATCGGTGGGGATCCTATTGGTTGCAACTTGGTGACTGTGACTAACATCCAAAGCGGCTACATACAACAAGAGTACACATTGAAACCAGTGGCTGTTCGGCACTCCTTCTGTATCGCGGTGTATTGACGTGCAGTTGCATTTTTATCAGTGGTTGATTAGTTATAGTTACAGCCCTTTTCATGAAAAGATGACTCACTCAGACCTCGACAGGCCCATTGTGATACCACAGAAGATTTAGATGGCACTAAAACCTAGCTGCGGGATAATGAGAACCATTAAAATTCTCCATGAAGCTGGCTATGCAGCTAATATTTAACCTAGCTACTTGCATGAAGTTATCAAGAAAAGGAGGTGAGCCTACGGTTTGCGTGCATTTCCTGGATAGTGCTGGTCCTTTGCACAAAATTTTTTTTGGATCGTTTCTTCCTCTTCTGCCGACCTTCTGCTTCGGCAGAACATTGTTGGGGTGCAAACGTGGAGGCTGTGGTTAGTATCCATATGCGGGTAGAGCCTCCTTTGATGCGCTTTGAAGTCTTCATGCTTTCGAGCATGGGGACTTCTGCAGCATCTCGAGAGAGATACTGCCCATCTAATCCTCTGCCGATCTCTCGGCAGAGGATTAGATTGGCCTCGCTTTCACCAGTAAGGTCATTGAGCCTGAACTCAGTAGGCGAACTGGTACTCCCAAGTGATGGTGGGATGACGTTGGCAGCCGCATTATAGTTGCCCGTTGTTCGACCGCGGACCGTGGAGTAAAACCCCATCTGGGTAGGCCTCCACGTAAAACAACTAGGAACATTATGCTCCGGCAGAAAACGTCGAAGGGAACGCCCAATGATTCTGCATGTCTGCCAACCAGTAAGTCAGTACGGATATAGTGAAACTTAATATTGCACAGCTCGTATTGAAGAGCTGCTTGATAGATTTGGAGTTCAGTGTGTGCCAAGTTTGCCTGGTGGTCCTACACGTTTTTTCCAGTAGTCAGGCCCAATTTGCAGCCTGTATGTATGTAATACTGCTTGAATCTCAGCTTTATGGAAGCTAGAGGTTGGCCGACTTCAGGTTTATAATCCTGTAGCTCAGTGTCAGCTTCTGCTAGGGCATCAACAATATTTAACAGGGGTTGCTGTGACCCAAACAGAGGCAAGGATTTTAGATAGGTCTGACCTGTACCAGAGATATGAAAGCGTTCAAGCAAGCTCTGGATAAAACTGATATCTAACTCGGAAAGGCAGTGCTCATACTTTTGTGTGAGTTACTGACTAGTTAGTATTTTTCGTAATTCGTTCCTCTGAAACTGCAATGTTAAGGACATCTATACCCAGTAACTACGTTAATTTCAAAGAACTTCTGAATAGCGTGACTGTGAAAAAGGGATTGTTTGAAAGTGTGGTAGAATAAATTTCATAAATTTTGCCCGCACATCCAAAGCAAATTGAACCTTCCTCATTGATTCAAAATCGTGGACTCAATAGCAGGAGAGATGATCTTAGTCAGAAAGGACTTTATCTACCCTACACACGATATGTACATATATGTTACCCATACAAAACCAACCAAACATTGATAATGAATCGCTTCAATTAAATGGAAACTTGCAGAAAGAAAAAAAAAAGGAAAAACAAATGGGCAATGCAAAGTAATAAATTGTGCTGGAAAACTTTCATCCAAGACTGCTTTTGTTAGCGCAAGCATAGGTTAAGTCAAACGTTCCGAGTTTTGTAGTCGAATGGAAAATGTTGTTGCTGGATCATAAATCCTGCACGTCACGTTCTCATGCATTTCTCGAGGCAATGCCAAAGTTTAATTGTACTTTAGTTTACATTTGTAAAGGATTTATGTTGTTTATAATTGAAATTTTGAGAAGTTGTTAGGCGTGAGAATGAGTGGCGTTTTGAAAACGACTTCCCGCATGTTTTATGTGAATGCAATGAAACTTGAAATTGTGTATCGTTTATTATTATTTTGTGTTTACCTGTACGTTTGATTTTAATCTCAAGAATAATACATGTATTTAAGTCAACTGCTAACTGTTAACCAAATTTCACATAATAGTTTAATAAATAATAATTTTTTCATCCGCAAGTTGAAATGATTTTTAAATTTAGAAGGGTTGCATTGTTTTTCGGGTGAAGCACACTTAACAGGTTTTATAAGAAATTTATTTGAAATTCAGTTTTAATTTTCATCGTAGCCACATTGCCATCTTAGTTATAGCTTCTAATTTGAATTAATCGAACTTCAAGTAGTCATTTTGATAGCTATTTCTTTATTTTCCTTTAAAATTTATTGAAAAGTAGTTACGAGTAGACTTATGCTTTGAAAGCAGCCAATAACTATCCAAAAGTACTTTGAAAATCAGTTCTTGCTTCGCAAGACCTCACAGAAATAACAAACAACATCTTTGAACGAAGCAAATCATCCATTAAATCATGGCTGGAATTCGTGCAACAAACATAAACTCTGCACGACACACCAGCACAAATAACGTCAGCGAGTTGTGCGTACTGAGGTTTGAAGAAAGGAATAATACGACAGCGCTGTCAAATTCAAGAGAGTATGCAATTGTGTTTTTAACAGCTGACCTCAGATGTCATTCTGTAGGCAGCCACAAACATAGCATAAAGAATTCATAGCACAGAGACTCCAGCCAATTTGCCACATATCTGTTATACAACCAAAGTGGCCAGGCTGTGCCTAAGTATAGGTAAATGTATATCCGTGTACCCTAGCATGAGTAACAGACTAAGCAAATTGTATGTGAATGGTTAGTGCACGAAAGACAGAGATGCACATAGAAGCTAGTTTCGTTTACTCGATAAATGGCAACTGTCAGCGAGAAATGTCATTATGTATTTGGCATTTCGCGATCGGAATATCACGTGTAATAAAATTTTAGATTTTGTCAATGAAAATTGACACTAATAATAATGACAAGTGCGGGAAAATCACGCGTTCGAAATATGTAATCATCGGTGCCTCGCTAAGCAACGTGTAATTATCGGGAAAGTGTTTTATGGTCATAACTTCAAATAGTGCGAAAAAGTGTCTGATGCTCTACAAAAAGAAAATAAAGTTCCTTCTTCGGTGTTCTATTTATTTAGGAATATAGAGCAACGAAGAAAGCATTGCATTTCCTTGGAACTGCAGCACAGAATCGATAAGAGCACCTTGCCAGTGAACGTGTGTGGGTATCAATAGTTGGGTGAATTTATAGGGGAAGACTCCGCGGTAACGTTAAGTTTGTATGGTTTACGCGTTCGTTTTCGGTCATTAGCTCTGAGGGACAGGTAATGCGCGCCAGAAACCGAAAATTTCAAATTCAGTCAGTTTCCTTGAAAAAAGGAATGAGTTCAACTTATTAATGAATTACCGTCATTGCACAGAATTTGGAATAGTAAATTAATGTTAAAATTTATGAATTCGCAGTTTAGTTATTCTGCTAAAACATCATATTTATGTTCTCCAATATCTACATGCAGAATTTTTCAATATAATTGATTGCTATTTAAAATCACGATGCCACGTAGTTTCGTTGTTTCCATTGATTGGGCAGCCCAAAATGCTTCGATCAGTCGCGTATTTGCGTCGGGTACTCGCCGCATTCGTTCATTTTACGCACACTAGTGTTAGCTGATTTTGGTAAGTGCATGTACACGGTTAACTTTTACGCGTGCACGTACACGGTTAACTGAGGCCGCCTCGCCTCTCTACATATGCACAACCTGGCCTGGAGAAATTTGAGATCGAATTTTTACCTACTCTGAAATTCGCTCTGGATTTCGAAATTAGTAGCACTGCTGTTTTGATGACAAGAATTTTGTTAGTTTTTTCTACGATGTTACTTCTTTTCTCGGTTGAACTGACACAAATATTGTAACAAACAAAAATCAGAACTGATCGATTCGGCGTCGGTTGCAGCAATTGTGACTTGGTTTGATTTGGATAGCTGTGGTAAGACCGTCCCAGAAGATAGTTTAGCTTGGTATCTTTAAAAAGTAGTATAGTTTTGTTTGGTTTGAACGCCAGCGGCACTAGAAGGCAAGTTAATGTTCAAAGAAAACGTGATCAAATCATACAAAAAAACTAATTGCCCAAAAATATTTATACTAAAAGAATTGTCCAAAAATATCAAAGGCACTGATTCTAGTGAAATGTGGTTTCAACTAGATTCGCCACGTAGCGTGACCGATAAAATAATGCTCTGAACTAGAAGTGAAAATTATTTAAGCTCAAACTCACGGCTGTCCTGCTCTCGAAAATCCTCAACCACTGCCAGTACACCATGTAGGGAACAGAAAATTGAATACGCGTGCCGTACTCGACACAATCATATTGGATTGTAAAAAATTTGACAACGTAAACGTCATTTCAGTGAACGCAGCTGTAACTGGTCGAAAATATTTTATACCGATCGCAGTATTTAACCGTTTGTACGCTGTTGCGGCAGAAGAAGGCATTTTAAACGGGTATCATTAATGTTCTCTACTAGATTAATTAAAATACACTTTAAAGGGGTAAAATTAGTTAGAATTTTGTAAAAAAAATATTTTTTGCATTTTCTGAAAGTAGAATATTTCAAAAGTATTCTATAAATTTTTTAGACAAATCTAACAATTATTTAAAAAGGTGAATAACTTTCAATTGACCTTTTTACCAGCATGCAAATCGTACTCAAAACTATAAACGCGTTTTTCTGGAAACCATGCTTTCGAAGTCGGTGATCACAACAACTTGAAAGAAGCTTCCACGATTAATTTGAAATTTTTCTCACTTAGTTTATATATAATTTTCCTCCGGATGGACGAGTGATTTTTTTTGGACGATGATATTTTATCTTATAGTAAAATGCGAGTGAAATTTCGGTGGAATCAAAAATTTTGAATTTCAACATCCGCCATTTTTCAATTAATCAAAATTTTTCAAATCTCTTCGCCCATCCGGAGCACTATGTCATTAACTTATGATCTCTTTTTGTTTTTTCGGATTCAAGTGATCCAGTAACGAGCTGCAGTGATTACGGCCAAACCCTTATTTTTTTGGAAAGCTCGGACTTTGCTGCATCCCACGTATTTCTGAATATTTAGTCTTAAAAATTTATAATATTTTCTTGAAATACATATACACCATCTTGAGAAACATTTGTCATTAGTTACTTTATAATTTTCAAAAAATCGATTTGTTTTTATTGCATTTTTGGAAAATACATATATATAAACAGAAATATAATTTTGTATTTTGGGCAACTTTAACTTTGTCACCCAGACGCGATTTTCTATTAAAAAAAACTTTAACCACGTTTTTCTCGAAACAACGTTTTTGGAAATCGTTTTGAAATCTCGGGAACTGCTGAACCGATTCCCAACAAATACCTACTAGCTATTTTTTATGACTACATCTACAACGTGATTAGGGTGTTTTTTCTTCAAAATTTTGATTTGAAATATTTTTTTTTGGCCAAAAATCGTGGAAAAAATGTTTTTTCGCGCTATAGATATGAACATACTGAACATAAAACTTTTTGATTTTTTTTTGTTTTAGAGCAACCATCTCGAAAATTTCATCAACAGCGCGTTTTTTCGATATTTTTTTAACCAGCAATTTCATTGCTAAAAACTCACATAAACGATTTTTGTGTTTCTCGAAAGTGTAACCCTCTATTAATGTTTATATGTAATTTAAACCTATTTAAAAAATTATTAGAAATAACCCGTTTTTCCACTGCTAGAAGCGGGTAGACCCTTAAAATTTAGCCAAAAAAATCTAAATAAAGAGCTTTTTTGGACGCCTCAACTAGGTCTGCCCCCTTAAAGCACAATTCTGAAAAACAACTTGAAATATTTTACACTTTTCTTGCTAGACTGCCACAAAGATGCCTGCTGTCATTTTAAAGTGCACCTTTTCCGGAAATTGCCAATTTATTAACGGTCAGGCTGAACAAGTAAGCAATAATGGAAAAAATAGAAATTTTGGAATTATTTATTCCTATATTGAGTCCACCACATTGCCTTGGAATTTGGCTTGTGATTCGTTATCAAGAATCATCGAGACCATTAAAATTGCTATTAATTTTATTTTCAGAGTCAGTTTAAAAAGTGATAAAAGCACTACCACAAAAAATAGCTCACCAATATGATTGCTTCACATTTTTATAAATATGTGAATGTAAGTGGGGTCAAAAAGGAGGCAGTAATAGAAGGAGATGTTTTACCATTTAACTGGATATTCATTCAGTTAGTATTGTTGTTACTCTCGTTGTATTTTATCAGTTTTTCCGTTACACATCCAATCATGGTAGTTTTGGATACATCAATGAGATTCCAATTCAATTCATTTACAACTTAATTTTCGATTTTTTTTCTCGGTAAGAGTCTTCATCACTGTTCCAGTTCATAGAAACTGCATTTCAGGCTCAAACAATAACGTTGACTTTATTGCAATCTTTATCCTGGCTCGAAGCTAGCTCGTACGGTCCACTGGCATCACATAAGGACGACATTGAGCAGAACTACTTACAATGCTAAGTGATGTGCATGCACAGGAAACGGAAGCATTCGAATGTGAAAGATATGAATTGCAGCTTATCGCAACATACAAATGTACTGTAGATATGTTTCGTAACTGAAAGCTGATTCTTTGTAAGTAGGACTATCATTGCTTTGTAGTTAGCCTTGGAATGTATTTACGTTCTGGCAATTTGCCCCTTCACAAAAGGACTTGCTTACGTTCAAATGTTCTGCCCTGCAGTAGCCTGTTTGCCACAGCCTTTCTCATACACCCACTGTACTAAGGACGTTTGTGCATTTGGCCTTATTTCTGTCGTCAACTCATTCAGCCTTTCTGGAAATCGTTTCAATAGTACATTTCCTTGAATTCCAAATGAACTGCATTTCAATTGAGTTTCCAGTTTCAATGTAAAAGTCGCATGTTCTCATGTGTGCTGCTTATTGAATGTGGGAATGCTTCATGTCCTTTGTGCCATGAGCAGAGGAATTCATATGCCCAAAGGCAAGTATGCATTCAAGTGAATAAAAATCTAGATCTGGGGATGGGAATTAGTGTTTCACCCAATGATGACGGGATCAATGGAACTCTGAGTTACAAAAAAAAATTGCATCTTTTCATGAATCTTGTCATTTGAGTACAGACAAGCCTTGAATGTTGAATGAGGTCACCGAAAATATACCAGCAGGTAGAATAGTTGGAAACTTTTTATGCAAGGAATTTAGAATAAATCGTCACAAATTGAAAAGAAAGCTGTTAAAATTATTGAATGGAAGGCCAAGGTGATTCCTGTACTCACGGTGCGTAATTGCCGACAAGGTATGTGAACTGATAAAGGCAATCTAATAGCTGCATTAAGGTGAGGGCAGCCGTAACCTTCCTTGGACTCCCTTGGTTGGAAAAGACGACCAGATGAATTGAATTTTCAAGTTTCGTTTGTAGGAGCTATGATGATACTGTTACGTGCAAAATAGACCATTGGCCCTGAGGTGGTGATCTCACTCTGAGCCTGCAAGCAGAAAGGGGCAGAGTAAATAATTTTTGGCGCCACCTAATCTCTGCTCCCAAATTCCTGGTCACTTCCTTGTCCTGCCTCTGTAGAAGATTCTCAGAGGGGTGCCTGCATCAACACGATTCTAGTTTTTTGACGCCATCTGAATCCAGCTAGTTGTGTTTATTCTCTATTTTTGTTTGGTGATGAACTTTGTTTCTTAATGTTAAAACGAAGAGCAGCTTTCCGGTGTAAGTTTCCCGGGTGGACCAAAATTGTAGAACACTCTTTTCCTTTTTCGAATGGATGCTGGTGAACTTTTCACCTCGTAAGGGTGTATCGTTTTGTATTTGTCTTCATTAAAAAGGAACAAAATGACCCTGGCTCGACTCATTTTTTTATTCCCAAATTTTCACACAAATCACTCAATTTTTTGGGGCAAGCAAAATTGTATCTGAAACTAGAAACTCTTAAACGCATACTTAAACGAGCCCCACGATATTCTCCTTCACAAAACTATTCGTCCTACTGCCACACTTACATCGTTTTTGAGAAATTTCGACGTTTTTGGCAAAAATCGTTTTAGCGATCTGGAAAGATGATAGCGAATGGACCTTTATGCCAAAAATACGTTCTTTCTCCGCGTTGAATTTTCGAATCACTTTCAACCGTCACGGATTTTTGTTACGTGCAGCATAATTAACGGCAAAAAATATTATTGATGCTTTCGAGTTGTACGATAAACTTGCATGGTTCGAGCCCTCACTGTAATGTGATAAACCGTTCAGCTGAGTCATGAAACTTCGATTTCGTTTTGCATGGGTTAGTTGTGTGCTCAATCGTCCTTGATTTCGCCTCACGCCTATGCACTACGATACAGAAGGGTTGCCGAATAGCGACCGATCCTAAACTGTATTAGAAATGATTGTACCCGCTTCGAGTGTCAACGGCAGCCATCTAGTTACAACTTTCACAGGTTCCTCACCGACACTGGCGGGGACTAGTCCTTGGGTTCGGCTCGCTTGGCACCAGTGTACCCCTGGTAAGGTTTTGAGGAAGTGAAAGCACAACCTCTTCGGTTAAGCCTCATAGCAAGGCTCCGGATCGGTTGCCGTGATTTGGGACTATCATCCTTTAAATAAATATTTGAAAGTCCTTATTTATCGTCATCCCTAAACCTCAGCATCCTGTTGAAGGGATGTTGATCTGGGGATCAGTCGGAATAACTCTTCCTTTGGACTGACTTGGGACAGTTCTCCTGGCTGTATTCTAATTAGTACTAAACATCTGTTGGTCGACACCCCTGAACACTCTTTCTGCAAGGGACTCGTTCGGCTATGCGACTTTTCCCAGACCTTTCTCTCAGTTCCTCAGTGGAGTTGGATAGTAGTGAAGTCACCAGTGGCCATGATTAAAACTTCAAATACTTCTATGGAGTGTATGATAAATGGAGGTGGTTGAGGTCTCCTGCCCTGTTTGGTGATTTGAAATATAGCTACAGGTGATTGGACGAAAAAGTATAGTCGAGCGATTGAAAATACCAGTCGTTTTCTTAACCGATTGTTTGTGTAAAATGATGGCTGCAGCTTTGGTAGAAGTTACGATAATCTTGGAAATAAGAATGTTTCGCAAGCACCATAGCCAATGTAACAGGGATTCAAGAAACGACGGCAAACGATTGGAAATGACAGATTGACTAGACTTGTGGTAGAAATTTCGACTGATCAATTGATAACGATATTCGAGAATCAACTGGGTAGCCATGACTGAGGTTCGCCCAATGTTTAGGCAAAACAGGACTTGTGATTTTTTTTAGCTGCGATGGTAGATACCACAGCAAGTAGTGCTTTTGGTGGTTTTGGCAGGACTTAAAACTAGACAGGGAATAGCAAGTGCATAGGTGGATTCAGATTTCTGTTAAATAATATTCTGGAGCCGAGTCGTGCGTGTCTTTTTTAGTTCTTTTAGATATGCGTCTGTATGTTCTTCAACAACAACCACTAATTGTTCTTGTTGTAAAAATATCATTTATTTAACTCAGCTTGTCATTTATAAGACATTTTCCAAGTTGAGTGACTTGAGACAGTAATTTTAAATTTTAATTAATACACAAATCAAATGAGTCAACGGTTACTTATATATTTCCACGTTGGCAAGTGCATATCAATCATTCCCTTTAATCTTCATCAATAGAACTACACAATGAAAAAAAGCCAATTAAGAGAAATTCAGAATTTTTTTATATACACTAACGTTCTAACAGATGCGGTACAAACCATGTTGAAAAGGAAATCATTCATTGTCCAAGCATCCTGTACATTAGTCAAAGCACAAATACTGCAAAACTAGAGCACATCTGAAAATATGACCATGGAAGCGTAGCAATGTTCGAATGATACACATTCCACCTGTCGTTCTTGCTTCAGCTACCCTTGTTTCTGTTCTCAAGATACATGACAAAAACAAAATTTCGAAAATACATATGAAACGGTTGAATTGCATCCTCGCTCTATCAAACTGTGCAAAGGATGTGAAAGGCAGGAATGGTAATTGAAGAAACCCAATAATAATCATTTGACAATGGAGCTTGGCTACAAAGGAGCAGATAACATGCACAAGGTTTGCCAACAAAAGGACATTCCCGGTAACAAACGAATTGTAATAATTTCAAAGTGAGGAGCTACGGTTCTAGCTCGGAATATCTGAAATTTCATAATTTATTGTTGGCAGATACTAGATAATAGATACTTGTACATGAATTGGCAGTTTAATTGGATATGATTGATCACGGAAAATAGAGGATGATATGATTTTGTCGGGACGCTCCTGAATTGTTTTGGTTTGAACTGGAGTTGACTATTATGCGACAGGAGTTGATGGAATTATGGTGGAATAGAATTGTTCGCAATTTTGATGGAGTTGTTTCGGGTTCAGTTATATTCAATGTATAGCTCTTCCCACGTGAATGCAATCTATGAACATAAAGATAAAGTTACGTAATAGATACAAAGAGTATGGACAAATGTTTGACGAGTAATGATTATTTCATTTTTTATAAAAAAAGGACATATAATGAACCTTCATACACGGTTCAACTATTTACCATGCATCCTTGTGTATATTTATTTTTATTACTTGTGTCCTTTTTCAGTTCTTCAATTTGTTTGATAATAAATCTGCCATATGTTTTTCAGACAAATTGGAGCACTGAAGGATTCAACTAGGGTACGAAATATATGTGTTTAGGTATGTTTAATAAAAAGTGAAACAGTATATGAGATTTTGTTGTATATTGTTTTTTTCATAAAAGGTAGACAAGCATATATTTTTTGGACATGGAAATGTTTGATTTCTGCAAAAAATAAAAGAAAACTTTAGGCGCACGTACCTAGAGAGAGGAAATATGTATTTGGCAGAAACCAAAAAAAATAACGAAAGTTGAAACTGAAGGAAGAATCAAGTTAATGCTGCGATTCCTCTACTCCTTTCTCTTATGGTATGTTGGTCTTGTTTTTCCTGTCTTCTGATGAGAAAAAAGTTAATTAAGCTTAGATATCATGAAGCTCATCATGACCATATCCGAAAAACTTTATCTGCTTATTTAATATAAAATAAAGAGTCAGAATAATAGGAATTGAATGAATTGTATTCAAGGAGTAAAAAACAGGTTGAGGGCGTATGTTGGCATGTTGGAGGCTGCTTAACTAAAATCGATGTTATTTATTATGGAAAAATCTAAAATTTATACGCAAATGCGCTGAAAAAAATGTTGAATTCTGAGTTGAAAAGCAAGTGCATCTTTGGAAAATACCACGTCAGTTCTGTTAAAAATGCCTATTCTTAAATCTCTAAAAAAAGGAATACTGGTCCAATAATTGAAGCATAAGTAATATTGATGTTTTAAATGCCGGAATAAGATAAAGTTAATGTTTTGTCAAGTTAAGTTAAATTAAATTGTACATTCATATATTTTGTACAATTTTCACATTCATAGCACATCCAAAATTGAACAACTTCCATGTATCCGAATGAGTGAGTTTTTGCTAGGTACAGGCCTACATATTGCAAAGAACAAACGGAAGAGAGCCTAACGCGATCACTAACAAGAATAAAACAAGCCTATATCTCAGGCAGTTAGAAAAACGGCATATGTGTGTATTGTGTGTATTCAATATTGAGAAATATACAGGTGTATAACCTTAAACCCGCTGTTTTTAGTCAAAAAAACACATGTTTTTTTCATAGAAAGCAAATTAATTCAAAGTACTTGCCCTCGCTAGATACACATTTCTCTACTCTCGGACAATTTGTGGATACCACGACAAAAAAACTCCTTCTCTTTCGAGGCAAACCACTCATCAAGGCATTTTCGGACGTCTTCGTAAGAATCGAAGTGCTTCTCAGCGAGCGCGTGGCCAATTGACGAAAACAGGAGGTAGTCGGAAGGGTCCAGGTCTGGAGATGAATCGAAATGGGGTAGCACTTCCCAGTTGAGTGTCTCCAAGTAGTTTTGGGAGAAAATTCAGCTTTTCATGTCTTTGTTGATAATCCGGCTTTTTTCACGCAGAGCACGGTGCAATTTGATCAGTTGTTGGTGGTAGCGGTGGGTGTTGACAGTTTCACCAGGTTTCAAAGTCTCATAGTAGACGACACCCTGCTGATCCCACCAAACGCACCGCATCGTCTTCCGTCCGAAGCGATTTGGTCTTGGGGAAGATGCTGATGGTTGACCGGGATCCACCCATGGTTTTTTGCGTTTAGAGTTCTCGAAATATATCCAATTTTCATCGCCTGTCACAATCCGATGCAGAAACGACTTGCTTTTTTGTCTGGCAGGCAATATTTCGCATGTGTTTTGCCGTCTCTCCATCTGCCTGTCGTTCAATTCATGCGGCACCCATTTTCCGACCTTTTGAGCCTTTTCTATGGCACGTAGACGCTTCAAAATGGCTGGTTGAGTAACACCCAATTGCTCGGTAAGCATTTTCTGAGATTGCGTATCGTCTTGGTCCAAAAGAGTCTGCAATTGATGGTCCTCAACCTTCTTGGGCCAATTTTCACGCTTCTTGTCTCACAGGTCAAATTGTCGTCTTTGAACCGACGAAACCAATCTCTACACGTCGTTTCCGATAAAGCACTGTCGCCATAGGCCTCCACAAGCATTCGATGCGATTCGAAAGCCCATTTTTTCAAATTGAAGCAGAGAAGCAGAGCTTCCCGCATATGCACCTTTTCTGGCACAAAACTGAAGATGATTTCCCAAGGAAAAATAGACTTTGTGTTATGAAATTGCTGACAATGTGCAATGATTAATGTTGACAGACGTCAAGTTAATGAATGTGTCCATGGTAGATCAATATGCGCACTAACGCCATCTATGAGCAAACAGCGGATTTAAGGTTATACACTTGGTAGATTTTCAAGTTATTTCGAAAAATTTGCTCTACTTAAAATTGAATCCACACAATAAAAGCTGCTTTGTCTACATACGAAAAGGGACCATCCATATATTACGTAACACGTCAAGGCAAAGAAAGGTATTTGAAAATGCTACTAAATGTTACATGGAGGGAAGGAGGGGGGATCTAGAAAATTGTTGTTTAACAAAATTTAAACTTAGGTAAAATAATTTGATTTTATAATAAATGGAAAATTAAAAAGATGTTTTTGGGTAAAAGTATTTACATTGTTAATTTTTTTTTATTAATTGCGATGAACTTATTGCGTAATATAAGCGAGGTGTCATTAAAAAACATTTTTAAACCGATTGAACTATATTCTGAGGAAGAATTAAAAAAAAAACTAGCTTAGAAGGAGACTCCCGATGCTTTGCAATAACTTTCTTTTAAAATTAGCAATGCTGGAATGTAAGGCATTTTTCATTTAGTACAAAAACCTTTTTTTTTATCTTGTTGTTAGTTTTATCATGTTCGTCATTCGTTAGCTGGAAGGACATCAAAATCTTTTCCACTCGGGTACAAAATATTGCACAAGTCGCCTGTTAAAGAACCTATGTATTTTCGTTTTCTGTACCATCTAATTTTTTCATATCTTAAATATTAAATGTCCTGTTGAAATCGCTATAGGTAATAAGTTTCGCATGTTTGTATAGTGCAATCTTATATTTATTTTGCTTATTTCTACTTATTTTGTTTTTAATTAACACAATTCGATGAAGAACGTTTGGAACGTATATTTAATGCTTTGCATCTAAAATTCAAACTGATAAATTATATGACTTAATCCTGAAAAATATACGAAACCGCTTAATCTACATATTTTCTTCAATGCACTATCATTCCTTCATTTCGAAGAAATTCTTGCGAAAAATTGCAAGACACAACGCAAAAACGCCACTCAAATTGCAAGTTTTCCCACCACTCGTACAAACACTCGCAATTATCTTCAGCAAGGACTAAATGTTCGTGATTAATAAGCACAATTATCCGGCTTTTGGCTTCTTGAAAAATTTGAATTTCATTTGCATAAAACGTTCATTTCCGCTTCGGAGGTGTTTTCGCCAGCTTATAAATGAAGCCCATTATTACAGACCGTCAACTTAAGTAGGGAAATATGGAAAATGAGGCTTAAAACTAAACACTTGAGCGGGAAATTGGCAAAGATACCTTACGCCCTATCCCAGTGAGGACGTCAAGCCTATTAAACGTTCGTTATGGGAATGTTGTAATGCTTTTCGACTATCCCTCACTAGTCATTATTGTTATGTTTATTGTTATGAATATTCTCTCCTCTGATAGCGTTATCATGCTTGAAATCACGGCAGCAGCACAACGTTCTATCATCTTGGTCCTTTTTGAAGCTATTCACCTCTCCGCAGCACGTCTTGCGTCTTTATTTAGCGTTCAACATGAAATTTCCGTTTCCGTACTTAATTCAATTTCTGTCCTTTAGAATGTCTCTCGTTGAAAATCAGAAAAGGAATTTTTCATTCAGGATCTTGGAAATCTGTGAAACTGTTTCAAATACGAAATGAAAAATTTCACCATATCTCCGACAGTTTTGTAGATTTCACCTCTCACATTCGAAAGGAGTGTCAACGTTCAAATTAGGATCTATTCTGCTGGATTTGAGAGGAAGGTAATTGAATATTTGATTTCCTATAGAAATTTAAAGCTTTTGATGTTGATATTTGTAAATCGATTAGATTCACATTTTTGCGCGAGAAATATGTCGCAATTTTCTCATAAGTTGTTATAAGATATAAGCTGTGTGCCTGCAACGTTATCCATGAGAATTTTAGGTTTTGCATAGTTTGGTTATCATCGTTAAATCAATTTTTGAACTTTGCTAAAGATGTGATCTTATTTTAAAAGGCCTTAACACAAAAGAAAATCTACAAACCCCTTGAAAAGTAAAACTATTTGCGAATAAATGAATCAAAAATAATAATTCGCAAAGTATATCCGTTATTGCGTTCAATGTTTTGGTGGGAAAGGAAAAATGAAGGAAGGAAAAAGAATGAAAATAAGGAAAACTCATTCAGTTGTTTTACTTTGCTTAGTTTACTTATTCGCTTTCAAAAATACCCTGAAACACATGAAATATAATATATGAAAAATGCGTCACAACTGGGCTCTGATTTTCTTTTTAACGCAATTTTAAGAACTAACCATCGATTCAAACTCGTTCTAGAAAATTTAATTGACACAGATTTTTGACTCTCGTTTATCGGGATATTTTGTTTGTAACTTGACCTACAGTATAAGCTATCACTACGCCAATTTTCATCCAAATCCTTCCAGTGGTTCGCATGAGAAGAGTACGCGGATGGACACAAACAATGTCGAAAAGCGTTTTTGATATAGTGGTTCAACATATTACACCAAATATAATTTTCATTAATTAAATATAATGTGTGCCAATAAAGTAGTCTAGGAGGTTTAGTGGTTAAAACGCTTGCTTCCTATGTATCGAGGACTAGGTTCGATGCTGCTTGACGACCAAAACTATTCTATAAGGAGAAATATAGAGCTGGACCATCAATTTATTATCTTGAAACTGAGTATTTGAGTCGAATCAAGGTTATAGTCACGGGCGATTATGTAGCTGATCTTTTCACCACCTATGTTTCCGTTGGCCAATCAAATGAGGTGATTTTACCATTGCGCCAAGGCTTTGGTCAACTTTAGGCTATTGCGCTGAAAGTGCGACAATCTTTGCCAAAGTTCGGCAAACCATGGCTAACGTCGGTGAATCTTTGTGAATAGTTTCTTCAAAATTGAAATTTCACCTAATCATTTAAATTTAAATTAATTTTTAACAATTTAATCACAAAAAAAAACGGTTGCTAGCATAAATTTTACCAATAAATAATAATATGGCTGTATTTTTATTCCATTGATGGTACGATAAATGGAATTAACAATCCAACAAACTGTTGCGAATCTGGGCAAAGTTAGGCAATTATTTGCGAAAATTTGAATAAATGTTTGTCAAACGATAGACAAGCAATCGCCAAAATATTCGCCGAAATAATCGTCCGATTATTTGCACAAACACTTGCCCGAACAAGGGCCCAAAGATTTTTCCGAACAATCACCCCAATATTCGTCCAAATATTTATATTTACCCGAATCTTGGTACGAGTTTTTTTGGGGATGAAGACAGGCTAAGCTTTGGTGTTGATACGCGCGGAGAAAGATTGGGAGTCCCTCTATGATGACTTGATGGTTGTGCGTCGAGAAAAAAGTTATTTGTTTTGAAAAAAAGCTTTTCTTTTAATTTTACACAAAAAATGATGAAACATAAACAAGCAGCTAGATGTTGGATCAATAATTTGCAAGGGTCACTTCAAAATGAATTCGAATGGTGATAAAGTTGATATTAGCATGATATGAAGTCCAGCCAAAATTTCATTTAACGACCGTCTATTTATCAAAAAAACGCCGCTGTAAGAGTGCCTTCTGGTCTTGTGAAATTTCCAAACAACTATTGCTCCTATTCAAGAAAAAGTTTCAAAACTGAATGAGATTTTTATCATAGATTTCGTAGTAAAATTTATGAAAACATAATCAATGATCAGTAAAACTCATAGGAAAAAGGATTTCCAATATTTACATTAGTCGGAATAAATTTTGAATTTGACCTAAAAAGCCAAGAAACCTGAGATGTTGAACCCGTAACATACTCAATACAGGCAGTTTAGTTAAGAAAGTTGGATGTCCTACTGTTCCAAAAAGTTGCGTCGATAAGACGGATATATTTCTGGAGCTACGAAAATTTCGTTGTACACAGAACTGAATAGACATAAGTTTCAGTTTGTTCTCGCATTTTTTTTGGATCCATTATGTTTTCAAAGGCAACATTCCAATTTACTACTAGGGGTGAAGTTTTTTTAGATCAATTTGGTCCACTTGGAGAACGAAGTGATCAGCATCATGCCTCGATCATGGATTTACTACCCCAATCAATGATCAGCTACTCATTCCAAGCTGAGTGAACTGAAAGCGGGCATCCAGCTATGATTAGAATGAGTTTCGAACCATTGCCTTTATGCATAATAGTCCAACACTCTAACTAAATATCTAAAGGTGAACGATAGCTCCATTTGGTTTTTTTGAAGACATCTCTCCCAGTATTGTGTTGAATGGAGTTGTAGATTTCGTTGTATGTTGTATGATTTTGTAGATTACCTGGCTGCTATTTGAAATGTGTTTTCAGCCAGCAACCAGGAATAAGATTTCCATCGCCCAGTCTCAATATTGCGTTCTAGGAGTCAAAGAAGACACCATCCGAACCAAATGTCTCAACCAATGGTTTGCCTTTGAAGTCACCTCAAATTCAGTGTCAACAATCCCTGTCCCAGACTATCATTGGTGCTATTCGATTCACTTCATATGAGAATAGGTTGGGAACAAATAATCTGACTTTTGAAATCACTAAAAAACAAGCCGCGAAGTGCGACCCTTGAGGTCCACACGGTCAACTTCCCAGTAATATCTAGATAAACATTAAAAATATTAAACACAATAATAATTTTGAAAATAGTACTACTTTAAATAATAATAATGAAAGGTATTCATAGCAGTAACAGGAATGAGTTAATATTAATCATAGCATCTACGGGAGCATCCATTGATTACTCACGGCTTTTGGTGGATGGGTGATGATGATTGATTACCACAAACGCAAATTTGATTGAAATTTTGATGGTTTTCAAAATTTAAGCCACTTGTTTCTATGAAAAGATTGCAAAAACTATTAAAATCTGCTCAAATTATCCAAACATTTTAAAACTTTGATTGAATTTACAACAAATTCTTTAGAATAAAAGATATAAGGGAATATCATTCGGAAGAACCCTTTTCATATGGTAACTTTGAATGAGTTTTTTTATTTTTTATTGAATTTTTTTTAGAGTCATGAAAAAAGTTTCACTGGTTTCTCTTCAAAAACTGATAGGAATGTATAAATTTTATAAACACTTATTAGTGTTTTGTGCAAATCAGGTTTAAAAAATATTTTTTATGAAAAAACCCTAAGTTGTTGCATTTTCTTCTATTGAATTAAAACAACCGCTGAAACGGATTTTTATAATGTTAAAATAATCAAAAACATGTTAAAACACGTCGATTGACTCCTTAATGATGCAAATATTATATCTGGTTCGTGAGATATAGTGAATGGAAGAAATGACCTTGAAGAGCATGGTGACTGTTAATGATTTTTTATTTTTTATTTAATTTTTTACGTAGTCATGAGAAAAAATTTTGATGTTGTTTTTACAAACATTGCTTGAAGTATATAAATTTTATAAAAATTGAATACTGTCTTTCAAAAATCAGGTTAAAAATTTATTGTTTATTAAAAAAAACCGAATTTTTTGCACTTTTTTTAAAAAAATCAAAAAACGGCTCCAAGAATTTTTTTAAAAACTTGATAGAATCACGGAAATGTCAATATGCGTCGATTGACACCTTGATCAAAGAAATCGTATGTTTCTTTCACGAGATATATTGCATGACAAAAATGACCTTCAAAGGGGCAAAACAACAAACCCCCCCGACCGAAGTATCCCAAAAACTAATCAGCTCTTCAAATTGCAAAGACGCTTCGATTGACACCTTAACGAAGTCGATACGACTTTGTTTACGTGAGTTATGCTCGTAGAAAAAAGTGTCCACGAACGTACGTACGTACGTACACACACACACACACACACACATACATACATCTCCCTTTCTAAAAACACTTTATATATACTCTATAGACCTCAAAACGTAAAGAAATGTTGAAAATTTCAATTTCGATTTTCGAGGCGATTACAAGAACTTCCCATATACTGGGAAGTTAATAATTTTCGTCTGGAGACTTTATGAACGATCGCCAAGCAAGGAACAATTTTCGAAAGAAGAAGGCTGGCAATCGAAAGAATACACTCCAAAGAAGCTTCACACTATTTTCTATTATAAAATTAATCCGAATAATAGTAATATATATTCTTATACCTATCCAGCCAACATAAAAGTGCTTGTTTCCACTGTGATTCCGTTTTAAATCCATCCTTGTTATTTCACTGCTTTGAAAACTTTTTGCTTGTATCCTCACACTCGCCTTTCCTAAATTCATTATTCCTTATCACTTTGATTTTTGTTTGCCATACTCTCATCAATTTCAGACTCAAATTCAAGAAAACCTGTGATCGTTTTTCACCACCTAGCAGAAATCGCCTCTGTATTCACCGTTTTTCGCCTGTGGTTGATGTTGTGGACACCAGAAAGGCTAATAAATGATTCCGTTGTTAAGATTGAAATTGTTCAAAAATCAACTCCACCTATTCATTACTTCTTACAGTTCCAAAAGAAGACAAGTGGTTTCAAACACTCCCATTTATATTTTTGAGATAATATAATGTTCTTGAGGTGGGTATTTGACTTTAACACGGTGATATCATTATTTTCGTCACGCTCGGTGTTGTGTATAGTTTGAACAAGTGTTATATTCATGTATTGTAAAATTGTGTTTTGATTGGTGATTCGTTGGCTAAAATTTTAGCAGTTTTCGATCTATATCGTTGAGTTGAGCTTGGCACCCTTGCTGACCTAGGTTATGTGAAAATCCTGTACTGTCTATCATCGCTCGGGTTTGAAGAGCTTATTCCTGATAGGAGGTTAGATCTATCATTGATACCGCTTCAAGGCTTCGACTCAATGGTTGCTAAAAAATCTTTCCAAAGTCCAAGAATTTGTTAAGTTTTCTGCGTGATTGTTTACCTGTGACTCTTATGGCAGTCATTGATAATACACATTCATGTTTTCTCATTCAAAATTACAAAGTGCATGGGTTAGAACGAAATAATCATGGTTTCTCATGAAACATTCGCTACATTATTACATTCCAGCAAGATAGTTATTTAGCTTCCTTCCACAAAGTCACAAATGGTTCGCAGTATCCCGATCAAATAATTGTCTGCCTATTTGATTTTGTCACTGCTGCTCCCGGTGTTGGTGCCAAGCTATCCTACTCTTAGTTCTAGACAGTTTTACTCTTATCACAAATGAATGCAAATGTATAAAAATATTTAAAAATTCGCTTCTGCATGACCATTAGTTCTGCATTGCTGTCTGTTTCTGCTAGATGCAATAATATATGCCATGAAAAATTGATGAATGGTAGGTGTATTTTTTTTCTAAAAAAATCGTTTTAATTCAGATTAGTACTTGTGATCAGATTTTGCCAGGCAGTATTATCGTAATAGGTTATATTGAAAACAATTTAATAAAAAAAACAAATGGTTGCACAATTTTGTAGGAGGATTTCATTATAACTAAAAACCCCAAGTCAATGTGACCCAAGAAAATGTGCCGGGTGGTCCACTTGCAGAGGGGATCAATTTCACAGATATGTATGTGTATGCGTGGTTTTTACTTTTTCTTTAAATAAAGTTGTTCACCTTGAATTATTCCTCAGCGTCCAGCAGTCAATTGGCACAACTAGGATCAGAGTTTTTACGGAAGCAGACAAGATTCTTTTATCAATACGGAGAACTTGAACCCTCAGCCTAGATTGCTCATGGTTATGGCATAATCATAATTCATTATCAATTTCCTGATTCTGGCATCAGATGTTTAGATTTTTATGATTTTGTTATTAATAGCTAATAATTCAGTGCCAGAGGACGTCTTTTTAATCGATTAATTTAGGAAAGGAAAAATCATAATAAGTCTTTCAATATCTACGACAAATTTCAAAATAAAGCTGACCTGGATTGATTTTTACTGCTCAGAGTTATATACTCATGAAGAAAATGTATCTTTAAGGCAACAAGGATCAATTAGCAGGTACATTTGATCCATTGAGTGTGTACAGTCAAAAAAAACTATTTGTTTGTACAGTCACTGTTATCGAGTTTAATAGTTAAAGTAGCTCAGAACACGAAGTGTTTTGATATTCCAATTCATTAAGACAAACAAAATAGATATCACCTCCTGATTTCTAATCTAGACAACAACATTTCATTTTATGATTCCGTTAATAGGCTCCCATTTGATTCATATTTATTATCCTAATTTTATGTCTTGTGACACTTGCATTTATCAAATATCTTTATGATCCGTACGTCTCTTTGTTATTTGCATGTTCTATTCGTACATCATTATATATTTATGAGAACATAAAATTATCCTTGTCTCACATTGCAGCCATAAAACGAAAGTACGCTCCTATGTTATTGTCAAAAAGTTATTGCGTTGCCAACAATCAAAACGTTTCAAGGATTGTATTTTCTGGCTGCGTAATAAGATGCCATGTATGAATGCTTTAGGCGAATCACTTGGATATTTTGCGGGAATGGTTGCGATAATCAATACGTTTATGATTGAGTTTATTGCTATCAAAAGTTCTGAATAATTCGAGCAGTTTCTCACATTTACTTTCGTGGATTCTATTAGCTCTTTTGATTCAAAACAAAACTACTAAGTAGAATCGCAAATAGCGCGAAAACTATTATCTTTTCGAAAAATTGGGATAAAACAAATTCATTCCAAAAATATTAATCCTCAGAACTCATCTTTTCAAATAGTTTCCGCTCATTAAATCAAACGAGATTCCTCAAATATCTTCAAAATTCATATGTCCTTTGACTAAACGATAAATTATTTTTGTATTTGTTTGATCCTGGAAAAACTCTCGACTATCATTCCAACATCAATCAAATTCATAATTGAATCAAATTTCAATTTGTGTTGATGAATTCAGTGAAAAGTGAAACAGCAATTGCTGGAAACTCTGACAAATGTTGCACTAGTTGGACTTATGATATTCCAGGATCTCGGTGCACGTCGCGTGAATCGTTACAAATTGAGTGTAATCAATTTCCATTTGCAACTGATGAAATTGAAGCAATTTCGCGCAACGTAATTTTAACGCTGAATCCTTAGGAATGGGAACGATGATAAGTAGTTTGGTTAAGCGAAGTAAGTTTTAGTTGGTTGATTGCTGATGGATATAAACTGTAACTAAATGAATGTCATTTGGTTAATAGGTTGTCTTAAATATTCGATGCTGTAGAAGATTGGTATTGCTTTTGTTGAGCAGATGAACGGTAATATATACCTGGATATGTATAAGTTTTTATATTATTTTGAAATTCAAAAATTGTGAGCTGAATATGCTATACATCCAAAGATCAATGATAGAGATGCCTTCAGGAAAGGATATTTCAAGAAGAGTATTAGAAGTTTTAGCTGTCACAGCCACAATATTTGCTGGTGTGCTGAGTGTGCCTCCTTTTTCCACTTCCCTGTTATGTCTCAGCCATCGTATGCCCGTGAATATTCCAACAGCTCCAGCTATCCTTTTGTGTATCACAATTGGCCTACTGTGGCCTAAGTGAGCTATCTTTTGATAAAAAGGGTTGCCACTGAAACCAACCAGCTATCGTTTGTAGCCCAAAAAAGGACGAGTTTTCTCAATCAGCCTTCATATTTAAACCGTCTTTTTCGCTAATGTTTTTAGTAGAAAAAGTCCCGTCCCCCGGTCCCGTCTCAAGATGATCTTATCTCACTGAGTTCCTGGTGTCAAGCTTATTTCCTTTCACTTAATATTCCCAAGTGTCATATAATGATTTTCACTCTTAAGACTTCTTCCATCTTCTTTGCGTATTTTATTGACTCTACTCCTTTAAATAAAGTTGACCGTGTGAAAGATCTTGGCGTCATCTTTGATCCTAAGCTAAAATTTGATGCGCACGTTCACAATATAGTTTCTAGAGCCTCAAAGTTGTCAGGATTTGTGTTAAGGCATTCGCTTATTGTAACTAACCCCTATACCGCTGTAAAATTGTTTGTGACTATCGTACGTACTATTTTAGAATATGCATCCCAAATTTGGTCTCCTTACTTTGTTTCTCTGATCAATCTTGTTGAATCTGTGCAGCGTAAATTTACCCGCCTTCTACTTTTCAAATTCAATATCGCTTATATTCCCTATGAAGAACGCCTTTCTTTTTTTAACATTCAGTCTTTAGCCTCACGAAGGACATATCTTGATCAGTGCTTACTGTTCAAGCTTTGTCATAACTATTTACAAGTTAATATCGACCATATTGTTTCTCTGTGACAATGCTTTAGACCTTCCCGGTCTTCCGATATTTTTGTTTTGCCTTTCGCTTGAACGGAGGTCTACTTCCATTCTCCATTCTCCTCTGCTTCGTTTACCAAGGACTCACAATAGACTCCAGCTTGGATCTTTTCCCTCTAGCATAGTTACTTTCAAAAGAATTCTTGAAAATGTTTTGTCTATGTAATTACTTTTCATGTTCTTCAGAATTTGCTTTTTTGTATTTATTTCTTTTTCACATTTTGTTATTGGATTTCTTCTGTTAAATGTGCAAAGAATAAATAAATAAATAAATGATAGTCAGGTTAGATTTATATTTCGTGATTTTGAGGCTTGATAGACAGGTTTTTTATCCACCACTCTTTGTGGCCGTTCAATCCTTACGTACTCGAGGATGGTGATCGAACCAGTGTCTGCAGTTGGACACAACCGAAGTGGGTGGGGCCAAAGTCCACGAGACCTTACCACGGATCAATCCAATACTATAGGAACCGAGACCCAGAGAGATTAAAACTCTCTCCGGTTGCATTGAGGATTCCCTGTAGGATCGTGCGAACTTGGTGGCTGTGGTTAAGACCCATATGCGGGTAGAGCCTACTTAGATGCGCTTTCAAGTCTTCATGTTTCCGAGCATGGGGACTTTTACAGCATTTCTGGTGGCTTGGCGTTTAGTTACGAGGTAACCCGGTGCCAAAACTGAGAGGTCGGCAGAAGATTAGATAGGCCTCGCTTTCATCAGGAAGGTCACTAAATCTCCACTCAATAGGCAAACTGATACTCCTAAATACAAACCCGCGGCCGATGAGGCCCGTGGCTTTAAATCACCTTGATAAGTAGTCACTTTAAGCTCCCAAAGACATTCTGTGATCGTTCAAGATTCAAAAGAAAAGATATCATTTGTGGCCAAAAGTCAAAGTAATCAACTGGTGCGCGGAAGGTTGTTATAAAGGCCTTGACTAGTTGCGGTGAGCATAATCTTGCCTGGTACTTGCCTGAGAAGAGGAGTGGCGTCATTTTTTTGAGTATCAACCAGTTCGTGCTACTAAAGTTATTCGGGCACCAAACCTGAATTGGAAAAGCTTCAAAACCAACACCGAAAGCAACGTCGGAACCAACGATTTCCAAAAGAACAAAGCACATCTGTGTCCAAGAAACCGTGTGGCTCCTTGTGATCAAGGATCAAAAGAGTTTAAAAAGAAAAGGTAGGCATTTATCAGGAAAACCTTTTCACAACATGTGAAATTGTAATACTAATAAAGTTACTTCTATCCGTCCTAAACCGTAGCTGCTTTCTCCAGTGCCATGTGTTGTACATCTTTCCAATCAATAATGTTGATGAATACAGGAATGTGATCACTGTCGTCACATGCTGATCATGAAACGTTGCCGTTGAAAATTCTCGTTCACCAAGTCCCTCACTGTCGTTCGCCGATTCTCACACCGTCGTTTGCCAATTTTCTCAGTCTCGTTTGTCGATTCTGACGCTGAAAGAAGAAACCAAAAACAAAAGGATGTTCTGTCTAATTTTTCTCCGTGCCACAACCTCCTCCGCCGGCTCTCATCAGTTGTTCACCATTTGCATCACCAAAAGAAGGGCAAGCGAGATCAGCCACGTGCCTTTATGCCTGTGTGATAAACGTTCTTGTCACGTTTTTGATTTGGGGTTATTGAAATACACACGAATTCTAATCTTGTATGCATGCATTTCATTTTGGATTGAAATAATTTCCAACCGCTTCTAGCTAGTGATTAGAAAACACGCTTTATATTTGATGTTTTTGAAGTTGTTTTTGCCACAATTGGTAGGACAATGCCAAAAATTTGGGTTTTGTTGTCTTGATTGCCGGAAACTGGCATTCTAAAATGGAATATATACAAAAGGAAAAAATCATATAACCGTTGGAAGAATCTTGAAACGTTTCGAAGTGTTCAGCAATAGTGGAGTGAAGCCAACAGCTAAAGGATCTACTTGGATTTGAAACAGGCTGATGACTTTACTCTCATTCTCTTCAAATAGATCTTTGACTACATCAAAATGAAAATACCGATAGACAATGCTGACAATGATGCATAAAAAACCAACATCTATTGTAGATGACAAGACTTCAATAAAAACCCTAAGAATTTTTTCTTTTAAAATATATTGAAAATTCTTCTAAATTTTATTTGTTGAAACATTTCTACATTAGAGTAATGTCCCAGGAACCCTTGTTTTTCTTGCCAGCTTCTACCGCAACCGTCAACTGTCTCTAATGACAACGAACTGCATTTCTCATATCGCTGATGGCTTACGGTGCGCAATCGTTCTTTTACTTCCATAGGGCACTGTTCGCACGTTCTTGCTACCACTAGGTGCATTACATAATTGGCTACTTCAATCAAACTGACGCTAGTTTTAGTGTCATAATTTTCGCATTGAGTCTTGAAATTCTAAATTTTTAGCTTTGGAAGCGCATAAAAATGTAAGAAGATCATGAGTATCCTTCTCACTCTACCAAACCATGATTTTAGATCTTTTCCTATCATAGTTCATATTTTCCTGATAATTTTCTTGTAACCGCAACTCATTAAGCCCATCGTCACCCTCACACTTTCCACAAAATTAATTCCTGGCAAGGGAAAGCGTCAATTTAAGCGCAGCAACTCCCGAAGCATGGCAGAGTGTCGAAATTGCCGACATGAACGGAATTAAATTTCTCTCGCCCTCCCGGGACAATTCATCGTACGAATTCCGGCGATAATCCATCAAGCGGAATTCTTAAGGTTCTTTATTTCCTTGTAGGCTGTGCTTCGTCTGATTCACTTCAACAAGGACACTTGACTGACTCATCTCCATGTCACACTTCTGTGCGCTGCTCCCACAAATAACCGGCAGCCGTTAAGGAAGACGAACGGCTTGAGGGCCCGGGATGGTTAGATAGTGGAGCCCTCCTCCTGAGAGTATTTAATTAAGTTTCATAAGTACGCGTTAATTTCTGCATGTGAAAAACAAAGCTGGTATTACTTGGCTCGCCTCCAGACTCGTTACATACGTTCATTCGACAAGGACTTCAACTCGAATAATTCACCTGGTTGTCAACGAGTTTGAATTGGAGTGAGAGATTGTTTATGACTTCCTTGCAGCGCAGGACCTATTCATTAAGGATATTCGAAGGAATGTGTGCGGAAGACAAAATAATTATGTGCTCGAGGAAATTTAACTTATGAAGATGTTTTGTCGGCTCAAGTGGGAGCTAAGAGCTGGATCAGGTTTCCGTGGGACGAATCTGGGGAAACTTTTCTGCAAGTGTATGCTTACAACTAAGAGTGTTTTTTTTCTCTAAGAAATTATAGCATTTCTAGATGTTTATTTAAATAGTCTAGTAGAATTCTGCTCTTTTTGTTACCCTCAACACATAATTGGTTAAAGCAAATGAACATCTGCAACATCATTTTCACAATTGGTTCAAAATTTGACCTCATCTTCAAGTGTACCATTATTAAGGTATTCATGTGCAAAGCAGCTTTAATGTACAAGAAGTGAAAACGAGATTATTTGCTTTCAAAAACACCAAACGAAATTCATTAAAAAAAATTCATATTGAGCTTTTCATATCCCAACAGATCCGAGTCTGGCAAAGGTGTAAACTTCTCAATTACTTTCACACGTGACCATCGCGTTTGAGTTTTCCATTTGTCGAAATGCCAGAAGCACTTCACTTTAATCCTTCTAATTGAGGACACTACAGACACTCACCTTGGAAAACGGGTTGAATATCGATTTTCATGTTCCGGAAAATTGCTACCTTTGGTTGTGGGTCCTTCGAGGCTGCTTGCTTCCATGCAGCCGCTCTATATGTGCATTTAGTGTGACATGACGACGAGGACGATGTGTTTGTTATTACTTTAAGTGTAGACTAGACTGGAAGCGGGACATGCAAAATAGACTTGCAGGTACTTACCGTTGGGAAACTCGATATTGTTCATTTTCATGTATGCAATGGCAAGTGGTGAACCGTAGTTTGGTGTTCGGTGGCTTTTGCGGTCTCGGGAAACAGACGTACGCACATGTAAGAGTCCTGACTGTGATATTTGGGCATGCAATCCGCAATGTCTTGGAATGGGATCAGTGAAGAGGAACAGGATAATGTCAGTTGGTATGCATTCGTAGCTAGCCACGTGTTGTCGGTTGTTTTTTTTGAGAACATTTAGGTCAACGGAAGATTGATTTTCCTGAAATTGGATTTTACGGATTTCGAGAAGAATGTTTGGATGGCAGATTCTATGCAACCGCTTGAAGAGAGCGTTTGTTTTTTCTCGTATCTCAATTTAGATCGATTAAGGTAGTAAATACAGTCATCGATCTATTCAGCTTAAGATGTTGAGTTAGTAAAAAAGTTCCGCCTAGGTAAACTAATTCTGCGCTTGTGTGCAAAAAGGAGTGGGATATTTCAACCTTTTCTACACCACCGAATTTCAAACCTGAATTTGAAAAGTTTTCAGAGTCCTAGTCTCAAACACATCGCAAATTCAATTCTTAAGAGAGCCAATCTATAAACACCAGCCAAGAGGAAGCAAACTTGCTTCACTGATAGCATTTCTTCAAAATTATTTAAAAGACAGATATTTTAGTTTTTTTTGCCAATTATAATATCAACTTAACGTCCTACTCTGCCCCAAAAATACTATCGTATCGACACATAGTATTTCCTTATTTCCCTTCCCAAATCCCTTATTTTAGACCGCTTTGATTTTTGTCTGATGTACTTTCTTCAATTCTAGACTCACATTCAAGAAACCCTGTGACGGTTTTTCACCACTCAGCATAAATCGCCTCTGTATTCATCGTTTTTTGTCTGTGGTTGTGGACGTGGACACAAGAAAGACTAACAAATTGTTCCTTAGCTTAGACTGAAGTCATTTAACAGTCAATCTGGCATTTTGTCGTCACATTTAGCCGTTATAAAAGAAGACGAGCGGTATCAAACACTCCCATTTATATTTTTCATAAACGTTACATTCTTTGCCGGGGGTGACTTGGAACACGGTGATGTCGCTACTTTAGGAGCGCTCTGTGGTGTGATTTGTCTAAACAAGTGTCATTTTCACATATTGTAATATTGGGTTTTGATCGGTTAATCTTTAGCTAAATAGTTGGTAGTTTTCGATCTAGATCGTTGTGTAGGGCTGAGCACTCTTGCTGACCGAGGTTGTGTGAAAATCTTGTATTATCTATCAATGCTCGGTTTTGAAGAGCTCTTTCCTAATGATAGGTTAGATCTATCATCGATATCGCTTCGGTGTTTAGTACAAGAATGTGTATCTATTTGATTGTTGTTCTATCTTCTAAGGCTAAGACTCAACAGTTGCCAAAATACTCATCTTAAGAAGATCAAAGAATTTGTCAAGCTTTCTGCGTGACTCTTAGAGCGCTCTTTGAAAATGTCGGTACAGTAATAGTTACATCACTCACTCAAAGTGCATGAGTTAGAACGAAACAATCATGGTTTCTTATGGAAGATTCATCACGTTATGACATTCCAACAAGATAGTTGTTTTTATACCATCCACAAAGTCACAAATCATTCGCGATATCCCGATCAAATAATTGGCTGACTTTCCGATTTTGTCACTGCTGCTCCCGGTGTTGGTGCTGAGTAATCCTACTCTTAGTTCTAGATAGTTTTACTCTTATCGCAAATCAATGCAAATAAAATATTCAAAAATCCCGTAACCATAGTTAAATCTATACTTAGCTCTGGAACTTTGGTGGAATATCTTCGTATTTACGAATATAGTCACTAATAGTGGGCGGTTTTTTTTCTCGAGATAATTTGACTTAGCCTTGAGTATTTTTCACCACTATTGAGAATTATTTCAGGCTACTTTTGTAAAACTTGCAATGAGTGGCGAACCTAGAAACCCTAACGTTTTTGGAATATGTACGAAACTTTTGCAAACAATTATTATTAAGAGTTAAATGCTGTAGCCTATCTTCTGTTCAATGCTTGAAATACAAGTTTCAAAAATAATGATTTCACGTTCTTAAATTATATTTATTAATAATTGGACACATACTCGAAGGGTATTTTAGTACCCGGTCTACATTTTTGTTTAATCAGATGAACTTGTTTAATGACGAAGAAGGAAGTTCAGATTAAATAAACTCACCGTGCTGTGCATTGATAAATTAATTCCTTTAAGGAACACTCCTTTCAAGGCTTTGTGTTCAAAATTTACACATTCGTGATTTTTGGTGCGCGACGCATCAATCATCCCCAAGCAATGATATAATGACTTCTACGTCAATGTTGAAATCCCATTAGTAATCATCGCATCATCTTATTACCGCAAGTAACAAGGACTGCCTTCAAAGGAACGGAGCTCAAGTGTAGTAGGTGCTTGGCACTCCCTCGTCGTCTACAATTCCTCATTATGATGTGCTCCACAATATGTGAATGAACACTTTCTTAAGTCGCTTTTTATTTTGCCGCACATTATCACCATCGTCAACCAGCCACCGCGGTCTATCTTGTTCGAAGCAGTCGCCCTGGATCCAGTCTAACATCAATTTACTTAATGTGATCCTTTCCCGGCTTGCAGGTAATGCCACATGAAACGTCGCGCCAGGCATGAAAAATCCTTGCCAGCTGTCACGTATCATAAATCGCCTAGGAAACAGGCTGTATCTCCCACAAAGAAGTACTCATATTCTTGCGGTGGTGACATTCATGCATGCCCATACGATGAGTGGATGCGTCCTGGTTGGGGCTCCAAGTCACTACATGTATTTGGGGTTTGTTGGTTCGAGGGGTGTTCTAGAAGGACTTTGCTCAAGTAATAACACTGAGTGCCTACCTGTTTTCTCTCATAAATTTCAGTTAATAATTTGAACGTGCCGTCAATTACTCCGGTCGTTCATCAAGGACGAAGGGGATGGAATGGAAATAGCTCATATGTCACGTCTACATAATTTGAAAATGGAATGAGGATGAAGGAAAGTTTCAAGAATTTTATGATACCTGGTGGAGTGTATATTTTCTTTTTGGTTGAGTTGAGTATCAGGAGTAAAAAACATTATTCGGGAAGTGCAATATTGATTGGGAAAATTTCGAGGAAGCTGGTATATCAAGGTCTTTCGAAGAGATTCGTTTGTGGGTGAAATGGTAAAATCTTGTAGTGCTAAAAGTTTGCGTTGTAGAGTCCCTAAAGCATAACACAATGAAGAATAGACTAAGTTTTCGTTTGATTTTTCTGCTGAACGATATGCTTATTTCGCTAAGGTTTTGTTTTCATTAAAGGCTTAGGACATTATATCAGAACGAACGCTGATCAAAAAAGGAATTGTTACTATCACAATTCGTCACGACGTGGTAATAACAAAAGAAATCCTGACTGCCTTTAGCTGAAGGTGTTGCGTGCCCCCACTACCACACTTCCTTTCCAGCCAATCATCCTATATGTGCCCCGCCAATTCGGACACCACATGAAAGATGATTGCCGAGAGGAAGCCCCTACCAACTGTGGCCGCATAGTGGCGACCGTAGAGTAAAATTTTGAACCCGGATAGCTCACCGGGTCGTGGGCTAGTCACAACAAGGAAGAACCCGAACCACATTTCGATCGCGATCACGCTGAGGAGGGGAGAAAACAATCAAAAATCACTTCATACTATATTACACTGTAATTAGGATGTATATATTTTTTTTCTTTTGTACTTTATTACACTTTACTTTAATATGTCATTGTATATAGCTCATATATTTATATTCTAGCACTTTAGTAATAATGAAAACATTGCATCTGTGAAACTCAAAATATAATTCAGTCTAAATTATTCGTAGTTTATCGCTTATCCAAGTCATATGGCATGTTTTCGGTATCAAAACCCTACTTCAATCAATTAAATGAAAATATTCACTACAAATTATCCAGAAAACATTCTTCCGATCTTTTGCTACTTTAGGTAAATGGTTATGTTGATCTTAATTTGCTACGTTCTAATACAATTAACGGATGAAGGAGGTCCAACACATCAAATGATAAAACTCGAGCTAGTGAAAGTGTTTTGCACATTTCTTCGAACGATATCCACTAGAGTTGCATTTTCCCAGCTTTCCTTGGAGCCGTTTCGTTTTCAAGACAGCTTTCGTATTCAGCGGCTTATCGGCGAACTTGTCGCGTTGGTTTCCGTGTTTGTGACTTTTTTTCCACAACCATGTCCTTCGGCAAACTTTGTAAGTTGGCATCGTCTGTTCTCGTTTTTCCTTGACGACGACTTTTTTTGCTTCCTTCAGCTTCACCTGAACTATCGTACAACTTTGTATTTTTTTTCGTCCCATTTACTACCGGAACGTAACCCGTTGCGTCCGTCCACCACAATAACCTTTTTCCAACTCTCCCACACACATCTCACTCCCGTCTCGAGTCGGATAATTTTTCTCGTCTTTTATGCCCATATATGGTAATCAGTGAATTTGTCCAATCAGATCCTCGCTCGATCACCTGAACTCACCACGACTAGAACAAAGAAGAACGCGTTTTTCACCTCTCGAGAGAGAGACAGTGCGAGTGGTGGATTAGTAATTCGGATTTTAGTACTGCCAATGTGATTATTTGACAGTGAACCAGTGTAAATTGATTAACGTTTTGGCAGAAAATAAAAAAGTGTAATGAAATGATCGGCAATAAAGGTTAAAATCAAGTTATGGAACTTGAGCAACCCACCAGTTGTGACCTTTCTTAGTAATGTTAACTCCACTTATGCTCGTAAAGTAGATTTTAATAATAGCAATTGTTGGATTTTAAATGAATACTATAGACACGAATGAATTCTAGTAAGTAAGGAAATGAAATAAATTGTTAGGAGGTGAGTTAGTCGTAAGTACCCAACTTACAACGAAAGCAACGACAAAAGAGCGCGAAAGTAACCCATGCAAGATGAAGCTGAATTTTTGTTCGGCTTGTCACATTACAGTGAGGCCTCAAACCATACAACGCCTTGTCGCATCACAGTAGAGGCTCAAACCATGCAACTTTGTCGTACGGCCGTGAAAAGCAAAAGTAAAATGCGAACATTAAACGAAGGTTTTTGAGGTAGAGGACAGTTCAACGTCATCGTTTTAGATCGTGGGATTAATTCTCGCCAAAAAACATCGATATTTTTCGGAAGAGTGATTGTGCCGGTAGGGCGAATTGTTTCGTAGACTCCACCCGGAAGTATTGTGTGGCTCGTTGAAGAGTGGATTAAAGACTTTGGAGTCTCAGTAACAGTTCTGTCTGTCTCCGAAAAATCGAATAAATTCAGTGAAAACGTGGAAACAAAAAATCAATAGACCTAGGGTAATTTCGTTCATTTTAGATGAAGACAAACTCAAAACGGTATATCCTTACGAGTTGAAAGGTTGAAAGCATCCATTCAACAAACAAAAAGTGTGTTCTAGTATTTTGGTCCACCCAGGAAATTGCACGGGATACGTCTCGTTTCAATATCGGGATCCGGTATATTCAGCGTATCCTGCAAACTTCTCTTGACGGTTTCTGAATGCAATTTGTTTGTTTTCAGTCAATTGCGAAGAAAAAACGAAGGATTGTTCTAGACAAAAGGAATCTAACCAATCAAATCAAAAATAATAACAGAAAGTTATAAGAATAATGGCGCATTGGCAGTATGTAGCTGAAGCCATTTAATTTTGATGAACGTTCAGCATGAAAACTATTTAGGCATAAAATCTCATCAAAAAATGATATGATTCTTTCAAAAAGAAGTGGTATTTCATTTTTCATTTATTATTTATAAACATAAAATATGTAAGTTTGAAAGACAAATAATAATAAATTCTATGTTAGTGGATTTTTATTCGGTGTACAACTTTGCTCCCGCCGTCTGATTTTGTAATTTCAAGCCTTTGTTTAAAAAATAGTTACATATTTATGTTTGAAAATGTTGTCTATCGCTTGACACTACTTTCGCCCATCTTTCGGGTAGCATACGAATCCCTTGCCGGAAAAACTCCTCATCCTTTGCTGAAATCCTTTCGTCTATCCAATTTTTGACTACTTCATAAGAGTGGAAGTGCTGGTCGGCCAAACCGTGTGCCATAGATCGAAAGACGGAATCAGACGAAGCTACATCTGCAGAGTACGGCGAATGAGGTAAAACTTCCCATTTTAACGTTTCCAAGTACGTTTTGACTACTTTTGCAACGTGGGGACGAGCATTGTCGTGTTGCAAACTTACTTTATCGTGTCTCTCGTTGTATTGCGGACGTTTTTCTTTTAATTCCCAGCTCAGACGCATCAATTGCGTTCGATAAAGTGCACCTGCGATTTTTTCAGTCGCTTTTAGCAGCTCATAGTATACGACACCGAGTTGATCACACCAATTACAGAGCATAACCTTGGAACCGTGAATATTTTGCCGTGGTGTGGACGTGGAAGTATGGCCGGACAATCACCATGATGTTTTGCGCTTCGGGGTGTCGTAATGAACCCATTTCTCATCACCAGTTACAATACGGCCCAGAAAACCCATCCGATTTGCCGTGTAAGCAGCTGCTCACAAGCAAATAAACGCCGTTCAACATCTCTTGGCTTTAATTCGTAGAGTACCCAGAATCCTTCCTTCTGGATCATCTCCAAGGCTTGAAGGCGTTTAAAGACAGCTTGCAGCGTTACTCCCAACGAAACTGCGTATTCCAGTTGACTTTGGCACGAGTCTTCATTCAGTAATTCCTCCAGTTCTGCATCTTCGAAAGCTTTTTCTCTTCCACCACAGTGCCGGTCTTCAACAGTAAAATCACCGTTCTTGAAAAGTTGAAACTACTCGCGACACGCTCTTTCATTCATTACACCATCCCCATGTGTGTTTGTAAGCATTAGAAGTGCCTCAGCAGCAGATTTTTTTGAATTAAAAAGAAAGAATACCACTTCCCGCAAATGTCAAGCATTCGGCGTATAATCTGACATTTCAAAAAAATGAAAATAAGATAAACTCTGAAATAGGATTATATTATTCTCGGGTTACCTATGTTTACAAATGTCAAAAGTAAATGACTGACATCTGTAGTCAATTTATTTCAACAACTACACACTACTAACCTAACCTATATGAAAACGGCGGGAGCAAAGCTGTACACCCAATAACTGTAAATCAAAATTTCAAAAATATCAAAGAGAATTGAAACTCGTAAAAATTGAACAATTAAATAGAAAGAATAACAAGTGAGTTTCTTCAGGGGCCATTTTCAGTTCTTATAAAGAACTTCTCTGTTGAGTATGTGAATTGAGGTGCTATCCACGCAAATCATGCGGCAACGCACGTGGTAAGTCTTGGAAGGGTGGCAATAGTATAAGATTAACTAAAGAGTTAATTTCTTGTCCCATTGTTTTTGTTGTTGTAGTGGTTTTTAGGATATAGTCAGAACCGAGGAGAGTAATTTTTGTCTTCCAGTTGCATTTTAATATCAAATTCAATGTGTTCGCAATTTTTTTTATCTCGAATAATAATTATAGTTAATGATAACTGATTTTATTGTTGCTGTTTTTTACATATTAATCGGTATTCATTTAATTTAATTTTGCATGTAAATTTTTGCAACTTGATTGCTATAAAATTATATGTCGATTTTGCTCGAATACGATTTTTTTTACCTTTGCTCTGATAAGTTTGTAGTCATGCGCAAGGTAGATCTTTACGAATCATTTATTCGTTGCTCATTTACTATGATCCTAGGTATTTTTCAATTTAATTTGGAAAATCGCCAATTTGATTTAGAAAGTCATCGCTTTGATTTGGAAACTGCCTTAATGAAACGGTACCGATCCCATTGAATAGAAGTTCATTGATCAAGGATTTGAATGTGCTTTTCTTTTAGACAAAACAAATAACTTGTTGACGATGAACACAGCAGAAAAAAACACACTATGGTTTCTTTCAGAGGTAAATAATTCAATATGAAAAGTAAAACATTCAAGACAAGGAAATAAGTTTGTTGGCTTTCAAAAGTAAAAAAAAGAAGCTACATTTAATATTTTATTTAAATTAATTGGGGTATCTGCTTTTTAAACAATATTATGTCAAGGACATCCAGGCTACGTGACTCAAAGATTTTCACGATGGCTATGACAAAACCTCAAGTACCCTTTACTCTACACGCCCACACTATTCAATCCGCATCACATTCAAACTGAACCGTAAAATGAAAACTCTCTAAATAAATATGATGAAATGAGAAAAGACATTTCCATGAATTACAAACGATCAACGTTCCTAAACAGAACGACTTACCACGACAAATCTTCGAATGAAACTAGGATAAAACTTTTTTAATAACGCTTAAACTTTCGCGGCGAATCTCTTAGAATAGTTCGAATAAAACTTTCTATTTTTATCTTTACCTGCGGTAGTTTTATGTCTTATTCTTGGTTGAGGATGTCAGTTATATACTTTCGTCGTGAATGCACACGTGAACATTTGACTTTTTTTGCGGATGGATTTTATAGTTGATTGAAAATAAATGGATTTTATGATGAACTATGAAATTTGTGGGGAAAATTTTCGGTTGAAATTTATGAAGGAAATTTAAAGATGGGTGGCTGCAACCTGTAACAGTTGCTTTGCTAGAAAATTTCGTAAATAAATTTGAAAAGGTTTACCTTCTGTGAACTTTACCGTGTGCACAGGATTCTGTGCTGTTTTTGGCCTTAGCTTTGTGTAAGATGTTGGCTTACTTGAATTCACTTGCAGTTTCATGGCTGTTTAAGTGTATATGGACAAAGCATAATTTAAAGGTACGAAAAATTTAAAATCCATTATCAAAAAAACTCGGAATTAGTTTTTATTTCTTAAAATCGTAAATCTGATGAGGCGCACTACAGTAAATAAAATAATATTGGGTAGTCTAAAAAGTTGCTGCCATTTCGGCAATGAATTGTTATAAAAACGTATTTATATTTTTTTTTAAAAGTAGCATTTCACTTTGGACATACCATTTGAAAGGCGCTATTTTGTCGATTAGTGTAGACAAAATATATTGGTTTGTTCATTGAAAAGTTATTTCGTATTTAAAATGATTGAAAATATAGAAGAAATTCGATACACTTTGAAATTCTACTTCAAATAAAGAAAGAACGCAATGCAAACTGCTGAAAAATAATGTATTAGAAAAAACTGCAAATGAATAGTTTGCCCCATTTCGTTCTGAAAATTTTAAAGTTAAGGATGTACCTTGTCCTGGCCGACAAATCACTGAAAAAATAAATTTTTTTCTGCAAAAAGTGAAGCAAGGAAGATATTGAAGCAACCATCACACTGCTGAAGAACTCAGCATTCACCATCAAATAGTTTTAGATCAGTTGGAGTAACCTGAATAAAAAGGCACCCTGATGTTTGGATACCACACGATTTAACATAAAAAAAATCTCAAAGGACCGTGTGTCCATCTGAAAATCACTGCTGAAATGAAACGAAATCGAACCATTTTTGAAACTTCTCATTACAAGTGACAAAAACGGATCACAAACGAATTTAGTGTGCGGAATGGATCTTGATCAAAGCGTTGTGAAGCTGTGCTAGCAGTTTCAAAGACACAAAGTCACAAAAGATGTTATACTTGGTATTTAGTGGGATTGAAAGGTAATTGAGTGTCATGAGATGCTACAACCGCTAAATTATTACACATTAATGAATCGTCCTACAACTGGAAGATCAGGCATGGCGATGATTCGTTAACTATTCACTTGCGTGGCGGAACATAAATGTTTGGGTCACCATACGTGTTGTAGTTAGTTTATGGTTTTGTGGGTCACTCATGTTACGTACTGCCGGGTCGTGTGAATCAACCAGGAAAACGTGTTCCTTTCTTTTGTTTTTTTGTAGATAATAGATTAAGTATAAGATTTTGTAAATAATTAGCATGTAAACAATATGGATGAAAGAAGGAACGATCAAAACAGAAAAAAATCAATTTCAAAGTCATTAGATAGTTTGATTTTGATTCCTCTTGTCGCAATCAGCAATTTAGTAATATCGACAATGAGTTAAGCGTAAAAACTTTGTCGTTAGATAAGACTTGTCCTCTTAATTTTAAAAAGAAATGAAAATTACTGACAAACATTATACTATCACCTGCCTTGCTCTTTGCAAAGTTATCTTAATTGTGTAAAATTGACTTTGAAAGAAACCTGCGAAAATCAGCTAATCCTATTGTTGAGTAAACACAGTTTTATTGTGACGGGATAGAGGTTTTACCAGGAAAATGGCAGCAAGGTGTCGACCAAAATGCAACATATTTAGTTTAGTAAAATTCTAGCAAAGAAAAGTAAGGGTGCTTGAAATTTAAGTGAAAAATGGCACAAAAACAGATACAACCTTTTAACCAAAAATAGTTTAAAAAACTTGAAAGATTGAAATTTGAGTTTAAACGATGGTAAGATGATTTGATAATTACCTTTATTGTATAAAATTTAAGTAAACAAATTTTTAGGTTATAGTTGGTTTTTCTTCTTAAGATAAACATCAAAAGTTAAAAAAATAATACAATAAAATTCGCAAATATTATTTAGAATGGACACTTAAGATACTCCCAGGAAACTAGAAGAGTAAGGGTAACGATTTTCATTAGTTATAAAAACAAACAATCTCTCTTGAAAACAACATTTAACACCCCTTCAAAATCAAAAATTTGGAATTATGACCAAGTAAACCATTTGACTTTCACTTTCATCTCTAAAATTGCCAAAAATTTCAAAAACTGTATAACTTTCTTTAGAAATAATTTTGTTTTCGATAAACGACATACGTGCATGCTAACAGTACATATGTCGTTTATCTTTAAGAACTACCCAAAGAAATGAAAACAGCCAAACGATTTTTCATGTCAAACTCATCCAGTAAAGTTTTTCATCAGCTCGTCGTTGCTTTGACGAAGAAAATGTCTTGCTTTATTTTCAACTTTATCGAATCTTTCTCGACTTCAGACATATTTTTCTGGCTAGACAGTCAATTTGACTTGTTTTATCAAATTGGTACTATTAATGGATTTTCGATCAATCTTTAAGTAAATGTTGTTGTATTTTCATTGAAAGTTTTACTATATGTGCTTTGAACTTCAGAGAGACTAATATCGGCTAATTCATACTCAGTTTTAGTTTGAAAAAAATCTAATTCTCTTTTTATGTTATTTCAAGAGCAAAACAGTTTTCTTGGACGCCTCAAATCAAACACTTCATTGTTTTGTCATTAATATCACTTCCACCCTATCAACTACCATAAATTATCTTAATATTCAATGCAATTTACTGAAAAGCGATTATCCAACAAAAGACAAGTAAATGCCCTAGAAGAGCCATTTTATATTCAATAAAGTTTTATTCACGATATTCTTGGCAGATATGAGCTTCAACTTGGCAAAGTGCCAGTAATTTTGTTGAAAAGTATCTTTGAGATTGGCTGAATAGATGAAATAAAAAAATTAGCTTTTTCAGGATAATATACGGTTTTATTTATGTTGTCGAAGCATCATTTTGTTGTCTGTTGGAACATATTGATAGAATTTTTTTGCAAACATAGTATTTAGATTAAAAATGTATCTTAAAATATATGTTGATAGTTTTCAGCAGTGAATCTGCTTGAATTGTATTTGGATTGACGAAGTGATATTCCACAGATATTTTCGATTGAATCTCCCTGTTATCTCTCAATCAGAGAATTTAGTATATGACTTGATAGAAATACGAATAAGGTATTTATGTATTCAGACTGGGTATCCTTCAATAAAATTATTTAATGAATTGATTATTAATGAGTTTGATCTATAAGACGACCAGTAGCGACTAGGCTTTGTCTTAGCTTTTTGAGCACGACTGCGGGCAAAAACAGTAACTTTTAAAACCTACTCCTTTTTTTTGCGAAATAAAATGGAAGCTTTGGCTCTTCCTTTTTGTTTTCTAAATGTTTTGTTGCTGTAGTAACGCAAAAAATTGGCATTCAAATGAAAATGTTGTGAGACTTATGAAACTTAATATGAGGAAACCTCCAGGAAGCCAACATCAAAGTGTAGGACCTATCGTATGTAACAGAATTCGTAACCTGGGAAAAGAGACTCACATATAGTATTTTCAAAATATAATTGAAAATTCTCACGTGAATTATTTACGAAACAATTTTTTTAGGAAAAAAACCTTCAGATTAATCTATTCGCTATTCGAGCTGCGTCTAGATTGAGTACTTATTTTGTTATCGTTATTCGTTTTATATTCTAAGGTGATAGATAGAAAAGATAGTTTTTTTCTATATTAAAAGTTGCACGAGATAGTGCATTGGTCATTGTACTAAAAATGTTGGACCAAAGTTGCCGGAAACGGAACAACTGCTCTCCAAAAGAAGCTACGGCCGTTGACGATCTGAAAAGAAGAATTAAAAACATCTGATTTTAGATTTTTTTCCTAACAAGCAGGCTATATTTGAAGTTTTGTATAATATAATTATTCTGGCTTTATTTGTCATTTTTTTATCAACTAGTAATAATTATACTCCATAGATTTTTCTTAGAAATTGGTTTGTAGCAAATTGATATATATATACATATATATATATATAGCTAGCTAGCTTTTCATTTTCTACTCCACCATTTTTACCATTTTCCACTTCACCATTTTTACCCTATTCTCCCAATACTCCGCCCTTGGGATAATATCCATTTTCTGCTCCTCCATTTTTACCCTATTCTTCCAATACTCCCTCCTTGTGATAGTATCCATTTTCTACTCCACCATTTTTACCCATTTATTTATATATATAAATATATACACTGCGCGACAATAGGATAGGTTCGGCAATTTTGTTGCGTCTGCAGGTCATTCAATGCAAGGTAAACTGAATTTGGTTTTTTCATAATTGGGGTCTGCACTACCGTAACTGTTACTTCAATTCTACAATCGGAGAATTACCCGTTATTTTCCAGGAATTTTTCGAACGAATTTGCGCATATTTAAGTGGACGGAGAGAGGCCAATTTGCTGAGAACGGTGTTGAATCGCTGAATTAAGATCTTCAGACATACTTTTCCTTACAGTGGTGATAGCTGCCTCGGTACGCACTGTTCGAGCTCGCATTGAATGAACATTCTCTAAGACGTTATACGTGTATATAAATCTTTCCATGGTTTCACGTATGAGCTGATCAGATGGATGATTATGAACGCTATAAATTGGATGAAGGGCTGTTTAAGTATCCAAGCAAAATATCCATGTTTTGCATGGTGACAAAAATGACAACAAAATTTGTCAGCTGCAATGACAGATATTTGTATCAAAAGTTCTATACCTTGAAAAAAATTCTTTATATAGAACAATGGGAATTTTAATTAAATAAAACTTTACTGAATGATGAGTCAAGAAAATATTTTTTGTAAACTCTTCTTTATCAGAATAATTAAAATAAAAATGCTTTGCTAGATGCTTCTTCTCCGTTAACTCCGAGAAAAAGATTTAAAACGACAATTTACCCCTCGCTACTTCCCAAACATACCAAAAGCCATACGTTATCTACGGAAGGACGATCTGTAAGATAAACCGATAAATGCTAATCAACTCCTCGTATTATTATTTAGTGTATTATCTTTTGCAATATTGTTATGACTTTCAATATTTTTATTATGTTATTACTGGGAGTTTATTCTTGTGGGCCTCAGCGTTTGCATTTTGCGGCTTGTTATAAACCATTCTAGCATAGTTTCGGAAATAATTATAAAAACTCAAGAAAATTTAAAATCTCAACATTCTCGCATGGTACTATCATCTACTTTATTTTACTTATAAGCATCTCAAAAATAAAATGAAATTATTGGTGATGTGCCTGGAACTATTTTCTCTTCGTAACCTCTTATATTTATTATTGCCAATAATATCCTTCTCCAGACCGTATAGAAACCATTTTCAACTCTCGTGATACCTTTTCTAATATTTACACCCACAATCATCAATTCACTATCAAAGGTGAAAGGTTTTCTCCATTATATGCACATCATCTTTCACCATAATAAAATGGTCATTTTAACATCTACTTTGTTTCTTGTCAATAAATTTTTTTCTCTCGATTCAGCCCGAATTTTTTATACATTTTTCATACCAAAAAGGCCCACGAAAGATAAATTGAATCATTTCCATATCGAATCGATATTCTAACGAAAAAATTCCAACCTAAATGTGTTCGTGTCGATGTAAAGGTATCCGCGTGCCATGAATACCAATTGTTGGATGATGAAGATGAAGGTGTTCATTTTAAACAATATCTAAAAAAATACTTTTAAGCACTCTTCGATACCAAATTTTTTGCGGGCCAATTAGACACCGATTTGATGAGAATTTGGAAAAAAAAGCATGAGAGGATACTTCATTTAGGTATTACAAATTTAGCTCCGTTGAGCATCTGTAAGACTATTAAAAACGGACAGTAGGAAAACCTGCATTTTATATAATAAATTTAGTCAATTTAAGAATTCTATTGCAGCATTTTCCTCCTACAATTGAATACACCAGTCCTGAGGGTAAATAAAATTTCAATTCATACATAACTTATCCATTTTCTTCCCTTTCATAAGCATTTTCAGCAAAATTGCTAGTAATAATATTTAACTGGCTTATCTTCTTTTTGTCTTACAATGGACGGAAAATATACGAGACGATTATCAATGAATGAAAATAGAAAATGTCCATCCATAAAGAATAAGCGGCGATCATATAAAACAATAAGCAGATAACATAATCATTTAATGGTACCCTTAACGGGAATTGATGTCAACCACAGGATATCTCGAGGATAAAGGACATAATAACTCCTTTTGGTCATTTTGCGACCATAAACAACAGCCGATGTCCGCCTTTATGGGTGGCCACTTAAACCTCCAATAGCTGACATTGTCCACGAGGCCAAACCGAATAATAAATTGTCCTTGAACGCACCCTTACATATTATGGATGCTGTGATGGTGATGAAGTGGCAAACAAAATTTTGGTTTTCAAAAATAAAAGTGTTTCTGCGTCTCAGTTTCGATTTAAGAATGCGTTGTGATGAGTGTGAAATATTGTCTTCATTACTGGAATAAAATTTTAAAGACATTCTTGCGGTTATAAGGAGTGTGATATGAAGGATACTTTCAACGAGGCATAGTGCAAAATTCGAACACATTCAAAGAACAATCCTTCCAGGTATAGTTGGAATTATAAAAACGATAAGTCTTCATAGTATGACCTTGTAGAAAGCTGGAACACAAATTCAATTGCCAAATTTGAATCCTATTAATAAAATTAAAATAAATATGTGACGAAAGATTAAAAGAGCATTACACTTTTAATGTTGAAAACCTTTGGCACTTTTTATTAATTTAATGAAAAAGCCTTGTTGTTTCTTAGAAATTTGTAAAATGTAATTTAAAATGTAGCATGAAATTTTACAAATTTTGTAAAATGTTGCTTGCAATTTATCATCTTTTTTTAAATGCTTCCCTGCCCTGTCGACGAAAAAAGAATACTAAACATTCACTGCTGATGCATACTCAACGTGGTATTCTCCTCTTAAGCTTAAGTTTGAAGAAAACCTCTTTGAATGAAACTTTTTATATTGTTTTATTGTTGCGGCTATAAGAAGCCAAGTAACACAGTCTAATATCTTTACGGGGCACTTTGTGTTTTTTTTAATTGCAGGACGTGGAAGAGGCCTGGCTGGATAAATGATAAAAGCCCTATCCACCCATATCATGCAGTTCTGCACGGTATCTCATGCAGTGAATCGTGGAAGATTAGGCAAAGGTAGACGTAGCAAACAATATCTGGTGAACGTAGAAAGTGTGCAGATCCCATGAAAATTGCCCTTGGATAGAAAGACTACCAGGAGAAAATGGGCTGTCGAAAAGATCTTACTGGTTTTCTGTCGAAGATATGGTTTATTTTGCAGTTGTAAATGCTCCTTAGAATTCAATAATGTGTGGAATTTTTATGTGAAATGGCTACAAGTAGAGCAAACGTTTGTTGAAGGATCATCAACAGTGAGAAAATTTCGTTCACTTCTTACTAAGCAGTTGGTAAGAGTAGAAGAACGAAGGTCCAGTAGGGGGAGGTGCCATGCCAGTGCATACCGATGGTACGCAACCGAAGACATGTACTGAAACCTGGAATATTTTTCAACGACTGGGTCCTTAGAATATCGCTAAAACTTTACGAGTACTGTACAGTTGCGAAGGTGAAGTTAGTGGCAGAAAAAGTCAGCAAAAAATGAAAAGTCAATAAAGACATCACTTTCTTGGTAGGCAGAAAAGTGGCCATAAGATAGCTGGTATCACTAATAGTGTCCTCCAAATAATTGAAGACCTGTAAATCTGAACTAAGGGAGATTTTCTAAAGGACAAACTAGCCCTGTGTTAGGTTTCCAGGCGTAGTGAGGTGCAAGGAAATATCAAAGAAGAGTAGCATCCTAGGGAGGAATCCCTTTGCGTACACACGCATGAGATGGTATGGGAGTCTCAATAAAGATGCTAAGGCACGATATAAAGGATTTGGACTAAAAAATAGCATTTAGGCGATAAAAAATGTGGGCCTATGTTGCACTGCTTTGTTTATTTGGCCGAAATACGACATTTTTTTAACTCTGGACAGAGTTTCAACGAAAAACTTTGTGGGTTAATTTACTGATCATTTGGTTTTCGATGAACATGCAACAAGAATTGGGCTCCTAATTAACGACTTATGTTAAAGCTGTGGCGAAGAAGAGGAGACAGAGTCAATACAGCACTTTCTGTGCAAATAACCGGCTGTGGCTGAGGCATAAGCATGTGGTGGCATTACTTTTAGCGGTGCTGACTGATCTGGGTAGCACAAAAATAGACCGGCTCCTGGATTACTCAAGAAATCAGATTGAAAAGCATCCTGCTATTCACTGCTGAGGTGACCAGCCCACAATTTAGTTCGATTTTTCAGAGTTTTTGTTAAAATTTTGGAGAGAGTTGGCAGTTTTTGCTCTTTTGTTTGAAGTTAATGCCAATTTCGTATCAGCCTTTAAGTGTTCTTTCCAAATTCGTTGTCAGGACCGATTTATATTTTATTTTATGACAATCGAACTGCCGACATTAATTTATTGCAAAATATGGTAAATAAAATTAAATAAGAACCTGCAAAGTATCACAAGAAACACTTCAATGTTACATCTGATTTTATTTTTATTCAAGAAAATATTTTTGTACCAAATTTGTTTCATAATAACAGAAGGACTTTATCAAATAAAATTATTCGTCCATTCATATTGTCTCCATTCATAATTTTTTGACCCACTTCGTGGGTGACCCACAAAAACGAAAAATTTATACTGTCGCACATGTGCTTGGTCCGTAAGTGTTCAATGCAACAAGAATGTTAGATATTGTGCAAGGTAGGAGATGATGCTATCAAAAATATACTGTTTTGTAGATGAAAACATGCTTTTCAAAGTAATTATGGATTTGAATTAGTTCTTTATATACTTTATTTTTCTAACGAATCGGTCGTTTTTTGTGCATCATCACTTCTGATTTGTGATCTTTTTTGCAGTTGCAGATTTGATATTACTTCCAATTCAGAAATTGGCAATATTTTTGTCAGAAGGCTTGATAAATACATCTTTGCGGGTCCTTTGTGCCTCTTGAAAGAACTCTTTAAGATTCACGTTCTATTAGTTTATATTTTGGTATGCGAATCTAAGTATCAACTTTGCTAATATGGATGACAGTAGTTTGAAAAGAAAATGCAAAAGGACACTGGCTGATTTATTTTATAGTCTCTTAAATTTATCAAAAGGCATTTTTTCTGATAGTTCCATTTATTATAGTCATTAAAGCAGCATTTCAGTTCAATCCAGTACTTTTTATCACTGCCACGCTGTCTCCTGCTATTCAATAATCAAAAATCACAGACACCAACAATAAATCCTTTTGGAATATCTATACTTACTTTCATTTTACAAATGAACTATTCTCTCGCCAACATTCAGACAAATTTATTTTTATACATTTTTGAAATATTGGCCGTTTTCGATTCAATTTATCTCGACAAAATGGGAAAAACAATCGAATTTATTAAAATTCAATTTGCCATTGTAATATTTCATTTAAGTTTTTATCAACTCGAATTGCCAAATAAAGTCGCCAATTTGCATTCAATCCAACAAGGATTGATGATATGCCTGCATGCACATGCAGACTGTGAAACAATCAGATACATGTGGTAGAGATTCAGTTCCAGATGCAAAGATACATTCATTCATTCATTGTCAGTATTACTGATAATACGGCATTCACAGTAAACATTTTCTGTCATGTGAGCTTTGGTTGCAGGCGATTGTGAGCGTCATTATGTACACTTACATATGTCTGCTTTTATATCCTGCCGAGAAAAACCATTTTTATTTTGAATTTATTTTCGCTGCATGTGAATGTTTTGACAATGGTAGATTCGAAATTGAAGAAGGGTCGAAAAATCATTTTTGGTTGTTGAATACAATGTACGAAGTTTAAAGTTGTTCTAGGAACATTCAAAAGTTTCAATGGTTTTTTTCACTCGTTTTTATAGGAACAAGCTTTAAAGAAAACTTATTTCTGAAAAAAAATTAATATTGATTTATTATTAACTTCCCAGTATATGGGGAGTTCTTGTAATCGCCTCGAAAATTGAAATTTTCAACTTTTCTTTACGTTTTGAGGTCTATAGAGTATATATAAAGTGTTTTTAGAAAGGGAGACGTATGTGTGTGTGTGTGTACGTCTGGACGTTCGTGGACACTTTTTTCTACGAGCATAACTCACGTAAACAAAGTCCGATCGACTTGGTTGAGGTGTCAATCGAAGCGTCTTTACAATCTTAAGAGTTGATTAGTTTTTGGGATACTTCGGTCGGGGGGGTTTTCTGTTTTGACCCTTTGAAGGTCATTTCTGTCATTCGTTATATCTCGCGAACCCAACATATGATTTGCATAGTTAAAATGTCAATCAACGCGTTTTACCATTTGTGTTAATGTATCAAATTTTTGCAAAAATTGTTGGAGCCGTTTTTTAATTTATTATAAAAAAAAGCAAAAAATTAGGGTTTTTTTTATAAACAATAAATTTATAACCTGATTTACGAAAGATAGTGTTCAATTTTTATAAAATTTATATATTTCAAGCAGTGCTTGTAAAAACAACATAAAAACTTTTCCTCATGATTAAGTAAAAACTTAAATAAAAAATAAAAAATCATTCACAGGCATCATGATTTTCAAGGTCATTTCTGTCGTGCGTTATACATATCGCGCGAACCCAACATACGATTTGCATGGTTAAGGTCTCAATCGACGCGTATTAGCATTTATGTGAATCTGTCAAATTTTGAAAAAAATCATTGGAGCCGTTTTTTAATTTTTAAAAAAAAGTGCAAAAAATTGTGATTTTTTCAAAAACAATAAATTTTCAACCTTATTGTCAAGTCCAAATAATCAATCTTTATATAATTTATATGATACAAAAAGTTTTTTAAAAATGCCATCAAAATTTTTTCTCATGATTACAAAAAAAATCAAATAAAAAATCATTAACAGTCATCATGATTTTCAAGATCATTTCTGTCATGCGTTATATCTTGCGAATCAAACATACGATTTGCATTGTAGAGGTGTCAATGTACGCGCAATTCCATTTCAATGAATCTGTCGAATTTTTAAAAAAATCGTTGGAGCTGTTTTTTACTTTAAGAGAAAAAAGTGCAAAAAATTAAGTTTTTTCATAAATAATAAATTTTTAACTTGATTTGTGAAATGTAGTAGACAATGTTTATAAAATTTACATACTCCAAACAATGTTTGTAGAAAAAACATCAAAATTTTTTCTCATGATTAAGTAAAAAATTAAATAAAAAATAAAAAAATCATTAAAAGTCATCATGATTTTCAAGGTCATTTTTATCATTTACTATATCTCACGAACCAGATATAATATTTGCATCATTAAGGTGTCAGTTGACGTGTATTAACATCTTTGTAAAGTTTTTAACATTATAAAAATTCGTTTCAGCCTTTTTTTAATTTAATAGAAGAAAATGCGAAAAATTATAGTTTTTTTCATACAAAATATTTTTTTAACTTGATTTGCACAGCACTGTGATACCAGTTTATAAAATTTATACATTCTCATTAGTTTTTGAAGAGATACCGGCAACATTTTCTTTCATGATTATGAAAAAAAACTAAATAAAAAATAAAAAAAATCATTCAAAGTTACCATGTAAAGAGGGTTCATACGAATGCAAATACTTTATATCTTTTATTCTAAAAAAATGATGTAAATTCAATCAAATGTTTAAAATATTTGCATAATTTGAGCAGATTTTTAATAGTTTTCAGTCTTTTAATTAAAAAAAATGTTTAAATTTTGAAAACCAACAAAAATTTTCAAGACCAAAAAGGCCCACTACCGATTGATCCGCGTGAATATTCAATCTGTCCTCATCGACCAAAAACCTTAAGTAATCAATGGACCCTCCCGTAGGCGATATGATTCATATTAACTCATTCCTTTTACTGCTATGAATACCTCTCATTGTTGTAATGTTGTTGATGTTTATGTACATATTACTGGGAAGTTGACCGTGTGGACCTCAAGGGTCGCACCTCGCGGCTTGTTTCACACAGATTTTGGACTATTTTCATGTAAATTTTTTCATTGAATATTGTTTCATGATTGAATAATGAGCTTCTTGAAACCTAAGGTAGACCCACAGTATTTCTATAACCATTTGGTATGCGCGAAGAATAGAAAATCTACAAAATCAAACAAAGAAGCATTTTGCTACCTAATATGTAGACCAATTCAAATGGCAGCTTCAATACTAAAACACATATGAGGATCAAATAAACCAGCCGCCAGGTACGACCCTTGAGATACACACGGTCAACTTTCCAATACAATCCAGTAAAATCGTCCGAATTTTGAAGAAAATCGTACATTTTGAGCTGGTAGACAATTTTTTTATTATAATGTGTGAGGAATGGTATAGTTAGCTTAAGCTCAATTTTTTGGAGTCTCAGCTCCAATCCTCTGGACTCCATCTTGAAAACAAAAGAAAGTGGGACACCTCCTTACCTAAGAAACCATGGCTCACACAAGAAAGTTGTGTATGGCAAACTTGCGTAGAATAAAATGTTCAGCAAGTTGTTCATACATCACTTTTACGTTGGGTCAGTAATAAAAATGTCATAAACGACACCCAGAAAGGGGGATTGTCTTCCGAGCGCCACAATTTTTAACTTCCCAGTATATGGGAAGTTCTTGTAATCGCCTCGAAAATCGAAATTGAAATTGTCAACATTTCTTTACGTTTTAAGGTCTACAGAGTATATATAAAGTGTTTTTAGAAAGAAGTATGTGTGTGTACGTACGTACGTACGTGCGTTCGTGGACAGTTATTCTACGAGCATAACTCACGTAAAGAACGTCGTATCGACTTTGTTATGGTGCCAATCGAAGCGTCTTTGCAATTTTGAGAGCTGATTAGTTTTTGGAACATTTCGGTCGGGGGGGGGGGGCGGTTTGTTGTTTTGACCCTTTGAAGGTCATTTCTGCCATACGTTATATCTCCGGAACCAAACATACGATTTGCAAAGTAAAGTTGTCAATCGACGCGTATTAACATTTGTGTGATTCTTTAAAAAATTTAAAAAAATCTTCGGAATGGTTTTTAAATTTATCCAAAAAAGTGCTAAAAGTTAGGTTTTTTCCATAAACAATAAGTTTTTAACCTGATTTGCAAAACACAGTGATCAATGTTTATAAAATTTATATACTCCAAACAATTTTAGTACAAAAACCAGCAAAACATTTTGTAATCATCACTGAAAAAATTAAATTAAAAATAAAAACTCATTAAAAGCCATCATGACCTTCAAGGTCATTTTTATCATTAACTATATCTCACGAACCATATATGATATTTGCATCATTAAAGTATCAGTCGACGTGTATTAACAATTTTTGTGATGTTTTCAACTTTAAAAAATAATAATCTCAGCCATTTTTTTTTAATTTAATAAATGAAAATGGGAAAAATTAGAGTGTTTTTCATAAAAAATAAATTTTTAACCTAATTTGCATAGCCCAGTAATAAATGTTTATATGATTTCTACATTTCTTTCAGTTTTTGAAGAGAAACTGGCCAAACTTTTTTGCATGATTCTGAAAAAAAAACTAAATAAAAAATAAAAAATCATTAAAAGTTTCAATGTAAAAACGGCTCATACGAATGATATTACCTTATATCTTTTATTCTAAAGATTTTATTGTAAAGTCAATCAAAGTTTTATAATATTTGCATAATTTGAGCCAATTTTGAATAGTTTTCAGAGTGTTTTAATTTTAATGAAAAAAACTGCTCAAATTTTGAAAAACAACAAAATTTCAATCAAATTTGCATTTGTGGTAATCAACGCTTTGAATGGTAGAATGTTTTGTAATCAATATTTTGTCAGATAATATGCTTTAAGAAGCTTTCTTCAAATAAAAAATTGCAGTGGTTAGTAGTTTTGGTCTTTGTGTTTGTAAGATTCCAATTACTTTCTCCATCATTATATGTAAAACATTTTACTTTTTACATGCAATTAAATATATTATTGACATTGCATATTCAATATTTTTCAAGATCAACTGAAAATAAGAAACATTATTAGTCTCTTTGATGTAAAATCGTGATAAAATACAAATTCAATGATTATGTGAAAGTCATGGCAATTTTGAACAAAATTATTTAAATTGGTCACCCCGCGAGAAAATCTCTTCAGTGGTCGTAATAACAAAAATGCATTCTTTTTTGCTGACGCTCTTTTGTCCTTCAATCATCGATATAAAAATAACAAATAACGTAAAAAAGGCTTTGTAGCCTGCCCTCTCCGATTTATCCGTTTGAATAGTCAATCAAACCAATCCACTTCCATCCACCAAAAGCCTTACGTAATCAATGGACGCTACAGTAGATGATATGATTGATATTAACTCATTCCTGTTATGAGTACCTCTCATTATTAATATTTAAAGTAGTATTATTTTCATAAATATTTTTGTGCTTTATATTTTTAATATTTATGTATATATGACTGGGAAGTTGACCGTGTGGACCTCAAGGGTCGCACCTCGTGGCTTGTTTATTTTTACGTTTAACACGAAACACGTTTGGATACTTTTCTATGAAAATTTTGTCACAAATCGTTTGCTGTGTTAGTTGTTTCAATCACTATATATTGTGCCGGGAGTTATTTCATCCCAATGGGAGAAAGTCGCATGAACCCACCCCAAAGGAGAGCAAGTCGCGTAATATTTACATAGATTTTAAAAACATTAAACGCAAAAAAAATAATATTTTTTTTAATTACTAATAATGAGAGGTACTCATAACAGTAATTGGAATAAGTTAATATTAATCGTATCATCTACGGGAGAGTTCATTGGGATTTAGTTAGGATTTTGGTTGGGGAAGGGGGTTGATTGAGTATTCACTGGGGGTCGGGTGTCAAGCCTTATCTATGTAATTTGTTATTTTCATATCGACGTACGAAAGACAAAAGGGCGCTAGCGAAAATGAATGCAGTTTTCGTTACCACGCCGACTGAAGCGATTTTGTCGCCTGGTGGCCATTTTGAATAGTTGCGCCCAAAATTTTCGTGACTGCGGAATTATGCCTGAATTTGTATTTTTTCACGATTTTATATCAATAATTATTTCTTATTTTCAGTTGGTCTTGAAAAACATTGAAGAAACAGTCAAAAATCGATTTAATTACATGTAAAAAGTAAAATGTATTACAAATGATGATGAAGGAAGTAATTGAAATTGTACGAATACCGTCGAAAAAATCTACTACAAACTACAATTTTTTTTGATGCAAGCTTTTTAAAGCATATGATCTTGCAAAGTATTGATTACAAAACATTTTACCATTGAAAGCCTTGTTTATCCAAATGAAAATTTGATTGAAATTGATTTTTTTCAAAATTCAAGCAGTTTTTTTTTAGTTACAATTAAAACACGGTACTGCGAAAACTATTTAAAATCTGCTCAAATAATGAGCTTTGATGTCGGGTAATCATTTGTATGAGCACCTTTACATTGTGACTTTTAATGATTTTTTATTTTTAATGTATTTTTCTTGTTATCATGAAAAAAGTTTTACTTTGTTTTCTACAAAAATTTTTTAGAGTATATACATTTTATAAAAATTGTATACTGTTTTGTGCAAATGAGGTGAGAAATTTATTTTTTATGAAAAATCCTCGATTTTTTTTAATTAAATTAAATAACGGCTCAAACAATGTTTTTTTATTAATTTGAAAAATTACACAAAAGCTAAAACACGTCGAGTGACACACAAACAATGCAAATATTATATTTGGTTCGCGGGATATAGTGCATGACAAAAATGACCTTGCATGTCATGGTGACTTTCAATGATTTTTAATTTTTGATTTTTTTTTTGTTGTAATCGTGAAAAAAAATTTCTCCGGTTTTTTGACAACTGCTTAGAGTATTTTTAACTTCCCAGTATGTGGGAAGTTCTTGTAATCGCCTCGAAAATCGAAATTGAAATTTTCAACATTTCTTTACGTTTTGAGGTCTTACGGGTATATTTTAAGTGTTTTTAGAAAGAAGTATGTATGTGTGTGTGTGTGTGTACGTACGTACGTACGTGCGTGCGTTCGCGGGCAGTTTTTCTACGAGCATAACTCACGTAAACAAAGTCCTATCGACTTCGTTGAGGTGTCAATCGAAGCGTCTTTGCAATTTTAAGAGCTGATTAGTTTTTGGGATACTTCGGTCAGGGGGGTTTGCTGTTTTGCCCGTTTGAAGGTCATTTCTGTCATGCGTTATATCTCGCGAACCAAACCTACGATTTCCTTGATCAAGGTGTCAATCGACGTGTATTAACATTTATGTGATTTTATCAAGTTTTTAAAAAAAAATCATGGAGGCGTTTTTTAATTTTTTTGAAAAAAGTGCAAAAAATTAGGGTTTTTTCATAAACAGTAAATTTTTTACCTGATTTTCGAAATACAGTAATCAATATTTATAAAATTTATATACTCCAAACAGTTTTTGTGCAAAAACCATCAAAATTTTCTCTCATGATTACAAAAAAAATTTAATTAAAAATTAAAAATCATTAAAAGTCATCATGATTTCAAGGTCATTTCTGCCATTCACTATATCTCACCAACCAAATATAATATTTGCATCACTTAGGTGTCAATCGACGTGTATTAAAATTTTTGTAATGTTTTTATGTTTAAAAAATCGTTGGAGGCGTTTTTTAATTTAGCAAAAAAAATGCAAAAATTTAGGATTTTTTCATAAAAAATAAATTTGTTAACCAGATTTGCACAACACGGTAATAAATGTTTATAAAATTTATAAATCTTTATCAGTTTTTGGAGACAAACCAGCAAAAAGCTTCTCCATGATGTTTAAAAAAATTAAATTAAAAATAAAAAATTATTCAAAGTCGCCATGTAAAAAGTGTTCATATGAATGATTTTACCTGACTACTCTTATTCTGAAGACATTGTTGTTAAGGCAATCACAGTTTATTGATATCTGCATAATTTAAGCAGATTTTTAATAGTCTCCATAGCACCGTGTTTTAATTTTTATATCAAAACTGCTTAAATTTTGAAAATCAAAAAAAATTAATCAAATTTGCAATTGTGGCAATGAACGCTTTGAATGGTAAAATGTTTCGTAGTCAATACTTTGCTAGATCATATGCTATAAAAAAAGCTTTCATCAATATGAAAATAACAAATAACGTAGAAAACCCCCCCCCCCCCCTTCCCATTGATCCCCGTGAATATTCAATCAAATCAATCTGTCCCCATCGACCAAAAACCTTACGTAATCAATAGACGCTCCCGTAGATGATACGATTAATATTAAGTCATTCCAGTTACTGTTATGAGAGGTACATTATTATTATTTAAAGTAGTATTATTTTCATAATTATTATTTTGTTTAGTATTTTTAATATTTATGTAAATATTACTGGGAAGTTGACCGTGTGGTCCTCAAGGGTCGCACCTCGCGGCTTGCTTAATTAAAAGACTATAAAAACTATTAAAAATCTGTTCAAATTATGCAAATATCTTAAAACTTTGATTGAATTTACAACAATTTTTTTGGAATAAAATATATATATAAAGTAATAGCACTCGTATGAATCCTCTTTACATGGTAACTTTGAATGATTTTTTTATTTTTAACTTCCCAGTATATGGGAAGTTCTTGTAATCGCCTCGAAAATCGAAATTGAAATTTTCAACATTTCTTTACGTTTTGAGGTCTATAGAGTGTATATAAAGTGTTTTTAGAAAGGGAGATGTATGTACGTACGTACGTACGTACGTATGTAAGTTCGTGGACACTTTTCTCTACGACAATAACTCACGTAAGCAAAGTCGTATCAACTTCTTTAAGGTGTCAATCGAAGCGTCTTTGCAATCTTAAGAGCTGATTGGTTTTTGGGAAACTTCGGTCGGGGGGGTTTGCTGTTTTGCCCGTTTGAAGGTCATTTCTGTCAAGCGTTATTTCTCGGGAACAAAACGTACGATATTTTTGAATAAGATGTCAATCGACGCGTATTGACATAAGTGTGATTCTATCACATTTATAAAAAAATTCTTCTAGCCGTTTTTTATTTTTTTTAAAAAAAAAGTGCAAAAAATTAGTTTTTTTTTTCAAAAACACAAAATTTTTAACCTGATTTTCAAACTTAAGTAATCAATGTTTATATAATTTATATACTCCAAATAGTTCTTGTGAAAAACCAGCAAAAGTTTTTTTCATGATTACAAAAAAAATTAAATAATAAATAAAAAAATATTAAACGTTCAAGGTCATTTACGTCATTCATTATATCTCGAGAACTAAATATAATATTTCCATCATTAAGGTGTCAATCGACGCGTATTATCATTTTAATGATGTTTATATATTTTGAAAAAATCATTAAATCTGTTTTTTTAATTTATTAAAAAAATAGGCAAAGTAGTGTTTTTTATAAAAAAATTCATTTTTAACCTGATTTGCACATCGTTATAATGAATGTTTATAGAATTTATAAAATTTTATCAATTTTTCTAGAGAAACCAGCAAAAACTTTCCTCATGGTTACAAACAAGATTAAATTGAAAATAAAAAATCATTGAAAGTCACCATGTAAAAAGGGTTCATTCGAATCATAATACCTTAAATCTCTTATTCTAAAGACATTGTTGTAAATTCAATCAAAGTGTATTAATATTTGCAAAATTTGAGCAGCTTTTCAATAGTCTTCACAGCACCATGTTTTAACTTTAATGAAAAAACTGCTTTGTAACCTGTCCCCCTCCGATTGATTCGCATGAATAATCAATCAAACCAATGCACCAAAATCCTTACGTAATCAATTGACGCTCGCATAGATGTTATGATTAATATTAAGTCATTCCAATAACGTTTATAAGAGGTACATTTTTATTATTTGAAGTAGTAGTATTTCCATAATAATTATTGTGTTTAATATTTTTAATATCTATGTAGATATTACTGGGAAGTTGACCTTGTTTTAAATAAACATTGATAACTATGTTGTTGAAGTCAGGTTAAAAATTTACTTTTTATGAAAAAACCCTCAATTTTGCGCACTCGTTTTTAATGAGTTAAAAAACAGTTGCAAACCTTTTTCTTAAAATTCGGTAGAACCACATAAATGTTAATACGCGTCGATTGACAGCGATGCAAATCATATATTTGGCTCGCGAAATATAGTGCCTGACAGAAATCACCTTCAGGGTATCACAAAAAAACAACTCCCTCCGGCCGAAGGTTTGCGAAAAACCAATCAACTCTAGAAATTACAAAAATGCTTCAATAAGCACCTCATCGAAGTCGATACAACTTTGTTTACGTGAGTTTTGCTCGTAAAAAACTCTTGCTCCGCACTTATGTACGTACATACACACTCATAGACATACATAATTTTATCTAAAAACATTTTAAATATACTCTAAAACCCCCTGAAAGCCCGGACGAAGGAGTCGAAAATCCCTCGACGAAATGATGAGCGGAAAAAGTGCGCAAAGTGTTCACAATAAACTAGTGGCAGCAAAAATAGCGATGTTGATTTCTATTTTGATTTTCGGGGCGATTACAGGGACTTCCCACATACTGGGAAGTTTACAAGGTCCATTTATTGCGTGGTAAGCACTCACTTCTCTTCATTTTTGGCATTCATGCAAATTTCATGATACTTCATTCAGAATCTTTCTATACAACGTGAAATTTTCCAATGGCTAAAGCACTTAAACGTTTAATACCATCATAGAACACTCGAATCTTGCTCCCCAATCAAGTTGGGAAAACAACAAACCTTTCACTTGATAGCTTATAGCCACAATCTAAACCGTCCACCTGGAGCACTTTAATACCAAACTATATAATAACCATAACGAACAAGGATACGCAAAAGAACGACTTCATCCACCTAACGCCTAATGCTTGGCAACGGAAAATTTTCCAGCTATGTAGTGGTCCTTATTTTCTATTGAACAGCATCGTTTGAACGTTGGAAAAGCAATTCTGTGATATTTAACTGTATTCATATTTGAAAAGGACTTTTATCTTGAAAGGAAGCTCGATAAGTGCTCTCACAGTGAAATCAAACGAAATGATAGAGTAAACGGTTTTTGGAAAGTTTGAAATCTTTCGAGCGGAAGTAGTTTTCCATTCTCGTAAATTTCGCTGACTTTGAGGAATACAGTGTTATTTACAATGACTTTTCCGATAGGAATCGTATACTGTTTGTCTTGTAGATGTTCCGGTCGCTTTCTTCCTTGCAAATAGGTATTTGAAAAATGTCGAATTGAATCTTTTGTGCAGTGCGGATTAAAGAAGCTGAGATCGATTGTTGGATGCTGGAAAACTACAAAATTAGTAGAAAAAAATACAAATGGAAGTTCACATCTCCGATAAATCCTGGACTAGTTGACTTGACATGGCTAAGTCTTGCAACTCAGCCTCCAATTTCAAATATCCGATTTTAATTGGGAAGTAATTTTTCTACACACTATACTAACTTTTCCTCCATTGTAGCATGCATTAGAACATGCATGCACCATCCAGCATGATTGGAAGCAAGCACTTGACCATCTCCTTGAAGTACGTCCCTTATTTCGATTTCCATGTGCATGCATTATTCACATGAAATCCGGATCTAATATTGGAAAAGTTTTCAGCCAAGCAAAGAGTGGTTTGCATCGATTGAGGATTCCTCCACCACCACAACTTGCTTGCATTAAAACTTTTTTTATGGATTGCAATCGCATCGAACGCTGAGTAAGACCAAGGGTGGCACGATCCTCTTATAACTGCGTCTATGCAGAAGCTGGAAGTCTCGTTTAGATTTTGATGGTGAAGAGGAACAAGCAGCCCTCGAAACTCCTATAAATCCAATCGTGCTAAGAGAAATAAATCGTTTCAGCTGCCTCTTTGCATACTGACCCATTAGGAGCCTCTCAATCATCGAAGATTTGAACAATCCTTTTGGTTTCAACATGTTCTTGGAGCTGGCTGCACAAATCAGAGCTAATTATTGGAATATTTGAAATTTTCAGGTTATTTAGGAGGGATTCAATTTCGATCCCGAAAATTGCATCAAAACTTTTTAAAGATATTAAAATAAACTTTCAAAACTCTGAAATTTGCATGTGTTAGAAGATATCCCAGAAAAATTTTAGTTTTTAAAGACATGAAAAAAAAATTAAAATGAAAAGAGTTTAAGCGGCAATTTATTTTGGAGTTCACCATTAGCTTTTATTTTTGAATGACACAAATAGCTTCATATCAATTCACACATGTAGCAATTTTTGTGCATAATAAAACCTATCTGAAGGTAAACTTTCGACATGCATTGCTCTCGAGATGAATTGAATTATATAGCAGTTCCTGTTTAATAATAATGCTAAAGCTAATCTGCACAGAAACAAGTCAGGTCCAGACAAAGAGAGTCCTATCAGGCTTTTCTAATAAAGATCACGTCAGCATCAGACCATTGAAATATTAAAATAGCATCTCGCTTTGCTGATCAGGACCATGTAAGCACAAAGATTTTAGGCCATAAAAGATGAGTTAGATGAGTAAGGTATCCCCGATTGAGACTAGTGCAGGATATCCAGACCAATTTTTCTGAATAGGCTCATGTCAGGACTACAGTATGATACCAGTATTAAAACAAGCTGTGAGGTGTGACCCATGAGGTCCACACGGTCAACTTCCCAGTAATATCTAAAAAGATATTGAAAATATTAAACACAATAATAATTATGGAAATAATACTACTTCAAATAATAAAAATGTACTTCTCGTAAAAGTTATTGGAATGACTTAATATTAATCGTTTCATCTACGGGAGCGTCCATTGATTGAGTATTTATCGGAGTGGGGACAGGTTACAAAGCAGTTTTTTCATTAAAGTTAAAACATGGTGATGTAAAGACTATTGAAAATCTGCTTAAATTTTGCAAATATTAATAAACTTTGATTGACTTTACAACAATGTCTTTAGAATGAGAGATTTAAGGTATTATAATTCGAATGAACCCTTTTTACATGGTGACTTTGAATGATTTTTTATTTTCAATTTAATTTTGTTTGTAACCATGAGGAAAGTTTTTGCTGGTTTCTCTACAAAAATTGATAAAATTTTATAAATTCTACAAACATTCATTATAACGATGTGCAAATCAGGTTAGAAATGAATTTTTTTATAAAAAAACACTGCTTTTCCATTTTTTTGTAATAAATTAAAAAAACAGATTTAATGATTTTTTTAAAATATATAAACATCATTAAAATGATAATACGCGTCGATTGACACCTTAATGATGGAAATATTATATTTAGTTCTCGAGATATAATGAATGACGTAAATGACCTTGAACGTTTAATGATTTTTTATTTTTTATTTAATTTTTTTCATAATCATGAAAAAAACTTTTGCTGGTTTTCTCACAAAAACTATTTGGAGTATATAAATTATATAAACATTGATTACTTAGGCTTGAAAATTAGGTTAAAAATTTGATGTTTTTGAAAAAAAACCTAATTTCTTGCACTTTTTTTTAAAAAAATTAAAAAACGGCTCCAAGAATTTTTTTAAAAATTTGATAGAATCATACCAATGTTGAAGCGCGTCGATTGACACCTTAATTATGAAAATCGCATGTTTGGTTCGTGAGATATAGCGCATAACATGGTTGACCTTCAAGGGGCGAAAACAGCAAACCCCCCGACCGAAGTATCCCAAAAACTAATCAGCTCTTTAGATTGCAAAGACGCTTCGATTGACACCTCAACGAACTCGATATGACTTTGTTTACGTGAGTTATGCTCGTAGAAAAAAGTGTCCACGAACGTACATACGTACGTACGTACGTACGTACGTACATACACACACACACACACACATACATCTCCCTTTCTAAAAACACTTTATATATACTCTATAGACCTCAAAACGTAAAGAAATGTTGAAAATTTCAATTTCGATTTTCGAGGCGATTACAAGAACTTCCCATATACTGGGAAGTTAACAATGTAGGTATGGTGAGTTTTTCCGCATTCTAAAACATTTGGCACGCTTCAAATCGTAAACTATCAAGTCTGTAGTAAAACAGCCACTGTTAGTTTAATAGATAATTAAACATTCTATAGATGTGGTCCAAGGTTTTTTTCAAAAAGTCAACAGCTTTGAGTATAGATTATATTAGTTTATGAGGTTTTTTTAGTCAGATGGCATTCACTTTATTGTGCCCTGAACACGTAGAAACCTTCTGAATCACTCAATGAACCATCCTGATTTCTTAAGGGAATCTAGAAGTCGGTCCATTGATATGTTACATAGTTAACTCAGTTCAACGAAAAATAATATTTTTAAGACCTTATGTCTCCTATCAGCTAGAGCCGGACATTTGAACAAAGGTGCTCTACTGACTCTATCTCCTCTTAGTCGTAGGAGCTCTCACATAGGTCACAAGCAGGGAGCCAGATTCTACTTGCGTCTTCATCAGTGAACTCACAAGATTTTTCCTAGAAGTTTTATCCAAAGATAACAGACTAATAGCATGTTTTGTGGCGTATTTGGGTCATATAAGCCTAGCAGTGCAATTTGTGCTCAAATTTCTCCATCGCGTTAATGCTAGCTCGTAGGTCGATATCTTTATATCTTGCCTTAGTACCTGCATAGAGATTATCATACTCACCACCTCGTTTATTTGCACGCCAAAAGATCTCCCTTACAAGCTGATCCACTTTGATATTTCCTTGCACCTCACAGTGCCCAGAAACCCAGCACATGGCTAGCTTGTTCTTTGGTCAAATCCTTCTCAGTTCAGACTTACAGGATCAACTAATTTGAACGGCACTACAACTGATTCCAGTGATCTTATGGTCGCTTGGCTGTTGCAAAGAAAATGATGTCTTCATTGACTCACACCTATTCCTGCTGACTTCCTCTGTAGCTGACAAGCTTGCAACTAACTGCGTCTGCAAAATTTTGCACTACTCGTAAGTTTCAACGATTTGCTCAGGCCTCAGTGCTCCGGAAATATCCCGGCTACCGTACCTGGCATCGTTTTCGAGCCATTAATATACACAGACACAGTACCTCCACCCGCTGAGCCCCCTTTTCAACTCGTCTTTTGGGGGTTAAACAGTCATGAAGTTTGTGTAAAAGTCAAAATTTAGCACTCTATAGTGCATGTTAACATTTTTGAATATTTTGCAGAGAACTGTAAGTATGATGGAGTGCTCGTATGATCTTTTTCTTCAGCAAAATCTTATCTGGAGATGCGCAGAACTTGCGACTGCTGTAGTCTAATACACACTACAAAGAGCAAACAAAACATATGCCGACCACCATGACGGACGAAAACAATATTCATACATTGCCATCTGATAACCCGGCACGAGTCAAAGCATTGTGAGTCAGGCTTTGTGGGTATATCCCAAGTCCATTGTTTCTATCATAAACAATGAAATAAGAGCGACTCAGCAAAACAATTGAAGACTGACAATGTGCACTGTGAATGAGTTCAGCATGGGCATGAGAATGAAAACGAATCCGGGGTTATTGGCATTTTTTTGCTTACATCTGCAGTAAGGTTCTGGAAGCCAATAAACTGCGCTTAATTGCTTGCAATTGCATTCAGTGACCATGGGAAAATATCGGAAATAGCTTTAGGTCAGGAACATGTATATAATATTTGATTACATAGTAAGTTGTTCGTTGTGGCGCTTGCTCTGTATTAGGAATATGGGCAGCTCGCGCATGCCAACAGCTTTGGCGCTAGACGCCGATATTTAGGAGAGTCCCTCCCTCTGGGAGTTAAAAAAACACAATGGCCCCATCTAACAAAGCGTATTTCATGACGATCCTGCCAACCTATTTTACTGCTACATTTTTACATTTTTTTTAGCTTTTTCTTGGTACAAAAGAGTCTTTTGCAAAAGCAGAAGGCTTTCCGCACCCTCTCCCCAAATTCAATTTGCACTTGAGATTATGATCCAATACGATCTCTAAATATTTGAAATGATTTGGGAGCACGAGCCTTTCAGCTTTAAGTAAAGGCAGCCTAAAATCTGAATTCTATCACCTTTTTGTAAAAAAGACAAGCTCTGTTTTGGTGAGATTTATACCAGACAACAGTCCTTGGGTCACTCACAAATTGCATCCGTTCAGATGCAACTTCCATGAGTCTGTCTTGGACTTTGATGGTCATGTCGTCGTCCAACAGAAAAGGGTCTTATTATTTTATAGCGATTAAAATTACGTATTATTTTCCCCTCAATTAAACACTGAATATTTTCCTACGTTGCGATGAATTGATTTTTATGTTAGTTATTTAGCATAGGTTAGAACCTCCTAGTCTAGTTGACAACTTCGCATTCTAGTGTGCTTTTTGGTTAGTCACTTACACTATTATTGCACATTGATTTTTATGGTTTGAAATTTGATGGACTTCTCATCTTGGGACAAGACAAAATAAGACAACCAACGTTAAGTGTCGCTCAAATGAGTTCTTCGGCTTCTCAAAGTCTAAAAAGTTCGTTATTGTTAAGAGTTCAGCCTAGATCAGCAGAACCGTGGCGATGGTTTGTTTTCCCTGATTTTTTTTAAATCAATATTTGAAATTCAATCATTTTGAAAGTCTGATATACGAAGTTTATAAAAAAATTGCGTTAAAACATACGTTCTACGTTGCTCACTCACATAGTTTGCATGATATAGGCTCTCCTTTACTTGCCCTGTCAGAATGTCTTCCATAGCTCCCAAAAATATAAAGCAAAAGTATCCACAGGGAACTACTTTGGTTTTTTTAGTCCATTCCACAAGTATTAAGTTTCTAGCAGTTTTGCTTAGCACTAATCTTGCGTCTACACTATTATTTCTAGATAGTATTTTTGTTATGTTTGCAGGAGAAGAAAAAATGTGTCACTCCCAAAATAGTGCTAACAAGAATATTTAAGCTTAGCCATTGAAAATCTGACGTTTAACTAGTGTCTTGGTCTAGTTCGGATGCAATAAACACTTAAGCTAAAATAAAACAAGCTTAGCTTATCGCTAAAATATTAAAAGAAAGTGAACTTTTTCCGCAACTCTTTGCTCACGACCCATCAAACGACCTTCAGACAAGTTGAAAATTGCGTGGAAAAGAAAAAGAAAAATCCATGTACCACTTAAGACTTTTATTCATTTCGCCTTAATCCTTCTTCGAAGTACAAATCAATATCTTCCTGTTTTCCGATTCCATTGTAAAATCATGCCACCAAAAACCAACACAATCTACACCCAAGTCACCTCCATTATCGTATCCACACCGAAAAGTAACTTCTCATCCGATAAACTGCCTAAATAAACAAAACTTTCAAAGATTTTGCTCGTCATTCTTGGCTGGATACAATTTAAGGATGTGAAAATCCCTGAATAAGGCTTATTGAAATTTTCACATTTTCGCAGCTGCCTTATCAAGTACCTTTTATGGGAATTGATTTTGCACGCTGTGCTATTCTACCCGATTCCTGGCGGCTGTAGCAAACGTGAGTGGTTGCTTGTGTGACCTCCTTTGGCCTGGAAAATTCTTTTGGTCGCAGCTATCGCCGTTTTTTGTGTCAAAATCAATTTTCAAGTTTTCTAATAATATTTTACGGATCACCTGCTTTTTGGGCGAAAGGTAATCATTGTGCGTTTTTTACGTTTATAGTTGATTCTTTGATACATTATTGCTTTCAATTGGGGAATTTTTGTTGAACAGGAAATATAATTGATTGGTATTATTGGTTTTCTTTCAAAATCAAACGACACTGATGTGTGTTGTCCTAATTGATTAATACATAATTTTTTTAAAAAAAATATTAAATCAGACTAGCATAATAGTCGACTGAATATGTGTTTATATTTGGTAAAGTATACTGTTATTCAATAGTACTCATATTAGCGTAAAATACCAAGTGTTTATTTCAGTACAATTAGACAAGTTCGAAACACACATAGATAAATACTATACTGTACACACGCCAGCCTTAGGACATAGTAGGGTGGGCCCAGGCAGCAACATCTGTTGAGCCTCAATTAAGCTCGATTTCCTATCATGAGTAGCACAGTTGCACGAGAGATACTTCGCTGGCGCTGTAGCATATCATTTCCTTTTTAAAAATTTTCAGTTTCGGGATTTAGTTCAAGTCTGGATTTGGGTAAAATATATTGTTTTTAGTACTCTCGGAGAGGTTGTAAACGGTTTTTTGACAATATACGTGCAAGAGTTTTCTTGAGAAATGTAGCTTGAGAAACTTGGTATTTAAACTTTAAAATTTCTTGCTTTTCGGTTGAAATTTGTAATCGGGTAATTAGATGGTTGAATCTTATCAGATGGGATTCTTGGGCGAAAGCTAAAGATACCCAACTACAATCTTATGCGCGAAGCTGAGCTGGCCTGCCAGCAGCCACTGAACCTCTAGCTAGGTTGAAGCCGACTGGAGTTGGTCTGCACGTCAAAAGGGTTTATGGTCTCGTCGTAAACGAAGCGAAAATCTTGTTGACTGGAATTTTCATCGTAATATCGTTCACGCACAACGTTTCATTACAGTTTCAATAACAATTTTCCGACAAATTGAGAAATAGTGAAGATAATAAAGTCCAAATTTGACAAAAGGATTAATATTAATTTATCCCCAAGGAAAAATCGTCACTTGTATTTGCCGTTTCTTTTTTAACGTATTGGCTGAAATGAAAATATTTACTCAGTTAAGAGGAGGAGTCACAGTAGATTCCTAAAATAATCGACTTTTTTATTACAAAAATCGAAAGTTTAGCTATTCAAGAGCATGCTTAAAAAGTGTAGGACCGATATTTGAAGTCCTTCTTAGATTTTCGGGGCAATAAGTGAAGCGCGCTGAAGCCTGTTGAATGGAGCGATCGCAGATAAGGTGGGCGGGACCACGCAGCTGTCTTTCTATGATCATATCTCACTTTGTGTGGATTAGGGCGGGTATTACAAACAAGGAGATGTATTTTTCCTGGTATCACTGTGTATATAGGAATACTACACAAATCACATCAATACTCGGTTTTTGGTAATTGGTTTTTAAATACGTTTTTCTCGAAATGCATTTTTCCGTCTTGCGTGCATTGTATCTCAGCGAATTTTTGACTGATAATCAAAAATCAATGATTTTAGAATTCTTATTAAATTTGCTTCTAACTGAACTTGAAATAGGGATTAAAAATTTCCATTTGAATTTTTTTTTGACAAATGCACGAACTTTTTTTAAAGTTTTGTTTCAAACGCGTCGCAAATTTTTAATTATTTGTATTTGCACTCAAAATTCGGTTCATCGATGCATTTTAATATATAAAAAATGCTTGGATTGCTTTCACCTTAAAATTGTGGACTACAGCATGTAATCCAGACAGCGGACCTCCAAGTCTTCATGGGGGCTTCTGTGAATACTATATGATAATCACTTGGAAAAATTATGCGATGTGGTTCAAAGAATGTATAAAATAACCTATTAATTTCAAATGGTTCTTATTATTTCTTCTATTTAAAAAAAATCACAAATATAGCGTAAAAATAAGCCTCGTAATGTGATTTTTCCATTAAGGGGAGTAGGGTTTTTATTTTTATTTTACTGTTTCATTCGGTAGTACAGTCCTTTAAATTATCCAGTTAAAGTGTGAGATTGATTGGAGCAAAACTGACGGAGATACAACCATTTTAAATATATGCTCTCAAAAGAATTTTGCTATTATTATCATTTTTGAACGTGTTTTTTCAGATTCAGTTTTTTCAAAGTCGGTGATCACTGTATTTCAAAAACTACTTATCGGATTCTACTTTGCACACTCACTTTAAACATAAATTACGAAGTAACAATTTCGATGATTTGTATTTTTTATGGTTGCAATTTATTTTAAAGCAACAAACTCTCCAATTTTTATCAATAAATTTGCATAAATTCAAAAAATTCGCCTCATTTTGCTTCCAAAAATTGAAAAATCAGTAATGTAAAAAGAAGTTGATGTTGTTATCTCTAAAAACTCATAAAATAACGAAACATTTTTGGTTTTTTGTTAGCAGATGATCCAGTAATTAGTTATGGTAGTCACCACAAACAACTTTTTTGGGGTGCAGTGACTCAATTCACAATATTTTTTCACAAAATTTTACAGAAGACTCTTGAAATGGTGCACTATTGTTTGCTTTACTTATAAATAAATAAATGTTTACCATATTTTCAGAAATAACCCTTAATCTATTTGTATAAAATATTGAGAATTAACCCCTCCCTAAGCAGTTTTCTCTCCAAATTGCTTATCATTTTTAAAAGATGGCATCTTGTTTCACAAAAACTAAAAAAACGGAAGAAATGTATTGTCCATATCATTTGGACTTCATATTCTTTCAAATGTTCTTTCAAAATGATAGTTTTCCATGCATTGCAATGCTCCTCTGATACACTGTAACTTTTTTCTGAACCAACTTTCTCAATGATGCCTTTTGTTAAATATGTTTATTTAACCAGATCATGCCTGGAAAGCATCATGTTTAAACAATTTAACAAATTTGAATGCTATCCTTTCAATGAGATCCTTAAAAAGGTGAATTTTCTTCATCCACAATTTTTACGGACTTGAATACTACTTGATTAATGTCTATCGGTTTTCTCATTAGTTTTACTTAACTTGGTCGAAGTCTAATGGCTGTGAGATCCATTTCAGTAAATTCTGCTTCTGGTTTTCAAAAATTATTCCATAAAATCGGAGCAGTATTTGCATTAAGATTTCATGGGTTCTGTTTGCTGTTTGGAATTCATTTGGATTCCCCATATAAACCTTTCAGAGGAAAAATTAACATCTTAAGACTACTCTGCACTTTTTAAATCTTTCTTTCATGCACATCTCTACTGCTAGTTAAGCAAATAGATATAACCAATTGAAACGAATTTAATCACTCAGTAACAGCATCTTTTATCCTTGCCGACAAAACCTCAATTTGCATCTTCAATCTTGTATTCTGTGACCTCACAATCGAACTAATATCCCAACTGTTGCGGTTAGGATCGAGAGATTAATTCGAGAGCATGTACGCTTTTGGCCTATCCAAATTGGAAACTAGCAGCTCCTTTGGGACAAATGGATGTAAGTGAGAGATTCAATTATCGGATGACATAGAATGCAAGGACATGCTCGCTATCGTAACACGCAACATTGCACATAGGAATTTAATTCAATCGACTGCATACATATGAATCCTTTGAATTGTTTGTCGATGGAAATTGTTGGAGTGTTGAAATTGGACGTTAATTTGTCCTCGTCCATATTGTGGGTAAATGTAAGAGGGAGTATTTTGTTTCAAAGAGGATGAAAATAGACGGAATTGTTCGTACTTAAGTAATTTATTGTTCTCAGTTGAATTTTCGTTCAAAAATAAATATTTAACATGTAAAATTAATCGATTTTTGTACATCAACGAAAATAATTCAATGTTATAAAAAGTGTATCATTTGCTAAGACGCAAATTTTTCAGCTATTTACCAAGAATTTTGCAGCTATGAGTGAGGGGAGAAATACATGTAGATGCCGAAAATATAGCCAAATTTGAACCAAATTTCCTTGAAGAGAGATAGAAACTTTTATATTAAATAGCTAAAAGCACATTTCATTATTCAATTAGGCTGACAAAATATTTTTTTTGCTAAGGAATGTCAAAAAATGACGATGTAATCGTATGGTCTTTGCGGAAGGATTGAGTGGCAGTTATCCGTTTGTGAAGTATCCAATGACTTCAATATTGATCTGGAAAATATTAATTAGGCATTCGTAATATTTTGACACAGGATTTCTTAGCTTCTACCTAAGACACATTGAAAGATTTTGAAATAAAAAAAATAAGCCAAATTAGATAAAAGTTGCGAATTTGACACGAAATTTAAGTATGTTTTTGCAATAAAAAAATACTTGAAAAGATTTTTTAAAAAGCAGGCAAATTTAAGTTCAAGGTAATATTGCTATCGAAATAAGTGCACAATTTTACCATGATCGGTCAACTTTTTTAAGGTACTAGTTCGGATTACAAATCCAAAAAAGCAATGAAGTTTTGGAATTTTTTCCTCGTCACTTTTATTACATATTGATGTGAAACTTTTTACAAAACATTATTTTACTCATTGGCAGTACAAAAAAAAAAGATTTTCGATTTGTCATATTTTTACAAATAAATAGTGGGCGCCAAAGTCTAGACCATTTTTCCCATGGCGGACAGTTAATTTTAGGATTGGTTGGCCCAATTTTCATGAAATTTTGAGCGTATGTTTATAAGACTGTCTTATACAAGAATCCAAAATTGTGTCAAAAAATGGGTGAAAATAATTTGGTATATGGAAAATGACGAAAAAAGAGGAATATTTGAAAAATTTTCTCAATTATCCGCCGAAGATTTTTTTGTTTTAAGAAATTTCTATCATTTGTGTTGGATTCCCGTGTTAGAAACTTTCTTTTTTGAAACCCCACTAGAGTTTTTTATTTCAGTTTTTCCAATCCGGAGTTTATCTGTCCGTCATCCGAAAAGTGATAAAGACTTTGACGATCTCTATTAAATTGTAAAAATATGACATGAAATAAATAATTTTTTTTTGTGCTGCGAATGGGTAAAATATTGTTTTGCAAAGTGTTTCAGATTACTATGTGATAAAGGTGACGAGAAAAAAATCCCTTAACTTCATTGCTTTTTGGATTTGTAATCTGAATTTATATCATAAAAATATGTTCCCACAATATTAAAAAATGGAGCTCTGAGAAAAATCGGTTTCATATCTTCAGTTTGTTCCTGTGGAGCGGTGAATTTAGTTAAGTTCATATGCAATAACTTCAAAATGACTGAGTTTCGATTCTCAACTTTACCACCCTACTTTTGAGATATTTGTAAATAAGCAGATGCGACTTCAAATCAGACAATCATTAGTACTTAACTCTTTGACATTAGAGACTCCTTGTTCATAGCCTATTTACATTGCCACAAAACTACATAATTTTGGCGCCATTCATTATTTTGATCATATGCGGGTTCAAAACCACGTATTTTTCCATATATTTTCAAATAACCATCAAAACCTTCTTTGATTCGGATTCGGTGTCGCCAGGATAATCTGTTAGCGTACAAACTTTGTGCTGCCTACACCTTAAATTACCCAGGCAAGCGTTGGGCAAGGTTATTCTCCACGTGGGCTTTCTAGGCTTCGAAACTAAAAGTGCGCGTAACAATCTTAGACCTGGGCGGATCTAATCACAAAGATATTAATACACGTCAATTGACACCATAATGATGCAAATATTATATCTGGTTCGTGAGATATAGTGAATGATAAATACGACCTTGAAAATCATGATGACTTTTAATGATTTTTTATTTTTTATTTAATTTTTAACGTAATCATGAGAAAAAGTTTTGATTGTGTTTCTACAAACATTGTTTGAAGTATATAAATTTTGCAAACATTGATTACTATATCTCGCAAATCAGATTAAAAATTTATTTTTTATGAAAAAAACCTAATTTTTTGCACTTTTTTTTCTTAAATTAAAAAAACAGCTCGAACCATTTTTCCCAAAATTTGACAGATTCACACAAATATTCATACACGTGCATTGAGCAAATCGTATGTTTGGTTCGCGAGATATAATGCAATACACAAATGACCTTGAAGATCACGATGACTATTAATGATTTTTGATTTTTTATTTGATTTTTTTTGTAATCACGAGTAAAAAGTTTTGGTGTATTTTTTACAACAACTGTTTGGAGTATATAAATTATATAAACATTTATTACTGCGTGTTGAAAATCAAGTTAAAAACTTGATGTTTTTGAAAAAAACACCATTTTTTGCACTTTTTTTCAAAAAATTAAAAAACCACTCCAACGATTTTTTTTAAAATTTGACAGAATCACGTAAATGTTAATATGCGTCGATTGGCACTTTAATAATAAAAATCGCATGTTTGGTTCGTGAGATATAGCGCATAACATGGTTGACCTTCAAGGGGTGAAAACAGCAAACCCCCCGACCGAAGTGTCTTAAAAACTAATCAGCTCTTAAAATTGCAAAGACGCTTCGATTGACACCTTAACGAAGTCGATACGACTTTGTTTACGTGAGTTATGCTCGTAGAAAAACTGCCTGCGAACGCACATACGTACGTACGTACGTACATACACACACACACACATACATACTTCTTTCTAAAAACACTTTATATATACTCTATAGACCTCAAAACGTAAAGAAAAGTTGAAAATTTCAATTTCGATTTTCGAGGCGATTACAAGAACTTCCCATATACTGGGAAGTTAACAAAGTAGTAAATACTTTCCTCACTCTTAACTTCAAAACGGTTAATTTTAGAGCAAAGTTGTGGATTTCAATTTTACATGAGATTATTTAATGTTTTTAACCATTTAAAATGCACTTCGCACCCTCATAGTTTGCCTAGAAAGTCTTTGTAATATAATACAAAAGCATACAGATTTTGATCAAAATCGATTTAGTGGATCTAATAATAACTAACTTACTAATAACTAACACATAATAATTTTGCAATCTATTTTTTTTTTAAAAGTACAAATTTTTTTGGGATCCCGCAAGTCAGAAACTAAAGCATATAGAATTTTAATTTTTTTCACATGTGAAAAAGCACTTCACCTAGCAAATCCAGTTTTTAAAATTGGATTATTTGGGCGGCCTCTGGATTTTTTGCTAGGCTTGGCAATAAACTCTAAATCAGTGTTGGACGGCTACGGATTCAGTCTTTGGAGCCATGCTTCCATCAACTGAATCCGCAGACGCCCAGCACTGTTTGTGTGCTGTGATATTATGTTAGGAAAATTTTCTAGGCGAATTATGAAGGTCGTCAATGCATTCTAAATGATACAGAAAAATTAAATAAAAAAAATGTTTTTTTGCTTTTTTTATAGTTATTGCTATTTTGCGGCAAGGGTAAATTTTTCAAAAAAAATTTACCAACAGCATCTCAGAGATAATTTAATCACGCAACTTTTGTTTTAACACACTTTGCTCTAAAATGGACTGTTTTAAAGTATGGAGTGGGATAAGTATAAAAAAATATTGTTTTTATAATTCTTAAACATTTAGACTTTTGTATTAATGTTCTCGACTTTTTTGAAAGGGAGGATAAGTCAATTATTGTGGTATGAGTTATCCCACAACCTTTTTGCAAAAATCAGTGTGCCCGCTCCCTCCCCTTCTTAACGCCCAACTGAAAACAGATCCGCCCTCGTCTATCTGGACGTGGGTAGTCATAGCAAGCTTTAACGTTTACTTGGCCACTGCCAGATTTTGCTTGGAACAACAACTAACAATCTCTACTCTACGTTAAATTATTTTATTTCAGTCAAAGTCGTTCTTAATTCTTAAAGGAAATAGTCTTGGTTTGACTTATTTCCGAACATATAACAGATAATGGACCTAGGCTATGGAAAAGACTCGAGAATTGAAAATCATGGAGGACGTAATTGATTTGTTAAAAAGCGAAGACCAAAATCGTCACAAGAAACGCTCAGACAGCGAAAAAAAATTAAAAGACACAATCGGATGATATTTCATCAATATAATCATCGTCCTTGCTAACACTTTTTTGGGAAACGTTGATTAGTTACGCTAGGACAACTTTCAAAATGTTCAAGACATCTCGCTCCCATAAAGTCGAAAAGCTGGTAGACTTTACAAAGAAATTATATGGCAAACAGTGCGCTTTTCAAGTGGTCTATCTTTCATCAGGACGCAATGGATTCCGCCAATATATGTATACCAATTATGGGGTACAATTCTGAAAACGACTTGCAACAAAGTTATTTAAAAGTAAATTTTGAAACAATTTCCGCAACAACAACAAAACAACAAACAAAACAAAAAATTCGAGGCTGCAAAAAAGGCATCTCTTTTTCCGGCAGCGTTTTTTGGTTTATATATTTTTTATTATTAACGCTACGCGAAAATAATATCCAACAAGTTGCTGCAAATTAAATTTTCAATAAATCCTTTGTACACAATAGATAGAATTCAACCGACAACCACCCAATCGTGAGCTGAACGCACTGCTTCCTATATTGTATCGCTGCGCACAGCTTTACTAACCTACTAATTGATACCAGACACTCAACACTCTCCAACTATTTCTCGGAATTGGATAATAACATAAAGTTAAGAATAGGAACACATCTTCCCTAAGTCTTACACAATTGATGGACGCTTATAATAGCTCCAACCCTATTTTTTCGAAGAATCTGTTTAGCCAAATTTTTGGGCAATCAATAATAATTACTCCAAATTCAGCACTATTCAAAACTTGGCAATTCAATTTAGTAACTTTGTTTACTAAGAGAGTTTTAGTTTGATTCCATTCATCCCAATTTTTTTTGAATTACTTTCTAAATAATTTGTTTAAAAAAGTCACGATTAATATCACAGGTTTTTCTCTCTTTTAATCTTAGTCAGTTATCAGTTTCACCGCAAATCACACAAAAAAGATTGCAAGCAATTTCAGTGACTTTTATTACACTACGTTGAAACGTAGTGTTGAAATTGCCGGTCAAACGAAAAGCCAAACTCAAATTATATTTCTTGGGTAGTGTTTAATGTTTGTGAAAGAAAATTCAGGCACCCTAATGAAAAATCTTTGAATTTATGAGGAATTTTATGTTTGTGTGTCCTGAGGCAAAGCATTCTTTTCATACTTTTTTTCGAATCGTAAATATTTCAAAAGAAAATTGCTACCAGACAAAATTAAGTATGAAATGAAAGCAACACTCTTGTGCGTGGGCGTCCAGGAAGATACGCACAAAATAAATTTTCAATGTGAAAATTGCGACCTTCAATTTTAATTTGGTCGCCATGAAATCTGGAAACAAACAAACTGAAATGAAATTGTTTGATTTAATTCTATAAATTGTCACGTAATTGGTTTTAATTTAGATGAAGTTTACCAATTGCCAAATAAGACAAAATCTAACGTATTTTAGACAATTTTCTTTGAATCTATTGGAAATGAAAGTTCAAGGACAATTTTGTTCTATGTCTCAATTAAGTGCAAGAATCCTGCAAAGCATAAAATCCTCCTGAAATTGTTCACCCTTGTAATGCAATTATATAAATGATTGGAATAAATGGCAAGCATTTATGAATAATAATAGGCAGTAATGGTGACACAAAAAGGGGTAGTCAGGCTCTTGTTCATTATTTCGTTCCTTTTTCGAACAATTGCGAAAATTTTTAATATTACTCTTGGGGGTTTCACTGGAAACTCATTCGTACGAACAGATTGCAATGCTTTTTCTTATGCGTTTGTCATGCCGAAGGGATGGATGTCTATATTACATAGTTAGGGTGGTTTATGAATATGTAAATAGAATTCAAGCCCTCGTCTAAATGTTTAGCATATCAAGGAGTGAAATTTAATTTTTTGGCAGATGACAGGACTTTGATTAGCTACAAAATTGAGCGAAGTGAAATTGAATTAGTTTCAATTTAAGGGCATACATAATGCAGAGAGCTTACGATGATTTCAATAGACCCCATGAATAGATGTATACTAATTTTTTCTTCGCTTCCTACACGGTAGCAGAGTATTTTTTCGGAGGATTTGATTTTCAGTTGTGTGCAGGATATAGTGAACCTGCTGGTAATTAATTTAGGAAATATTATAAAAACATGAATTTCATTGAAAGGACGATCATTAGCACTGTTTGAAGGCTTTTCTATGGTTTTTTTGCTTTCTCATGAGAGAAACATTGATACAACCCCTTGTATCCCCGAAATGATCTTACAACATGATTTTTTGTCACGTTAACCTTAAGAGTTATTAAGAATCATAACTGATTCAAGCAATAAGGGCTTTCATGCTCTTTTTTAAATTGATTCAACTTTTCAGAAGTGTTTGTTAAAATAGATCCAGACACGCACCTGTGTCAGATTTATTAGTATCTGCATTAAAAACTGAGAATTTCCAGGTAGAGCAAAGGCATGCAAACATGATTTGAACACCAAGAAATATTTAAAAACGATTAAATGGGTTTTACAAACTATACAGGGGAGCAGCACTTCATCATTTTGTACAAGATACTATGATGTGATGATATGGTGAATGACTTCTTTGCGTCCAGTGGAATCATGCCCATTTTAAATTTATTAGAAAAAAAATATTTGATTATCCGGTTCAGGATGATGGCAGGCCAAGTGTGAGTACTGAAATCCAAATTAAAAGTCTTGTATATTTATTTCCATTAGGACAATTTTCAACTGATTATGGATGTTTTCCTCAAAAATCTATCCAAGCATTGAGAATACATTGGTAAGTATACATGAATTTTTTTTTGAATTTTTTGATCATCAGTGGTTTTAAAATCGGAGAAACAACGTCTTATTTTTATAACGATGTGAAATAGCTTAGCAGCCGAAAAGTATTATGAGCAATATGAATTTCTTTTAAATATATTTGGAAGTCATGCTATCCTCAGTGGTTAGATAATTTTCACCTAATTAAGTTCATTTTAGATCCTTGATTAGTGTATAAAATTTTTATGGAGAAGGCACATTTAAGAGCATTGAAATAAACCTTAGTAAAAACAATCACACTTGGTGCAGTTTAGAACAGCGGTTTACCCGCGCAATCGACATTTCCACTTAAACAAGGATATAAGGAAGAAAACAGACTTGTGGAGAGTCGAATTTGATGATTTGAAGGAATCGTGATCCATCACATGGAAAGAGTGATGCCAGAAACAAAAAATTGAAGCGGAAGTACAGAAGATATCAAAAGCTTACGCTTTCAATGGCTGGAAATTTCGTCGAAACTCCTTTGGAACTTTTTCAAACTTCATTTATTCAGGATTCAGCATCAACAAATTAATGAGTAATAGCGTTTCATTGATACAGAGGACAAAGTTATGAGAGCTTTCTGTAAGTATTACAGTTTTGTCAGGATAGGGATATATCATGTTGTTCTCTGGTAGTTGAGACGATCGATCTAACTTCAGCTCAGAAACCTAACTTTTTTGATAGATTTCCATTGATTCATTGCACTAAGAGTTGCATTCTTCCCTTTATTTCTGTTATTTTTTGGTTTTGTAGAACTGGTAACACTACCTTTCCTAATTTTTTCATACTTTGTATAGCAATACTTACCAAAATATATTAAAAAAGTAGTTTGAATTTACTTTGGTTAGAAGCGATCGTTATTATATTCAATTTTTACCCGTTCCTGCTAGTTCAAAATTTGAATAATATTTTTGGTGCATTGTGTCTAATTCATCATTATTAGATTTTTTCAACATAAATTTTGGCCAAGGAGATTATAATCGTTTTAGTCTAAGGAGACATTTCGTTGTTAGTACTCTTATTGAAACTTCCATCATCCAATAAAAGAAGAATCATTGTAAACTTCAACCAAGAGATCCTTAGCAGTGAAATTAAAAAAAAACATACCATCAAAGTAACCAAGGCAAACAAGAAAATTGACACAGATATCAAAAGACTAAAAGTTGAAAGACATATCATAAAAGAAGCCGCAAAGTCAACACCAAGAACAGCACAGCAGAGCTCAGTTTTTGTGGGAAGGGGTTCGTCCACGAATTATAAATTGAGGTAAAGCCATCTTTTGGTCGATGTTCAAAGTTCAACCACCTTCCAAGACGTTAATGAAAGTATACTTTGTTTTGAATTTGATAAAGTAGAATTGTTGTAGCCACTCGCCTTTTGAATCAGAGGACAATCATAAATAAGTGTGAACTGAAGAGGTGAATCTAGGCGCTGGCGTTTTCCTTCTCATTTTGTTTGTGTGGTCTATGATGACCACAGCAGGCAGCAATTCTTTTGCGACTCCAGCTCCGATACTGGTTATCATCATCGTGGATGTAAGAAAGTGTCAAGATCACCACACCAAATAATAGCGTTGACAAATTGACCCATCATCAGTACGAAAAGCATCATCAGCACAAAAAAACCCATCATAATGACAGTGAGATAAGCACGAAAAAAGACCATACTTATCTCGATAAGTACAAAAACTGCCATCTATGTTTGGGTAGAATAGTTAGAAACTATCTAACGTGAATAGAATTTGACATATTTATATCAGCTGTTTAATATTTTCGAACCAAATATGCCGTGCCATCGCGGACAGTTGACGTTTGTCATCGAAACGACACCAACGACCGAATGATAATGACGAAACCAACGACGAAAACATGTGTGTCACCCCGTCATTTGAAGTTTCTTGCTGATGACACTTTTCGTACTGATGATGGATCAATGTGTCAACGCTATTAATCAGGAGTTTCAAAGCTAATCGTATGAAACATCAGCAGCAGAAACAGCGATGTGACTGGTAGCAGTGGCAAATGCTCCGGTGTTTGGTGGACAAGATTTTAGCCTAGGAATTTTAAATCGGCAGACCATTTTTGGGGGTGAATTTTATTGTAAAGATAAAATGGATTGCAACTTTTCTTTTTCTCTATTGAAGCGAAAATTTACGGATCGGACCCTTTCTTGTTTCAGTTTTGATGTCAGGGTAGTCTAGAGCGCACAAAGCAAGTGTTGCCTAATGATTTTTTTATCCCCTCCTTCTCCACGGGTGGGAACTGAATGGAACTCCTGTTGCCGTTTTGTACTAAAAACAACAAAAACAACAAAGATTTATTTTATTTGTAAATGGCGTGTAATTCGTATTTACGCGGTCTTGCTTATGATCCATCGCAAACAAACTTTATGAAGTAGAGCTTGCTGGTTCCTATAGTGTTTAAATTTTTAACAAACTTATATTTTGAAGTACTACAACACTTCCCATGAGATTTTGGTTTGTTTAGCAATCTTAGGTGGAAAATGCCACGGAAAGCCAACATTTTCCCACAGATTTCAACGTAAAAGAAGCCAAAGATCAGAAATTTATTTGCAATAAAACACTTACATCCAGCAACTTTTTATACAATTTAAATCATTATTTGATGCACATTTAAATATTTAAAACATATGTACATTAATGTCAATTTCATATTAATGTACATTTTAATTGAAAACTACTTATACCATATTTACATTACGATGAATACGATACATTTTATATGAAAACATTCAAAAAAGCATCAACTTTTAATTTATCGAAAATTAATGTCGCTGATGATTACAATTTTAATCTGGTACTTAACAAAGTTGAGATTATTGGAGCTGAAACGGGCTGATTGAAATATTTAAATGAATGTGATAATGTATCTGAAATTTTGTTCAAAAGACATTCAATCTACAGATTTGATGGACAACTATGTATTTTCCAGGTAATTATTTTTTCGAATTTAATATATTAAATTTCAATATGATTTCGAGTGTTCAATTGTAACAAAATAAGTTTTTGATGGCTGTTTTTTATTTTCGTTTTCTAATCTTTTGACCTTGTTTGGTTTCTGTTCAAACCTAAGCATTGCTGTGCATTTAAAGACACCTTGAATCATTGGCACATTTTTAAAAAAATATTTACCACAACCACGAATGTGCTTTTCTTCAATGTGATCCTTACTATCTGGAATTTTCTAGAACTCACGTAAATGTTTGTGTCCCAAATATTCTCCAAAATCGATTTAATATGAGTGCGAATGTCTAAGTACCAACCTCTTTACATTTCTGTTGTTATTCCTGTGCTATGCCAAATGTTCTTCTTGGTCACCTCTTCCAGGCATCCTGGCTTGTAATTAGCATGAAAATGCCCATTTAGTGGCCAATGCGGCGTGTGCATCCAATTAAGCCACCTGTGAACTCAATTGGAATTCCACTGGCGTTATTATTTCAGAATATCTTACATAATATCGCTCGTATCAAATCACATCCGCTTTCACTCATTATGCAGGAATGCAAATATTATGGATCCCAGTGAATATTTTTGTGGAAAGTGTTTTCAGGCAGTTTTTGCGAAATTTCGGGAAGAGAGAATAACATTTTCTTCGTGATGGTAAAACTAATTTTTGAAAATTTGCATCCGCGGAACTTAGATTTAAAAGGCAACACCCAAAAAAATTGATAACGAGCTTAGTTTTAAATTTCAACGATTTTAGTAATTGGACTTGTAATTTGCTATTTTTGATGAACATTGGCTTTTGTTTCATTTCTTCCACGGAATTTCACTCCCCGGGACAGAAAGAGAAGACATGCAAACACAAAAGGTTTGGTGATTGCTGGCAGGCCAGCTCGTTTCAGTTTCTGAGTTTTCACCCCAAATCACAGAGTCTGAGATTTAGTCACCAGAAAGCCCGAGTTACGAAAAAAAACCAGAATTCACATAAGTAACAAAAACAGAATAAAGCTTTTTTGAGGCTCTTTCTCCTTTTTACTCAAAACTATCATCTGACCTGAGCACCGAATGAGAAAAAGGCCTTCTTAAAGGCACAGAAAATAGACTACTCCTAGTGCACTCAACTCCGAAAATATGGTCATTTCTGTTTCACGAGATGACGGACGGTAGCATAGCTCACCAAGCTTGGATGTAACTGTTTGGGCCCACCCTACTACAGATTATCAGCAGTAATTTCACATTTTCGGTGCAGATAGGTTCACGATCATTTAAATTGGTGGGTTCTTCGCTCAATTCTGGTAACAACGAAACCTGCAATGAAAGATTTAATTAAAAGGTTTAATTTATATTTGTCAAGTCTATTATTCCATGTTGAACATTTAATTTGTCAAGGTCCAGATTTCATAGCTAAATAAATAGTTGAACGAATCCAAAAAAAAAATCTTATAAAAACTATCAAAATATTCATCTAAACAAGTAAGATAAAGTTATATTTGCTCACATGACAATAATCATGAGAAACGGTATCACAAAGCGTTTCTTATATATTCTTTCTAATTAAAGTAAAGTGCACACCTCTTGTTTGGTTTGAACAAAGGAAAATTAAAACAAACTCTTATCTGCTCTTCGGCAGAAAAGTAAATTATATATTATCTCCTACACGTAAAGGAATTCGTCATTTGTTCTTTAAACCTAATGTTCTAGAATAAAGTTCCAATAAATTCTTCACATATCCTTCTTAACTCCGAAAAAATCAAGTGATAGTATTGCGGAGTATTATAGCGTTATATATTTAAACGAGAAAAAAATTTGAATGTATTAGTCAGATTACAAAATTTGTATGAAAAATAATTTTATTCATCCCACCCTTTTTTGTAATTTTGTTAATCATAAACTTAGAACATCTAGAAATTAATATAACTTTAACAGTTCCTTTATTTATTACAGTTGAATAACAATAATTTAACAAATTCTTTTATTCCCTTTATACTGTAAAATTTTTTATTTAATTTTTCCGCAAACAACGTTGTTTCGGGTACAACATGTACCCTTCTTCAGTGCTTACTCTTGAATTCATTCAAGAGTAAGCACTGAAATTTTTTATTTAATTTTTCCGCAAACAACGTTGTTTCGGGTAAAACATGTACCCTTCTTCAGTGCTTACTCTTGAATTCATTCAAGAGTAAGCACTGAAGAAGGGTACATGTTGTACCCGAAACAATTCATTCAAGAGTAAGCACTGAAGAAGGGTACATGTTGTACCCGAAACAACGTTGTTTGCGGAAAAATTAAATAAAAAATTTTACAGTATAAAGGGAATAAAAGAATTTGTTAAATTATTGTGATCTAGAAATTAATGCTCATGCTTATTTTAATCCAGATCATCCCCAATTTTCACGGTTCGCTTGTAGTTCTACTGGCATAGTAACCACACGATCACGATGATTCTTTAGCAATTCAGTCGCCTCACCAAAATGAACACCCCTCAGCCGAGAGCCCATGAGATCATCAATTCCGCAATGAATGCTCAAATCCAAATAGTGGTAGTCTCTATTAAAAATTTACAATCCCGGACAAAATCATGAGTTAAAAATGAGGAAAGAAAAAATCTATACATTTATCATTGGACTCGCCTTTCCACGGAACCTATTGAATGGAAACTTTTTTAATAATAATTGATGGCGCTGGAGTTGGAATTGGGTCAAAACTTGAGATTATGTTGGAATTAACTTATTTACCTGACCAACAGAACACAAGGAGGTGATTGGTATGCAACGCACTCGCTTGTGAATATTAGCCTGATTTAGGCTAGGTTAGATTTAGAGAGGGCTAAGCCAAACAGCTTCCGATTTATCAAAAGAAATTTGGTTCATTGTGCCCTGTAGACGTGGAAACCTTCTGAATCATTCCGTGAACCATCTCAATTTCTTTGAACATATTTAAGAGTTGGTGTGGTTTAATATTTTTTAGCTCACTCAGGTTCGTGGAAAAGGCTGCCTCTATGGGAGATGTCTCCTTAGAGCCGCAGTCAGACACCTGCACAGAAGATGCTCTACTGACACTGTCGTCTCTTTGTTACCGCAGCTCCGACAAAGGTCACTAGTTAGGAGTCCGATTCTCTTTGTGGGTTCACCGAAAGTTAGTTGACCTTAAGAATAATTGATTTTTCATCTCAAAATGTCCTTTTACTTGGCTGGGATCATTTAACACTAACATATGATATGTGATTAACATCAATTGATACCACTTCTTGGTTCGTGCTATATTTAGCATTGTTTGTTGGTAATGTGTTATTGTACTTCATGTTCTTATGCAATCAATGTGGTCTTAATTAGGTCTGAATCCTATGTCAACGCATGTTTATTAAATAATTGTGTTTTGAAGAACTAGCATATAACATTAAACTACTGTAAAATATTTAATAGTTTATCTAATCCTCACAAAAAAATTTTTTTTAGTGTAAAATAATATACAAATGCACATTTTCGAGATATCTCCAAATTTCCACCAAGATAATATAATTGCATGCATTCGCAGTTCCATTAATCATAATAATTCGACCTAACCATAGATTTATCGTGCAGCTTCCATACTTGATGTAATTAACAGTTGTAATTAGTAGCTTTTCAAATGTGGACTTATAATTGCCACTAGATTAGGTGAACTGCATCCATGGCGAATATTATAGGATAATGCATCGACTGAATGAGCCGCAGTTATGAATGCATGCAACATTATGTTGCGGAATCAAAGATAATCGTGATTTGAACATATTCTAACAAACAGAATATTTGATGAGTGGGGTGGATATGAAGTTTATAAGCTAAATCCTAGCCGAACATCAATTGGAAATATGAAAATTGTACTCACATAGTTTGTTTATCAAATACTCAATCGGCGTACACAATTAGACTTAGATATGACGAAGCATCAATCCTTGTCAAGTGCACTATGCTCGTTAGAAATGTCCTTACGCTGAATGCTATAACCACAACGTAAAATGCATTTGAAATGCTATCTACGTCAACAACTGCTGATATTTCATGCCATCTGGCTTTTCCCAGCAAATCAAACTGCCAACTGGCCAATTAAAATACACCGACAAACTCCAATAGCATTAGCTATACCTTCATCTTTGTATATATAATATTATATATTCTTCAGTAGATTTAGAAAAGAAACTGCTATCACCCACAATATAGACGTTCATCGCACTATCCTCACTATCCTTGCAATACGAAAGAGAAAGCCGGTTGAATCTTCAGATAAGAAAATTAGGTTCCGTGTGGATTGGGGAAATGAGATATATCCGGTAGGTTTTCCTGCATAGAAATGTATTTTTAAGAGAATGAAAGTAATCTTGACGGTTTCGTTCTGTCTTAAATCGCATTTCCGGTCACGTTTTACTTCTTACAACTGGTCTTGGAATCTTGTCGGATCAACTGAAGAAGTGTGTGGAATGAACTGCAACGAAATTCATTTATGAAGTAAGAGTTTAAATACTTGCTATTTAATTTGAAGTGAAATCTTTACGGAAAAATTGCCTTAAGGATTTGGTTTGCAGATTTTATTTATTTTTTAGCTTTACTTATACTATTGACTAGCATTTGAAAATGAATTGAATTCACATGAGGATTTAGAAATTTCCTGAATATTGTTTATGCTTCCAGATGTATTTAAAGGAAAGCAACAAGAAAATGCTGATATAAACAACTGTTTAAGGGAGAGACTGTGAATTACTAACTAGTTGATGGGCGGATTGAACAAATTACAGCTCCTGTAGTTCCTTATCCTGTTGTCAGTCAAATCAATGATCTTTCGCCTCTTCACATTTTACTCTCTAGATGATGACCAGATGTATCGAGAGCGATTACTTTGCCGAAAGCGGTACAGACTGGTGCATTGTCTCTATAAAAGATGAACAGATTGATGGAGAATCAGCTTTTACTATCGATTCTGTCAGTGGTATAACACAATAGACCACTCTAAAGGATTATTAAAAGTCCGACGAAATTTACCGGATGTTATATGTGTTTTCAAATTAATGCCAACATTCCTTGTTCCTTGCCGTTAGCTCAAATTGGTAAATGTGAAACACATAACTAAAATAATTAAATTTAAATCCGCCACCAGACAGCACGACCACGGTTAGGCTTGTTGATGGGTTAAGCTCGTTATATTTCAAATATTTTTAATATTTGCATCTGCGAAGTATAACGACTGTCAATTGGTTCGTTACCGCTAGAAATGACAGCACCTGAAGAGGACGCCATCCGTCATCCCGAAACCACACTTCCCATTTAATAATGGTGCCGGCCAAAAGCCAGGAAACAAGAATCTCTATTAATGTGCAATAAGAGTGTTAGCAAGTAGCTAAACCAAAAGCACACCAGAAGACGAAGTTGTTGACTAGACTAGGAGGTTCTAACCCATGATAAAAAACTGAATATAAAATAATTGATTTTTCACGTATTAACTTCCCAGTATATGGGAAGTTCATGAAGGTTCCAGTTCGATCCATGCGAAATTGGTCTCAACAGAAAGGATGCAATGTTTGCTAACTGTTTACAGTTACATCAGTGCCAGCAAAAATTGAATTCCATGGGAACAATCGAAAGATACTGGAAAAACACAGATCGCCGGGATTGAGCGGCAATCACCCATACCAAATAATGAATTTAAAAGATGTTCAAATGATTTTTCTGCACAATTACCGGTCCGATCTTTGCAAAATTGGTCTCAAAAGAAAGAACGCAATGTTTGCTAACTGTTTACAGCTAGAAGAAAAAAGTTAGATCATTTCTCATGACATTTGAAGACAATATTTAAGCCAAACCAGAAGCACAAAAAAAATTAAGAGTTTATTTGATCTTCTAATGAACGAAAAGTCTCAACGTTTGCCAGTTATTTGTGATTTTAAGCATGAAAGTAGAATTTATTTTGCCAAAATAATAATAAAAAGACAAAATTTTTCCTCTTGCGAATTTCAAGAACTATATATATATATATATATATATATATATATATATATATATATATATATAAGCCTAACCAAATTTTGGAGATATTTTTGGTGTAGTAAAATGACGATATACATCTAAAGATACAGTGAATACTACAAAATGTTCCAATACTATCTATCTATGTAAACGAGTCGAGTTCAGATGTATGTAATGGATTTTCCGATTGAAGACACCACTCCGAGTGGCCGATGTAGGATTTTTCCTTGTGATGAGTTCTGAGAAATGCCAATTTTTCCAGACTGCCGGCAGGATTTGCAAAGCTTCATTCTCATGGCATAGTAAAATTAGTTAATCAATCTGCGCAGGAATCAGTATTTATTTCCCGCATATAGAACGGACAACGACGATTTCTCAAGTGAACTACAAACTATTTTTTGGTACTTGGAACATAAGAACTTTGAATATCACTGGAGCAGTTCCCACGCTTGCCAAAGATGTAGATCTAACTTTCTGGTGATTTAAAAAACGAAATAGTTCGCTAGCGACATGTGTGACCTATGCGATGAAACCACAAGAAACCAAAGCAGCTAGGACAGCATTAAGAAACAAAGGAGTAAGTACTTCTAAAATCATCCTTCGACCTCAAATGGAATGGCTCAAGCCTTGTACACAGCTCGATTTAGAACAGAAAATTCTGTATGTCTCCACATTTGGTAAATAATTTGCTGCTGGAAATTTAACAATGGAGACAAGTGGAGATTAAGAAAGTCAAAGTCATTTAGACTTTTGACTCTTGAAATTACTGGCTGCTGTTGATGATGGCGACAACTTGAATGACAGTTTCAATGACAGCTAATGCCAAACATCATTTTTCTGCATCAAAAGAAATGTCGAAACAATTAAAATTCAAGTCTGAAAACAATTAAAATTCAAGTCTGAAAAGTGTGTAGAGTATTTGGTGCTGCGGTGCTGCCAGCTACCGAGTTCATCGATTCTGCGCAGAAAACTGTGCACTGCTTCTGCAGAATTGAGTCTGAAATTCTGTGCGGAATTTCTGCAACTGCAGAATTTTCATAAAAATTTCATCGCCGAACCGAACTGTGTACTAAGCTTAAGCCATATTTCTTGAACTGCCTGAAATTGACAACATTTCAATGCGCTTAAAAAACTTAGACCAAACGAGAATCCTGCGAATAATGGCATTCCTGCAGAGTGATGGTGTATGAATGAATTTTTTCTAGAATTTTTTTCGGAAATTGATCGTGAAAATCTGAACAGATGAGATGATACCCAAAGATTAAATAGAACATAAGTTGATAATTACAGATAATTTCAGTGTTGTGTACGTCCTACAAAATATTCTGTGAAGCCAGTGCAGGAAAAGTGCAGAGATATTAAATTGATGTGCATGAAATATTTGTAGACTTTCAGCAGACACATGATAGAATTGACCAGGAGGTACTATACAAAACTGTGCTTACTTCAATCTACCTCCCAAAGATGTAAGACTGACCAAGTTGACGGTGATGGGTATAGTTGTTCACGTAAAATCAAGGGAGAACTTATACCAAGGTTTTCAATTTACACAGAACTGTAATAAGGAGATTTACTCACCCTAATTCTCTTCAGCATTGCTTTGAAATATTTAATCAGTAATATGCAAACTGGGGCTCGAGGTACGTTACTAATCATATCAAGGCGATTAAAGTTTTCGATGACGACATCAATGTAATGCCCCGGATATTTTTTTAAGCCAAAATACCTTTAAGGACCTTACGATATTAGCCATATGAAGCCTGGTTGAGAGTAAACCGTACAAAATCTAAAACTATGAGCGAAATTCATAAGAACGCGCCTGTGCTACCAAGACTGACGATAGACACTGTCAGCATAAATGATGCTGACAATTTTATCTACCTAGTGGTCAATTTGGGGAAAGGCAGCCATGAAAAGGGCAAAATTTAACATTGAACACATCCGCTCAACAAGGCTGATACGTTCGCCACACAGCGCGACCCATCAAGTAAAAGATAGATGTCTTCAACAGTCCGTAAAGAAACGGAGGAATATTCAACCGGATGGACAATATTTATCTGCAATAACGAACAAACCGACTCTCCTAATCAAGAATGATTGCGACTGTTTAAAAAATCGTTAAATCAACACAGAAACTGAAACTGTCATGGCCGCCGTGGTTGTTTGTCAAATGTCAGAGCCATGTGACATATGCATCTATTTTATTTTGTCTTCCGGGATTCATGTACAGTAAGGCAATTCCTTTCAGTTATTGAAAATTAGAATCGGAGTTCGATTCAATGGTAGCTTGGAAATTTTCATTTCATCTGTGGCCAAGTTAATTTTTTTGTGGATGGTTTTGTCAATAATTCAAATCACCGAACTTAAGGAGTCACTAACTATGTATTATGAAGAAATAGTATTGTACTGTGTTTTTCAGTAATTGTGTTCATTGGACTTACTGCCAATAGGAAAAACGTGACATTTGTAATGAATTCTTTGTTTTATTGAAATTCAACGAAAAAAATGAAAAAAATGGAAAGATCAGTCTTATAATAAGAAAGAAAATTATTTGTATTCAAAATACAGTCAAATAACCTTTTTGACTTAAAAGTCATTATATAAGCTCAATTTCTGTGCATTAGCCAGTTGAATTGATTTCAAATTATTGCATTTTTAATCTGCATGGGAAAATATCAGCACTGCAGCTTCATTTAGTACAAACAAAGGTCTTGCCCTCTTCACTACGACAATGTATACCAATTTCCAATCACCAGTTCCATTTATGTGATCCGCATTAATATGATAGACATTGCTTATCAACATTTTCCTAAAGTAAAACTTTGCTAATTCGCTTGTTCTGCATTACTAACTGCATTCAAAAAAAATGTATTTTTGCGGTTTTCCTGTGAATTTACTAAACAAACACTTTCATGGCCCACCACGGCATGGTGTTCCCTGTGGCGTTAGTATCAATTACGAAAATGCATCCAACGGACGAAATCTTTTGCTCAAACACAACTAACTGCCAGTTCAAACATTCTGCAGTGCAAGGCTGGTGCGAACAATGGCTGCAAACAGAGCATTCAACACTTTTAAAGGCACGTCCTTCAGTTGACCCAATTGTGGAATAAACTGAGGGAAATTTTATACTGTTTTGAGTGTGCACAGTGCATATTGTTTGTAGGAAAACTTATAAGCACATATACGAGTATGTATGTATATAGAGGTCTGGATAGCATGTTTGTTGCTTGTACGGATTCAAATGCAGTTTCTCAGCTCAGTTCGGAGCGGCTACATTAATTTTACAGCCGAAATATGCAAGACAGAGAGGAAACTGTAAAGAACAATTGTAGCCTTAATATATTTTCCGGAATTGAGAATGAGGGAAATGTTGGAGGATAGTATTTCATCCTTAAAGTGACACGCTTTTCTCGTGGAAGTCTTCAGATGAAACGAAATATACTGGAATTTATGCACGCTGTCGTAATATCTATTCGTAGTCATGGCGACTAATTTATACATTAAAAATAGTTAACAAAATCTATGTAGTGTGATCCTTATGCTTCTTTATGAAGCTCCCGATAGAATTTTCTACAGGCAAGTGGTGGCTTAATAACATAGTGAGTCTATTATAGAGTGGAAGATACTTAGTCGGTAAGATACCAATATCAATATCCTCAAAGCTAGCTGTTTACGTACGAAAATTTTATGCTATTTTTAGGCAACACACTTGTCTCTGATTTGAGGCCTATTAAGGATTTAAGATTTTTTATGTTAGGAACCATTTTATAGTATGGTGTATCTTCTTGTCTATTTTTGCCACGTTTGTAGCTGGTAGGTTGGAATGAATTTAATGAAGCTGAGAAGGTGAGATTTCTTGCTGTGGTGGTTAAAAGAAAATAGATTTTGAAATTATTCGAAAATAATGACTGGCATGATCTGGTGAATCTTTATTCCTGTAGGCAACAGATTTAAATTTCGGACGTTTTTTTTAGATTTATTGGAGGTATTTCAATGGTTTTTGATTTTGATTTTAATTTCTACTGGACGAAGAACTATCTTCACCAAGATCTCTTTTCCAATAATTTCGCTTAGATTCATTTCAACTTTTTTTTGAAACTATAGCTTATGCTAATGAGTACAGCTACCTAAGTTGAAATGATCAAGATAAAATTGTAATGTAAAGATATCAGCCGGTAATGTTACGTAAATTGTAATTGTAATTATGGGCGCCGTTCAATTTTCGCGTCGAGATTAATCCGGGCATCGAACGTTAAGTGAGAAAGAAGGATTTGGGGCTCATAACTGAAATTAATTTTCTCATGGACTCCGCAAACTTTTGATCCAAATTCAGAATAATGTGTGGAGAAATGCAAAAGAACCGTAAGAAAAATTGAACAAAATTGAAAATCTTGAACTTATGTTGCTTTCACTACTTTTTTGGTCTTAAAATTGATGCTTCTGACCAGATTTACCTTTTTTTTATAGTATTTTTCGTTCGTGTTAAATTTCTTTCGTTGAACAAGAAACGACGAGAAGCTTCAGCCATCTTCTTCGGCACACATTCAATTTCTCATCAGTGAAAATTCCACTGTTGTATTATAATATATAAATAATATATAAATAATCAAAGGTTTGTATCTAGTTACGATCATTTACGGGAGAAAAACATGGTCAGATGGTTATGAGCTCAAACGCGAGTAAAGTTCTTTTTTCTGAATAAAAGTAATTTATTAGAAAGTTCGAATCACTTGGTATTTGATTCTACAATTACTGTGATTGTACAATTGAAGCACACAAGCAAGTTCTTGTAATCGCCTCGAAAATCGATATTGAAATTTTCAACAATTCTTTACGTTTTGAGGTCTATAGAGTATATATAAAGTGTTTTTAGAAAGAGAGATGTATGTGTGTGTGTGTACGTATGTACGTACGTACGTACGTACTTTCGTGGACACTTTTTTCTACGAGCATAATTCACGTAAACAAAGTTGTATCGACTTCGTTAAGAAGTCAATCGAAGCGTCTTTGCAATCTTAAGAGCTGATTAGTTTTTGGGAAACTTCGGTCGGGGGGTTTGCTGTTTTGCCCGTTTGAAGGTCATTTCTGTCATGCGTTATATGTCGCGAACCGAACATACGATTTGCATGGTTAAAGTGTCAATCGACGCGTAATAGCATTTGTGTGAATCGATCAAATTTTGAAAAAAATCGTGGGATCCGTTTTTTAATTTAAGAAAAAAAATGCAAAAAATTAGGTTTTTTTAATAAACAATGAATTTTTAACCTGATTTGCGGAAGACAGTATTCCATTTTCATAAAATTTATATACTTCAAGCAGTGCTTGTAAAAACAACATCAAAACTTTTTCTCGGGATTACGTAAAAAATTAAATAAAAAATAAAAAATCATTAACAGGCATCATGATTTTCAAGGTCATACGAACATACGATTTACATGGTTAAAGTGTCAGTCGACGCGTATTAACATTTGTGTGAATCCATCAAATTTTGGAAAAAATCTTTGATTCCGTTTTTTAATTTAAGAAAAAAAGTGCAAAAAATTAGGTTTTTTTAATAAACAATAAATTTTTAACCTGATTTACGGAAGACAGTATTCAATTTTTATAAAATTTATATACTTCAAGCAATGTTTGAAAAAGTCATTAAAAATTTTTACTCATGATAACAAGAAACATTAAATAAAAAATAAAAAAATCATTAACAGTCATCATGATCTTCAAGGTCATTTCTTCCATTCACTATATCTCACGAACCAGATATAATATTTGAATCAGTAAGGGGTCAATCGACGTGTTTTAACATTTTTTTGAATATTTTAACATTATAAAGATCCGTTTCAGCGGTTTTTTTAATTTAATAGAAGAATATGCGAAAATTTAGGGTTTTTTTCATAAAAAATATATTTTTAACCTGATTTGCACAGCACAGTAATAAATGTTTATAAAATTTATACATTCCTATCAGTTTTTGAAGAGAAACCAGCAAAACTTTTTTCATGATTCTGAAAAAAAATCAATTAAAAATAAAAAATCATTCGAAGTTACCATATGAAAAGGGTTCTTCCGAATGATATTACCTTATATCTCTTATTCTGAAGACTTTGTTGTAAAGTCAATCAAAGTTTTGAAATGTTTGGATAATTTGAGCCGATTTTTAATAGTTTTTGCAGTCTTTTAATCAAAATAAGGGGCTTAAATTTTGAAAACCATCAAAATTGCAATTAAATTTGCATTTTTGGTAATCAATTATCATCACCCATCCACCAAAAGCCTTGCGTAATCAATAGATGCTCCCGTAGATGATATGATTAATATTAACTCATTCCTGTTACGGCTATGAATACCTCTCATTATTATTATTATTTAAAGTAGTTATTGTGTTTAATATTTTTAATGTTTATCTAGATATTACTGGGAAGTTGACCGTGTGGACCTCAAGGGTCGCACTTCGCGGCTTGTTCTCTAGAAAATCGATAAATATATTTTATAAATGATTTTTCTTTAATTTCCCGAAAGGAATGTAATTGAATTGAGTTGAAGATAGTATCGACAACGTTATTGAATAAGGTTCATGAAAATTGAATTAGTTTCATTAATTAATTAAATAAAGTTTACTTCATTTGACTATTTGAATGAATCAAATATCATTAAACCTTCTTCCACTTCTTCTTCTTATAATTGATTACAGTAACAGTAATTCTGCCTTAACTTTGAGTTTTTTAAATATCAAAGGCCTCAAGCTCAGAAAAGTAAGTTTCGAGTTAAAGCAAACTATTTTAAGCAAAAAACCACAACAAAACGCATTGCTATTAATTTCTTTAAAATTCTGTTAACAATTAAAGAAACCATATAAATACGGAACAATTAAACTTCCCAAAAAATTATTTTAAAACTTTGTAGCTATTATATACAGGCAAAAAATACTTTTGATGTACATGCTTTGTATGTAGAATAATATTAAAAACTTTAAAAAAACCATTACAATCGAAAAAAATCTGTTGAAATTCAAGAAAACCTATTGAGAAAAAAAACATATTCATGGTGCCGCAAACAGTGTTGGCTGCTACTCCTACATTCAATTTTTCTTAAATTATTTTTAAAAAATCTGAGGAATTTATAAAAACTAAATTTTTCCTTGAGTTTCGAAAATTGTTACTAACTTTTTACAAAGATGAACACATGGACTTCTCTTTTCTTTCAATTTTTGTTTCAAAATTTAAGAAAAGCAAGTTTATATTGTTGCGATTCCGATGTTTTTCCCTTGCCATTTTTTTAAAATTTGCATTCACATGTGAAAAGCTCTCATTTTTTGAAGAGAAAGTTAACCAAAAAAATGTTTTGCAGTTTTAGTGATTATAAACTACTACCAATTCTGAGGCATATAGCGTCGCTAATGAACTGCTGGCTGTATTTTCCTCGTTAATTTATTTTACTTGAAATTGAAACATGCTCACACTTTTAATCACTGTTAGTAGTAAGTTATTCTCTATAAAATGATTAAAACCAATCTGTGCAAAACGTTTTTAATTAAATTATGATATTTTTACAAGAACAATATTTTGGAATATTTGAGCAAAAAGTTGACACTTCAAGATACAGTATATTCTTATAAAAAATCAAAACTGGCGTGAATTGTTTTGAAAATAATGATAGGAAAGATTTATTCGAATAATTTCATCATTACTTGAATGTTTAAATCATTCATCGAGTTCTTCTTCATTTCACTTTTTTAGTAAAATGATCAGTGCTATTAATTTCAACGCCTCAACCTCACAATTTTTCCCCTCATATTCTGCTTGTCCACATCTCTTGATAGAAAAAATTGAAAACCCTTCAAGTAGAAGTGCTGAAAAACCCAAAAAAAGGGAGGCCCACACCAACCAAGGTTACACTACCTGCATCCTCTTTAATTAATATTAATCAAACAGAAGCACACATTCGACCACATTCGACTCAACGGAAAGACATCCTTATGGCTTATTCCATCAAATGAATTCCAAACGAACTGACCATCACACTCACCAAAGCAAATACACACCATGCTCCCATTTTTCAAAATTCACCGGAAAAATTCACTAGCAACTCATTATCCTACATGGAAAATGCATCCTTTTACCATTTAAAAACCCTTTGAAAGTGGCATGCAGAAGCCATAAAAGGATACAACCAGTCGTTTCGCAAACACTGAGGTTGCAATAGAAACCATGGAATATTTTGAAACTGAAATGGCAAAGAGAAAGAACACATCCTTATATGCAACAATGAACCGGATAATGGTGGCATCTGCATCCGAAACGGATATGTGTTGGATCATAAATTCAGGATGTCGTCATGAATTTCCCTTATTAAGGACAAAGTTGAAATGCATTCTGCAAGCAGTGTTGCTAGAATTTATGGTGTTTGTAATTGAATTTAGCGTGAAGCTCTGTTCGAGCACTAGAAAATCGACATTGGCAACAACAGCAACAGCAAGGATTATTCCTGCAACATTCGAGAGTTGGAAAGAGTTGTGTGATTTGGTTTTCAAATAAAGGAGATGTAAAGAGAGCTTCACGTTCGTTCAATTTAATTCCGATTTGATTGGTTTTTGACTTGGATTGATTGCAAACAAAATAGAATGCATGCGGAAAGAATTTGGTACGTGTACTGATACATGGTTTGATATCAAGCATAAGAGGTGCATCCTCCACTGCCGAAGTTAATCCATCGACTTTCATTTGTCTTTGACTTTATGTTAGAATCATGTTTAGTTTCTTTGTTTTATTCACAGGAAAATAATGATGAGAGTGATTCCAAGTACAATTAAGGTTCCAATTACTTCTGAAATGCATTTTCAAGAATACTGAATCTTAGAGAAGCGAAAAAGACTTAAGGTATACAGCATCTTGGCGTTCGCAAAAATGGATATCAAAATCCCCAAAAAAATCGTATTATACGTATTTTACAGTTTATGGAACCATTTCGAATAGATGCGGTGTTCTTTTTTAAAAAACCAACTCTTCACTTTCTACATTCTTCACAAGGTGGTGCATTTTGAAAATTTTAACTTGAATTGATGTAAACAGTTTGTCATCTCTATGTTTTTTGAAATATTTATAATTTCAGCACTTTTCTTCCCTTCTGATTTCACTGTATCTATTTCTGACCTGGCGTAAAGAAAATACTCAGTTTTCGTTGCAAGATCACACAGCTATCAATCTAGAATTTGTATTGGTTGAATCAGTTCCAATGATGTTTAAAAGAACCATTGAGCTCTTCTAGTTTTCGATGTCAAAGTGTAATGGATATGTTGATAGAAAGTTAACGTAATATAGTTTGGCTTCAGATCTTGAAACTTAACATTTCGTGAAAACATGTAAAAACTGACTAAATATAATAAAAATGTTACGGAAATGTTTTATCATAAAAAAAGTTGAACTATTTGCCAATACCAAAATGTTTTGGTCCTGCGTTCACACTCTCCGAAAATCTTCTATTCTAGCTGAACAATGCTATAGTGGCTGCACCACCAAAAACTCAAGGAAATAGTTATTTTTCGGGTAATTTTTCTCTGTAGTTTCTTCGTCTTTTCTTAGACTTTCATCATATTCATTTTTTGCTCCTTTGTGGTCTGGTTCATTTAATTTCACTACTTCTTAAGGACGGTTAAGACGGTTCAAAAAATCGACATTTTTATTGCAGAAACCAAAATTTTTGCTGTTCAAGTTTATGTTCAAAAAGTTTGGGATCGATATTCGAGGTCCTTCTTATATTTCCTGGGCACACAACGAAGTGCGCTCAAGTATACCGCATGACTCATTGAATAGATCTCAGGCAAGTTGGGCGGGACCACGCAACTGTCTTTCCATGAATATATCTTATTTTGTATGGGACAGGTATTACAAAAAAGGAGATGTATTTTTGCTGACATCCCTGTGTATATAGGAGTAGTACACAAGTCACGTAAATACTCAGTTTTTGGAAATTTGTTTTTAAATGCGTTTTTGTCGAAAAGCGGTTTTTCGGCATACGTGCATTGTATCTCTGCGAATTTTTGACCGATCAAAGATTTTCTGAATTTCGAATAAATTTGAGCATAACTGAACCTGAAGACATAAATTTTCAAAAAGTTTTAATTTTTTTTCAAAATCTGGTTCATCGAGGAGTCATACATAAGGATTTTATGAAAAATTTGCTTGGGTTGCTTTCACATTAAAATTTTAAACTCCAGCATGAACGGCAATGAGAGACTTGAACGACAGATCTTCAGGAAGGACAGCTTCTTACTTTGCGAATTTTGATGATAATCCCTTAAAAAATTATGAGATGTAGTATAAATAAATAAATAAAAAAATAAAAAATAAATATACGAATAAAATAGTGCATTTACTTCAATAAATTCGTATCATTTCTTCTCCTTCAAAAAAAATCCCAAAAAGCGTGAAAATTAGCCCCTTTATGTGATTTTCCCCCTTATCTCATTTAAAACTCAATTATTATTTCCCTCTCCTCCTCCTTTGTCAACTTTTTTCCATCATATTTCATGAAAGTCCCTCTTAAGGTATTTTCTCTAGTCCATGGAAGCTTTCCCATATTATTTCTATCTAAAAATGTGGTCATCCTTCTCTAGTCCTTTCCTGTTTCTCCAAAATGCTTGAGGGCTTAGTAGACAGTTCTATCTTTCCCTATATTAGACAATGTATCACATATACTCAATTAGATGTTGTCAGTGGTCGCTCTTCTCTTACAAACCTCTTGGTATTCATATTACGGCAAAATCCTTGGGAAACAGTGATCAAACTGATTGCATTTTTACTAACCTGACAAAGTTTTTCGATTTCGTCGACCATATAACCTTGCTAAACAAATTGAAAGTGTATGGTACAGGTACAGGAGATTTACCTCTTGTTAGGTAGTCCAGGAGAAAAAGCGGCCAATGGGCGGAGGTGCTGTGCCAGTGTATACGGATGGCTCAAAAACCAAGCCAGTTACTGAACCTGGAAAATTTTCCAACCACTAGAGCCTGAGAAAACGTTGAAGATTCTCGACTACTGCCCAGTTGTGCAGGCGGGATTCGTGACTACAGGCTACAAAGGAAGTCAGCAGGAGGTATGATTTAAATAAAGATAGCATTTTCTTTGTAGGCTGGCAAGCGGCCAAATAACCACTGAAATCAGTTGTAGTGTCCTCTAAGTTATTTGGGACCTATAGGTCTGAACTGAGGAAGATTCTCCTAAAGAAGAAACTGGTACTGTGATGGAATCCTGGCAACAGTAAGGTGCAAGAAAACATGAAGAGTGGATCAGCTTTTCAGGAAAGAATCACGTGGCGTACAAACACACGGAGCGGAAAGTATAAAAGTATCAATGTAAGTAATAAGGCAGGATATAAAAGGATTGGCCTATGAACTAGTATTAAGACGATGGAGAAATTTAGGCACATATTGTCCTGCTAAGCTTTTGTGGCCCAAATACGACTCGAAGCGTACTTTTAGCTTGTTGGCTCAGAAGAGAGCTTGAACGAGGAATCTTGTGGGGCTTACTGACGGGCAATGTGGTTTCGGTGAAAACGCAAGAAGAATCGGGCTCCCAACCTGGGACCTTTATCAAAGATGCGTCGACAGAGATTCAGTAGAGTACCTTTCGTGGAAATGTCCGACTCTAGCTGCTAAGAGGCATAATCACTGAAGTGCATTCTTTTGACCAGAGCTGAGTGAACACAAAAACGAACCGGCTCTAAGATTTTCTAACGAAATCTGGATGGTTCATTGAATACATCAGAAAGTCTCTAGGTCTACAGGGCAGAGTAGATCAATAATAAGCTAAGTGAACATACTCCTGGGATTCATTAATTTAAAGTCGCCTTTTCCAGTGAATTCTCAAATCTTATCAATCGTCTGTCAGGAGTTCCTCAAGATTCCACATCGAAGCCCTTTCTCTTGTTACTCTTTGTAAATTATTCGTGCCTGTTCACTCAGTCTTCCTCCTTTCTGTATGCTGATAACTTCCAGAAGAACCATCTCCTCGGTCAATGAATGTCATATCATTTAACGTGATCTTAGTGTCTTTCAATCATGGTGACAAATGCCGTAGACTCACTTTACTTTGTAAAACTAATCGCTTTATATTTCTTTGGTCTTTACGCTGCCACTGTTGTTGATAATTTTTGTGTCCTGAGAGTTATTTTGAACACTAAACTAAGATTAGATTAGCACATTGATAATGCCATATTTGAAACAATGAAAGCTTCTTAGTTTCTTCTTAAGAAACTTGACTGTCTTTTCTTGATCTGAATTTAGTATCAAGCTGTTTAATTCTCTCGTAGGCAATTCGTGCGAATACAGCTCTCCTATAAGGTCTCCATATATCATTCGCTACCTAGCTACAATTGAATCGATTCAGCGAAATGTTTCCTAAAATGAACGCGTACTGCATTTCTACCACTTCACTGTACAAGAACTCAGACGAGCGTATTCTATGTAAGGTTTTCTTATATCGCTTCGACATTTCCTTTTAGAATGAATTTCGCCTCCGTCAGCTGTCTCATCCATGCAGTAAGATTTCTTCGCTCCTCCAAATAAAATTTTCAATCCGTATTTCAGATATCATGACTCAATGCAATTCGATCCTTCCAGCCTATGGTGTGCCACATATAGAAATCACCTAAAAAAGCTTTTACCAATTTCTAGTTAATACTTTCAGTCTAGTTTGTATCGTATAAGTGTGTCACATTTCTTGCGACAATTTAGTTGGAAGTTTCTATTCATTAGTGTTTAAGGGGACTTTTAGGTTACGATTTTCAAAAAACCCGTTTTTTCGATGATTTTTTTTCATAGAAGGAAAAAAAGATATCGTTTTGAAATTTTGCAAAAATATTAACTAACATTTCAAGTATACAAAAAAAGATTTTCAGAATTTTTTAAATTCTATTTGGATTTTATGAATTTTTCAAAAATGTCCCTAAATCAATGGCGGACATGATTTCTGTATACTGGCACCTCTGAGAGAAAAAAAATTAAAACAAAACTTAATCCTTGTTTAAACGGCCATCGCGTGAACTAGGATAATTTTTTCCCGCCGAAAAAAACAAAATGGCGGCCTTTTGAAAAAAAATATTGGGTTTTGAGGATAGAAAATCGGCTGGAAATCGAAATTTTTTTCTCGATCAACATGATCCTGGTTGACGCGATAGCTAGACATATCATTAACCACATATTAAAAATTTAGTATGATTGGTCCAATATTTTTCTTTAAATCATGTCCGCCTGCTCAAAAAACGCGATTCCGAGAAATTAACATTTAAAATTTTTTCAAGTTATTTTTCAAAGTAAATGCTAAGTACTTCTATTCTGCCATACCTGCGCCATACATTAGTCCATCCTCTTCCTCGTACTTCTCCTGAAGCATCAATTTTTCATCTCTCTAGAACAGCTCTAGCCTCTTTAAAGGCGTCAGTGCTGCGACGATTCAATTGTTTTACGCGAGCGCGATCGATTTCTGCAGCGTGTTTAGAGGCTGAATACAATGCCCTTCGGTTGCATTATTTTTAACACACTTGCAAATCTTTAATTAAAAATGCAAGAAGCAGTGTGAGCAGCAATTTCCATTATGATCATGCCAGCATCATGCTTAGGGATGAAATTCCAAACACAATTATTTAAACTTTCATTGTTTTATGTGTTATTTCTCAAACATCTTTCCAATAAATCGTCTGATGGTTTTAGGATTTCCTGTGCATTTTTGATGAAGAAGTGGAGCATGTTTATAGTTTTTTAATCCACCAGCCGCCTCAGCTTTACTATAATTGCACCAAGAGTCAGCACCAGCTGGACAATAAGTGTGCTGTGGATTTTGATCGGTAGAAATTTTTTGGTCGCATTTTTTCCTTGAAATCGAAATTGCGTCTTATTACCAAACCATAATAATTCCACAAATTTTTCATTAATTTAATAGTTAATTTGGATGATTTTTCAGTATTTGCTTTTTTCTAATTGTTTTCCGTTCACTTTCTTGTTTAGTTTTAGAGGAACTTTTAGCCGGTTTTTTGCTGCATTATACGCTTTTCTGTTTTCTTGTCCGTTCTAAATAATCTTTTTTAACATGTAAAACAAAACAAAAAACAAGTATAAACCGAAGCAGACGTTTCAAAACAAGTGTGGAGGCGAGAACGATGAAATACGCTGGAGAGTTGAAAAATGCGCTTACGCTGCGTTTCGCCGTAGGCCCTTGAAAACTAGTTTAACATTTTTATATCGCTCTAAAACCTTTGGCATCGTATTTTTGATTCTATTTAAAATTAAAATCAATCAAAAAAATTTAGATTTTTTGAAATTTTTTAACCTTAACAATGAACAATAAATACACCACTCAAAATAGTTGATCTTAATTAAGAATGATGAGCTGATACATTGAAATTCAACATTCCAATGCATGCTGACAGGCATGTCAGTATTATCCGCCAACAATCATAGCTAATCCAGCAGGAAACCATATTGAAACCCGAAAAAAGCCAAAATCTGCTCATCTGGAAAGTACAGCTTTTAATTCTGATGATAGCCGGGAATGCCTCAATGTAACCGAGGTTCGTTTCAGTGCCCCGGAATTAAAATGTCGACCTTTCGCCACCATTGCTAACACCACCTCCACTATCATAGTTTTAGTCCTTCATCATCATCGTCACCACCTCCACCACCACCACATGATAAATGACACTTTCTGCATGGCGGCGACTCGAAATGCAGCAAATTCGTCGTGATTTGCATTTCAATTGGGAAGTTTAAGCGCTCACGACATGTTAACATGATAGCTGCCGACGGGCGCTGGGAATTTGCAGGTTACCAGCTCGAGGACGGCATCCTGACTTGAAGGCACCCAGCGAAGGAGCAAGACGGAAGCCTCATGTTTCACTTGACGATATGTAGCGTGCACGTTATGATTCGATGAATATCTGCTTATCCGAAGGATTCCATCCCGACTTGCAATGAAGGAATCCATGGAAGGAACAACCACGACGTTATATCGCATGAATAGGATCAATTATGAAATATCAGAGACTCATGTGGTTGCACGACATTTGTGACATTGATGCAATTCCCAGGCATATGGGAATGGAAGTTATGGAGCGACATCGTCACAGGATAAATAGGAAATTGTTTTTTATCGCTCATAACTGTCTCGAGCTGAATTATATGTCCTTCGCGTTGGATTACTTCAAGGGAAATTGGACAATATATGATATTGTATTTGGCTACACGAGCGGATCTATAAATCTTCATATTAATTTGCCGTCCTTATGGGATGCTAAAGCTATATCCTTAAGCTAATACTGACAATATGTCTTGTAATCCCTCGAAGCTCTCTTTGGACATGTTTCCTGATTAACACTTCAGTAGAAGTTACCTATCACATACATACTTGCATGTGTCTAGAATGAGGATATACATACTCATGTATATAAGTAATGCAGCAGGCTAGTTGATCCTTTCGGGTTTACTTTTATCCAAAAACAGTAGAATTGTGTATTGCCTAATACTTGTACTAATACAACGTTTAAATATTATGAAAACTAAGGATACACTATTCATATATGCAGAATTCTACTACCTTGATAAGAAAATGTTTTCACTAACAAGGATATTTTTTGTATACCTTGCAAGGCAACAAATCTATTCAATTTAACTTTCAGAAATTTATTCACTAATTTAAATGCAAAGGACCCAAAACAGTGTAAGAAGCGTTTTTTTAGAGAAAAATATCTTAACGATTGAATGAAACAAGATGAGAGGTGCTACTTTCGAAGTCCACACGGAAAACTTTTAAGACATATCTACTTAACTGGTACAATTATAAAAAACTTTTCTTAGTTCTTTCTTACTTTCTTTCTAAGTGATTATTTTCATATCTACGCCAGAGATACCTGACTGTTGGGAAAGACAAGATCGATCTCATCAATGAAAATCTGTCAGAAATCGTCTGTGAAATTTATTAAATTAAAAACACTTAAAATCGGCAAGTTTTACATCAAAAACAATAATCGTTTATTGCACATACTTCAAAATTATAATGAATATCAATGTAAAAAATTTTAAACTTATAAATCAGGCTATATCTTATATAGTTTAGTTAAGGAAAAGTATGTTTCACTTCAAATACTTTGCGGAAATAATATAGTTAAATTATACAACCGTCAAATAAAATATAAAAAATAATGATGATATAAAAATCAAAGTCTTCGAAAATTGCAAGGGTCTCTCATATTCAGAAATATGAGTTGCATTTATGTAGAAACTACTGTTGAATCTCTTCATACGAGTATTGTTCATGATTAAGCACCTTATTCCTACAGTTCCGTTGTAAAATCGAAGAGATGATAGTGCACAAGCATATTTCGAGAAATGTGGGAACGTTGTCTTTGCAGTAACATGCTCAATTTATTTAAGTTCTTTTGAAAAATTCAAATTACTGGAAAAAAATTCTGTTAAAATTAATGACCATTTAAAAACTAACAGTTTTCAAATATATTACCAGCATTTGATCTTTCTTGATTAGTGGTTGCTTAGAAAATTTTGTCGTTGTAATTGTGGAGCTAATATGAAAAATATATTTGAAGTGAAAAGAAAGATAGCTGTAAAGACGCCAAGATATGAAAAAAATCGTCATTGTGCCCACCAAAAGTGTCACATATGGCAGCTCTGATCGACGCTTAAAAGAAAAAGTGCGCAAACAATTGAGATTTCAGGGTTATTGAATGTAATTTTAATTTCTACGCCGGCTGAACTAGATTTTGTCGTGTGATGACTATCTCTGATAGTTGCTTCCAAAATTTCAATTGATTCATCATTTTATCTTAAAAATGCTAATAATCGTTTTGTATTTTACTGTTAATCCTGAAACAACATGTGATATACAGTAGAAACACAATATCTGATTATATAATCATTAAAACATAGAAAAATCTTCCAAAAGATGGAAGAAGATGTAACTGAAATCTTACGAAACCTAACCATGAATGAGCTCAAAAATTTCACAAGTCATCCATGCGTTATTAATGCACACTACTTTATCCACTAAAAATATTCATTGTTTATTATTTTTTATCAATTTTTTGGGAGTAAAAATTAACCAGAATTTTTTACTTGATGACACCATTTTAAAGCGTTGTGTTATCGCCCTTCACAAAGCATTGATAACAAAAATGTTATTCAAACAATTTTTTATTATAGAAAAGTCATTTATTTTTTGCAACTTTTTGACTAAATTAAAAAAATCTGATCTGATTTTATTGAAAATTGCGCAAAATAATATAAGGGATAAGACGCATTGATCGATAGCACAACCAAATCATTAGAGTAATTAAAATTAGATAATAAGGTATCAACCGCCTATCCATAATAAATATTCATTTATTGTTGATTTGAAATGAAAATGATATGCAATCATTAACAACAATAACTTTTTGTTTAAAACAATACTATAAAACATTTTACCTTTCGAAGAGTTGATGGCAAACCAAGTGCAGATTTGATTCATTTTTTTTTAAATTTCAAGCATTTTTTTGTTAAAATGAAAAACGGCTATTCTAAAAATATTGAAAGCTTCCTCAAATCATACAAAATTTAAAATGCCCAGGATAAAACCAAAATAATGCCATTAGAAAAAGTGGAATTAAGTGGTAATATTAGTATCAACGCCTTGAACAAAGTAACGATGAATGGTATATTGTATTAATATGAAAGATTTTTGTAATCATGAAAAAATTTAGTTGATTTTTTGGATAAGAACAGTTTGTACATTTTTAATGCTTAAATTGCAAATCAGGTGGAAAAATAAGTTTTATTTTCAGAAAAGCAATTATTTTTTTAGAATTTTTTTAAATTAAATAATGGCTGTTCTGCATTGATTCAAACTTTTAGAGAACCATGGAAATAAGATTCCAAATCGAATTACACCTCAACAACATAAACCCAACGTTTTGATCGTGGGATATCTTGCATGACAGAAATGTTCTTGAAAAAAGTTCGTGACATTGCAAATACGCTTTGATTGACATCCCAACGAAATCGATCCTATGATTTCTTTGAGAGGTTTAGTAGTAGTAACAATAACCACGGATGAACGTACGTACGCACACATACAGGCACATACAAACTTCTTCCTAAAATACTTTTAGATTACTCCTTAGACCTAAGAAGGTAAAGAAATGTTGATAATTTTAATTTGAATTTTCGAAGTGTTGAAATCTTTTTCACAAATAAGTAAATCTTATTTTCAAATGAAAAAATCGTTTGTCCAGCTGAAAAAGTCTATTTCTCAGACGAAATTTTGTTTTTCGAATCCGAACAGGCAATTGCTTGAAGTTATAATGTTTAGAACGCCTTTTATGGTAAGGATATGAAAAGGTTAATATGTTTTTTTTTTTACAATTTACTAGTGGATCAAGGAAGCAAAAAAAATATTTTAAATTTTTCCTCCCCATCGATTCACGTCTAAATAGTGTACAAAAATCATAACTCATTGGCGGTTTCCATGTAAATTGTAAGCGGACCCACTTCTGATTCAGATTTCGATGAATATTTTATTTCATTATTAAGTTTTAACTTTGCTGTTATGTATGAAGCACAATATCACTCAAATGTCTTTCATCGGACTTCTTGCAGAACTTGATTCTTTTGAGGCAATTTTTGAAGATCCCGCACGTTTCAGGTAAAAACACGGTCATGATTTGTTGAATGTTCGTTTTCAATTTCAAATCATCAAGAATTTGTGGATTATTCGCATGAGCATGATTTTTTGCATAAATCCACACTAGAAAGTCAGCGGCGCCAAATCAAATGATTTTGTTGACCAATCATCATTACATCATCAAATCTGGAAATTTATGTCCTTGAAATTTCTTGCGCAGTAAAGCCAAAAAATGTGAATCCATATTTTCTATTTGAGGCCAGAAAAATTTGCAAACGATTGGATGTGTTGTTGAGAATTGATGGTAGCAATCAAGGTGTTTCCACGATTACTGGTGGATTTTTATTGTTTCAGTTACCACATTTTTGTTTATTCACATATCCACCGACCGAAAAATTAGCTTTGTCATAGAAGGAAATATTGTTCTAAAAATTATTATCGAAACTTTGTTGCCCAAGTATTCAACTGGCTATGTTCTGAGCATTTCATGGTAGGCATTGCTCAGCTCTTGAATGAGTGAATCCTTAAAGTGGTGAAGATTTGACGCCAATTGTAAAATAAACCATAACGTGCCATGGGGCAAGCCCAAAAGCTGAGCACACCTTGGAATAGAAGATTCTAATTTATCATCTCCTCCGACATTTTCACTAAAACCAATCATATTTTCGAATGAACGTGGGCTACGATAATGCTTAGGCCCTAGAACATTTCTTACAAAAATAGTTTCGTTGATACACTCGGGAATCAATTATCCTCATTTCGGATAAAGTTTAAAAGTAAACAGTTTTTTTGGGACAACGACTTTTCAATTGGAAAAAGATTTTTTTCATTTGGAAAATGATTTTTTACAATTGGGAAAATATGTTTACACGTGAGATAGAGATGTATTTGATCAGGATATGCTATATACTGCATAAAATAAATAAAATTTACATGTAAAGAGATTTACTGATATTGTTGTATAGATTAAAACATGAGTTAGTATTGAATATTAAAGGATATTGATTTATTTTAGACAACAGAAACTACAATCAATTTAAAATGATATAACAAGTTTACAAGTTCAACGGATAAAAACATTCTACATACTAAAATATATAAGAAAATCGATCCTTACTTTCAAATTGCTCGTGTTCGCATGTATCGTGCAAAATGCATGCCTCGTTATTATATTCACTAACTTGAGGTTCAGTCATCTTTTGCAACAAAGAAAATATTGGCTTTGCAGTACTGATCAATTTGGAAAATGCACGGAGTGGCAGAAAGCATATAGTAGGTATTCTACCTCATTTGTACAAATTAATCCCATTCTCCTAACGAAAAACAAAACAAATTTTATATCAGTTACAGTATTCATCGATATGCTCATCAAAGTGTATTTTCAATATGCAACGACAGAAAAGGAGCAAAATATACATCAGTCGATAGTGAACCGTCGCCATATAACCAACATTCAAGCATATATAAGATGACATAGGTACAGCGTATCCTTCGAGAACGTATTCCCTGAGCTCCACACGTCTATTGTGTAAACTTATCGAATTCACTTTGCATGATTTTCACCTCATATTCATCTTTTCCGTAGCGTGCAAACATTCCTGCCATGCACTCCATTCGAAAGATGTGGTTCTCTCACCCAGGATATCCACGTTGATGTATGCAAATAATTCTTTTTCCTCGCGCAACTAAGTCCCATGGCTGTGCATAAGGTGAACATCGTTATACTTCCTTTATTTGATCCATTTGGTTGCGATGATACCACGCATCTCATTTTTTTGCTGGAATATGAATCAAATTATGCTGCAGTAACTCACAATACGATATTTTTAGTATATTCACATCTTTTGCCACTTTAGATGCATAATGGAAATGTTTCTTACAACGTGCAAACGCGAGCGACGGGTGAATAAACAAGGACGAAAGTCGAAAATATGGCAAGTAATGGAAAGAAAATAAGTGGAATTTATACACTCGAAAATGCAAAATACCTTTGTGAAAGTTACTTGGAAATATACGAAATGGGAAAATCAACACGTTAGCATTCGTTCGGATTCCAGGTAGATCCGAAGTTAGATAAAAGTTCGTTAGAGTTTTTCAAAGTGCCCGTTAGCGAGGCCTTGTTCCTTTTCGCTTTCAGGACTATGGTCTTTGGTTGTGAACTTTGTTTTTAAGAAGAAAATAAAGGGAAAAAGTAACACCTCGGGGGGAAAATACCGATGAGTCGGCGGAATAAGATGTGGTTCAACTGTTTTTTTCTTCTTCAGACAGGGTGTTTGTGAAACATCGACTTATTAATCGGAAGTAGGTCATCACAAGAAAATATCATTAATTTTGAACATTTGAACCGTCAAATAAATATATATCAGTTAATCTTATTTTTTTAATAATACTTAGGGTGTTTTTCAGTAAATAGAATATTTATTAACAAAAAGTATCATAGCAGAAAAAAAATTAAATTTTTAAGGGTAGCAGCACAAAAGAATTTATTTTTGCTGGCAAAAAATATAGCACACCAATATTCTTTATATCAAAGAATGTTTGGACAAATTTTAATACAGTGAAAAAATGTAAAGAATAACAGTTTCTGGTAATGAAATGAACTTATTATTTCTTATACAGCTATAACTGTAGTAAAATTTTCGAAAATTTGATTTCAATAAGCGTCAATGGTCTGAAACTTTTACCCAAAAAACCCAAATGTATATTGGGTCACTAAAAAAGTCTCCGCGGTTTTTTGGTAAGTTTTTGCACAAAAAATTTCTCTATTGAAAATCAATTTTAATCAAGTACATATTGGGCATTATTATTTATTACCTTTCGTTATTTTTCTGACAGATCCTTAATTCCATCAGTGTAGAACTTCTGTGGTTTATCGGCGAAAAACTTGGCCAAGTGATTTTCAGTGGCTCTTCTTTCGGTCAATTTTTTACCATCAAGAGAGTTTTGCATAGACCGAAACAAATCATAGTCTGACGGTGCCAAGTCCGGAATAAACGGTGGATGCATCAAAACTTCAACCAAGTTGCGGCAATTTGTTACGTCATCAAAGATGTGTGTGGCCTGGCATTGTCATGATGGAACACAACGCCCTTTCTGTTGGCCAATTAGGGTCGCTCTTTCATGAAAGCTTCGTTCAAACGGTCGAGTTCTGCGCAGTATAAGACCGAATGGACCGTCTCGCCAGGTTGTAGCAGCTCATAATGAACAATTCCCTTCCAATCCCATCAAACACCCAACATAACCTTGTTTGCCGTCAATTCAGGCTTTGAAGTAGTTTAATATTCTTGAATTTAATCCATTCTTCATCGCCCGTAATGTGTCACTTCAAAAATGGTTCGATTTTGTTGCGTTCCACTGATGGTAATTTGGTCGATCAAACTTCTTTGTGTTAATTCAAGTGACACCCAAATATCGAGCTTCTTTGAGTAGCCAGCCAGCCTTTTTTAAACGATTCCAAACTGTCCTGGGCTGCTGTTTAGTGCATTCGCTATCTCCTGACAGGTTGCATGCTGGTGTTGCTCCACCATTTGCAAAATTTCATCGACTTTTTCAGTGATAGGCCGACCAGAGCAAGGTGCATCTTTGACTTCGAAATTTTCGGAACGGAATCAAGCAAACCAGGCCTCCATCGTTCACTCACAGCATTCTCACCGTACACTTCACAAATTTTTCGGCATGTTTTTGCAGCGTTTTTACCTTTTTATAGTTGAAAAGCATCGTATAGCGTATTGCTTCAGATATTTCACTCATTTTTTTTTTATAACTTTTTACACGAACGACGAATTACAGAACTGTCTTCACAAGTTCGTTTGACACAATTGAATTAGTGTTGGCCGATATATGGGCATCAACACCATCTAGTGACAAAAACCGCGGAGACTTTTTATATGACCTATTATTTTGAATCAATGATTGCGATCTCTTCATTTTTAGCGACCAAAATCAAAGTTTTATGGCCCAAACAATTTTTGTTTTCATTATTTTTTCCGACATATTTTATTATTTATTTTCAAATTTTACAAAAATTCAGACCATAGCGGCAATAAAAAAATCAATACTTTATACGAGTCCTTTTTTCATGGAAGCCACACCGAAAATCAGTTTTAAAAAGTTATTCTACTCAAGTGCATTATACAGAAGAACCTCTTGGTCAATTAAAATATTTATTTTCATACGATTGTTTCAAAAGACGAAATTCAATGCATGATTCGGACGTTGAAAAACAGTTCAATTTGAGTTAATTTTTGGCCCAAAATTTCAGGTTAGGATAGTTAAATTGCAAGAAAAAATCGTATTCTTGTTTTAAAAAAAATATATTTTGTTTGTTACACACTGAAATTACAACTGAACTCTTACATTCTGAGTTTCATATTTATATATTTTTAACTATTATTATCTTATCTTAGAAAAACCAAGGGCAGGACGATGGTCATTAGTGAAAGGTAATTTAAGATGACCCCGATATGCATATGTGACTATGTTTATTATCCGAGCTTTCGTCATATCTGTTTAATGATGCTATTCTTCGTGATGCGTGAGGTGCCTTCCTACAAAATGATTTCCATTTGAAAGAAAAATACGCTCTCAATGGTGTTTCTGCCTTTTGAAATAGTCCTGGAACTCCGTTTTCGAAAAAGCCTTTAGCACATTCGTCGCATTCGTTTCGATCGACTCTTAACCGTCAAACCGGTGTTCTTTGAGCATCATTTTCAATTTTGGAAACAGAAAAAGGACCCAGGGTGGCTATGTCAGGGCTGTATAGAGACTGGCGTAAATATTCGACAATGTTTTTTGCCAAATAATGTTCTACATGTTTCGTGGAATGAGCTGGCGTATTACCACGGCGAAGAAGCCAGTCACCGCTTGGCCACAAATGTGGCCGTTTTTTCTAACTTGACCACGCCATCTTTTCAGAATTTCAACGTTATATTTTTCATTGATCGTGTGACTTCTACAAGCAAATTTGTAATAGGTACGCAATACTTTCACAATCGAAAAAACCACTCAACATTGACTTAATGTTGCTTTGACTTTGACGTGCTATTGTCGGACTTGGTGAAGATGCATGCTTCTACGGCAAAGAGTGTTGTTTAGTTTCAGGATCATAACGATAAACCCACGACTTATCACCAGTTATAACCTTTTTAAGTACATTCTCATCGAAGATCATTGCCAAGTTGTCCAGAGTGATTTCAGGGCGAACATTTTTCTGCTCTGCCGTTAGTCATTTTGGGATGAATTTCGCACGCACGCGAGTCATTGTCAAATTCTCGGCTGAAATTCTATGAACAATAGTTTTTGGTATTTCAAGATCATTTGCTAATTCCCGCACAGTCAACCGGCGATCATTTTCAATCGCAATTCTTACACGTTCGATATTATCCGCCATTATTGCTGAACGAACGAGAATCGCTTTCAACAGATGTGCGGCCATCTTTAAACCGCCTATACAACTCTTTTATCTGTGTTATGTCCATACATTCATCTCCAAAAAGCCTTCTTCATCATTTCAATAGCACAAATATTTTAGAGTTTAATGCCCAGTACACAGTTCGGTTCTGCGCAGAAATTTGTATGAAAATTCTGCAGTTGCAGAAATTCCGCACAGAATTTCAGACTCAATTCTGCAGAAGCAGTACACAGTTTTCTGAACAGAATCGATGAACCCGCTAGATGTCAGCACCGCAGCACCAAGTACTCTCCACACTTTTCAGACTTGAATTTTAATTGTTTCGACATTTTTTTGGATGCAGAATGTTGACGTTTGGCAATAGCTGTCATTAGAACTGTCATTGAAGTTGTTGCCAACATTAACAGCAGCCGGCATTTGGAAAAAGATAAGGGTTTCGTGAATAATCTCCACTAGTCTCCGTTGACAAATTTCCAGCAGGAAATTATTTTCCAAATGTGGAGACATGCAGAATTTTCTGTTCTGAATTGTACTGTGTACTAGGCTTAAAGTAAAACCTGATGCAAATTCGTTGATCTGTTTTTTATTAATTTATTATTATTATTATTTTTAATAACAAAATCCGACGGAAAAAAGATACAGTAAACAATTACACGTTGCTCATTTACTAAACGTCGTATAAGCAGCTGCGGGTAACCGACGAGTTTGTGGAGAGTTACTGGCAGATCTCGATGAAAATAATTAATCAGGTGCTATGACATAAACTTTTTGTTGTTTTGGCGAAAATCAGAAGAATTATTTGATTCACAGAGACAGGATATCTATTTATTGTGGAAAGTTACAGCAGCGAAAGCGCGTTCAAGTTGGTTGCAGCAAAAATATTGTTCCTATTTTTCTGGTAGGATATGGTAAAGACAATGAAGTTTGATAGCTTTCAAATGTTTTCTTATTTATATTGTAGAATCCTCCATTTAGGAATAATGAACCACTACAAATATTGCAATGCCGATCAAAAATTTTGGAAAAAAATGCTTTCGAAAGGTAAAACTTTTAAATTTACTGATCAAGCACTTGGCTGCTCCGGTAAAATGGTCTTGAATGCAAAGATGGTGGAAGTAAAGTTTAAAACTTGTGGAAAAAAATCAATACGAGGTATATTAAAAATTTAGTCGGGCTTCTACGGAAAGACCCTTTTTTGACATCATGGAGTACCAAGCAGAAATTCAAATCGAATCGCAACACTGCCAAAACAGCCCTTTTTTATTCAAAATTAAAATTCCGAGAAAAACATTGTTATTACAGAAAAGATGTACTTTTAAAAACAGGAATATCCTTTGGATGAAGAGTCCAAAGTTGTATTATTTATCTGTCCGGGGAAAAGACGATACATAAGGACACCACGAAATGCTTTTGATGATCCGCGGTATATCACGACTACAGTTAAGCATGGGAGCGGCGAAAGTAAATGTTTAAGGCTGATTTTCATTTTGTGGGCCTAGTTTTATATTTTGGTTCAAACTCACGATTGGATGTAGAAAACTTATGTGGACATATCGGAAAATGTTGTTTTCTTTTGTGGAACAAAATGTGCCCTAAAATGGGTCCTTATGCAAGATAAAGACTTTAAACATACCAACCGCTTAGCCAGGATTCGGTTTTCGACTAATAGAGTTAAAGCTATTGACTGACTAGCTCAATTTTCTGAGAAAAACCCCATAGAGGATTTATGGACTGGTGTTAAGCAGGCTGTTTTCAAAGCAAAGCCGAGGACGGTTAATGATTTTGGACGGGTAGTGGAGTCTGCGAGAAATTCAATTGCTTCAGAACGATGTTAAACATTAATAGAGTCAATGCCACGTCGATTTGCTAAAGTAAAACCCAACAAGGGCTTTACAATAAACTATTGATTTAGAACTTTAATAGTGTTATTTATTTCCAATTGAATCAATTTAATACTAGTTATATGTTGAAAAACTGCAATATTTTTCACAGCAAAGGTGTTTATCGAAATTATGAATTTTGAGGTAAGATTTGCCTATTTAAACACTTTATTATCTTTGCAAAGTTTTTATTGGCACATATTTGAATTTATTTTAAAATGTTTCCTATAATAAAAGTGTCCCTTTTTGAAAATTTAAATTGATTAACTGGGACTGCTTGTATTTTGCTTGATATTTTTAAAAATGCCACTATTCAAAAACCTTAAAATAATTTTTTTTACCTCGACTCCGAATAATTTGTGTAGGAGTTTGATCATTTTTTGAAGTCTGAATGCTACAACTATCTATCATAATTTTCTTGGTTTTGAAATATTGACGAAAATTGTTTTACTGATTTCCTTAAAACCTTCCAGGCGGAGAAAGTGAAGGAAGACAATGATGGATAAATGCCATTAGCTTATATCTGTAAGTTATATTATTTTTGCGTAAGTCTGTAGAAAATCATCAACAATACTGATCATCTAAAAATATCGAAAATTGAATTAACTATTTGCATAGGTTTTTAGCTATTTTTGTTCAGCTTTTAACGCCGCGTGAGTAGTTTTGAATGTTTTTTCCTGAAATGTATAAATGGTTCTCTTACTGCATGAAATCAGACCCTAGAAATCAATTACAAAAAGGCGCTATAGTTGTAAAACATCCTGACTCTTTGGCATTTGGAGGAAACTATTGGACTAATGGAAAAGTTCTGAAAAATAAACCCACTTGGGTGAAATGAATCGTAAGCCAGTTATCCAAGGCATGTGATGTCAAAAAACGTGTATCGAATCTTTAAAAGATCAACTCAAGCATTTACACATGCCAGGACAAACAACTCGACTTTGATCTCTCTTCATCATGAACATCCTTCGACTGCCTATTCAAGTGACCACTTGCTGCCAAACCACCCTGTACTCTGCCCGAAACATTCTCCAACAAAAATTTCATTAACTGAACATTCAAAACAAAGAAACTCACCTTATTAGGTTTTGCAGTAGAAAACTTCCATTGAAGTGAGTACTAAAGCATCTGGAAAATTAAATAGGAGCGCTTCGAGTACAGCCGACAGAGAAAGAAAAAAGTGAAAATGTTTAGTGCAAAAAAAATATATATAACCAAGAGGAAAGTGAGTAAAAGAAGAAAATACCATGGTAATAATTAAACTCTACCTGAAGAAGTCCACGCAAGCGAAAATGTCTTTAACTTTTCGTTGGCTTAACTTGCTTCCTTTTGCGAGAGTTTAATTAAATTTGCCGTTGGAATTCCTGCATTTGATGGCTGATTGAGAGTTGGCCCAAGTTGTTCGTGGGGGTGGATTGCTGAAAGTTTTCTGATTTCACCCTTGTTAGATAATCGAAAAATCAGGTTGAATAATGGAAAAGTGTGGCGAGGGTGATTGGATTCCAGCGGACGATTTGTTGGTTGGCAATGTACTAGTTCTCGCTGATTGTATCAATTTATTTTGAATTTTTCCAAGTGGAATTGGAAACTTTAGAAACTAATTGACTTCTGCATATTTTGATACTGAAGGTATTTTAAAACTAGATGTGAACTTAGTTCGTACTAAAGTATAGCATTCCTATTATTTGACTCGAAATGACTTGAGGATAAATATTATTACAAGATTACAGGAAGCACTAGATTTTAGTTTTACATACACTGAATAACTACAGGCCACATAGAAAACTATTAAATTTTCCCTAGTTTCGTTGCATTTTCCAATACTGTTTCAGGTTCACATTTTCACAATATTGATTTTCAACTCTGAAAAATCTTCTCAACATTATTACCCCAAAAAATATGTCAGGTAGTTTTGCTACATTTTCATACAGTTGTTTTAAACATATAAACTAGAAATATTGTCTTACATTTTCTGTTAAAATCGAATGTTGTACTTTTAATTATTTCAAATTGGTTCACAGCAAGACGAAGTATTTGGTTGAATTATTCCGTATAAAAGACTGTCTTTTTTCCTCACAAAATATTAGGTACAAAATTCTTGCGCATTTTTATTTTTAACATTATTTGACATTTTTTTATAAAATTAATGTTTGGTTTTCGCAACACAAAAAAATTCAGTTCAGTTCAGTTCAGTTTTGTTGAAATGAATTTTAAAACTTTATAACAAAGGTCAATGTCACTCAAATTTTCATCATGTTCATTAATTCTTTGAAAGGCTATTTATTGAATTTATTTGAATTTTTCTGCTTTTGTTCTTTTCGAGCAAATGAAAGAAATTCACTGACGTTCACATTTTCCGGAAAAGCAATAGAAAGTACAGAAGGTAAATAAATAAAAAAGAGATCCATATTTTCTTATTTGACCAACCATTTAATTAATAGAGACGAAAGTGTTAATTTTTTTTTATAGGTTTGTTTCTTGCGAACGTTGATGCAAAATTCTGGAAAATCAAAAATATATGTTTTTAATTTTTTTTATGAATTATCTTATCGGAAACATATGTATTTAGTTCTTTAAGAATGTTCTGGCAATTATTATTAATTAATTTTTGATCTGGGGGATTTTTGAACTGGAGAATTTTTGATCTGGGGGATTTTTCATCTGGGGGAATTAGGATCTGGGGGATTTTGGATTTGGGGATGTAGGATTTGAGGGATTTTGGATCTGGGGGAATTAGGATCTGGGGGATTTTTGATGTGGAGAATTTTTGATCTGGGGGATTTAGGATCTGGGGGATTTAGGATATGGGGGATTTTTGATCTGGGGGATTTACTATCTGGAGGATTTTTGATATGGAAGATTAAGGATCTGGAAGAATTAGGATATTGGGGATTTAGGATATGGGGGATTTTGGATTTGGGGATTTAGGATCTGAGGGATTTTTGATCTGGATAAATTTTGATGTGGAGGATTTTTGATCTGGAGAATTTTTGATCTGGGGGATTTTTGAACTGGAGAATTTTTGATCTGGGGGATTTTTCATCTGGGGGAATTAGGATCTGGGGGATTTTGGATTTGGGGATTTAGGATTTGAGGGATTTTGGTTTGGGGGAATTAGGATCTGGGGGATTTTGGATTTGGGGGATTTAGGATCTGAGGGATTTTGGATCTGGGGGATTTTTGATCTGGGGGATATTTGATCTGGGGAATTAGGATCTGGGGCATTTTTGATATGGGGAATTTTTGATATGGGGGATTTAGGATCTGGGGGAATTTGGAAATTGGGGATTTAGGATATGGGGAATTTTTGATATGGGGGATTTTTGATCTGGGGGAACTAGGATCTGGTGGATTTTGGATTTGGGGATTTAGGATTTGAGGGATTTTGGATCTGGGGGAATTAGGATCTGGGGGATTTTTGATGTGGAGAATTTTTGATCTGGGGGATTTAGGATCTGGGGGATTTAGGATATGGGGGATTTTTGATCTGGGGGATTTACTATCTGGAGGATTTTTGATATGGAAGATTAAGGATCTGGAAGAATTAGGATATTGGGGATTTAGGATATGGGGGATTTTGGATTTGGGGATTTAGGATCTGAGGGATTTTTGATCTGGATAAATTTTGATGTGGAGGATTTTTGATCTGGAGAATTTTTGATCTGGGGGATTTTTGAACTGGAGAATTTTTGATCTGGGGGATTTTTCATCTGGGGGAATTAGGATCTGGGGGATTTTGGATTTGGGGATTTAGGATTTGAGGGATTTTGGTTTGGGGGAATTAGGATCTGGGGGATTTTGGATTTGGGGGATTTAGGATCTGAGGGATTTTGGATCTGGGGGATTTTTGATCTGGGGGATATTTGATCTGGGGAATTAGGATCTGGGGCATTTTTGATATGGGGAATTTTTGATATGGGGGATTTAGGATCTGGGGGAATTTGGAAATTGGGGATTTAGGATATGGGGAATTTTTGATATGGGGGATTTAGGATCTGATGGATTTTGGATCTTCGGAATTTTGGATATTTTGATACTGAAGGTATTTTAAAACTAGATGTGAACTTAGTTCGTACTAAAGTATAGCATTCCTATTATTTGACTCGAAATGACTTGAGGATAAATATTATTACAAGATTACAGGAAGCACTAGATTTTAGTTTTACATACACTGAATAACTACAGGCCACATAGAAAACTATTAAATTTTCCCTAGTTTCGTTGCATTTTCCAATACTGTTTCAGGTTCACATTTTCACAATATTGATTTTCAACTCTGAAAAATCTTCTCAACATTATTACCCCAAAAAATATGTCAGGTAGTTTTGCTACATTTTCATACAGTTGTTTTAAACATATAAACTAGAAATATTGTCTTACATTTTCTGTTAAAATCGAATGTTGTACTTTTAATTATTTCAAATTGGTTCACAGCAAGACGAAGTATTTGGTTGAATTATTCCGTATAAAAGACTGTCTTTTTTCCTCACAAAATATTAGGTACAAAATTCTTGCGCATTTTTATTTTTAACATTATTTGACATTTTTTTATAAAATTAATGTTTGGTTTTCGCAACACAAAAAAATTCAGTTCAGTTCAGTTCAGTTTTGTTGAAATGAATTTTAAAACTTTATAACAAAGGTCAATGTCACTCAAATTTTCATCATGTTCATTAATTCTTTGAAAGGCTATTTATTGAATTTATTTGAATTTTTTTGCTTTTGTTCTTTTCGAGCAAATGAAAGAAATTCACTGACGCTCACATTTTTCGGAAAAGCAATAGAAAGTACAGAAGGTAAATAAATAAAAAAGAGATCCATATTTTCTTATTTGACCAACCATTTAATTAATAGAGACGAAAGTGTTAATTTTTTTTTATAGGTTTGTTTCTTGCGAACGTTGATGCAAAATTCTGGAAAATCAAAAATATATGTTTTTAATTTTTTTTATGAATTATCTTATCGGAAACATATGTATTTAGTTCTTTAAGAATGTTCCGGCAATTATGTTTCTGTGAAACGTTTGAAAAAGTTTTAACAAGTTCTCCAAAATGAAGGCAATGGAAAGGTTATTATGAATTGTCCCTTTAAATTTTGAGAAAATGTCTAGGCAAATATTAAGGAAAGAATTATGTTGGTCCAAATATTTTTAAGGATTTTCATAAATGGAAATTTTTTAAAGAAATCGTTTTAAAATATTGCAATGTTCATTGACTTGTTTTAATAATTGTTCCGCGAAATTTTTAACTTCCCAGTGAGAAATTCTTGTAATGGGGTCGATTTCGCGAATCCCAAATTTTGACATATCTCTACGTTTTAAGGTCTCTAGAATCCAAATCCATCGTTCTTAGAGAGATGTCTGTGATGTGAAATTTGTAAAAAATGCAAAAAAAATCAAGAATATTTTTTAAAATGGCAAACTTATTTTATCTGGTTTTGGGAGAATGAGAGGAGGGACGCTAATGCAGTTAATATTGGATATTGTTATAAGTAATTTAATATTGGATTTTGGATCTGGGGGATTTTGGATATGTGGGATTTAGGATATGGGGGGTTTGGATCTACGGGATTAAGGATCTGAGGGATTTTGAATCTGGGGGATTTTTGATGTGGAGAATTTTTGATCTGGGGGATTTAGGATCTGGGGGATTTAGGATATGGGGGATTTTTGATCTGGGGGAATTACTATCTGGAGGATTTTTGATATGGGGGATAAAGGATCTGGGAGAATTAGGATATTGGGGATTTAGGATATGGGGGATTTGGGGATTTAGGATCTGAGGGATTTTTGATCTGGATAAATTTTGATCAGGGGTATTTTTGATCTGGAGAATTTTTGATCTGGGGGATTTTTCATCTGGGGGAATTAGGATCTGGAGGATTTTGGATCTGGAGAATTTTTGATCTGGGGGATTTTTGACCTGGGGGAACTAGGATCTGGTGGATTTTGGATTTGGGGATTTAGGATTTGAGGGATTTTGGATCTGGGGGAATTAGGATCTGGGGGATTTTTGATGTGGAGAATTTTTGATCTGGGGGATTTAGGATCTGGGGGATTTAGGATATGGGGGATTTTTGATCTGGGGGATTTACTATCTGGAGGATTTTTGATATGGAAGATTAAGGATCTGGAAGAATTAGGATATTGGGGATTTAGGATATGGGGGATTTTGGATTTGGGGATTTAGGATCTGAGGGATTTTTGATCTGGATAAATTTTGATGTGGAGGATTTTTGATCTGGAGAATTTTTGATCTGGGGAATTTTTGAACTGGAGAATTTTTGATCTGGGGGATTTTTCATCTGGGGGAATTAGGATCTGGGGGATTTTGGATTTGGGGATTTAGGATTTGAGGGATTTTTGATCTGGATAAATTTTGATGTGGGGGATTTTTGACCTGGAGAATTTTTGATCAGGGGTATTTTTGATCTGGAGAATTTTTGATCTGGGGGATTTTTCATCTGGGGGAATTAGGATCTGGAGGATTTTGGATCTGGAGAATTTTTGATCTGGGGGATTTTTGATCTGGGGGAACTAGGATCTGGTGGATTTTGGATTTGGGGATTTAGGATTTGAGGGATTTTGGATCTGGGGGAATTAGGATCTGGGGGATTTTTGATGTGGAGAATTTTTGATCTGGGGGATTTAGGATCTGGGGGATTTAGGATATGGGGGATTTTTGATCTGGGGGATTTACTATCTGGAGGATTTTTGATATGGAAGATTAAGGATCTGGAAGAATTAGGATATTGGGGATTTAGGATATGGGGGATTTTGGATTTGGGGATTTAGGATCTGAGGGATTTTTGATCTGGATAAATTTTGATGTGGAGGATTTTTGATCTGGAGAATTTTTGATCTGGGGGATTTTTGAACTGGAGAATTTTTGATCTGGGGGATTTTTCATCTGGGGGAATTAGGATCTGGGGGATTTTGGATTTGGGGATTTAGGATTTGAGGGATTTTGGTTTGGGGGAATTAGGATCTGGGGGATTTTGGATTTGGGGGATTTAGGATCTGAGGGATTTTGGATCTGGGGGATTTTTGATCTGGGGGATATTTGATCTGGGGAATTAGGATCTGGGGCATTTTTGATATGGGGAATTTTTGATATGGGGGATTTAGGATCTGGGGGAATTTGGAAATTGGGGATTTAGGATATGGGGAATTTTTGATATGGGGGATTTAGGATCTGATGGATTTTGGATCTTCGGAATTTTGGATATTTTGATACTGAAGGTATTTTAAAACTAGATGTGAACTTAGTTCGTACTAAAGTATAGCATTCCTATTATTTGACTCGAAATGACTTGAGGATAAATATTATTACAAGATTACAGGAAGCACTAGATTTTAGTTTTACATACACTGAATAACTACAGGCCACATAGAAAACTATTAAATTTTCCCTAGTTTCGTTGCATTTTCCAATACTGTTTCAGGTTCACATTTTCACAATATTGATTTTCAACTCTGAAAAATCTTCTCAACATTATTACCCCAAAAAATATGTCAGGTAGTTTTGCTACATTTTCATACAGTTGTTTTAAACATATAAACTAGAAATATTGTCTTACATTTTCTGTTAAAATCGAATGTTGTACTTTTAATTATTTCAAATTGGTTCACAGCAAGACGAAGTATTTGGTTGAATTATTCCGTATAAAAGACTGTCTTTTTTCCTCACAAAATATTAGGTACAAAATTCTTGCGCATTTTTATTTTTAACATTATTTGACATTTTTTTATAAAATTAATGTTTGGTTTTCGCAACACAAAAAAATTCAGTTCAGTTCAGTTCAGTTTTGTTGAAATGAATTTTAAAACTTTATAACAAAGGTCAATGTCACTCAAATTTTCATCATGTTCATTAATTCTTTGAAAGGCTATTTATTGAATTTATTTGAATTTTTCTGCTTTTGTTCTTTTCGAGCAAATGAAAGAAATTCACTGACGTTCACATTTTCCGGAAAAGCAATAGAAAGTACAGAAGGTAAATAAATAAAAAAGAGATCCATATTTTCTTATTTGACCAACCATTTAATTAATAGAGACGAAAGTGTTAATTTTTTTTTATAGGTTTGTTTCTTGCGAACGTTGATGCAAAATTCTGGAAAATCAAAAATATATGTTTTTAATTTTTTTTATGAATTATCTTATCGGAAACATATGTATTTAGTTCTTTAAGAATGTTCTGGCAATTATTATTAATTAATTTTTGATCTGGGGGATTTTTGAACTGGAGAATTTTTGATCTGGGGGATTTTTCATCTGGGGGAATTAGGATCTGGGGGATTTTGGATTTGGGGATGTAGGATTTGAGGGATTTTGGATTTGGGGGATTTTGGACTGGGGGAATAAGGATCTGGGGGATTTTGAATTTGGGGGAATTAGGATCTGGGGGATTTTGGATTTGGGGATTTAGGATTTGAGGGATTTTGGTTTGGGGGAATTAGGATCTGGGGGATTTTGGATTTGGGGGATTTAGGATCTGAGGGATTTTGGATCTGGGGGATTTTTGATCTGGGGGATATTTGATCTGGGGAATTAGGATCTGGGGGATTTTTGATATGGGGAATTTTTGATATGGGGGATTTAGGATCTGGGGGAATTTGGAAATTGGGGATTTAGGATATGGGGAATTTTTGATATGGGGGATTTAGGATCTGATGGATTTTGGATCTTCGGAATTTTGGATCTGGGGGATTAAGGATCTGGGGGAATTAGGATATTGGGGATTTAAGATATGGGGGATTTTGGATTTGGGGATTTAGTATCTGAGGGATTTTGGATCTGAGGAATTTTTGGTCTGGGGGATTTTTGATCTGGGGGATTTTGGATATGGGGGACTTTGGATATGGGGAATTTAGGAAATGGGGGACTTTGGATATGGGGGATTTTTTGATCAGAGGGATTTAGGATCTGGGGGATTTTGGATCTGGTCGAGACTTTGGTAGATGACGAGGGCGGAGACATCTTTCACTATCAAATAGATTTTATGACTAAAAAAATAAAAAAAAAATATTTTAGAATAATAAAAGAATATATAAACAAAAATAATAAAAACAAAGCATAGTTTTTTTTATTCACCCCACTGGAAAGTTAGTCGTGTGCACCATAAGGCTCACACCTAGACAACATTTTTAATTGAATTTGATTCACTTGGGATATCTTCGAACTGGAAATAACATTACATAATACCAGGGTGGGTCACTAAGTCGTCAGGATAGTTAAGAAACCAGTTTTATTGTATTTTCGCTCTCAGCATAACCTTGTGTAAGATTAATACACCTTTTAAAGTGCCTCTCTAGTTTTTTTCAGCCATCAGAAAAATATGATTTTGAAAGTCCTTTTTGTTTAATTGAGGCCGTTTTTCCTGTAATTTTTCACTCAACCGGCTCAATAACGACGCATAATAATCTCCGCTGATTTTACCTTTTGCAAATAGTCTATAAAAATAATTCTACATGCATCCCAAAAAACCGCGGCCATAACGCCGAATTTTTTTTATATTTCCAATTTTTCATGTAAGATTGAAATGATATTGCTTTTGGATTGGATTAGATTTTCTCAGGACTTATTGACTCCCTTCCCCCGTATGCTCAAAACAAAATAATACGAATATAAAATGTGATTTAATAATTTTTGTCATATGTATTGTCCTCCATAAATTTATTTGTAGAATTAAGTTTTTTTTATTGTTCGTGTCTTACACATTATGCTTCTCGAATAAAAATAATTAATTAGGTGATCAAGGATAATTATTTATTCATGGATAAAATTGTAATTTTACTATCAAAATCATTAACCCATTGACCTAAGTGTGTTCATTCAATGACTTACTTTGCTTAAAGAAAATTTTAACCCTGATTTTTACTATCTCTCATGGGGTTAGATTTACATATAATTTAATTTGTGTTGAAAAAGTAACGAAAGGTTTCGGACTGCACAGCTTTAGTGGATATATTTTCATCTTAGGCGCCCTTAGTTTGATATTTGGTCTCGTACGTTCACGACTTCATAAAAAAAATTCAGCATATTTACAGTTGCTTGATAAATAGTGAGCGCATTTTATACGTAATTAAGTTATTCAAACGTATTTTGTTAGTGAGTAATTTGCTAGTTTGATCTAGTAAGCGCCATTAAGTGTGACAGAAGTATTTTGTATTTCAATTTGTGAGCCGTAAATAATTTTCAATAATCAAACTATCACAGCCAAGAGATAAGAAATTCCATTGGTAGATGGAAAACTTAGACATTTTTCAAATAAATGAAATTGAAATTAAAAAAATCGCAGAAAAAACAGTAAAACTGTCCCATGAAAAATTATGTTCTAAAATAATATTTATATTTCCTCACATAGTTATATTGTAAATAGTTGGAAAGTTATCTTTTATTGTTTTTAAGAAGGAAATAGAGAAATAAACATACAAATTTCTTCACTAAGTTCTTCAATTCCTCCTTTGGCAAAAAGTTTTTTGAGCCCAATCCAACTTCTTGACTATTGCATTATTGATCCATAAAATATTATGGTTTCTTACAATTTCAAAATATATAGATAGCATAGATTCGTATCAATTTCTTCTCAAAATGGTCACAAAATTTTTATATAAAAAATATTGAAAGTCGCAGTGAACTGTTAGAAGACACCGTGAGAAAGGTTTGCTTAGAATAGTTTTCCAACGTATCCAAAAAAATGTTAAACTGATTGCTGTTAACTTTGAAGAAAATGAAATTCTATAGTCTTTTGTTTTAAAAATACGAGTATTTAAAAGCATTCTAAAGCCAAAAACAGGAAAGAAAAAGTCAAATAATCAGCTAAGGTTTACTAAATAATTTGCATGTTTATTTCAGAATGATTTTTGGTAAGCCGTTTATTTGTTAAAATGCTTCTGGAAAAGTCAACATACTGGTTAGCTCTTCACATAAAATTCGTAAGCAAAACTTCTTATCCTCTAGAGCTCCAACAAAAACAACTCTTGAATTTTATATTTTCAATTGAAACTCACTCGAAAAGCCTCCTTAATCCTGAATTAAGTATTAAGGAATATATTCACTAAGCGACCGCCGCTCAACTCTCCACAGGAGACCGACTTGAAAATTTGCAAGTACACTTTACGAAAAGCTCGCGAAAGAAAACCTTTTAATTCCTTTTTTGCCTTTATCTCGGGCAAAATCAATTCTAATTCGATTTGCCCAGCTTAATCCTGGCCATTCCGAGAATTTGTTATCCTTCGCAATCGTAATGAACCAATTCGAAGGCACTACAGGCTGAAAAGCTCTTATCGAAGAGTATGCAACAAGGATTATGTCTGTGTAATTATCTTTTTCGTTTTCTCCCGTATCTTTTCGTCGTAAGCTACGGTGGATTTGATGTTAATCCATTATGACGTAACATCTTAACACAGAGAAATTATTTCCAGTTCACTTTCAATTAACTCGATATGGTCTTTGCGTTTTGGGCTTAGGTGTTGGTGTTGGAATGATTTGCTGAGCAAATACACACACAGCCACACACACATTTCAATCTACTGGCAAGACAAGAGATGGATGAATAAGATCAAGCGAAAAGAGACTTTAATATTTTCCGAAATTGTCGATTATTAACTTCCCAGTATATGGGAAGTTATTGTAATCGCCTCGAAAATCCAAATTGAAATTTTCAACATATCTTTACGTTTTGAGGTCTTACGAGTATGTTTTAAGTGTTTTTAGAAATAAGTATGTATGTGTGTGTGTGTGTGTATGTACGTACGTACGTACGTACGTATGTACGTTCGTGGACACTTTTTTCTACGAGCATAACTCACGTAAACGAAGTCGTATCGACTTCGTTGAGATGTCAATCGAAGCGTCTTTGCAATTTTAAGAGCTGATTAGTTTTTGGAAAACTTCGGTCGGGGGGGGGGGGTTTGCTGTTTTGCCCGTTTGAAGGTCATTTGTGTCATGCGTTATATCTCGCGAACCTAAAGTACGATTTTCTTGAATAAGGTGTCAATCGACGCTTATTTACATTTATGTGATTCTATCAAGTTTTTAAAAAATTTCTTGGAGCCGTTTTTTAATTTTTAAAAAAAAGTGCAAAAAATAACGGTTTTTTCAAAAACAATAAATTTTTAACCTTATTTCCGAGTCGCAGTAACCAATGTTTATAAAATTTATAATTTTCAGTCTCAGAATCGAAACAATTTTTCTATCGTTTGGTGAGTTGTTTGTAAGTCATGGCTGTTTCAGAGGAACGTACCGCAAGTAAACCCTTTCTATTTGCTCGGACACTAATATTATCGTATAGAAAATTGTATACGAAATACCATGGCCAATTTTGCATTAGATTCATTTGGTCATTACAGTTTGATCTTCCGTAAAGGCAGCAGGTTAAAAAATAAATCCTGTTTATAAAAACGGTTTAAAATTGCTTTTCTGGTTAACCATACTTAAGAACTTTGAATGGGCAGGCAGCAGAATACACCAAAAGCAATGTTTTATGTGTAAAGAAGTGGATTACGAGGCATATAGAGCATGGTAATGTCGATAATGATCAATTAAGAGAGAGATTAGAAGAGGTAAATAAAAAAGGGACGATAAATTGATCGCTAATCAGAAAAAACCTGACATAAAGTCTGCGAAAGACCAATGAAATGAATGAATTTAGAAACGAGGGGTGTCCATTAGTACAAAAATACACAAAATTTAAGAAAACAGGAACATAAACTTCAAACCCTTACATACAGAAAAAACGAGTATAAAAAAGTGATTTGGACAAAGGAGGGATGGACCGCAATTGGAGTAATGTAAAATTTACAGATGAATCATCTTTTCGAATTTTCAATTACTGGAAGAAGGCTTCGATAAAAAGAGGTGAGAAATTGTTGTAATTTACCGTCAAACATTCAGGAAAGGTGCATGTTAATGGGTGCTTCTTTGAAAAGGGACTCGGAATGCTGAATTCATGTTGATTTTTTTTACGTTTTGAAAAATGGCGGCTGCATCAGAATTTAATCGCACATGGTTTTCGCCCCAATTTTTCCATGGGTACAACCTACAACTCGAGACGCTCAGCACAGCCTACAACCCGAGATGCTCTTACTTCGGAACAACTGTGTTTTTCGTTCTAACACTGAAGAAGGATATTGTGTACGTGTAAAAAATATAAACATAAAAGGATTTTCCTTTTTCAGTTTGATTTGATTTCGGTCACATGATGCGTAGACATTCGCGCAGTCGAAATTAAATATGTAGAAACAATTTCATGTTTTAAATCCCTAAGTACGAGTATAACTTTTAAACTTTGTTTCTCTGATTTTCTTCTTAGACATCGAGGAAAATCCTTAAATCGAGGGCGAAAACTTCCAACTAGCATCACTGCTTCAAATGAAAAACAAAAAAAATGGTAAAGAGAAATCACGATGACATCGATTTTTTTTACCAGAAAACTTGGAAAATGAAGACCCTTAACACTTTGCAATCAGTATTGTGATAAAAAGGACATTTTTGGTTCCTTGCCGTTCTGTTTTAAGGATTCAAAACTTTCTGCCTTTATTCTTGAGAAATTGCTAAAAACAGATGACTTGAATTTTTCGGTGTTAAAAAAAGTTTACGGTCGGCTGAATTCTTAAGCCTTACAAAAAAGGAATATAAAATCTCATTCTGTAACAGGCTACCACATATAAAAATATTTTTTTTATTAGTATTAAAAGCGTTGAAGAGGAGGTCTGTAGACTTTCTCGAAGTAAAGTAGACACATCAGGGTGGTATTTTAGGATTTGGCATCAGGCGTAAAGTACTGAGCATCAGAGGTGGACCTAACGGTGTTAGTTTTGAGATAACATTTTCAATAATGTTCATTTAAAAATATAAACAATAATAACATCAACACCTCGAGACTCCTAATTATTTTTTGGTTGTTTTGCGTGCATATCACTGCATATCACAGTTTATCACGTAATGACAAGTATAGGATCATCCCGAAAAATGTTTACTCCATTTTCCCAGAAACAGAAAACAAATAGGGCCTGCATGCTAGCATGACTTGGCTTTTTACCTCCAAACTAAGTGATAAATTTAACCTCGTTGGACATTTCAAGTTTTTGCAAGTCTTTCAACCTGAAACTGCAAGAAACAGATAAAAATATATATTCAGGCTGCAATATCCAGTCTGGTTGCAGTTATTTCAGAACCATACTATACTAATTGCTTTACTCATAACTAGAATTTAAAATTTTGCATTAACTTGTATGAAATTCAATATCGAAGACTGGTCATTTTATTCCTTGTTGGTTATAACTTTGCCAATTTTCCTAAATTGAAATTATTGAACAGCAATCCCAGGACATACTACAATTAATAACAAAACTATGTGCTGGTATTCATAAATAATTGTACACGCAAATGTTTCTTTTATCGTTCTTCATAATGATAGTTACTCTTGATGTGTCATAGAAATTATTTTTTCACTTGATTATTTTACGAATTTTCATAAATTTTTTAAAATGGAAATATTATGTCAAATTCTTCTAAGAAATTCCATAGCATCAGTTTTTATTTTCGATTCAAATTAGTCATGATTTCATTAAATATACGTGGAAAATCTTTAACTTCCTAGTATATGGAGAGTTCTTGTTCTAGTTAAGGAATCAACAAAATTCCTAAATCCTAGTAAATTCTTATCATTTTCGTAAGTTGTTTGCAGCTTGCTTATCATGGAAAAGTCTTCACGAGCTTTTTGGTTAGTTTTAATAAATTCATAAATTGGGCTGGTACACAATTTTTATTTTCTTATCGTTGAAAAGTGATTGTCACAACTTTTACCAAATATTCATGAAAATCACCACATCTTCTGAATATTGTTTGATATTTTCAATGAAAAAATATTCGTAAACAATCTAGGATAAATATTTTCGGCCATCTACATTTCAGTTGAAAATTAAATACATGAGCAGACTGTTAAAAGAAAATTTTTCTCTTGGGAAGCATTTCATCGGAAAATAACCTTTACCTTTTTCATGGATCTATTTTCCGCAAACTCTTTCTGTTGAAGGGAACAAAAACATTCTTTGCTGTTCTGATTTGAAATGGTAAATGCTTTGAAAATATCTTTGGGAATTCAATTTGAATAAATGTATCGCAGATTAAATCACTTGATTAAGCGCAAAGGGCATGTTTTGTGGAATGTATCATTTTAAGGTTTCAAATGAAATTCGACTTTTTGAATTTTCACTATGTGACCTTTAATATCAATCGCATTTTAATCATGTGTTGGTTACATTGAATTATCAGAACGACATTAAAATATATTTTGGTAAAAAATAAATATAAATATTGAAGCTTTAGTTACAACAATTATTTATTTCAACCTATCTCGACTAGCCCACAATCAGGTGGACATTTTCTATCACACAACAATAATTTCACATAAACATCTTTGAATTATTTTTCAAGAGTTTACCCATAGATTTTTATTAAGGTACAAATTCATTAGCTTTCACCACATTTTTTACCATCACGCAATGTAAATTGAAAATGATTGCTCACCATTCCAGGGTGGGTCCAACGTTGGCCACACAATAAAATATCTGCAATTTAAAGCGAATTCACAAGTCCTGGCGGAGACCTTGGCAACATTTTCTAGCATTTAATGAAAAACGCTTGAATTTATGGGACATATTTACGGGCTGAAGTTATGTTGCTAAGGATACAAACGGCTTCCAATTGTTTCGTTTGGCGTGTAGGAGACTTTCGGAAAATTATATAGAAAAAATTGTTAAGTGTGGCACGTCAATCGACTTATGGAAAAGATTAAATATCGTCAGACAATGCTATTTTAGGCGATGAGTGGGTAGTCTGATTGGTCCTTTCAGTAATACTTTAGAAATTAAGCTGTTTTGACAAAAAGGAAAACAGTGTTTAGGACCAAAGCTGATAAATTTCGAAGAAAAAGCTTTTAGTTTAAACATTCTGAGAATGCTAAACATAATCAATTAATAATGAATTGTTTTACTAATCCAATGCTAACATTTCGAGTAAATTGTGAATTTATCGAATGCTTCAGAATCAATGCATTTCATATTGTAATGGATCTTGAAGAACTTTCAGTCTGTTGGAGAATTTCAATTGAAAGATAGAAATCCAATAAACACGCGACAATCAGAAGAAATTGAAGGAAGAACAACAGAGGCGTAATGAAATAATAATTTACCAGATAATTTGAAACAAAAAACGATTTTCCTCACTGTGTATAAAGAGCTCAAAGCTTTGCTATTGATAGCAGTTTGTAGTTATATATTGAATGCATAAAAATCAATTAGCGAAGTACCTGGACATAATCAACTGTTGGACTAGCGAAGATTTCAAGATGCGAACTTTTCACACCATACACTCTTTCAGCTCTAGTTACAAATTTATATTTGAAATACAAACTTGAAACTCAGAAACAAATTTTTGGATAGTTTCAGCCAAAAATCGGGCAAAGACAGTGGCCGTCAGTGAAATTTGGACAAGCAAGGCCACACCACATCTATATTGCTTTTTATTATTTGCGCTTCAGGTATTTTGGTAGTATAAATAGATGGAACTTAAGGTTTAAGTGTAGTACTGTGATTACAGCGTCAACTGTAAGTCGGTAATTAAAAAAACCCACGCGATGTCGAAAATGAGTGACAATACGACAAACTTTGATATTACATGCTAAAAATTTAAGTCTGCGCGAAATTTTTTTTAAATGAGGCTATAGTAAATCTTCAATACCCGAGCAGGGTTTCATGGCAGTGGAAACAACGCCAAGCGTCGGCCAAGCATTGGCGTACAACGAACGGCCAACGGTCAGCTGCCAGTGCTGGCCCAGTACTGTCTGAGTGCTGGCTGAGTGCTGGCTGAATACTGGCCCAGTAGTGCATTCGAGTGCTGGCCCAGTGCTGGGGGTTTGCACTGCGCCAGCACTGGCGTTCGGCACTTGCCCAATGCTTGAAGCCATTACTGAAATATAACAATTTATGATATAAGCAGAATGTTAAACGATTCGGAGGAAGATCACTAGTGAGTTTCAGTGCAAGTTCGTTATATTAATAAGTATTGCTTAGTTATAATGCGAGAATTTATAGTATTGCATTAATATTGAAATGTAAAGTGAATGGCAAAGAAAACATGTCAGAAATCACTGCATTATTTGCAATTCTTGTTGAACTCATAGTTAATATTGATTGAACGCATAAACGTTCATTTTGTGGGTGTGGGCTTAACAGTATTCCCTTTCGTAGTCGTCGATATTTCGAAGAAATGTGTTGCAGGCGAAGGTAAATGGCACGAAAGTCACGTTATGTTTTGTTCTTAGAACGAACACACTAGTATACAATTTTTCATTATTGATTTTTACACCCGAATTGCTTTTTACAAGAACTAGAAATGTCCCTTGAAAACAAATGAGTATGTTTTCAAGGGTGTTTTAATAATTTTCAGACGTAGTAATAGATTTTGGATGTCGTAGCAAGTTTTTCTTCCAAACTAAATTGAATAGTTTTTAACAAAACCAGAAAACGTTTAAGATGATTTTGAAATCTTTTTGAAGCGTAAATACAGCGTTTTCTGACATAAAAAGTTTTGTTCGATTAAATCAAATTTCGTCAATTGAAAAAGTTAACCGTATTTTTTTCTGATAGAAATATTTGTTGAATACTAATTGACCATTTTTCGACCAAATTAATTTTCCTGATAATATTTGAATTTTTTAACAACACTTAATTTTGCTTGCAAAAAAAATGTGACGAGGAATCTTTCATCAAGCTTTCATTGAAACATTTTATGTGGACTAAAAAGCAATTTTTTGATCTAGTTTGATATGAATATTTTTTTCTTAATGCAAAGCTAACTATCTTAGGCTGAAAAGATTTTTTGAATTAATAGATTTGTGAACAATCATAGCTTTTTGTTGATGTAGAAATACGAACGAGCTACGAGAAACTGGCAAAAAAGCAATTCTGAATGCAGAAGCTTTTTTCATTTGCACTTCAGCAATTGTTCCTCATACAATGCAATTAATTGCAACGCAGTCGACTTTGAAAAAGAGACTTTTTGTTTTATTCTTGGAATTTTGAATTCTATTCTTATTTATTGAAAAGAAGTTCAACTGACAGACGTCCCATCGCAACAGTGCGGTGGCAGTTTTATAGATTTTGTCCTTGGCGCCATCATTAAACATAAATAAAATAAATTTAGATGGATGATCCAGAATTTTATAAAACTGCATTTTGGCCATGTTTGCTGGACATAACATCTTCGTGCGAGTCGTGCTTTTCGAGATATTGATAAAAATGATTTCTTTCCAAATTGCATTCATATCCGCCACTATACGGACGACTGGCACATTCCGTGTCTCGAATAAGGAACATAAACGACTATTTGCAATGCAAATGTAACGTTACAACGCTCAGCGAACACTAAACGAGTAGTGCTATTTCGTAGCGCTGCCTCAATGCTGGCAAGTTGTCACATTACAACGCTCAGTGCTATTTCGTAGCGCTCCCCCATTGCTGGCATGATGCTACGTTACAATGCTCAACGAGTAGTGCTATTTCGTAGCACTCCCCCATTGCTAGCAAGTTGCTACGTTACAATACTCAGCCGACGCTCACCCGTCGCACAGTGACGGAGAGTCGCCGACGGCGGCCCGCTCACTCTCTCATCGATGCTCGGCTGACGGCTTGCTTTCCAATGTCTTCGAATGTGTGCACGTAAATTCTTAACTGCCTCCATGGCTTCGACGCTACAGCGCTTGCTCTGTGCGATGGACGTCGCGGGTTCAGTTCTCAGTGGCAAAGGCGATACATCACTAACTCATCATTTGGAAGCCGGCGTCTTCTTCACATGCCGGGTGACGAATATCATGTGAGAATGATATTTTCATTCAAATTTTCGTGGCTCTTGCCGCCGCCGATTCATTTTGCCATTTGAGTGCCGGCGGAGTAACAAATTCGTTGTATGCCAGTACTGGGCCAGTAGTGCGCCAGTAGTGCGCCAGTACTGGGCCTGTACTGGGCCAATGCTGCTTGTGGATCTTGGCCCAGTACTGGCATACAACGTCCGCCCGTAGTTATCATCCAGCACTGATATGTTACTGGGCCAGCACTGGCGAACGAGACTCAGCGAGCGTAATGTAGTGCTCAGCCAGCAATGGCTTAGCACTGGGCCAGTTGTGCGACCGTGTTCGGGTAGCAGCATTTTAAAAGAAGTTAGCAAAAACTGAACTTTTGCTATGGAAAAGGGTCAAAAGCGCTCAAGAAAACCTCCATAAGAGAAGATAGTGTATTGAAGAGGATGTGCCTTCGAAATCTCTTTAAAACGGCTGAGGACTTCCGATTGCTTATGAAGGAACAGCCATTTCTATAACAATTGTACGGCGTAGGCTATAAGAAGTTACTTTATCCGCACACTCTCTGCAAAAAGCCATGTTTGACCATCCAAATGAAAAGAAAACATCTCGAGTGGAGAAAACAGCATAATAAATGGACTGTAAATGATTGAAAGAATGTTATCTTCTCGGATAAGTTGCAGTTCAACATATCCAGCTTCGATGGAATGCGTTATGTGCCTCGAAGCACTGGAGAGCGTTATAGCGATGAATGCACCAAAATTACCTTAAGTGGGGAAGTACCTTTAGATACTTTTTAAAATCGATTTTTTTAAATAGTTTTAATCGATAGATATATCGCCTAAGAATATCATGCCAAAGTTTCAAAAGCTAATTCTCAAAATTGTGGAAGATATGCATCCCGGAAGAGCATTTTTTTCAATAGCGATATAGCCCTTTTCCAGGATGATTCTTCGCCTTTTTTTCGAGTTCAATTGGTATCAGTTTTTGTTAAAATCATTATTAAGTACTTAGCAAAATCCAGCTATTTAATCTTTCTTCTATTCGCTCCTTTTTACAGGTTACGAACTATTTGAATGAACTTAACGTTTTGTCCTTGCCTTGGTCTGGAAGAGGTTCTGATATAAACCTAATTTACAACCTCTGGCACATAATGAAAGTGCAGAGACAGAAGCTTTTTAATTTACATGAACTAGACAGAACAAGCCGCGAAGTGCGACCCTTGAGGTCCACACGGTCTACTTCCCAGTAATATCTAGATAAATTAAAAATATTAAACACAATAATAATTTTGAAAATACTACTACTTTAAATAATAATAATGAAAGGTATTCATAGCAGTAACAGGAATGAGTTAATATTAATCATATCAGCTACGGGAGCATCCACTGATTACGTAAGGCTTTTGGTGGATGGGTGATGATGATTGATTACCACTAATGCAAATTTGATTGAAATTTTGATGGTTTTCAAAATTTAAGCAGCTTTTTTTAATTAAAACACTGCAAAAACTATTAAAAATCTGCTCAAATTATCCAAACATTTTAAAACTTTAATTGACTTTACAACAAAGTCTTTAGAATAAAAGATATAAGGTAATATGAATCGGAAGAACCCCTTTCATATGGTAACTTTGAATGATTTTTTATTTTTAATTGAATTTTTTTCAGAATCATGAAAAAAGTTTTGCTGGTTTCTCTTCAAAAACTGTTAGGAATGTCTAACTTTTATAAACATTTATTACTGTGTTGTGCAAATCAGGCTAAAAAAATATTTTTTATGAAAGAAACCCTAAGTTTTCTAACTTTTTTCTATTAAATTAAAAAAAAAACGCTGAAACGGATCTGTATAATGTTAAATTAATCAAAGAGGTTTTAAAACACGTCGATTAACACCTTAATGATGCAAATGTTATATCTGGTTCGTGAGATATAGTGAATGGAAGAAATGACTCTGAAGATCATGATGACTGTTAATAATTTTTAATTTTTTATTTAATGGTTCTTGTTATGCTTTTACAAGCACTGCTTGAAGTTTATAAACTTCATAAAAATTGAATACTGTCTTTCGTAAATCAGGTTAAAAATTTATTGTTTATAAAAAAACCCTAATTTTTTCCACTTTTTTTCTTCTTAAATTAAAAAACGGCTCCAAGGATTTTTTTTTAAATTTGAAAGATTCACACAAATGCTAATACGCGTCGATTGGCACCTTAACCATGCAAATCGTATGTTTGGTTCGCGAGATATGTATAACACACGACAGAAATGACCTTGAAAATCATGATGCCTGTTAATGATTTTTTATTTTTTATTTAATTTTTTACGTAATCATGAGAAAAAGTTTTGACGTTATTTTCACAAGCATTGCTTGAAATGTATAAATTTTATAAAAATTGAATACTGTCTTTCGTAAATCAGGTTAAAAAATTATTGTTTACCAAAAAACCCTAATTTTTTGCACTTTTATTTAACTTCCCAGTATATGGGAAGTTCTTGTAATCACCTCGAAAATCGAAATTGAAATTTTCAACTTTTCTTTACGTTTTGAGGTCTATAGAGTATATATAAAGAAAGAAGTATGTATGTGTGTGTGTGTGTGTGTATGTACGTACGTACGTACGTACGTACGTGCGTTCACAGGCAGTTTTTCTACGAGCATAACTCACGTAAACAAAGTCGTATCGACTTCATTAAGTTGTCAATCGAAGCGTCTTTGCAGTCTTAAGAGTTGATTAGTTTTTGGGACACTTCGGTCGGGGGGGGTTTGCTGTTTTCACCCCTTGAAAGTCAACCATGTTATGCGCTATATCTCACGAACCAAACATGCGATTTTCATCAATAAGGTGTCAATCGACGGGTATTAACATTTTTATGAATCTATCAAATTTTGAAAAAAATCGTGGGATCCGTTTTTTAATTTTTTTAAAAAAAGTGCCAAAAACTAGGTTTTTTTTCAAAAACACAAAAGTTTTAGCCTGATTTTCAAACCTAAGTAATCAATGTTTATATTATTTACATACTCCAAATAGTTCTTGTGAAAAAATCAGCAAAATTTTTTTTCATGTTTGCAAAAAAAATTAAATAAAAAATAAAAAATCATTAAACGTTCAAGGTCATTTACGTCATTGATTATATCTCGAGAACCAAATATAATCTTTCCATCATTAAGGTGTCAATCGACGCGTATTAACATTTTAATGATGTTTTTATATTTTAAAAAAAATTTTAAAGCTTTTTTTACGATTTATTAATTTTTTTTTAGAAAAGTAGTGTTTTTTTCATAAAAAATTCCATTTTTAACCTAATTTGCACATCGTAATAATAAACGTTTATAGAACTTATAAACTTTTATCAATTTTTGTAGAGAAAACAGCAAAAACTTTTCTCATGATTAAAAAAAAATTAAATTAAAAATAAAAAAATCATTCAAAGTCACCATGTAAAAACGGTTCATTCGAATCATTATACCTCAAATCTCTCATTCTAAAGACATTGTTGTAAAGTCAATCAAAGTTTATTAATATTTGCAAAATTTGAGCAGATTTTCAATAGTCTTCACAGCACCATGTTTAACTTTAATGAAAAAAACTGCTTTGTAACCTGTCCCCCCTCCGATTGATCCGCGTGAATAATCAATCAAACCAATGCACCAAAATCCTTACGTAATCAATTGACGCTCCCGTAGATGTTACGATTAATATTAAATCATTCCAATAATTTTTATGAGAGGTACATTTTTATTATTTGAAGTAGTATTATTTCCATAACTTTTATTGTGTTAAATATTTTCAATATCTATGTAGATATTACTGGGAAGTTGACCGTGTGGACCACATGGGTCGCACCTCACGGCTTGTCTTAAATTAAAAAACGGCTCCAACGATTTTTTCTAAAATTTGATAGATTCACACAAATGCTAATACGCGTCGATCGACACCTTAATCATGCAAATCGTATGTTTGGTTCGCGAGATATAGCACATGAAAGAAATGACCTTCAAAGGGTCAAAACAACAAACCCCCCCGACCGAAGTATTCCAAAAACTAATCAGCTCTTAAGATTGCAAAGACGCTTTGATTGACACCTCAACGAAGTCAATACGACTTTGTTTACGTGAGTTATGCTCGTAGAAAAAAGTGTCCACGAACGTACGTACGTACGTACACACACACACACACACATACATCTCCCTTTCTAAAAACACTTTATATATACTCTATAGACCTCAAAACGTAAAGAAATGTTGAAAATTTCAATTTCGATTTTCGAGGCGATTACAAGAACTTCCCATATACTGGGAAGTTAATAATCGAGAAAGTTTGGTACGAAGATATATAACTGCAAGTTCTGAATAAATTGGCTAAATCCATGGCGCGCTAAATTATGGCGATCATTAAAGCCAGAGAGGGTTCAACTAAGTATTAAAATCAAGAGCTATTCCTAAATAAGCATAAGTCATTTTAAGTTAACCTGTACAAATAGTTCTACCACATTATTTAAAATGAAATTTTATAAGAAAAATGAAGAGTATATTTTCATCAACTCATGGTTGAAACGAAGATGCAAAAATTTGATTTCTTCGAGGAGTGATTTTATTGGAGCTACTTGCACGACTAACGTCCAGTTTCGACTTAATAATCGAGATAATATTTTAAACAAGACTAACAAAAAGCACTTTCCACCAAGTCTAACGATAAAAATATCTTCGACTTCCTAGAGGACACCAAATGACTCTTGGACGAAAACAAAGGTATCACAGATAACGCTAATGAACGAAATTGTCCTCTAGCTAAAACCTAACATTTTCAGAATACCTTCCAAAAAGGGATAAAATTGAAGACTGATGTACCAGCGATGAGATTGGATACCAAGCTGATTCTATGTACAAGAAAGGTCATTGCATACCGAAAAAATGTATTTTATAATATTATCATATTATCATTTAAATTTTACCTTAATGAAAAAACAAACTATTTCAGCTACGAGCCGAAGATTTTGTCTAACATTTGTTCTTTGCACGAGAGGATTTCTCGCTTTCAAAATAGTATTTGATATGTTGCATTAGTGGTTATGATGGCTTCAAACAAAGTTAAAAAACATTCAGTTTTTTTATCATGGTTTAGAACCTCCTAGTCTAGTCAACAACTTCGTTAGTGCTGTCTGATGACGGATGGTAAATAACAGCACCTGAAGAGGACGCCATCCCGAAACCACACTTCCCATTTAATAATGGTACCGGCCAAAGCCTGGAAACAAGAATGTTGGGAGCACAGCGGGTGCGGCAACAAATAAAAGAGCACAGGGAGTGCAACGACAACAAACTTTATTATCTAAGATACGATTATACAATGTTACAAATGTACGTGCGACACCTTTGGTATGATCAACGCGAGTGGTCTGTTGGGAGCACAGCGGGTGCGGCAACAAATAAAAGAGCACAGGGAGTGCAACGACAACAAACTTTATTATCTAAGATACGATTATACAATGTTACAAATGTACGTGCGACACCTTTGGTATGATCAACGCGAGTGGTCCTTTTTGCTGCTTTGGTAAATAAATAATGCGCTCGTCGCGCCACTCTGCCAACGATGGCGAGTTCCCATACTCGGTGGTGAATTTGACAGCCCTACAGTACTCCCCCCGGAGTGACATTGTTATTTGAAAACAATGTTGACGTCTTTCGTCTAGCTGCTGGATAAACTCGTCGAATATTCGAAGGCCGCGGGTTAATGGGAGCCCAAATTTGCAAAGGCGGTACGACATTGGATTCTGCTGGCTGTGATTGTTGACACGATGAAGATGCGGTTTGGGATCTTGAAAACGCTTGTTGAACGGTTGGTGCGCTCTTAACAGCTTTCATTGCAGGAGTGGAGTGCTGACTTGATGCGGAACACGGTGGTTGCAATGTTGAAGGGCTGTCTGGATCGATGGCTACATACGCCGGCTTCAGTCTTTCTGTTGAAATGTTGACTCGCTTGCCATTGATGTCGACAGTAAAAACAGCAGCAGATAAACGATTCAATACTCGATGCGGTCCGGTATATGGTTGGCTTAGCGATTTTCTAATAGCGTCAACCCTGACGAAAACGTGCGAGCAGGTACTTAGCTCCTTATGAACAAATGTTGTCCTGTTATTGCGATGGACAATTTCTTTAGGCCGAAGTTTTCTCATTTGGTCGCGAATTTTGGTGAGAAATAAGCGAGGTTCGTCGTTACTATTATTATTAAGAAACCATTCGCCTGGTAATCTTAACGTGGTTCCGAAAACCATTTCAGCGGGAGAGGTTTCCAGGTCTTCTTTTATGCTGTTGCGAAGGCCGAGCAATACGGTGGGTAAAATGTCTACCCAGTGGTCGTTTTCTTCGTGACATCTTATAGCAGCTTTCATCGAGCGATGCCACCTTTCAATTGCTCCGTTAGATGCCGGATGGTATGGCGAAGTACGCGTACGTTTTGAGCCTAAAAACTTTACAAGTGCTTGGAACAGTGCTGATTCAAATTGGGTGCCTTGATCTGTTGTTATTACGCTGGGGGCTCCATAGCGAGCTATCCAGTTGGTGTAAAAGACTTCGGCAACGGTTTCTGCAGTTTGATCTACCATCGGAATAGCTTCGGGCCAACGGGAAAATCTATCGAGAATGGTTAGGCAATAGCGGTAACCACGCGATGGTGTAAGCGGTCCCACAATATCTATGTGGATTTGTTGGAAACGCTTGTCTGGAATCGCAAAAGGCTGAAAGTTGTTCTTGGTGTGCCGACTAATTTTCGACCTTTGACAAGGAATGCAAGTACGCGCCCAGAGGTGCACGTCTTTTCGCATGTATGGCCATACGAACTTTTGGCTGACTGCTCGCAAGGTAGCGCGACTTCCCGGGTGAGAGCAATTGTGGAAGGTGTCGAAAATTTGTTTGCGTAAGGAAACCGGGACGAAAGGCCTGACGGTTGACGTTGAATTGTCGCAATATAACATTTTTGTACTCCCCACGTTGACTGGTGTTAGTTGCAAAGAAGTCGTGTTGTTGATCAGGAGACTTTGAAGTTCATTGTCTTTTGCCTGTTCAGCAAGTAGTAATTCGGTATTAACATGTGTTGGCATTGAAATGGCATCCACCCGAGACAGCGAGTCTGCAACTGTATTTGCTTCACCTGCGACATGAACTATGTTTGTAGAAAATTGAGAAATGAAGTCTAGGTGGCGAAGTTGCCGCGGCGATGCTTTGTCTGATTTTTGCGAAAAGGCGAATATTAATGGCTTATGATCCGTTTTTATGGTAAAGTTGACGCCTTCAAGGTAGTGTCGAAAATGACGGATACTGCTATAGATACCAAGAAGTTCTCGATCATAAGCACTATAATTTTTCTCAGCAGCTGTAAGTTTACGCTGGAAGTAGGCGATAGGCAGCCAGTTGTCGCCTTGATGTTGTTCTAATACTGCGCCAACCGCGACATTGGAAGCATCGGTTACCAAGGCTAAGGGACGGTTCGGTTGATAGTGGACGAGGAGAGTTCTTGAGGCCAAACTGTTTCTACAGGCATTGAACGCGTTGTCCGTTTCCGAAGTCCATTGAATAGCTGACTTTTCTCCTTTTTTTACATCGCGTAAGAATTCGTGGAGCGGAGCTTGTAGGTTCGCAACGTTGGGAATAAATCTGCGGTAATAGTTTAACGTCCCAAGAAACCGTCGGAGCTCTTTAACTGTGGTAGGTCGTTTATAGTTTTTAATTGCTTCCACTCGAGACGTTGGTGGGGAAATGCCGTTTCGGTTGATTCTGTGGCCTAAATATTCGACTTCGTCGGCGCCAAACATGCACTTTGCTACGTTAACAACAACACCGTATTTATTTAAACGATCAAACACCAGTTCTAGATGCTCCATGTGCTGCTGTGGAGTCTCGGATGCGACAAGGATATCATCGACGTAACAAGTACAAAATTCGAGACCTCTTAGCACTTCGTCCATGAAGCGTTGAAACGATTGAGCAGCGTTCCTCAAGCCAAACGTCATTACCGTAAATTCATACAAGCCGAAAGGGGTAATGACGGCGGTTTTTGGAATGTCCGTTTCGGCTATTGGAATTTGATGGAACGCTCTCAAGAGATCTAATTTGGAAAACACTCGCTTCCCGGTTAGACTCGCGGTGATGTCTTGTATGTGCCGCATCGGGTATCTATCAGGAGTTGTTATTGCGTTAAGACGTCTGAAATCTCCACACGGTCTCCAGGAGCCATCCTTTTTCGGAACTAAATGAAGTGGGCTTGCCCACGAACTGTCTGATGGGCGACAGTAACCTTTTTTGATAAGAAAGTCGAATTCCGTTTTAGCTGCAGCTAATTTTTCAGGAGCTAATCGGCGGGCTTTCTCGGCAACTGGAGCGCCATTGGTTGTTATATAATGTCGAACGTTGTGTTTCGCGTGAATTTGTGCGGAGGAAGGGTTTGTTACGGTCGGAAATCGTTTGAGTAGGCTAAGGTAAGGAGAGTTGTCGGCCACTGTCGAAATTGTTATGTGTTTGACAGAGCTCATAAAACCTCCTGTGGAGAGCTTTGTGTGCGGATCTATCACACGGCGGTTTTTGATGTCCACTACCAGTCCAAAATAATTTAATAAATCTGCGCCTATGATGGGTCTTGTCACGTTAGCAATACAAAACTTCCAAATGAATTCGCGTTTTAGTCCTAAATTCAAGGTAAGAAGTCGATGGCCGTAGGTATTGATTGCTGATCCGTTGGCGGCGAAAAGTTTATATTGTGACGGAAAACGTTTGGAGTTTCGTGTGGGCGGAACGACGGAGATGTCGGCACCGGTGTCGACTAGAAAATTTAATCCGGATAGTTTGTCAGCAATATGCAGGCGGTTTTGAGAATTTACGCTGTTTACCGCCAAAGGCAACAGCGTCAGAGCTAGTTTTCCGACTGTGAATAATTATTGGGCCGCCAAGAACATGGCTGCCTGCAGTTTCTGGCAGTGGCACCGAACTTCTTGTGGAAATAACAAATTTTGTTTGATAAGCTGCCTCTTCGATTATTATCATCGTGACGGAATTTTGGTCGACGATGGCTGTGTGAAGTACCGGGTTCGAGACGATCCAGCCGAGTACGTATTTCATTTAACTCGCTAATGATGGCGTCGGAAGGCGTCGGTGACGGAGCTGCAACCGCTGCGAGGTTGCAAGATTCTCGTACGCTTGCAATTTTGTCAGCCATTTTGGCCAATTGCTCAAGGTTCATCGAGTCAGATGCGCTAAGTATGGCTTGCGTGTTAACAGGGAGTCTTTGAAGCCAAAGAGACTTAAGCACGCTCTCCGAAAATTTATTTCTACTTTTTGCTTGCATGGAGCGCAGGAGTTGAGACGGTTTTTGGTCTCCAATTTCCAAGCCGATGAGAAGATCGCGAATTTCATCCTCCGGAGAGGCCGCAAAAACACTAAGCATGCGTTCTTTTATTGCGTCGTACTTGCCTGTTGCAGGTGGGTTCTCCACGATGTCCTCGACTTGAGCCAAGATGTCCGGATCGAGCTCGCTAACCACCTTGTCAAACTTTATTGCATCTTTTGATATCCGATAGGTCCGAAACTGGGCTTCGATACGGGCGAACCATAACGCTGGGCGAGCTCGCCAAAATTCCGGTATTTTGAAAGTCAAAATACTATTTAAACTTTCGATCGAGCTGGCCTGGGTGTCACTTTTATCTTCTTCCGCCATTTTGCTTATTTCTTCAAAAATAATAATTTGTAAGTCGGAACGGGGTCACCACTTGTTGGGAGCACAGCGGGTGCGGCAACAAATAAAAGAGCACAGGGAGTGCAACGACAACAAACTTTATTATCTAAGATACGATTATACAATGTTACAAATGTACGTGCGACACCTTTGGTATGATCAACGCGAGTGGTCCTTTTTGCTGCTTTGGTAAATAAATAATGCGCTCGTCGCGCCACTCTGCCAACGATGGCGAGTTCCCATACTCGGTGGTGAATTTGACAGCCCTACAGGTCCTTTTTGCTGCTTTGGTAAATAAATAATGCGCTCGTCGCGCCACTCTGCCAACGATGGCGAGTTCCCATACTCGGTGGTGAATTTGACAGCCCTACAGTACTCCCCCCGGAGTGACATTGTTATTTGAAAACAATGTTGACGTCTTTCGTCTAGCTGCTGGATAAACTCGTCGAATATTCGAAGGCCGCGGGTTAATGGGAGCCCAAATTTGCAAAGGCGGTACGACATTGGATTCTGCTGGCTGTGATTGTTGACACGATGAAGATGCGGTTTGGGATCTTGAAAACGCTTGTTGAACGGTTGGTGCGCTCGACGATCTCCTTCCGCTTCTTCGACGACACTCCGTGCGCGATCTCGGCGCAGTAGATGCGATTCTGCATCATCAGCACCTCCAACTCGCGGAGGTTGTGCACGAGGAACTTCTTGAAGCCAGTGGGGAGCATGTGACGGGTGCGCTTGTTCGATCCGTAACCAATGTTGGGCATCAAGTACTGCCCCTTGAAGCGCCGACGTACTCGGTTGTCAATACCTTTCGGTTTCCTCCAGTTGGGCGCTAGTTTGGCATATCGGTCGGATTGATGGCGAATGAAGCGCTTGGTGCGCTTCTTCACAATCTTGGGTCGGTACGCTGGCCGAATCGTCATTTTGATAACCGACAGGTCCGAAACTGGGCTTCGATACGGGCGAACCATAACGCTGGGCGAGCTCGCCAAAATTCCGGTATTTTGAAAGTCAAAATACTATTTAAACTTTCGATCGAGCTGGCCTGGGTGTCACTTTTATCTTCTTCCGCCATTTTGCTTATTTCTTCAAAAATAATAATTTGTAAGTCGGAACGGGGTCACCACTTGTTGGGAGCACAGCGGGTGCGGCAACAAATAAAAGAGCACAGGGAGTGCAACGACAACAAACTTTATTATCTAAGATACGATTATACAATGTTACAAATGTACGTGCGACACCTTTGGTATGATCAACGCGAGTGGTCCTTTTTGCTGCTTTGGTAAATAAATAATGCGCTCGTCGCGCCACTCTGCCAACGATGGCGAGTTCCCATACTCGGTGGTGAATTTGACAGCCCTACAAGAACCTCCATTAATGTGCATTTAGAGTGTTAGCAAGTAGCTAAACCAAAAAGCACACTAGAAGACGAAGTTGTTGACTAGACTAGGAGGTTCTAACCCATGATGAAAAAACTGAATATAGAAAAGCGACGTAGGCATATATATGAACCAATTGACAGTCGTTATACTTCGCAGATACAAATATTAAAAATAGTTGAAATATAACTAGCTTAACCCATCAACAAGCCTAACCGTGGTCGTGCTGTCTGATGACGGATGGTAAATGACAGCACCTGAAGAGGACGCAATCCGCCATCCCGAAACCACACTTCCCATTGAAAAAACATATTTATAAACTTTTTCTATCTGACTATTAGGTAGAAGTTCTGCATGCAACGAATGCTTTGCCAAAATTTTTTTTTTTTTTCGAATTTCAGAGTTCATTGATTTCAGTGGAAGCATCAGAAGCAGGTGGTAGTTGTATTTGTCTATGTTTTTTGTCTGCATATTGTAGTATTCATCTTTTGCTTCTGTCTCTGTCTTTGGCAAATCAGACAAGCTCTGTGCTGAAACTTTGACAAAGACTTCAGCAAAATTGTTGGAATGCTTACAACAGTTCAAGAGGTGTTTGAATAATATAGACGTGTAATACAAAAAATACTGATATATGGAACGTAAACGAAAAAAATTCAAGAAATACTAAAAATAACTCATTATTTAGTAGAAACAGACTTAGAAACAGAATGTTTAATCACAAAAACCCTGTTACCCTATCCAATGTTCTGAAAAATGAAGATAGTTGCAAGATAAAATTGTCTTATTTAAAAGTCTTACCAACCTAAACCATAAAAACTCTAGAAAACTTCATGGTACGACACTTTTGTCATAATATCTTCATTTTTTGCACCGCGTCCTTGTCAATTCAGTTATGAGCTTCAACGTCCTTGCGAATGGACACCAGCAGTCGTGTTATAGACGAGTTGATAGCAGATGAGAACCATACTACGTCTACCCCATTGTGTTTTGTATCACGAAAAATTATCTCGAGAATAACTTGTTGTGGAAATTTCATTCTGTTTTTCTTGTGGCGTCATATCATAACGGTGACATGAAATATTACGAAAACATTTTCAGCAAGCGTATTCTGCAAAACTTCCTGAGTGGTTTCCGAAAAGGGTTGGGGACTGGCTTGAGGAGTGACGAGTGAGTGGGCCAAGGAAGGGATGTAGTAATGTCTGGAGCTAAGAATGTGCTAACAGCGTTCATGATGTGTTTCTTACGTTGTTAAACGGATTTAGGGGTGCTATTTTATGAGGCAAGCTTGGGATATAAAGTGCCTTAAAATATTGTTTGTCATCGTAGACAAAAGAGCTAGGAGAAGAGGGTAGTGGTACAGATATTTTTTGTGTCGAAATTCTAGGAAAATTTACGAAGCTACTTTGTCTTGATGACAATACATTATTGGTTTCTATAGAAATGCATGGGGTTTGTGGTTGTCCGTTGAAACAAGAAGTTTGTTAAAATAAGTAGTGCTCTTAAAATCAAGATCAAAGCATTTAAATCAAACTAAGAGCATTTCTCATGCTTTGCGAAGATATTAACGAGGATAAACATTTCTTTGAAGAAGCTTTCAACATGAAACCCTATTTTCGTCCTATTGTCTCGCGGGAAACACGACCCAATTAAATATTGCTTGCAATCAACCTCATGTCCTTAGACTCGAAAACAATCTTTCTATTCAAACAACTAATAAGCAAAAGCATTTATAATGACAAACAAGTCAAAGTTTTGCTATGGTAATTCCGTAATGCTGCATAGCATTTATATTACTTTTACTTCAATGCAAATCTTCCTTAGAGTGCATGGTGAAGTTTTGCATCTTAAATGAAACTCGGCAAACTTTTATGGGAAATGATAAAGTTCATGATTTGCTTAACCAAGCTGCACGAAAAGAAAGCACTGGACATAACTGCTGTTACAAAGGGTAAATGGTATGAATGTGGGTTCTTGGGCAACTTCACTAAAATATTGGGTTTGCAAGTAGTTTGTATTTTTATACAAAGCAGTTTTGGGTATGCTTTATAAGGACTCATAAGCAGTTTGTCATTGGAGTTGAAGAGGAAAATGAAATTAGACTTTCATAACTATGATTTACAGAAAAGTTTGCTTATATCAACAATAGTGCGTCTATAATTCAGAAAATATAGGAGTTATGATAGAAATTTGGAATTAATTTCCATCACAAATTTACTTATCAATTGTTTCAGCTGAGAAATAAGCAATAATTTTGCTTGTCAATGTAAAAATATGGTGAAATTATTAAAAAAAAACACACAATCAGCTAATTTAATTAAACAAATGAAATAAACAGTCGGTGCTCACTAAAAAATTTACTTGTTTTTTTTTGTTGTTGAATGGAGCTAATTTTACCATCCTTGCTTTAAAATCATGACATGATATCCACTGTTTAAAAAGATTTATCTACAAAAAATATTGATTATAAGCTTCAAAGAGAGAATAATTCTTTAAATCATTCAATTGCCTTGCAACCAAATCAGTTAAATTAATTTTTCAGTGGACGGTTTGAAGCCTAATTATTAATTTCAAATATATTAAGGCAAAATTGAATGCTTTCTTCCATATATGAATGATATTTACTATTCCTTTCAACTACTCTTTCAATGACTAATCAATCAATTGCACTCTATTAAAGTTTCAAGATCATTTCAACCCTTTTTCTTCCTTCTCTGGATTATGGATGAGCCCATTGAACGCCAGACTCAATATCCTAATCCAACCATCCCCCCAAACTGTAATGGAATTGCCACGCATAGAAACATTGCCTTGACCTCACCCTCTAATATTAAGAATTTCCTGGAGGCATACTTGCATCATTCATACGTCAACGACACAAACTACCCTTAGGATATTGGACATTCAATATTCAGAAGTACGGAGTAAGAAACTTGGCCTATCGAAATATGTACGTCGACATCAAATACAACCTTTCTAAGATATAATTTAGCTGCCTCCTGTTTAGGCATACTCCCTGTGGATTAAATCGATGGAAATATGAGTCAAAAGTCCTTTTCTTTTGATTTATTCCATATGAATAATGCAAAGAACTTTTTGATATGAAATTTTTCGGAAAGCAATTATATTGAATAATTCATATTGCATCTTCAACTGCTTAAATTGAAATTTAATTAATTTTGTGTACTTTAATTTGGACTTATTTGTATTTTTGGAGCTGCATTCAGAGTCCAATCCAAATAATATGGCAAAAAATCAATAAACTTGACAATTTTTTTAGTTACAACACAATAAAGTAAGCATTGAAAAGATAAAACAGAGAAACCTGGTAGGAAATAACAATAAAACTAAATTATATTTCTTTTTTTGATTGCAATAAGTTTTTCTAAAGAATTAGTCATTTTATAATGTATATTTAAGAAGAAATCAAGTTTTCATGATTCTTTCAAAGGAGAAATCACTTAAAGAGGCCTATTTTTACGCATTTTTTGTGATATTTTTTGAAGGGTAATTTGTATCCCTATTTTAAGTTCATTTAGACGCAAATTTAATAAGAATTTAATAAATCTTAAGTTTTGAAGATCGTTCAAAAATTCGCTGATACAATGCACACAATTCGGAAAAACGCGTTTCGAGAAAAACGCATTTAAAAACAAATTAACAAAAAGTGAGTATTGACGTGACGTGTGTATTACTCCTACATACACATGAGTGCCAGGAAAAATTCGTCCTCTTGTTTTTAATCCATGCAAAGAAAGATATATTCATAGAAAGACAGCAACGTGGTCCCGACCAGCTTGTCTACGATCGCTTCATTCAATAGGTCGTGCGGTATAATCGAGCGCGGTTCGTTTCTTGCCCCGAAAATATAAGGACTTAAATATCGATTGAGCATGCTCTTGAATAGCTAAGATTTTGATTTCCGGACTTTTGACTGTCTTATGTGATTTCTCCCCTTAATCTTATAATAAATTGATTTATATCAACTCAGATTCATGGAAGATATCTTATTTCGGGTAAAATTGGTCAAAAGCCCAAATCATTACACACCAAATTGAGCTGGGCTGCCAACAGTCACTGAGCCTCTTGTATTGAAAAAGACAAACAAACAAACTGACTGTATGACTCGTTGCTTCGTCCCTGAGACTGATTGTCTGTGAGGTCAATGAGACAAAAATCTTGTTGACGTCAACTTTCAATGCTTCGAAAAAAAAAACATTTCCATTATAATAGTTTTCAAGGTAGGACGGAATGCAATGAAATTGAGATTTACTGTCCGTTTTAATACAATTTTCTATTCAGTTGTAATACACAACAATAAAAAAACTAGATGAAATATATGAACAAACAAATCTTTTTAATAGCTGGTTTGTTCAGATTAAAACTCTTAACTTTAGTTGGGCTCACCAGAAATGGGTGTTATTGCTTGAGCTTACTCGTTAACAGCCTATGACTTGCGATTTCTCATTGTTAAGCCCCTTCAGTACAACTTAAGATGAGTCTTCCTCCACCTCCTGCAACTGGGGCTAGTAAATTTCATAAGAGACTCTCTCTTGAAGTTCACCCTGTATCTACTTTCCAACATTCTCACGTATTCAAAGTATTTGAAAAAAGTGGCAGATTTTGGCAGAAATTTTTTCCAATTTTTACCCTGGATTTAATTTATTGGAATTTTGAATTGGTTCTTGCTGGATACAAACATATGTAGCAATTACTGCTGACTCTCTCTCTATCTCTCTCTCTCTTTAATGGTGGATTGAAATGAAATTGATTTGTACAAAAAAATCAAAAAAACAACAATTTCACCATCTATCTGCAGTAATTGTTGATTGATAAATTGATGGTCAGCCCAATTCACGTCATTTCATTTAAAGTTAACTTTCCTTTTCTTTTTCTTTTTCAGCTTTTCCTTCCAACTCTCCCATTTTTTACAAATCTAAATAAGTAAGAGGTTCAACCACAGGATAACTTCTTATATTGCAGACATAAAACTTTATTTCTCGAGTTCTAAAAAGGAGTCAATTTTCTAAAGGCAAAACCAGTTGTTTGGCTGCCGACTACGGTGGTTTTTGGCAGTCATCCAGAAATCCAATCAGGAAGCAATATTCGCCTAACGCTCATTACGCATGTTAGTTTCTTGTCCATTTATTGAGTCCTTAATATTTCCTTTTACATGCGCTTTTAGACCCGAAACCTTGAATGGCTATGGGGGACAACATGGTTCTGTCTTTGACCGCAAAGAAGGGCGGGCTATTTAGTTATTTTAGGTGCCACGCAGATCATGCGTCAAAAGGCTATCCTAGCTGCACCGAATCTGAATTAAGAATGGTTTAACAGTCATTATACATGCTGTAATAAAACACAACCCTTCGAATGCAAGTTAGTACGACAAGGAATTATGAGAAACGTCGGAGAATTATTCACCAACAAAAAAAGTCACACTCCATTTTGGTTTTAAAATGGTTATTTAATCAAGGAAAAAGAATGCTGAACATACTTATAATTGTATTTCTTACTCCTGCTTCCGTCGTACCAACCGCCGATGCACCTCCAAATATCACCATAGTAATTCCCTCCCCCCCCCAAAAAATACCCGCCGTCTGTAGCTACATTCACCGTTCAAAATTAAAAAATCGGTTGCAAATTAATGGAGATAGTCCCAAACGCCGTCGTTCATCATTTTCTTGCCGTATTTTGGCAGCAATTAAGAAAATCATCCACCCTGATTTGCTATTTTTCCAATCGAAAAGAGCCGATCATTTATTTTACCGGGCTTCACTGTTCCACATTTCGTACTCACCTGTTCACCGTTTTTCTAAATCAAAAAGAAGACAAGCGGATCGTCCTTACTTAGCTGTATAGCTTTCCTGGAATAACGTTTTTAGCAAACGCATTTTTTCGGAACTGGATTAACGTAGGCCATTCTTGATTTCCTGAATAGTGACCAGCTGGCGGTCTCACATGGCCAAATCTGCCAGAATTTGATATTCGTCGTCTTGAATTTTCGGGATAATATTTCTCGTGTTTGTTGTTTGCATTCACGTCGATTGGTGACACAACGAGTTAAACGGATTGTTTTCTATTTCCATATAAAGGGTTCAGTTGATGTTTGCGCAATAAATGACCCTTGTTGTCATTTTGGACATGGGGGGCAGGAGCTTTGGGCGTTCTACAACTAATGGCATTTACGGGTAGCGCAGTGATTTTTTTGTCCCGTCTTGTATCCTGGGACTTCCCATGCATTGCGTTTTTTCGATGTCTTCGTTCGAAGTGCATGTGTGCAAGGATCATGTTGTCGTGGTCTATTTTGCATCTTGTATGCTTGTGTTTTTCATGGTTTAGTAACTAATTTTGCCATTAGGAAACTATAGGCAACTTCCACATTGTTTCTCTTTGTTTACTTGCGTGCTAATTGTCTTCAAGTTGCCATTGCATTCAGTGTTGGATAGGCGCTGCCATTTAAAAGCGTTGACACACTGACCCATCATCAGTACGAAAACCATCATCAGCACAAAAAACCCCATCATAATGACAGTGAGATAAGCACGAAAAAAGACCATACTTATCTCGATAAGTACGAAAAACTGCCATCTATGTTTGGGTAGAACAATGAGAAACCATCTGCCGTGAATAGAATTTGACATTATTTATATCAGCTTCGAACCAAATCTGACGTGCCATCGCGGACAGTTGACGTTTGTCATCAAAACGACACCAACGACCGAATGATAATGACAGCACCAATGACGAAAACATGTGTGTCACCCCGTCATTTGCAGTTTCGTGCTGATGACGCTTTTCGTACTGATGATGGTGGGATTCAATTATATAACTTATATTCTTGACTCTCGTTTACGAACTTTAGTGGAGTGGTTCAAGTTATCAGAAATAGTTATGAAAGTTGTTTTTGTTCCTTGGGGTAGTTCGTTTGGGTACTATGTGATTTTTGCCAGGGGTTGCGAATATAACAATGCTTTTGGGTATGTAGTTATAATTTATGTATGTATTATGGGTGTTTTCAATGTCTTTAATTGGATCTGTATGTCGATAGTTATTATCTCGCAAAATACCTTAGATTTTTTGCAATTATCTACTTTAGAATTTTTGAAAGGCAAACAACACAGAATGGAAAAATACCTAGTTTAATTTAATCGATGAACAAAGTCTTCGAGAATCATGTAAAAAGCAAGAAAAATATTTTAATAGTGCAAGGAAACACGTTTCAAATATCGATCGAAAGAAATGAGAATCGTTATTTATGAAAATTTCAAAATACTCTTATAAATTAAACTTCCGAAGATTTCGTCAGACTATTTAACAGGAGACCGAATGATCAGAAAGAAGCACCAATCTTGGCCTTTGGTAAGCATGAAAGGATTCGAAAAATGAAAACAGGCCTTTTTTCTAAAGAATGGAGGACAAAATCGAGGATTTCATTACTAGATTATTTATCAATGCTCACTGCAAACGAAATGAAGAAGCAAGAGATAATAGTGAATGGAGGCAGAAAATTTATTTGATTTTATATTTAATGAAGTGAAACAAGAAATAACGAATTCAAAACAAGGCAATGCTTATTTCTTACTTTGATAATATTTTAGATAAATGGCAAAATAGTTACTGGAGAGATACGATAAGAGAAAAATTTCGCAAAAACCGGAGTTTCACCATCGTTATTAACTTGGTGAATTTAAGCTAATTTTAGAAGCAACAAACTAAATATTGTTACCCTTTAAAAAAAGCAATATCGTAATTTTATCATTACATCTTTGAAATGTGTGTGTGCAAACGATAGCAATTAGTTTGCGTAAACATGCTTTTTTGGGTAATTATATACGACTTTTACACACAATTGGACCCATATCACCTTACACACATTATCCAAAGCCTTTATAACATTTATCCAAGACAAATAAGTAATCTCCTTCACTAGTATGACTCATAGCGCTTCAACAACCCTTAATATCAGACAAACCCTCTTGAAGACAAATGTATCGACCATGATATTTAGTGTAAGTCAGTTTTCATCGGAATGACTCCATAATATTTCATCGGCCCGGTTCCGGCCATTAATCTGTGTTTCAGTCATTTTTCACGCCCATCCATTCGTTTTAAGTGCCTACCGTTAACCAACCCCCGTCAGTTATGAAAGGCTCCATCGCTGATAAGTGCTCGTTGCGCTAACCATGAAAGATAGCCCATCAAATACACAGAAACCCCATGCATGTCGAAAGGAAGTTGTTAGTGCGTATCATATTTTACTTTTTGATCGCATCCAAATATAAATGGTATATAAAAAAATCATCCTGAAAAATATTTAAATGTTTCCGAGTCGAGACAGTGGGATTTTTGTTGCAGGGGATGAAAATCCTTGGAAATGTGCATATTTCCGTTGCCTACTTCCTCGGATGTTGGTGGGTGGTTAAGAAGGACGAGCTAACTAGTCCGTGCAAGTCAGAGTACTAATTGCAGTGCTGCAACGGCGTCCTGCGTGACCCATTAAGGATAATTGAAGTGCTTATCTGAGCTCCTTGTCGGGCAGAGGGCTTTGCGTGCAGACTGGTTATTATTTCGGGCAGTGTCGGTAGTCCATTTGCATTATTACTCGACAACAATTGGGTGCATAACGAATTCCTGATAAATTACATACATGCAGGTGACAAAAGGTTGTTTTCTGCCGTTTGAATTCTGAGAAGGTATAGTTTGGGCTACCAAAAATATTCGAATGGAATTGATAAAATTGCAATGTGCGAGTTTCATTCAAGTTTTGAACGTTCGGTTTAAATTTAAAAGCTAAAGTAAGAAACCAATGAAGCAAAGATATCCTAGAAAATTTTCAAATAGACGTGAAACTTCGAATAGAAATGAAAAACCATTGCTCCAACCAACATTCCTTGATTTGCATTCCAATCTGATTTGCATAATCCACTATGAAATATGCTCATTAGTTGGTGAAGCTTATTTAAATATTTCCGTCCACCTGTAATTACCCGTTGCTGCAGCGGCAGGAAAAACATGGCATTTCCCACTTTGTATTTACCGCAAAGCCCCATAATTGTGGCTAGATAAATGGACCACAAAGCGGCACGGAACAGCTACAGATTGGTAGAATTATTTTGATAAATATGCTCGGAGTCCTGCATCGTCGCGATGGGCTAGTCGAAAGGGATGAAGGATGCAACAGAGCTTTGGACCTGTGGCAGGGGGTGGCAATTGCAGTGGTTTTGCTTGTGTTCGCGCGAGTTAAATTTAAACGGTCCATTGAAAACTAAGGTTGCCTGCAGGGAGGCTTTAGGAATGCAACTATTTTAGCGGATGATGATGAACTGGAAAATTGTAGAGGCATACAAAATGGAATATGAATTAAAGGAGTTTTTCAATGGGTTATATCATCTGAAAATAGGAGAAAATTTCATGATTTTTCATTAATGAAAAACATTATGAGAAATTAGAACCATAAACGATTAATATTTCATATTCATTACAATAAACATGCAAGGTTAACAATAAACATCCAAAGGTACTTGGACTTCTCCTCTAAATGAGGATTATATAACAAACAGTGCTGGTACTCTCACAAATCAGTATTTAAAAATGACGATTATTTTGCATCTTTAGGAATGGCTGCTTTCAGCTAACAACATTTTCAACCAATTTTCGGCATATTTTAGATTTACGTTAATTTTGCACAGTTGAAATTTTTGCGAAAAGACTTACTTTTAATTAAACAAAATATGATTTAGATCACAGATTATTGCGTTTACTGCAAAAAAAATTTGAATTGATCTATGTTAGTGGTTGAATTTTACCCAATTTTTTGCCGAAGTTTTGTGATTGTAAAATCTATGTAAATCAGGAGAAACTTATTTTGGCATGCGATAAAATTTTTTGTTTGATCCATTTTCAAAAAGTTCACAATTTTCGAATGAAAACTTATTGGAAATGTTTAGTCTTGCATTGACTGTAGAATGTACTGAGAGAGTAAGTACTAGAAGTAGTAGGTATGACTGTATATTCAAAGATATCCCTGGACATAGAATATACAAAGTTCGGTCCATAAATTACATCAGTCTTTTGGAAGGGAGAAGATTCTAAAGAAACCTTACGTGTGGCAAGTAGTAGCGAAAAGAACCTAAAACTTTTTTCCTTAAAACAAATCTTTAAAATATAAACTTTTGATTCCCTGTTCTTTCTTAGTACCAACTCACTACTCTTTTACTACCTATAGTATAAATAATTTTTCAGTCAAATATCATCAACTTTTAGAAATCTGAACAAAAAAGGACATCAATTGTTTACGGGATTTTTAACTTTTCAGTATATGAGAAGTATATGAGAAGGCCCGAAAATTGAGATAGAAATTTTCAACATATCTTTATGTTTTGAGGTTTTTGGCGTATGTGAGAATATTTAGAGTGTTTTTTGAAAGAAGTCTGTATGTGTGAGTGAGTATGTACCTACCTACGTTCGGGGACAGTTTAACTTAGAAGCATAGCATAAACAAAGCCGTATCGACTTCGTTAAGGTATCAATCAAAGGAATTTTGGAATCTTAAGAGTGGTCTGTTTATTTTTGGCGAAACCGTGTTATTTCTGCCATACACTATATATTGGGAGCCAAACATTGGATTTGCTTCGGTAATGGGTAAGTCAAAGCGTATAAGCACATTTATGATACTAGAAAATTCCAAAAATATAATGCTGAAACCGCTTTTTAATTTAATAAAAAACTGCAAAAATAAGGGCTTTTGTCATAAAAAACAAATTTTTAATTTGACTTATTCAACATGCAGTTGATGTTTTTCAAATTTTGGATACTGTTAATAGTTTTATGAAAAAATAGTAATTTTTTTTCATGACTAAAAGGAAAAAAAAATCAAAAAATCATTAAAAGTCACCGTGAATAAGGGGTTGATACGAATAATACCTGTAAATTCTTTTACTCTTAAGGAGTTACACCACAGTAGAAACTCCAAAAAACGGTTTTATTTTTATTGGGGTAAAAAATCCTTTCAACCCTCTAGAACGAGAGACAAATGGTTTTATATCTACCAGAAATCGTTTTCATTTGAATTTTGAGCTCTTTCTCGACCCCACTCGACTGCTCCAAAACGACTACCTGCGATTAATACGACACCTGCTCGTCAGCCTTATCATTCGATTTATTACTTTCTAATACACTAAAAGATGTTGTTAGAAACATTTTCAAGGATGTTGAACATAAAGTATGTTAGTACATTGTCCTTTGATGTTGAGAGGAAAGGAAAGTTATTTAGTTAAACTTCCTATGAGATATGATTGGTAAAAAATTTAAAAGCATTTTACCCTTGCTTTAAAATAGCAATAAATATGAAAAAGAAAAAAAATATAATATACAATATAATTATACCACTTAGAATGTACTTAGGACCTTTAAAATTCACATACTTAATCAGCATTTAATTTAATCCATTTAAAGTTCGCCTAAAAAATTATTTTAATATAATAAAACAGCATATAATTTCCTTTGAAATCGATCCAGTAGATTACGCATAATAATTTTGCAATCGAAATTTATCTAAGAAAATTCAATTTTTTTGAAATTTTGCAAGTCAGAAACTAAACCATATAAGTTTCAACCTGGTAAAGTACAATTGATAGGATAAGTGCTCCTTTATATGTGAAAAAAATTTAAATTTCTATATGCTTTAGGTTTTGGCTAGCAAGATTTCAAAAATTTAGAATTTTTTTAAATAAGTTAACATTGCAAAATTATTTTGCGCAATCTACTGAATCGATTTGAATGAAAATTTGTATGGTGTTTAATTATATTATATTGATTTTTTAGGCAAACTTTGAGGGTCTTAAGTGGTGAAAAAAATATGTAAAAAATTGTTTTTCTTCTTCTTTTTTTATATTTTTTGCTATTTTGAGGCAATCATATCTCATTAAAAATTTAATTGTGCAACCTTTACTTAACACAACTTTGCTCTAAAATGGACCGTTTTCAAGTTAGGAGTGAGAAAAGTAGGAAAAAATTGATTTTCATAGTTTTTAAACATTTTGATTTTTTTATTAATGTTTCTGACTTTTTTGAGAGAGAGGATAAGTCAATTATTATTATACGAGTTATACCACAGCTTTTTCTGCAAAAATCATTGTGCTTCCTCTCAACAGCTAGATGTGATCGTTTCTTTACAGATTCACCCTTGTCTATAATGTCAATCACTGCCTTTTGAAATCAAATGTTTTAAGCTCCCATCAAATAAAACACATACTTTTTTATACTTTAAATAATATTTTTACAGAAACAATTAGCAATGAATATGAATAATGAGCAATTATATATGCAGGGACCATTTGCATAATGTTAGGAGTTTATTAATCATTTGGGCTGGTAAGATTTCAGTTGCTCCTTTCTCTATCTTAAGTTAATTTTTTTTATGTTTTTGCATAAAACCAGACATTTAATTTTTAAATGTTGTTTTTAGATCACCTTCAAAATAAGAAATGATTATTAGTGTTCGAAGGTAAAATGGTGTAGTAGTACAAATACAATGGTAGTCGGTTTAAAATTTGCATCGAAAAGTTTGCATCAATTAAAAAATTGTAGCTTTTTGTAGTTTATTAGTTTGGTTGTTGAGTGTTTGCATGATTTCAATTACTTCTTCCCCCTGCTTTTGTAAAATTAGACATTTTTCTCACACAATTAAACAGAGTGTTTTTACTGCATATTCAAAGTTCTTCAAGACCAACTGCAGAGTAAGAAATGATTGCTTGTCTCATTAATGTAAAATGGTGGAAAAATACAGATTAAATGTCGATGCAGTAGCCATGGAAATTTTGGACATAACTATTCAAATTCGCCACCACCTGACAAAATCTCATCAGTCAGTGTAAACACAAAAACTACATTCAATATACCTCAAATCGCAATTTTGTCAACATTTCCGAACGTAACAAGTTATGTAAAAAAGGCTTTGTAACCGGCTTTTCCTACAATTTATCCACGTGAAGATTTAACCCGATCTCAACCCCACCAGCACACACACACAAACCCGATCCGCAAAAGGTCTCATGTTTTCAATGGGGGAGCGTCCAAGACTAAACGATTAAACTTAACTCGTTCCAATTACTGTAGTGAGTTCTTATCATTATAATTATTTAAAGTACCATTATTTTCATTACTAGCATTGTGTTTAATAATTTTAATATTTATGTAAATATTACTGGGAAGTTTACCGTGTGGACCCAAAAAGCCGCACATCGTTCCTTGTTATTGTACTGAGATTAAAGGAAAGGCTACCCAATTTCAATCATAACGAAATTTAAGAGACAACACCAGGCATATACCACAAATTTTCAATATGTAAACGGAGCAGCTATCGTCCTTGTTTCACAGAAACACTCCACTTTTATCCCTAGCTTAAAATACATACATACATATATAAATTCTTTGCATTTTTATCACATCGACCTACCCTTCAATTAAATATCAATGTATATTAAACCCTTCACCCAGTAAAATGTTTACCCTATATGAGTCGTGACCTCTGGAAAATTTTTTTTTTTGCGTTCGCTTCCTTCGGTCGTTTCCAACGTTCCATTAACATCAATAAACAATTCATAGGACGGAGAAAAAAACTGTTGAGTAGGAGATTGTAGAGAAAGTCACAGTGAAGATCAAAATTGAATTGCAAATAGGATGAAAAATGTTCAGGATAGGACCAACACAGATGACTTTGATCCCCAATAAACATGGAAAAGAAGAAAATCTATTAAATGAAATGAATGAATTTTTTTTGGGAGCAAAAAGATTGAATATTAAAAGGAATTTTTTTGTGGAAAAATTGTTTTGGGTGGTGAATGGAATTTCGATTTGGATATGAGGTCAGTTGATGTTGACGAATATTTTGGGCTAACGCAGGAAAATTCCTAGATAATAGCATGAATTGTGAAAGGATCGGTTAAATACTTTAAGTTCAGTTATCGTTAAAATTAAGTATTTGTGGGTTCCTTGGGTTTTATGTCTTATTTAGTTTGTTTTAGTTCAACTCCAATGAAATGAAATGAATATTTAAAACATTGAATGTAAGTTGTTTATAAACACTTCATTTAAAATTTTGTTTTTAAGACTGGCTTAAGATAATGATAGACAGCTTCAACTTCAAACTTAAATTGGTTCATTGCTTTGCCTTTTTCGAAGCAACTACTTACATTTTAAAGCTATATACTTAAATTTAACTTAAATGTCCTAGTAACTTGAAATGTTTGATGCCTATCAATAAAATACAGATGTTTGCTGTTTATTGTAAGAAATGCTATAAAGAAAAACCCGTTTAGATAGTTGCAGCAGCAGTTCATACTTACGTCATTATAAGATGCTTTCCAAAAAATGACCAAAAAATCGAAAAGACCAGCAAATCCTCCATTGAATTTAACTTAAATATTTAACCATTTTCTCTTCTTGCCGGTAAGTACTCAAAATTCTAAGAATAATTTCGAGAGAATAATCACTGTACACTTGTAAGTCATGTCTGCAATGCCGCCCACCAATGAATTCACCGCCACTTAAAATATGCAACCATACTCCCGATGGTATTGTTCGACAAGTCCTGACAAAATTTGCAAACGGTTTTCAAACTTTACGAATTTAAATTCAAATGAAATTAATGAAGAAACGTTTTGTACCTAATTAAAAGTTTCGTAACAAAATCTCCGAGAGCAAAAGTTAGTTACGCGTCCACCGGGAATGGATTCATTGTAACCAACATTCTTGAAATATTGGATTGAGCACCAAAAGACGAGGACGAAGAAAAAGATGAAGCTATAAGAGGGTGGTGTTTTTTTCGGTAAGCTGAAAAGTTTGAATTTTGTTTGAATTTTTAATTGTTCGAAGTTGTTAACATTTATTTTCGGGAATTATCACGTGACAAGATTTGCAACTGTTTTTGAAATGAGATCGATGGATTTATGGGACTGTTTTTGTTTTATTCATATTTTGAAGAAATTTTTCGGAAGGAATGTGTTCAAACTTTGAAAAATAAATCCAATAAAAAACTACCAAATCAATTATTCGCAACTTTGGAGTCTCCTACCAATATTAAACTTTATTGTGATCCATGCCTAGAAGCACTTATAAACATTCTCTTTATTTTAACCAGGAAAATTGAATTGCATATTACACTCGAACAATTTTTAAGATTAAAAAGCAGTATGAAGAAAATGATTGAGGTTGATCTCTGGTGTAAAAATCTCTAAAAAAATACTATGGACTCTATGAATATTTCTTTAGCATTATGATTAATTTCATTCCCGCACAGTATTTAATTTTTTTCAGAACATTATAAGTGAAAAAAGCAATACAGAGACAGATTCTCAACTAAAAATAAACAAGTTTCACACATTTTTTAAAAATATAAAAATAATTTACGTCCATTTGATGTGGAATAGTCGTGAGAAAACTATTTTAGACACATGACTTAAACTATCGGAAAATTAAGTTCAAAATAGCTTTTTATGGGACATCGTTTCGAATTGGCTTACTTTTCGTTTATTTTTGATTGGGGTATGAATTAATTTTCGGAATAAAGATATGACAATTCGATTGCTCATTCATAATTATCATTTTGCGGCTTGAGGTTTTTTCGGAGCAATTTTTGCATATCTCTGCTATCTCGGTTCCGAAGAATCTATTTGCATAGAATTTTACAAAAACACTATATTTTCAAATTGCACCTTAATATTTCAATTTCAGGTTCAGATCATAATAAAACACTTTCAAATCTAACGATTCATACAGTAAACATTTTAATTTGCTCATCGACTCCAAACCCAATCCTTTATCAATCTTAACAGAAGCTCATTACGTCGAAACCGTCTCTTCATGACCACTAATACTCAAGTCACCACTAAGGATTATCATATTTCTCTAAAAGCTATCGTCCTCCATCGGCCAACTTTAAAATCCTTCAGCTTCTCCTTGAACGTAACTCGAAATGGTCGAGTCTCAGTTTGCAGCCACAACCGACCTAATCTTGTCGTTAAGAAAGGACAACTTGACAAATGTCTCACATTCAACTAGACAACACAAAAGCATTAAATTAGGAAAATCTTCTCATTTGCTTTGGCTGGCTACTTTTGTTTCGATGAGATCTCCCAGGACACTGTTGTCTTCGGGCCAAATGACTAATTTGAATCGTTTTCTCGATTTGTTGAATTCAACACTAAGTGGAGTTAATAAAAGAAATGGGTGACGTTGATGATGATAGGGACCTTTATCGTTTGCCGTAAGGATTAATGGGTTCATTTCTAAGTAATCGTATTTAAGAGATGATTTGTTGTTCTTAAGGTGTATGGTATCATATTGAATTTTTTACCGATTTGTTGAATTTGATACAGTCGAATGTGGTCTGTTTTCAACTATTTGAGAAATGGCTAGTTCAACTCACCTGTGTTTTAGTGGAAAATAATTCTCAATTAATTTTCAAGAATTTCTTATAAGAAACTAGTCCTTCCAGTTCATATGAATGTTAACTTCCTCATATAAGTTTCAACATTGTTTGCTGAATTCTAACGTACCAACCATTGGACTAGAAATAGGACGTAAATATCTCTACAAAATTTATAACGATTCTTCCGTGTAAAATGCATTCATTTGTGCATCTTTCCCCCAATCGAGAAAATCAGTCAATAAATTATTATTCTAAAAAAATATACCCCTAACATAAGTTTGAACCAACGATTTTTCGATTATGTTGAACAAAAACCACCCCATTTTCATTGAAATATTTTTGGGGGATATGCGTCCCAAAGGAAATTCATGCAAAATTTACTTTTTAAGATGAAATTGCTTCCGGTGATAAAAGGACATACACCGAACATGTTATTGGGCAAGTGGATATTAAAGAAGTTTTCCACTTGAAAATTTATGTTTTATATGAAACATGGTGCTCACTTTTCCATCTACTGAAGAATTCTAGCCGAACTCATTATATTCTTAATTTAAATTATCTTGTCTTTTCGTCGCAAAACGAAGGACTATTGAATTGAGTTTTGAACATTGTTAACTTCCCAGTATATGGGAAGTTCTTGTAATCGCCTCGAAAATCGAAATTGAAATTTTCAACATTTCTTTACGTTTTGAGGTCTATAGAGTATATATAAAGTGTTTTTAGCAAGGGAGATGTATGTGTGTGTGTGTATGTACGTTCGGGACACTTTTTTCTACGAGCATAACTCACGTAAACAAAGTCATATCGAGTTCGTTAAGGTGTCAATCGAAGCGTCTTTGCAATCTTAAGAGCTAATTAGTTTTTATGATACTTCGGTCAGGGGGATTTGCTGTTTTCGCCCCTTGAAGGTCATTTCTGTCATTCGTTATATCTCACGAACTGAACATGCGATTTTCATGATTAAGGTGTCAATCGACGCGTTTTAACATTGGTATGATTCTAGCAAATTTTTAAAAAAATCCTTGGAGCCGTTTTTTAATTTTTTTAAAAAAAGTGCAAAAAATTAGGTTTTTTTTTCAAAAACATCAAATTTTTAACCTAATTTTCAAACCTAAGTAATCAATGTTTATATAATTTATATACTACAACAAGTTTTTGTGAAAAAACCAGCAAAAGTTTTTTTCATGATTATGAAAAAAATTAAATAAAAAATAAAAAATCATTAAACGTTCAAGGTCATTTACGTCATTCATTATATCTCGAGAACTGAATATAATATTTCCATCATTAAGGTGTCAATCGACGCGTATTATCATTTTAATGATGTTTTTATATGTGAAAAAAATCTTTAAAGTGGTTTTTTAAATTTATTGGAAAAAATTGGAAAAGTAGTGTTTTTTTTCATAAAAAAATTAGTTAATAATCAATAAAATTAACATCGTAATAATAAATGTTTATCAAATTTATAATTTTTTTATCAATTTCTGTAGAGAGACCAGCAAAATATTTTCTCATGATTTCAAAACAAATTGAATTAAAAACAAGCCGTGAGGTGCGACCCATGAGGTCCACACGGTCAACTTCCCAGTAATATCTAAAAAGATATTGAAAATATTAAACACAATAATAATTATGGAAATAATACTACTTCAAATAATAAAAATGTACTTCTCGTAAAAGTTATTGGAATGACTTAATATTAATCGTTTCATCTACGGGAGCGTCCATTGATTGAGTATTCATCGGAGTGGGGACAGGTTACAAAGCAGTTTTTTCATTAAAGTTAAAACATGGTGATGTGAAGACTATTGAAAATCTGCTTAAATTTTGCAAATATTAATAAACTTTGATTGACTTTACAACAATGTCTTTAGAATAAGAGATTTAAGGTATTATAATTCGAATGAACCCTTTTTACATGGTGACTTTGAATGATTTTTTATGTTTAATTTAATTTTTTTTGTAATCATGAGAAAAGTTATTGCTGGTTTCTCTACAAAAATTGATAAAATTTTATAAATTCTGCAAACATTTATTATTACGATGTGCAAATCAGGTGAAAAATGAATTTTTCTATGAAAAAAACACTACTTTTCCAAATTTTTTCAATAAATTTAAAAAACCACTTTAAAGATTTTTTTAACATATAAAAACATCAATAAAATGATAATACGCGTCGATTGACACCTTAATGATGGAAATATTATATTTAATTCTCGAGATATAATGAATGACGTAAATGACCTTGAACGTTTAATGATTTTTTATTTTTTATTTAATTTTTTTCATAATCATGAAAAAAACTTTTGCTGGTTTTTTCACAAAAACTATTTGGAGTATATAAATTATATAAACATTGATTACTTAGGTTTGAAAATTAGGTTAAAAATGTGATGTTTTTGAAAAAAAACCTAATTTTTTGCACTTTTTTTAAAAAAATTAAAAAACGGCTCCAAGGTTTTTTTAAAAATTTGATAGAATCATATCAATGTAAAAACGCGTCGATTGACACCTTAATCATGAAAATCGCATGTTTGGTTCGTGAGATATAGCGCATAACATGGTTGACCTTCAAGGGGCGAAAACAGCAAACCCCCCCGACCGAAGTATCCCAAAAACTAATCAGCTCTTAAAATTGCAAAGACGCTTCGATTGACTTCTCAACGAACTCGATATGACTTTGTTTACGTGAGTTATGCTCGTAGAAAAAAGTGTCCACGAACGTACATACACACACACATACATACATCTCCCTTTCTAAAAACACTTTATATATACTCTATAGACCTCAAAACGTAAAGAAATGTTGAAAATTTCAATTTCGATTTTCGAGGCGATTACAAGAACTTCCCATATACTGGGAAGTTAATAAAAAAAAACCTTCAAAGTCACCATGTAAAAGGGTTCATACGATTTATTATACCTTAAATCTCTTATTCTAAAGACATTGTTGTAAAGTCAATCAAAGTTTATTAATATTTGCAAAATTTGAGCAGATTTTCAATAGTCTTCACAGCACCATGTTTTAACTTTAATTAAAAAAAACTGCTTTGTAACCTGTCCCCCCTCCGATTGATCGGCGTGAATAATCAATCAAACCAATGCACCAAAATCCGTACGTAATCAATTGACGCTCGCATAGATGTTATGATTAATATTAAGTCATTCCAATAACGTTTACGAGAAGTACATTTTTATTATTTGAAGTAGTATTATTTCGATAATTATTATTGTGTTTAATATTTTCAATATCTTTTTAGATATTACTGGGAAGTTGACCGTGTGGACCTCATGGGTCGCACCTCACGGCTTGTTTAAAACGATTTGGTTCCAATTTTTCAACTTTTATGTGAATGGGAAAAAACACCTTCAACAGTCGGTGGGTTACTGATATTCTTTCTTAGCTGTTGTTTTGTCTGGAAAAGGACTCGCATAAGCTATTTCGTCATTAGCAAGTTTCATTTCTGGAGTAAGAATTTGTGCTGTTGTAGCCTGTCATATTTTATTAAAAAATCTGTGACAAAAATAGCCGGCCCTAATTAGCGATTTAATTGGCTAAGGAAAAGGTATACTCTAAATTATTACACTTAATATTGATTCTGGCTAAAACTACTTTTTTTTCTGCAAAAATAACATTGAATACGACGACTTTTACTCTAATCTGAGACTAAAGCCACTTTTAGTTTCTATAGAAGATGAATAAGTGCCCGAATTAACATCTTTTCGTCTGAATAATTGGTTACATAAACATATTGGTCATCGAAATTATTTGAATTTGAAAAATATATGAAAAGTTCTGTCATAGCACTAAAAATTCCTTTTTTTCCATTAGCTTGATGAGTTTTATTGAAAAAACAATTCCTTTGAATCCATTTGGTAAATACTATTAAGATTAAGTAGAGGTTTATTCAAGACTTTGAGTTTCCAGAGAAACCAAAAATGTAACAACTTCGGTGAAAAACAAATATTTCTATCGAATTTGTCGTTGTCTATTTACTTTTTCATTAAGTTACTTAGTAAGTAATCATGCAAGCTAAAAGACTAAATAACGAAACTTCTTTCAGGTATATGAGACTTATCGAAAACATTCAATTATTCACCATATCCTAATGATGGTTGATTGCTTAGCATCGCTTGCATGAAACCATCACCATCATCATCATCAACTAGGAAAACAACAGCAACAACAAGAACATTCAACCATTCACGCACGCATGACTAATTTGTATAAATTTTCCAGTAAAACAACATTTTCCACGTTATCCTTGGTACACTTTTATTTTTACGTCGCGTGCTCGCGAAATGTTTTCATATTAATTTGTATCCGTTTCCATTCAGAAGGCACACATGAAAAAGTGATTTATGGCCCAGGTGACGTCTTTTCTCAGTTTGATTACTAACTATATTATGTAAATGATGCATACATACATATGTGTGTGTATGTATGTGTCGTCGCCATGTGAAAATACACCGAATATAAGGTTTTCTTAATCACGCATTCATGCACATAAATTGAAGGTGCACAAAAACGTTAAAATGTTGGTGGCACGTAAACATAAGTTCTTTAATTGAAAACCAACAAATTTGAAATAAAATGCGTATGAATGGGTTGTCGTAGAAGTCCGCAATAAAATGGGTTTTTCATTATTTGTTTGATAAAGTAGTTTCATTTTTGTATATCTAGAAGGTTCTAATTGCTTACATAAAATTCGTTTATGACCAATAACACTGCCCATCAAAAATTTATTTGAATGTTTCATTCACTTCATGAGTCAATTCTTACTAATTTTTGATCAAGAAAATCGAATATGCCGTAGAAAAGTTTTCTATATATAGGTGAAATATGAATGAAAGTTTTTCGTTTAAGAGTATACGGTAAATATTAATTAAATATGCCAACAACATTTAAAGTGTGATTATTCTATTTTTAATAACATTTATATTCTAAATTGTTAAAAAACACTTACCAGGTGGTTGTATCCACAAAGAATCAATTGATGGCTCAAGAGATCACTGTTTTTTGGCTCTCCTTTTGTAAGTAAATTCTGGAGCATCCCTACACTTAAACCTGCAGTAATCTACAAGCACTGCTTCATTTCAGCAGCCCTGGTATATCCGTCCCATCACAGATATATATTGATGGATTTTTTTATCCATGGTTGTTACTGGCAACTACATAGCTAGGTGGGGAAAAATCGAGATGAAAGCTGATTTTTTAGGGACAAGCTGTATCCGAGTTGATGGTATTTTTGTAGAAGTTTTGTGACAAATTGTTGGTAGCTATCATCTATTTTGTGCGTTAATTCATCAGAACTTTCCAACCATCATTTTATTTTTCTTCTAAAACTAAGTCGAATGCAGAGGCATTTACAAGTTGACGTATTTGTGGCCTAATAAAGCTGCCTTACTTGAATTTTGCATCACTTTTGCCAAGCCTTCTCGGTTCATGTTTTTGATAAAAAAATTCATTAAACCCAGCTTGATATGTGGGTGGACGAAGAATACCCTGTGGACTCAAAAGTAGCTTTTCAACGACATTTTTTGCACTAGAATTAAGATTTCTTCCAGGCCAACTTTCTGGAATAGAATGAGATTTTCTATTCATACTATGCCACGTACATAAAAAGGAACAGTATTTGGTGTAACACAATTGCATTCCTAAGAGTATAGGTTTCATATCGCCACAGGTTTTCCACTTATGTTCTTCATGTTTGATTAAGTCGAGGAGGGCTATCTTGTTTGAATAAACCTGTTTTATGTGAATTGAATGACCAATGACCAAAATTTTTATAATATCATAAAATAGCAAGCAAATTTTCATCAAAATCGATTCAGTAGATTGCCCAAAATAATTGCGCAATCTAAATTTATTTTGAAAAAATCAAAAGTTTTGAAATCTTGCAAGTCAGAAACTGAAGCTTATAAAAGTTTGAATTTTTTTTCACATATGAAAGAGCACGTCACGTATCAAATGCACTTCACAAAACTAAAAACGGATTATTAGCGCGGCCTCAGCAATTTTTGCTGGTAATAAACTCTGAAACAGTCCTGGGCGGCTTTGAATTCTGATGATGGAAGCATCGCTTCTACGGCTGGAAAAATTTCAAACTACTTTAAGCTGACTTGCAAGCTTAAAAATTTGTGATTTTTTAAAAATAAATTTAGATTGTACAATTATTATGGGCAATCTACTAAATCGATCTTAATGAAAATTTGCTTGCTATTTTATGATATTGTAAATATTTTTCAAGCGAAATATGAAGGTCCTAAGTGCATTTTAAGTGGTAAAAAAATTGAATAAAAAAAAGTCTTTTTTCTCCCTGTTTTTTTTATATTTATTGCAATTTTGCGGCAACTGTTAGATGTTTTAAGATTTTTAACCAATTCTATCTTATAGAAAATTTTATTACGCAATTTTTATTGACACTGAACTCTGACCTAAATGAACCGTTTTAAAGTTAGGAGTGAGAAAAGAAGTAAAAAAACATTTTTTGATTTTTTTTTAAACATTTCGAGTTTTTTAATGTTCCCGACTTTTTTGAGAGAGAGCATAAGTTAATTATTGTTATACAAGTTATTCCACAGCTTTTTTCGCAAAAATCACTGTACCCCCTCTCAACGGCCAAATGTAGGCGTTTTTACAACAAATAACAAGATTTTTTTTTCTCTCAAAAAAAAAAATAAAGCAGATATCGTTGACGTTGTTTGTACTTGAAGATCGTGACACCATTCCAGATTCCATATTGTTGTAACCTTGTCCCTGGAAGTTTCGCCTTCTCCTGTGATAAATCAAGATCACGAATAAAAGTTGATGGCTTGTTGAGCTCTTCTTATTTCTCACTGTCTTAATTTTCTACTTCCATCTCATAAATTTTGGGGTGGATTAAGAACTGGTAAGTGAAATCTATCAAATAACAGATGGCACATTTGGGGATTCACTGCTCCGCTTATTTTCACTGGCAATCCTGTTTTTATGGGCGGAGTCAGGCAAAAATTACAGCCATCCTTATGGTTTGCAGGCTCCGCCAATCCATAGGCGCAGCAAAAGCCATTGATCGTTTTTTTAATCTTAAAGCCATTTTTGTAATATGAGTTGCAACATTTATGTGAAACCCATGACTTGTTCTAACTAACTAGAGCTAATCAGTGCTTTTTAAGGTGATTTTTGAATATAGCAGATGAAAATGTTGTCGTAGACAAGTGTGCTACTATTTATTTCTTCTAAAATGTTAAGGAAAATCTTCATTCTTCAAATATTGTTAAAATACGATTTATTCTGAAAGGTTCTGTAGCTGAAGTGAAGGAGGTGTTGATGAGGTCAGGATGACGAAGAGATGAAAGGCCGATACAAGTTGCTGATGATCCAGACGGTGATTTACCCAATGATCAGGATGAGATGTACAACCTGTGAAAATAAGGAAAGAAACCAAATTTCTTAGACTATGTCCAGAAGAGGCGAAAACGCTGCGAATCTGACGCGCATATTACGCGTGTACGTTACGTCCAGAAAGAGCGAATACGATCCATTTTACCTCGATACTGGTACTCGCGCTGTAGTTCGCGCGTAGGCTGGACGCAACAATGCGTCTCTAGTATCTCGACTCGCGTGCAATACGCACGTATAACGCGCGAGTCGAGAGTCTGGCGTAGTGCACGCGATTTACGCGCGTATTTTAAATTCGCGCGATGCTAGTGGAAGCGATGTATTGGTGATTTGTATCTCTCCAACGCACGGATGAATACGCGCGTAACGATTCGTGGTTCGTGTAACGATTCGTGATTCGTTTTCGCCCCTTCTGGACATAGTCTAACTATTCGCGGCGTTTTCGCACCTTCTGGACATAGCCTTAGCGAAACAATTCTAAAGTGAAGTCGAATGACGCATGGCCATTACTCTTAGAAATCTGACTGACAGCCACAGAACCTTTTTTGACAATCGTATTGATTGTGCACTTTGTGACGTCAATGAAAATCTCAATTGATATGACGGTAACGATGTGATGATAACCTGTATGACAACAACATGAAGAAAATCCACAAAGCACAGGAAGCACAGGACACCAATCAATACGACTTCAAACGAAGGACTCACCCAGAGCGAACCGTAGACAAAAGATGCAACAGTGTATGTCAGTCGGTTAAAATATTCGAACCTCGACTTGTTTGACGCTAGATTGTTTTTAAATGACAGATGCCGATAACAATTGAGAGCAGATTTCTTTTGTTCCACTATTTTTTGATATAATATTGCGATGCCTGGACTGTTTGGCATTTAGCAGCACTGCCAGCATTAAAAATTGTGTGCTGTGCACATGTTGAGATTAAGGTAGTAGTGCCATTGAATTGTTGAAAGTATTTTTATGTATTTTTGTCAGTTTATTTAACAAATATCATATCTTAAATACAATTTTTCCGGCCGGACTTCTTCAGAAATCCAAATTTTTGAAAACTCGCAGAAGATGATTATTTAGAAATCTACCAAAATGAGTTCGATAAAATGATTTTCAACACGACAAAAATGATCCTCTCTCCAGAGAAAACCACACTCCATTTTAAGTTTCAACAAAAACATGAGAAAAATTTCACGTTGAACTCGTCAAACATTCAAAACTTGATAAAAACTCAATACCTTTACTCACTAATCCGCTTTCCTTCATCGCGCCATCATTAGTTCCATGCTAGAACTACAAAGAGCAAACAGTCCAACTATCAAAAACACAAACTTGAAAAAGTCAAGTGGAATTTTTCTTCAATGCTTCAGGAAACGGCACACATCCATAAGAAGCGAAAAAAGGACATGAAGGACCAAGAAGTACAACAAGTGGACGTGACTTGCTACAATGTTTGTGGCCATTGTCCAAGTTAACCACGGACTTTGTTCAAGTGCCCATTCAGAAACTGCAAAATGTTGATGTTTGTAGAAAGAATTGTCTACTTGAACTTTCTCGTTGTAATTGATCTAAGAGGAATGTCTAACAATCTAAAGTGTGCTCAGTCATGAAAATATTTACCTTATGCGGAGAATAGCCTTGCAATTCAGGAACAGTAAGTTAGGATTGCATTTAGAAAAAAGTTTTTCGTGAAAAGGACGAGCTGCTCATTTCAGTTGGATGCTTTTCGCATGTTTACACGTTGTCTGAGCAGTTTTTCTTAATTTTTTAGGGATTTGAAACACTATGCTAAATTACTAGAGTTGTACTGCAAGCCTGCATTACGTGAATAAATTCACGAAAAAAGAACTTTATTTGTAAGCTGTTAAGGTTCAAGAATCTTTTACAATTAATATACGGGATTTTTCAAGAAAAAAATTTTCTCTAGTCAGATTGTTTGTAATCTATGCATTAATTGTTATATTTTTATATGATTTCGATTTAACGAGTCAATAATTATCTCAACACCGATCACATTATTTGCTCCTCATCAGGTTCTATCAAAAACCTACTGCTCCAATTCCTTTTCGAAACAATCGTCACTGCATAGTTTTCTCTTTTTCATTTCGATGAGCGATTTAAAGAATTTTACAAGTTTTCACATCAATCCATTGATTCTCACCAAATCGTCTTTCGTCCTGATACACAAAAACGAATCAATTCACCTGACTCTCAGTCAACGGTCAAAGACAGAAATCCCATTACGAGATTTAATTAAATTCTCAAGAATACAAACGGAAAATAATTAACACTCCAAAGTCGTGCTTTATTCTGTCTTTTACGTGAAAGCGATTAATTGCTTACGAATTTTCCTGTTGACTAGGTTTTTCCATTGGAATTGGAAAAGTGTATTGATTTGTTTGAATCGAAACGTCTATTAATTTCGCGATTGCAGGTGTAAACAGTTTAAGAGGCTTCAGGTAATGAAATGTGTCCTTGAAGAAGATGTTTAGGAAAAAACCAGCTTGATTTTTGGTTGGCTAGATGCAACCTAGGGAAAGTCTGAGCGTGTTGGAAATGGATTTTGTGCTGAAGATGGAGATGATTTTTTCCTGAAATTTATTTTGGACATTTTAGGAAAATTTGACCTCAATTTTACCAGTACTACCATAGCTTCAAGAGCATTTAGAAGATTGCAATAGGCGCTGTTATAAGGGTTGCAGGGAAAAATCTAGAAAGCTACTTTCCTGAGAAATCGAGTTTTGGTAACAATGGATTCAGGATAATAAAGCGCATGTATTAAGCTTAAACCAGTTGTGGCCTACGGGCTTTCAAATTATTTCGTACTAGTCCAATCAATTTAAGACTGGCAGGCATATTTTTTTGCAAAGTTTGGCCACTTCAATAGTAAGCTTCAGTTCAAATTTCTGGAATCGCAGTTTCAATTCTATGAGCGTCATTGTCAAAAGATAGTGAAGTAGGACTTCATGGCTTGCGCAAAAAAGCAGCGCATGACAAACTTTTGTAGAATTGACTTTGCAGCAACTTGTGCATATATTACTTTCATGTGGTGTCTATAATAAAAAGTTACACCACAAAAAGAAGATCATATTTAGAGCGTCACAGCTTCCTTGTTTTTCTTTTTACCGCGCAACATGTTCAGAGATAGCTTTGAGATAATTTTGTCACAAGTCTTTGCGATATTGTTTGTTTCAATCAACGTACATTGATGAGAGTCATTGCATACCGAAAGGGAATCGGTCATGTAAAAAATGTAATTTTAAGCCAAATAAATGGCTCGTGGGAACAAATCTGCCATGCAAAAACTTACGGACCATATCCTCTGACAATCCATGAGCAGATACTTGTGATACATGTGATGAACTTACGATGAAAGTATAAGTTCAGAATTCTGTACAGAAGAAGAAATACAAACATTAACAAAATTCAACCTAGTATTTTAAAAAGCAGATATCTTCTACCCAATGTTGAAAGAAAATCGTACGGAAGAGGGCAATGAAGGGTAAAAAGTTAATAACTAATTTTATTGACTTTGGTATCACCTAACATTGCAACTAACTATATATACTTACTATCAGGGTGGAAAGAACAGTGTTATTAATATATTTATTCAATGAACACGTGGTTTTGACCGTTTTGTTATTTTTTGATATATACTACGAAGAAATTGCCAAGGAAGGACTAAATTTTTGTGACTGCCAATAACATTCATTGCATTAAAACATTGAAATCACATTCCCGATTTGTCGAGATTGCTGCATAGAAAATTTTAATCACGGGATTTGAAAACTTCCATGGAAACCGAAAAACAAGTAAGAACCATAGTTAAAACTGCTAGGGTCAATACGTCACGATTATTTGTCATTTCAGTGACCAATAAATAACGAACCTGGCAAAAATGTTGGGTGATATTTATGTACATAAAGACATGTCTATTCAAAATTCAACAATTAAAAGAAATTGAAGCTTAGTCTACAAGCAAACGACTATTAAAACATCGGTCAACGTATAATGTAAAAATGGTATCCAGCGTAATTTGAAACAGAATGGACAAATGAGGTCTCAAAAACAGAGAGTTTATGTTCCATGCACGTCTTTACGATGGAGATACTTTAATCGTTCCTATCATTTTGAATGCAAATACCTTTCGTTCTACGATGGTAGTATTTGAAATGGTCCGTGTGAAAAGTTTGCAGCAAGTTCTGTGACAAGAAAATTTCAGTTCTACCACGTTTCGGGCACTCTTTCTCTCAGACGGCATAGGATCTAATGCACTAAACATACGGTTCCTTGTCGTCACATTGGCTTTTAACCAACAACCTTTCTCGAAGTTTTGATAAATGCTTAGATATTAAGATCTTCGTAAGTGGTCCCGTATCATGCTAGCCACCCAAAAAAATACAACCACCTTCGGGACAGCTCAGCGAAGTTAAATGGAAATTTAAAAAAGTTTTCGAAATTCAGCTGGTGGCACACAATTATTATTTTTTGCTCATTTTTCATATTGCTTATTGATTTTTTGTATCTAAATGTATGTTTTTTTTGCGTGAAATTGTGCCTAGTGAGGTTCCTTGAGGTGTTTTCCTTCTATTAGTAACAGTTTCAGCAGATACAAGAACAACTTTGACTGTGGTAAGTCCTGGTGGGCCTGGGCCCTAATATGTGAAAGCGCAAGCGGTAAGCCATGCCAGGGTAGGCCCAGGTAGCGTAATGTGCGCCTGGCGAGCTACGCTGTGGCTCGCCTTGTTGCTGAGAGTAGCATAGCCACGCAAGAGTTTTTCATTGCTCGTGCGGTAAACATATTACCTTCAACCGTTTGTACTTTCAAGATTTAGTCTGGTTTACGCTTGTTATAGTAGTTGGCGTTTTGATTCCACCAGGAAAGTTTTGTTCGTAGTCTTTTTTTTGGTGTGCGCGCAAAGGAGTAGAGAGTAGGAGATATGGATAAAGAAATTCATATTTGGGCTTTTGAATTGATTGCGCTTGGTGAAATTTCGTAATTGGAGATGCAAGTGGTTGGGACTTGAGTAATAAGATTAGAGAAGACACGACGAAAGTCTGGTTGACTAGAATTTTCATCGCAATTTTGTTTGCACATTAAAATGTCATTACAAGTTTTTCTAGAAAAAAAATTTAATCAACTCAATTCAAGTTGTGAATAGGACTGCTGTCCATTTGGGTTTTCCGAATTTTCACTATTTCACAGGGAATTCAGGTGGTTTATTCTGTACTGTGCAATTTACAAGCATTAAGTAAGCATTAAAAAAGGTATGAATACTAGGTTCATTCTCAAAAACTCAAAACTTTCCATGAAATGAAGATATGAACTTTCTCGAGTTAAATAGCTTGTCCATTCAATACTTGATGAGAAGGAATGACAAGATATTGTCGAATATTGTCGGCAGCTCACATCATTTTGCGAATCAAACCATTTTTCAATAAAAGAGTCTAATTAAATTTTTATTTGTATCTATTTAAGTTGCAGGCCACAATCATCTTCATTATAATTACAATGTTTCAAAGCGCACTTAGCCACGACTTTCCTTCTTAATCAATCGCTTCCACATTGAATCGATTTCTATTTTGCCTTTATAGCAACTCAACAGGAGTCGGTCTGAAACCCATCAATAGCAATCTTTGTTTGTTGGAAAAGCCTTAGTTTTTCCTTCCTCACTCTTTTGTATTCCTTGTAAGCTGTAATGTCTAAAGAGAATTTTTTTCTGGTTCAATCATCATTATATTGAATAGAACATTGCCGACGAGGTCGTGGCCATCCTTGGGAATTGTTCTTGTTTGCACAATTGATGATGGAATTGTCGTGGACGTTAGTTAAGTGCATGAAAAATACATTTGCATTTCTTCTTTAATTCTGAACAGTTGTAGTTCATGTTTAAGGAGATACTTTGAATAATCCTTAAGTTATTTTATTTTTTATGTAACGTTAAGAGTTTCAGAATCAGCAAATATTCGATCAATATTCTCGTGTTTGCTCTGGCAGCAAGAGAAAATATGAAACTCGATAAAGATAAAGTCAACCTAAGCTACAGATCGGCTCCTGGCTTGATTTTTACTTAAAAATAAATAAATCGAAAAGAAAAAAATGTTCCAAAGGTAAGCAGCCAACAAAATTGGCAGATGGGGAGAAATGAACAATTAATTTAATGGTATTCTATTTTTTAAGTGAACTGTTTTGTGTTTGAATACACGAAAAAAACAGAAACAATTTATAGTGCTTGCCTTCTTCTAGGTAAATCTTGCGAATTGATGTTCTGCATCTATTTTTGACTGGTACACAACGCATCCAAACACGATGAAGATGAAAGGAAACTGTTTCATTTGCAATCTAAAAACAACCATGCAAAAATAGTTTTTCTTTTATCGCCTTATTGGAACTAATGTCGTTGTTGATTGGGAAAGTCAGGGATAAGCTAGAAATCAGAATAAAATTTACTAAAAGTTTTAAATATTAGTTTTCCATTCCGTCGACAAATCGATTTTCAGGAAGCATCTTACAATATAGGAATCGACAATAAATTTTCGGTGGTGTGTTTTATAGTCCATGTGACATATATGTAGATAAGTAACAGCATCCACTACTTTTTTTTCAGTGTTTTTTTTTGTTCGATTTCATCGTTTGAAGGACATATTCTGCCTGATTGTCATCTTTGCATGTTTGGGTCATGTATTTGGTCCTATTTTCGTTGATCTTCCATCACATTTGTCTAGCCTGAGGTTTCGTCTGAAGTTCCAGGATCAATGTTTGATTAGTTGGAAGTCCACAAGCTCTTGATTGCTTACCAATTTGCTTCTGTTTTAAATTTGATTTAATTCCAATCAAAATCAACCAATTTGATATGCTACTGAACATGAACAATTTTTTACGATAAGATATGGTGATAATTTTTCGAAGGGATTGTTTTTACCTGTTGGGAATTAAATAGACGCCCACAAGAGTGATTGCGCCGTACCGGTAAGTTCTGCAATATTCGCAAATTGTTCCTACTTGGTAACCCGATCGACTAATTAGTATTAACGTAACTTTTTTGATGGTGCCATATTCCATAATTTTGGAATTTTTGGTGGGTTTATTTTGTGTTTAAGTATTAAAATGGCTACTTCTCAAACACGCCGTGCTCAAAAATTGACGTATTTGATCCGATATATGAACAAAGGCGATTCAATTAGTGGCGATGTCCTAGAATCAGAGGGTAGTGAAAACGAGGATAATTTGTTGACAGATGAAGATGCACAAACAGATGAAGAGGAATCATCAGAGATAATATCTACTCATGTTTCTTTCTGGGAATCATTGATTCAAGAGTCAACTAAAAGTGAAGAAAATAAACCTATCAACAAATGTCTCAAACTGTCCTGCGTGGGAAAAATAAGTACGTGTGGTCGACAATGAGGCCTCGGTAAGCTAGAACTGCAGGGTCTAACATTATGCGTATGTCACGAGGTCCAACCAGCCAGTGCAGAGTTATGAGCGATCCATTCGTATGTTTTGAAAGTTTTATTGTTACGTCTATACTTCGCGCAACGTTCTCCACTCTACACCGTAGCCGATCCCAACCACGGTTCGGGCAATCTCACCCGGCTTCACCTGCGAAGAGGGGTGTGGGAAAATATATTTCAAGAAAGGGCGCCACCCGTTTCTGCGCCGGGACTGCCCTGTCCGCGAATCCTGAAACGGGAATAGGGTCCGTGACGACCCGAAACCACCAACAAGGATAACCTGGAACAAAAGGAACACTAACGCCGGAAACGCGATTCCGCGTCGCCACTTCACACAAGAATACAATTTATAATTTAATTCAAGGCACGATTTATTAACCACAAAAAACCTAACTAAACCCTAACTTCTAACTAGCTACACTTAAATCTACTTACAATTTTTTTGTTTCCTTAATCCTATGTTTCTCGGCTGCTTCTCGCTCCTCGCTCGCTCGTCACTAGTCGTCCTTGTCTTCTCCTTAACTTCCGCTACTCACGCGCACTCGGCTTTCCGCTTCGCACCGTCCACCACTTCGTCACAAAACCCAAAAGGAAAAACCCCCGACTCGACCGCCAAAACGTCTTCCGAGCTTCACCACAACAAAAGCCAAGACCTCCGAACAAAGACCACGCAGCTTGCACACCTCCGCCCAAGACCGACGTCCAAAAAAAAATTCCAAGAATCACGCAGCTTCTACACCAGCGGTCAACGTTCAAAAGCCCCGTCAGCTGCTCCCGCAATGCTATATAAGTCAAAACCCAGTCCCGTTTTCCGTGTCGTAGGTCGATGACCACTCAGCTGGGCAGTTGACCCCATCGCAGCTTTGAAAAGCTTGGCGAACTGGTTTCGTCAGAGGTTGTGTTTCGACGCGGGGCAAACCTGTGAAAGCTGTGGGATGCGATTGGAGCGCGGTGAAATACTCGTGGCGGTCGTTAACAATGATGAATTGCCAGTACCAATGGTTGTGGGTATCACTGGCGCATAGGGGAGTCCATTGGGGCGCATCGTAGACCGGGCGGGGCCTGGACTTGGATCCACTGCGCGATTGGGTGACCGTGTTTGTTGCCGTCATTGCTGGCAACTTATCTGCAGGGTCTGTGACGTTGTCCGGAACACTCTCCATAACAAACTTACTACCTAAATTGACTTACTCCCTACAATATAATCAATTAATAACAATTTAATTCATAAGTAACAATATAATTCATTAATAATCATATAACTCAATACTAACACTATAATTCATTAATACCAAAATATTTCATTCATTGGCTTCATTGCGTGAAGTGGCGAACGTGACATTAACAATTTATTCAAGACAGCGTTTACCCGCACGGTAGTTTGGGGTCTTCAAGGACAGAGCAGTCCCCCATTCTGCCCTTATGGGTTGTGGGTCGACCACGTTGCGTGGCGAACGTAACATTGTTTCTAAAATAATAAAAGATGAAATAGCAAAATGGACAAACGCAGAAATTACCATCAAACAAGAAAAAATACTCCGTCATTCGGAGCACTTAGCAGTTTACTGATAAGTGTGAAATCAGAGCATTGATTGGTAATTTCGTATTAAGTGGTTACATATGTAGGTCGTGAAAGAAAAAAAAACTTTTTTAAAAAAAATTTATATTAAAAACCAAAAATCTATTTTATTTAAAATTTATACACATAAAAGTTTAGCATTTTAAAAAAATCGTAAAAAAATTTACAGCTAAAAATATTAAAAATTGTCAATTTTCCTGCAGTTTTCCTCGACCAACCTTTTTTTGCGATAGGCAGAATATTTCGGTGCAGGCTCACCTCAAATCCAAAATTCCAAAAAAAATCTGACAGTTCATGCCCTTGGCTTGTGATTAAACGAAAAATTGAAAAAAATGAAATTAAAAGTTTTGAAATGAGTTTGAATGAATTTTCGTCTCATGTTTTTTTTTACATTTTTCCGATTTTCATCGTTTTTAAAATATTTTTGTTCGCATGAAACAAGAACGAATCGACCGAATTAAAAATCCCGGTCAATCACGAGACAATACTATAAAGCGAAATTGTGCAATGTTTCAACAAAATCGGTTGATTCGTACTTGAGAAATCGTGCCTACCGCACGGAAAAACAAAGTTTCGAGGAAAACGCGTTTAAAGTTTTTTTCATCGCGATTTAGTGAATTAAAGTTATTTTTTAGCGACTTACATCGATTCGTCGGTTCCAGGTCCATAAATTAATCCGTTTGCCTCATTCGCGATATCCACAGCATCTTTTTGATGTTGTGATGTTCGATGAAAAAGAAAGGAGCTGATTTTACGCGGTAGAATCGCGCCGCCTGCGTATAATACGCAAGGTAAGGCAGAGCGCACGTACCGACCGCGCGGTATTCAAATCTCTATAACTCCGATAATAATGCTCGATTTTGATTCAAATTTGGTGTGAATACTGCTGAAGTACTTTACTTTCAAATGGAATAAAAAAATTTTGATCGATTTTTGAAAATACAAGACCGATGTACCCCCTTAACTGCTGTTCTCAAATATAACAACTTAACAGGTAAAAGATATGTTTCAACCATGAGCAAGAACATATTTAAGTTCTTAGTACGATGTACGATTTGACGACAAAACGTTGAGATCATCCTCTCAAAAGTAAAGATCGATTATTAATTATTCATTTACGAAGCTTAGATATCCCTAAAGCAGATTTAAATTGAAAACAAAAACTTTTTTAATTTTTATTAAACTTTTTATTAACACTTGAAAGACTGTCGACTGTGATTTTAAAAAAAAACTACTGAAAATGTGGAACAGATTTTATTTTCAAATAAAAACAATACTTGTTTTTTTCCTTTTATTCTTCAGAGATATTAACAAATCTACTTCTTGAATGTCTAATATACCAATATTAGCAAACACTTTGTTTTTTCATGGATTTTAAAAAGAGGAGTTCGAAACGACTAATGATAAGTATTTGCGATCGAAAAATATGATTAGTATACTAGGGTTAAAAAATAAAAATTCAGAAAAAAATTGAAATAAATTTTAAACATTTTTTTTACTTAATAAAGTTATTTAAATCACTTTTCGGGACTTGAGTCCTGGCAGAAATATTAAATATTGAATTCCATCAAGTTAATTTGGATGTATTTCAATGAATTCGGATCGAATAAAATAACTCACAGATAAATGAAATTGGAAACAGCAATCCATTTTCGCTAGAATTTGCCCCCAAAATTTCAAATTTTACGTTTCTGATATTTCGAAGCGCAAGCATTTAAAGAAATGACACGTATCAAAAAAGGCTCAGTTCTAGAGGAATGAGTTGAGTACATTGGACAATTGTGTTTCATGTTCTCTGCGTTGTCACAGCAGGTCTAAAAAATGGCCTAAAAGTTAAAAACGACATATGGCTGCGTAAAGAATTCTAAAAATAAAATTTGCGGAAAACATTAGCTTCTTTAAATTCTGTACTGAATCACACTTAAATAATCAGTAAATTTATCAATAAGTTCTTTTATTTGAATTTTTTTCCTTAATTTTTTCCCATCTTGCATGATTTTTCATAATTTTTGACATGCTACAAATTTGTCCTAGCTATCCGCCACCCTGGAAGTTATAAAATTATTTGGACTATCTGAATCCTTGTATGATCTGTTGGTAATTTCTATAACTCTATTAGCCTGAAAAGGTAACAGTAAAATATCTTGAAGCTTCATCTTAATACATCTCAAATTTTTGAGACTCTTATGCTCAAATAAATAGGTTAGCTTCGATATTTTGTTTATTTTCAATGGAAGAAGGACACCTAAATAAGGTCAATTGATCTTGACACGATCAAGCGATTGGAAGAGCACACTGAAAAAGGACGCTTTCAGCATCTAGAAAAGAATATTCTATAATGGTTGTGATAAAACCTTCCTTTAAGTATGCGAAATAGAGAAATAGGTTATTTTACATTGACTGTTGTTAATTTGGTGTTATGAATTGAAAATTGTCTTCATTTTTGATGGTGTCAAGTTGAATTACAAATATAACGTTTCCTCATATTATGAAAGATAGATCTGAACAAGGTTTGATAACACAATAATGCAATTAACATCGTTATAGCCTCTTCCACGCATTACTCAAATTGGTAACTTTAAATGACTTTTTAGGAAGCATTTTTGAGCATCCTCGTGAAATGTTTTGTATCTTTATAGCTTCAAGTACTTCAACACTGTATTATATAGAAATACCGATTTAAATTATGTGCAAATCGGATAACGCACATAAAATTTCTGAGAAATATAGGAATCCACGACATTGAAAGCAGTTGATTCTGCTTATTGCACCCAAACAGCATGCTTACTGCAAACAAACTCATTGTAGACTTTTCATATTATTATATGATCTTCACCTTGGTTTAACTGCATTTTCATAAATTACATATCATTAAATAGAAACGATCCTCAAACAAGCATAAAGTTTGAAATAGCGAACAGCTTAGTACGTCGGAAGATACTTTCAAATTACGATGGTGCATTTGTTTCGTCATATTTTCGTTGTTGTGGAAATTCTTTTCGTCCTGTTTAGTTTACTTTATATTGTTGACGGTCAACTTAGCCTTCCCAAATGCCATGAACCAATTTTTATTGAAAAAAATAGCTCTATTGTGGTGTACTCACCGAATTATCCACGGAGTTATCCGCAAGGAACAGCTTGCATGTATTTGGTTTCTGTTTCAGATGGATATGGAATCGACGCACTTTGCCATATTGACATTGCAGTCGTGAGTGTACAATTATATATTTACAAATAATCTTTGAATTAAAATTAAATTAATTTAAGAGCCATATATTTGGCTGCACAACGGAACATTTTCTTATCAGTCAACTGGAGGACCCAAATTTTGAACATGTCGAACATTTCTGTGGCAAACAAGTCCTTCGACGTTCATCAACGTACAACACTATTACACTGGGATATGTTTCCATGAATACTTGCAATTCTTCGCAAACAGGCTACTTTCAATGCAAAATGACTTCAAGACTTGAACCTTGCGATTGTGGTTGGAATATGGATACGAAGATTGTCGGAGGGGTTGAAGCAAAAATCAATGAGTTTCCATTCATGGCGGCGATTGTTGATGCTGTGAGAAAAGCTGTGATTTGTGGTGGATCTATTAGTAAGTATTGAAAAACGCGCATATAGGAAGACTGGAAATTGTCTATCAAGACTTTCTATTGAACATACGAGTATTTGACCATTATTTTCATAAATGGTCTATTATGAATTTTCTAACACGAGGCAAGAAATTTCGGGCGAACTTTGGAAAAATTACTCAACATTCTTAAGACTTCAGTATTCCAGAGGGAAAACAAATTCTTTCTATTCAATAAAAACTCGGAACCTAGACTGTGCACTACTCTTAAGGTACCGATTATGAAGATGATAGCAGCAGAACCTCAAGAAAGCTAGTTTGTTATTCTTTGCTTCTTCTTCTAGCATTAAGCTAGAAAAAAAGGGTTCTTAAGAATTTGTGGTTGTTAGTAGACGACTTTTGAGTCATAAGCAGGAAAAGTGATTTGCCATTGGTCTAGAAAAAAAAGGGGAACCTGCAACTTCAAGGCATTTTTTATTTGAAAAATTGCTCTTTTTGCAGCTTTCTTCTCAAATTTTGTAAGTAAACTTTTCACTCTAGTGCCCCACGATTCGTTAGCTTTGCCGAACTTTTTTTTAAATGCTAGAAAATAGAATTAGTCTAACTGATCTACAGATTGAGAGAAAAAGATAAATAAATAAAATAAATAAATTGCCTCTTGGTCACAAAAGCAACTTAAGGGGGAACACCACTGTAGGATTTACAAGAAATCAAATTTTTTTTGTTGCTCTAAAGTATACCTCATCATCATAGGTATTGAAATTTAGAACAATTTTAAATATAAATTCCTCAAAACTGTACACGTGCTCTGTTAGTTGCGCGTCAGCAGAAAACGCTGAAGTACGTATTTTGCAGACTAGAGGTATATCAAATTTATTCGTGATTTTTCTATAGCTTAAACTTTAAACGCGTTTACTTGAAATTTTTACAATTCGTTCAAAACTAGTGTCTGCATGAAAGTACGTAGGATCTTTTTTGAATGTTGCATATTTCAATAGTTATTAACAATTTGCGAGCGTTTTTTCCCGTTTTTTTTACATTTTTTTTTCAAAATGACGCCATTTTGTCAAAAATCAATTTAAAACAAAAATCCTACGTATATATCTGGCTATTATTATGCTTTATCGGCAATCTTTTGTTTGATAACCATAACCTTAACATTTCAGAAAGAAATATTCCGGCCGCGAAGCCATGAAAAAATAAGGCGTTTCTGGAGAAATGTTAGAGAGCCGCCATTTTGTTTTTCATAGTTCTGAAAAAATTCATAGAGGATGCCAAATACTTGTTAAATATACATCTGTTTACCAAACTTCGATATGTTGTTTGGTTTTTGAGAAACATGTTCCCAAAAATGACTTCTTTTTATAACGTGTGTGGTGTGGTGTTCCCTCTGAAACAGTTTCGACGTTGTCAAAATTGAGGTGGCTCTGAGTTTTTCTCCCAAAAAATTGGATCTGGATTGGATCGATTTGCAAGCCTTCTATACAAGTTGATCTGATTTTCAACCGTAAAGATATCAGAATTGCATAAGAAGTTTTTCATTTTTTGACCAAATGTACTCAATCGTTTGTGATTGTGTCGCTTGTCTTGCGTACAAAATTGCCAAAAATAGTTTCAGCTTTTTTAGAATCCAATTTTAGTTCTGAAAAAATATTCACACTTACATACCATTACGTTTCTATATGTGTCTGAGTAAATGTTCATCAATAAAAAAATATACTAAACTTTTGATAGAACACAAAAATTTGTACTATGAAAAGTCTTGATTTTCAAATTTAACCAAAAATTTCGTGTTTTTTGTGTCTGAAATTCAAATTGTGATAAATCACAGAATGATTTCCAACTGTTTTGTTTTCGTTTTTCCACGTTTTTCCTTTGGACTACTTGATTCCTTACAGTTTCTCATAATTACATCGTAACCGCTGCACATTGTGTTACAAAATATCATTCGAATAATCTTGGAGTACTTCTTGGGGATCATAATATTAAAACAGGTATTCGAAACATGAAATCGCTCTTCAAATCGATACTAAACAATACTTTTTTAGGCCAGGAAACAACCTACACCCAACTAGTTCGTGTTCAACAAATTATTACACATGAAAATTATGACTATACTAAAAATTTGAATGATATCGCTTTGCTGCGAACAGCTTACATAAAATGGACCCTAGGCGTGGGTCCAATTTGTCTTCCTTTCCTTTATAGGCAAGTTTATATTAAATTTAAACATTCGCAGTTTTATTATCTATCTTTTTGTTTATCAAGATTTGCAGATTTTGCAGGATATAATGTTGAAATAGTTGGTTGGGGTGCCGAATCTCTTGGTGGCTCACAATCCAACGTTCTTATGAAGGCTACCACTGAAGTATTTTCAAGCGCTGATTGCAACTCCCCGGACTCTATTATGTGCACATACAGCAATTCGTCCGATTCTTGTCAATTTGATTCGGGAGGACCTGTTATTCTGAGCCACCGCAGAATGTTTCTTGTTGGTGTAATTAGTTTTGGACGAGGATGTCAGGGGCTTGGATTTAATACAAGGATTACGTCCTATTTAGATTGGATCGAGAGCAAGACTGCAAAATGTGATTTTTGCAAGAAAACTTTGTAGATTGATTTTTCAATAAAAGGATCGAAATGCTTTTCTGACAACAGATATAGTAAGATCAATTTCAACCAATGTATTGTTCAGTTTTTAAACGTTTTAATAAAAAAAGATGACAGAGAACTAAAACTGATAGTATAATACAGATTTGAAAAGTCATCTATTATTACTGCAATTGAAATTTAGCATAACTGAGAAGATGAAATTCCCTAAGATTCAGAGAACAAAATTCTAAAATATTGATTGATGGCTTTCAACAGACTTAAAAACCGACATTCAATACTAAAAATCTCAAATATCTCAATTACGATTCTGTCTCATCGTAGTGACAATACAGAAAATACTCACAGACCTGTCTCGTCCGGAACAGATCTCATTCCGCAAAACCATGGTAGATATTTTCCAACTCTAGCTTTCGTTCAACAAGAAGCAACCAATTTAATTTACTCGTCATGAAGCGCTAAATATTATTAACGCGTTACTTACTACTTTCTATTAAAATAAATGTACAGAAAATACCAAACAATCCAATCACAGAATGCATGCTAATCGCGACTCGAATCAGTAAATTAGAAGATATCATGGTGAATTTAAATTTAAACGATAAAGTAACTAAATATTTGGATATCAAATAACAATAATAAAGACTGAATGGCAAAAAATAAAATTATTTGCAATGCATCTGAGGCAACAAATATTGTCTCTTGTCGAAGATCTACTAAAAGGTTACCAATAAATACTAGTGGAAAGAGTCTTTAAATATTTTCCAGTTGAAAGAGCGTTAAAAGTATTATTTGAAGTTCACAACTTCTAATCCACAGCCTACAGAAATTCATTATATATGTTACTGTGTGTGTCGCCATTCGTTTATATTTTTATGGGCCACCCACGTTTCGGGTCAGAAAAATATAACTTTAAAAAATGTTGGCATATTAATGAGACACTCTTTTTGCTTACTGTACTTAGTATTTCATTTAAATAAAACAAACTCTAACTAGTTTGCATAGAAAAAAATCCGATATAGAAAATAAAAAAAAACACTTCAAATTTTAGATATTTAGCAGACGAAAATAATTAGATTCGTGTCTGTTCGGTGAAATATTATAAGAAAAATGAAAACAAGCCGCGAGGTGCGACCCTTGAGGTCCACACGGTCAACTTCCCAGTAATATCTAGATAAACATCAACAACATTGAACAAAATAATAATTTTGAAAATAATACTACTTTAAGTAATAACAATGAGAGGTATTCATAGCAGTAACAGGAATGAGTTAATATGAATCATAACGTCTACGGGAGGGTCCATTGATTACGTAAGGTTTTTGGTCGATGAGGACAGATTCAATATTCAGGCGGATCAATCGGTGGGGTGCCTTTTTGGTTTTGAAAAATTTTGTTGGTTTTAAAAATTTAAGCATTTTTTTTAATTAAAAGACTATAAAAAATATTTAAAATCTGCTTAAATTATGCAAGTATTTTAAAACTTTGATTGAATTTACAACAGTATTTTAGAATAAAATAAATAAAGTAAAAGCATTCGTATGAACCCTCTTTAAATGGTAACTTTGAATGATTTTTTATTTTTCATTTAGTTTTTTCATAATCAAGAAAGAAAATTTTGCCGGTTTCTCTTCAAAACTTGATAAGAATGTTGACATTTTATAAACAGGTATTACTGTGCTGTGCAAATCAGGTTAAAAAATATTTTTTATGAAAAAAATTATAATTTTTTGCATTTTCTTCTATTAAATTAAAAAAAGGCTGGAACGAGTTTTTATAATGTTAAAAACTTCACAAAGATATTAATACACGTCAACTGACACCTTAATGATGCAAATATTATATCTGGTTCGTGAGATATAGTGAATGATAAAAATGACCTTGAAAATCATGATGACTTTTAATAACTTTTTATTTTTAATTTAATTTTTTACGTAATCATGAGAAAAAAATTTGATTGTGTTGATACATACGCTGTTTGGAGTATATAAATTTTATAAACATTGTCTACTAAATTACGCAAATCAGGTTAAAAATTTATTGTTTATGAAAAAAACCCTAATTTTTTGCACTTTTTTTCCTTAAATTAAAAAACGGCTCCATCGATTTTTTTTTAAAATTTAACAGATTAACACGAGTGCTAATACGCGTCGATTGACACCTATATTATGAAAATCGTATGTTTGGTTGGCGAGATATAATGCATGACAGAAATGACCTTCAAAGGGTCGAAACAGCAAACCCCCCGACCGAAGTATCCCAAAAACTAATCAGCTCTTAAAATTGCAAAGTCGCTTCGATTGACACCTCAACGAAGTCGATACGACTTTGTTTACGTGAGTTATGCTCGTAGAAAAAAGTGTCCACGAACGTACGTACGTACGTACGTACGTACGTACACACACACACACACACACACACACACATACATCTCCCTTTCTAAAAACACTTTATATATACTCTATAGACCTCAAAACGTAAAGAAATGTTGAAAATTTCAAATTCGATTTTCGAAGCGATTACAAGAACTTCCCATATACTGGGAAGTTAAAAATGACATCGAAACGAAATCATGAAAATAAATTTGTTTTAACACATTTTTGCACGGGTGCGTCGAGCAAAAATGATCAACAATTCCACGTCAAAATATCTAAAAGCCGCTCGTAAAGTCCTTAAATTTCTCTAAAACTTTAACTGAGGAGCTAAGTTGGGAAAATATGTTTTATGAATCTGGAAAAGCAAAATTAGGGTGAAAAATGCAGACGCATAGATGTATTTTGAAGATTTCATGAAGCAGGTAAACACGCTTAAAAAACGCTTTTCCTCGAAGTCGGGTTTTCCAATCAATGCGCAATACAATTCAAACAATTTTCATCTGATTGACTTCAAATTTTGACAATAGCTTTTCAGAAAGGTGACCTAAATCGGTTTACTGAATTTTGACAATAAATCAGCGAACAAAAACTGATGATGGATAATTTTTACAGCAAAAAGTCATTTTTGTTTCCAAAGGGTCCCACCGGTAAAAACGAATGTAAATAACGGTTAACACGAAAATATTTTCCCAAGATTTTGTTTAAATATATGAAACATATCATTGTCACGTAATGGTTAGACCATAAAAACTACATAGAGATTCGCCATGAAAATAGTTTCAGGAGATATTCAAAATCGACAAAAGTCCAGCCACTCAAAAAAATATTGTGGGAAATTATTGTTGCACCTCACAAATTATGTAATCGCCAAATCGTCCATAATAAACATTGATTGCGACAACAAAATTGTTCCATTAAATATGCTCATATGAGATTTAAGCTCCTGTAATAGCTGCATTGCAGAATCCTAATGTGGATGTGGATCAAATATACACCCCCCTTTTTCTCCTACCGCCAAAGCAAAAGCGATTCCATTTATCCCTATTTTTTTCATGGAGAATCTATTCGAATATTCATGATTGTGAGGTAGTTCTGTTTTATTTTTTGAGAACACAGAATATTTTTTAATCAATGATTTCAATTTTTTTCAAAGACATTTTGAAAGATGATTGTCACTTATCATGGCAATCATCATTCAAAATGGCTTTCAAAAATATTTAGCATTGTTGAGAACTAAAGATTAAACAAACGTTTCAGCTCAATTCTATCAAGCTGTATGCTTCATTCAATTCCAATTTCAATAAAATATTTAATGAAGATTGAATGCTTATAAGTCATAATACATGTCGGAGTGGTAAGTATCGAATCTCTAATATTAATTCTCCAGTGAATCCACAAAAATAGGCATCCAAATTAGAGACGATTATGACGTGCTCAATGTATGCTTATGATGAGGGAGATCATTGATAATACAAACTGAACATACTACATAAAAAAGACTGTCTGTCTCGCAGAATATGAAAGGAGAGCTCATAGATATAAGTTTATTCGCTAGATAAAGTTACTGTAAGTGCTAGGCAAACCTACTAGATCAAGCTAGCTACTAGTTCTTGGTTTTCTTTACGATTATTTGGATCAAAACTATTTCCTGCTCCTTCGTCTTTTTGGATTAATTTCAGCAGCGAATTTTGCAAGATGAAAAGTTCACCGTGGTTGAGATATATGCAAAATACTGTTTTTTTGACTTTTGATCACGCGGGGCTTCAATTTGAAAGGAACAGTCACACAATATTCAAAACCCTAGTAATAAGGAGCAAGCAAAAATTGTGCCCACACAAAAAAAAAATTTCTTTCAATATATCGTTGTATATATTGATGCCTTTTTTGGACAATTAAAAGAGCTTCCAGTCTTTCACGATTATGTATTCCGAATATATATTATTATTTTTATACTGATATATATTAATTTGGCTGTTATTTCACAAGCAGGATTAAAGATGAGCCTAAGAGTAAGCAAGATATCGGGCATAGCAACATTGAAAACTTAGTAACTAAGTAAGTAGTTAACTTAGTAATTGTGTTTGGCATTTTTCTATCGCAAAGATACTGGAATGAAGGTTTGATGGATAGACAAAAACATTCTACTCAAGAGGGTTTCATTGTATGCCATTATGATTTTTGCAGATATGATTTGAAGGTTGGAGTTCCTGTTGGTAGTTCTGGTGTTAAATGGACATGGAGCTCCAACTTGGGAGATATAGGATTTACAATAAATATGGAACAATTTACTTAAGGGGGAGGTAAGGTTTGTTTCGTCTAAAAAATACCTTTTTTCATGAATTTTGTTGCAAAAAATTATTACTGTAGGTTTATTTTACATATTATTATATAAAAGTACAACATGTGAAGAATATTTAAAAAAAATTGTCTAAAAATAGAAAGAAGTAACGGATTTATTGTAGATCTCCGCAGGCGCCCAGAAAAAAAGTTTTTGTGCGGTGACCAGCCTACAGCATCACTGGATCATCTGAAACCAATAAATCAAAATGCTTTCTTCAGTTTATTACTTTATCTTTCCAGTGACGTCGAGTTTTTTTAATTATTCGATTTTTTAATTTTTGGCACCATTTTTAAGCCAAAATTACGATTTTTGACGAAAAAATCGACCTATTTGTTATTGTAAAATTCTTAGTAATTATTTAAAAAAAAAAAACTCAACGTCAATAGAGAGCTATATGTATGTAGAATATGTGTACAAAATTTCAAAACGATTAATTCAGTAGTTTTTTTCTGTAGGCTGGTCACCGACTTTAAAAATTACGTGTTCGGGAAAATCGATTTAGAGTTTTGTACACTGAAAAAATGAAAATATCTTGAAAAAAACCGGATTTTCTTATAAATTACGTACATGTCATCATCGATGCTGGGTCCATACCGTACATCACTATCATCCACGTTATCTAAGGCATCTTTTTGCTTCTGTCGATAAAAGTAATACAATAGAGACCGAAACAGTTGCCGCTCGCCGCCGCTCAGCGCAGGTAGCTAAAAGGCGCGCAAACCTAAGAGGTACAGTTATTCAACCTACTGTAGTTTCGTTGGTTTTACTCCGAATGACCTACAAATTTAATTCAATATTCTTCAGATGTTGTACTTTCAGAAAAAAAAAAATGAAGAAGAAAAAATAGTTGCCAAACCTTACCCCCCCTTAATGAAAAAGATGCATTCAAACGGTGGTAGTTATCTCAATTAATAAAAAACATTACAATAACACATTTCGAGAAGGTTTTGTATGAAGCTTATATCATTTCAAGCAAGGAGCGTAACTACAAGTTTGGAGTTTCTGGCTGACGGCACTAAGACGTTTCTAGGATTGTTGCGAACTTTGACTTCACCAAAGGACGTTTCGATTTAGTTATGAAATTTCAATAAAACAGACGAAAATTGTAGTCAAATGCCATATTCGTAAAACAATCAAAAAATTTCAGAAGGAATTTTTGTTTTATTTATCTGTTTGAATATCCTTTAATTCTTCTGGCACAATGTTTCACCAACATTATTCTGTATCCATTGCAAGTGTGAAGTAACTCGAGTATTAACAGCAGGAGCGTCGGCTCCACAGCCTCGTCCAAAACTGATTATTCCCAGAACGAAAAGACGTTGGAAGCGTCTTGCCACTGGTCCACCTGAATCAAATTGGCAGGAATCCTGTGGCGGTGAGTAGGTGCACATCTGGGCGGCAGTCAAGGTCGGTACAGCGGTTTGGCAGTTGGCATTGCTGGCCGCCGTAGTCTGGGCCTTCATAAGAACTGAAGAGGCAGGACCTCCGAAGCTGGTTGTGCCCCATCCCATGATTTCCATGTCAACACCTTCGAATGTGGCGAACCTGAAAAATTCCATATGAATATTTGCAATTTCCATGTTTTGGAAAGTAAATAAACGAATACATAACGAATAGAATTCGTTTTGAAATTTTTAAGGAATTTTTCGACAAAGTTAATTATCAGAACTTACGAGTAAAGGAAAGGTAAACATGCTGGACCAACTCCCCGCGACCATTCAATCACAGTTTTTGTTGCTACCAAAGCAATATCATTCGCATTCGTCCCGGAATTGTAGCTTTCATGAAGACGAATTGTTTGCACCAAATGAATCCTGGTATATGGTGTTTCAGCTCCTTTGGAATTAAAAGTTTTCATAAATTTATTCAACATCCTTTTATTGCCATAAGCATACCTGTTGTCAAATCGTGCTCGCCTACCACCACTGCCATCTGGGCTGGGTTGTTGTTGGTACCAAAACAGTGAGCAGCAGTTACGATATATTTATGTGAAACTGTGAAAATTCAAGGCGAGGTTTTTTATGAGAATGAAGCGGAATTTCAAAGAAAAATTAATATTAAGTATAAAGGTTTATTTCAAGCCATTAAGGTCTCCTTTCCAACATGGAAAATACATATCAACTTTCAAATTATTTGGATACATGCTTGTGAAATTCGCATAGCTTAAAAAAAATGTTCAAACCCATAATAAGGCTCAAACTTACATTCCTCCGGCATTGCAAAGCAAATAAAAACATGAAATTAGTTCTAAATCAATAAAAAGGCAGTCACAATGTTTGGATGCGCCACTCGAAAAAGTCCTGTTGCAAGTATAAAGTTATATAAAATTATATTAAACAAGCATTCCGTCTTGAAAGTGATATCATTTATTTTGTAATAATTTGATAAAAGGTATTCGTTCGAAATTACTGCCTTTTGCTTGAATACAGATGCTACAATCAAATCGCAATTGAGTGGCAGGCATAGTTTCCATAAAAATCGGGTTTCCTGCTTCGGTTTATCCTTTTTTCAAACTCTTCGTAATTTGAGGAACAATCTGGCAGCTGTATTAAAATAGTACTACAGAACATTTAAATTCTGGCTTTCTGTTGGTCAATCTTTCGCTACAAAAATAGTAGGAATGTGTTTTCATGCTACTCTTGCATCGTTTTCGCAGACTTTTGTTGTAAAACTCATTCCTCTCTACACAAAAGCTCCCCGCTAAACCTTTTAAAACGTCTTCAAGGACATCCTGTTGACATTGTTTTGCACCAGTTTCAACCTCTTTTTTCATCGAAAATTAACCGAGGTTTAACTTTAATGGAAAACTATATACCTTGACTTGCCCCGTTTGGGACACAATAACACCCGACATGGTACAGCGATCAAAACGATCAATACCGCAAACGACTTGCGACAAAATTGCCTTAAAGTTATTCTCTATGTATTTTAGGGTTAAAGTGAAAACAATGGATTTGTGGCACTCGAAAGATGTCTCCCCCTTTTTGGATGTCGTTTTAGGCCTATAACTTTTTAAATATTGATTCCAAGTGAAAGTAATGTATGGACGGCTTGCTAAAAATTTAATTCTACGCAAGTTTGCCATACACCACTTTCTTGTGGGTGTCATGGTTCCGGAGATATAGGGGTGCCGCACTATTTGTTTGTTTTCAAGATGGAGTGCAGAGGATTGGGGCTGCGACCCCAGAAACTTGGATTTAAGCTGCCAGTAAGGCATACCACACAGTGCACCAAAAATTTGCTTGCCTACCAAAATGCTCCGCGAGTTTCACAACGGGGGTTTGCCATCAAAAGCCGATTATTTGGCCTAAAAACGGGTTTTCCATGCGACTTTCTCCCTTTTCGGATGGAATAACTCCTGTTGATGTGCAGTGATTGCAAAAATCAATAACGCAAACGATTTGTGACAAAATTATCTTGGAATAGTATCTCAATGTGTTTCGCGTTGAACGTGAAATTAAAAAAGTTGTGGCGCCCGAAAGATGTTCCCCCTTTTTGTGTGTGGTTTTTGCCTTTTAACTTTTTTATTACTGACCCAACGTAAAATTGATGTATGAACGACTTGCTAAACATTTTATTCTACGCAAGTTTGCTTTACACAACTTTCTTGTGAGAGCCATGGTTTCGGAGATATGAGGGCGCCCCAACTTCTTTTGTTTTGAAGATGGAGCCCAAAGGACAGGAGCTGCAATCCCAGAAACTTGAACTTAAGCTATCTATACCATTGCCCACGCATTGCATTGAAAAAATTTCTGCCTGCCCAAAATGCACGGGCAAACTCCCAATTGACTGGACTAATACACCAAATACACCAAATACTGAACCGAAATGAAGACCTCGTGCATTTTATACAGCAGCATTATTTGTTTCTTTGAATTCTATAGTATAAATGTTATCATTTCTTTCGTTAAAAGCCTTTGCACCGATGACTTTTTTTTATTTGTATACCAGATCGTTATTTGACCATCATATATATTCGCATGGAAGAGCTGCTTGGGGTTTGAATCGATTTTTTTGAAAATGAGATTGAGTTGAACGCTGACCACTTGATCGTTGGAAGTTATTATACTTAAAATCATCTCGAATCGGAATGGGAAAGGATCTCGTTGAGATACCCAATATTAAGGATATGATATTCTGCTTGAAAAGAAAAGTTATGTGAATTCAAAATGAACCTGAAACGCCCTGATTTCGAAGACGCATTTCATGCCCCGAGAGGGTTTAGGAGTTTCAAATTGTATCTAAACATTTTGTGTGATTAATTAGTTCCCGAAGGCATCATAGCCAGCCAAAGAATTAATCCAAAATGATCTATGTTTGTTAGTCTTCTCTCCTCAGCATGTATGTTAAAACTGAGTAAAATCTGCTTTAGGGGGAAAACACATGTAACTGCTCAAACAAATCAATTTTTTTCTTACATTAAAATGTTTCAAAGACTCTAAGAATAAGCCAAAAAAAGTTTTGAAGTTATATTCGTATTAGTTCTCGAGTTATAGTCCGTTATAGGCAGCGCGGCGTTTCCCAGTAAGTCTAGCACACCTGCCGCGCGTCCCTGCCTACTTTCTCTCCGGCGCTATGGGTGGTTCTCTAATTGTGAATCCCTACCATATTCTTATCAATCTTAAATTCTAAGGGAATATTACCTGGAATCGCTCACTAATGAGTAAGTTATAATAATAACTAATAATCAATGGTTTGTATCTACTGCAAACTTTAAACGCGTTTTTCTCGAAGTAGTACTATTTCAGCTTCCGTACAAAATATCTCAATTTTTTTTGACCCGATCCGGTTAAAATTTATTCCACCTCTGCAAAAGAGTATTATATTCTCGTTAAACTTTCGTGTTTTTTGTAATTTTTGAGAAATAAATTGGTTATTATTGTTTAAAACGCGATTTTTTGGAAAAATAATCGAATTTTTTTGTTTAATCTAAAATTAATGTAAAAATTTCATATTTTTGTAAATTTTTTGGGTCAACCTATGAACTATACATCTCATTTACATATTTTTCTTCTTCTGAATGTTGCCGGATCTCCGGAAATGGTGTTAAGTTTTTTCATTCGCTCGCATCGCCGCCATTTTTTGTTGAAAATTTTACAAACAAAAATATTTTCAAGTATTTTGAGATATGTACTTTAAGGATTCCATGTTTAAAATTTTCTCAATAAACAACATATATTTTTTAAACCAATCTGAAACAAGCATTTTTTTTTAATTTTACAATGCATATTTCCCCCCTTAAGGGGACAAAAACGTCTAGAAATTTGTTTTTTATTGGTCACTTATTATCATCCTGCCTACTCTTGTGAAACTTTTGAAAAGAAAAACTCCATGAAAAATTTAAATTTGTTGACAAAGTTAAAACGACTTAACCTGACCGTGTATCCGAAATTCTCAACGCGCGATGGGAAGTCCCAAATTTTCAAACGTTTTTTTTTCTCGAAAAAACTTTTCCCGACACGACCGGCAAAATAAGTATGAAAGTTTTCAAAATCTGTTTTTGATTTTTGATTTGCAGTCATTATAAAGACATTTTCTATACTTTGCTAATTTTTGGAAATTTTGTTCATTATAATTTTTATGAACAATTGAGAACTAAAATTTGTCGCGAAAAACGCAAGTTTTGCGTAAAGATCATATTTTTAAAGAATAAAGTGTGATACGAAGATATATAATAGATACTTTATAGAAGAGAAATCTTTTGGAATATTTGCGATTCATTCATTTTCAATTACATTAAGATTTTGAACAACAGTTAGAACTTTCGTTTCAACGGTGGAAACAACGGCACACGTGAAAACGTTTTTTAAATGAAAAACTTTTTTGATGAGGAATTTTTTATATTGAATAGTATCAACTGTAGGAATTAAAAAAATTTGATGTTTTCTCAATGTAGTAAAGCGATTGAAACAGATCTGAATGTTGACAGTAGAAAAAATGATCAACGATCAAAAATGTCCTTAATTAAACCGTAATTTTAAATTTCTTTCATATTCATAATATAACTATATAAAATTAAATACTTACTTATGGATCCACCACAAAACACTGCAGAATTTAGCAAACTTACAAGGGCAGCCATAAAAGGATACTCGTTGACTTGAGTCTGTGTTCCGCCGACAATTCTTGATGTAGTTGACCAGCCACAATCACATGGCTGTTGATTTACTTGTACCAAACAACTAAACGATCCGCTAGCTGAGTTACTAGATGAGGTATACGCTATCGCAATAGTTCGGAAGAGCGATTTCTTTTGAACGTATCCTGATCCGATACGATCCGATGAGATCGGCGTTACCTTCCGTGCTTACGTAGAAGTACTCAGTGCTGCATGCACTTGCGCCCTATAAATGAAAACATAAAATATCAGGATATCAGTTGTAAACAAGGAAAGGGAGTATGTACAACTGGAATATTTTTCGCTGAGGTAAGATATCCGACTTAATAAAAGGCAGCTCGATGCTGTTATCTAGCCTTTTTTCTTTCATCACTTGGACAGCGATGAAACAGTTTCCAAATTTCATATTTATCATCAAATAATTTCTTACATAACCAATTGGTATTTACAGGCAAGTTTCTGTAGTGTTCCAATATGTGCGCAAAGATGTGTATCAAATGGACCCTTTTTAGTGTTTTTTTCGATCACACTATCTTGCATTTTTAAGAGGACTTAACAATGTTATTTTAAATCCTATATAAGAAAAACTCTGTTACATAGTATGTAAGAGTCATTTTTCAGAACTTTCGTTTAAAAGGAAAAAGAATAAGGGATTTCCAGCCAAAAGATCTGAACGAAACTACCCGACAAGACTGGAATTTTATTCTCATCAAATTTTTGCTGCGTAAAACTGAGTAAGGAAATTTTAGACCTTTTCATCCTTATTTCGGACTTTAAGAAAACCAAATAAAAAACTTTCGCTGCAATTTCTTTTGAAAAGTCAAGCAATGGTATGCAAGCGTACAGACTCAACAAACATTTTATGATATCTTTGTTAAATTTGAAACCCTTCCTGGGCACAAAAACAAAAGTTAATGACACTAAAATCACCACAAGGCACTAATATATACAGGTAACCTCACTATAAAAATATGAGGTAGGCATATTCCAGGTTATCAAATCGATTGTAGCAAGTTCTCAACTGTGCTGTAAGTTTCTGTAACACAAAGGAGCTGAATTTCGATTTAAAAAAAAAACAACTACTATGAAAACGGAAATTGCATACGTTCGCTTAATCAGAACATGCAAAAAGCTAAAGTACTCCGAAATCATCCTATGTGAAAATCTTAATAAGGCCAGCCATAACAATAGGCAAGAATTAAAGAAATATGGATTTGGTGGAGGCTTTTGGTCAAGACAAGAAGTTTAAACCTCAAAATGAGTTACTGAATTTTCTAAACTATCATTTTTTCAATAATTCCTTAAGGAGCACTTTTGTGGTGGCCAAAAATTGAACCAAGTAAAACTTAAGCAACCATATCAAATATTGCATCGGGGAGACAAAAATCTAAATTCAATTCGAAAGTCTTACAGTGACGAAGACATTGAACTCCAGCTTACAAAATCCAAACTGTTCTGGAAAATTTTCGGAGCCTCATGAACCTGGCAAGATATAATTTGACTCTGATGCAAGCATCAGAACATTTATAAAAACAAAGGAATAAAGATGCTGATCACCTTCATCACCTTCTTTATGGATCTAGAACCATTCTATAAGGAGTTGGAGATACATTCTGCGTTTGTTCTTCAAAATTAGATTAAACAAAAATTTCAAGATGACCAAATGCCACTACTAGGCTTTGAACAATCTAAGTTTTTATTTTCTGGGAACATTGAGATAAAAAAATATTACAACTTATGAAAGAAAAAATAAGTCTCAGTACTGGATTTCCAATGGACCAGTTAGCTATAGCGTTTCATCTGAAAAAATTGAAAAGCGTCAAATTTGAGCTCTACAAGCTCCATTAAATCAAAATTGAGTAATCAGGCCGTGATGCGGTATTCCCAAAACGTTGGAAAAATCAGTTCAAAAGCTTTCTCGTTACAAAATAAATAGTAATGTCTTCATTGCAAGACATTTTGACGCTCTTCAATTTCCTTAAGTCGACACAACAAAAAAATAGAGTACTATATATATACTTTTACCATTATTACATAAAGACCATATCTAAAAATGGAAAATTTATTATTCGAAGACTTACAACTTCTTTATTTTAAACAACTTTTCAAGTACAGGCTGAAAAAAACCTAGCCTACGATAATCAGAATTAAAATGAAATATCAAAAAAGAAAACGCGTTAAGCATAATTAAATGCTTTAGCTTTCAAAAACATTTTCCTATCAGTTTGACCATCTTAGCGCATATTAATTAAGTAGAAATCTATTTTGGTAATTAGAAAACTGAGACCATTTCTCATCATTCTGAAGTTGAGTATTTCAACCGAAAAAGAAAGTTCTGCTTTCAACCGCTAGTTGACCAAACGTGGCAGAACTGTATTAACTACATTTAAAAAAATAGGAGTTGATCTTTATTTAAGTACTGTTGAACAATTTGAACACGAATACACAAAAAATAAAGAAAGATCCCAGCTTACGATTATCACAATCAAAATTAAATACGAAAATAGAAAAGGCGCCAGACACATAGTATTTAATTAAATACTTTCATTTTTAAAATTATCTTCACACTAGTATGACGCGTTTAGAAAGCATATATATCAACTAAAAATCTCTTGATTCTAGACAACAATATAATGATTTAATATCATTACAGATAACGTTTTAAAATTATTTAAGTTTCCTCAGTAACTTTGCTCATAAAATTGAATTATTATTCAAGCTTTTTTATTTTAAAAATAAATCGAATCATGCTTAATTTCAGATAAGAAGTTTCAATATTTATCTGGATAATCAACAGCTTAGATATGAAAAAGTCTTGGAACTATTTAAAAAAAATGTACGTGATATTTGAAGCAATGTTTGTTTGAATTTCACTTTAATGAGATGGAATGCAGCATTTGAATTTTCAACGGTTTTTCGAAGAAAGTTTGATGTTAAACCTATGTTTTTTCAATTCTTTCGAAAAATTCAGTTCTGGTGTAGAATATGTTCAGCTAGCGAATCGATGAAACTATGGGAAAAGTCTAAAGCATAACCTTATATACTTGATCAGTTTGAACTAGGATTCTTTTAAAAGAGCTGAAGTTATCGGCGCAAAAAATCATTGTAATTCTTTTCTTTTACGCTAAAGGTAGCAAGTAATTCCTTAATGTAACTTTTTCACCGCAACGTTTAACAGGATGAAAAAAATGACTATGCTAATTTGTACAACACTCTTTTTCTTAATAATGTTATCGAATTGTTTCTTTCCGGAGAGGTAAGATATCCCAAACATTTGGCGTGGAACTTAAAAATTTCTGAATATCTTAATAACTTCTTCCTTAAGAAATCAGTTATGTTTTGAGCATTCGTCTACAATAGGATCGTGATTGACATGGAAATTGTTTCATTGTCGAAGCTACCAGCAAACTAACTTATTTACAGACATGAAAGCAAATGGATGATCAAGGTGATATCAAAATTATGTTAACTCAATTATTCTGGGTAGTATATAGTGGTCCGTCACCAGTAACCAAATCCTTCTCAAAGATCTTTTTAGGAAATATTTATTTGCAAATGACATCTTTTTCAAATTTTGAAATAAGTAGAAGCAGTTCTACAGCAACATACAGTCAATAAGGCTCCCAGAGTTGATGATATACCAATAAAATTTCTTCAGAAAAGAAAATCGGTTGGTTGGTTGTATTGGCAACCCCTATTGTACAAAGGTGGCTCACTTAGGCCACGATGGGCCCATTGTGGTACCACAGAAGATAAGGACGGCACTAGAACCTGCGGAATGACGAAAATCATCCAGATTCTTGAATGACGCCGGCTGTGCAGTCAATGTCTAAATCAGCTACCTCCGTGAGGCGAGCCCAAGGCTTGCATGCGCTTCCTGGACAGTGCTGGGCATTCGCACAGAAAGTGTTTGATTGCTTCTTCCTCTTCCTCTTTCTCTGATCTGCAACTTCGGCAGAAATCATTGAAAGAGACACCCAATGTTTCTGCGTGTCAGTTACGTCGTGGGGCGTAACGTTTGGAAAAATAAAATTTCTTGTTGTAAGCTATGCCACTTTATTCACGAAATTCTAATAACTGAATGATGAGTGCTCCTAAAGTTGGAGTGACTTAAATACTAAATGATACTGCCATGTATCGTGTGCAGATTCTTAGTAATACTTATGGTCGTTGTGATAACGTATTACTAATTTGAGGCTGCTTATCAAAAGACTTCCTGTTGTTTGTTATTTGTGGTCAAGAGGTCCAGATGGTCTTATCGTGCTGATGGTGCAATCGTTGTGATTCAGTTCCGGATGCATGTTGTTGCTAAGCGATACTGAATTAAGATGATGCAATGGGATGTTGACGTTATGTGATGTATGACTAGTAGTTTGTGTGTCATACATAACTCCTCCCCCCTTAGCTTGGAATGTACCGTCCTCGGTTTTGGTATCGGCACATGCAGTTTTATCATTATTAATTACTACTTTCATACCTCCTTTCTTTTTATAATAGAGGTATGTTACAATTATGATTATTATAATTATTACAATGGTGGTTAGAGATATTCCTCCCATTGCATATGTGTTTATTTTATGTTGATATTTTAATTCGTTAATGTGTTCAAAATTTTTAATGTTTTCAAGTTTTATGTCTTCTAATTCAATTAATTTTGTATAATTTGTCATTTCTATAAGTGGTTCTAATGCCAATATCTGTTTAAATTCTTTTACGTTATTTTCAAATTTTATGTTATTTATTAGTACTTTGCAATTTTGGAATCTTACAATATATGTTCCAATTACATTATATATTTTTTCGTTACAATTATGATCAAATTTTTTGTTTATATTAGTTGCTAATACCATGCCTTTTTCAATTTCTTCTACGTTACTTTTATTGTATTTTACTATGCAATTTAATTCTTTACATTCTACTTTGTTTTTAATTTCGTTTAATTTTTTCTGATATTCATAATATTCTGATTTGTATAAGACTGCTTTAGGTATTTTAATATTTAATGTTTCGTTTTTAGTGTTTGGTATTTGGCGTACATAATATGTTGACATTGGTTCCGTTAATCTAGGTATATTCATTACAATTATTATTTCTTCATTTTTATTTAATACATTTATTGTTATTTCTTTTAATTGATCAATGTTTAAGTTATACTCCGTTATTTCGTCCTCTGACAATAGGGATCTCACCATTACTCCCGTTTTTGCTGAATTCACGTTATCTATAATTTTTTCTATTTCGTCTTGTATGTGATTTAATTGATTTGAAAGTAATATTGACGTTATTTGTCTATTTATAATTTTTCTAGTTTTATTCATTGATTTTTCTGTCTCTTCAAAATATTCATTGATTTTATTTATTTGTTCTACAATTCTCTTTAAATTTCTATCAAATACTTCATTTACTTTAAGTTGTTTATTTAATGCTTCAATCGTTGCGTGATTGTTTTGATCTATGACTTCTAAATGTCCTATAATTTCTTCGTAATCATTATTATCCATTGTCCCAAATAAAAATTTATATATGTTTCCTACTGGATTAATTATTCCCCTTTTCTGTCTATTTTTACTTAACGTTTTTAATTCTGCCTTGATTGTATTTATTATTCCTTTTTTATAGTTGTCTATTAATTCGCTTTTTGTGATTTCTTCTATTGCCTTTTTATAATCGTTTAAATTTATTTTATGGTAAATTCTTGTATAACCTTCAATTAAATAACTTGGTTCTGTTTTTATCATTATTATTCCTGATTTTGAGTTAACTGTTTCTATGTTTAATTCGCTTTTTATTCCTTTAATATTTATTAGTATTATTATTATGAGTATCCATATATTTTTCATGCTGGTCATCTGAAAAATAAAAAATTCTCACTTAATTTCTTTCTTTGCACGTTTAATTCGTGTAGGGTCTATTTTCTCGTTTTTATATCTGTTGCCCTGTATGACCGGTATTATTTCTCCTTCATCTCCTCTTCTAATTTTTATTTTACTGAATTTTGGGTACTGTTTCCCTCTCGTATTTTTATAATTTTTTATATAAATTTCATCTCCTTTTATTTCTGGTATTTCTTCTCTGTCCTTATTTGCTTTTTCTATCCATTTCTCTTTCTTTTCTAATAGAATTTTCCTGATCGCTACTTTGTCGATATCTATTGGTTTTTGGTTTGTAGTACTATGTATTGAATTATTATAGTGTTCTGTTGCTTTTAAAACCGTTGTTACTGTATCCATTTGTTTATTTGTAAGCGTTAGTGTTCTAATATGTTCTAATAAAGAGCTATGGCATCTATTCATGTCTGCATTGCCATTGTGTGATCTAGGCCCTATGAAATGTATTTCTATATCTTCTTGTCTGAAAAATTCTTTTATATTTACTGTATTAAATTCATTATCTGCGATTATTTTTGTTGGTTTACCGAAGGATGCATTCCTTTCTTTTATTGCTTTTATGATTGTTATTGGGTTTTTATCCATTATTTCTTTTGTGTATAAATGTTTTGAAAATTTATCTATTGTTGTTAAAAAATATTTTCCTTTTATTATAAATATATCCATGTGTATTATCTCGTTAGTATCGTCTGGAGTTTCGGTTAATTGAAATTTTGGTTTTACCGGGTTTCTGTCATATTTCACTTGATTACATATGTCGCAGTTGTTTATATATTTATTAATTACTTCTTTTAATTTGTTAAAATAGATTTTATCCTTTATCTCCATATAATTTTCTTGTATTCCGTTATGATTTCCTTTTTCGTGTATTAATTTTATTCTGTCGATGCATTCTTCCTCAGTTTTCATATCGTCTGCTAAATGGTTACATTTTATAAATTTTAAATTTTTATGATCCGAGAACAGCTTCAATATCAGCGATTGATATTTATTCCATTCATGGTCTGTTGTTTGACTATATATCCCTATTATTCCTCTTTCTGGCATATATTTTCTTAATATTTCTGTTATTTTATTATCGTTTTCTTTTGTTTCTATATATATTTTTCTTTTTCCATTTATTTCTTCGTATTCCTTTTTCTTGTTTTTCAATATTATTATTTGTGTTTTAAAACTGTTAATTATTCCATCTTTTATGTATATATGATCGTTTATATCTTCCTCGAAATTACTGTGTATTGTTCCTTGTATGCTTTCGTTTTCTTGTATATTAATTTCTCCTGTATCTGTATTTATTCTGCTCAAAAAATCTGCTACGGTATTATCTTTTCCTTTAATGTATTCTATGTCAAAATTGTATTCTGCTAGTTTTAGTTTCCATCTTTGCAATCTTGAATTTTCTTTTGAATTGCTTAAATATGTTAATGGTTTATGATCTGTTTGTATTTTAAATTTTACTCCGTATAAATATGGTCTGAAGTATTTTGTTGCCCAGACTATGGCTAATAACTCTTTTTCTATTGTTGCATAATTTTTCTCGTGTTCGTTCAATGTTCTACTTGCAAAGGATATTGGGTGTCCTGCTTGTGATAAAACTGCTCCTATAGCTTTGTCCGATGCGTCTGTTGTTAGCGTAAATTCTATTTTAAAGTTTGGATATTTTAGTACTGGGAAGTTTGTTATGAGTTCCTTTAGTTTCTCGAATGCTTGTACATATTCTCTGTTGTTTTGATCTACTTTGGCGTCTTTTTTCAATGCATTTGTCATTGGTGCTGCTATTGTAGCATAGTTATGTATAAATTTTCTATAATATCCTGTTATCCCTAAGAAAGATTTAATTTGTTTTTGTGTCGTCGGTATTTTTAGCTCTGTTATTTTCTTTATTTGTTTAGGATTTGGTTCTATTCCTTCTGTTGTTAATACGTGTCCCAAATATTCTGTTGTTTTAGCAAAGAAATTGCATTTATCCGTCTGTATTTTTAAATTATTATCCCTTAATCTTGTTAAAATTTTATTCGTGTTGTCCTCCATTTCTTGTAATGAAGTTGCAAAAATTAATATATCATCTAGGTATACTACACAGATTTTGTTAATATATTCGTCTAATACTTTGTTCATCATGCGCTGAAATGTTGCGGGCGCATTTTTTAATCCGAATGGCATTCTATTAAACTCGTAATGCCCTTTATGCGTTGAAAATGCTGTCTTCTGTCTATCTATTTCGTCTACTTCTATCTGATGAAAGCCCTTGGCTAGATCTAATGTTGTAAAATATTGCGCTTTTCCTAATTTGTCAAAAATTTCATCTATGTTTGGTATTGGAAACTTGTCTTCTACTGTCTCGTCGTTTAAGTTTCTGTAATCCACTACCATTCTCCATTTTTCTTTTCCTGAATTATCCACTTTTTTGGGTACCATCCATATTGGTGCGTTATATGGTGATTTAGATTTCCTTATTATTCCATCAACTAACATGTTTTCTGTTTGTAGTTCTACTTCCTTTTGATGTGTATAGGGGAATCTGTATATTTTAGAATATAATGGTCTTTCTGTTTTTGTAATAATTCTGTGTTTTGTTTGCGCTGTGCAAGTTAATTTCTCGTTTTCTTTATATATGACATCTTTGTATTTCTTTAGTATTCGTTTCAATGCTTCGTTTTCCTCTTGGTTTAAATCTTTATGTACTCTTTCTAGTGTTTCTGATATTTCATATTGTTCTTGTATTTTCTGTTTTTTACCGTATTCAAAATATAACTTCTTTTTATTAATTATCATGTATCCTTCTCCCAAATTTAGTATTGTTCTATACTGTTGTAATATGTCTTGACCGATTATTGCATCGAATGCTTTGTTTGAGTAATCTACTATTTTCCATGTCATCTTCTTTTTGACGCCGAATTCTCTTGGCATATCTGTTTCTATTTCTTCATATAAGTATGATGTACCTGCTAAACTTTCTATTTTTATTGGATTCCTTATTTGTCTTCTTTTTACATGTCTTAGAACCCCCGAATCTATACTAGATAAAGTCGCTCCCGTGTCAACTAAAATTTCTACAATCTCACCATTACACTCGCATTTAACTATGGGTTTGTCTGGTCTGAGGCTGACGTCTGAAAATTTGTCTCCATCGGTTCTACTAAATTACCGTTATGGTTCTTGAATGGGTCAGGCGTGAATTGCCTTGACATTCCTGAATTCTGTCTAAACGGGTTTGGTCTATTTTGATCTCCGCCCTTATTGTTATTATACCCCTGATTATTGTTCTGATTTCTATTTCCTTGATTCTCATTATATCTCATATTATTATTCCCATGGCTTGGTCTATATTGATCTCCGCCGTAATTGTTATTGTTTCTTTGATTCCTATTCCCGCCCTGGCTTGGTCCCTGTGGATCACCGCCGAAACTATGATTCCCGTGGCTTGGTCTCTGTGGATCTCCGCCGTAATTATTATTCTGATTATTGTTCCTATTCCCTCTAAATCCCTGGCTTGGTCTCTGTGGATCTCTGCCGTAGTTATCATTATTGTCCCTATTCCCTCTAAATCCCTGGCTTGGTCTCTGTGGATCTCCGCCGTAGTTATTATTATATCCCATATTATTTTTCTGTTCTATTGTTTCATTTCTAATTCTTTTTGCTATTTCATATGCCATCATTAATGTTTTTATTCCTTTACTCTCAATTACGCAACGCATTGATTCTGTTAATAGTGATTTAAATTTTTCTAATGCAAATAATTCGTTCATTTCTGGTGTGTAGCACGGATATTGTTCTTTTTGATCGTCTAATAGGTATTTTGTGTTTATCTTATTTAATAAATTATCTATCAGGTAATAACCTTCTTCAATATTTCTACTACTTACATTCTTAATTTTTGTCGTTAATGTTGTGTATTCGTCTGTTACTCCATAGTATATTTTTAGGGCGTGTCGTACTAAATGCCATGTTGGGTTTAATATTTTCTGCACTGTACTCCTTGCTGGTCCTTGTATTCTATCGAGAAGTTTGGTAAACACGTAGTTTTTATTGTCCACTGATGCTAGTGCAAGTATTCCATTTACTCCGTCGATCCATGATGTTAGACTGTAGATTTGATTGTCTCCTGTGTAGATTGGTAGGCTCCTTACTTCCTTCAAAACTGCCTCCAACGGTAGGAATTGTTGTTGTGGTAGTTGGTTATGTTGTTCCGTCATTTTTTTTTTTTTTTTTACACTGTTCAGTTTATCGTTAACTGGAAACGGTTCACTTTTACGCTATTGAATTTAATTATGACCTTTTCTGATTTTTAGAGAAAGTCGGGCGTCGCGATTGACTTGCCCCGTGATGTAGCTTTTGCGCTTTAATGATCAACTTTATTTTAATTTTATTTAAACTATCCGCGTTTTTACATCTACTAGGACTGATCGCGGGTCTCGGTTTATGTTTCGCGAACTGTTAGTGCTTTTGCATTCTATGTTGACTGTTCGTGTGTATAGGCTATTATTAATAACTGTTCACGATTTTACACTTGGAGAACTGTTCACTATTTTGCATTCACTACGTAGGTTTATATTCAAAATAATTATACTTATTATTTCAAAAAGTCCGACTGCGCCAGTTACGTCGTGGGGCGTAACGTTTGGAAAAATAAAATTTCTTGTTGTAAGCTATGCCACTTTATTCACGAAATTCTAATAACTGAATGATGAGTGCTCCTAAAGTTGGAGTGACTTAAATACTAAATGATACTGCCATGTATCGTGTGCAGATTCTTAGTAATACTTATGGTCGTTGTGATAACGTATTACTAATTTGAGGCTGCTTATCAAAAGACTTCCTGTTGTTTGTTATTTGTGGTCAAGAGGTCCAGATGGTCTTATCGTGCTGATGGTGCAATCGTTGTGATTCAGTTCCGGATGCATGTTGTTGCTAAGCGATACTGAATTAAGATGATGCAATGGGATGTTGACGTTATGTGATGTATGACTAGTAGTTTGTGTGTCATACATAACTTGTCCGCCGATCAGACAGTGTCCCGTCAGTACTGAAATGACGAAACTCAGAGTTTCACGGCTTATATTGAGGAGCCGCTTGGTGCGTTTGGAGCACAGTGCGTGCCAAGTTTGCCTGGTTGTGCTACAGGTTTCTTCGAGCAGCCAGGCCCTATTAGCAGCCTTCATGTAGTACTGCCTAAAAGCAAGAGGTTGGCCAGCTACGGGGTTAAGTGTATACTCCTGAAGCTCGGTGCCAGCTGTCGCTAGTGCATCTGCTCCGCAGTTTTCAGGTATATCACTATGCCCCAGCAACCAGCAAAGAATTATTTCACAGTGAAGAGACATCACGTTCAGTTGTGAGCGGCATTTCATAGCAATTTTAGATGAGCTATGCACGCTGGATAATGATTGGATAGCAGCTTGACTGTCAGAAAAGACGTTTAAATTTCCTATGGAAATTTTCTGATTTCTCAGCCAGTATACTGCCTTATAAATCGCCATGACCTCTACCTGGAAGACGCTGCAGTGGTCTGGTAATCGGAAGGATAGTTTCAGCCCTAACTGTTCTGAGAACACACCTCAGCCAGCTCTTCCATCCATTTTTGATCCATCAGTGTAGATGTCGACCGATTCCTGTATCCCATCTCTTTCTGCGGTCCAGTCCTCCCTATTCGGGATGACTGACCTGAAACCATGGTGAAAACAGGGAATCGGAGATGCAAGGTCCACTTTCCCTGGCGTTGGTCCATCCCTCCGTAGTATTATGGAGTGACCAATATTCCCCTCATGCGAGAGACGTAGAGCTTTCAACCGAACTGCAGAGCACTTGGCCTGCTGTCTCGTAAGTAGCTCTGTCGGAAGTCAATTTAATAGCATAGGAGATCACTACTGATATGTTCTCTCTTACCAAATCCTCTCCAAAATTTAGACTCAGAAAATTAGCCGAAGATTAATGAAATGGCATACGGTGCACTTCATATTGAAAGTAGACAAGTTTAGCTGCGAAATACGCAAAAGACCATACATAAAACAATCGATATTTATGAGCACTGCAGCCTAAGCCACATTCTAGGGTCTATGAATGTCGAATTGGACTAGCGAGGATCAAGAATTGTGTGAACTTTTTGATAAATCAGCAATTAAGGTCCTTTCAAAGTTGCCTAGATATCAATATACCGGTTATGTATATGAGCTGCTAAGTGATCCATTTAAGGTCGAGTATTAAAAAGTGGGTCATTTGGCAAATCACGCAAGCGTTAGAAAGACTTAAAGGACGCAAGTAACAAATTGTTCAGATTTTTAAAATGTAGGACGCAATCGCTCCACCGAAACAGCTTTAAGGGATATCTTCTTATTTTGAGTAAATTTGCTTTTGATGATAACATTTCCTGTTTTGTTGGTCATTGGAAACAATACCAAAGTGGTTTCGAAGTTGGATGTAACAAACATTTCCTTGGAACATTTCCATATATGATTCATTCAAATTAACAAACATTTGAATTCAAATTAAACTGGGGTATTTTTGTAACACTATCATGAGCGACTTCCAATGAGCTCATAGTACAATTTCAAACCTTGATCAACTGCAATCGCCTTTCATTTATTTCATTAATAGCTATAACTATTTAGCGCTGACTTTCCACTCTAAAACGTTTAAAGCATCAAAAAAAGAATACCATATCTGTGAAAAATTTGCAAAAGTATATTTAACCCTTCGAGTACACACGGGGTCAATTTTATCCCAGCAACTTTGACCGATCACAGCGCTTAGGCCTGTAAGCGAGTGGGGGTACTATAGGCTTTTTAGTATATTTCTGTGTCTTGACTATAAGTTTACACCGTTTGCAGACAGTCTCACGTCGGCAGTTGTCGTTGAGAAGCCTTTGAAGCAAGGGGGTCAAATTGACCCCCTTGTGTACTCGACGTCAATTTAGAGGTAAATAAATTGAAAAGGTTACGAATTTTTTTGTAAAAACAAAAACTGATTTGCGACGAAACTGATTTTTCGCGAATTTTTTTAGGTATGTTAAGAACATTTAAGGCACTTCTTTGTTTGTAAGAACTATTCAAAGTGGTTTCAAACTCTATCCCTTTTTTTCAAATGAAAATCTTTAGTGGTGGTGATTCAATAGATGTTCAAAAGTGGTTGGTGTCAATTTGACCCCATATGTTCTCGATGATCGAAAAATAGAAAGAGTTAAACAACATCGGAACCATATTTCGCTAAGTAGAGCTAAGCACATTATAAAAGATAATTTTTGGTTTGAAATCCTATTTTCAAATTTCAATAGATTTTTTTTTGAAATATTAATCTAATAATTAACTAAAAGAGTTGATTGGGAAATGATGCACAGCGATAGCCTATTCAATTGGCAAGTAATTTAAGATGTATACTCTAGCTTTTTACTAATGGTATTTTCTGATCATGGATTTCTAGGATTGTAAATTCGGTTCAGCCTCCTTTGTTGCCACTGAAAACCACTTCAACTGTTTTACGTAAGTTTCATTGCAATCGTCGTCGGATTCGCTATTATCAGAATGAGATCATCGATCGTATCACCTGTGTATCTGTTACTTAATTATGTCTGGCAGTTAACTTTATGTGGATCAGAATCTCCCTTTCCTACACCCCCAAAATTACGAATGTGTGTTTCGAACATTCAAAATGATTCAACGGTTGAAATGAAATCTATCTGTATATGTTATCCGTGCTGGTAAAATTGCCACATCGCTTCTACCAAGCTGGATATGTGTCAAGAAGTATGGAATACTTGGATGTTCGCCATTACCTGGACGATTCTATCATCTATCATACGCACCTTATCCATATTGATGCTGCATTGAATGTTGACTTCATAGTCCAATGGCGCTTGGATTACATATCGACATGAGCTGCCGGAAGCATATCGATTGGGGTAGGCAGGAGAGTTGATATACATTGATCCTCCGGCGTTCAGATTTATATTATGACTGCATTGTTCAAACCAAGCAGCTGTTGGTCGTATTGCCGCAAGGGCTGCAATAAGCCATAGGTAACCTGTAATGAAAAGCAAGAAGGATCGAGTTTGAATAATATGTGAAATAATTAGCACCAGGAAATTATCAAAAAAAAAAAACATAATTCGCTGCTAAAACTAAATTCAAAAAGTCTCACTTACTAAAAAATTTATAAGACATCCTTTCACCTTCTTGTCGCGATAAGAAATGATATCTATAGCGACGAAACCGTTAAGTGTCTTTTATCATTTTTCCCCATTAATTGCGGGCAACGCAGCTATACCGCTGTTAATACAACACAGTTCGCGATAACAACACCTATGCAAATTTTATCGAGGGTACACAAAGTAGATACTGTAATTGAGCCAATAATTGAAACTAACTACCTAAGACTCTCCTGTTTTATCACGAGCCACCACCAAATTTACTTACCGCTCATCAGATAATAAATAGAATTCAAATTTAGCGTTGATAACGCAAGCATCCATATCTTAATTTTCAAGATGCTGAGCTGGAGGTGAAGACAAGAGATGGCTGTCGCTTAAGTTGTTGCGAAGAATCTTTACACCCTCACTCGCCATGAATTCTTTGCCATCATGAATTTGTGCCGACACCTGAAATAATATTAAATATAGTGTCTTGGGTCAAATCAAGTTCATTCACGAGTAATCCGTGAAATAAGATATGAATGTGAACGGATAGGGTAGAAATAGTATCTTTTTCTAGACTGTACTATCTTTCTTCGGCTCAACGTCTTAAAGTGAATACCTAGATTCTCTACTTTACTAAATGGTAAATTATTTGCAACTTGATGACTGGCCCATTGAGAACGAATTGTGACGGACCATTTGACACTAAATTGTGCTAAATACTAAACTGTACTGATAATAAACTACTTGTTTAAGAGTTGACATAATTTCTTAGCAACATACATTATTCTAAACTACTTCCTGGAAAGTGGGTCGCATGAGAGTTATTACACCTGAAAGTGAGGGGTGTCTGCAATAGTTCTTGCCATAATTGAATTATATTGTGTGAGTTACTGTTCGTCAATAGCGAATTACCGCAATGTGGCATTGCCATTGTTTTGCATGTTACCGGTAGCACGTTTTCTACGTAATCCGCCAATGACCCCCCTGGAGCTGATAAGACTTAACAGCGCATTCACTTAGCGCTTGATAAGCTACGCGGAGCCACCAGCCTGGCTGGAAGCATTCACATCGTGCAGCAGGGTCAATGTGAACGAAGCAGAACCAACTGCTACCTTCGCAAACCAATAAAAGATACAAAGATACTTAAGAAATTCACCTGAACTTCTTTATATGTACCTAAGCTCTCAGAACAAATAAAAGTGTCATCGCAGACTGAGTAAATATTTTGTAGATCAGAGAATAAATTCTGAAATAGTTGGTATATAGTATAAATGTTGTTCAAGCAAAGATGCGTTATAGTCTTGATCTTGGCATTGGGAAAAAGATAAATGAGAAAATATTTGAGATGATTCACTTAAAGTGCAACGTTTTGTAAGATTAACTCTCGTAAGTTAGGTAAGTTATAGTGGCAGCCTTACCTTTTGGCTCAATTATGTAGTCAATGCAAATGGTAGTTCAACCGTTTATCTCAGGCTGGCAGGAAGATTTTATTGGAATTTGTTGCGAGCTTAGCAGTACGCTTGCAGTCTGTTATATAAGAGCGTGTTCACTATTAATAATATGCTTCCAATTATCGTCCCATTTCGATTCTTTCCTGTTTTCCCAAAATTCTTGAACGCATTGTCTACAATAATATATACGAAGCTCTTAATTGTAGGCTGTCCCCGTTTCAACATGGATTTGTTCCAAACCGCTCGACCGTCACGAATCTCCTTGAGCTTACCCAAACTGTAGCAAAAGCTCTCGACAGCCGTACTCAAGTTGATGTAGTATACACTGACTTCAGTAAGGCATTTGATACTGTCAACTTAAATGTTCTATTGCAGAAGCTAGCTCACTTTGGCCTGTATGGTCCATTACTCTCCTGGCTTGAGTCCTATATCAGTACTCGTTCTTGCCGTGTTAGCCTATGTGGAGCACATTCTTCTCTCTTCCATCCAACCTCCGGCGTTCCTCAGGGGTCGATTTTAGGCCCTCTTCTTTTCTTGCTCTATATAAATGACCTTCCCACTGTCGTAGCATCTCAGTGTCTTTTGTATGCTGATGACTTAAAAATTTACCGAGTAATTCGTTCAGAAGAGGATTGTATTGCTCTCCAAAGGGATTTTGATGCGATCGTTTCTTGGAGTGAAACTAATTTTCTCTTCATGAATGTTCAGAAATGTCACAAAATGTCCTTCTCCTTAAAGCTCAGTCCAATTGATTACACCTACGTATTACATGATATTCGACTTGCGCCGGTTTCTCAAATAAAAGATCAAGGAGTGATTTTCGACCCAAAACTTAAATTTGAGCCTCATATTGTGTCAATAACCGCACGCGCCTCTCGCGTCTCCGGGCTCGTATTAAGACACTCTTATATGTTTACTGACATTTCTTCCTTGGTCAACTTATACACTAGCCTCGTTAGACCAATCCTTGAGTATTGCTCGCAAGTATGGTCACCACACTACCAATATCTAGATTCTATGGTTGAATCAGTACAGCACAAATTCACTTGTTTCCTTATCTTTAAATTTAAAATTCCATATATGCCATATGAAGAGCGACTTTCCTTGCTGCAACTTCCTACTTTGCAATCCCGCAGACTCCTTTTAGATGAATGTTTTCTGTTTCGGCTTCATCACCATCAATTAAACTCTAACCTCTCTGATTGGTTAGAGTATCGTACTTCAGAACGCCCTGCCAGATCTGACACCATATTTACAGTTCCATATGCTAGGACTGATACCTTGTACCATTCGCCGATGTTGCGACTCCCTCGAAACCAAAATACTCTGCGACTTGGTCCGTTTCCTCAATCACTCTATATTCATAAGCAGAAGGTAAAATGTTTTTTAACTAATTAGTTTAATCTATATTATGTTTTTCTTTACTTTAATTTTTGCATATTTTTTTTTCTTTTATTGTCTTGTAATTGGATTATGTTAGTCTGTAAGACAAATTCTTCTTAAATAAATAATAAATAATGAATAAATAATAAATAACAACAATAGATTTTTCAAAAATTCGCACATTTATTGTTTGTTTTTTGTTTAACCTTAGTAGCAAGACCAATCTCCTCCAGCATTAATTATGCTCTGACACCGTCGGCGCATGCTTTCCACATGGTTTACGGGATATTCTTTTGGAAAAGATCTCCAAATTTTCCGAACTTGTCGAGAAAGTTGATCTAAATTACATGGCTTGCGTTTGCGAAGTTGCATTTTTATTAAAGCCCACACATTTTCTATTGGATTTGCATCCGGTGACTGAGAAGGCCAATCTAAAGTGACAACCCCATTTTGCCCTTTCCACTCGCTACACGCTCGACTCCACTGTTTTGGGTTGTTGTCCTCTTGTAGGATCCAGATCTCATTTTTTCTGATGAACCATTGCTTTGGCAGATGATAACAAAGCCTTTTGGTAGATTTTGTTAATTTTTTTCGGCATTCAAATTGTCTGCAAATAACAACAAAGTTCCGAAACCTTTTTTTGAGAAGCACCCTAAACATGGGCCTTGACGGGGTGTTTAACAGTCCGTTGGAGCAGTCTACTAGTGGAGAATGTCCAGGCGTGTTTGATGCTCGGAAATGCCCAAACGGAAGATTCATTACAAAAGATCACGTTGATTCAATCGAGGTCTAAGTTTTCCCATGCCACACGTTTTTCATCGTGTTTTTCACTTAACATTGGCTTTTCCAAAGTACTCTGTTATTTCACCTTATTTGCAAGTAAGTGCCTACGAATTGTTCCGTATGATATGTTTTTGCTTTCAGTTTTATAGAATCCTTCGAAAACGCTGCGAGAATCTTTTTTTCGTCTTTTATTTAGGAAAATCATTGGCATTACCGATCTTTTTATAGCGATTCACCCGCTTGCTTCGACTTCCCCATGTATTTTGCAGCGGCTGCTTGCGTTAATTTAGGTCCTTTTTCATGCGAACATAAAAAAATTGGCTTGAAGCGCGAGGCGTAAGTAGCTTACATTTCGAAAAACCATTCGAAGAACGACTGAATTCGACTTACATCTGATTCCTTCCATAAAGCATGGAGAACTGAGGTGCCCTTTATGTCATAGAAAAAGAAATAGATCACTAAGAATTTTTTTCTTCGTGTAACAGTGACCACGCTTTTACGTAACAAGTTCAAGTTTCGTAGTTCCCATTCACTGAAAAAAGAAAAGAATAAAGTTGCAGCAAAATTACATTTTAAACGAATTTGCCATACATTACTTTTTGTGGGAGCCATTGTGTCTAAGATATGAAGTTGTCCTCCTTTTCTTCTTATCAAGATAAAGCCCAGAAGATTTTGTCTGCGAGACCAGAAACTTGATATTTAACCCACTGTTAAATTTGCCATACATTGCAAAAAAAGCCAGCACAGAACCATTTGATTGGACTAAGGCCAGAATAGACCATTGGTGATTCCACAAGTGAGGACGATACTAACTTTGGGGTGTTGAGAGCAATTTGGATTATCTTGCAAGGCAAACTACACTATTTAAATTTATGTTAGATACTCGCCAAGCTTTCCAATAAAGAAGAGTCAGAAATTTTCATTCTTAATTTTGAAAATGTTAGGCATTCACACAGAAAATGTAGAATCATTTTTTCCAACCTGCAGTCACTGCAAAAATTGTTGAATGGAAAGCTCTATCGTTCTGCATGTCTTTCAATTAAAAAGTGCTCCGTCAATATAGAGACAATAAGACTTAATGTTTCGTGGCTCCTATCGGGGAGTTGCTTAGTGCGTTTTGAGCTCAGAGCGAGCCAAGTCTGCCTGGTTGTTCTACAAGTTTCTTCAAGTAGCCAGGCTCTGTTTGCAATTTCACTGCAATGCTGTCTAATCCTCAGATTTCTGGAAGCTAGAAGTGGTCGTAGCATGGGATCCTTAGTTCATTGCCAGCTTTCACTACGAAATCTGCTTCGTAATTTCCAGTGTTAATGTGCCCAGGTATCCGCTGCAGAGTCACTTCGGAATAAAGGGACATCTCGTTCAGTCGTGTACGACATTTCATAGCCATTATGAATGAATGAACACATTTGATATTGATTCAATAGTATCTTGATTTGCAGTGAAAACATTCAAATTTCTTAAAGGGTGATGTTCAAATTTTTGCCGCTCATTTATTCGCTTTTATTTCTTCATAATGTCTAATTGAAAGACGTTGCAGTGGTAAGTGTGTCGGAGCGATAGTTTTAGGACAAGTTGTCCAGGAAATACTATTTCTGATCCATATACTCGACCGATTTCAATCGAGTGCACCTTTCATCGCAGGGTGAGAGTACTTACTGACCATAAGTACTTTGAAGTATTGATGGTCATCTGGGGTACTAACTGACCATCAGTTCTTGAAGTACTGGTGATCACCACAAAACTTATTTTTTATAAAAAGGTTTAACGTTAACTGACAACTGGGTCTTAACGTTATATTTTTATCTGAAGTTTTTATGAAAATTTATTGACATAAAGTGAAAAATTCAAAAATTAGAAAAATAACATGACAAAATTCTAAAAACATTCTTTGAAATTGTCTGTTTTCCACGCTTTTAACCAGCTCTAACTCCATGCTCATCGTTAGATTTCTTATGCTGCGCAAAAAATCACTTTCCTTATTAACAATCAGTGAATATGCGCACTGAGGAAATTTGTCTCTGCAAACCGTTTGCTGACGTCAAGAATATTTTTTTCACAAGACTTCTTCTTCTTTAAAACGCAATCAAACACGTAAATATTCATTGACTGCAACAATAGTACTTTAGAAGCCGTTTGACAAAACGAGCTAAAAGCAAATGCTAATCTTTTGCAATGATAATAAAATACGATTCTTTATTTTCAGATGAGTTTTTGTTCGTAGGTTTTAGAGTTCTACCACCAAACAGGGTGTCTATAAGTTTATAAAACTTAAATTTAAATAAGTTCGTCATACACACTATTCTGATTAAAGCCATGGTCATTGCTATACAAAGGAGTTTAGTTTGTGTCTTCTTTTCAAGATGGTGGCCGCTTCATTCACCAATCTGACAGTTGACGCGTAATTCACGTATCACGAACATCTAATCTATCTTATCAAGTGATTCTGACGTTTAAATCGCTGCTTTCGGAACTATTATGGTGCTTACTTAATTTTCCTCCCTATTCTGCTCATCTTTAGATTCACTCGCCACTTTTTTTGCTCAAAGAAATCGCTTGGCATTTTGTTTTAATGTGTAAAAAAGCTCATATTAAAATGTCAACTTGACAGGGGCCATTTTTTCCGACCTCTTAATACTTTCGAATGCAAAAAAAATGGCATTTGTCTAGCATGTTATGTACTAGGCATCCTTTGAATGATCGCAATACAAATGTCTAGCCGGATAGAAAGACTTTTACATATATAGAAGGTTTACTTGCTTGGACTATTACATCATTCATTCCTAGCGGAATGGTCGTGTCGAAGCTGCGGTGAAAACAAGGAATCGTAGCAGCGAAGTCCACTTCTGATAGCATTGGTCCATTTCTCTTCAAAATGATGATGTGGTTATTATTTCTCTAATCACTGAAGTGCAGGACTTGCAGTCGAGTAGTATCGACTTGCTATCTATTAAGATGCTCAGATTGGAGCTAATTTAGTACGATAAAACGGGCCATTGTTGCGGTTGTACATAGAATATCATTAATTGCAATAACTGCGATTCTTCTAACCTTTTTTGACTGATTCAGGTTTAATAGCTTTACAATAGCTTACCACTGAATAAATGCATCGTTAAGGATTGGATTCACAAACACTGCAAACAACTATGATATCAGTCTGTGCTTCAAATCACCATCTTTTACCAATGGTTTTCTTCCAGGAGTAAATTGTGTAGGAGGCTTTACGAACTCTTTCTTCTATATTTGCTTGCCAAGTGAGCTTGAAGCTCAAAAATGTACCAAGTTAGTTGACTTCACGGATTAGCTTTAAGTTGACATTATTAAATTTTGAGTGGGATGAATGGTGGAACTTTATGCCTTGTTGTGAAAAGTGTAATACCCATTTTCTGCGAATTTCTTTCGATTTTTCGCTCTATCAACATTGAATACCTAAGGCGAAGTTTAGTCTATCCGATAATGTGTTGATAAATTTTCCTGGTACTGCTATAGCGAAATTGTCGGCATAGACCATGACATTCCAGCTGCTCGAAATTATCCCTGGCAGGATTTCGTTCACCTCTAAGTTCAATAGTCGTATTCAATTTTATATTCATGGTAGCTAGTTCGAAATTTAAGAAGGTTCATGGAGACATTTTTAAATTTCAATGGCTCATATTCATTTCCTAAAGGATATTTTTAATTTTTAATTGTTTTTTTCGAAAGAAATATGGAATTGGAATGGCTTAATATTAATCGTATCGTCTACGGGAGCGTCCATTGATTACGTAGGTAAGGGGGATGATTGAATATTCACGCAGATTAATGGGGAGGGTGGCGGGGGGGGGGGGGCTAGGATACAAAGCCTTTTCTACATTATTTGTTATTTTCATTTCAATTCTTGAAGGACAAAAGAGCGCTAGCAACAATTAATGCAGTTTTTGTTATTACGCCCAAAATTGCCATGACTTCGGCATAATCATTTAATTTGTATTTTTTCACGATTACTGATACTTATTTCTTATTTTCAGTTGGTTTTAAAAACATTGAATGTGAAGTCAATAATCGGTTTAATTGCATGTTAAAACTAAATAGCGTCACGAATGATGATGGAGGCAGTAATTAAAATCTTACGAACACTAAAGACCAGAACTACTAAAAACTACAATTTTTTGTTTGATGAAAACCTTTTAAAGCATATGATCCAGCAAAGTATTGACTACAAAACATTTTACCATTCAAAGCGTTCATTACCACAAATGCAAATTTGATTAATTATTTTGCTTTTCAAAATTTAAGCAGTTTTTATATTACAATTATAACAGGGTTCTTCAAAAACTTCAAAATATGTTTCAAGTGTGCAAATATTAATAAACTTTGATTGGCTTAACAACAGTCTTTAAAATAAAAGATGTAAGGTAATATCATTCATATGAAGACTTTTTACTTGGCAACTTTTAATGACTTTTTATTTTTAATTTAATTTTTTTTTGTGGTCATGAGAAAAAGTTTTGCTAGTTTTTTTACAAAAACTGTTTGGAGTATATAAATTTTATAAACATTGAGTACTGTGTTTCGTAAATCAGGTTAAAAATTTATTGTTTATGTAAAAAACCTAATTTTTTGCACTTTTTTTCCTTAAATTAAAAAACGGCTCCAACGATTTTTTTTAAATTTGATACATTCGCAAAATTATTAACACGCGTCGATTGACACTTTAACGATGCAAATCGTATGTTTGGTTCGCGAGATATAACGCATGACAGAAATGACCTTCAAACGGGCAAAACAGCAAACCCCCCCGACCGAAGTATCCCAAAAACTAATCAGCTCTTAAGATTGCAAAGATGCTTCGATTGACACCTCAATGAAGTCGATATGACTTTGTTTACGTGAGTTATGCTCGTAGAAAAACTGTCCACAAACGCACATACGTACGTACACACACACACACACACACATACATACTTCTTTCTAAAAACATTCTAAATATACTCTAAAGACCTCAAAACGTAAAGATATGTTGAAAATTTCAATTTCGATTTACGAGGCGATTACAAGAACTTCCCATATACTGGGAAGTTAAAAAGGATTGTGCGCGCAGAGAAATACTTCAGATAGTAAAGATCTAGATTGATCTTTCACTTTACAAAACATGGAGCATATTTTATTTCTCAACGCATTTCATAATTTACAAACAATACGAAAACATTTGGAATTTTTCTGAATTGCATTTTGATATCAAAAACAATAAAGAGATGCTGATGCTGTATAAACTTTCGATTGTTCTGGATTCCTCTGCTTTAAGGTAATATTCTTAGTCCGTCTGCTATTCTTTCCATGAAATGTTGACAAGCAAAATATCAATCGGTTCGTAATTTTTCGATACTGCGAAAGAACTGAATATAGTTTGAATGGCATTTTCAACAGAAAATTCAAAATTATTAAATCAAAAAGGGATGGGTATTAGAGAAAAATCCACCAAACAACATCTCTTTATCTTTTAAATGTTGCATGTTAAGGACATATTCAGTGGCGGTCTATCTTGTAACGTTTGATCCATTCGCCACCTCTTCTAAGCCGGGATAATGCTTGATAGATTTTACCCAACGATAAAGATATCGAAATCCAGTAAGGGATAAACAACGACGGTATGGCACAAACATTCCCCTTCTACGACTATCATAAAAAAGAAGCAATCACGATGTAGGTTGAGTTAAGGACATACATATTCTTATACAATCGTGCGTCCTCGAGACACCCCACTAGCCCCAAATTTTGCTGACGGTGGCCATGAGCCGGGCACGAAGCAAAGCTCCGGGTGGGTGTTACAATGTCCATATCGATAGAATCTTTAATAGAGGGTAGTTTGGTTCTCATGACAACAACAACAACAACAACACCGACATCGACGACGACAAAGTTCGCGTCAGTGATTTCATCAATTCTTTTTGTGTCCTTGTCGCCATTGTCTTTTCCCATCATTCGATTCATTGACCGTTTTTGTTGGGTGGCAAACAAGCAACCATAGAACGTTTCGATTACGCGCTATCGGCGATAAGGACGAAAGTGTGTGCGATATATTATTCTTTAACAGATAACATATGTGAATTGCAAGTAAAGATGGAACGATCGATTAGGTGATCCCGAATTATTTACGCCTGATAATGCCCCGGGATGTATTCAGTCGATGACACGCTTATGCGATTTGCGCCTTCTTAATACTCAGAATATCCTGCGGTGAAGTTAATTGGTGGGAAGATAGAACCATGTATCTTTTAATCGACCACATGCAGACATCTGAGTTGCTAAGCGGATTAATTATCATCAAGATGTTCAGCCTTAAACATTTTATGCATCCAAATAGGTGAAAGAAATATTTCACTATGCATGTTTTACATATTTCATGGTGGGTTGAAGGTATTCCATTTAACATGTAACAATATTTCCTTTTAGAATAACGTTTCGTTGCAGGGTAAGCATCGAAAAACATATTGCGGCTTACTAAAAAGCTACATAAAGACCGTTTTAGCGTCTGTTCTGATATATATAGCAAGCCGCGAATTCTTAATCTTCATCAATCTTTATTGGACTAACTTCAAATTATGCTCCATTTGAAGCAATTCACAAATGCCAACGCTTTTTCTAATCATCAAAACATTTTTTATAGGCGCTTTCCGATATGTTTTTCAGCTCCTTCAGTGAATTTTCTTTGATGAGGTTTATGGAGTCGTACCGGATTCCCCGAAGCGGCAATTTGAGTTTGGGAAAAAGAAAAAAGTCACACGGAGCCAAATCAGGTGAATGATTACCCAACCGTCTTTAAAGGCTTTGTATCACTCGTAAAACAGACTCATTTTCGTTCAAAGTACAAAATTTGAGACAAACTCTTTGTTCAATTTTAGTGAGGTGGAGTGATTCAACCAGCTGCTGTAAATAAACTGGTCGACAGATCACGCTTATTTTTGGCATAGTAATTTGGGACAGTCCTACCAACATACAAAAAAATACTTGAAAATACTTAACGCGGGAAATTTAAATGAGAAATTCCGGGTTCTTTTTGGTCAGAAGGCAGCAATAGAAGGTAGATTAGATTTCATCTTATTGGTTTTATAGCAATGTTTAATTTTTAACTTACCAGTATATGGGAAGTTCTTGTAATCGCCTCGAAAATCGAAATTGAAATTTTCAACTTTTCTTTACGTTTTAAGGTCTATAGAGTATATATAAAGTGTTTTTAGAAAGAAGTATGTATGTGTGTGTGTGTACGTACGTACGTACGTCTGTACGTTCGTGGACAGTTTTTTTACGAGCATAACTCACGTAAACAAAGTCCGATCGACTTTGTTGAGGTGTCAATCGAAGCGTCTTTGCAATTTTAAGAGCTGATTAGTTTTTGGAAAACTTCGGTCGGAGGAGTTTGCTGTTTTGCTCGTTTGAAAGTCATTTCTGTCAGGCGCTATATCTCGCGAACCAAACATACGATTCTTTTGAACAAGGTGTCAATCGACGCGTATTAGCAATTTTGTGAATTTATCAGATTTTGAAAAAAAAACCATTGGAGCCGTTTTTTAATTTAAGAAAAAAAAGTGCAAAAAATTAAGGTTTGTTTTATAAACAATAAATTTTTAACCTGATTTATGAAAGACAGTATTCAATTTTTATAAAATTTATATATTTCAAGCAGTGCTTGCAAAAACAACATCAAAACCTTTTCTCATGATTACATAAAAAATTAAATAAAAAATAAAAAATCATTAACAGGCATCATGATCTTCAAGGTCATATCTGTCATGCGCTATATCTCGCAAACCAAACATACGATTTGCATTGTTGAGGTGTCAATCGACGCGTATTAATATTTTTGTGAATCTATCAAATTTTGAAAAAAAAATTGTAGCCGTTTTTTCATTTAAGGAAAAAAAGTGCAAAAAATTAGGTTTTTTTTCATTAACAATAAACTTTTAACCTGATTCGCTAAATTTTGTAATTGATGTTTATAAAATTTATATACTCCAAGCAATGTTTCTAAAAACACCATCAAAACTTTTTGTCATGATCACGAAAAAAATTAAATAAAAAATAATCATTAACAGTCATCTTGACCTTCAAGGCCATTTCTGTTATTCACTATATCTCACGAACCAGATATAATATTTGCATCATTAAGGTGTCAATCGACGTGTTTTAAAATCTCTTTGATTATTTTAGCATTATGAAGATCCGTTTCAGCGTTTTTTTAATTTAATAGAAAAAAATGAGAAAACTTAGATTTTTTTTTCATAAAAAAGATTTTTTTAGCCTGATTTGGACAACACAGTAATAAATGTTTATAAAATTTATACATTCCTATCAGTTTTTGATGAGAATTCATTACAACTTTTTTCATGATTCTGAAAAAAATTCAATTAAAAATAAAAAATCATTCAAAGTTACCATATGAAAGGGGTTCTTCCGATTGATATTACCTTATATCTTTTATTCTAAAGACTTTGTTGTAAAGTCAATCAAAGTTTTAAAATATTTGGATAATTTGAGCAGATTTTTAATAGTGTTTGCAGTCTTTTAATTAAAAAAAGCGGCTTAAATTTTGAAATTCATCAATATTTGCATTTGTGGTAATCAATCATCATCACCCATCCACCAAAAGCTTTACGTAATCAGTGGATGCTCCCGTAGATGATATGATTAATATTAATCCCTAATTCATTCCTGTTACTGCTTTGAATACCTTTCATTATTATTATTTAAAGTAGTATTATTTTCAAAATTATTATTGTGTTTAATATTTTTAATGTTTATCTAGATATTACTGGGAAGTTGACCGTGTGGACCTCAAGGGTTGCACTTCGCGGCTTGTTTTTATATTGTAATATGCAGGAATAATGTATTTAAAGTTAGACTGATGTTTTCAAAAGTTGAATAGAAAAATGTAAACTGCATATATCGTGAAAATTACTCAAATTGAAACTAAAGTCGTGAAAATGGTATTGAATCACTTACTCAAATATATTATTATATGATGAAAATATATGAACAGTATTTGAATTAATGTTTTGTAGCATATATTTAATGATGCTTTGCAATTTATCAGGCATCGATTGCATTTACCTTTTCAAATCTTCAATACTTATTTTATCCCATTCTTATTAAATGCGGTGTGTTAAATTTGTTCTGCTGCTAGCCAAATCATTTACATGTATCCGTAAATTATCTATTGAATTCATGTCTGGAATCTGTGGTGGTGTTTTGAATTGCCTAAGTATATCGTTCAGGATCCAATTCCGCACGAAACGTGCACAATGTTTTGGATCACTTTACTGTTGATATACCTAGTCGTGCCATAAATATTGATACAACTGTAAATGCGGCCCTTACGGATGAAAGCTTGCAGGTAGATAATTGCTATGTTAGTAGTCCTGATTGTTGACATATGCTCTAAACCACGCCAAATATTGTCAGTGTAGCTTGAGCCGTTACGATCAAGTGGTCTGGCAAAGATAACCGCATCGTTGTGATTGCTTTACACAAATGTGGAATGGAGAAAAACCGAATTTTCGAAACACTACAGCCATTAGATATCACGCGTGTTTTCGTGTATCGAACTATAGCGTTATTTATTGATACTGGAGATGTAGTAGGCCGTAAAAGATACGGCAGACCTCGCTCGGCTCGTAAGCCACAAGCCATCAAAGCTGTAAGGTCCAGAATCGCAAGAAATCCTGTCCGCAATCAGAAAATCATGTCTCGTGAAATTAATATTGCGCCGACAGCCATGAGTCATATCATCAAAGAAGACTTGGGATTGCATCTTTCAGAAGACAAACAGGATACAGACTCAATGCCGCTTTAAAACGAATTAGGGTGGAAAAGTCAAAACAGCTGTTATCGACACACGATAAATACTTTTTACCGGCGAGACAATATTTACCGTGAAGGAGTCCTTCAACAATCAAAATGATAGGATATATGTACGATCTTCTAAGGAGGCTACAGTAAAGATCTGCATGCTTGAACGAGGACGTTATCCAGCATCAGTGATGGTTTGGTGGGGAGTGTCCTACGAAGGTGGCACTTCTATAAATTTCCGTGAAAAGGGCATTAAAACAGCTGCCAAAAACCATCAGTCGGATATCTTAATGAAGGTAGCGGAGGCCCTAAGCCAAACCATGTTTGAAAATAAAGAATGGGTTTTCCAAGAAGACCCTGCGCCTGCCCACAGGGAGAAAACCACACAAGAGTGGCTGGGGAACCATGTGCCAGAGTTTATCAGCGTTAATTTGTGGCCATCAGTCAGTCCAGACCTTAGTCCCCTCGACTACAAATTGTGGTCAGTATTAGAGGGTATGGTCTGTAAAAAACGCCACCACAACCTGGAGTCGTTAAAACAGGCGTTGAAAAAAGCTGTGGACAATTTTCCGATGGAAGTCGTGCGAGAATTAATAGACCAGTGGCCTGACAGACTTTGGCGCTGTATTCAAGCAAAAGGCAGCCAATTTGAATAATTTATTTTTTATTATGTAGTAAGACTAGTACTAGTAGTTTCATTATTATAGATAAAACATCTTGTATCAGTATTTATGGCACGACTAGGTATATACGTTACTCAAGCCCTGCTGGATAACCCTTTAAATTTTCATTAAATATGATTGAGTGGATAGGTTTGTCCATTATACTCTCCATAAAATGTAGTTTTTTCGTCCCTGCTACCAACACGTAGCTTCAGACCATCACGGATCTACCACAACTTTCACTGTGGCTTGTATGTAAGTTGATTCTTTTCATCTTATTTACTAAGTTTTCTCAACAAGCGTTTCATTCGAGATGACTCGAATAATCCAATTTTGATCTCATCACTAAATAAAACGGCCTCTCAAAACTCCATGTGCTTCTTTGTATGCTCTTTTGCAAATGTTAATCTTTTTCTATTGGCTTTATTCACCTTTGGTTTCTTTCTTGCACTCATGTAAATTTCAGATGCAACTAACTATCCAAAATGATACGAAAAAAACTAGTTCAGCCGGCGTAGATACAAAAGCTGCATCTCAATTTTGCTAAAAAAATTCACTTGCTCTTTGTTGTATTTCAGACGTTGACGTGGAATTATAAACTTCCGTAAAGAAGGCATTTAAACATTTTCGAAATAACCAGCGCGACCCCAATTAGGTTATTTTTCGTTTATCTATAAAACGAGACAAATTCAATCTTATTTCCACAGTTTGAATCAACCTTAAAACATTTTAACTATACAAGCAGTCATTGAATAGACAATCTTTAAGAGATACATCCATCCAAAGATTCTTCGGTTGAACTCAATGCCATCAAGATACCAACGAACATAGTGAATGAATAGCTCAACCATAAATTGTTCAACTTTCTATTCGTTGCGGGAGAATAGATGATTTCAGCAAAAGACAAAAGTCCAACTACTGACCGGCCATGGAACATTAAACAATTCCCTGCTGCCGTTCTAAGTGTCCGGAAAATGTTCGAAGAAAACTCGAAAAAAAAAATCCATTCATAAGATGTACGGTAAAAGCGAGCGAAAATCGCTTAGGTAGCAGCAAATGTCGAGGCCATTTGTATCGCTCGTTGTTAGCACACAGCTTTATGCTCGAGGATTTCCAGTCTATGTGAGTCTCCGACAGGAAAATGGTTTTGATTATCTATTAATTCGGCATTTATTGATTCTACTGGTCCATTCGGTTATCGATTTTGTCCGAATGTCTTGTCAGCAATTTAAGGCACTAAACAGTGAAAATTCTGTATGCTTTATTTTGGTCTCATAGATGATTTGAAAATATTTATATTGTGGGTTTTCCACTGTAGAAGCATTTTAAAATACCAACATAGCAGTGATAGTTTCCTACAAGTTCACTGTTAGTTTTGGTTAGTTGGAAAACCTGCTTTAATGCTAATAAAATCATTATTAAACAGAGCACTTCAAAGATACGCTATTGAAGTTCAATCAAATAACAATTAACCAAAGATATTCATCTAACCCCGATCGTATATAATAAAGCTACGTTGATATCAATCCAGAATCCATTCTCAAGGCATATTACAATTAATATAGCATTAAATATAACTTTGTTGTACACTTGCCGACCAAACTATCTATTAATTCCAGGATCTAGCTGTAAGCAGTAACCAGCAGTTAGCCCAGAGATTATCCTATAATTAATTTGACTGCACCAAATTTGCACATAGAGCATCCCTTTCGACAGACACGAGGGCTTTATGAATGAATGTTGCCTACGACGCGCAGCAGGATATAATGTTGACTTAATGAAAATGTATTGTGTTAGTTACGAGCTTCAATCGAAAACGTGCACGTTATGCATGAATATGTTATGTGGAAGACTTTAATTGTAATTACTTTAGTTGGAAGGAGATTAGAGTTTGGTTATTGCACTTCTGACTATGTTGGCAAGTTTCAGCTCCAACAAAGTTGGAATTATGAAAGTTCAATATTGTATCAATGGTTAGTTTTGAATTTGTTTCACCGAATTGCTAAGAAACTTTGATATGATGTGAAGATAGGACACAAAATGAAATTATGAAACAGTTTTGTTTTGTTTTTATTGCAGCTCAAATCGATCGGAATAGAAAACAAGATGACTTTATTTATGTTTACAATAAATACTTTTGAAATATTTGATTGCCCTGCAAGCTTTACGTTATTTTTTTTAGTTATTTATACGAAGTGATTAGCTGCACCATACAGATCAAACGGATCATTCGCAGAAACTACAAACAGTGGATAAAAAAGTTAAGGTACCATGCACCCAACGAAAAAAGTCATAAGTTTTAGTGGTATTTTTTTTATTGAGAATGGTGTTCTTTTACAGTATATCAGGAGCCGGGAAGATATATTTCAGTATCATACCAAAGAAAAACCAAAGACACAACAATTTCTAAACATAATAAAAAAATGGTTGTTTGCCATCGAATAACGATCCAAAAAAGTTAAGGCACGATATAGTTTTATCTGAAATTATTTGATTTGTTTTAGATTTATTTCCATTAAATTTTAGAAACTTACTCATTATTAATATTTTGCAGACTTTTTTTTCGCATTCTTATGACTTCTTGGAGGCGTTTCGGCATCGATTTGACCAACGTTTTGCAAACGGTTAGTGAAATATTTTCCCATTCTTGATTAATGGCTTTAGTTGGTTTTTTTATTTTTAACTTCCCAGTATATGGGAAGTTCTTGTAATCGCCTCGAAAATCGAAATTGAAATTTTCAACATTTCTTTACGTTTTGAGGTCTTACAAGTATATTTTAAGTGTTTTTAGAAAGAAGTATGTATGTGTGTGTGTGTGTATGTACGTACGTCCGTACGTACGTACATACACACACACACACACACACATATACATACTTCTTTCTAAAAACACTTAAAATATACTCGTAAGACCTCAAAACGTAAAGAAATGTTGAAAATTTCAATTTCGATTTTCGAGGCGATTACAAGAACTTCCCATATACTGGGAAGTTAAAAATGTACCTCTCATAAAAGTTATTGGAATGACTTAATATTAATCATAACATCTACGCGAGCGTCAATTGATTACGTAAGGATTTTGGTGCATTGGTTGGATTGATTATTCACGCGGATCAATCGGAGGGCGGACAGGTTACAAAGCAGTTTTTTCATTAAAGTTAAACATGGTGCTGTGAAGACTATTGAAAATCTGCTCAAATTTTGCAAATATTAATAAACTTTGATTGACTATACAACAATGTCTTTAGAATAAGAGATTTAAGGTATAATGATTCGAATGAACCCTTTTTACATGGTGACTTTGAATGATGTTTTATTTTTAATTTAATTTGTTTGTGATCATGAGAAAAGTTTTTGCTGGTTTCTCTACAAAAATTGATAAAAATTTATAAATTTTATAAACATTTATTATTACGATGTGCAAATCAGGTTAAAAATGGATTTTTTTATGAAAAAAACACTACTTTTCTAAAAAAAAATTAATAAATCGTAAAAAACGCTTTAAATTTTTTTTTAAAATATGAAAACATCATAAAGATGTTGATACGCGTCGATTGACACCTTAATGATGGAAAGATTATATTTGGTTCTCGAGATATAATGAATGACGTAAATGACCTTGCACGTTTAATGATTTTTTATTTTTTATTTAATTTTTTTGTAAACATGAAAAAAAAATTTGCTGATTTTTTCACAAGAACTATTTGGAGTATATAAATAATATAAACATTGATTACTTAGGTTTGAAAATCAGGCTAAAATTTTTGTGTTTTTGAAAAAAACCCTAATTTTTTGCACTTTTTACAAAAAAATTAAAAAACAGCTTCAACGATTTTTTTTAAAAATTTGATAGATTCTTAAAAATGTTAATACATGTCGACTGACACCTTAATGATGAAAATCGCATGTTTGGTTCGTGAGATATAGCGCATAACATGGTTGACCTTCAAGGGGTGAAAACAGCAAACCCCCTCGACTGAAGTTTTCCAAAAACTAATCAAGATAAGATTACAAAGACGCTTCGATTGACACCTTAACAAAGTCGATACGACTTTGTTTACGTGAGTTATGCTCGTAGAAAAACTGCCCGCGAACGCACGTACGTACGTACGTACGTACGTACATACACACACACACATTCATACTTCTTTCTAAAAACACTTTATATATACTCTATAGACCTCAAAACATAAAGAAAAGTTGAAAATTTCAATTTCGATTTTCGAGGCGATTACAAGAACTTCCCATATACTGGGAAGTTAAAAAAGTGCAAGATGTAAATTTTTAATCTGATTTGCACATGACACTAATCAATTTTTATAAAAGTTACATACTCTTAACAGTTTTTGTGAACGAACCAGCAAATTTTTCTTCTTTTTGGTAACAAAAAAAACATTAATTAAAATATCATTACGAGTCGCAACTTTTCTTGCATGAAATGCAGACTTTAAGCGTCCCAGAAGCGGTAAATTTGGTTGTTCGTGTATCCGCATATGTAGAAATGCGCCGTGTCGCTCATAGGTTTCAATGGAAAATCATCCTAATCGCAGCGTAGGTTTGGGAGGGCTTCGCTGTAATTTGCACGAGATTGTCGGTCTGCAAGCAAAAATAGATACACAGTTTGCATTTTGTAACGGAAAATCTTCAAGTTTTTACCAAAATTTGCTGTAAACTCCATCTGTTGATGGGCAATTGCGTGTCCTATCATCTGATTGATGTTTGAGAATCCTTTGGATATCTGCAGCCACTGCAGCGATATTTTCGACCAAATGACTGCTTCGTGGCTGATCACTTCTGCCACTGTCCTGTGTCAGTATTTTCGATGGAGTGGTTAAGCGCCGCAATATTTGCCCAGTTGGTGACTAAAGAATCGACAATTAAGTTCACGTTAAGCCAAAATCAGCGACCGATTATTTATCTAAAACAATGACACATTTATTCCACGTATTTGAAGGTACCAATCCATGGCTAGTCTTTGTGTATTCAGCTTAGCTTTACTTCACAAATATCAAAGACAGCATGATTAAAGACGCCATGACTAGAGGCGCCATGACTAAAGACGCCATGACATAAGACGCCATTTGGACAAATGACAGTATCTTTGGATAGGCTGATGAATTTTGCCCCATTTTATGCGATAAAAAAATATTCAACAGCAATAATTTATTTATTTTATGTAAAAAAATCATGCATTGATCGTAAACGTTTCATCGTTCATTCACATGTTTCCTTTATTTAAATGCTTGAATAGAAATTCGTTTCATTATTGACTTATTCTTAAGTATATTAGAAGCTTTCGCTTCGAAAGTTCAATTCAATGAAATGTTCAACCTGTCTTTACGTTTGGAAATCTAAAGAGTAATTTGAATGTATTTTTGGAAAGCAGTCTGTATCTGTGCGTGCCTCGATAGTAATACACTCCTATTTCTGAACAAATGCGTAATTTTCTGCAATAATTTTTATTCATCAATGAAACAATGCCGGCTCTATCTTGGGGGCTAGTGGGGCTCAGCCCCACCACTTATTGATGAGCCTATATTAGTGCAAATGTAATAAAATATCATTATAGATTTCAATATAGTTTTCATAATTTAATTTCATTTCAAAATATAATGTAGCAATTTTTCGCCCATGTTGTGGCTTACTTTCACATAGTCTTCTTGCCACGCATTGTAGAACAATTTGTTTTTCTTTTCGACTCGCTTCGTTGTGCCTGCACCGAGTAAAAGCTGAGAATGAAATTCAAACTTATTTTCTCTGACAATTTTCCACCTTTACTACGAGGAAGGGGCTACATTGATTTTGTGCCGAAAAAGAGTATTTCGATTTGAATGTATGCGTGAATTCTATGCTGAAGCGGCAGGTGTGTGCGTGTTTGAAATAACCTGTGTATACATCGTGGACGGGCTAATCATATGCAGACCGTTCAGTGCTTCAACAACGTTTAGTCTTGGCATGGTCTGGATAATACTTTCGAGCAGGCATGCGCAACTTTTTTTTACGACGGGCCGAAGGGGGTGAAGGTGATGACTGTTAATGCAAAATTAGTCTCATCGAAGTAGTGCATGGTATAAGTACTACGTGTGCCTTCGAAGTGTTTGTAGTGTTTTTTTAAACCTTTGCAGTGCTTAAAGATTGTTTCAGAAAAGGGTTCTTCAGGTTATGGTATTTATGATTTTGATTAAATAAATAATTAACAAGATTTTTTTTATTCAGAGTGCACTGAACTTTTATTAAAGCTTTAAATGTTATTCAAAATATGATAATACGAATACATCTTTGATTGCCAGCGAATCTACTTTTGGGGAAACCGATCACCTAAAATCGGTTAACGCTCCACATGTGGTACCTCTTGGGTGAAGTAGAAACTCACATAAGAACTTATATTGGTGATAGAAAAATTCGTACCAATAGCCCCACCATACTTAACTCCCACGAGCCGCCACTGGAAACAGTAACACCAAATTAATTGAAAATTGGAAAAAAATATGCAAATGCATTTATTGATAACTTAGCGATGTTCACAAAACGTTTCGTTCAGTAGATTTGGGTCGTGATAGAATTGATTTTGTGTGTGTATCAAAACAAAGATATAATGCGCAACCAAATAATACCGAAATCTAATCAGCGTGTATTATTGCAAATCTGCTTCGGTTGACACCGTAACGGAGTCGATATGACTGTTTTTTCGCCGTAGAACAAATGACGTACGAATGCGACACACACAAACAAACTTACTTCCAAAAACACTTTCAATATACTCTTTAGACATCAAAACGTAAAGATTAGTTGAAACTTTCCATGTGAATTTGCGGACCGATTACGAGAACTTCCCACACTTTGAAGTTTAAAAAAATTAAACTTTTGATTAGATCGACCTGAAATTCTTCCACCTTAAAGTTTTAAGATGTTGGAGTTTCAAAAAAAAAGAATGAATATGATAAATATTTATATCGATACAGGAATATTCAACGTTTAAGATTCCCAAAGTTTTAGTATATGAATCTACAACATTTTTTCTCAGCTTCATTTTCCACCTTTTGTGACTTATCGTCCATTTCTCGCAGTACTATCTGGAATTGTTCAAATGCTATATATAATAAATCTGACAAAATAATACCAACCAAACTTTTGGTGTGTCTACTGATCTCACGTTAAGTGGAATAAAAGTTAAATTCCGCATTTCCTGTCAACTTCATATCCAGTTCAAAGCTATTATCATAATAAAATTCTATGACATGCAACCCAAGAAAGTTCTCTTGCTCAAGGATCAGAACTTTTCTCATTTCAACATATTTCGTCGTTCATGGCGCTTCCTTCGAATGCAGCATTGCCTTCATAAAAACCTATCCTCGTCATTTGGATTTGAATTTGAATTCAGATTTATTTTGAAATTCATCATTACACTTGTAAGGCAGATGAATATTAGAGCAGTGTTCGTAGTTATATCGTTTTGGGGTGGCAGTTGAAACTTTTGACGATTCAAATGTGCTTGGCAGGTAATAAAGGAACAGATGTTTATGACTGTGGAAGTTTTCAACATGTTCTCGACTTGCAAATACGTTGCTACGACTATCTTATCGAGTCCTTGCTAGAACGACTGTAAGCTGCTGATAAGTCTGAACATCTCATAAGTGTTTTCAGAATAAGTGTGCAGTGTCACGTAACATGACTAGGATTCATAATAAAATGTAGGGATCTCATTCAAATGCGCTTGAATATGTTGAAAATGCTGAATTATGGTATTCAGTGGAACCTAATGGAACACATTTACAAGAGTCGTACAACTGAACTCATTAAATGTTCATATGAACCAGAAGACGCAAAACTTTGCGAGTTTAAATAACGCCTAGTCATGTTTGATTATTTCAGAACCATCCTAGAGAGAGCGCTTTCTTATCAATAAATCTCCATCTATTACACTCCATTGATCACTAGCCAGGAAGTCATAGGCTTTTAATGTTTCAGTGATGATAAAGATGGAAGTCAAAGATCTTACGTCAGGACAAAAGAACCACATCTTTGGAGTAGCCTCCATGCGAAGCGATTCATTTTCTGGCCTGTGACTTTGCAATTTATCTCTGAAAATATGTCAGTTAGATCATTTATCTTTCTATAATTTGAAATTGGGCTTAAATACAAGTAAAAGTTCTTGCTGGTATTGAAAAATATTGATTATGAATGATATTTAACATTATTTACCAGAAATCTGTCGGAATTGCATGTCTGTAAAACTTAGATGAGATGAAAATATTTGAAATTTGATATCAAAATTGTTGTCACTATGATTTTCAAAAAAAAATTTAATTCTGTTATATTAGCCTAAAAATTCGAAAATCCATGAGGTTTGAAACGATTTCAAATGATTATAATCAAAATTTAATTTAATTCATTCTTTCACGTGATTTCGTTTGCTTAGTGAAAAAATCCTTATTTAAAGTTCGGAATTATTATGGAAGGCCAGTGAAATGTAGACACACGATAAAATCACATGTTTTGTTATTGAAAGCTATCTTTTTTCCGCTGAATTAATGCGCCAAAGAAGAATGAGGATAGCAAGCCATGGTGTTTAAATATTTTACTTGCTAGTACGAAAAATAACAAATTTCGGTAAAAAATTAATAGTACTGCTAACATTCATGAAAGTAAATTTTTTTCCTTACACAATTTTGTTTTAAATAATGCAGTAGAATTATTTGTACATGCAAACTTAAAAACATTAATGGCTTCTCAGAGTTTGACATATACAGAAAACCCACGAACACACAAAGGACCATCCTTTCATCGTCACACCACCCATATCAACAGAAGATGGCAGCTTACAACTCTTACATACACAGAATGATCTCTGTTCCGTTAACGTAAGAGGGGTTTGAAAGAGAGAAGAAATACATTTTGGACACAGCCAGAATAAATGGATACAGAGAATCCGAAATTTTATCCATCATCAAAAAGAAAACAAGCCGCGAGGTGCGACCCTTGAGGTCCACACGGTCAACTTCCCAGTAATATCTAAAAAGATATTGAAAATATTAAACACAATAATAATTATGGAAATAATACTACTTCAAATAATAAAAATGTACTTCTCGTAAAAGTTATTGGAATGACTTAATATTAATCGTTTCATCTACGGGAGCGTCCATTGATTGAGTATTCATCGGAGTGGGGACAGGTTACAAAGCAGTTTTTTCATTAAAGTTAAAACATGGTGATGTGAAGACTATTGAAAATCTGCTTAAATTTTGCAAATATTAATAAACTTTGATTGACTTTACAACAATGTCTTTAGAATAAGAGATTTAAGGTATTATAATTCGAATGAACCCTTTTTACATGGTGACTTTGAATGATTTTTTATGTTTAATTTAATTTTTTTTGTAATCATGAGAAAAGTTATTGCTGGTTTCTCTACAAAAATTGATAAAATTTTATAAATTCTACAAACATTTATTATTACGATGTGCAAATCAGGTGAAAAATGAATTTTTCTATGAAAAAAACATTACTTTTCCAATTTTTTTCAATAAATTTAAAAAACCACTTTAAAGATTTTTTTAACATATAAAAACATCATAAAAATGATAATACGCGTCGATTGACACCTTAATGATGGAAATATTATATTTAGTTTTCGAGATATAATGAATGACGTAAATGACCTTGAACGTTTAATGATTTTTTATTTTTTATTTAATTTTTTTCATAATCATGAATAAAACTTTTGCTGGTTTTTTCACAAAAACTATTTGGAGTATATAAATTATATAAACATTGATTACTTAGGTATGAAAATGAGGTTAAAAATTTGATGTTTTGAAAAAAACCCTAATTTTTTGCACTTTTTTTGAAAAAAATTAAAAAACGGCTCGAAGAATTTTTTTAAAAATTTGATAGAATCATATCAATGTTAAAACGCGTCGATTGACACCTTAATGATAAAAATCGCATGTTTGGTTCGTGAGATATAGCGCATAACATGGTTGACCTTCAAGGGGCGAAAACAGCAAACCCCCCCGACCGAAGTATCCCAAAAACTAATCAACTCTTAAGATTGCAAAGACGCTTTGATTGACACCTCAACGAACTCGATATGACTTTGTTTACATGAGTTATGCTCGTAGAAAAAAGTGTCCCGAACGTACATACGTACGTACGTACGTACGTACACACACACACATACATCTCCCTTTCTAAAAACACTTTATATATCCTCTATAGACCTCAAATCGTAAAGAAATGTTGAAAATTTCAATTTCGATTTTCGAGGCGATTACAAGAACTTCCCATATAGTTAAAGAGAAATAAACTAACAACACTCTTCAAACAGGAAGCGGAACGAGAAGCAGTGTGGAGAGCTCCAATGACATACTCCAAAATATGGATGAAAGTAAGTAAGATCCTCAAATGCGAAAACATCATCGGAGCTCCAAGTTGCAGAAAATCGCAAATAAGATCGATGTTGGCCTCGGTTACAGATAGAATCCACTTTTCTCGTGTTTATCCTTACACGAGAAAAGTGGATTTATAGGATAGCTTGTTCGGGTTGTAATAAAACGTACATCGGGCAAACAAAGCGATCGGTAAGGACGAGATTCAACGAACACATACGAGAAGCACAACTAGGCAGATACAAGAAAACGGAAACGTAAAAACCTACAGTAGCTAGACAGATCAAAAGTGAAGGACACAACATATTATGGGATGACTTCGAAGTGTTGAAGGAGGGAGCAGGTACAAGTAGACTAGACGCATATAAGTCGATGTGGATATTGAGGCAACCGGAAAAGCTAAGGTTGAACGAGGACACGGGTAATTGCCAGTCTACTCTCTTACGGTTAATTACCTAAAAACAATTAGGTTATCCTTTTGTGAAATAGTTTGGAGATATATTTGTTCCTGTGTTTGGTATTAGTTTATACTTTTCAATATAAAAGTTAGGGTTTTCCTTGTACAAAGTTAGTTTAAACACTGAAGAAGGGTGAACAATTACTCCCGAAATACGTATATGTGAAAAAACTCAAAATAAAAATAAAGTCTTGATGAAACTATACAACTAAACTTTTTAATCAATAAATGATGAATTTATATCAAAATAAGCACTAAAAATCACTTTTCCAAAATAATATTATCAGGAAATTAATTGAAGCAAGAAGTTTTTCTAAATTAAGGAAAAAACTCACTAACATGGTTTTTATATTTACTCATTCAGGTTTTAAGTGCACAACATTAATAGGAATTTCACAGGAAATACATAATTAAATGAAAATTATGGGTGATTTTTAGTGTTGCATCGCTTGGTGGATGATTGATATCAGCGGGTTCTTGTTTTCCATTGGATACTCTTTGAAAGCAACCCGATTGCAAATTCATGATTTTTTTTGGGTTTCGATGTATGGGCTTAAAAAGAAAAATGTTAAATCATAATTTTTCAGAATTGTATTGACTCTATTAAATTTAAATCTGGCAGGTTAAATGATTAGAGCATGTACCTAGTACCAGGTTCTAGGAAATAGAATTTTGTGCCAAACTATCAGTTCTTGCAGGTGTAATAAGTAATGAGACCTTGATTTTAAAGGTAATACTCATAGACGAGCGTTTTGCTAGCAACTTTACTTTCTGATGTTCCTCTAAAGTATGCCTTAAGTTGGGCTGCTACGTCACTGTTTATTATCATTAATAAGTTTAAATGTTATATTGTTAATTTCTGAATATATTTAGTATACAAATTGAGATGCTCCAATCTGTAATCAAAAATATAAAGATACATATAAAATATATCTAATATTTATTGGTGCCAACACATTTTAAAGATATTTTTCATGAATAAATTGAAACTGCCTCCTGAATTTCGTCTTCAAAACTGTTTACCTTTAAAATTGATTTTTCAACTCAACTTCAAAGCACTTTCAGTAACAAAACGATGTGGTGATGACACAATATTCCTCCCAAGAGATCAGTGGTCAACACTTTGTTAATCTCTAATCCCCACTAAGAGATTCTTCGTACTTTTCTGTTCATAAATCATCCAACGGATGTCCACTAGCCCATCTTCACTTATCCGATTTTCAGCTTACTTTTCCAGCAAGACTAAAGTTCAGCACTTCCTTCATCCCATTCATGTTATAATCCTCCCTTTAAAAAACTATCACCAAGTTCTTACAGTGTGCCTCCATCCCTGCCCTAGAGAACAAGAGGCCAGTCAGTGGCTGCATTCAGCTCTCCTTGTAAAGTTTTCCGCATAAAGTTTTTCGTCCTTTTGTTCTCGTCGAAAAACGAGCATGTTTACATACAGTTCCAGGGGCAAAGACGGCGGAGTCGAGTCCAAAAAACAGAATGCTTTTATCAAGGAGGAAATCTTTTGCTCAACATAAACTTCCTCAATATGCCAGCCAGCCAAGTATCACCCGCACTTTTGTAACGTGAGCACAATTCGGTGTTGTACAGAAAAAGCAGTATCGGATGGACTTCAGAATATGATTTATAACAGGTCCCACGTTGGGCGCCCGATGGAAATGGCTTTTGTAATGCAGTGTTGAAACGATGCTAATATTTTTTCAAAGTTATGGAATACTCCTGTATGGATTCATGTTGAAAAAAAACACATTTCAGCATTAGGAGTCGGTTAGCTTTTTTTGGAATAAAAGTAATGGGCGAAGGATAAAGCATGGAAATTTGCTTTCAATTCAAATCAGAAACAGGAAAATCACAAATAATACCTTTTGATAAGTCGGTTAGATCAATTGAAAGACCTAGGCGATCTTGCAAGAAGTCAATCATCATAATAGCTTGGTAGATATTTGTATGGTGTGTAATACTAACACATTTAAATTCAAAAATCATTAACAGTACTCAACGTCAGTATCAACTAAATAGTGTCTTGCAGGTTACCATAGCCAGCTTAATGTTTTTATACTGATACTTAATTATTTTCATGAATTTTAAACACCACTTTAAAAGAAAATTGAGTTAGCATTATCGAAAGAATCACTTATCATATCCTGGAAACTCAATCAATTCTTCCTTTAAACCAAGGTTAATAGAACCTCATTTTAACTGATTTTTTCCGCTTATTTGGTCACTTATACCTAATTGAAAATAAAACTGCACGATAAAACAATTTCCTAAATATTGTTGTTTTTTGAGGTCACAGATGTCAGAGTTTCAGAGCTACCTCTTTCGAAGATCATTCATAATAAGTGGCAAATTGTAAAATTCGCGATACAGGAAACGGTGAATGTAACTACCCCAATCACTAATTTTTGTTAATAGTTGGTATTAGCCAGAAGATTTATCATTCAATTGTGCTGGGACGCTAGTAGCTTTCATATTTTTAAAGAAGGTACGCATTGTTCATAAAAACGATTTTTCTCCATTGTCTTGAAATGGATTGCGATGTGGTCCAATATTATTCTTTTTGTTAAAATTGTACTTCATTGATCTGCGGCTGCATATCACTGATTTCAAATTGCTTGTCAATAGTTACTAAGATATGTTATGATTGTGTGAGTGTTTGATTCCAAAATAAAGTTCAGAAAAATTGTCAACGAAGACGAGAGGCCAGACAATTTTGACAACTATGACTGCCATTTTGACTCCAAATCAAAAAATGAGGTATTGCCAAATGATGACGTACTATATGTAAGGATCCGATAAATAAGAAGCACCATCATGCGATGAAATGGTGGTATATGATAAAAAAATTGAATTAGGAGACTTAAATAATATCACAATATTCGAATAAAACGCGTTCAAAAACGCAAGTGACAACATTATTATGATTTTATATCCAAAAATACAATGGCTAAAATTATAAATCAAAATAATAAAAGCGATAAAAATTTCCAAACAATAGTTTATATAAACCACAATTGCTAAAGGGATAAAAGGAAAGATTGAAACAGCCTCAGATTAAAGCAATATAAACAAAACTAAAGCTCTGGTCTTGCAATGCTGCCTCAGAAAACAGAATCTGATCCGATATATTATATGATGTTATATTAAATAATAATGATATGATATTATATCATATAATACGATTAATAGAACTAAATCCAATAATTTTTGCATCGAAAATGAATTTAATGAAAAATCTATATATTCCGACAAGCTAGAAAAATGCCTTAAGCTTACTTAGCGCAAAGTTTGTGTATTTGAAAAAAAAACTGCCTATCATAAATCTGAGTAAAACACAAATGAAAGCAAAAATCCAGCAGACTTATATTGTGTGAAAAATGTGGGGAGGGAGCAAAGACGAAAACTAAGAGAACATTAATCTAAGCAGGTCTACCAACAATCACCATCTCGATAGCGTTCAAAAGGCTAAACGGCTTCATCTGAAGAATTCACCCAAACAATCTTTAATGATAACTGCCTTGTTACTGGACTGAACATCCTTAATCCTTAAGACCACGAAAAAGTCACAAACATGATTTCTTTGAAAAAAAACTGCCTTTTGGGCTTCAAAAATCCTTAGTTCGTCGCTAGAATTAGCCACTGATCATATGCGGAAATATATAAAAATGCATATCTATTTAGTGTTCTTCTTATCTACATAATGTTTAAATATAGATTCTAGCTTGCTTTTAAAAACATAAAGTTTGGCGACACAGTCAGGTTTACGCAAAACCTTTAAGCTTTCAGGAAAACCTTCAAATACAACAGAAACAAGAAAACAATTCTGCTGACTTTCCAACGCATTTCACCTGAGAAATAAATGACACAAATGGCAAACTTAAAAACCTCACACAGATGAGCGCTTTAGATAAACTATGACATGATTAAGCTACATGCAGACAATGGTCCATGAAGACATTATTTAGAATACTGAAGATAGCCAGTCTAAATATTGAAGTGTTAAATAACTTTACTATACCCAAGAAATTTTATTTTAATAATGTACCTTTTTCATGGAACGAGAAATTTGCATCTTCCTAAAAGTAATAATTAATAAATTTTTGTGGCACTTATTGATTTAATTACTGAGAAGAGCAGTAGTTTGACTTGCCCTTTTTTAATTAAAATTTGCTTAATAATGATGATGGTTTTACAGACTTATTTATAAAAATGTTGAATAGAGCTTCAAAGAGTAGACTGAATACTTTGAATTCAAAAACTAATTTATTTCAAACTTATTGTGCAATCCAAATAATGTTTTTACGTTCCTCTAAACGTTTATTTTATTTGAAAAATGGTATTTTAAAGTCAAATCAAGTTTAACGATATTAAAGTTTTGCAAAGACTTCTTTCATGTTTAGTTTTTTTTTTATTTTCGGACTAAAGCTAACAACTCTACAGCATTTTATCGTATCTAATGCTAATTTACATCATAAATGTGGAAAGAATCATTAAGATCTGAATAATTAAAATTATTAATTTGGGAAAAACCTGCATTAAACTAGGTCCAGAAATTTTTTTTATGTGAGAAGATTTACTCTAAAACAGCAAATAAAAACAATGACTCCATATATTTTAACTTATTTTTATTTTATCTTCAAAGCGTTTGAAAATTTTTAATCGGGAAAATTCAAAGGTGTGAAATTGTTGAGAATAAAAGATGGTGCATAAATTTTTCTAAAAAGAATTTGAATGATTTCTATCATATTTTTCCTAAAAAAATCATCCAAAAATGTCCGCTTTAAAAGACTTTAGTTAAAATATTAAGTATTTTTAGGTCTCTTTATTAAATAAATGCTTAAAAATTTCTGACAATATTGGTTGAAAATTTTTATCAGAAGTCTATTAGAAGTTTTTGTCATAAATCTTTTGGAATTATATTTTTTTCACGAATGTAATTTTGAGATTGATATAACAAAACAAATTCATATAGAAAGATTGCCTGAGAAATTTATTTTCCAAAATAGAAATGAAAAATTAGATAAAATTTTGTATAATATTTTTTTTTGCAAAATCATTTTTTTTTAAATAATCAAAAAAGTTATTTAGATATATAAATATTTAAAATTCGAAAAAGTTACTGGTTTTTGATAAGAAAAATTGCTCAAATACTTCCACCGATGAAATTATTATCGAATGTATTTTTTATAAGGACTTTCAGTTTTTATTAAAACATTTTAGTCGGAAATATTCAATGAATAGTTCATGTTTTGAACTTAGATCCAAAATATATCTACGGCAAGCACGTTTCTTTACGTTAATTTAGTAGATACTGTGCAGATACGAAGTCTTTCGGAAAATAATCTCTTGAACTTCTGATTAACATTAAATTAATCGACAACGCAATAGCCCGAATTCAAGGCGTTGACATAATATTATATTTACTTGATTGATGAAGCATTAGGTCAGCAATATATGCTAGCCGACATTACCCTTATTTGACTGAGATACTCATTTACAGGTTAATGAATGTATAGAGCAGTATCAGGAAAAACTTCTTGTTACAACGCAGTCCCAAACCTAGTGCTCAGTGCATAGGAATCAAGTACTCTAACCATTTACCCACCCAGACTTAAATTTCATGAAGTCAATGCAATTTTGAAAAACATTCATTTTACGTTCTCCTGTTATGGCGCATATCTCGGAACCCAAATCAAATTTCAAATATGTCTATATATTTGAATTCAAGCTGCTTTGACGTAAAATCCATTGAAAAAACAAGAATCTACTGGTTATAATCATGCATCAGACGATGCAATGCTAAAAATCATTCATAACTTTCATTTGATTATGCATGTCCTGTCACATTCTCATTACTGTTGTATACTTCATACAATCATAAGTATATCCTTTTTCGCATGCAACACGACGAATGCTCAAAAAGAAGTCTTTGGCATTCATTTTAAATTCATTTCCGTTTCTGAATGCGAATGCAGATTTGCATTTCAAATGGCATAGCGGTTGCTCGTAATCCGACACAAGGAAATTTACAATTCAATTTTCACTGTTGATAATCCTTACAACACTGAGTTGTGTCGTTGCATTCTTCATATTGTGCTGAAGACACGTTTGCATAGACTTGTAGTTAATACCGTCACAAGAAGGATCAGGTCAGATGCTAAGCAGATACGTGTGTTTGAATGTCATTCTTGAGTTTTATTTGGCATGCATAGAAAGAAGTCCTGTTTTAAAACCATATTTCAATCGTATTGTTGGCTTACGGAGAGGGAACGTCTCTAGAAAAAGTTCGAATGTGTTACTGTTCCTATCAATAAATATATGTGAAGGAACTTCTCCATGAATGTCAAACCGAGCTTCAAGTATATGTTGCGTTTGGAAAAATCAAAGATGTATATGCACCCAAAGTCAAAAAGACCCATTTTTCCTAATGCTACCCTGTAGCAGGAATAATGTTATTAAAAACATTACCAAATCATTTTAAAAACCGAAGTAAGTAAACTACGTCCTCTAAAAAAAATTTGCAACTGTGTCTTTCAGCTATTAATTATAGTGGAATATTAAATTTAACCAAATTAATTGAATAAATAAATTGTCTACTCTGGTCATTGCTTGTGATATTTTAAATTAAAAGTTATTTTTATTATAAAATTTGTCTGCATGCAACAATTAACAATTTGGGTAACTTACTTGTAACTTATTTTACCCTAGCATCAATCTAGGCTTAGTTTTTTCAAGAAATTATATTCTATTGTAAAAAATTTAAGTTATCATCATTACTGACCTTATGTATTCATGAACTTGTTGTTGTGTAAAATATATAAAAATTATTCTTATTATAAATCAAGATTCACTGCAAAATATCATCCTCATTTTCTGGTTCCAGACTTCAACTTTACACGATTCCCTTGTACCAATTCCACAGAAAACCTTGGTTCCTACCACCAAGTGTTTGGCTAGAAGTTCAAGTTTAAACGAAGATAAATTAATTCGTGAAAGTCAGATAATGAAACCACTCGCTTTTCAGCAAGACTTTTCTGTAGCGGAAGGAACCCGATACCCGAACAATGTAAAGTTATTAACAGCATTTGCTTCCAGCTCCTTGGTCCTTGTTAAAGAACAGGCCAAGTGTTAAAAACGTGTGTGCATGTGCAGGCGTGTAGAAAGCACTCTCTTTTGGATGTACTTTATGGTGAGGCCACGTAAACAGATAGAGTATGAATTCTGTATAAAATATGAACACAGCATCCAATAATTTAACTTGTTTTGTCGTTTCAATGTTCTTCAGTCGATAAACAACAAGGACGCAGCAGTAAGTGTGCAGTAACAAATTAGTAGATGGAAGCTGTCTATGCTTATCTTCGCTGTATAAGAGATGTTTTGTAATGGTGAACAACATTACTTTCTGTATATTTGAGAATATGGAATGAATTTTAGCTAATAAATATCCTTTTTTGGCTAGTTAAGATAGAAAATGTCTGAATTTTTCAATTTATTAAGCTTAAAATAAGTAACACCTATGAAATATATAGAAGATCATGTGAACATCAAAAGAAAACCTTTGTCCCGTTCTACCAAAATTATGTCCCAATACCATCTTAAACTAATTCTTGGTGAATGTTTTTAGTGCCAAAACCTTTTCTCTTCTTTAAAAAAAACGTAAAAAATTATTGATTTTTATTAAGTAAATTTGATGGAATCAGGTACGAAATAAGGTATCGTTAAGGTGATTATAGACAGTGAGACACGTCTCATATGACAAACCCATGGGACATGAGACAAGCTCATTTGTGTTTACATGGCATGAGATTTGGGTCTGATGAGACATGAATTTAGTTCAATGAGACTAGACATGTTGTGAGTTGTCTCATGCGTGTTTACACCATTATGAAATTTTATGTCTCATGAGACCCAGCTGTTGAGATATTTATCAAATGACGTTTGATTTGTGGAAAATAATGAATTTTCGATTGTTTAGCATGGCGTACAATTTTAATCGGAAAAAAATATTGTTGGGTTATTTATCGGTATGTAAGGAATTAAGTTTGTTTGAGCCGCGAAGGAAATCGCGTAAGGTGTGGAGTCGAGAAATTTATCTCGACCGCAATCGAGAAAACGTGTTCGAAAAACGAATGGCAAAGTTGAAAAATGAGGGTGAAGACTTTTATCAAAAATTCGTTAGAGTAACGCATAGTGAGTTTGAGTTTCTTCACCAGAAGATTAGATACAGGATTCGGAGAACATGACAACACCAACATGAGGAAATCAATATTAACGGGAAAACGTTTAGCTGCTACTTTGTGGTATTTAGCATCAGGTAAATGCCTAACTGCAGTTAATTTCTTTTAGTGAAATGATCTTATTTCTCATTTGTCTCATGTGCTGGTGGAGTGGGAGGGTTACACCAACAAGTCATAGGGGAAGTACTTCCAAAATCATCCTTTATCATTTCCCAAAATATTTTTCATACGTTGAATTGTAAGTTTCATTCGACACAACACTAAACAAGCCGCGAGGTGCAACCCATGAGGTCCACACAACCAACATCCCAGTAAATAGTAGCCTTTAGTTATATTGGACAGTATAAACCTTCTTGTTGGAACTTTACAGTCCATTTTGATCGAAAAATCAAATTACACAAAAACCTAATTAGCTCATAAAAACATGGGAGTATTTCGATTTGCTTAGCAAGAAACTCGATTAGATTTTCTATTTGCAAGCTGTCACAATGTTTTTTTCCTTAATTTTTAACTTCCCAGTATATGGGAAGTTCTTGTAATCGCCTCGAAAATCGAAATTGAAATTTTCAACATTTCTTTACGTTTTGAGGTCTTTAGAGTATATATAAAGTGTTTTTAGAAAGGGAGATGTATGTGTGTGTGTGTGTACGTACGTACGTACGTACGTTCGTGGACACTTTTTTCTACGAGCATAACTCACGTAAACAAAGTCGTATCGACTTGGTTAAGGTGTCAATCGAAGCGTCTTTGCAATTTTAAGAGCTGATTAGTTTTTGGGATACTTCGGTCGGGGGAGTTTGCTGTTTTGACCCTTTGAAGGTCATTTCTGTCATGCGTTATATCTCGCCAACCAAACATACGATTTGCATCATAAAGGTGTCAATCGACGCGTATCAACATTTGTGTGAATATATAAAATTTTTAAAAAAATCGTTGTAGCCGTTTTTTAATTTAAGTAAAAAAAGTGCAAAAAAATAGGTTTTTTCATAAACAATAAATTTTTAACCTGATTTGCGTAAATAAGTAGACAATGTTTATAAAATTTATATACTCCAAACAATGTTTGTAAAAACAACCGCAAAACATTTTGTCATGATTACGTAAAAAATTCAATTAAAAATAAAAAATTATTAAAAGTCATCATGATTTTCAAGGTCATTTTTATCATTCTCTATATCTCACGAACCAGATATAATATTTGCATCATTAAGGTGTCAGTTGACGTGTATTAATATCTTTGTGAAGTTTATACATTATAAAAACTCGTTTCAGCTTTTTTTTAATTTAATAGAAGAAAATGCAAAAAATTATAGTTTTTTTCATAAAAAATATTTTTTAACCTGATTTTCACAGCACAGTAATACCTGTTTATAAAATGTATACATTCTTATCAGGTTTTGAAGAGAAACCGGCAAAATTTTCTTCCTTGATTATAACAAAAATTTAATGAAAAATAAAATATCATTCAAAGTTACCACGTAAAGAGGGTTCATACGAGTGCTATTACTTTATATCTTTTATTCTAAAAAAATTGTTGTAAATTCAATCAAAGTTTTAAAATATTTGCATAATTTGAGCAGATTTTTAATAGTTTTCAGTCTTTTAATTAAAAAAAAATGCTTAAATTTTGAAAACCAACAAAATTTTTCAACACCAAAAAGGCCCCCACCGATTGATCCGCGTGAATATTCAATCTGTCCTCATCGACCAAAAACCTTACGTAATCAATGGATCCTCCCGTAGACGATATGATTCATATGAACTCATTCCTGTTACTATTACCTCTCATTGTTGTAATGTTGTTGATGTTCATGTAGATATTACTGGGAAGTTGACCGTGTGGACCTCAAGGGTCGCACCTCGCGGCTTGTTATATATTATTTTTAACTTTAATTTTTTTAATATATTTTAATGTGTTTTTATGTGGATTGTGCTAAATCAGAATCAAATTGAACTTATTTTTCACAAGTTTTTCTTAATAGCTATTGAAGATTTTTACTTAAAACTAAAAAAAACGGCTCAATGAAATTTATCCAAAAACTAATCAGCTCTTAAAAACGTCAATACGCATCGATAGACATCTCGGAAGTTATCGTCTCGGAAAAAATGACCACGCACGTACGTACGGACACATATAACTCACACATTCATACTTCTTTCTGAAAATATTCTAGAAATACTTTTTAGACCATGAAACTTCGATTTCAATTTTCACACAATATCTTCGCATGGGAAGTTAAAAATATTTGATTTGTCAACTCCGTCCCCGCCCTCATTTATTAACCATTACAATAGAGTCAGCCGTATAACCAACGGCGCCATCATTTGCAAATTTACACAATATCTAAAAACATATACATACACTAGCATTTTTTAAATTAAAAACTTCACCAACAATTTCCTTGATTTGTCTCATGTCTTTCCAACACGTTGGAAATACAATATAATCTCATGAGACACAATGAGTCACCACACACGGCCTGTTTACACACGTGAGACACTGCGTCTCATGAGACCGCAAATGAAATCATAAAAATTTCGTCTCACACTGTCTTGCGAGTGTACCTTAGTGAGACACATATGAGACAAATTCCATGAGACATGTCTCACCGTCTATAATCACCTTTACAATGATCTCCACAGCTATAGTTGTTGCAAAAATTGAAAATAAAATATTTGGTTTCAAATAGTCAGCAGATTGCGAGAAACGTTTCAAACTTAATATAATCTCAGGGAAATTCTATCTACGCTATTTTTTTAACTGAGTTTATCGTTTCGCTGCAATTTATTTGAAAAGATGTCTTTGCCATGGATGTGACTACCGACACCATTTTTTGTAACTTCATAAATGGTTACGTCTTATGCAATATACCAAAAATATGTTATTGAAATTATTTATCTATTCAGTTTAATATTAGGTGATCATAATTTGAAACACAATAATGATAAAAACTACTTTATTCATGCTCGTATTTCGTTTTCAGCTGCTGGTAGTAAGTTTACCTTTAAATGGGATGGAAAGTACAAAACCACGGAATAATTGAACAAAAATTTTGAGAATAGATGTCTTCAAAACTTGAACACGCGTTACAATGGATGAAAGGTTCTCAGAAAATTCTGAACCCAAGAATTACAGAGCTCTGACAATCCACCCACAAATCAAGTGGTTGTTAAACCTGGAAATTCAATTACTTTGGTTTTCATTGGCAACAAAATGCATTAAAAGTGTTTTCCGTTGCTTTTCTAATTCAATCAGGAGAATGGACAATTTGTACAGCAGTGCCATAATACATTCAACACTTTCCAAAAAGTATTCAAGCTATGGCTAAATAAATTTGAACTTTCAAACACAGTCGTGTCTGCTGCGATTTCTAAAAGAATTTCTTATGAATCGTTCATTAAATACGATTATTTTTATATATTCTGTGAAGTAAATTGAATATTTTTTTCTGGTGAAACAGGATTTCGGTTTCTGCAAATCTCCAAGAAATGTTCAGTTCATTTCTATTTAAATGATCAAAAAAGAAAATTAATTATTAAATCGTAATAGCATTTGTGTTATTTTATAAAATTTTGAATGAATTTAGTATTGATGGAGAAAGTGAGTGGCAGAATGGTAGAAAATCCTAAAAGTGGAATTAAAAAGTGTGGTATTTACCCACAGCAACAGTTTTCGAAATTAAATGAAGTCGAAAAAATAAGTCGCGACCACAGCAAACACGTAGTAATAATGCAAGCTGTCGTCAAAGCCCACTCCTTGAATTTGAGGACAAGGAACCATTTCTGGCATACTCAGACTCAGACAAATTTGATTTATTGAAAAATAAACCGAATAGACTTTTTCCTACAACAGAAACCATTTTCTGTTTACAAATATATTTTCTATTTTATTTGTTCTGATCACTGTGCTTAGTTTTCCATTTCGATTTCATCATAAATTTGCGATTTTCAAAAGAAAGGTTTAATTTTATCCACTAAAAAATAGTCATGTAAAAGGGAATGTGAAAACGCGCATTAAGACTAGGAAATTGTGCGCGATAGCATGTAAATAAAATAGCTTTACTACAGAGAAATTTCAGTTTGATTTTTTTCTTCCTATGCTTAATTTACGATTTTACGGTACAGCCGTTTTTTAGTTAAATAAAAATGTGTGAAAATTAAGGTTTTATAAAAAAAAATTTGATTTGCTCTTTATGTAAGCAATGTTTATAAAAATCAGATGTTCTGAAAAAATGTTTGTTACGTTCGCCACGCAACGTGGTCGACCCACAAATCCATCCATACGGGCAAAATATGGGACTGTCCTGTTCTTGAAGACCCTAAACCATCGTGCGGGTGAACGCAGTCTTTTGGAAATTGATAATGTTACGTTCGTCACTTCACCCAACCAAGTTATTAATGAATTATATTTTTATTAATGAATTATATTGTAAGGAGAAATACAATTTAGGCTAGAGGTTTGAATTATATGAATATAGAGAAGGTGTATGTATATTAAGGATATTGGATTAGATAGCTAAGTAGGTATTAAGGTTTTTATGGAGAGTGTTCCTGACCGTGCGCGCGAGGCTGCGTAATTTACGTATCTTCAACAGCAAAATGCATTACGGTCAACGTCACAGACCCTGCAAATAAGTTGCCAGCAATCACAACAACAAACAATGCTCACACAATCGCCGCAACAGATCCAAACCAGGCTCCGCCCGGTCTACAATACGCCAATGGAGTCTACTATGCGCCTGTGATACTCACAACCATTGGCACTTGCAATTCACCATGGTTAACGACTGCCACGATTATTTCACCAGCACTCAAGCAGCAGCCACCATATGCCCCCCTCCCACCCCGAAATGCAACGCTCTCACCAAACCCACGAGGCTTAAATCGCCAGCTGACGTGCGTCGACCAAAACCGGTCCCAAAGCTAGGAAAGCTTCGATGAGGTCTGCAAACTCGGCGGGCCGTTATCCGCCTATGCAGCGACAACGGGATTGGGGGATCCCTTAAATATTGCGGGCAGAACAGCTGGCGGGATTGGGTGCGAAGCTTGAGCTGTTCGGTGGTGCTATGAGACGGGGAAGCAACTACGAGGAAGACGTTGACGTTAAATTGAAAATATGTCTGATTTTAATTCAGTTGGATTAAATAATATTGAAATTTTATTGATATCATGAAATTGAATTCACAGATGTTTTACTTGATGAAATTTAAATAAACTGCTCCTATATTCAAAGAATTATGTACAAGTCAATTCATGATATGGTTTGTTGTTCATTGTTGTTCTTTTTTAGCCTCATAACTTAATAGACACGAAGCCTTGCCATTAGTCACAATTAGCTCATACCTTACCGCCGTTTGGCACCTTTCCCATACACATGCACATACTAAAAGTTCTACCATTCGAGGAAACTTCATCAAAGTTAATTGCAAATCGACTCACAGGCAAGTATCCAGCTGACATAATTAAAATTTCAAACTCTGCCAACATCCTCAATCCCCAATCATCCCTAAAACTGAAATGTCTTCGCCATTACACATTCCCCAAGTGAGACGATCCTTATCCTTGGCGCTTCAAATTAATCTCATGTGGATGTTTACATCATATCGTACACAAGAGGAAACATTTTAGATGTAAGATATCCTATATCCTTGCATACGGTGCTATCCCCCTAATTGAATTTCACGCCTGCATCCATCTTTTCCCCGATGGGGAGTTGTTCATTTTTAATAGACTAAAGACGTTCATGTTCTCGAATTAATCTTGATCCTTGCTGCAGTAATTGGGTTATTAGTTTTGTGGTTGTCAGAAAACCCAGGCAAACATTGACGACGACAACGGCTGCGAGGACGAGAACGACAACGCCAACGAAAACGGCAAGGACTACGACAATGTCGGTATCAAGGAAAACGTATTACAAAGATATTTGGTTTCCTTGATGCTATGCAAATCTACCGAGATGAATTGTTGTTTTAGCTTGAAGAGTGGATCGTGGCGCTGAGTAATGCAGAATTTAATGGCAATTAGAAATTTAAACAGTAATTGAATTCTCGAAGGAATTGAAATATTTTTTGAGAGAGAATTTTTAACAAACTTTCAGTTAAAAGATTCAATTTCGGTAAAAAAAGTGAATTTAAGGTCAGCACACTTCAAAATCTCCATCAGTTTAAGAAAACTGCAGATTTCAGTTGTGTATCTGAGCACTAAAACAATCTGCATGTATGATTTTTGAGCAAGATCATGAGATTGTTTTGTATGGTTTTCCAAAGAATTAAACATACAGGTACTTGTGCCATTTCATCCATTGTAGCTGAAGAAGAAGCTTTAGAAAAGAAGGCATCAGTATTCCAAAGCTGAATTGGAAACCCACTTCGGATAAGAAACTATGGGAAAATTAGCATTTTTATCTTTTTTTATGTATCCACTTTGCGAACACAAATTTATTGAAAAAGTCATAGCATTTAGCTTCCAGTTTTAAACTTAAAAACGACTCACTTCCGATAGCATTACAAAAATGACTCATTTTTGTTTAGGGTTTTAAACTAAAAAGCATATTTCTTTGAATAAATCAATCGAATAAATTAAAAGCAACAAGAGACAATGTAAATGACATAAATCGCATGGTATTCAAGTTTGTGATAAATTTATAAAATATGACGATTTTTTTTGAAACTAATGAGATTTACAAATGTGATTGTCCTGTATTTGATACTATCCTGCAAATAATTTGGTGCTGATTGCACAATCCAATATTACTCATAAGTACGTATCCGTTCATAATGAAAATGTAATTGACTAGGATTTCATTTATCAACTTTTAAACATGACAGAGTAACACAAAAAGAGAGTTTATATATTTAGAATAGAAGAAATGTGTTAAACTTTTCAATATAGACTTTTATAAAAAGCTGTTTTAATACAAATTTTTCAGAAAATCGTTTGTCATGCGTTAATGAAAATTGAGAATAATGTATGTATACAATGATACGAAATTGTGGCTTCGTTCAATATAGGACGCATATACTTTTTGAGGGACGATTGGATGGCAAAGCTAAGAAAATTTTCTAACACAGTATCCAATAGCATATACTTACAAATAGAAAACGGTATTTTAATTTGGTAAAATAGTTTAAAAAATATAAATTGAAGTTTAAAAAATAATAAGAGTTGTCCGCGCTTAAAAATACAGCGCACTTTTTTGCAAAAACTTTTTGGATTTCTCAATTTTCCGATGAATTTTCGCATTTTGAACGGATGCTGATTTTGTCGTTTTAAGGATAAAGAGGTCGCACCACCAAAAAGTTTTTAACGAATTTCAATTTTGTTTTTCAAATTTGATTAATTGTTTGTACTTTTCCTGGTGTTACAGCGAAGAGTCGACTCGTGATTTAAATGGCGTCAGTCCGGCGAAGATACCTGGTGTTCACATCAGAAACGAAAGGCCATTAGAGGAATATGTATCTTTTAAGCATTCAAATCATATTTTTGAAGTTGTTTAAAAAGTAATTGAGCCGATAAAAGACAAATAACCTAATTTTGATTTGTTAGAAATCTGTTGAAAAGGATATATGCAGGATAACAAAAAAAAACTTCAAAAGTGCATTTCAGAGGCGCGAAAATTGTTGAAGCTGCAGTTAGTATATTTAAGAGTAGGTATGCTAGTACCATCCAAATGATGTAATTATGAATACTTATAACTGGCTTAAGCCCCAGAATAATGCCCAGCAAGTATATTTGTAGCCGTGCTAGAAAGAAAAGACACAAACCCCTCAGTCAAAATTTGCGTTGAAAGCATCTTCGATAATCTTTCAAGTAGATCCATATCTTAAATTAATTGTGTGTGTTTTTAAATATGATAAATCGTTTTCAATTTTTATGCAATAAAAATTTCTTTTTCTTCTTCCTACGAAGACAAATTTTACAAGTAAGCGGTAAAAAAAAATTCTTTTCAAATCGCCATTATTCATACATTTTTAACAATTTGATACTCACTTTAAACAGGTGAGGTGAATCCAGAAAAAGTGAATTACCTCGAAACAGATAATTTGGAGATGCGCCCTTTTATGCTAGCACACCAGTCAACAGGAAAGATCTAAAGAGACTAAAGAGTCCAAGAATGAAAGACAGCTCACAAAGAGGTCCTACAACTTTTTGTGAGCTACGCAAAATCGATTCGACGGTTAGAGAAAGAATAAACAAGACGACCATCGGCAGAGATTTTCAAAAGAGGATCCCGCCTAACGGCTCATATTTCCATCATTTTTTATAATTTTATTCTAGAAGTTAGAAGTAGTTGAAAGTTTACTTAAAATGAATGCAGAGTAATTTGCATAAGCTGCGACAGAAATATGAGACTTTTAAGTCGGGTCAACGTACGAGAAAAGGGCTCGTTCCTTTGGGTTGTAGAAGTGGTTTTGTCAAAAAAAATGACAAAAAGTGAGAAATATAATATTAAATGAGTTTTCAGAAAAATCGGTTTAGCCGTTTTTTAATGAAGATAAAAAACTGGAAAAAATTGCTTGGTTTTCAAACTGTTGAAACGCACTATTAATTCTTGCTGATCGCAAATACCTTCATAGTAATATTATTATTATTGTGTGTTTGAACAAAATTCTGCTCAAATTTGTAAAAAATGCAATAGAAAAAAAAATCAAGATTATTTTTTAAATTCCAAAACTTATATTATCAGGTTTGTGAGAATGGGAGGAGAGACGCTAATGCAATTAATATTGGATATTGTTATAACTAATTTAATATTGGATTTAGGATCTGGGGGATTTACGATATGGGGATTTTTGATCTGGGGGATTTAGAATCTGGAGGATTTAGAATCTGTGTGATGTAGGATCTGGGCGACTTAGGATATGGGTGATTTTGGATATGTGCGATTTAGGATATAGATGATTTTGGATCTGGGGGATTTTGGATTTGGTCGAGACTTTGGTAGATGACGAGGGCGGAGACGTCTTCCACTATCAAGAGGCTTCTATGGCAAAAAATTGAAGAAAAAAATATTTTAGAATAATAATAGAATATATAAACATAAATAATAAAAACAAATTAGCATTTCTTTATTCACCCCACTGGAAAGTTAGTCGTGTGGACCATAAGGATCACATCTAGGCAACATTTTTTAGTACTATGTTTATCATAATAACAAATACTTTAAAGGACATTGTTCTGTGTGTCATAGTTTTTAAGATGGTTACATATTGAGAAAAAAATGTTATTCTAAAAAAAACACTTTTTTGGGTATTTACATGCTATCTCTTTGGGATTATGACGGAATTTTTTTTTTGGTCTTGATCTAACATGCACGTTTTCTTTTTTTGTCGCATCTAATGCAAACCATCCTGTTTATTTTATCATCATCATCAATGGCGCACCAGCCCAAATCGAGCCTTGGCCTCCCGAAGACACTGCCTCCAACTGTCTCGGTCCAGCGACCGCGTCCTCCAATTAGCGAATCCCAGCAAGGATTCTGTTTATTAACTTCCCAGTATGTGGGAAGTTCTTGTAATCGCCTCGAAAATCGAAATTGAACTTTTCTTTACGTTTTGAGGTCTATAGAGTATATATAAAGTGTTTTAGAAAGGGAGACGTATGTGTGTGTGTGTGTACGTTCGTGGACACTTTTTTCTACGAGCATAACTCACGTAAAAAAAGTCCGATCGACTTGGTGGAGGTGTCAATCGAAGCTTTGCAATGGTAAGAGCTGATTAGTTTTTGGGAAACTTCGGTCGTGGGGGTTTGCTGTTTTGCCCGTTTGAAGGTCATTTCTGTCATGCGCTATATCTCGTGAACCAAACATACGATTTTTTTGAACAAGGTGTCAATCGACGCGTATTGACGTTTGCGTGATTCTATCAAATTTTTAAAAAAATCTTGAAGCGGTTTTCAAATTTTTTTAAAAAAAGTGCAAAAAATTAGGTTTTTTTTCAAAAACAATAAATTTTTAACCTTATCGTCAAGTCTTAGTAACCAATGGTTATAAAATTTATGTACTACAAACAATGTTTGCAAAAACCTCATCAAAACTTTTTCTCATGATAACGTAAAAAACTAAATTAAAAATAAAAAATCATTAAAAGTCATCATGATTTTCAAGGTCATTTTTATCATTCACTATATCTCACGAGCCAGATATAATAATTGCATCATTAAGGTGTCAGTTGACGTGTATTAACATCTTTGTGAAGTTTTTACCATTATAAAAATTCGTTTTAGCCGTCTTTTTAATTTAATAGAAGAAAATGCGAAAAATTATGGTTTTTTTCATAAAAAATATTTTTTAACTTGATTTGCACAGCACAGTGATCCAGTTTATAAAATTTATACATTTTTATCAGTTTTTGAAGAGAAGCCGGCAAAATTTTATTCCATGATTATGAAAAAACTAAATAAAAAATAAAAAAATCATTCAAAGTTACCATGTTAAAAAGGGTTCATACGAGTGCTATTACTTTATATCTTTTATTCTAAAAAAATTGTTGTAAATTCAATCAAAGTTTTAAGATATTTGCATAATTTGAGCAGATTTTTAAAAGTTTTTATAGTCTTTTAATTAAAAAAATTTGCTTAAATTTTGAAAACCAACAAAATTTTGCAACACCAAAAAGGCCCCCACCAATTGATCCACGTGAATATTCATCGACCAAAAACCTTACGTAATAAATGGACCCCCCCCCCCCCCGTAGACGATATGATTCATATTAACTCATTCCTGTTACTGCTTTGAATACCTGTCATTGTTGTAATGTTGTTGCTGTTTATGTAGATATTACTGGGAAGTTGACCGTGTGGACCTCATGGGTCGCACCTCACGGCTTGTTTTATAGCTGTGTCAATACCTTTTTTTGCAATTTGAAACCCATATTTTAAAGCCGCAAGGTAGTGTCACCTATTAAGAGATTACTGTTATTGATTATCTGACAGTTTGGACTCGGTTAAAACATTTGAAATTGAAGAAATGAAAGCAACAAACGAAATGATGAAGAAGTTTCTCAATTTTACAGACCAGAAGTCCTATTTGCACAAAAAAATACGACTAAAGATTTACTCCGTTACATGAATCAATGAGAACATTTGTACGATGAAAAAATAATATTTAATAATGTAGATAGATTCCTTGAATTTTGAAAACAAATTATAGATAAAATTTTCGAATTAATATATGATTTATACTTTGTTTGTAGTAGCAGCCCTATTTATGAAAAGATGGCTCACTTAGACTACAGTAGGCACATTGTGATATATGATTATACTTTACAATGATAAAAAATATATGTAATTTTTCCGATGTACATGTTCCTTCAAGCGCTTGAAGCGAAATAAAATCAATTTTCATACAATGAAGTTTTCATTGAACGAAATATTTCCATGCAACTCTTAGTTTCGTTATTCAGAGATTCCAATATAATTCCAATAAGTTCGACATTTTAAGCGTCTGTTTTATATTTGGAATATTTTTTTTTCAAACAATATTACATCTATTTGTTTCAAAGATTCGTTAGTTCATTGAAAAACATGGTGGCATGTTCGATCTCTCTAAATGGAAATTGACAGACATTGACAGATTCATAACATATTCAGGGCGTGCTGTTATTATAAATTTATATGGAAACTATACACCAACATCATGTTACGGCATGTTTATTGTGGAACTAAGCATATTTCATATTTAACAATTACTTTAGCCATGGATTTGATTCAATTTGCCGTTGAACACTTTCGAAACTGTTAAATATTCCATTCTATTGATTACATACATGATTGATTTGATCCTTTCTACTCCTCCACTGATTAATCCTGGTACCAAAAGTAAATTGATTTTGCTGATTGACATCGATTGACTCAATTAATTCATCAAACGTCTGAGCGCTAGCCGAAACATTTGCAATACCATTAAATTGTGAGCCTGTTTAATGGTGTGGAAATTACGAAGTGTGGTCACACAGGAATGTCCTTTAATGTTTGTCCAAACCATTCGAACTTTGCCTTATAGCGTTCCACCGAATGGATTTTATCGTGGATTCATTTGTGGTAGGTAGCGTTACCAAGCTTAATCGACCAATGCCGTAAACGTTAATGGAACTAAACGTTTACCATTTAAATATATGACAAAAAGCCAAAACTAGATTAGTGTCCACATGTGGTTGTTTAGATGGTCGTTGAGTTATTCTATTCCACTTTTTGGGAGAGTAAATGTTATTATATATATATATATATATATATATATATATATATATATATATATGCTTTCATTGTTGAATTTAGACAACAAGTGCTTCTTTAAGTATAATCCTATCCTTTTTAAAATGCATTAAATATTTTTTTAATCACGTGTAGCTTTACGTAATATGTGTTTCTTCACAGAACGTGTAATTGCTGTAATACTAGCATGGAATTATTGAAGTGAGTAACTGTACGTAGGCCTAGCACCTAAGAAAGGAAACAAATTCTATCTTTATATGTGCAGCTCGCTTGGAATTATTACAAACAGCTAGAAATAGATACTGATCAAATAAAAAAAGGTACTTTAAGCCACAACTTAAAATATACTACATCAAAAAATACATTTTTTAACTTCAATGGTTATTATTTTAACTAATTTTTGCTTCAATTCGAAAAACATATTAAAGTTGATCTAAGGCCTTATGTAAATTTTTTCTTGACATCTTTCGCCCAAAATATTTTTGAATAAATAGTCAATCACAAGTCAAAATCACAAGATACTCTTTTGGATTAGTTTTACTCGAGTAAATTTAATTTAATTGATTTCACACAGATTTGGTCGAAAAACTAGGTTTCAGAATATCGTTTCTTATTGTTTCTAGAATAAAGTGGGGAAATAACATTTCGTGAAATGAGTCAGTCTGTCTATAAAAAATTGACTTTTTTTCGAAAATAATAATTAGTTTTTTTAATTATTTATTTCATGAAAATAAATATTTTCATGAAATAAATAATTAAATAATTAAATTTTAAATAAAAAATGTATACAATGTTTCTTGTCGCAAATATTTTAATTTATCATCAATAAGTTTTATTGGACGACAGAATACGGAATTGTTGATAGTTTTTCTTTTCGGTCTTCGAAAGAATTATCTTCATAAAATTATAAAAATTGCAGTGCAAATTATTACAGTTATATTATATTTATGAAGCGGTCTTCGTTTTGGTTTTATTTTAGGCTCAAAATGTTTCTCTGAGAAAAGTCCCACTTTGCGTTTTTTTAGGAGCTGTGTAATAAAATTTTCTGGAAGTAGTTTTTCATATATTTTCCAGTAGCAAGAACATTTTCAAATACGTTTGCGAAGTCACTTTGCTTAAATGTCATCCTTGTAGAGATAAGTATTTTCCTCAAAAATAATATTTTATGTATTATTTATTTAGCAAAGGTTAGAACCTCCTAGTCTAGTTGACAACTTCGCCTTCTAGTGTGCTTTTTGGTTACCAAGTCACTAACACTATTATTGCACATTAATGGAGGTTCTTAGGTTCCAGATTTTATGCTGGTTCATCATTGATTTAATGGGAAGCGTGGTTACGGGATGTCGGATGTCCATTATTGTGCAATAATAGTGACTTGCTAACCAAAAAGCACACTAGAAAGCGAAGTTGTCAACTAGACTAGGAGGTTCTAGTCTATGCTAAATAACTAATATAGAATAGCGACGTAGGCAGATATACGAAAAACAAATTAACAGTCGTTATACTACGCGGATAGAAATAATTATACAAACCAGTTGAAGTACAACGAGCTTAATCCATCAATAAGCCTAACCGTGGTCGTGCTGTCTGGTGGCGGATGGTAAATGACAGCACCTGAAGCGGATGCCATCCGACACCCCGAAACCACGCTTTCCATTAAATATTTTATGTTTTTGCTAGAGTCTAATTTTTTCAGGTAAAAAATTGAAGATTCTTTTGAAAATAAATATAGATTAAAAAATATTGTAGTTTGCTTCGCTTGATATAATTTGTATACTGTTGTTCAGCAAGTCTATTTGGTTATTGCTAATTAGATAAGAAAGTGATGCTGGTGTTTTTCCTTTTATTTCCTGGTGTTGTTCTCACGGAATAACAGATTTTGTTGATCTTGATTATTGATACATCTGAAAAATAGCTGATTCAATAAGACAGCATCAAACTTGCATTAACCAGGGTTTGTAGATATCTTCCGAAATTTTAAAATTTATATCCTTCTATTTTTAACACTTAGATTTTAAACAATAACACAGCGAATTGAAATGTTGCTTGAATTTTAATTGTTTTCGACCTCTCTGCTATCTTACTTTAATCTACATCCTATAAATAAGCAACTCTGTGCAACATTTTAGAGTCCAATTTAATTAATATTTCATTCAAATAGTTGAATGTATTTTAAATTCGATTTTCAATTACGCAAGTTTTTATGTTAAAACGAGCTCATCCCTAATTAGCCACATAAAATGTTTATTCATTATCATACATATGTATTCAGAAAACATGTTCAATAATTGTTAAGGATAATATCCACTCAAAATATTTGAAATTCGTTATTTGATCAAATAGAACGATTGATCACTGTGCAGAAATATTTCAAAAAGGTACACTTGTGTTGATTTAGTCTCAATTACAAGCAGGGTTCTGATTTAATCTTTTCTACGCTTGCTGGCTTATATTCACAAACAAATTAGTCAACATTGCCTTGGCTAGGACCTTTTCAAGCAATTTTGCGCTCTGTAAAATAAGCGAAGAATATTACTCTTCCATTTTTATGAATATAAAAAAATCAAGTGATAATTGACCTATTTTCCAGATCGATATGGCAGATTTTTCCAACTTTATGAACACTTACACAAAATACCAGTGCTCCATTCAATAATGAGCATAGATTTTTTCAATGACCGTTGAAGTGATTTTTGAATCATGCTATGCATCCGCCGTAATTTGCAATAAGAAATCAGCACTTGAAAAATAAAAGCCTAATATGATGACTGAATATTTGAATCAATGTATCGGGTTTCAAGGTTTTGTATCTCATATGTTTTACAAGATTATCTTCAAGTCTCATTCATTCAAAAATTAATTAATTCAGTGATTTGGAAGTGTATCCATTTTCATTGAAACAGAATTGAACATACCAAATCCCATCAACTGTGTAATAGAATGAGATGTCATGTAGTTTAAATATAGATAAAATAAAGCTACAATTGTCCCTACTTGGTATAAATGTCAATTGTTTCTTGTTTTTGTATCTATATTTTTTGAAATTAAAGAAAATGAATTTTTTGTTTGATAAACGCTTTTAAGGGAATCTGAAAATCAGATTGAAAGTAAAAAAATACTAAAAAAAACTTGATTTTTGCAGTTTATTTTGCCAAATAAAAAAACAGCCATACTTAATTGATTGAAACAGGATACGTTAAACCACTTCGATTGAAACAAAACGGCGAATTTTCAACATTAAACGCAATATACTTTCATGATGAGGCCTTAATGGGGCACAATTCAGAAAGAATTCTCGCAGGTGCTTCGAAATAGAATCCAAATTCAACTTACTGTTGTCTGAAATGTTAAGCTTTTTTTGATGATTGGATTCTCTCATATATTTAGGAGTGGCTTCTCCTGAATAAGGCTGTTAAGTTTCAAGTCAATCGCAGTATGTTTCTAAAAGTTTGTTAAGTTTCAATGTTATTCAGAAATCAAAGAAATTTTCAAGTTGTAAATTTTATCTCAGAACCTGTTCAAAAATACTCTGGCAAGTTTTTTAGCAGGAAAATAACAGTTATTCAGATAAAAAATGGAAATGGTTTTATTGCATGAGGACAATAAACTCATTTTTAGAGACTAAAATTGGTTAAAACGAAAGACACTTGCAATTTGTGAGATAGTTTTTTCAAAGTCCAAAAAAGATACGAATTTTTGAAAAAATTTCGAGAGTTTTTTTTTACTATTTTTTAATCTTTCAATATAATGATATGTTTTCAAATTCAATCAACTCAATACATTCTAATATTATGTGAATATCATCTCAAAATTTTTGTTTTGAACGATTGGAGTGGAGTGAAGAATGTATCAAATTTTTCAAATTTTCAGGAGCGCTTATTGTTTGAAAACTAGCAAAACCCAGCTTGTTGGGTATTCTAGCTGTTCAAAATACCATTATAATCGTGCGAACCGGATGGATGTTCGCGCGAACCTAAGAGATTTTCGCGTGAACCTGTGATGATCGCACGAACCTGAGAGATTTTCGCGTAAACCTGAACATCCCACTGATTCGAGCGAACCTGAGTGATATTCACGTGAACATGAGTGATGTTCACACAAATCTCAGTGATGTTCGCGCGAATCTGGGGGATGTTTGCGCGATTCTGAGCGATGTTCGCGGGAATCTTTCTTAAAAAATTAACATCATGAGCATTGAATATCTTCTCATTTAATTCTAATGAGTAGTGAATGCATGTTTTTAAAAGAGTTGTCATGAATATCAGAAATATGTTCTGATCTAATCAATCAATAATTAATAAATGTCCAAATCACTAGTCCAAAAAAATAATATTATATATGACATAATCGTCATACCGAACTAAAATGGGTGCTCACAAAACTTAGAAAACTTTTACATGTCGAAGTATACATTGCATGCTTCCAAAAGGCATCCAGTAACACTTCTATAGCTAGGAACTCCAATAGACGTGACCGAGAAGCACTGCAAAATTTGACCCAACTCAGGAAGAATTCAACTTCTTGATCACTGCAACATTTCACTATAATTTACTGCAACTGATTGCACAGATGCTGTAATGGTGCAGAAATGTTTTCAGGATTCACGAATCGTATTTGGTCTCAGCTTGGTTTCAAATACTCAAAAGTATTGCACTTCAAGGACTGAAAGGTTTCATTTGCTTCGATTACTCAATGTTTCAGGTCACGTTTCGAACCAATTCGGGATGTCGACTCACTTACCGAAAAGAAGTTCTTGGATGAGGCAATTATGTTTGATATTAGTTTCACCGCATGCAATTATGAATAGAACGAATGAAGTGTAAGTGAGGTAAATATTAAGCTCAAAGTATGTATGCGTTGGCAGTAGCTTCTGAATGTAAGGTATTTGAGAAAAGAACCAAATAAAATTGCAAACAATTAACATATTTGAAGCAAACACTATGTTCAACGTTCATATTTACGAGTTTAAGTGTATATATAGCTCTTGAAATTCAAACGAGCAAACATACGGGACCAACCTTTTCTTGCATTTGAATCAATAAATGAAAATATAAACTTTTGAGAGCTTCCATTAAAAATGGACCATTAATTACTTTACGCACATTTCATGCATTTGTGCAAACATTTATATACTGTAGAAGTTGAAATGCTTCCGTCGATATTTTTCAGTTCAGTTTCTTATTTATCTAATGCAGATATTCAGTTTTTGTGGTACAAAATTTATTTGAAACTGGAAATTACGGTGTCAGCCATATTTCTACGGGATATTTTTGCAACTAGACATTTTTGCTGCTGGATTTTTTTTTGCGAAGATATAATTTGCATCGAATAGTTATTTATGTCGGATCAATACTCATGAACCCATTTTCACATCAAAATATTCAAGCTGATAGTCATTCAAATTTTCCGTTAATTATGAATCAAATATCAGGACATTTTTTTGCTGTCCTTTGATATTTATATCCCATTTAATGGAAACATATAAATTTTCCAATATCTATAATGGTTGTTGAAAAATGGTGCTCCACCGTGTTCGACAGTTATTTGTTCCATCCTTAACGTACAAAATTGAAAACGCAGATCAATGCATTCGTTCTATTTAAATAACAAAACGATAACATTAAATTTAAATGACTGCAAACCAATAACAATCCACACACATTACGTTTCTCATTCACTAACCATGTCATCCTTTGAAAATATTCGGTTTAGAACAAATCCAGCCACTTCTGCTCCTCCTATCCTACTTGCACCAGTAGCCATGCCACCATCCCCTAGAGATTTTCAGGTGGTAAATTATTCCATTTTTCACTCACAATCCTTGTCGGAAAACAAATACTAGCAAACATGAGTCATGAGCTTGTAAGCTACGAAAACTTTAAATGCGGATAACATGAGAAAGATTTTCAATACAAAGTCCTTGGGGGAAGAAGCAGAAAATGGCATACATACATTCATGCATTCATTCATTCCGTTCACTGGGACTTTTCCGCTTATCAAGTTGAAAAATTCGATGGTGGCCTAGGTGACTGAATAATGAAAAGGGATTTGTATTGTTCCTTTTCATCATTTCAATCATGTTGACGATTGTGAGACTGTCTTTCATTGATTTCGCGACTCAAAATTCCAGAACAATTTTATTTTTGATATAATGCTAAAAATTTATTATGTATCTTTATCGGCGGAAAGGATCAAAATGCTGGCTAATTAAAATCTGCTGAAATATTTAATATTCAAAATGTAAAATCTTCTTCTCATTCAGAGTAACATACATAGTTTATAACAATCAAAATGATGTCTATTTGTTACTTAAATGTCGCATAAATGTCATATTAGCAATAAGCTTGGCAACTCAACAACTGATCAAGTTTTTGCATCGCGTAGAATTTCCACTAAAATAAATTTACGTCCACTTAGTTTTATTTTCAATCGTGTTTCTTTTTGAGAGACAGTTTCGTCAACAAGACCTCATTATCGTCTTTACAATATCTCATCAGTCAATATTCGGCAACGTATTCACATAAGGTTGGCTTGAACAAAATTTTATGAATTATCTGCATGTTTTATCAACAGTGCGTTTTAACCCGTAAGGTCATACCTCCAAATAATAACGTATAGGTCATTCGGGGTCATACTGACCCCATGAAAAACAAGCCGCGAGGTGCGACCCTTGAGATCCACACGAAGAACTTCCCAGTAATATTTACATAAATATTAAAAATATTAAACACAATAATAATTATGGAAATAATACTACTTTAAATAATAAAAATATACTTCTCATAAAAGTTATTGGAATGACTTAATATTAATCGTAACATCTACGCGAGCGTCAATTGATTAAGTAAAGATTTTCGTGGATTGGTTTGATTTAATATTCACGTGGATCAATCGGAGGGGGGACAGGTTACAAAGCCTTTTCTACGTTATTTGTTATTTTCATATCGATGCTTCAAGGACAAAACAGCGCAAGCAAAAATGAATGCAGTTTTTGTTATTACGGCAACTGAAGAGATTTTGTCGCGTGATGGCCATTTTGAATAGTTGCGGTCAAAACTGCTAGCACTTCGGCATAATCACTAAATTTGTATTTTTTCACGATTTTACATCAATGAAACTCATAATTATTTCTTATTTTCTGTTGATTTTGAGAAACATTGATTATGCAGTCAAAAATAGGTTCAATTGCATGTAAAAAGTAAAATATTTGTATTACAAATGATGAAGGAAGTAACTGAAATCTTACGAATACTAAAGAACAAAATTCCTAAAAACTACAATTTTTTGTTTGATGAAAGCTTTTCAAAGCATATGATCTTAAAAAGTGTTGACCACAAACATTTTGCCATTCAAAATGTGGATTACCACAATTGCAAATTTGATTTGATTTGCATTGGTTTTCAAAATTTAAGCAGTTTTTTCATTAAAGTTAAAACACGGTTCCGTGAAGACTATTAAAATTTTTCGCAAATTATGCTTATAATATTGAACTTTGATTGACTTTACAACAATTTCTTCAGAATAAGAGATTTAAGGTATACAAATTCGTATGAACCCTGTTTACATGGTGACTTTGAATGATTTTTTTTATTTTTTATTCAATTTTTTTTGAAATCATGAGAAAATATTTTGATAGTCTCTACAGAAAATGATAAAAGTTGATAAATTTTATAAACATTTATTATTACGATGTTAATTTTATTAATTATTAATTAATTTTTTTATGAAAAATACACTAATTTTCAATATTTTTTTTATTAAATTACCAGACCTCAAAACGTAAAGATATGTTAAAAATTTCAATTTCGATTTTCGAGGCGATTACAAGAACTTCCCATATACTGGCAAGTTAAAAAATAGTTGCAATTTGAATTTTATACCATTTATGGACATATACATATATCAAAAGAAACTTTCCAATCCAACTGTTGTTGCAAGCATTTTTAATTTTGAAATGGTTATAACACGAAAAGAAAAATGTAGAAAAATTCGACTATTTTCACGAAAAACTCATAAAAATCTTAATTTTTGCAATATGGCTAAAACAACTGTCAAATTCTATTATTGAAATAGCATGTTTTCACACACAAAAAAATAGTTCTGCTGAACTTTTCAAAAACTATATTTATTTTGAACTATGAAGTTACCGATTTGCGGAAAAATAGAAAAGAAAAAATCAGTGTTTTCACAGGGAAAAATATATATTTTATGTGTTTTAAACATAAAAATTAAAAAGTTATATTATTTATACAAAAACAATATTTATCTTTGACCCCCACATTCATTGCATGAGTAGAACTAATGGTCATCACACATTGGCCGTTAGCACGTAGGACACTCCATTTTAGTCTTTTTATCTCTTTATCGTTTACAAATTGTGCATCTTTGTCTGCGTGCCAACTGGACTCTGTCTACTGGTACTAGTTCAGTGTTCACCCCCAAAATTGAAGTTATACCAGCACAAGGTATATAGACGACAAGGTAGTCTCTTCCGAAGCTTTGATGATGTAGGGTGCGTGAAAACTTATGGCATTTTGCCCAGTTTAAATTTCAGCAACACTTTGCGGCAAACAAGATGTGATTTTCCTGCTGGGTGGAGTGACACGTATTGGAAGAAAAAGATAGATGATGTGCATATGTTGCATGAGAATGTGTAAAAATTATACATCTTACACCGAAATATTTGTAACAGACAAATTTTTTTTTGTAAAGTTGTTACATTTCAATTTTGTGCTGTCTCCTAAGATAAACATATTCCATAGTCTGCTCGACAAAGCGTTATTATTATTGTGTTTATTAAAAACACCCACATGCGTGTTTCCTGTAATAAGGACATGAGTTTTCCAGAATAAGCCGAGACGATTCCTTTTACTGAATTGTCTACTTAATTATCGTATTTATAGAATCAAAGTGCAATTTGTTATTGAGTCGTTGGGTTTTCTTACTACATACGTCGAAATTCGTAAATACTAGCACACATCACGTGTGCTTGCTTCTTAAGAGTTTCTTTGATGCAACGCTACAATCATTTGAATTTTCTCTAGAGAATATTTGTTTATTCCCTAAACTTTTATATTGATTACAGTGCACATTTGTTTTTTTTTTGCCTGACAATTTTCTAAATTTTAATATGTGGCATTTTTCAAACGGCTGATTCAAATGTGACATTTCGTTACATTTGTCTTGCTACATGCGCCGTCTCAGATTTTTTACTTTGGTAGCCCTGATTTCATTGAGTCCATGACGTAGAGTGCGTGAAATGTGCGAGCGAAATAGGATGACGATTTAAAAGTGAGACTACCTCTATTTCTATTTACCATGATACCAGCACGTAAGTATGATCGAAGTGATTCTTGCATCAAGCGTCGTTTGAAGATGGACTCGACAAGGTGCATAGAAATTTTATCCAAACATTATTAACTTCGCAGTATATGGGAAGTTCTTGTAATCGCCTCGAGAATCGAAATTGAAATTTTCGACATATCTTTACGTTTTGAGGTCTTACGAGTATATTTTAAGTGTTTTTAGAAAGAAGTATGTATGTGTGTGTGTATGTATGTACGTACGTACGTACGTGCGTTCGCGGACAGTTTTTCTACGAGCATAACTCACGTAAACAAAGTCATATTGACTTCGTTAAGGTGTCAATCGAAGCGTCTTTGCAATTTTAAGAGCTGATTAGTTTTTGGGACACTTCGGTTGGGGGCGGGGGTTTGCTGTTTTCACCCCTTGAAGGTCAAACCTGTCATGCACTATATCTCGCGAACGCGTACGATTTGTTTCATCAAGGTGTCAATCGACGCGTATTAACATTTTCGTGATTCTGTCAAATTTTTAAAAAAAATTTTGGGGCCGTTTTTTTTATTTTTTGAAAAAAAGTGCAAAAAATTGGAGTTTTTTTCAAAAACATCAAATTTTTAACTTTATTTTCAAATCGCAAAAATCAATAATTATAAAATTTATATACTCCAAACAGTTGTTGTAAAATAACTTTCAACAGTTTTTTTCATGATTACAAAAAAAATTAAATTATAAATAAAAAATCATTAAAAGTCATCATGTCCTTCATGGTCATTTATGTCAATCATTATATCTCGAGAACCAAATATAATCTTTGTATCATTAAGAAGTCAATCAACGCGTATTAACATTTTAATGATGTTTTAAGATTTTAAAAAAAAACTTTAAAGCCATTTTTTTAATTTCATAAAAAAATATTGAAAATTATTTTTTTTTTATAAAAAAAATTAATTAATAATTAATAAAATTAGCATCGTGATAATAAATGTTTATAAAATTAATAAACTTTGATCAATTTCTGTAGAGACTAGCAAAATATTTTCTCATGATTTCAAAACAAATTGAATAAAAAATAAAAAAAATCATTCAAAGTCACCATGTAAACAGGGTTCATACGAATTTGTATACCTTAAATCTCTTATTCTGAAGACATTGTTGTAAAGTCAATCAAAGTTTATCATTATTTGCATAATTTGCGGAGATTTTTAATAGTCTTCACAGAACCGTGCTTTAACTTTAATAAAAAAAACTGCTTAAATTTTGAAAACCAATGCAAATCAAATCAAATTTGCAATTGTGATAATCAACGTTTTGAATGGTAAAATGTTTTGTAGTCAACACTTTTTAAGATCATATGCTTTGAAAAGCTTTCATCAAATAAAAAATTGTAGTTTTTAGGAATTTTGTTCTTTAGTATTCGTAAGATTTCAGTTACTTCCTTCATCATTTGTAATACAAATATTTTACTTTTTACATGCAATTCAACCTATTTTTGACTGCATAATCAATGTTTCTCAAAATCAACAGAAAATAAGAAATAATTATGAGTTTCATTGATGTAAAGTCGTGAAAAAATACAAATTCAGTGATTATGCCGAAGTGCTAGCAGTTTTGACCGCAACTATTCAAAATGGCCATCACGCGACAAAATCTCTTCAGTTGCCGTAATAACAAAAACTGCATTCATTTTTGCTAGCGCTGTTTTGTCCTTCAAGCATCGATATGAAAATAACAAATAACGTAGAAAAGGCTTTGTAACCTGTCCGTCCTCCGATTGATCCACGTGAATATTAAATCAAACCAATCCACGAAAATCTTTATGTAATCAATTGACCCTCGCATTCTCCAAGTCTCTCGCCGTTTCATTGTCAGATGCTTCATCTGTCATCAATTTTCCGACCTCTCGGGTTCTTCAGAGACATGGTATTCAGTTTCTGAAGCTTTTCCATAGATAATTTCATAATCTTGTTCCTCTTCAATGAGAGCAGTGCTGATATTACGAGGTCGAAAATTATAAGGCATCAGTTTGCACGTTATAACTATTAATTTATGACACCGAAAATATTATTTGAGCATTTACACTTATACTTACGCTTCTACTTGAAAGTTAATACACACAAAAAGGAATCAGAACGTGCAAACTTTTTTAATTTCGCAACTCAATGGTCATATGGGGTCAAATTGACCCCCAAAACAAGAAATTCCACACAAATCGAAGGATGCCAACTAACTGACGATGCGCCGAGTTGCGGAAAGTCTTTAGTATATTAAAGTAACTCAAAACAAAGACAGATGAAGCCACTAGATCGATTTTGAGTAGCTATGGAATCATGGGTTCTATTTGTTTTACAAAAATCTTTGCTACTTTCCTTGAGTGTAATTGTTTCACGTACTCGTTTTTTGTTTGATTGTTCTCTGCCTTACTGCAATTTTTACACCAGAGGAATCGTTCAAGAAATATTAGTTGGCAGCTTCTTCCTTATTTGGATTGATTGTACTTTATTATTTCTGCTATAAATTTAACAGCACAACCAAGATATTAACAAAATTTTCTAAATGCAGACTTTCCGAAATTTTTAAGGTTTTTTTTGAACAGCCATACACGTAGGGAGTAATATTGTGAAAATTATCAACGCACAAAGTCCAAACAGGGAAAAATCTATAAATAGTTGCACCCAACACTTTATTAAACAATTCGCAGGCATATATTATACAACCCTAGTATTTACGTAAATTACAACCCTCTCGTAAATTGTGCGGTCGCACAGTTATTTAAAATTCTAATCCTCAATTAGAGCACCTTACATAAGCCAACCGTAAATTTTACAGATTAGTGACCATATTATTCTCAGTGAAAGGTCTATTCCACTTATAAAACATGGAACGTTAGTTGTGAAAGGGTGAATCAGATTCATCCCATACTGCTGGCCGCCTCTACACTATACTTACTTATACAAAAATTCAACGTTCGAAACACTGAGGCGAATAGGTCAGTTTCAGCTCTTGTAGTATCCTTGGCATGCTTATCCAGAAGTCAGCCCCGACCGAACTATGTACGAACTAGACGAGCTCCTCCTTTTGTTTCTTTTAGTCAATAAATGCTGAGTTGAAGCATTTCATCCCCATGAGTTCACGTCTCCACCTGAATTGTGACCAGATTAAGTTACTACTGGGATTCAGAATGAAATTTTTATGGACTCGTATTAAGATTTGTATGTGCTCTTGTCCTGGTGCCTTCCTATTTTCTCTGAACAAAGTCCATCCGTTTGCGAAACGCCTTCTTTGCTGCTGGTGTACATCGAGAGCTTACACTTGGAATTCTATGCCTGCAGCTACATTTTCATCTTTTGCTGAGGTCATCCGTTTCTCAGGATTCTGTGGCGCTTCGTATTTTTCAGGGCAGTTAGGAGTTCGCGGTTCGTTGCTTCTTTGTTTAATCACGTTCTGGGTGCCGTCGTTTCTTATGAACAAACTGTGTGTTTGATTTGAGTGCTAGCACGTAAGGACATAGCTCAGCGTTACAGGGTACGAGGTGGTAGTAGCGGTCGGATCTGTCGATTTTTGTTGAATTTGGTTGCAGTCATGAATGTGTTGCCATAAAGAGCTTTGAGAACCTAAGTAAAAATTGGTCACAGCATTACCATTAGGAATCATCATTAACGAAGATCGAATTTCGGAACATTATTTTTCATGAAATTGAAAAGCAAATTACAAAATATTTCGCGAATTCTAAGCACGTAAAATTATACCAAAACAAATCTTATCAATGATATATTCACATCCCAGGAATTATCCACCTGAAATATCCTTTTGACTGTTTTTATATACAAATTGTTATCTCATTCTCGCGTAAGAATCTCGTTGAGTGAGTTTCATTGTAAATGAAACAAACCCAAAAAAAGTGATAACACCTTTTTTGGATTCAGGATGTGCTGCAGTAAAATGAGGAGCAGGCAAACAATATAGTGGATGGATGGAGCAATTAAGTAAAGTAGGTGAAGTGTATGAGCAAGCATTTGTATTCAATGAAAAACGTTGCAAAGATTAGTAATGAGGTGAGTTGTTAATATTCTTGGAGCGATATGAGCAACCATACCTTAAGTTTATTGACTGTTAAAGTTCCAGGTAAGTTTCGAATTGATTGGTGTTAGAGTTGTGCTCGTTTGAGTTAATTTACTGGGAGTTCATGTTAAAATTGAATAGTACTTAAGGGGGAACACCACTGTAGAGGTAAAAAAAGTCATTTTTTGGGAATTTGTTTCTCAAAAACCAAAAATAACATATCGAAATTTGGTAAAAAGATCTATATTGTACAAGTATTTGACATCCTCTTTAAATTTTTTTCAGAACTTTAAAAACAAAATGGCGGGTCCCTAGCATTTCTCCAGAAACACCTTATTTTTTCATGGTTTCGTGGCCGGACCGTTTTCTCCTGAAATGTTAAGGTTATGGTTAACAAATGAATGCCGATAAAACATAATAACAGCTAGAGAAGTACGTAGAATTTTTCTTAAATTGATTTTTGACAAAATGGCGTCATTTTGAAAAAAAAATGTAAAAAAACATAAAAAACGCTCGAAAATTGTTAATAACAATTGAAATATGCAACATAAAAAATCCTATGTACTTCCATGCAAACACTAGTTTTGAATTTTTGTAAAAATTTCAAGTAATTCGAACAAAAATTGTTTGAGAAAAGAGTCCGGCCAGTTTGGAAAACTGATCAATATAGCTAAGAATATCAAATTTTGATATACGTATTGTGTTTTACTACTATTTTGGAAATCATGACCGATTATTATTTCAAGATTTAAAAAAGCAGAAAATTTCATTTTGTACTTTACTTATTAATAGGACCATGAATAGGTTTGAAAATTTTCCGGCTTCCATTTTAAAGTTTTAGTGTAGTTTTGCTTTAGTTGTAAGTTAGAAATTGGAAAACGTTCTTTTGACATTTTCAATAAATCAAATTATTGGCAGGGATTGAAGTAGACTGTGCTAGTTTTGTGTTTTGAATTCTTATATTTTACATACAATAAAAATTTAAGCAAACATGTTCCTAACAACTCATAAGCCAGGTTGCCGTATGAGATTAAAGCTAATGCATTTTTTTGAAACTGCCCATTATTGTCCCCCCTTCTGGTAACCTCTCTTCGCCAAACACTGCAAACAAAAGCCAGAGGACATTACATTCAAATCTCATTCAGGATTTATTACATCCAACCAGACAATTTTAACGGCTGCAATATCTTCGAAGCTAACATCCCGAAACTTTTAAATTCACCCCTAATCTACGAACAACCGACAAGCACATCTATAAATACTTCGCGAAGGATATATGCTAATCCTTGCTGCTTTGCAGCAAGTTGACATACCAAACGTACAAATGTGAGCACGAATCCCATCTGAATTACATATGGCGCAATTTAAATTGAATTGTAAATATCTGCTCGTGGTTATGTAATGTCGCCATGCTTGCATGCGTATGTGTGTGTGTGTTTTTAGGTGATCGTGTGGGTACGACTCCTGTTCCGCCACACGGGACTCAAATTTACATTTTAGTCAAATTCGAAAATGAATTCAGATTAAATTTTCGACGGCTGTTTGTCGCCAAATTAAATTTCTCTTGATTTAAAGAGTACATGTTAAATTGAGCAGCACTGTAAGCACTCCTTTGTGGAATTGCCGAGGATAAAAAGGAGATTTCAAATTCACAAGCGTGCCGGCTTTTCCGGGGATTTATTTTCGGAACACTTCACGAATTGTTGGAAGAAAGTCATGAAATTTAATGTGTTCATAATGATGTGTGCGAATCCGTATTGAGTTTCGAGTAAGTGGTTTTAGCAAAGATTAACTTGTGCTATGTTTGCTTGGATTTTGTTTGCTTGAATTGATAAACATCAATTAGAACAATTCAAGTTGCTGACATCTGTGCCCTGTTGATGAGTTTTAATTTTGTGATTAACAGATAACAATTTATTTAAATAAATCTGAATACAGACGATACAGTTCTAGATTACTCAGGCAAGACAAATTTGACATATTCTAAACAAAAAACAGAAACATTAACAATTATTGGCCATGGTAACTTCTTAGCAGATCAACCATGATCAAAGTTAACAGTGATATCTTAAAAAGAGTTAAGCAAACAAAATATCTGTGTCTATCATTAGTCGAAAAACTTATATGGAATTCACATATTAATGAATTGAGGAATACATTTTCAGCTATGGTTGATCTCCTACATCGATTATGAAACTATCCTATCCATACTAAAATTCAAAGGCACATATAATTTCGAGAATTGCATATGGACTCCTTATCTTGAATCAAATCACAAAAAACCGAATTGGTAAAGCGCGAACTACTACCGAGGCAAATAAGACTGCCTACAACCTTCAACGGTTGATTCCTACTGCCGAGGTATTCGAGGATAAACAAAGCCCAAAAAATCAACTAGTCCAGTAAAATGGTCCGCATTTTGACTTCAATTGTGAATTTCGGGCTGGCAGGCTGATTTTTCTTGGAATGTGTGGCCAATTCCATAGTTAGCTTAAGTTCAAATTTCTAGGGTCGCAGTTCCAATCCTCTTGGCTCCATTTTAAAAATAAAAAAAATGGGACAGCCCCATATATCCGAAATCATCACTTCCACAAAAAAGTTGTATACGGCAGATGTGCGTAAAATTGAACTTCAAATAACTTGTGGAAACTCCACTATTACCTGGTGTCATTATTAAAAGAGTTGCATGCCGAAGCTCGAACCCAAATCTAAAAAGGAGGATCATTTCCGAGCGTCACAACTTGATTATTTTCACGTTGAACGCGAAACACGTTGAATTCTTTTTAAAGACAATTTAGTTACAAGTCGTTTGCGGTATCAATTGTTTTAATCACTTTTCATTGGTGGGAGTTATTGCATCCCAAAACAGAGAAAGTTGCGGGAAAAACGAATTTTTAGGGCAAATGATCGGCATCCGATGGCCAACCCAACCCCATTGAGAAACTCGCAAAGCAATTCTCGGAAAAAAGTTGCATATTGCAAACTTCTCTTAAATCTGATTATCAGCAAGTTGTGCATATACCATTTGCAAATTATGTCAATAATAAAATAGTTAGTAAATATTGCATATTTTCTTTTGAGACCAATTTTGCAAGGATCAACCGGTAATTGAGCAGAGAAATCATTTGAATACCTTTTATAGTCACTTTTCAGTATTGGGGATCTGCGCTCGATCCCCCGGATTTGGTGTTTTCAGTATCTTTCGATTGTTCGCATGGAATTCATTTTATGCTGGCGCTGATGCTACTGAAACAGTTAGCAAACATTACATCCTTTCTTTTGAGACCAATTTTCCAATTCGATTACAAGCCATTTGCAGTATTGTTTGTTTTGATCAGTGCACACTAGCGGAAATGGTTTTTTCCCAAAGGGAAAGAAATTACGAAAAAAATGCAGTTTAAAGCAAAATGAACCGTTCGCGGCAACAAGCCTTCCAGTGCAAAAACTCACGAAGCGTTTTAGTAATCAAAAAGATTTTTGTCGTAATGCAAAATGGGGCTCAATATATGCTCAAGTTCAAGTTTCTGGGATTACAGCTCCAATCCTCTTGACGCCATACAGAAAAGAAAAAAACTAAAGACACCCCTATATGTCAGTAACTGTGGCTTCCGCAAAAAAAATTTGGTGTGGCAGACTTATGTCAAATTGTACATACATTATTTTAACGTGATGTCAATAATAAAACAGCTACACGGCATAGGATCCCCCTTTTTCAGCGTTGTTTGTGGTGTGTAACTCTATTATTAATAACATCATGTGAAAATAATATATGCTCAACTTACTGCTGATTTAGTTCCATTCAATTTTGTGATACGCAACTGTTTGCGGTAGCCTTGGTTTTGGAGATATGGGGCGGTCCGTTTTTTTTGTTTTAAACATGGAGCCAAGAGGATTGAAGCTGCGACTCCAGAAATTTGAACTTAAAATAACTATGGAATTGGCCACACATTGCAATCAAAATCAGCCTGTCAGAACGGTTAAACTCCCATTTGACTGGACAAAACCAGGATGTGATGATTCACATGAAAAACGGGAATTGAATACATAAAAATTTACAATACAGATGAATGACGAGCACTGAAACTACATAGAAATTTGAGGAAAAAACGACTATAATGAGAAACGCGAATAATATTATAATAAAATTTGCTAGGGAAGAACTCCTGAGGAAGGATCCAATGGAAAGTGCAGCTAGTTGCTACAACATTCTGTCCCATAAATTGAAAGTAATAACTAAGTTAGCATCTTTCAAAACAGCACTGAGGAACATCTACGTAAAAGTAAAATTCAGGTTATTAATATTTACCAAAGATCAAGGCTCAAACAGTCAAACCGAATGGATTTATTTGTAAAAGACCATTATACTGACTGAATAAAATTAGTGAGATTACAGTTACATCCCTTATATCGATATTCATCGTCTAGCAAGTACTAAGCAAACACATAAAAAATGAATAAACATATTGCACACGGAAGCTGCAAGCAAAGAGGGATAGAGAAAGAAGTTTGGTGGAGACGGAGGTGGTTTAAGTCGGTAAAAGCCCAACCTACCGAGAAACAGAAGGTTCTACCTCTTAACGATGAAAAAAGATTTCTACCTCCCAACGATGAAAAAAATTCTGCAAAACAATTTCATACATGTTATCCAAATAAAAATGTTCTCTTATTCTATCAATTTCAGCATTCCTCACTTACATCAGAAACCCCATAGATACCATTATTACATTTTAAATGACTGTGATCTCCTGTTGATAGCTTTTTGTGTTTAAAGTAGAATTTTAAATAAGTGTTCACGTCATGATCCGACCTTCCTCGATGCCACTCTCCACGATACCATATCTAACGATTTTCCGAAAGAAAGTTCACTTTTAATTAGACTTGTTACGTGCCAAGACTCAATAAATCGTTCTTAGAAGTCTGGTCGTGTTCGAGTAATTAGTACTTTTGAGAGTTTTATCGCGTTGATTGAGCTAAGGGCAATTTTGAATTTCAAATGAAAATCGATTTTGACAAGCGGCCAAGTTTTGGAACAACATAAATTTATTCAGAGAAAAATATGCAATGAATGCTATTCGTGCATTGAATTGAAAAGATTTAGACGGAATATAGAATAGATGGATTTTAGGGCACTAATCGCGACTGTCCGAGTAGTTAGTCTCCGCAAAACCAATAGAAACTTGCTCGAGATATTAATAACAGGGGAATTAGCCAATCCTGAAATACTATTGAAAAATGTGCACCGTTAAAGGTAAGAATATAAATACATTTGAAAATGCAACTAAGTGTCACAGAAAGAGAGGGGGGCCTAGTAAAATTTTATGAAAAAAAAATTAAAATTAGTTGAAATAATTTTTTAATAACACTGAATCATAAAATCAAATTTTAAATTTAATTTCCGCGCCACCAGGTATCATCCGACGCTAGACGCGAAAAACAAAATTTAGATATATTGTTGATAGTTCATGATTCAATATTCAAAACTCTAAGGTGCATAAGATGTTCTTGTTACGTAATAAAGGGCGGAAAAGGTCTTTGAAAAATGTTACTAAGTATTACATGGGAGAGGGAGAAGTTCAAGTACTCTAAAAATTGTGTAACGCAATATATGGATGGCCTTCAATAATAGTAACAATATTTCTAAAAAATAAAAGAAACTAATAAAACTCTCTCCTGCCCCGGCCCCCTCAACTTCCTGGAGAACGCTGAGGTACGTATTTTGCAGACTAAAGGTATATAAAATTTATTAATGATATTTCAATAACTTAAACTTTAAACACGTTTATCTCGAAACAACTTTTTTAAATTGGCCGGACTCTTTTCTCAAAGAGTTTTTGTTCGATTTACTTGAAATTTTTACAATTCGTTCAAAACTAGTGTATGCATGGAAGTATGTAGGATCTTTTTTTAATGTTGCATATTTCAATGGTAATTACTAATTTGTCGGGCTTTTTTTACGTTTTCTATATTTTTTTTCAAAATGACGCCATTATGTCAAAAATCAATTTAAGACAAAAATCCTTCGTCCTTCTCTAGCAGTTATTATGCTTCATCGGCAACTATTTATTGGATAGCGATAACCTTAACATTTCAGGAGATAACGGTCCGGCCGCGAAGCCATGAAAAAATAAGGCGCTTCTGGAGAAATGAAAGGGAGCCGCCATTTTGTTTTTTAAAGTTCTGAAAAAATTCACACAGTATTTCAAATACTTGTACAATATATGTAGATCTTTTCAAGAAAATTCGATATGTTCTTTGGTTTTTGAGAAACAAATTCCAAAAAAATGACTTTTTCTACCTCTACAGTGGTGTTCCCCCTTAAAAGAAACAACGAAGAAACATGGTTTTTAAGATTGGCCTGCATTTTAGGTCTTTATTTTAATGAAGTTGATTTTTCTTTCCCTTTAAATTTTTAGAAATATCTGGTGAACTTTTTTATAATATTTTCAATGCTTTCATTATCCGTTGAAGTCAGTTGCTGTTATTTTATAACTGGCCAGTTTTTACAGTAAACTAATGAGAAGTGTGTGATTTTTTAAATGCAGAATGCAATATTTTCAAATAAACTTCAAAATTGGCATTGTGAAATTAAATATCGTTGGCATGGAAATATATGGACTCTAATTACATTATACATTGGTCTTCAATATTTCATTGATTCATTATTGATGCATTTTTCTGTAAACAATTGGTCTAGATCCTCAGAATACACAGTTTTAACAGTTTTAAAAATAATTCGGACCTCATTTTTATGCATCTCATTTATTTAAACTTTAATCATGCATGTGAATAATACACGAAAAGAAAAGTTTGTAAGAAAAGTTTCCATTTTATTTTTTAGAGTGGCTTTTGGCTTTTACGAAATTTTTGGAAATTTGAATTTTATATGAGGAATAAAAAAAAATTTTTTTGAAGTAATAAAATCATGACCATAAGAACCTTGTGAGTTAAAATTATTTCTCATCTAAGTCTTAAATGAATATAGCTAAAGAAAAGCCACCATACGGTAGGCTACTCGTTTTCAGAACAGCATGAATTGTAGTCAAAAGTCTGGACAATTTGATTTTTTTTTATATTTTCTTCACTCAAAATGTCTCTTTATATAAACAATGTGTGCAATTTATCGTTGCTTTAGCAAAAACGAGCAAGTCACCAAAAATTTACGGACGGTTTTATTTACATATGTTTTTCTCAAAAGTTTCAAATCGGTGTCCACAATTATTCGAAAATGGTCGAATTATTTATTTTCAAATTTTGCCAGCTGTTTTTTCTTTTAAAGTTTTTTGGGAAACTGGAAATGGGTTTTGTATTGTATCAGTTTGTTTTCTTTTCTCAAAAAACATTTTCTTTAAGGAAGGAATGATTTTTTTTCTTAATTGTATCTTCAAAGATTCGATTGCCGATTTTTAAAATTAAATTAGTTTTAAAATAAAAACGACAATTTTGTAATTTTACATTTGCCAATTTGAGTAACAGTCGTCACTGCAGAGCACCAAAACATCCTCTTAAAGGAGTGGCAATAACAAGCAAAACACATCTTCATGTAAAACTGGTTTACTTCAAAAACTAAACAAGTGAAAAATTCAACAATGCGCAAGTTTGATTTTAAACTTTATCTGTATTGTAGGTCTCAGTTTTATTGAAGGTAATAAATAATTAGTAAAAAAATATAATAAATAATTAGTAAAATGAACTTTTGATAAATAATATCAAATATGATTGAAATCTTAAAAGGATTGTGTATGAAATTTAATCAGTTGATCCTCCGAATAACTATTTTTCGAAACTTTGTCCTACATTCTGACGCAAATATCTGCTCATTCATTCAACATCGTACATCTAAATTGAAACATTTCTGATTGTTAAATGTAAAGCAACGCAATCCTGACAATACTAAACTTTTTTACGAATTTCAACAATGAGTAGTCACTGTAAGTACATGTGAATGCTAGCTTTAACAGTTCCATTTTGAAATTTTCAAATCGTCCTTTTATTTGTTACACGAACATTTACAGGCATTTCTGTCTGGTTGCCTTTTTGAATGAGCACTTGAGCATACTTTCAAAACTGTCGGCAACAAGTTACATCAAAAAACTCTTAGCAAGTGCCAACTTTGTAACTTGTAAATGACAAAGGAGTACACGCTGAAGTGAATGTAAGAAGCTTTTTATTGTTACATGTAAATTAAATCATGTTTTATGTTACGATTTCCTGGGGACGTAGAAGACGAGTTGAAAAATTGGCTATTCGTCATGGTTATTGCCTTGTTTAAGAATTAAGTGTCGAGGATAATCGAGAACTTTGAAATGAGTAATAGCAGTTGAATATTTGATTAATGTTGATAATTCTTTTATATATAAAAAGAAAAATTTACACACAACATTGATAACATAGCACTGATTTCAGTACGCTATCATCGTCCATTCTACATCCATCACATTCATTTGTGCCTTAACAGAAGCTTGAGTGAAAAATGTAATAAAGAAAATATCACTTCTCTCTTTTCAGAATCTCGAAGAATGTAGACTTCAAGGATTTAATCCACTTATCTATACAATATGCAACTTGTGAAACTATTAAATAAATTTCATGAAATCCATCCTGAATTGTAGCAAGTTTTGAATGAACGAGTGATGTATCACATCTTGTACGTAGTTCCTCCTTGGTAAATTGTGTTGCAGCTCTTCATCAAGATTATATTGCAATGCTTCATATCATCTTGACCTGACACTAGCAGACAAGCAGGACGAAATCTCAGCCCGACAAGTTGTTTTCAAAATATGTCATGAAATGGAGAGACTGTTGGGTGGAAAGAGTTACCACTTGAGTTCAAATTTATAATTTAAATAGAAAAAGGTGTTTTAAATAAAAATATAAGACCGATGCAGTTTTCAATTCAGATCTTGTCTCTAGTATTTATTGAAATAAAGATCTTTCATTTTAAGTTTGTAGCCTTTGGTTTTGAATGTACGTACATATAACAGAATCCTGAGTCAAATTTGTGTTGTGTTGAAAGTGAAAAATTGCTAATCATATGATTTAGCATATTAAAACGATTTTAGGAAAATTTAAAAAAAAACCTCAAATACTCAATCCATCAAAATTTCGGGTAGCCATGCGTATTGGTTGGATAGACAGCCTTTTCACGAAAATGTGGTTATGATTTTATAGCCTGGTTCCTAGTACCTAAAAAGATTGAATGGAGAAATTATAAAACCTGGAAGATTTCAAGCCACAAGTCATTTGAATAAATTTCTAACTGGACCAGGAAGTAGCGCCACTTAGTTTCAGGAAATATAGATTGAATTTTGAACATAATCATCGTAGATTTTTCCCTCTCTCCATTGAATTTGAAGATATAATTGCGAATAGTTGAAATTTTTGAATTGAAGCCTAGCTTTAAACTTGAAAGCTATTCTGAAGTATTACTAAATGTATTTCCAATACCTTTGAATAAATATAACGTAACACATACATAAAACACATAATAAAAATGTTAAACACGACCACTTGGTATACTTAAGTCGGAATCTTCCAGATTTTCTTTGAAAATGAAGCTTTGTTTGCTTACATACTAGCTTCTTCTAATAATAATTGTTGGTTTGTAGTTTTGCTGATATTTTTCAGCTACCAGAGTAAAGATACAGTTCTGGGACGAATTCTGCAAAACAAATACTAGGTCATCATCAATAGCAAATATTTTTTCATCGTCTATAAATCCCTAGCTTGAAATCACATTTACACTCAAAATGTTCAAGAAAAACAAAAAAAAAATTCTGACAAAAGCAAATTTATAACATATTAAATTAAGCTCATATATGGAATGTTATTTGCAAAATTTCCATTCTATTATTTAATACTAAATGTGACTAACGAGAAATAAATATCGCAAAGAAGTGAAACTAACAGAAAGTTTTTTCCAATTATTAAAAGTCATAATTATTGATTAGTAGTCATAAAACTACGGCCAGTGCCTCAAAAACGAAGCTCGTGTAAGAAACTATTTCAAGGATATTTTTCAATTTTTTTTAGAAAAATATTGATTGTGTTTGAGGCGCTCAGAAAATTAGGGAAAACATCTACAAGTTTTCTTTGCATTTTCGTAACATTGGGATGAAAGTGGTATTTATAGATCCATACAGTATATTATTAAAATTAATGCTTCTAAACAATTTGATAAAATTTTTATTTAATAAAATAATAATTTTAATTCATCCAGCCAATTTTTTTCACAAAAATTATGTATAAATGAATTTGGAATGTTGAAAAAAATTCGATTCAATTTCTTATAAAAGTTTCAATAAACCGTATCGAAAATTCGTTAGAAAAATGAATTGAAAAGCCATTGAAAAAATTTAAAAGTCAGCAAAAACCAGCAAAAAATTCATTTTTCAACAATTTGATAGAAATATACAAAACAATAATCAGATTTCAACATCCGAAAATTGATAATTAAAAGTTCTTGAAGTATCCTTTTATTTTTTGATTTTGCTAACGTCAAAAGCGAGTTTGGAGAAACATCAGTTGAAAAATGTATTTTATTAATTTCAGGAAGAACAGTTAATTTTTAACCAATAAAACCACAACTTTAATTTTAATTATCAACATATATATTTCGGGACACGGTTAGTCACTTCTTCAGTGTTGTTAAAACTGTATTTTATTACATTATTGTGGAAGCCAAATAACTTTTATAAAGTAAAAAGTGGTGAAAATTAATCCTTTGCTCCCTACAACTGTTACTGGTAAGCCTTCATTCAGGACCAACATTTTTTCAGTTGCTGTTTCACCGGACTGTAATGACAGAAAATTTCACAAGAATTAGTGCTGCAGATGACAAAACTATACAAATATCAAGAAGAGCTATTTTTTTCAAATATTTAGGTAACGTGCTGCTTAATCCATAAATCGCTTTAGAGATGCATTCGATGCTGGTATGTATAATCAAACCACCAAATTATGATTAAATTACTGTTACTAGGCGCATGTTTCTGTTGGCATAATTTTTAGACATAGTGCCATGCAAGCTTTGTTGCTTCTAGAATATTTATTTAAAGCCCTGTAATCTTCAATACTTTGTTGAAAAATCAATATGCTGAGTCTAGCTAATGAGCAGCTAAATCAGGGTTTTCCATCTTCATTTGGATTGTTTAGTGTCAATCAAATTTTAACGAGATGATTCTCACATCAAAAATATCCCTACTTTTTTAATGTAGAATCCCCTCTCCGTCAATGCTCATAAATCTATACCTCATGTATTGCATTCAATGAATAATTATTATGAAATCAACTTGTTGATAGCGTTGATAAAATATTGCAAAGAATGTGAAGAAAAATAAATTAATTGTGGAGGAATTCAATAACAACGACTATAGACTTGTAAACTGTTATGAATCTAGGCTACTTATTTACTTATATATCTGGGCTGCTTTAAAACTAATTAACCAATATGTAAAATTAGATTTTGTGTTACAATAGTTTTGACTCTCCAGAAATAAAATGAAATCACTACAATTGATAGCAAATTTCATGAGAATGGACTCATTGGAAATTCCAGTTTTCATCTATTCATTTTTTCAACGAATTTTAAAAAAGTTAATAACCGTTTTTTGATTAATAGTTTTGACTAAAAAAAATTATAATTTGACTGAAAATCTCTATTTAATATAATTTGTCCTTTCAATTTGCGTCACTGATTAATTTTCATTGTCAGCATATGTAGGGAAAAAATTAAATCAATTAATTTATTTATTAATCTAAATAGCAGACATTATTACGAACTGAAATATTTTTCAGAAGGTCTGTTGGAGTTTTTCTTATATTCAAGTATAGTAAGTAAAAGTCTAAAAAAATACACACATGCTGGCAACTCATTTCACCGTACTACAAAAATAAATGTTTTACTCGACGTTTCATCCGTGAAACGTCATTCGTTTGCAGAGGCAGGATGAGCGAAAATCCCGAGAAATATTGGAGATAGTGAAAAAAGGAATAATGTCGCATCGTCTTGAACTGACAGTGGTTGAATGTTTTGGATCGTATGAAACCCTTTCAACGTTTTACAGCACAAAAATAAAATGAAACCAAATTGCGTTTTTTTAGGAGTCATCGTATCTCTAACAGCGCAACGATGACAGTAGCAAATATTGTGGACATTACCGATGGTGAAGAAGATATGTTTTTTTTTGCTCCTTTCGGTCATTTGCATATATATATATATATATATATATATATATATATATATATATCTGTATCTGTGCACATGCCGCCTTATCTACACATTCGTCTTGTAGAATTACGAGAGATATGCAGAATAGACACTTTTCAATGACGAGCTACTATGACAATTCCCGACCTGACAAGAGATCCCTTTCCAAGGAGACGCCATTTTAACGGGGCGATGGCTCAGTTATTTGCGAGGGATATAGCAGAGATTTTCAATGGATTTTGGCGTATTATGGACTCTGATTATGAAGATTCGAATACTGGAAATTTGTTTGGCATCACAGTAATTCAATTTTGCGTTGTAACGAAGGGAATATAAATTTTCCAGCAATGGAATTCTAAAGTAAGAGGTTTGATGAATCATAACCAGGTTACATCCAGGAAGATGTAAATGCAGACAACCAACCGCGTTTGCTGTGAAGCCATACATATATTAAACGTTGAAATTCAATACAATCTTTTCTATTTGCAATCCGTTTACACATCAAACGAATTAAATGCAAAACATTTTGAAACAAGTCAAGTTGCTCTCAGCATTCTTGTTTATTGAAGCGCTGCGGGGAGAGATCTTTTCACATGAATTGACTTTCCTGGAATTTTGGCGAACTCGTGCGCCATGTTCTTTTAGGTTTCTAGTTATATAGATAAAGTATCCTTATTTAGAGGTATTTTTATTGTCTGTAACTTTCTTTGCAATTTTAGTTCTGAATGTGAGTCACTTCATTCCTGAATAGCTCAGTATTTGTATATGTATATACACACATGCAAACATTTGTTTGTACTTCGTTTCTTCTATACGCTCAGTACAAGCTTTTTTTTGCTTCTCGTAACAGACGCTATATTTTCCATTTCATTTATACATAGGTATCAGTACATACTGATTCATCTTCTTCAACAAGAGAGAGATAAATTCGAATAAATTGGGATTCCAAATTCTGTGGTTATTCACTAAAGCAGATGGCAAGTTGGCATGCATCTTTCCGGAAGAAAATCCCTACAAGGAAAAACTTCTTACGTAGCAAAAACGATAGATAAAAATAAATTTATTAAATGCAGCATCAAACTAAAGATATTCGTAAGCAATCGTCTTTGCATTTAAATCGTACCATACGTTCTCTTATGTTGGAGTTTATGAGAATTTCCCAATGAAATATAGATTATTGGTTGAATTTAAGTCCGGTTCACAGTTTCATTTTTAAAAATTTTCTCAAAAAAACTATGTATCAAATATAAGTTTCAACGAAATTAAAATGATATTTTCTGTTACTTATAGGGCTATTGTTTTCATAAAAATTTCCTGGTGTTAGTAATAGTACAAATGTGATCCTTCGAAAGAGGATTGAAAGTAATGGGTGTTTCCATGTCATTTTACAAGGAAATAAACTGAGGCAACTATTTACAATAATGTTTTTAAATGCTTATTCACCTTACCAGTGTTTTTTAAAACATGGCGTACACTTACCTGGAAAGCTTCCTGCATGGGCGAGAAAAATAATATTTTCAAAATTAGCTTTCATTTTCTGAACAAATATTAGATAGAAATTCCATCGATTGTGTGTGTTGCTTCATCGTGTCTGAAAAGTACAAACTATAATCTCGTTTGTTTGCACATTGCTTTCAACCAGGATGTCTTAGAAAAAAAATGAAATTTTCGGAGTTATCCATAATATAACTGATTTCTGAGAGCCTAATATGACTCAATTTTTCTATTTTAAGACTTCGAGATTTCTATGTCTGTCTTGTCTTACATGCAAAAAAATTTGCGCCATAATTTTGTTTTGTTTCGATGGATTTGACCCATTGAATAATAAGTTTCATCGATAGGAAGTTTTTGAATTCCATGATGTTAGATCGAACAGTTTGATAGCAAGTTTAGCACTTGTAATTTTCCAACAAATAACCAGCACTTGAGCATTTTAATCACGTTTAGTTACAGAGATAGTGTTTTTACAAAAAACTCATGTTGACGTGTTATAGATTGCAAGAGCACGGCGAAAAAAAAACTGTTTCAACACCTACAAGAGAATTACAGAATAGCCACACCAGCGTCTAATTTTAACCTTAGGGAAAATTAAAATTAGAGCTTTAACACCCTTTCCTATATTTTTTTGTCATCTGAAAGAACTATGACTAGGACTTTATCCCATGAAATATTTATCATGAAACGTTTCACACTTCCATCTTAAAGACTGTAAGGGTTGAAGATTCACCTCGAAATCATATCTGCTCTATAGGAAGGATCATCAATTTAGACAGAACACTCTAGAAGGTATCTCCCGGACAAAAAACAGTTTTGTCTTGTATTGATTCATCAATTTGGAAGCTTCCAGCAATTGGATTATTAATATTATTTTTCATTAACTGTCAACGCATCACAAATTTTCTCGTTGGGTTGTATCGCCACGGCAAGTGCTTGCTTGCTCAATACTTAAGCGGGACTAGCGCTTTCGTCTTGCATAAAATTCAATATATGTACATAAGCAACGATCGTGTGAACCAAAAATCAAGACTGTTTTGTATGAGTTCCAATTATCCAGCCTCGGATATAGTAGGAAACTATTCTCATATGTTCCACAAACGTTCTATGTACTATCAGGTGGAAAATAATTTTTCCATCATGTCTTTGATGTCCACCACATCGATCTTTCATTTAGATTAATCAGTCGGCTTACGCACGCATCAGAATAAATTTTCAGCTCCCAGGGGGTTAAATTTCGTAGATCTAGCGACAAAAACGAAACAATTTCTACTCACATCTCAATTCACACTGTCTACGGAAAAATTTGCACTCGCTCTAAGCCTGTGGCTAGCTTCAATTTAAAACTGTGAATTTACCATTGGAATGTCAAGACCAGGTCTACGGAGTCATTCTTCTCAAGCCGTTATGTGACGTCGTTTGATCAGTAAAAGAGGCACACCCAAAAGGCCGTACACAATAATAAGAAGCTAATATGAAACACTAAACGCTATCCAACTTTTATTTATTCATTTTTTTCAATTCAATGTTTTAGAAAATCAAATTTTTGTTCTGGAAAACATGAAATAAGGCAAAGAAATTTTTTTGCACCGTTGTCAAAGTATTGATGTTCTACAAGCTGCAGTGCGCTGACCATGTGGAAGGCATGAACGAAACAAGAAAACCTAGTCGCACCCTGAAGGATAGAGTCGAAGCAAATCGACCACCAGGCAAACTAAGAAAACGATTGGAGACCAGTATTGGTGGGAACAGCCAGGGCCGGTCCTTTCATATGTGCAATATGTGCAATTGCACAGGGCGCTATTTAAGAAGGGCGCTAAAACCCTAAACTGATAAAATGGAATACCTATTATCGACACTTACTGATAATTTTAGTTGCATATTGCATCAATAAGATGAAAGTAGTTTACAAAAATCCTATTAAAATATTATTAAGTGCAATTAACACATTTGTTGCGGTTGCGCAACTATGGTGTTTTATTCCGAGTGTTGCGCCAAATTCTATCACTCACCATAAGGTGTTAAATTCATTCTGCCACGATCGAGCAATGCCAAATCTCGCACACAGTTCATACACTCGGACATCAATGTCTCCAGCTATACACATATGTATGTATAGACTAATGTTGATACACATGTATTCAACGCATTGATCAGGCACTCCATCCAGCGCCAGCGGTGGCGGGCGGCCGCCGGCCGCTAGCACTGGCTGGTGTGCAGAATTCATATCTTGCACGAGCTGCCTATATAGTTTGTATGGAAGAAAGAACGATTGATTTTCGTTTCTATGGGTGGGGATGGGCGCAAACCGTGCAGAAATGAAAACTTGCACCGTGTAGGGCAGAAATAGGAATTATGGGAAATGAGTTGTAAAGTATGTATGTGAAAATAATTGAATTATTTGTAAGAATAAATTTAGATACACCATTTCATCATTGACATTTATTGACATTTAAGAAGAATAAATAGCAAAGAGACTCAAAACAAATACCTTAGTAAAAATATACAAAATGAATTAATTAATTTAATGGCTTTTTCAGTTAAAAATAAAATAGTTAATATGATTAATAATGCAAAATACTATTCTATAACCGTAGATACAACCCCTGATTAAAGCCATATGGAGCAGGTCACCTTAATTATTAGGTTCGTTAATAATGAAAATAGCATTTTTACAATTCGTAAGCATTTCTTAGGGTTTTTTGAATGTACAGATAAGACTGGTGGAGGCTTAACCACATTAATTTTACAGGAATTGACAAATTTGAATATTCCTATCAGTATCTGTCGAGGTCAAGGCTACGACAACGAATCCAATATGAAAGGAAAGCAATCCAGAATGCAGAAAAGGATAAAAACTCTTGAACCTTGGGCATTTTTTGTACCATGTTGTTCTCATACGTTAAATTTAGTAGTGAATGATTCAGCCCGATGTTCGTTGGACGCTGTGAAATTCTTTGATAAAGTACATAATTTGTATGTGTTTGTGTCGAGTTCTACAAACCGATGGGCTATTTATAAGCAAAATGTACCCAATTTGACCCTGAAACCACCTTCTGAATCTAGATGGGAAAGCAGAATGGATGCCCTTAAGCCATTGAAAAATAATATGGAGGAAATATATGAAGCATTTATCAGAATTTCAGAAGCTGGAAAGCCTGAGGTAAAAGTTCATGCTGAGTAATTAGGGAATAAGATTTTCGATTATAAGTTCATTTGTAACGTGCTCATATGTATGTAGGTACAATATTTTAGAAACAAATAATATAGCTAGCAAATATTTGCAAGGTCAACGCGTAAGTTTGTCAGCCAGCGTTTCAATATTAGATCAGACGTGCAAGTCCTTAGTGGAAATGCGAAAAGATCAGGTATTTAGTCAGTACCTTCTTAAAGCTAAATTGATTGCTTTGGAATTAGATATATCACCAAATTTTCCCCAGTCTTCTTCTCTGCGCTCTCGCCGTCATAAATATTTTTGTTCAAACGAATCTGTTGAAGTTTTATTAGATCCTGAAATGCAAAAAAAGTTAACTTTTACTTTAAAATATTAGACCTAGCTATAAGCTCTACTAGTGAGGATTTGAGCAGCTCGGAAATCATAATAGTATTTTTTTTTGTTTCTTGTATGATATCCATGAAGCGGCTTATTGACTCAAAAGATTCAAATGGAGAAGAGTTGTACCAAGAATTAATGATGTTGTCTACGTTCGTTAAACCTGGTAGTTCACCCTTGGATGTATTGAATTACATTTATCAAGCACATTTAGATCCAGCATTTCCAAATTCTGTCATTGCCTTGAAAGTGCTTAATACGTTACCAATTACAGTCGCGTCAGGCGAACGTAGCTTTCCGAAACTAAAATTAATTAAAAGTTATTTGAGGACTACAATGACTCAAGATCGACTGGTAGGTTTAGCTATTTTGTCAATAGAAAAAGAGTTGGTAGAAACATTAGAATATGACCATTTGATTGCAGAGTTTGCGAAGCAAAAGGCCAGAAAAGTGAAATTTGTTTAGTTATTAGTTTCTTTTTGAGCTATTTTTAATTTAAAGATTTTTAAATGAACTTTCTGTGATTTTGCAAATTTAATCTGAGGAATAGGCATACCGAGGATACTTCATTAAAAAAGCGCGTAAAAAAAGTCTACCTCATGGATTACGTGGAAACGACTATTATTTGGCTTGGGGGCGCAAAGTTGCACTTTTGCACAGGGCGCCAAAAAAGCTTGAGCCGGTCCTGGGAACAGCAGACCACTTTTAAGGATAGAGAAGTGAAAGACGTCGTCACTGAATTGCAATTATTGGAGACAACCACTGTTGGAGGTCAGAGCTTGATTTGAGCTTTTATGCCACTGATGATGAAAGAAACTCTCAAGGTTTTGAATGTTTTCACACCTTTGAAATTTGAGTTAACCAAACACTTTCCAAAACTAAAATGCGTGAGTTTTAAAAGAATCGAGTTGAATGGCATTCATAGATTTCTTCCAAATTGTGGATTCGAATTTTAAAAAAGGAAGAAAAGAGAAGACAATTCCCTCTATAGCCATGAATAAAGTGCATTGAATTTGATTGGAATCATCTGCATTACATGTTAAGTGGATGATGTTTGAGACACATCATTACATTGAACAAAACTCAGCATTTGTCTGAAACATTAAACTGACTCTTCAATTACATTTTGAAAAACCTTCCAGTATCTAAAAACTAGTCTAGTCTTAAATTAAATATATCATATGTCATTCGACAAGTACCATATTTTGTTGTCCTTCAGAATCGCTTACGCCATTGTATGAACATGTTCGTAGAACAATAAGTTCAAATAAAATTTTATGGTCATATCTTACAGCGCTCGTAAATATTATGAGCCGTTCCTTTCAAGGCTTTTTATGGGTGCAACCATTTGCATTTAAATAGGGTTTATGCTAATGTGCAGCAACAACAGTTCGCTTAACTTCTTGTGGTCTATGCGTTGACTAGTTGATGGCACGCTTGCATGCATGACCGTTGCAATTTAAATTCTCTTGAATGCCTCACATTAACATAGCTTGCATCTAAGGCAGTGCCGGATTAAGAGGGGGGCTAAGGGGGCTACAGCCCCGGGCCCCACTTACTCCAGGGGCCCCACACACCTTTGCAATAACCCAAGTAACTTCAAGCGACCCAGCTAGAGCAATTTTTTTTACTTTTAATCTACAAACCCAAGTAACCGAATCGACGCAAGTTGATTCAATTGTTTGGGTCATTGAGCATGCTTTGGAAGTAAGCTAATCGACCCAACTCAATTAACTAATTAGACTTCAGATAAACAATCGTAAGAAACTGAATCAGTGAGAAAAATGTAGACTTCGTCCAGGCTGTTGCAGCACCGGGGTACAGCCGACGCCTATTCACTTGTTTTTCAAGCCCGTTTTGCTAGTGTCATAATAAGTATAACTTTAAAAAATATAGGGATATTTTCGGTTCTGTACCCCCAGGGAAATATCGAACCGATTCTACAATAGTACCATTCTTATGCCACTTTCTGCTTGAGAAATGTAAAATATATAAAGCATTAGAAACATTAGAAAATGATGACGACCAAAAACGAGAGGTGAGACGTGAAGCCTCCGTTTTCAGAAAAAATATTATTAAAATAGAAAATTGTTACATGGCTGTTTTGTGGAATTCTATTTCAAATCGATTTGAGTTGACAAGTTAGTATTTACAAAAAGTAGGTGTTGATTTAATAACAGCCACTCAAATGTTCGATTCATTGGTGGTTTTTGTGAAGAACATGCGAGAAAAGTTCCACGAATTTGAAGAAAATGCTAAAAATCTTGGTAGTATTGAGAAATCTGATTATTCAGACTCAACGGAAAGAAAAATTATTAAAAAATTAACAGATGTAAGTACGCAACAAAGTACCTTATCTGGGTCTGATAAATTTAGAGTAGAGTCTTTTTATTTAATAATAGATAAATTGGTGGTTGAATTGAAGAAAAGAAGCGAGGCCTACGCTTATATAATTAGTATTTTTAGTATTTTTACAACGGTTATTATCGATAGAAGAAGACGAACTGCGGATTAAAACGAATGAGCTAGTTAAAATTTACGATAGGGATTTAGATGGAAATTTATTGGATGAATTTAGGCAGTTCATTCCTTTACTGAAAGATCAACCGGAAAATAAATTCACCAGCTCAGAATCGTACCAGCAGCCCCACCATACTTAACTCCCACGAGCCGCCACTGGTCGTCATTAGCCAGACTTAGTATTGAAAGCGAAATTCTCCGATCACTCAATTTTGAATTCGCTGAATCGAAATCAAGAAAAAAGTATTTTTAATTGTTAATTTGTTTTAATAAAAATTATTTGTTCTATTGATGCAACGTAAAAATTGTTCTATTTTTTTACTTTCGTTTCTCTATTCTACTAATTTACTTAGGATGTTTATCTCCTTTCAAGCTCTCTTTCCTACTGGACTTCTTGGGTTATGATAGGTTACGTGGGTTACTTAATGTTCTTGGGATGCTGTTGCGTAATCATAGGGCCCCATTTTACTTTTAGCCCCAGGCCCCACGAAGGCTTAATCCGGCACTGATCAAAGGATATGTACATATATATTCAATGCTGTTCATTTTGTGCAATAGAAAATATAATAAGACAAAGAAAATTCAAAATGTTTAACTTTCCTCGGGATATTGTTGCACTAAATGAAAAACTACGTTCTTTTGGATTCCCACAAATTTTGCACAAAAATAACGAAAGGTACCAGTCCACTTTAGGAGGCGAAAAAAGACCATGTTTCAGGCGTTTGTTTCTCAAAAGCTGTATTATATATTGGCATGCTTTTTTATAGTATTATTTCATATTTAAATAATACAAAAAAAATATAATTTTCGTTTTTTATGTATTATTCTCTTTTAAAATTCGTTACTCCACGGTGGATAGATAATCTATGAATTGGTAGATCTGAAACAAAAAATTTAAACGGCACTTCAAAAAGCAAGGTCTCTTACACCGTAATCTTCCACCGTAATCTTCCACCGTAATCTTCCACCGTTTTCAAAAAAAAATCAGTTTAAAAAATGGCGGATTTGTGAAAAAAATGTCAAAAATAGACCGTTTTTCCTATTTTTTAACGCCAAAATTTTTTTTCTCAGGTTTTTGCTAATATTCTAGTGGATTGTGGTGTAATAATTTTTAACAAATAAAACACATTAAAGCTTTGAAAATCGGTTAGATAGACCCGGAGACTATCTGATTCTGGAGGTCGTTTTTGAAGTTCCATTTTTTGAAATATATAAAGTGGACTAGTACCTTAAGTTGAATTCAAAAGTATTGTATATATTATATAATTGCTGGTAAAATATAGCAAAAACTGATTTTTAACAGATTTTTCAAGGCACATCACTTAACTTTTTTCATTTTTAGAGAAAAAAGGAATTATTTTTCTTACAAAAATTCCCGTAGATGTTTCGATATGACTAAGTCAATATTTATTATTGCATTTCAACTTAAATTCAGTCCTTAAAACAAGTCCTTAGTGAATGGCAGGGAATGTGGCTTGCGATTGCAGTAAAAATTTGGTTCTAAGCATTTTCAATGAGTTTTGTTTTTGAAAAGCTTTCATTAGGAACTGTGACTAAAAATGCCAAAGGTTTCCTTAAACGTACCCTCAGTGTTAGCAACCTCAATGACCGTTTCGTGTTTTAAGTAACATGATAAAAACTTTTCATATCTTTTATTTTAAATCCTTTTCTTACTATATAGAAGGCATAGTTGCAGCTATCACTCATTTCGGGAAAAAAACTGCCTGAAATCACAAATGAAGACACAATGCCATACCTACATAGCTAGAACAATTCAACGATATTACAAGTTTAATGCAATAAGTGTTTATATAAGGAAATGACGGTACGTTTTCTGGATTTATGCACCTTTTATTTACTTTGCAGTCCTTAATTTGCTACAGATAAAACCATCTTTTAGACGCTTTTAACGATACCAAAGCAATATCAACCGTTTATTTACAAACATGCCTTAATCTTGGTTCTACATCTCATTAACTTTAGTCCTTACCAGATATTGGTCGTATACCAGTCCCTCTCCCTTTCTTAATACGCAATATCCTTTACCTCCCGAAACTTGAACTAAGATTGCTGTGAACAATTGTTAGTTAAATATTTCTCTCGTGCAAACTTCTGTGTAAATGCAAAGCGTGATAGCAAAACACTTAAGTTAATTGTGAAACAAACAATAGTAGTATTATCCTTGGAATTTACGGGCGTCCTTATGTTATTTACGTAAATTTTATTGGAGAAGGTAATCATTGCTTGGTGAGATTATTTCGAGGTGCTGATAGTCGACCATCTGATTCGAATTGTAAGACGTAACGGTGAATAATCTTAAAACAAATTAAACGACATTTTTAGCCTTTTGTGGTTGTTTTCAAGTTTATCAGGATAATGTGGAACGGTTCTTGGCAATTTCCCTCTCTTTCGTCAAAAATTAAGGAGGTTTCATGATCAGCAAACCAAAAAAGGTCACAGCAGCAAATACAATTTTCAACTATGAATCACTCACTAGGCGATATTTTCAAAGAAATACAAGAAAATTATGAAACGGATTATAAATGTAATATCAAATGTATCTTATTTTCGATCATATTGTCGTTAAAAACGAAGGATTGCATCGGAAGATACATCATGAGGTCTAGAGTAGACATTTACATCATAATTCGTTTTCGAAAAACTTGAAACCGTCTTCGATTAAGAGGGTTTCAGCTTATACATATAACAGAGTTCTGTGCCCAGGATTTATTCCCTTCTATTTTTAAAGCACTAAAGTAAATATGTATATTATATTCCATCAATAAAACAAAGCACCAATTACTTAAAACTAGGTTAAAAGTATTCATCAATTGCCTTGATCATTATCAAGACCTTTCGAAAACTCCACGCAGGTTCTAGTGTGTAATTTGTCCTGGAATCGAAGCGTACCACTCAATCATTTGCTTACCTGCCCATCAGCGAGGAGCCTATACTATCTAATAGCTGTTTAAACAAGCATCACCGACGTCGTCCTGGACAGGGCAAGCAAGTCATATTGATCAGGAGGACATCACGCAACGCTTGAATTGCCTGCATGAAATATCCAATATGGAAAACACTTTACGCGAATTTCCCATCAAATCGATTTGCATTTGAAGAGCTCGAGGATGGCGAGTGTTTGCCGGGAAAGCAACAATCCACTCGCTCTTCCACAGTCAACTCTTGAATAATTGAATGCATATGGCGAGTGACAATTTTATTACCGTGTTCGTGCGCTTCGTCTAGTCCCTTTGAATATTTTAGTAAATTGTGTCAGTTAAAGGATACTTTGTAGGCAGCGGACATGATAAAGTATTGACTAGATGAAAGGTTAAAAGTTGATGGGCACAACAGGAAAATGCAAATCCCATTGGTCTATTGTTTTCTGGCTTGTTTGACTATTAAAAATAATTCAATTGTACTAGGTCTTCGTCCTGTTAGTTGATGTGCTCTCACTTGTCAATAGCCATTGTTAGCTTTTGTATTGAAGGATTTCATTTATGTGGAAAAAGGTTTCTAAATAGAAAAATTGAAAAGGTTGGCTTTGAATTCATTTTCAAAAATGGAACAAAAGCAACAAAGCGATTGCATGTTGAATGAAATATGACAATGCGCTTAGCTGTGAACGTAGAAATGAAATTTTAGCGAAATTAAACAAATATGCCTAAATCAATGAAGTTGTACCAGTAAATACCACTCAGCTTCTTACCATGAATGAAGTCAAGGTATTGGTAAACAATTTTACAGAATTCTCTGAATCCTTTATCTAAACTTGATACTTTTAAAAATCAATTTGATGTACACCGACTTCCATAAGTAAATATTCCTTTTCTTTAAAGGCTTACCAAAGGAAACAGTACCAACAATTTGGCCAAAACAAATATGTAACGATACCAGAATAAATCGATGTCGCTTCGGATAGCACCAAGTAACATATCGTCGACATTTTGGCACAAATTCTCCATTTATTATCTACATTATTCATTGTTCCAGGACCAAAACGTGCCTGAATGCCACTCTGTCGGACACAATTGTGCCTATCTAAACTTTAGAGCCGGTGGAAATGCCTTTTGTCTTCGATTGAATTGGCTTTTCAACGGGAGTGGAAAACGTGCCGTTTTATCTATTGAGAATAATGAGAGCTCAACTGGTTATTCCATTGGTTTGCGGCAACGTCTTGGAAGTATCTTTAAGGCTCTTACGAACAAGTCTTAGAATTTCTGGATTTGCTTTCAGCAGCTCAAGGATCGAAATGTTGATAATTAGGTGCTAATTGGTTTTCGAATCTTTATTGAAATTACATTTGCTTCATTGATTTGAAACGAATTTCCTGGAAAATTTTATATTCTTCTGCTTTGAGTACTTTTCGATAGTGTCGACAGTAATTGATTACCCTTATAAATTTGAATATCTTTAAAAATGCTATGAGAATTCAGTTAGTTTCTAATAAGAACGTTAAAATCTTTTCAGATTTTTTCGTGATTCCTTGAACACTTTAATACTCAAATACCAATATTATTATGTGAAACAGATATTCTATATAATTTTGTCGTGCCTTTTATCCTAATGATAATTTATGTTTGCAAAGCAACAAAGAAATTTTAGTAACTATAATTTTGCGAAATGAAGGATAGTCTGGTTCAAATTTCAATATTAAAAGAATATTGACTCGCACCGACTACAGCAACTTTTAGGACCTTATCAATCAGTGATAAATTGGAAAAGAGTTTACATGATTAATACGCTGCACTTTCAAAAAAAAAGAATCAAGGATAAAAAGAGAGTTTTCAAGCTGGGAAAAAAATTCTCTTAAATCTGAAATAAATATTTTGGAAGTTCATTTATCAACCAAAATGAATATCTAAAGTAATATCCATCGGAAGCCAAATCTTAAGATGTGTAACTCGTCTGCAGCGCACCCATGACGAAAGGTGTTGCACGTTGAGTAGACAGGATCAATAACTGTCTTGATATGTACTGTACGAGCTCGTGTTGGATGAACAGAGTATACGTGGACAAAGATACTTACATCAGATTACGTGTGAGCTGCTCAGATGGATGTTTATTAGAACCAGGTATTGGACGGAGTGCGCTGAAAGTGTGACGCAAAGAACCCGAATTTAAGAAATATATACTTACTACTTCAATACTTTCTTCCAGTGTAGGTAAATTGAATATTCAAAAAGCGCTTGATAAATTGATAAAAACATTATGTCAAACCCCCAATATGATAATTGGTTCTTTTATGCTAGAACAAATTCAAAAAATTAAATAACAGTTTTGAAAAATTTCTTGTGAAGTGAGTATTGAGTTGACGTAGTAATGCAAAACTTTGCCGATAAAAATATTATCAGAAAAACTGTCACTACCTTAAAATAATAAGCCTTAAAACATTTATTATTAACATATTTCCTACTAACTTGTCTTTTGATAAAGAATCGTTAAAAATATGATTGCATGTTTGTTAAAAAAACAATAAGTTTTTATAACTTATTGTTTTTTTTATAAATAATAAAAATGGTGTTGAGTTTTATGTTTGAATTTCTTGATGAACACATCAAGAAATTCAAACATAAAACTTATCAATTGTTTTCATGAGATTTCTCTAAAAAAGGAATTTCAATAACAATAAACAAAGAATTATATTGTTATGAAATTACTCCGAGGAACATTCAACATAAATCATTGTTAAATATTTTCAACGCTAAAATATTCATTTTAAATGCTGAAAAACTTCCTAGTGAGTCCCTATCGTGAATTTTGACCCAATTATTATGAAAAGCAATCGAGACAACTATTTTGTAAAATATTTCTTCATCACAAAGGTTTCAATCAAAGTGTTCTAGCATGTCTTTTGAAATTTGAATAAATTGCTAACTGCCGTTTGATAACTTAATAAAAACCATTGCAATATGTTTTTAATATTAAGGAAATTAACCAATCAAGAATAACGGTCAGTCCTGAAGAAACTCAAAAATTAAAGCGAAAAAGGAGTGATTGCTGATGCCGATATAACTTTTGAATCTTCCAAGCAATTTTTCGAAGTTGACTTCTTATTGAATATTTTTTAACAATCTATGTTCCTAGATTTGCATCTATGGTATCGCAATGCTATAAATTTGAGCATAAAACTATGATTGATTTCGGCATGTTGTCTTCTAAGCTCACTATCTCACACGTTCTATTTGACAACGAACATAAAGTTTTTTTCGGATACTTAGACGTTGATGGAAAAGGTTTTCATGTTTCTGCGAAAAATTCGATTGAAGATTTTTCAAAAATGCTCAAAACAACTCTTCATCTTCATAGCAAAATCCGTTGCTCTTTTTTACCTTACGCCTCGTTCTACTTCAGTTTTCACTTCTACAAAGCACTCAAAGAAGAGAACAAACCACTTTTGTAATAAGGATCTGGTTTACCTACAATCCACGTACATATATGTCTGCATAACAGTCTCGCTGTAACGAAACAAATTAACGTTTATTCCTCATCGTGTATCCTTCGGCATCCAACATGCTCTAGCAACACCAAATTTCGCATGGAAATCCATTAACAGCATCTTCCTCGCATTCAAGCCGTTGTCGAGCCATCTCGGCAACTTATTGTGCTGCTAACGACATCTGCGTATGCGAGACCACGAAGCCATTATCCTTCCTCGGCGGCAATGACGAAAATAAAATCTCATATAAGCGTTTAATTAAGTATCATAAGTGTGCGTTAATTTTAGCATGTGACAAACATAAATCCATCCTTTTTCCGTGAATGGGGGTATGAAAAGTTTTTGCACGTCTCGCAAACTTCTTGCCATCATTGCCGTCACAATTCACTCACAATGTCCTTGCTGAGTAGCGGATGGAAGCTATGTATCTGAAAATCGTGAGGCTATTTTCAGGGTGACGAAAAGCGATCGATGGAAATTGCCTTGATTGGGTGCTGCTTTGATTGCAAATCGAGATCAGAACGGAATGTGTGTGTGTGTATGTCCACTTCTTGTAGAAGTATATAATTTGAGTGTGGGATATTAGGAAGGACACTTTCTTTCACATAATGTTAAGGATTATTTCACGGTCCAAAGTTTTTCTTGAATGATCCAGCAAAACAGAATACTTTGAAGATTGAACTCACATTGACTTATGACTACACATGAAATTTCAATGAAATGGATTCGGAAGTTTTACTTTGAGATGTTTCAAAAAAGGTATAGAATAAAAGCCCATTCATATATTTGAATTTTTTTCGACAATTGATGACACTTTTGATGAAACGGTTTTTGCCAACATTCACAACTGCGTGTAATTTGTTTTCAAAACAAAATCAGCTTATATAAATTCAATAAATTTGGTATATTAAAAGTTCGTTAATACATACTGATGAGCTCCACAAATATGCTCTTTTGTCAAATCCTATCTTGGGCTTGAATTACTGAGCAATGAAAAATAGTTGACGTGAGAGCTTTGACGTATTCCTGGCATAAATACGCACTATCAAAGGAATCTGATCCATGAATAAAAACGCTTAGTTCCTATTGTATTATCGAATAATGACAATATAATCTAAACTCAACTCGTTTCCGCATAGATTACCATATGCCATAAAAATACAGTTTATTCAACATGAATATTGATTTCTAGTGCTCTTGAATGAAATTTAAGAGCATAAAATATTTAACAAATACGAAAGAAGTCCAACCCTGATGTTTGAAAATATCTTGAAGTTTTTGTTTTTTAAGGCAAATGGAATTCTATGCTTCTTTCTTATTAGTAAGATTTTGGTAATAAAGTATGAACTTGAAAGAAATATGTTCCATGTATCATTATTCTTATCACAAAACGTAATGTTATGATGATTTTCCAGGAAATATAGACTTTTGATTTTTTAAAGGAACACATTACCTCGTTTACTTTCATAATCAGGCTAAAAGTTACCAACCTTTCCATATTGTCCGGCAATTCAATTAACCTACAATAGCTTTAATGAGGCATTCTTTGAGAGTAGTTTCCATGTAAACTTAATGCAATCTTTTAAGTACTCTAACAATATCCAGAACTGTTAAAACTTTTAAATTCTCCACACCAACATTCAAAAAAGAAAACATTCATTGCAATATCGAGAGAAAATTCAACAAAACACAGTGTCCATCTTTAATAAAAACATATCCAATGCCCTTCCATTACAACAAACAATAAAAAATCCAATTATATCGATCATTTCCTCAATATCTACTCCGGCATTAAATATCCAATAGAATCAACAACAAAAAAATCCCAGAAACATATTCAACCCTTCATTGAAAGAATTCCATTACTTTTATTATAAATTTCTCAGCAAAAATCCACGAGAAAGTCTTGGTCCAACAGAAAAAAAATCTTTTTGTAAATGTCCTTAGTGGCCATTAGTCTCGTTGCCAGCAAATTGAAACTAAGGGAGAATATTCGTTTGTACCTCACAGAATGAAATTGTTCACTGCAAGTAAAAATAAATTGAATTGCAAATGGGATAAGAAGGTCGGAAAATAATTTATCATCAATTTTACTTGATCCTTTGATGGGCAGTCGATGATGAAAAATGAGGTGGCTACCATTGAGAATGTTTCAATTATATTTTTTTTAAAAAATGCGGGATTTCTTTGTGGATGATGAGAAATGAATTTGGTGTCGACAGCTTTGAGAGATTAAGATATAAATTATCGCATCTACACATTTTGAAATGTCTTCTCGATGTGAATTTGAATTCCAAAAAACAAAAAGTTTTTCAAAAAGATGCAAAAACTGATTTGATTTGTATGATATTACTCGGCATCCCTAGCGAATTTCAGTGGAATGTCCTGAATTAATAGTGAAGCGAATACAAAGGTAGTATTTTTACTGTAAGCGATACGTTTTACCATCTTTTACTAACTAATCATCTCTTACCCCTTCCAATTAAATTAAGATGAAAGTACGTTAATCAAAGATACTGTCGCAGTTTTCTTGGATCAGCGCAAATATTGGACACTCGGACTTAAATATGTGTGCAGGATAAACAAAAAATGGTTTGCGAAGGGCTAGAATTAAGTTTTTTATGGTGAATTTATTTTCTTCAGATGATTTTGAGTCACGATGAAACAATATATTAGAGATAGAGTGGAAAATTCAATAACACTGATAGATTGATTAGATTTTGTCGTATAACAACCAAACGCTTTATAATTTATATGAAAAGTGATAAGTTTATGAATTTATTTTTCAAACTATACATCGCCAGACCTACACGTCAATGAACTGAAAATTTGAAAAGTCCTATTTGAAAAATTAAGTTCGGAATTTTTTACAAGTTTAAAAGAAAGCTAAAAATATCCGTTGAAAAATTCATTTGTTTCAGTTTTCGTGAAGAAGTCGTAAAAACATGCAATAATGAGATTTGACCATTTTTTCCACGATTGAAAAATTTAAAATATTATTCTGTATTTTAAGTATTTTGTAAACATTTCAAAACACCAACATACAAATATGATGACCAAAGAACACAAATGCCGTTCAAGTTTTAGATTCAATCTATCAAAATTAAAGTGGATTTCGCCACTCTTCAAATCCTTACCTAATTTGTCTTGAATGTATTAAAAATATAGAAAGTTTAATTTTCTCCCAAGAATTTTATAAATGGGTGTAAGAATCTCAGTTTAAAACTAAAATTTAATTAAATATAAGGTAATACGCTTCCATTCATTCAAATCGACTAAAAAATAAAATTTAAATTGAATGAAATACTAACATTAAATACTTAAGAAGAAAAATCAACTATAAACGAGCAATAAAATAAAATTTACAGTTTATCATGAACAATTTTTTGTGAAACACATAAGTATTTTTAAAATATTCTTTAGTACGCTTTTCGCATGTTGTCAAGTTTCAAAATGGTAAAACAAAAACATAAAACTAAGAGAGTTAGAAATTATGAAATACGCTTTAAGCCTCCTTAATTGCACAAACTTAGTAGATCAAAAATTTTTACTACTACTTTCGAGAAATTCTTTACAGACACTGTTTAAGAGGGCAATAGGGTAAGGACAGCGTTTTCTCGACGATTTTTATGAATTGTTTTAGAGTATAAAAAATAAATATAATTAATTAAAACTTTGAGAATATTTTATACACATATTCAAGTATATATCATAAAACTTTTGAAGAATTTCCTTGAAAACCACCGAAGATACTAGTGACCCCATATCGCAGGTCATAATCAGATTCATCATTTTGCGAATATTCTGCAAGCCGCAATTTTCATCTGAAATCAAACGAAACTGGAATTTATTTTTATTATATGTCTCTCTTCTATATGATCCTAAATGCTATCGAAAAAATAGGAAATAGAATTTTTTACAGGGATCAAAACATAACAGCATGATTTTTTGCAATTTTTACAACTTTTTGCCAAAAAAATGTATTTTAAATAATGATAATATTCCGATTTGAAGTTCACGCCAAATACTATGAGAAAAGTAACTCTCAAATTACAAAACGATTGGTTGAAAACTTTTATATCTAGCGTGAACGCAAATTCAAAAAAGTCGTTTTGAGAAAAACGCGTTTGAAAAAATAGGAGCGCTCGGGCTCTGAAGGAGAGCTACTCACTTCAATGGCTTATAACAATAGAACGAGTCAGAATTATCGTTTAAAACTTTGGGAACATATTTTTCAATAGTTTTACTAACAATTTATGAAATAAAAAAAAACGATTTTTTTTAAACCGTCTTAACCTATTTCGCCCCTTAATGTGCTTTCGACATCGGTGGTACACTCATTACTATGAAACGCTGGTCTTTATACTCTATAAACAAGGACGCATCGGTTATCAACGCTAAACTTAACAGCATGAGTCCTAGTACTGAGTAATACCAAAAATTCTTGTGATCCAGACTCATAACAGATGCAACGAAATAAAATATAATCACTCAAAAAAATAGAACACAGAATATAAAATAAATTTAATATAACAATAATATTATAATTATGCATATGGGTGCCAGGACAAACAAGCCGCGAGGTGCGACCCTTGAGGTCCACATGGTCAACTTCCCAGTAATATCTACATAAACATCAACAACATTACAACAATGAGAGGTAATAGTAACAGGAATGAGTTAATATGAATCATATCGTCTACGGGAGGGTCCATTGATTATGTAAGGTTTTTGGTCGATGAGGACAGATTGAATATTCACGCGGATCAATCGGTGGGGGCCTTATTGGTTTTGAAAAATTTTGTTGGTTTTCAAAATTTAAGCAATTTTTTTTAATTAAAAGACTACAAAAACTATTAAAAATCTGCTCAAATTATGCAAATATCTTAAAACTTTGATTGAATTTACAACAATTTTTTTAGAATAAAAGATATAAAGTAATAGCACTCGTATGAACCCTCTTTACATGGTAACTTTGAATGATTTTTTTATTTTTAATTTAGTTTTTCATAATCATGGAATAAAATTTTGCCGGTTTCTCTCCAAAAACTGATAAGAATGTATACATTTTATAAACTGGATCACTGTGCTGTGCAAATCAAGTTAAAAGATATTTTCTATGAAAAAAACCATAATTTTTCGAATTTTCTTCTATTAAATTAAAAAAACGGCTAAAACGAATTTTTATAATGTTAAAAACTTCACAAAAATGTTAATACACGTCAACTGACACCTTAATGATGCAATTATCATATCTGGTTCGTGAGATATAGTGAATGATAAAAATGACGTTGAAAATCATGATGACTTTTAATGATTTTTTATTTTTAATTTATTTTTTTACGTTATCATGAAAAAAAGGTTTGATTAGGCTTTTGCTGGCATTGTTTGGAGTACATAAATTTTATAAACATTGATTACTAAGACTTGACAATAAGGTTAAAAATTTATTGTTTTTGAAAAAAACCTACTTTTTGCACTTTTTTTTAAAAAATTTGAAAACCGCTCCAAGAATTTTTTTAAAAAATTTAACAGAATCACAAAAACGTCAATATGCGTCGATTGACACCTTGTTCAAAAAAATCGTATGTTTGGTTCGCGAGATATGGCGCATGACAGAAATGACTTTCAAACGGGCAAAACAGCAAACCCCCCCGACCGAAGTTTTCCAAAAACTAATCAGCTCTTAAAATTGCAAAGACGCTTCGATTGACACCTCAACCAAGTCGATCGGACTTTGTTTACGTGATTTATGCTCGTAGAAAAAACTGTCCACGAACGTACAGACGTACGTACTTACACACACACACATACGTCTCCCTTTCTAAAAACACTTTATATATACTCTATAGACCTCAAAACGTAAAGAAAAGTTCAATTTCGATTTTCGAGGCGATTACAAGAACTTCCCATATACTGGGAGAGAGACTAAGAAAAAAGAGGTCAACAAGTTAAGGTAGCAATTTTGCCTGTCGAACCCATCTGAACCTATTTTGAGAGGGATACCGCTCAAAATAAAAATAAGCAGCTTCCAAACAACGAATGCACTGAATTATACGCAGACAGTTTTAAGATTCTAAAAACCTGCACATGGCTCAAAACAAGATGATAGAAAAAGAAAGGAACTTAGTTTCAAAACAGCAAATTGAAAAGAAAAAAAATTCAAACCATCAATAGATTTTTCAACAAAAAAGCTTATACAAAGTTATATAAGGTTGTAAGATTTTTTCATATTTCAAACAAATAATTTATAGCAAAATTTTGGTTTATACGAGTATTTAAATGCCCCTTGTGGCAAGAAAAAACTGTGCAAGACAGACATAACTAACAACAACACTCGTGAAAACGTCAACCTCAAAAACGACATAGATCCTAAACTTTTCAAGGGCAAAATATTCAAGGACCTAAGAGTCAAATGGAAATCAATAAGAAATCTTCAATTTAGCAGCGACTCTCCAAATTACGATAAAATATTTCATGAGTTAGAATATTTTCTGGTCACGATTAAGATTGCCTTTAAAATGAATAATATGAGATACGCAAGAAGCCAACTCGATATCCTTTGAGAAAAATATGTTTCATAGAACAAAGTTAAATAAATTTTTAAATAAAGTAAATTTTGAAAATTATATAATTGAAAATCAATGAACGGAAATATCATCTCTTGTTGCGACTATTTACATTCATAGTGATTTCGTAAAAAATCAATCATATTTTCTATAACTTTAGCTTTAGTTATATATGCAAATCGTTTTTAGAGATATACTCCGATGAAAAACAAAAATTTCATTGGAAATTTCCATCGATCACTCCCGAATTTGGACTCTATTCACCGCATGCTATATGTTGAAACACATCACATTTAATATACTTTTATAAGTTAACATAACGTCTAAAAATTTGTCTTTTATATCACTAACATTGATAACTGTCGTTGTCATAGAAATCAAATTGAATTTTTGAGCATGAAACATCCGGATTTGCAAATGAGCTTCAGAAACAACCAGATTTCAGTGCAGAGGCAACAACGTATTGCTTGGTTCTATATTCAAAACGAAAATATGAAAGTGATATCCTTGCGGCCATTAAGTTTTTACAGATTTATTTTATATTGTTCGATAATTAATTTAACAACACGTTAACTACTATTTGACTACTTTTCCTGAATAAGCAGGACATAAACTTATTCTTTTAGTGTTAGATGCATTGACCTCAGTAGTAAGGCTAACATAATAAAGGGGTTCATGTGCTGGTGTGGTTTTTATTATATACGAATGCACTTTGTTCCATGTCGAAAATGACTAACAAAGTGGCGGAACTATTTAACTAAAAATTCGTAGTAATTGGTATCTCACACTACTGTTCGTAAGCTATTCTTTAGATGGATCATGTGAATTTTCTCTACGAAGATTCAATTGGCACAATTCTCTTCCATTTTATTTTGGAACGAAACAAACTATTTATGGTTTGCATCGCTTTTTCATAGACTTTCTAAGCAAAAGAATTCCTTCAGCTATTTTCTCAATAAATCTGAAACAAACCCATCATCCACATTTTCAAGCTTCATCCATGCAGCATTTTTGCTGATTTCCTACAGCAAATTTAGCTCATGGATAAACTAATTTTTCATCTAATAATTACATTAGCAGCCATTTCATTCATTCGAGTAGCGTCGAAACTGCAAAGATATGCGAGTCTTAAATTATTTTCTTTTGCACTAGGAAATTTATGATATTTTGCCATAAATTCAAATTTATGACGAAGCCCCTAAGCATAAATGAAAATTAATGTTTATGCGAGCAATGCACAAAAAAAAATCAACATGCTCCCCTTGAGCGTTAATTAAATAGGATTTTGTCTATGGTGGATTCACTTAGCGAGTGCCGTCTTGCTTTGTGCTATGCTATTCCGACATTAGGGGATTCACTATGCTATAACTTTTATGAGAGACATCGTTAATACGATGCAACTCTGATGAGAAGGGATATATTGTTGATAATATATCAAGTTTATAGTTGGAGATACTTTTGCCCATCAAGTAGTGCCTTGAATGCGTTGATTTTCATGTATGTTTTATGTTTCGTCGTTCATACATTTTCATATGATTAGATTTTGTAGTCATGCAGTTTTATTGTGAATTCTTTCCGGTCTGGTGTTTAAGTTTTTTATTTGATACGGCGAACGAAAATTGAGGTTCAATGCCCAACAAAATTTCGGCAAAATTCACAATTGAAGCTACAAGGTTTTTTTATCTTTTTATTAACCATCCAATATATTTTTCAGAAAATTTAGTTTTAGTGCGAGATTTTCTCGAAATGAAATTAAAAACATACTTCAAGGTGTCATTAATGCAAAGTTTGCCCAAGGAAAATAAAAATCCTAGAAAGAGTTTTAATTAAAAAAACAAAGTGAAAAATGTTTAGCTGTAACAAAGTTGATGTCTTCACACTGTTGCGTTGAAATTCAAAAATCGTATCATATGAAAGAGCTTTGTGGGCTCAATTCAGATTTGCATTTAAATTAACAAACACTATAATTAGTGTAACAGCAAGTTTCCATGCAAACGGTTTTTTGCAATTAAAGTCAAGATTTTAATATTAGTAGCCAAACAATGTATGCTTTCCATAATAAATGATGCTTCCAGACTTATACTTTGTTTATACACATAACAATATTATAAATATTTGAGTATGTTCTATTAGAATACTTGGGATCTGGCAAAATGTCTAGTTTTATTGTGAACTCTCCTCTCATTGTTCCTTCCTTCATTGAATACCACTGTACACAACTCCACCATTGCGGTGCAGTACATTTCGATAAAGTACTTGTCTAACAACAAGCTTTCACGCATTATTAATTTCAGCACACAATAAATAGAAATTCACTTGCATTATCCATTATCCTCCGATCCAGATCTGTGTAATCTGATTAGAGGGCCATTATAGGATTTTAACTTACAAGCCACGAACATTGTGACCATGCCATTTGCAGATTATAAATAGACGCATCCAAGTCACAGCTAGGACCAGCAAAACGAATAAATCGACAAATCGCAACGATGACCATTAAACGCAACTACAATGCAGTCCTGGAGCGTCCACTTCAAGGAAACTCTCCCCTAAAGCATAAAGATCCAACCCGATGTCCGAGCATGGTCAGCGGGACGCCAGTCTTATGTCGAGATAAATTTGCAATACCCGATCGGAGGCTATCGTTGGACCCAGCCCGGGGGTCGTCCTGGGACAGGACTACAACAAAAGACGGTCTCGTCCGGAGGAGTCATCGAAACATGGGTGTGACTATGTGTAGAAATATAGGGATCTGATAAACGTTTCATGGCTTTGTCGGCATCCATATGCACGTTGTAAATAATCCAATTTATGACATTGCTTTTTCGTCCTGGATCTCGTAATCGAGACTTGTTATGGTTACTGTTTCACTGTTTGTGCGAAAACGTCGAAGAAGAAAAGGCATGAAGATAAGCAGGGTATGAAAATAAATGAAATGAAAGAAAAGTGAGTGCTTTATCTAGGCTTGGCTTTCAGAGGACTTTCAATTCATGTAAACTGCTGCTAAACGATTTGGTGTGACAAGGGATATCTATTCCAGGAGATGGGATTGAATACAATAATTGTAAGTACTTCATGAGCGATGAGAACAACATAATCGTTGCTTTGACTTTCATGTAGGTTGACTATTGTCAGCATTGTCATATACAGTACTTATGCTTTTTAAGCGAGCTAGTATACCAAGTTCAACTCTAATAACCTCTTTTTGCAGACAAGCACTTTTCATAGACTTCTAAATAAGGTACGCGCAGCACTTATCGGTAGCATTGTGCTTATTAATGGTTTTGCTTACCAGCTGCCAGGTTTAGTTTTACAGGTAAGTATCTACATATACAAACTTTCCGAATATTATACCGAAAGAACAAAGTTTGGCCTAGTATTACACTATATTTAGTGATTAAACCATTCTAAAAATTTTGTTTTATGTGTGGTGACTATAAACTTAAGGAGCACTAAAACCTTACCAAATTGTGTTAGTCGTTTGTTATTTTGTGTCCAAAATTGAGATTTTTAACCAATGGAACCTCTGAGTTCCTCATTTTTTCTGTAAAACATGAACAGTTTTGAACAGTAGCAAAAATGGAGGCAATGGTATACATAAATACATCAAAACTTTGATTTGAAAAGAAAAAAAACAAGCCGCGAGTTGCGACCCTTGAGGTCCACACGGTCAACTTCCCAGTCATATCTACATAAATATTACAAATATTAAACCAAAAATATTTATGAAAATCATACTACTTTAAATAATAATAATGAGAAGTACTCATAACAGTAATTGGAATGAGTTAATATCAATCATATTATCTATTGGAGCGTCCATTGATTACGTGAGGCTTTTGGTGGATGGGGGTGGATTGATTAGATTGAATATTCACGCGGATCAATTGGTAGGGGCCTTTTTTATTTTTGTTATTTTCATATCGATGATTGAAGGACAAAAGAGTGTTAGCAAAAATGAATGCAGTTTTTGGTATTACGCCCACTGAAGAGATTTTGTCGCATGATGGTCATTTTGAATAGTTGCGTTCAAAATTGCCATCAATTCGGCATAATCACTGAATATATATTTTTTCACGATTTAACATCAATGAGATTCATAATTAATTTTGAATTTGGATGGGTCTTGATATCTTACGATTACTTAAGAATAATTTTTTTTTATTTGATGAAACCTTTTTAAAGCATATGATCTTGCATAGTATTGACTACAAAACATTTTACAATTCAAAGCGTTGATTACCACAAATACAAATTTGATTGAAATTTTGATGGTTTCCAAAATTTAAGCAGTTTTTTTATTAAAATTAAAACACTGTGAAAACTATTAAAAATCTGCTCAAATTAGGCAAATATTATAAAACTTTGATTGAATATACAACAATTTTTTTTTGAATAAAAGAAATAAAGTAATATCATTCGTATGAACTCTCTTTACATGGTAACTTTGAATGATTTTTTATTTTTAATTTAATTTTTTTCATAATCATGGAAAATGGGTTTGCTGGTTTTTTTTAAAACTGATAAAAATGAATAAAACTTATAAACATTTATTACTGGGCTGTGCAAATCAGACTAAAAAACTATTTTTTTATGAAAAAACGCAAATTTTTCGCATTTTCTTTTATTAAATTATAAAACAGCAGTAACGATTTTTTTAATAACAAAAACATCTCAAAAATGTAAATACACGTCTATTGACACCTCAATGATGCAAATATTATATCAGGTATTATATCACTGCAAAAACTTTTCTTTCTTAAATCAAAAAACGGCTTCAACAGTATTTGACAAAATTTGATAGATTTACAAAAATGTTAATACGCGTCAATTAAAACCTTAACGATGCAAATAGTATGTTTAGTTTGCGAGATGTAACGCATGACAGAAATGACCTTCAAAGGGTCAAAACAACAACCTCCCTCTCCACACTGAAATTTCCCAAAAACTAATTAGCTCTTAAGATTACAAAGACGCTTCGATTGACACCTCAACGAACTCGATACAACTTTGTTTACGTGAGTTATGCTCGTAGAAAAAACTGTGCACAACCGTACGTACGTACACACAAACACATACATCCCCATTTCTAAAAACACATTATATTGAAAATTGAAAATTTCAATTTCGATTTTCGAGACGATTACAAGGACTTCCAATATACTGGGAAGTTAAAAAATTAAAAAAAAATATTTGATGTTACATCCTAAAATTACTTTAAAATGCTGGAATTTGAAAAAAAAACATTTTTTCAACCCAAAAGTAGGAAAAAGGCTCAAATAAACTTGAATTATTATTTTAGGTTTGTTTTCAACGTTGGGAGGTGGAAATCTTCAAAAGATACCGATCAGCTCCTGCCTGCCGGATTTCTACCGACTAAAACCATCTCCGTTTCCTTCAATCACTCTCACTCTCTCTCTCTCTTCAACAAAAATGAAGAATTATAAGCCAAATTATTTAATACATGTTAATTTTTGGCTTCAGTATTGAAACGTTGAGCGAATCAAAAGAGTTTCCATGATCCAAATTTTTGAATTCAACTTCGAAAAGACAGGAAGTGTGCTTTTTACAAAGTTTTTGAATCCTCTTGGATTCTCACACTGGTAAACTAAGAATGGTTTCCGCTTCCAAATTTGAGTCTAATAATTATGTAATATGGTCTTTCGAAATTTGGGAATCGGTCACATCCGTTTTTTCATGAGAAATATAATGGCATGAAATCATTTTTCTCCAGAGTATTACTGTCTTATTTACATCTGAGGCAATCATTCTTTTTTTCAACGTTGGAAGGTGGAAATCTTCAAAAGATACCGATCAGCTCCTGCCTCTCGACATGCCGGATTTCTACCGACTAAAACCACCTCTGTTTCCTTCAATCACTCTCTCCATCAAAATTAATAATTCTCCGTATTTAAAATTTTAGGACATAGTACTTCCCAGACGATAAAAATCGGTATTAGGGATAGTACCAAATATGTAAGTTTAAGTGTCTTTTTAGTTAGATTAATGGTTCAGACTATATCTTTATGAACTATTTCCTGTTGATTACATGTTTTTTGGTTTTAATTTTAGTGGAGCTGATTGTACTTGTAACTTAGTTCGAAAGTTTGTCCTAAAGGAGACATTTTTTTAGTGTCGTTTTAAAGGAAGTTGGGTTCGCTATATTTTTAATTTTGTCCGGTAGTATATTGTAAAAGTTAGCTGCTTGGTTGAAGAAGTCTTCTTTTAGTCGATCAGTTCTGGCAAATGCTATAGCTATATTATTCATGTTTCTCATTCTGTAAGTGTTTTTCCCTCAATTCTATCTAATTTCAGAGTGGTGTACTCATTTAGCTCTTCCCATGGAAGTCATACCTTGCAAATTCAATTCTTGGGCTGTTTTGTAAACTTCGCTCTTTGGAGCTAACATAAGGAGATTGTAAATGGTCTTATTCGCCTCTTTGGCGCATAAACATGAGGTTTCAATCAAAACTGATGTTAGTAGAATTCTGCCTGTGATAAACACCTCGGGCACAATCACACGATTATAGACTCTGAGTAAAATGATGTACTGATATTAATGCTAAGTATCCCTTACTCCTTACATGAAAGATGAAAGCACTCGTTTCTTCCGTTATTTTGAACAAATGTAAAAATTACCATAAGATATAACTACTGTTCGGAAAAGTACATCTTTCACACTATGCAACATATTGAAAAACTTTCTGCAGTCGCATTCATATTGCAGAAAATCAAAATGCACGAATGCATGATAAAAAGTCTTACTGACTTATGTCACCGCAACGAGTAGATTGTCATAAATTTTATTATAAAACTTTATTTGCAAACAGATGAGTAACTGTGTTTTGTTGGTCCTGCGAAATCCAGGCCACACGTAGAACATTAAAAAACTTGCGAGCTTCACTCACATAATGATAAGTTTATCAACAAACTATACATCAACTCCAGGACTTACTTCTTTCAAGCTTAAGCTAGAAAAAAATACAGACTTCAATGAAGTATACCACGAATCACATTTGAAATATGCAACGCTGAATCAGAAGAGAGTCATCCTTCTTCAGAAAAGTTTTTTTCTCCGTAGGATAAATAAAAAAAACTGAACTTGTGATAGTCCTTCGAAGTTGACTTTATCTCAACAAATTTAAATTCGAAAAGTTTCGGTGAAATGTCAATTTTTGTTTGCTTTTCTCGGAAAAAACTTTAAGTTAGACATGAATTTTGAAGAGCGGGTCGTCTGGTTTATCTAGCCACCTGATTGAGTTTTGGGTTGTCTAGCTAGAAGCGGTAAGTTTTCGGGTTAATTATGCTAAAATGCGTGTATCTGAGCTTTGAAAAATTATTGATTTAACGGAGGGTGAAATGGTGAGATTGCTATAAGAAACTTTTTGTTTGAATATCTGTTATTGTCAGGGCTCATTAAAATTATCGTATTATATATGTGACTGAAATATAAAAGAAAGGAACGTGTTTCAGTTTGTTTTAGTTAATTTTAGAAACATCACATTGTTATTCTTAAATAAAATTTACATTATTTACCCATCTTAAATACAAATTATGACTGCACTACTCATTTTAAGTTCATATTCAAAGTATTTTTAATGAAGAATCCTGCAACGTCTGTACTGTAATCTTTGTATCGTCTACTTCTGCACCGCAGCCGATTCTGGCCATAGTTTGGGCAATACCACTCAGCTGGAACCCGCGAAGAGGGGTGTGGGAATAGTATTTTTAAAAGAGCGCCACCCTTTTCTGCACCGGGACTGCCCTATCGTCAAATCCAGGAACGGGAATAGGATTCGCGAGGACCCAAAATATCCAACCGTATAGGGAATTTGAAACAAATGCACAAAAACAGCCGAAAACGTGACGTCCGCTTCGTCACTTTACACAATCAGCTACAGTGTTATGTAAAATCACTATTTTATTTTATTTTAATACACTTAACTAGCCCTATCTAAGCTTAATTCTACTCACAATTTTTCCGTCCTATTATCAACGCCGCCCATTGCCCCTTGCCGTCTGTTCGGTGCTTGCCGTTCGTCGTCTTTTTCCTCCACCTCCCCACGATGAGTAAGATGCCGCCAAGTTCCTTCGAATCTTTCCGCCAAATCCGTAATTATCTGCGATCAGCACCCACTAGAAGCTAGACCAGGACAGTCCCTTCAGCTGTTCTCCCGGCGATATTTATGGGATCCACCAATCCCGTTTTCGCGGTATCAGCAGTCAACAGCCAGCTGAGTTTGCAGAGCTCTTTGAAGCTTTCCTTGCTTTGGACAGGTTTTGTGTCAATTGCCGACGCACGTCAGCTGGCGATTTAATCTCGATGCGATTGGTCACAGCGTTGCACCTCTGTGGCATACTGTGGCTGCTGTTTGTGTGTGGGTAGCCCTTTGGCAGACACATTGTGTAGCTGGCAATGGAGGACCGCTGTGCAGATTGATATCTATTGAATTCGCGTCTAGACTTTGCCATGGCCAAACTAAAGTTGTGACTCCATTTTCTTTTCTCTGCTGGTACAGAAACAGTTCTGTGTATGATCGTTGCCTTCATGCAGAATCCAATCGCGATTATCGGCTCCTTATAAACTTTCAGCAGATTTAAGCAAACTATTTTAATAAAGCTTGATAATTAGTTCAGCGTTTAGGGTTTTCTTACAAAGGATTAGCTTCCCGAATCCCCTTTCCGAGAAGCATCCATAAGCGTACACATCAGGTGTTTTACTATACGCACAAGTTGTTTAATATATCTGCTTTGTAAATATCAAAAAAAAAAAAAAATATTCGTTTTCTCCAGTTCTCTGGAAAAACTTTATCATAAACTGTTATATTCTATATACATATCTAAAAAACGATCGGCATAATGTCAAAACCACTCATGGTTTTTTTTAACCAAGCCCTTTGTTTTCAATGGAAATTCTGATAAGGACCGATAACAAATTTTCCTCGTGCTGCATTTAATCTCAACGTATTAGTCACGCATCGTTTGCCATATTGCACTCGAATCGGACAAGGACTGTTCCCAATACAAAAATATACAATCTGGAGCGTCGAATGCACAGAAAATTCCTTATCCTGATCTTCCGTCCATGGACGTCCCCAAAACTTTGACTTGTGCAATAAATCTCACTCGGTTCCAGTTCATCGATCACAGGGAAACAAAGACATCAGGATTGTTGCAGCCCAGAAGAATGCCATTAAAGCCGAAGCAACCTAGCGGATGGGGAAAGTAATGGCCAGGATATGACATTAAAGCAGTGCAATTCATTTTACACCGCAAATTAGTGACAGTTGTGTTTACCTAAGGGTGCAGCTTGGCGGCAGCGTGATTAATATTCCCTCAACCGAATCCTTGTCGAAAAGTTCGGTCCTGGCGCGCTTTGGACAAGCGTTGTGCTCTAATTCACGGAGTGGAATGCTTCGAGGTGATTTGGAAACACCAGCTGACAAACAGATTGTTCATCGCAAGGACACACATTCATGTGAATGCAAAAACTTGGTCAAAAATGATTTCATGCCATTAGTTTGCTATCCATTTACTAGGTATACAAGGTTTTAGGACTTTTCTGAGAACATATACATTCACTTATAGTACTGACGCCATCATATTGGCAAAAGGACACTCAAACGAAATGATGTTAACACCCTATCGAGTTCAATGCCAGGCTTGCACAACACCTGAGCTGGTTCCAACCCAACACGCACCGTCAACAGGGTTCACCTAATGAGTCCAAATGAAAGTGATGGTTACCGCAAACTACCCTCAACAGAAATAGTGTATCCTGGAAACTCATTGCGTCTCGAGTGTCTAGTTTGTTCAATGCGAGCTACCGTCTTTCTCGTTGTTGACATGGTCAATGACCGTTTGTGGATTGTTCGTCTTCGTTTCGTTTAACACGTCCTCCCTTCAAGTCTTCTAGCATTCTTAGTCGTTGCTCGAATAGTAGACGCCACCCGCTACTGCATCTGGATGTCTACCCAGCCGGGTCTGTTGAGGCACAACCAATTGCATCCGACACGGTCCGGTGGTTGCCCAAAATGCTTAACCCAGCCACTACCATTCTGCTCCCTCGTCCTTTTCTTTCTGTACAGCTCTCATCACTATTGTCATCATTCATGCATGTCCTCTAGCGCCAGAGCCCGAGTACCAGAGCTTGGAATGTCCTGTGCGTAGTCATGTGTTTGTTTAGTCGATGTTTGTAATCAATTCTGTTCGCTCTTTTGATTGATCGGCTTTCCCTTGGGCTGCACGGGCGATACAAAACAGACCGGATCCTTGCTGCACGGACACATATAAGGGGATGCAAAAATTGTGCGACACATATGGAAATGATTGTCGTTCCTTGTTTTGATGAGGGTTTGGCTTTTTGACGGATATTTGCCATGTTCTCGCCGCTTCAGATTGATGTTTCAGTGCAAACTAATGTAGGTGAGCTATTCCAATGAACTCGGAGCACGCGTGGAGGAAGGACAATGGCTCGTAACCGAAAGTAATTTAGTTGTCATTGTTGCTGTTGCAATTCAAATTGAATGAAGCTTGCACAGATCAGTGCACTTTATTAACTGTTGTTTGTATGAGGGACTACTTTGATTCGCTAGATGATTTGTTTCCGTTTCAACTGATGCAAATAAACACTATATCTGATTACTGAATAATGAGTGTTGGAAGATATACAGTATGATTGGCTAATAGCGGAATTTTATGGGACGAGAATTTTCCTTCAGTTCGGAAGATTTCCGTCAACACTACAGTTCACTATTACGGAATACTTAGGATATAAATCACCCACCGAAAAATTAGTTCATAATTAATATTTTATTTGAAATCCTTATTTTCAAGTTGGTACAATTTCGTGTAAGGTAGTTTTATTTGAAATATTCATTAATTGTAATTAGCCTCTTCGTGACGAGAAAAAATCATCGTGAACCAAATTTCGGCAATCTTATGTTCTTGCAGTGCATGAATACCCTTCTGCATGCAAATACCTTCAGTAAGTCAAGAAAATATGTAACATTACAATGTTAACTTCTAACTAAAAGCACGAATTTTCATCTACTCCGAATTCAGCCTCACTTAAAACTTGGAAACACTTCATGTTGTCTGTGCAAAACTTGATCGTACATACATTCCGCATCAAAATGATAGGACACCCCTGAAATTTTCCCATTTCTCAAAACCGATAAGAGGTAGAAAAAACTTTTATTGTGGGTCACAAAGTACATGCAAGGAATGTTCATAATGCTTCAACTAATATTCTAGAAATTTTTCGTATTTACTTGAAAAAAGTTGGTTCAAAAAGATAGGACAGAGTATATAAATCGGCAGTTGCAAGCATTTAGTGCAAGAAGTGAGTTTGAAATTTGGTTAGTGTTTACGGGTTTAGATAAACTGAAGTTTTTTTCGTAAAAATTTCGATATTTTTCAGTACAGACTAATGGATTGTGTTGCAAAAATGGGTCGCGGTAAAAAACTAAGTGAAAGTGAAATAAAAACGATTTTAAATCTGAAAAATGAGAAATTTTATTGTCGCAAAAATCGCGAAAATCATAAAACAAAGCCAAAATGTTGTAATGAATTTACTAAAGTATCCTGAAAATTGCGGGTAAAAGAAGAGTCCAGGCATACCTAGTGCACTAAGTGATCGTGAAAAGCGGTCGATGATACGAGTAGCGTCAAACTCAACAGCAACAGCGAAATTCGGGAAAAAGCTGGTGTGAACACAAACATTTTAAATGTCCAACGTCTTTTGAAAAAAACATCCACTATTCAACGAAGAAAACTTCTTAGAAAACCAACGCTAACAAAAAAGCATATTGAGGAACGGTTGAAATTTGCTAGGGAACATGTAAGGTGGAAGAAAAGATGGGAGAATGCCATCTTTACGGATGAGAAAAGATTCACCTTGGATGGGTCCAACGGTTGGTCATATTATTTGCATGATTTAAGGAGAGTTCACCTTTTCCAAGTTTGCAGACAAATGGGTGGTGGAGGTGTCATGGTATGGGCAGGGATCGGATACAAAGAGAAGACCGAAATTTGCTTTGTGGATGGAAAAATGAAAACTTCGGGTTACATAAAATTAATGGATGAACAAATTAGGAAACATGCAACAAGGATTTCTAGAGAGGACTTTATCTTCCAACAGGATAACGCAGCAGTGCATACTGCGCGTATTGTAAAGGAATACTTTTCCTCCAAAAATATTAAGATTTTACCATGGCCAGCTAGATTTCAAGATTTAAATATTACAGAGAATGTTTGGGGTCAACTATCTCGTGCTGTATATCAGGGCAATAAACAGTTCAATTCAATCCAGGAGGTAAAAGATGCCATACAAGAAACTTGTAAGCTAATTCCCCAGAAATATCTGAAAAATTTATACAAATCTCTAACAAATCGAATGATAAATGCTTTAGCAAAACAAGAAAAGGCAAGACATTATTAAATCATAAAATAATATACTTAAATTTATCTTTAAATGCAGATTTTTTTTTAAATACCTTCAGCTGTCTTATCTTTTTGATGCATCCTTTTTTCAGGAGAATATGAAAAATTCTTTGAATATTAGTTGAAGGGGCCATTATGTTAAACATTCTGAATATTCATTGCATGGAACTTTATGACCCACAATAAAAAAAATTCTACCTCTTATCGGTTTCGAGAAATGGGAAAATTTCAGGGGTGTCCTATCATTTTGATGGGGAGTGTATATATACACATCTATTCCAGAGCTATTAAATTATTGTATTTCAAGTGCATCAACATTTCAGGTGGATAAGATAATGGAAAATTCTTGACGTCGCTATTTTCTTCGTTTTCGTTAGATACGAAGGCTAATATTCGGAAACAGTTTGGTTTATCAATTTGCAGATAAGTTTTTAAATACTTCCTTTTACCAAAAATATCATCCAGATATTGTATTGTCGATAATCACATCTGTAACATCGACAGTTGAATCCATGTTACACATCAAATGTTTCAACACACGATAATGTCTTTTGATTGAATAAATAACTTGTTGTCGCAGGTAGAAGAAAAACCAATTCTATATTTTGCAATTAATTGTTTTTCCAATAAGGAAATGTTTTTCAAACGTTTTACCAGGAATACAGCAAAAACAGTCAAACGCTATTATGAATATTTATCTCCGAAACAATTTTCTCCTATAAAATGTGAGGATTTCTTCGAAGGTCCAACAAAAAACAAAAAACTATGCATTTTCATCACAAGTACCTACGATTTCAGTTTAACAACGAAAAATCAGTGTCAGTAGTTTTTCCTCGCAAAATCGGCCACTACACTTTGATATACACTTTCCGATTCATCAGATGTTGTCCAGATAGAAAAATCCTGGCGTAGTTTGAATGATTCTAGTCAACCATTAGATACTTTAAAGTTTTTTTTCGTTTTTGTATCTTGGAATTTCTATTGTTTATTCATTCAGGAAAACAACATCTACAGGTAAGTTCTGCACTAAAGCCTCTGTTAGCCAATTAAAATTTAATCAATTTATTCCACCGTATTTACATGGTTGTGTTTAGCAGTTTGAATTCACATTTGGATAAGCCAACTAATAACTTTGGATTACATTTTTTCTTCAATACTTCGAATACAACAATTTTTCTGCAATTGAATTTTAGTTTTAGTGATTCAATATTTTTTTTTTGAACTTAGTTACGAATCATTTAATATTTCTCGAAAAAATAATGGTCAAGAATGCGAAGACAAGAAGAAATCATTTCGTTGTCGAGTATTTTTCGGTGTCGCTGGTTTTTTATTACTCTAAAGATATCACCGATTGTAAGTTTGCCGAAACAGCACTATATTATTATATAAAATCTACTATATTTTACAGAATATGACAAGAATGATCAGCTCATGATTTACTTTTGCTGCTTTAAAAATATATGGAAGCACAACACCCTGAATCGGGCCTAGCCCGTGGGGAAAAGTAGGAGTTACCTCATCACCAAACTGGTACATTAAGGTGTATGCTGCATTGAATATTTTTGAGCATCCCTAATCTAATGTGGAGATCCTGGATCGTTCAGCCAGTGCTACGTTGCTTGCAAATTCACCGACACCATTATTTCATTTTGCAACCAATAGCTTTTTTGTACTATGTATATTCAATTCTGCTGAAATTTTTCAAAACATTTTGCCATTTCAATGCTAGCCAGTTATTTAAAGTCATATGTTTGTCTTCGGCATAAAAAAAATTAGGGTTTAGTACCCTACCCACGTACCCTAAAATCTGTTCGAAAAGTCAAAAATAGGCCCAATCAGACTTAAGTACATTCAGACAATTCATAACATAAAAAAAATAACATAAGCTACGACAAAGTTCTAGACTTTGAACGATAATAGATCTTTGATAGGTATAGGATCACATTTTTTGGAAAATTCAACATACGAGTATTTCAAGTATTTTTTTTTAATTTTTCAGACCATGAAGTTGGCGCAAGTTAATCTGTAGTTTTTTTGACAAAATGTTTTATTCGATGAAATTATTTTGCATACAATGTGGATCTGATTATATTGTAGTGATTGATGTAGCGAAGGATTATATCGGAAAAATTTGAAATTTACGTTTTCTTGCATAGCTCCTGTTGAGGATAAGTTTAAGTCTACAGGTATGCAGAATTAGATATAAAATTCGACAAAAATGAACGTCTAATTTATTTGAATTGTAAGATCATTCTTGAAAAGATATCATCAAATCAAGGAAAAGTGCGTAGTTTAGTTGTTTGTAAATACCTGGAAAATCCTCTTCGTAAATATTCGGTATTAGCGAAGAAGACCAAATTGTCGATTGCAACAGTAAAACGAACGATTATAAAGTACAAAAAAGCGAACCTGTTATTAAAAAGTCTGGATCAGGTAGAAAAAAGGTTCATCCGATACAAATTTGAGCCAAAAGGTAAATTTTTTCCAGAGTCCTAACACATCCATTCGAGATATGGCTCAAAAAGTGCAAACATTGAACGCAATGATTCAGAGGATTAAAAAGCATATAATCGTAGATCATATTAAGTCCAAAAGTACCCGATCAACCCGAGGAACAGGAGAAAAAAGCGAAAAATCGGGCTCGAAAGCTATACAAAGATTACCTGACCAAATTCGATTGTGCTGTGTTGGACGATGAAACATACGTGAAGGCCAATTCCGCTCAGTTGCCTGGTCAGGACTTCTATACAGCAAGATCAAAATGTGGTGTAAGCCCAAAATATAAAAGCAAAAAAAGCTCTAAATTTGCCAAGCGGTATATTATTTGGCAGGCAATATGTCAATGTGGTCTCAGATCAGAGGTGCCACCAACTCAGCAGTATACATCGAAGAGTGTTTAGAGAAGCGACAAAAAACCATTTAGCGAGAAACACGACGCATTTGTAGCATTTTGGTCAGATTTAGCGAAGTCATTATGCTCGATCAGCAATGAAGTGGTATAAGGACAACAACATCTCTGTGGTACCGAAAGCAGCTTACCCTACAAACTGTCCAGAACTTCGACCAATCGAAATATATTGAGCTGAAATGAAGAAATCATTAAAGAAATCAAACAAAATTTGCTAAAAGCGAAAAGGTTTCCAAAATGAGTAGAGAATCGCATATAAGGTGGTCGATGACATCGTTGTACGGAACCAAATGCGTGGAGTTAACGGAAAGGTCCGAAATTTTTTTTTCTTGAAATGAAGATTCATTGAATTTTTATGTGAATGTTAGTTAATATAATATATTAATAAAAGTAGAAAAAATAGTTCGATGAAGCAATTAATAACACTTTTAGAGACATAATTATGATGAGCAATTTTTTTTTGATACAATCCTTACTTCGAAGGTAATTTCAAAGGTTTCTAAAAAAACTATTCAAAGGCATTCTTCGTTATTTTAGTTATATACAATTCTTTTCTTGCTGTCTTTTAATTCACATAATTCATAAACGATAATTTAATAATGAATTAATTAGACTTTAATCAAAGCTCTGAAGTGGAACGAGAACTCAGCATAAAAAAGACGACAGAATTTTTTTTCTTTAGTACTTTTTTATTTAAAATATAAACTGTACATATTTTTTTTTTAAAAAAAATACCAAATAAATGACCATTATTTGTATTCTACCTTGTTTATTTTTTTGAGCAATATTCTGTTTTGTTGATTTACCGTGACGTTTGTACGAAATAAATTTTTGCTGCTTCTTTACATTTGATGTCAAATAGTTCAAACCAAAGAATTCTTACAAAATGTAAAGAATTACTCGTAGAATCATATCTTTCAACATTCACGCAATCACCTTTAAAATTTTGAATTGAAAACTGAAAAGATACTTTCATGACATATAAGAATGCTATATCGACATACACTGCAGGGAAGATCCGTGTAGCACATGCGTCGTTATATCCTCAGCGTATTTCCCCTATCAACTATACTCACGTTTAATATCATTGACCATGTCCTTATTCAACGCATATGTGCACAGTTCAACTTACATCATTTGTCAGCATGAGTACAAGTTTCAATTGAATTCAATGCGATTCAATGCGATTCAATTCCATTCAATTGTATTGCATTGAAAGCTGGTGCATTGAATTGAAAACAGATTTTGTTTCTAGCCAACGTGCAGCTGCAGTCAGTTTGGCGAAGGATAGAGAAGATGAGAGTGCGAATAAAGGAAATTCTGGAAAATTTTTGAAGTTTGGTTTTGGTTTAGAGTATATCCAATAGGAATAAAGCGTCCCAATAAACATTTATTTAAAGAAGTTTGTTTTAATCAACAGATTTCAGACTGAATGAGTATGAGCAATGAGTATCTAAGCTTTATTTTTATTAAGTCCGAGCTGGTACTGTATGGCTTTAAAAAAATTCAATAGCCGCGATTTCTTTAAATTTCCAGGGCTTGATTTGAGTAAACAGATGCTCCGAAATTATATTACTACTAATTTTCTTAATACCTCACAAAGAAAGATATAACTTTGAATCTAAATTTCATTATTTATCGTCAAGAAGAAATGAGTAAACTAATTTCTTGACGATAAATAATTAACGAGAATGCTTTGACATAGTCTAAAGTTGATTGTACATTTTTCAAAGGCAATTTTTTATTAGATTAATTTAAATGAAATGTTCTGTACTAAACAAATGTAAAACCTAATTATTTTCATAAACACTTTATTTTACTTGAACGAAATTATTTACAAATATATATTAAATGTGTATCTATATATGAAGATGAACATATATTATTATATATATAAAAGCATGTACCGTTTTCCAAATGATAAAATCCTCTTCCCAAATCGGATGAAGCAGTTCTCGGAAGAGGCAAATATTCCAGTTTATGAATGCTAATTTCAAAACATCTGGATTATTAGGATGAACAAGACATAAATACATATCCTGTGTGATTCTAGAAACATGTGCCTTCGGAAAGCATTTTATAAATGGATAAGTTCACCACTCTTCAATAGTTGCTACAATTTTAAGGACAAAATATATTCTGGCTAAATAGACACAAATTATTATAAAATTATTCGCTTGTGGTCCCTGTAAAATCAAGAGAATTAAAAAATCATCGCACTTGAAGTACTAAGAATTATTTAATGTAGGTGATACAAAAAAATTTTATGGATTAATTTTTTATTAATCATGGTGGGGGATTTAGGATATGGGGGATTTAGGATCTGGGGGATTTTGGATCTGTCGGATTTAGGATCTGGGGGATTTTGGATCTGGGGGATTTAGAATCTGGAGCATTCTGGATCCTGGGGATTTTGGATCTGGGGGATTTTGGATCTGGAGGATTTTGGAACTGGAGGATTTAGGTTCTGAGGGATTTACGATCTGGGGGATTTATGATCTGGGGGATTTAGAATCTGGGGGATTTTGGATCTGGAGGATTTAGAATCTGGAGGATTTAGGCTCTGGGGATTAAGGATCTGGGGGATTTTGGATCTGGAGGATTTTGGATCTGGGGAAGTTAGGATCTGGGGGGATTTAGAATCTGGGGGATTTTGGATCTGAGGGATTTATAATCTGGAAGATTTAGGTTCTGGGGTATTTACGATCTGGGGGATTTATGATCTGGGGGTGTTAGGATCTGGGGGATTTAGGATCTGGGGGATTTTGGCTTTGGGGGATTAAGGATCTGGGGGATTAATGATCTGGGGGATTAAGGATCTGGGGGATTTATGATCTGGGGGATTTTAGATCTGGTAGATTTAGAATCTGGGGGATGTTGCCGTGTTTGATAAAAAAGAAAGGAGCTGACTTTACGCGGTAGAATCGAGTCGCATGCGTATAATACGCTAGGTAAGGCAGAGCGCACGTACCGACCACGCGGTATTCAAATCTCTATAACTCCGGCAATATTGCTCAAATTATCTTCACATTTGGTGTTAATACTTCTGAAGTACTATACTTTTATATGGAAAATTTTGATCGATTTTTTGAAAATACACAGACCTTAAGGAAGGTGCAACAATATATTACCCAAAACAATTTTGGGCTCAAAATGATTCCGACTTTAACACCATTTCTGTTGGTTGACGTTGTTTAAATCACCCTGTATAATACCATTGAATATCATTCTTGGTATGTTTGATAAATTTGTAAGATTTTGTAATGGAAAATCAGTTTAAGATGGAAATCAACTCGAAGGGTATCTCAAGAGTGGTACTATGAACCACATATGTGCATGTATTTCGGTTTTAATATTTCCCCTGTCGTTTTGAATTTAAATATCGACATGAATTTGAAATCTGAACCAACGAAATCTTTACATGCTTTTTCTTCCGGTTTTCATAAATTATTTGCTGGAAAACGCAAGAACGCATAGATGACAATGATTTTTTATTTATCATAATATCACCTAAAATTAACAAATTTATTCTCATCAATGCCACATCACTTCATGCAATGCTTTGTTAAAAGAAGTATGTAATGTAAAAAACACTTCCTCGGAATTGTGCAAGTGTCAGCTGAACATAAAAAGCGAGCAAAAATTTTTTCTGATTAAAATACATAATTTGGGAACGAAAGCATCAATATCAACTAATAAACAAATCGAGCAAAATATATTTATTTTCAGATAAATCAAATCATTCTTTCCGTAAAATACTTTAACACAAATACGTTTGTTCGTATGCTCGCCCATCATTCCAAATTTTTCTATTATTTTTGTCGTTTCGATAGGAAAAGTTAAATAAAATTTGTTCCGGTGAAAGTGTAACAGCTCTTTTTTGATATTCGAACTATAATTTTTCATCCTGTTTTCGAAGATGATTAGTTTTTGCTATAACTCAAATTTTTTGTCATCAGTTTACAGAATTTGCTAATTTTCGAGCAAAATTTTTGTTGCATCGAAGAAAGGATGGAGCAGGGAAAGTCACCGAAACATCGTTTGTTGTGTTGCTTTTAATAAATTAATTTGGGAAAAAAATAGTGTACTATGCTGGGAACTAGAGTATGGGAAGATGAATTGACGTAGTGTCTCAGTAGCAACAAAAATGTTACACGTCTTAGAGACAGCAATTTCAACTGTGCATCCAGTCACTACACACTTTCAATTGGCAGATGTTTCTACAATTACCCAATAAGTAAGTTAAGAATTTTTTCAAAGAATTTTAATTAGATTGTTGCCGATTTCTGCAATTTATTCAAAATATCTTAAGTTCTACTATTGTTCGTGTGGAATTAGTTGATCTGATTTGATTGACTCTTTTCCGAATTTTCGTTTATATTGGGAACAAGTTTCATACTTTTAAAGAAACAATTTTAATGAGAAAAGTTTAATTGATTTAGGAAAAAGATTTCATTCATAAAGACTGAAGTTTCATTCAATTTTATAAATGTCTAAAAAAAGATATAGTAATAAATTGTTCGCAATTTAAATGATAAAATATCAAAAATTAAGCTCTTTGTGCATAGGAAAACAAATAGAGCATAAGATCAACAACAAGACTTTTTTTACAAGAACATATAAATTTATGCATAAACCTCGCAAATAATCTAGACATTAGCCAATAACGCAAGTAGAAATTCCATAGATTGAACTGAATTAATTTTATAACAAGCTTCAAGAAAACTTCTTTTAAATGCTGTTTTAAATGAAGTGGTCCAAAATGAAAAACTGCTTCACAAAAATCAGGATTTTTCCCCGATCGCAGATCAAAATAATATATAAAATTGTTTAATGATTTTCTTTTGAAATAATCGCCATGACGTTGTGCTATTATTTTGTGTTTCTTCTTTTGCGAACCGTGTTCCTTTACTAAAATAAAGTTCATCAGTTAAGTTAATACTTACTTTTACTTATTTATGTTTGTATTCAAAAATAACACAACACAATAATATTCGCTGATTCTAATTTTTTATATTTGTAAAATAATGGATCTCTGATAAAAGCGTTATGCCAAATTTTATATTTTACATGCAAAGTCTTTCTTGCAACCTGTTTCCTTCCTTCAAAGTTTGTGAACTATCAAACTTGTGAAAAATAAATGAAGTATAAAATGAATTGCTTTGTTATTTCCTATTAATATTGCTGTGGATATCTATAATGTATACCTCGGCATTTGAGAGGTTCGAAAATATTGCCCACTTCAGTAAGCCATCTTTATTACCTTGAAGCTATTTTCCATTTTGAATCCTTGCTATTGGTAAACCAAAACTTCACAACATCAAGGACACTCTAAGGATAGTTGAATAGAAATACATCGAGTCAAACGAATTGACAACTTTAATTAGTCTTGCTGCTTTGGACAAAACTACAACGACATTGAGAGTCACCAAACAAGGTTTCTATATCCTTGTTTGGCGACTCTCACTTCCGAAAACAAAACAAAAAAGGTAGAAAAACAGAGATTAAAAAAATCGCAGGAATTTTAAAAGCGTTTCCCTCAACCGTAATGGAATGTTAGTGGATCATTAAAAGGTTCATATTTCAATTAAGTCTTGCCTTCCATGCTTTTGAGTATACTCTCGCACACCAAATAGAAATTTATTTGAAGAATCTAAGCTGAAGCGTACAGCATTCGAGCAGCATTCCGCGGGTCAGAAAAAACATCTGCGGGAAAAGTTACGAAATGATTACTTTCACTTTGCAATGCGTCCTAGATTGAATGGTTGGTTTGCCATCATTTTTGCTAGCCTTCAAGTTGCCACATCCACTGAGAGTTCCACGACGACCTTCGAGACATGTTCTCCTGTTACGTCTCCGAACACCCACTTTTTCAAGGACTCTTTTTCTTTGGCAGTTTTTCGGGCGAAAAAGTATCTTACCTCGAGGTTTAATTAAAAGTAAATTTAATTTCTCTGGGGGTTCGGGGACGATACCAGCTACCCCGTTGCTGCCACATTTTCAATGTGGGATGCATGAATAGGGGCTGACTTTGTAAGAGTGACACACGAGACTGCATTAATGATTTGACATTCCACGCTTGTAAAGACTTTAGAAAATTAAACAATATTCTGGTAATTCTAGAAGAGAGTGGTGGAGTTTTCAACCTTTTCGCTGTCAATTATGGTGTGACCCTTTTCAGATTGAATATTTTTAAGCCGGCTGTGTAAACTTGGCGGGATTCATGAGGTTTTATGAGCAAATGATTTAAGAATGTGAAATATTTAGTGATTTTTAACTTATAGATAGCTTACCGTACGCAAAACGGTCATGAACCAAAAAAATACACGTGCAATAAACCACAATTTTTGAGCAATTTATAACATAAATCATATAGTGGCAAGCATTTTAGATTGTTTCTGTATATCTTATAGTGATAATAATATTTAATTTCTTTGGTTTTTTTTACGAGCATTTTATTTTTTGAATGGAACTTTATAAAAACCGCAGCAGTATGAAAAGTTTTTAAAACTACTTATAGACAGTGTATGAAGGTGGGTCAATAAGTCCTTAGAAAATCTCAGATGGCGTGCAAAGCCTCACAAAATATTTTTTCACAGTAAGCGTCACTTCTAACTAGAGTGTTATCAAAGTTTAAGGCAGATCCATCAAGTAGTTTCGTTTTTATTGTTGAAAAAAATGAAGAGCTCTTATTTGTTCATAAGAATGGAGAAAAGTGAGCTCCGAGTAGTGACGAAAACTTTCTATTCTCGTTATTGAGCCGGTTGATTGAAAAATTAAAGGAAAAACGGCCTCATTTAAACAAAAAATGGCTATATTGAAGGACTTTCAAAATCATATATTTCTGATAGCTTATAAAAATTGGAGAGCCGCCTAGAAAAGTATATTGATCTAAAAGGATATTATATTAAGATATAAAAAAATTAACAAAAATAATTGTTATTTTCAACTTTTTCTAAGGACTTATTGACCCACCCTTGTAATTCTTTGAGGCAAATTGAGAATTTGCGGCTAGAAATACGATTGCAATTATAGTATCAAAAATTGCGCAGTTCCAAAGAAGTTTTTATTTTGATTGAATTATAGTGAGTAAGTTACAAGATTATATTTGATGAGTCATCCTTTTTTCATTTGATATTCACGGTTTGTAGTGTATTCCTAGTTTCAAACCTGGAACTAGCCTATACACAACTAAGCTTCCCAGAAGCTCATTAAATAATGTCCCACAGCTCATCCTCAATTATCTTTTAGCAAAGATATCAACCTCCATTGGTATGGTAGTTTAAAAATTCCCTTTCTCATAACTGTGTGAAACTCTAGAGGATCACTGAACCTAGAGTAAACAAAAACATAATTGGGACAATGCAAAGTGCATTGGTGTAAGCAATATTGCAAGTAAACGAGTTCCGTGAGAATTAAATTGAATCGCGATCGATTGGTTAGGGTAAATAGATTTAAGGCTAGAGTAGGGATTTTTATATGATAAGCAATTTTAATGTACATAACAGTAAGCGAAATTTTAGAATAAAAGAACTGACTGAGCTGAGGCTTGGAACATTAGTAATCTTCTTATACAACGAGTTGGTTGTAATTTAATAAACGTTGCCTTCTATTCGGCAACTCGACTGCCTATACAATTTGGCAGAAAGCAACTTGCCTGATATTTTGGCAAGTTCATTTTAGAAATATCGGCTGCCTGTCCACTCGGACTGCGGCAACCCAAGGGATGCCTGTAGGTGAAAGCAATCCTTTTTTTTACTACTCTCTGTTGACAAGATCGTATTCTTAGAGAAGTGAAGACCATCACCTTAGAGGAGTATCAACTTAGAAGACAACGTGAGTCTTCACTTAGACAACGCGTATCATTACATGGCGATGGTATGTCTTCACTTGGCGATCCTGATATATTACATGGCGATCCAGCTTCTTTACAGGTAACGACTCCCCTTAAAGGGTAACAAAGGTCTTGAAGGAAAAAAAACAAATTTTTCAAAAAAAATATTTTAAAAACCATAAATCTATTTTATTTAAAATTTACACAAATTTTAGCATTTCAAAAAGTTGTAAATCAATTTTCCTGCAGTTTTGCTCGTCCAACCTTTTTTTGCGTTAGGCAGCATATTTCGGCGCAGGTTCATCTGAAATCAAAAATTCAAAAAAAACTTATAGTTTATGCCCTCGTGCACGAACGAACCAATTGAAAAAAAATGAAATTCGAAGTTTTTAAATGGATTTGAATGAATTTTCGTCTCATATTTTTTTAGCATTGTTCCGATTCTGATCTTTTTTAAAATATTCTTTCTCATATAAAGCAAAAACGAATTAGCCGATGAGATTCCTTTCGATCAAGCACGACTTAATACTATCAAGAGAAACTGTACAAAATTTCAGCAAAATCGGTTAATTTCTTTTCGAGAAATCGTGTCTACCGCACGGAATAACAAAGTTTCGACAAAAACGCGTTTAAAGTGTTTTTTACCGCGATTTAATGAATTAAAGTTATTTTTAGCGACTTACATCGAGTCATCGATTCCAGGTCCATACAGTAATTAGTTCGCCTCACCCGTAATGTTCAGAGCATCCTTTTAAAGTTGTGATGTGTGATGAAAAAGAAAGGAGCTGATTTGACGCGGTAGAACCGCGCTGCATGCGTATAATACGCTAGGTAAGGCCACGCGGTATTCAAATCTCTATAACTCCGGTAATATTGCTTGAATTAACTTCAAATCTGGTGTGAATACTCTTGAAGTACTATACTTTCATACGGATTTTAAAAAATTGGTCGATTTTTTGAAAATATAAGACCTATGTAATCCCTTAAGTAATCGCACATTTTGGCCTTTGACTCCTAAAATATTTTTGGAAGTACCCGTCTAGTTGTGGTGTTTTTATGTTCACTTTTATTAATTTTCTCATGCAACGGTATAAATAATTGGTTTTCACTGACAACTATTTATTACGTTCACTTCCCTAGCGTAAATACGATAAATAATAAAAATATGAGTGAATAATAGAATACAATTAAAATCATACTCGATTCTAAATGTGTCACCATATTTTCAATTTGATCTTTCAAAACTTTTCGTATAAAATACAAAATCACTTTACAAAGAGTTACAGCATATCCTGCCAACGAAAACTTTTCCATACACAATTCCAGGTACAAAAAAGGGTCAAATCAATCTTATCCGTTCGAAACTTATCCAAAAAAAAATTTCCACATAGACCGAAAAATCCAGACAACATCTACCTTCTTACGAATTTCCAATCCCTATCTGATTTTCTCAAACTTTTATGTCTATTGTAAAAACATCAAAATAAATTTTCTTTGATAACATCCCCGCACGGATATTAAAGAAATCCATTCCCATGTCGTACGACATGATAAACAAACCATCATAAAAGCACTTCGCCTAGAGTATCTCATGCGAATAATATTCATCTCTAAAGAGATACATGGATCAAAATATTAAAATAACTTCTGCTATGAAAACCCACCCCCTCGGTTTGATCCCTTCGGCTAACCTGACATGGCATAGTGAACTTTTTGATCCGGATTTCGGCAGAATATGTTTGCTTTTGAATCAGAACCAGAACTCAGAACCGAATTCGGGTCGTTCAATCACACGCACTACAATGTTTTCTTTTTCGTATTTTCGTATCGGATTTCATTAGCCCGAATATCAAGAGCTTTGATAAACGGAATCAGAATATGCCATTTATATTAAATTTGCAAGAATAAAATGAAAGATCGACGCAATAAAAGTGAATAGCAGCAATAGATAGTATAGTCGACGTGAACAGATACGGATTGAGATTTGGGGAGTTTCTTTTCATTTTGGGTTTAACATGGGTAAATACACCGAAGTATGACAGGTTGATGTATTATTGCTGAGGTTTATTTGGAACTTTCTTTCAGCAAGATGAATTCTAATTAGCGAGTCCTGCGAGTAAATATTCAAAGCACTATGGTGTGTTGTAACTGGAATATCATAATTAGCAAAGAGAGTTTTATCAATAAAATTTTCGTTGAATTGATGCAATCTTCAGAAGTACAAACTCCTCCCTCCCAAGCGGGCTTGATTGCATAAACTTAACTCACTTTGAGCTATCTTTTATGTGCTCGCTGCTCTTTTGTACAAGTTCAGCTCAACTTTTCCAAGAATCTGTGCCTCATTTAATATCCACATATAGAATCCTGCTACGTTGCCAACGACATGAACAACTACTTGAAATTCCCTCTTTGGATCACATTGTCACCACTACTGCTATCGTTCCTTTTGTCTTTTTGTGCCTTCGTCCCGGCTGTTCATTTCTCATTACTATACTAGATCCAGGCCCAACTGCAGCTTGACATCAATTTACTTAATGTGGTCTTCGTCCCTGTGGATGATTCCACTTGATGCGAACAAGCATAAAAATAAAAATCTCTCCGAATGTCACGTCGCATAAGTTGCGTAAGGAAACAGGTTGGCTATTCACCACTCCTGAAAACCACCCCTCACTACACTAGCTAGGAGTGCCATTCATATTTAAAAGTGTATCTACGTGTGTGCCAAGCCTGGAACTGTGCCTGAATGAGTACGAATCTAACGTGAAGTTACGGCGCTTTGGAACCTACGTCAAGGTAATAATTCTGAGTACTTCACCTGTGAAAGTAGATATTTTCCCATTTTACTTCACTCGTCAACGAAAATGCGAAGCAGAAAAGTTCACATGTCACGTTTACACGGCGTCTTAAGGGACTACCAAATGGGAAGGAAAATGGGGATAGGGATACGAATGGCAAAAGTCGGGACATGCATCCACCTACCCCCGAAGAGTGGCTCGTCGTCGTGTAATATAGAGTGTGGCGAAAATGTTTGCTCAAAGCTGTCGCAACTTATGTGTTCTACGATAACTCTTAAATCAGAATAAATTTTCGTTCGTAACTAGATCCCATCCCTGTTGGCTCCTATTTGCTACTGTTGCAGAGTGCTTTGACACCACATTGCCTCTATGAGGGATGATAGCTAGCATCTCTAATATTTACCCTCGGCACCTCGAGCAAGAGTCCTGACTATCTTGCACGCCACCCGTGCGCCCTCAGACACTGGCAAGCTGTAATTTACTTAAATTCAGACATATCTACTTCATCCCTCATTCGTGAGTATTAGATATCATTAGGTAGCAGCTACATCTCCATAGCTACCTTCTGCAGAGTAAGTGGAATTAGTTAATTTTCAAATTACCGTCCCACTCCTGGAGCGGACAAACTGCCAGACCATATATGACAAGGGTGTGTGTGGGTGAAGTCGTGCATGGATATGCTGGTTTGAAATTACCAATTAACTTAATTGCATTTGTAGCCACAACAAGAGCAACTGGGGTGGAAGCGAAAGGAATGTTGCCCCGAAACGGGCAGCACAATGCCAACTAGCAAAAGAAGAGCAAAGCAGATTCTCCAGGCTTAGTTTGGAATGCTTGTACACAGGTGTGGCGAGATATTATCCGATTAGTGGCGAATCGCACGAACTGTGCTGAAATTAAGGTTAGAAGTCGACCCGTCCCGTCCCGCCGGGATCTGATGTTGCCCACATTGATTTCAACTTACTTAATGCGGCTTGATAAGAGGGCCTGGGGATATGTAACAGATAATACTTAACACTATTCAGGTTGAATTATTCGCAGCATTTCTAATTGGCTTCAGCTGAAACAGAATTGTGTGATGCTAGCGAAAAAATCCATGTGATTTTGTTAAGGCTAATTTGTAAAATCTTTTCATATTAACCTATCCTAGTCGCCTGGAACATATTCAAAGAGCATTCTTCTGAAAATTTACTATCTTCATTCAAAATATTCACAAGCAGCAATAAATTCGCAACCCTTATCAAACGATTTTTTTCAGAAATAGTTAACGTACTTTATCAATCACTTAGAATGTAGAACTTTCCGTTCCAAAATGCTAAATTAAATTACTTCATTTTACATTTCACAGGTTGTACCTTGCGTCCAACCTTCTAAGAAAATATTTAGAACCTTTTTTCTTCAATTTAATTTTTTTTTGAATGTAAATGAATGTTTTTTGAATCAACCTGGTACTTTTCCCAATCAAATTTGAGCCTTTTCGATCCAATTGATGTAAAACAAGCCACAAAGTGCGACCTTGAGGTCCACACGGTCAACTTCCCAGTAATATCTACATACATGAATATTAAAAATATTAAACACAATAATAATTTTGAAAATAATACTACTTTAAATAATAATAATGAGAGGTATCCATAGCAGTAACAGGAATGAGTTAATATTAATCATATCATCTACGAGAGTATCCATTGATTACGTAAGGCTTTTGGTGGATGCGGGTAGATTGATTTGATCAATCAATCGGTGGGGATCTTTTTCTTTTTCGGTGGGGTACGTTTCTACATTGATGTTCGAAGCACAAGCACTAGCAAAAATGAATGCAGTTTTTGTTATTACTCTCATTGAAGAAATTTTGTCGAGTGATGATCATTTTGAATGGTTGCGTTCAAGATTGCCATGACTTCAGCATAATCGTTGAATTTATATTTTTTCACGATTTTGCATCAATGAGATTGATAATGACTTTATACATTTTACTGATAAATTTTGAATATGCAGTCAAAAATAGGTTCATTTGCATGTAAAAAGGAAAATGTTTTACTAAAGATGATGGAGGAAGTAATTGAAATCTTATGATTACTAAAGAATGAATCTATTAAATACTACAATTTTTTATTTGATGAAAGCTTTTTAAAGCATATGATCTTGCAAAGTATTGACTATAAAACATTTAACCACTCAAAGCGTTGATTACCACAAATGCAAATTTGATTGAAATTTTGATGGTTTTCAAAGCTTAAGCAGTTTTTTTAATTGAAAGACTGTAAAAACTATTAAAAATATGCTCAAATTATGCAAATATTTAAAAATTTTGATTGACTTTACAACAATTTATTTACAATTAAAGATATAAAGTGATATCATTCGTAGGAACAGTCTTTAAATGGTAGCTTTGAATGATTTTTTATTTTTAATTTAGTTTTTTTTTCATTGCCATGGAAAAAAATTTGCCAGTTTCTCTTCAAAAACTGATGTGAATGTATAAATTTTATAAACATACATATATTACTGAGTTGTGAAAATCAGATTAAAAAAATATTTTTATGAAAAAAAGCCCTAATTTTTCGCATTTTCTTCTATTAAATTGAGAAAAAAACGGCTGAAACGGATTTTTATAATGATAAAGAAATCACAAAGATGTCGATTGACACCTTAATGATGCACATATAGTTCTAGTTCGTGAGATATAGTGAATGACAGAAATGACCTTGTAGATCATGATGACTGTTAATGATTTTTTACCTTTTATTTAATTTTTTTCTGTAATCATAAGAAAAAATTTTGATGAATTTTTTACAAAAACTGTTTGGAGTATATAAATTATATAAACTTTGATTACTTCGACTTCAAATTAAAGTTAAAAATTTATTGTTTTTGGAAAAACCTCAGCTCTTAAAGTTGCAAGGACGCTTCGATTGCCTTCTCAACCAGGTCGATACGACTTTGTTTACGTGAGTTATGCTCGTATAAAAAAGTGTCCACGAACGTACACACACACATACATCTTCTTTTCTAAAAACACTTTATATATACTCTATAGACCTCAAAACGTAAAGAAATGTTGAAAATTTCAATTTCGATTTTCGAGGCGATTACAAGAACTTCCCATATACTGGGAAGTTAATAAGGCGTTTCTGGAGAAATGCTAGGGTACTGCCATTTTGTTCTTTAAAGTTCTGAAAAAATTCAAAAAGGATGTCAAATACTTGTACAATATAGGTCTTTTTACCAAACTTCGATACGTCGTTTAGTTTTTGAGAAACAAATTCCCAACAAATTACTTTTTTCTTCCTCTACAGTGGTGTTCACCCTTGAACGCTTTTTCATTTCAGAGTCCTAGTTGTTTTTGCTGTCAGCGCGAGTCTTATTCTACTCTTATCTCTTAAAATATTGTGTTTACTCTTATGTTTAATCAATTCAAAAATTGAATAATATTTACAAATTCAATGATATAAATTTATTCTTTCGATTCTATGAAAATTAGTAGATTTGTTATAAACTTGATATAATAATCAAAATGGGGTTTGGAGGTTGTTAAGTTTGATCTTCAATAATTTTTGCCATGGAAGACAATTATTCAAGGTTTTTTTTTCTACCTTATTCAACTTGGAAAAATTTGTTTTTACGTGAAAATGTCGGATATTTATGATCATTAACTGATGTAACTGGAAAATACCGTAAGCAATGTTACTAATCATTTTTAAGGAGCATAATTCTAAACAAAGATATCTCTAGTACTTCAACAAGATTATAATCACTTCTTCAATTAAGACCATCATTCAAAAGATGCAAAATACTTTAATATACAGATTTACTTAATCCTTTAAGTAACCGAAAAATAGCATCGAATTGATTTCTCCTTCCGAAAATGCAATAAAAACAAGTCTGGATATTTCAAAAATGACCTTCAACTCTAATTGTCTCGCGGCATAATCGATAAAATGTTTCATTCTCCACCTGGGATAGCCCATTTACATCCCGATTCACGAGAAGATCCTGCGCCCAATCATCCATTCATTGCGAATGGCCTCACGGGCCCCCTTTTGCGTCCGTCAACGAAGCATGCCTCCACATTTTGCCACAATTTCGATGATGCCGAGTGTATATTGCTTGTAAACTCGTACAATTTGTTTTATCATCCTGCCATGAAAATATATAGTAATTGCCTCCACACGGATTAAAGTGACTATCGACCGGCCATTTTAGCGGAAGAGATATCGTGCCGCCATATTAAATTTTATTTTTATTGCACCGAGTGTATGAATAAAGTGCGATGTCGGTCCCGATGGCGTCTTGTTTTTCGACTGAACGGGGGATGTTTTTTTGTCGGCGGGGCTAGTTTGAATGGAATCGGTATTCTTGAAGACGATGAACGAATCTTTAGTTGAGCTATTTGCATTATAATCCAAGATGATAATCTTGCCTGGAGATAGACGTGGAAGTGGCATAGATAAGCATTATTCCTTATTTAAATATGTCTATTGTGGCAGCAAGCTGCTAAATGACCAATATTTCAATTTTTCTGGCTTGAAAGTATATATGGATGCTTCTTTAACTAGACTTTACCTTTCAGTTGAAAACAGAGTTTACAAGTAAAAGGAGTTATTTTCGTTTAAACTGCATTCGCTTATGACCGCTAAATTCAATTTTTACCTGACGCAAATTTTTAATGTTAATCAACATTGTTCATTCTTACGATGAAATAAGATAAAAAAGTATACGTGTACTTTTGAACCTCAATTTAAATGAATTCAAATTGAATTTTTGTTTAAATGGGATTTTCTAAACAATTTGAAGCAGTATTTTGATACCTCGTAAGATTCCAACATAAGAACTTAGTGTTCATTTATGGTATTGTGGCAACCTTGTCTTGTAAATAAAATTTAAACTAGAATATTAATGGAATAAATTTAATATGCTGATAATATTAAAATATAAATGGAAGATAGCACCTTTGTTTGAGACTTTTAGCTGATGAGATGGGGATTGGTCGTATCTACGGAGAATGTAACAAACTGAAGAAAAATGAATAGATTTTTTTGCAGGAAGGGAGTTTAGTCTTTGATATATTATTTATTTTATATTCAATATTAAAAACTGTGATTTCTGGAAGTTTCTTGAATCAACTGGAAAAATTGATGAAACTGTATTTTTAAAACTTCCCTTAAACTGAACGACGAAAATAATAAGAGAATTTTTTTCATTGATGAACCTCCATTTTTGAATTGAACTGTTACTGCAATTTAAAAACATGATTAAATTTATCATTTATTTAATTTATTTTAAGGAAAATTTCCCGGATTTAGTGGTATTTCTGGAATTTAAAGGAGAAGACCATTTTCACCTTTGGACAGTTTTATAATTTTTTCTAGAAAAAATCACAGGAATATTTTTGAAACATATTTAATGCTTTGTTTGCCATCTTTTATTTCTATTTTTTTAATAATTGAAAAAAACATCCTTATGGCTTTAGTTATCAGAAAAAAAGACTTGGGTGTTTTCAACTGGTAGAATTTTTACCACTTGTTGTATTCATGTGAACCATAGAATGGACATTTTGAGCCGTAACTATTGTTAGGATTAGTCGATGAACCTTCAAAAAATTGAATAAAAAACTAATTCAGGAATATACTTATATATATACTTTTTGAAAGAACGCCAAATTTATTATTATATTATTTTTCAAGAATTTTTGTTAAAAAAAATATTTTTGAGCATGTCTTTCAGAACGATTCGGTTTATTAAGAAAATTATATTATGGAATAGTGTATGCCGAAATTAAACGCGGTTGATCGACAAGTTTTTGAAAAATCGATTTCAAAATTTGAAAAATATGATTTTTAGATAAACACCATTTAGATTTGAGTACACTAACAGAAACTGAGATGGAAATGACAGCATAATAAATTATAAAGTTTTGTAAACATGTTCTGATAATTTATGCAGATAAAAAAAAATTCTTTTTGAAGCTGTATGGGTATCTCATCTCATCCTTTTAGTCAATATTGTGTACTTATCTTATTTGATGGTCAGATGCAAATCAAATTCATATCATGAATCGTTAATAAATTTTAAATGATCTAAAAGGGAATATAGTTTTCCAAGTGAGTGACGCAATAAATCTCGAAGAAATTGAATCAATTGAGAGAAAAGAAAGTTACAAGAAAAAATCGTTTAGCTTGGTCTGAGTTTTGCAGATCTTTGTTGCTTGAGGAAAAATGTGAAACTAGCATTAGCATTCTTCCAATTAACATGTAAATTTCGTTGATAAAAAGCAGATTCAATCGAATCCTCATGTTTGTTAATTGAGGACATTCAATTAATTTACAAAATTCAACTGATTCAGTGACTAAAAGGTGCAAAGATTTCTCGAACCGGTAAGATCCATTTTGGTATGATTTTTGAATAAATTTTGTATAAATGTGGATTTTCATTCATCATGAACGCCAACAATTCATTTATTCATCGAATAAATATCAGTGTTTTTTTCATGCGGATGACAACATTGTCAGAAGTTAATTAATATTCTGCTGAATTAGTGATAGAAAAAATTACTTATTGTAATGCTTGCTTTTTCATAATAAAAAGAAAGCATTTTACAAAGCAGTAGACGAGGCTGCCATTTCAACAGTAAATAATGTTTTCATGACGTGAAATATTCCAACTTTGGGAAGCAAAAATTATTTATACAAAACCCAAAAATGCAATTGTCCCAAATTCCAAACCACATAGGTATTGAAGGCAAGCCATGCTTTACAGCACTCACTCAAGACAAAGAAATGAACCCTTGTGGATAATTTTAGATTTTGAAAATACTCTTAAATTATTTCCTATTTTCATTATCTTTGGAGGATTTCTTTCAACGATAAACATAAAAACATTGAACTGCTAGAAGACTATACAAGAGGAGAAATTGATGAATATTGTGAGTGAAAATTTCAGACCATCTATTCGATTTATTTCCTAGAATATATTTTACGACGGAACTTGTAATTATTAGTTAATTTCCAAAATGTAGAGTTGATTTAAATATAAGTTTAAATTTAATTGGAAAACAAGATAACTTTTCAATGATACTGTATTAATATTACCTGCGTAGACTTTGGAAGAAATACATACAGCTGAACATACATTTGAGAATCGTTTTATAATGTTAAAAAATATTTTTGAATCCTACTTCATATTTGACTTTTTAAAATTTGTTAAATAATTCATTTGACTTACACAAAATAATCGAATTATTTAAAGTTGTATGTTGTTTTTTTATATTTTTTTTAATAAGGTTGTTTTAAACAACGAACTCATGGACTTTTCAATTGCATTATTTTGATTTTATCATGGAAAATATGCCTGATGGGAAAAAAACTAGAAAATTATCCAACAACAAAGTTTTTAAAATTTTAATTTGTTTAAGTTACTTGTTAATCCAAATTAATTTGGACCCACTTTCTAAAAGGGGTCAATTTGAAATATTTTAATTTGTATCAAATTCGAAGAAAACTTGGTGTAATACCCACTAAATAATAGTTCAACCTTCCACATTTCAAGCAGAATCGTTCTTGTGTGGCAGAAGTTTGAGAAGTTTCTTGTATAAAATCATATTTAAACGTAATATCCAGTCAGGTCAATTTTGAATGGGACGAAGTAGATTTTTCTCAATTTTCATAAAAAAGGATTACATGTCCTAACTCTTTATAAAAGCAGTTTGTAAAAATTATGACCAAATATAGTAACAAAACAATTGGCTCAGTAAGTTTGATCGAACTTTAGAATAGAGTACGAAATCAATTATTGAAAAATTTATTTCATAGTACTTAGTCTCAAATGCTGGTATCCTATGCTCTACTCAATCTTCATTAAACTATTTCACGAGATGATACACCTAGTAGTTTAGCTCATGCAAAAGTATTGTCCTCGAAACAAGAACTAACCTCATTTTGCAGACAATCATATACGAAACAATGCATTGTTTCCAAAGTAACAAATCAATCAACTCTACTCATTCCCCTTGCTTCGGCATTGGCATGAAAACGTGTACTCCATTAGAATTAAATGAGATTTTATTAGAAACTTGGCTCATCGTGATGCAAATAATGCAAACAAACTCACTCACTCAGGTTCAACACGGGAGGGTAAATCCTGTATCTATTCCCAAGAGAAAGATGCTTTTCCTTGCTCGTTGACAACAGGATGCAAGCAACATACAACCAATGGATAGTAAACAATTGAAAAAGAAACATCAAAAGGGTTTCTCAAATCAATTTCCAAGGAGGACTCGATTCCGGTTGAGCGATCAGCATTATCGCCACTATAGTAGTCATTGTGAGCCTCTTGAATGGATGCCACTGATTCACCGAATCAATGTGACATCTATACACCCAGTCCCGGGGGTTGTTATTATCCCAGATCGATGTTTCGTTCACGTTGAAATATGTGAATGGTGCCGTTTTCCCGACAACATCAACATCCATTGCCAACCTCGTCGTTTGCGGATGAAAGGACATCTGTCCCCTATTAAATTGATATCAATTATTTCTCGGATTCGAGAGTTTGTTTTTCAATTTTTCCACTCTGCCGGCAAGATGTGCTTCTGCATTCTATCAGTGGATGAGATCATGTGTGCTTCTTTGATGTCGGCCGTCATTAGAAGTGCGTTATCTCATTAATCATCGCAGGGCGTACAGGGAAACGTGCAATCAATTTTCACTGAACACAGTCTGCGAAGATGTAGTTTGCTCATATCCACAGGATTTTCGTCGATTTCCGCTTGTGATTCCAGGCATTTAGAAACACACTTCAAAATAGGATTCCATTCATAGTGAATCTTACTGTATTTTCAGGTGTTTGCCTATTCAGACTACCTACATATATATATGTATGTGAATTTTGTGACTCCTGCGCGAAGTATCTCGAATATTTTCCAGTTTCGAGACCTTTGAGAATCCATTCTTTCAATGCTGCACAATGTTTGCTCCCTGTTCATGATACCGCGAATACCCGCTGCATTGATCATAGTTACACACGCATGTCCTTGCCCATATGCAACTTATGTGGACAACAACATAATTGCCTCACTGTTCGATGTTGCAGGAGGGACTCGTTTGCGATACAAATCGCAGGCGGCCTGTCTCAGCATGTAACATACACTCATCTTCCTTTTGTTGACAATTCGTTTGGATGAATGGGTACATCTCATCCACGGTATCAGCAGGCTATTGACGAGGACAACGATAGGAACAATGAAACAGCGAACAATACCCCCAGGATTTGTTGAATGTTACGGGATAATGCAGGTACAGGATCACAGATTTTATCTAAGAACTCCCTTCAATGCCTTAATTGAGAATGTAATGCTTGTTCATTTCACGTAAATAGTCGTAATGCAATTCAAGTAGATCGAGCGAGATAGAATGGAAAAAGGAGTTTTCATTGTTGAGTATGAGCAGCAGTAAGGATCTGTTGCGAGATTTAATGAGATCTATTGGCTTTGGATGCGACATGTCGCACAAAGAATAAAAATATAAAAAAAATCTTCAAGCAAAAGATTGTTTCCATTGTTAGTTTACATCCTTGTAAAAAGAATACACTTTGCAGTGATTTGAAGCAAAACTTCTTTAGTATAAATGTTGAAGATAGGCTTTCTAAATTTACGTTAAAAAAATTTAATTAACATGACTAATATAATAACGACTTCAATTGAAGTGACAAAGTGAAGATTTCCTTTAAGCAGCATTTAACTTTGATCGACCAACGACAAGAGTCTAGAATTATTGAACCGGAACCTTGGAGCAAGGTATTTAAAGAATCCTTTGCCAGAAAAACATACCATCGTATCAATTTAATTTAATTCGTCTGTTTAAAGGTAACCAAACTTTCCTATTTTCTCTTTCTACCATTGAACTGTGGGTAATTGAAAGTGATCAAATATTTGAATCAATTGAATCGTTTCGACCCATTGACTCAGGTTCAACAGATCATATTTAGCTGTGTTCATTGGGATTTTTGGATCCATACACTATTCACAACCAAAAAAAAAGTTTTTCACACGAATCATTGCAGTATTAAATATTTTTTCCTTATTGTACAACTCTAACTTGTTCAATTTAACATCCGAAGATATTCAGAAGAAATTTCAAACCAATTTCTATATGTCCACTGATAAGACAAATGTATTTTTTTAAATATATTTTATGAAGTTTTTTATAATTTATTTTCATTTATTTTAAGTTTTGCTACTAAATAAACCGCTGAACGAATCCATGTTTTAATTAAAACATGAAAACGCTGCTAAAAGTGAATTAAAAGTACTCAAAGATCTTATCCTGTGCAGCATGCTCGGTGATTAAAAATGGTTACGTTTCGGAAAGTTAGCATAACAATGTTTTAGAGTATGAATATCACGATCACATGAACTGTTTGCAGCTAGCAAAGTGCCAACATATACAAAAAAAACATGTTCCATTACAATCAGTAAAAATATCAGTCTATCTTTTAAAGCGTGGCTCATTACTAGAAGCAAGGCTCATCGAAAATTCTGTTCTGCTTTTGCCGTATTTGAATCAATATATCCCATTTATATTCAAGAATATTAAAAAAGCTACCGCAAATAAAACAATATTAGTGTAATGGACGTTAGGCTACAACCATCACATTTAAATCCAATTAAGAGTTTTCATCGGAGCTCGAAAATTGGACCCCAAAACTTATGTATCAGATTGCAGCAAAAATCGATTTACATATTCTTGAAAATTAAATTTTGACCGTTTTGAGCCGATTGATGTCAAACTATAATACTTGCAAATTTAAACTACAATTAAGTTTTTGAATACTTTTGAAGTAAATACTGGTTTGTCTTTAAAAGGAGTAGGGCAAGTCAGAGGCGTTAAAACATTTACATTTTTACCCCTTCGACTGCCTACCTGTGTCGTTTTCGTCCAAGCAAAAATTAAAAGTTGTTGTAACTTTTGTACACCGCTAGGAAGGCACTGCTGTGCCTCTGTAAAAAAGTTGCGACCCTCTAGTATTTGTCTACTAACTTTCGCTGTCCCAGTTCCGTTATAACCATCGTGGTAACAATATCAAAATCGATCCCGACGAAAACGACCCACGTAGGCAGACGGCGTTTATCTCGACGGTTAGTATTTTATTTTGTTTATTCGTTTAAAAGTGTTAATTGTTACTGTTAAAGTGCCACAAAAATTCTGACCGCGAAAAAAAATTTATTAATTTTTTTTCTTTAGTTTTTCGAAATTTTTATTTTTGTTTTTATATAATTTTATCCCACACAAAAAGTCAAAAAACTGATTATTGTTGCTTCAAATGCAAAAAACCAACGAGCAAGATGTTATACAACACAGATAAAAGATGCACCGGCGCTTCCAAAGAAGGCCGTATTGCCAAAAAAAGACTAAATTAACAGAAGCACAGGATTTCACGAAGAAGGAAGGCATTTAAAATCATTCGAAATTTGCAGATTGATGGTAAATTAGTTTTTTTTTTGACTAATCACAAAAATTTACGTTGTAAAAACTTTAAATGCGTTTTTCTCGAATCATTTTTTTTCGCTGCGCGTCGTTAAACTGCAAAATACCTACTCTAACGATTTACTTTAAATTTTTCACGGATATTTATTCACTATTTAACGACAGAATGGGCCTAAATTTAAAGCAAAAAGTTTTTTTTTGTCCTTGAAGAGCACTTTTTTCAAAACAATCGTGATGACAAGTGCGTGCCAAGTCGTCTTAAATTTTTTTTTGTACTAAATTTAGGCTCGTTTCGTCGTTTATGATCTAAATAGCAAAAACATTGAAAATTTTTTTTATGCTTGTGGAGTAATTTATTCTTCATTTCCTTTTTCTCTTCAATAAATTAGAATTTTTCCTTTTAAATATTAATAAACAAATATACGCAGTTTCAAGCCAATACCTCTTGTATGTTTTTGTACATCAATTTAAAAAAGCATCCATTTTTTCGGGCTCAACACTAGACTACCCTCTTAAATCTATCATATTTGCTATCTACAAAGCCTTGACTACGGTTTCCAAACTTGACGAATAATTTGCTTTTGTTATTAAGGGATCGGTAAAATCGTTGATCTGTAACCGATGAATCTTACTAATACACATATCTTCTTCAAAGCTCTGGGAAATCCTGAAAAAAATTATTGATGGTTAATTCCTCCGACCATCTCGTCTCACAAATTTGTGAAATATTGAATGTGCAGTTCTTACGAGCAATTGGTTCCCTGAAAAGTTTGCTGTTTCTTTTGTAGGAGGTATTGTTAAATATTTATGATTTGCGGTACACCGTGCGCATCAATCATGGAAAGATTAAATTTGTGGCTCAACAAATCTCACGAAATAATTGGGTGAACAATTTTAGATGACAAAAAAATTTCCAATTAACTCAGCAAATGGTTGAGTCAAACTGTGCTTCAAGTTCAAAAAAACCTAGAAATTATAAGCAAACTTATTTTTGCTGTCGTTGGTGAACCGCAGGTTCATTGATAGTTTTTTTCGGCAGCTATGTCCGCTGTTTCATCATCTAAGACTCAATAAACGTCGATTTTTGAATAATTACTTATCAAATCCTCCATAGTAGCTTGGCTACATTAATATATTTATTAATTTCTTTTGGCAGCGTATAAACTGCAGTACGGTCACGGATTTCTGAATAAGTGTTTCATTTTTGTCACTAGAATGATTCAACAATTCCAAGAATCTTATATTATTTCTTCTAGGGAGCAGCAGCTGCCTTACCATGCCCTTGCTGTAGACAACCTTGCTGCCAGCCATTATTCATCTTTACTTTTTACCAAGAATTTCAAATTTTTTGACCACTTAATTATCCGTAAATCGTAAGCTAAATTAATTTGAAAGAAAGGCAAGCATGTGCTTCAAAACTATTCTATGTTCTTCAAATACTATGAAAATAAAATATTACAATCGGAAGTTTCATTCCTTTTTAGTAACCTCATACTCAGTCCAAGTTCAAGAAAAATAAAACGATGACTTTCTAGGATGCCGATTGTGTATTAATTAATTCTTAGTCAGCATAAATTTAAAGCAAAGAAATCATTTACTTCATGTATTTTCTTAGAGATTTGTTCAGTGTTGACCGTCGTTTCCCACTCAATCTACTACGAATGATTGCACCTGGAACATAACGCTCAAACAATTTCCACTGAAATGCTGTTAAAACGTAATTACTAAGCAATTAATTTTTTCTCCCTAGAATCTGTTTACAAAGAATCTTTCATCATCCAGTCGTCCAATCTATCTAAATCTCAACGGCCATACAATATTGTAAAATCATGTCCTTATGATGGTGATGTTAATCCCGAGCAATCATGTTGCTCTCGCGTGCGTGCCATTCTCTACGCAAACAAATTTATATTCCAGCAAAATTAATGGTCTGTAAATACAATAATAATGTTTCAGAAAATATCTTTGGCCGTGAAGAAGGTATCTGTCCTAAATCTCTCCACACTTTCGACTTGACAACGATATTCCAGCAATTTTAGATCATACTTCGCTGTAGTGTATTCCATAGCAATTCCCGGGCGCTAAATAAAAAAAATAACAAAAATATTTTTCATCAAAAAATGCTTCTGGAATTCGTCGCCTCTTCACTTTTCCCGTCGAACGGCAGGACATTTAGAGGCAGAGAAAATGTGAAGAAAGTGAGTAAAATGTCGTAAAATGGTGAGTACAGGAATGGCTTGATGGGCACAAGGATAAATAACATAAAATGTGGCGATACACGTTCTGAGTGATCATTTATCATTTTTCTCAAGATTTCCCACATACGCACTGAATTGCTGCTGTCCCACTCGTTGTCCTGACTGCGTCTTTCGCCTACTGCGAAAGATAAATTGCTTCAAGATTTTCATTTTTCATCATCATAGTGGCGGAACGGTCGGCCCTGCCTACTATGGAATAGGCCTATCACTAAGTTTCCACCCAAGCGACACCGTTCACTCACTATTCGTCTAAGCTGTGACGGCCATGATGAAGTCAAGTCATTTTAACTTTGCTGATACTCGAAAACAAATTACTCCCAAAGCGTCCATGAGTGGCCACGAAATATTACTTAGACATTCAGTAAGTGATGGCTGAGGCACATCCTTGAAAGCATTATTTCTTGTAATAAAATATGAGTTGAAAGTATGAAATTGGCAGCAAGGACACTTTCTGGATGGAAGCCGGGCTAGCTATGAAATTTCAAAACACGATAAGCTAAAGTTTGCTATCCTCATCAAGTCGCTGCCAATTGAATTAAATGATTCAATAAAGTGGGACGGCATTAATTTAGATGGCAGAGTGATGTGTGCCGGGGTCGTCATCTACATCACTTAGTGAATAGTACAGTGATAAGGACTTGATGTCGCGTAATCCAGTTTTAGCACGTGGAGATGATGCCTGGACACTTTTCAAGCTATGTAATTCAAATTAATTGCATTTAAAGTTTTCCCATTGACGTAAGTAATAATGCATTATTAACATTGAGCAGATCATTTTTAGTTGAGAAAGGGATTTTATTAAAGCAGTGAACAAAATGGTCACAAATTTACAGGGTTCGTTGATGAGACTCAGTTTTGTGGATATTGTGATAACTAGTGTTCGAAATTTTTTTTGAAAAATTAAAATAAATATTACTTTTATATCTTTTCAAAAAAATTAACTAAGCTTTAAAAATAAATTAAAGACACCCATCCATTACATTTGAGTTTATGTTTGCGTTCAATTGATTGAAAAAAGTTGATTCAGAATTAAAATTCTCTCAAATAAAATAAAATGATGAGTTTTACAGCAGAAGCGACTGAAAATCATTATTATTCACTGCTAACACAATAATCTGTTGAGTAGCCCATAATTTGGAAACTCGTCTCAATTTCGAAAAGCATTTCTTGATTTTTTTACGAGGCTCAAAATATCATCTTTCAAATATGCTATTTTTGATAACATATTGTCAATATGTTGGAATAGTCTCCTAAATGTTAAAAAATGCTTATAAACTTTGGAAGGAAACAAATTTAACTTTAACGGAGAAGAATCTTGACGTTGTTTTTATCGGAGAAACTTATTTAAAAAAGTCCGCTGTTCCTGATTCCTTGTCTCCATTGCTTATCAATTTTTACACGAACACCAAAATTGACAACTATGAAAAAAGAACCTAATTTTTCAACCCCTCATGATAGTCTTTTGCTGAACGGGACTCATCCAAACTTATTTTCGAATATCATACTGCAGATGCAGCAAATGGGCAGAAAAGGTTGATTGGTTGTAGTTACAGCCTTCCTTTCTCTAAGGTAGCTAAGGTGGCTTAAGCCACGCCAAATTCATTGTGATACCACTGGAAGATTGGCATGGCTATAGACCCTAGTTTGGGATGCTGAAAATCATTTGGATTCTCCTAGGAATGCAGCTACTATTTAAATAAACTTCTTCCATGGCGTTAACAAGTAAGAAGGAGCCTAAAATTTGCTGTCGTTTCCTGTATAGTGCTGGGCATCCTCACAGAAAATATTCAGCCGTTTATTCTTCATTTTCAAATCTGAAGCTACGGAAGAAGTCGATGAAAAGAACGCCTAGTCGTTCGTATAAAACAATGCCCCAATAATACAGAAACGGAGAAACACAATGTTTCACGAATCATATTGAAGAGTTGCTTGGCTCCTTTGGGGCTAAGTATGGGTCAAGTTCACCTGGTTATTTGAATAAATTTATAAGACACAAGTTTCTTTAAATAGCCAATCTCTTTTTTTAGTTGATTAGATAGCAACTTGATTGTCGGAGAAAGTGTTTAAACTTTTTGAAGAAATTTTCTGGCTTTTCATCCAGTTTACTGTCTGTTTATTGCAATACCATTGCCTGAAAAACGTTTCAGTGATCGAGAGGTCGGAAAGATAGACAGCCTCGTTGTTCTGAAAAAACACGGCAGCCAATTTTTCCCTCCATTTTTGATCCATTCGTGTACATATCGACTACTTCCTGTGCCTTACACATTATTTTGGGCCAGTCATTCCTGCTTGGGATAACTGAGTTGAAACAGAGGTGAAAGTAAAACAAGAAATGGAACACACAGAATTCTTGAGGACTTCATGACTGCATTTCTGAGTATTAGAAGAAAAGGAAAAATGGTGACAATAGATGAATTTTTTTTAACAAAAAGGGAGCTTAAAATTAAGAAAACTGTTTCCGTGTTTCGAAAATTTGACCAAACAAATTACTGGTATTTTATGTAAGAGCAGACATTTTCAAGCGTAAACACTAAATACGATTTTTAAAAGTCCTAAGATAGTTGATTAGATTTTTTGTTGAAAGTTAGGCCTAGGAACATTTTTTTGTAAAAGTATCAGTTTTCACAGAAACATGAGGATGCTATCACATGATCGATAAAAACGATAAAGTATGATAGAAAATTCAGTTTTATATTGTGTATTTTCTTTAAATACGATTTTGATGAGTAATTTTATTCAGCTTCATTTCTTCCAAGTTTAAAAATTTATAACTTAAAGAAATAGATGATGTATCCACGGTTTTTCAAACATTAATTGAATTATCAAACTTTGTTTTTTTTTCTTCTACTTAAGGCTAATTTTCAACTCGATATTAATCTATTTAATAACAACAACATTTCTCCGACCCACTTTCTATGTAATTATCCTTCATACACATGGCGTAAATAAGATCCCAAAAAAAAAATTACAACACCACATTGTCATCAAGCTGTTCGCTTAAATCCATGAAAAACTTCCATTCATTCTCCACGTGTAATTGTTATTTCAATTAATCATCGTAAAATGGCTAGCACGGTCCTGTGACCTCAAAAAAAAAAGCGACCAGCCAGGCCATAATGCAAATGTGAGTACATATAGAAATGTACAAGACCCGTAATTCACACATTTCACGCTAATCACATTTTGCACTTTTGTTCTTGATATCCCGAGTGGGTTATTAGTCCTATTTGCGTTTTCCGTAGTAATTTCAACATTTGCCCGCCATTCTGCCATTCAAGCCTTGCGGGAAGTCGTCGGCTTGGACGGCACGTAAAAAGGACCACAGTGAACAATTAAAAGGACTACAAAATATATAAAAACACTGACATATGGGGTAATGCGATATGAGTGTGATTCCGGCGTTCAGCGGACATATGTATGTACATACGGGGACATGAAATGGCTCCCTAAGTGAATACTGAGCTAATAGCTGGGAGGGCCAAGCCTTGACGACCCGATGAGGGTGTCTGTCTCATACTAGGAATAAGATACGGATTTGAATCGACATTAGCTCAACCAGAATACCTTGGACTATGTATGCACCCTAATAGGGCTACTTGACATGGCACCACCCTCTAATTCTGCGGCCTTTGTGCGAGCGCGAGTCCTTGTTAAAATTGCATTTCGTCGCTGTTCTTTGCTGCTCGCCTCTAATCTAACTCTGATCTATTACGGCAATAATCACAGCATGTGTATGCATATGCTCGTAGGTGACATGCAAACCGCGAAAGTACAGTGGTAAACACAAGAACGAACAAGAGTAGCTGAAATGTGGGCTGAGTGAAGAAATATGGAAGTAAGTTACACCACGCAGCTTATCGAGAAATCTTGTGAAACATTGCTTACAAAATAGTGGGTAAATAAGTTAGCTCATATTCATATTATGTAACCACAATTGATTTTCAGGAAAATAGAACGGAAAATTTAAAAAAAGGCATCAAGCTTATATATTTCTGAAAGAATTGCACGTTTTGTTGTTCACGCTTAAATCTTGCGAGGAATTTAAAACAATATAACAAGTTTTGGTAGCGCAAATAACATATTCATATCAATTCTTCTACATTGCGTTGCAAGATACAGAACATACCTTCTAATATGTTTCATGCATATACCAAATGGTAATATCTTAGGTTTTTTATGTCCTGAACAATGGAAAATTTGAGATATTTGAGTTACATTTAGTTTGAAATCCTATAAAATTTTAAAAATAAAATCAAAATAAAAGCATTAAAAATTACAAGCTAAAAGACTCAGAATGTGCTTATTTTTAAACTGAATATTAAAGTCAAATATTACGGTTCGAATTCAAGAAAATTCGGACTTCGTATTTAGCCTTCCAAGTTAACTTTGAATAATTTTTAAAACTCAATGTGATAAGAAGAATCACTGAACACAATTCTAATGACTGGCAACATCTTCAAACTAAAATTTAAATTTTTTAATCAGATACATCATGAAATTATGTCACAAAAAATGTGAGCAGAGGAGGTTTAGCAGTTAGGCTACTAATGAAGTAAACAATGTGGTTAGTCGCTCAAGTTAAAAGCGATGAGAGAGAAAAAATGATAATTTTGACTTCCTGATGAAATTTCTTCTTCTTTTTCTTTCTTCTTTCAAAGTAATTATTTGATTATAGATTTGTTAAATATATCAATATTTCTAATAGTAGAAATCTACACTGGGTCCAAAAACAATTTTATGGCCAAAATATTGAGTAGTCTGAAAAGTTTCTCCCGCTTTTTACTCAAATTTAAATTGCACTTTTTCAAATTGTGTACCAATGTTGCCATTTTTCTGGTAAAACCATTGTCACATTTAAACTTCTATAACTTTTGGGTGAACAATTAAAGTAACTGATGTTCACAGGTCTCATTAAAAGTCAATTTTACATCATCAAGAGAGCTTTGCAGTGAACGAAACAAATCATAGTCTGGCGGTTCAAGATCAGGACTATTGGCTGGATGCTTCAAAACTTCCCAACCAAGTTATCCCAAATTTTTTGGAGTCATCAAAGTAGTCATGATAGAACACAACTACCTTCCTGCTGATCAGCTCTGACTAAGATTATTCTCTATTCTAATAAATTCTTCTATTTCAATCAATGGTTCTGCAGTAGTAGATCTGTGTAACTGAGCAGCCAATTGAGCTAGTGGTACGTTGTCATCTTTATCTGTAGGAGATTGTATCATTCTCGCTAGCGGAATATCATCATCGTCCTCCTCTTGTGATTGAGAGAGATCTTTAAAACCTGCATGGTCAAAGGAAGTCGCTAGGGTGGTCTGTGTGACCTTTTCCCAAGTTTCCGATATCATTAGAATTGCATCTAGAACGGTAAGACTTTTTGTATCTTCCCCGTGTTGAATATTCTGAAGCATTTGGAATACTTGAAGTTTTCTGTACTGTGTTTTTAAAGCTTTAATCACTCCTTCGTCCATGGGTTGTAATACAGAGGTGACATTAGGCGGTAAGAACACAAGTTTTATGCATTTCAGATTGGGGACTACAGAGTGAACAGGACAGTTGTCTACTAGGAGAAGAATTTTGTTTCCTCTAGATTTCAATTCTGCATCCAAGTTTCGCAGCCAATTTTAAAATTAAGCCGTGTCATCTAGGATCTAGTGTTGCTTTCAAATGTTGCAGGCAACAAGTGTGTGTTCTGGAAGCAACGCGGTTTTTTAGCTTTTCCTATCACTACAAGTTTTTTTTTACACGATCCAGTCATGTTCGCTGCAACCAATACTGTAATTCTGGTTTAAGACAATTTTCCACCCTTGCATTGCTCACCTTTGAATTTAAGTGTTTTGTCAGGGGTTAAATTAAAAAACAATCCGGTTACATATATGTATATTGGGCTAGATGAATAAGTAGAAAGTAATGTGGCTATGGAGAGTTTGTTCCTGATCGTGCAACGCATGATGGAAGATATGACCGAGAATGGCACGAGCACGAATTCGACAGTATTGTCCTTGGCGTGGATGAATGTGCAGAGCTTATCCATTGCTTCGACTCTTGTGGATATGGTGGCTGGAAGTTTACCCTGTTTTTTTTTCAATATGTTCGGATTGAATTTGTAGTACAAATGGTCCACTTTAAGCAAACACGCTCGACATATTTCGTTGTCGCTACCACCACGCTTCGTGTACAGCAGAACTTGTTCTATGATTTCGGTCACCACCACTTCGTCCTTCAACCTTTCAGCATATTCATTTGAATGTTGATCGCATTCCTTCAACAACTTTATAAACTCATCATCGAGCCGTTCGACAGCAGTCAGCTGACATCCACGAATATTTAGCGGTCCTTCATTGCCAGCGTTGTATCTGCCCAAAGGCCGCCCACACGCACACAGCAGCCACAGTATCCCCCCGAGGTCCAACGCTGTGGCCAATGGCACAGAGATTAAATTGGTAGCTGACGTGCATCGGGAAAGGGCATAAAACCAGTCCCAAGCAATGAAAGCTTCAACGAGTTCAGCAAACTCTGCTGGCCGTTGACCACTGATACATCAAAACGGGATCGGGGAATCCCATAAATATCGCCGAGAGAACAGCTGGCGAGACTATTCTATGCTGAGTATTCTTGGGTGTGCTGGGCTCTTTATGGTTTTGGCAAGCATTTCTGGTTGTTCATATTAATAACAACATTATCTTTCGATTGATCGTTTGTTGAAAAAACAGGTGCGAGAATTTTGTCTCCCAAAGGCTCGTAACAATTCAGGTAATTAAGAGGACTTGTGCAGAATTTTGAAACTTGATCTTGGAGCAACATGTTATTTAATCAAAATAAAACCAAATTCATGGGAAAAAAGTGGCAGCCAGCTATTTTTCTTATCGAAAAATGTTAAATGCTCTACTTTTCACTGCGAATGAAAATGCGAAAGGAGCATGGCACACCAACGTCTCAGCTAAAGGGGTAGAGTCATGCCCAAGTGAGGAAGCAAATCTCTTTCATGGCTTTTCTGAACGCGTCTTCCTATATCCGGTGAATAGGTGCTTCTTGTGAACTGTGTGTTTGGTATGAGAAGCAGAAAGAAAACGATTGGGATGGGTTGTTTTATAGATTATTACCGTGATCTTCGAGAGAAAAAAGTACTCGCAGAAGTAGTTTTCAAAACATCAAATGATATGAACAGCAGCTTAACAGTGAAATATACTTCAAACCAACAGGATTAAATACAAAACTTAATGTGCAGCTGTTTGAGGAAATAATTGTAATTCTTTGAAAGGTGATTATGATAGAAAAAATAAATTTTGCAGGAAAATAAATCCACCAATATACACAACAAGAATTATGGGAAAGTTTTCTTCCCAATAAAAATTGTGGTTCAACTATCACTAGCCTGTGCTCCACATCCTGATCTTATGGAAAATACTCGGAGATAGTTCATTCAAATTGACTATGAAAATTACCAGTACCTTATCATCAAACTTATTGGTATCCATGTCCTCTGTAAATCAGATTGTTGTACGAAAAGCAAGCCCATCAAAATTATAAGCTCAGAAACATTTAACGAAAATTACGATTCAATTTATTGTATTATGCATACGCTTTTACTTGAAGCAAACAATTCGTCATGACTGTCGTGCTTCCAAAATTTAATTATTCCCCTACAAAAAAGTAAGGGTCACGATCAAGTAGATACCACACCTACTCCTTGAGTACAAAACTTTGTCGAGTAAGAAAAAAACTTTTAATCACACACTGTGAGCTCATCTAGCATGGAAACAATCCTAGTAAAGAGAAAAAATAGATACAAAAGCGAGTTGCTTAGTTGAAATTCACGCAAGCATAATTAATTCATACATGGCACAGTGTACTCGTTCAACCCGGTAATGTACCAGGACTGCAAGTTCGTTTACCAAATATCATATTTCTCCATTTACCAACAGTCGGGTGGTATCGCAAAGGTACTCCACGACACGCATCGCATTCCATGTTTCCTTTTTCGCTCAAAAGTCACCCTGCTGGTCATGAACGCAGAGGCTTCCCAGGAGGTTTGCACCCTTCAATGTTGCTAGTCTCGTTCCGTAGATGGTCACTATCAAATGCTTCATCATGCCTGCGAACTGTATTACACCGTTGTATGGAGCCGTAACGATACAAAGGACGAGGGTGAAAAAAAGCTGAGGTGATGCCAATAGCTTCACCTTTGGCTTCGTTCCAGCTGTTTGTGGCGGGGTCTTCGGCAACACCATGATACGCCAGCGAAAAAGCTTTGTTTAACTTTTTCATCAAGTGGTCTTTTGTGACTCCATAACTTCTTTTTAAATTCACGCTATTTTTCGTGTTTATGATTGTAACCTTATCGTGGAGTTAGCGTTGTTGTACCTGAACATGGATTCTTCGTTCGTTTCAAGGAAGGAACTGTCGTACAGCGCAAGAAGGAGTGATGGGTGCCCTGAATTTGAAAGTTAGTAGGTGAACATTGACCTAAATGGAAGTGGTTTTTTTCTTTTATTTTGTTTTATGGGTGGAACTTGTAAATTTTGTTTAGGATTGCGTTTACTAGTTCAAGCTGTGGTTATACTTTCACAAGCTCGTAGAAAGTGTTGCTTAAATGAAAGTAAACGTTACTCAGCATGTAGTGTGTGCTTGTTTGTTTTATTAAAAATCATCATGACGTACTCATTTCGTGGCTAATAATTTTGATTAATATACCATTAGAAGGTCATTTTTTAAACATGAAAATACTTTCGAGTTTCTGGTATTTCTTCAGGTTTAATTAGATCATAATAAAGATACTCTATGTTTGATTCAAAGCATATCGTCAAATATTTAAATATTATATTTACGTATCTGTCGCATTTTTTATTACCCTGTTTTTTTGGAGGTACCATTATCACAGTTGTTAAAATGCCTAAAGGACTCTGAGATCTTTGGAACTAGTATTCAGGACAATATTTAAGATGAAAGTTTCCAACATTTCTTTGATTAAAGTCACCTGTGAGGACATCGTTGCATGAATTTCTTTGTTTAAGGAATATTGGAATAATGAAAATTAATTTGAAAATGATAAAATCGAATTCCCATATCGGTTTTTTTGGTACTACTTAATTGTTAAATCAAACAGCTCTTTTTAAATTTCTTTAAGAAATGGTGACGATAAATTATTTTGCCGAATCAATGGATTTTCAATTAATAAAGTATTTAGCAGAAGTAAAAATTATGGAGACCATTTCAGTTTTATTTAAAAAAAAACATATAAAAGATTTTTCGAATCTTAAAGCTGATCATATTTGCACCATTTTTTCCCACATCTGCACATATGCAAGGAAATCTAATAAAGCCCAGAAAAATAGGTGAAAAATCTTATATTCTTCCATATGACCAGGTAATATTTTCGAGAAACTAGGTGCCGACATGAATTGATGATGTTCAATAACGGAGGTAGCACATGACTCTCCACTAGGTGAAATAAAGCTGCCGCAGACCAAGGACATCGTGTGTCTTTCTACACTTTCGTTCATACCATCCTTAGGATTCAAGCCAGTCGTCCTCGCTGTAAGCAGACGTGAAGTAGAAAGCACTGACATTATACAACGCTCTACTGCCATTTCTGGTCAAGGTTCGTTGAAAACAACCTCTCGTCCTTTGAGCCTTATTAAATCGAGACCGACCGGTGTGCCAAATGGAGGGCGAACATAGAAAATTGATGATACTCCGTGCTTCATTTACAGGTAATACCTTTCATCGATGATGGCGAAGCCGTTCGTATGAAGATAGTTCCGAGGAAGGGTGCTTCACTAACAATATTAGCTGTAGTGTCCCGCATTCGTCCTTTTTTGTCGTCGACATCATCATAAAAATGATTCAAGAGTGCTGTGACGTCAAGCAAGGAATCAATCCTATTGCGGTTTGTTTAAAATGCAAATTCGACGGAATCGATTCGAATGTTGCTGTTGTATTTGGTATGGATGAGTGGTGAGTCCTTCAATTACTTGACCTTTTGTTTGAATGCTCAATGGACTGGATGAACGAAATTCAGCTGTCCTGGCTATAGGGCTTATATTGGGAAACGGGTCATAGCTGGCTTTAATCAACTGGAAAAGGTTAGGTAACCGAGCGAAAAATATGAAAGGAGCAGTCAATGCAGTGATACTGATAAAAAATCATGTTTTTCAAATGTTGTGTGTTGAATTTATGAGAAAGAAATTTAAGCTTACGTATATTTTGAAAAAACTTAATACAATACATGATTTCAAAAAATTCTAGAAAATTACGTTGACTGCTTACTTTTGAACCTTAATTTATATGCTCATAATAAAATGTTCATATAAGATTATGGAATCTTTGAAGCTTCTTATTTTTGTATAATAATCCCAAAAATCTTGCTTTCTGCCTTGGAAAAATCTTCCAGTTTTTGATAATGATTGAAGAAATGGGTTGTGTTTCATTATGCCCCAAAATTTGAATAAAAAACGAACACAACTCTAAGTGGGTCTTTTTACTGAGTGATACAAATAGTTTTGTAACAAAGAAGAACATATGGAGATTGTTCCAGAACAGGTGATACCCAAAAGGCCAATGTAAACTTTCAAAGTGCGAAGATTGTTTATCAAAAGGTCATTCTTATATCTATTTCCCAAAAATAGAGATATATTTTCCAATCGCTTTCATATATTTTCAAGGCACCCATGCAACAATATTGGGTTGATTCATATATACCAACGCAAACTCTTGTTGTGGAAGAAAAGACCAAATTATTTGTTATTATTATTTATTATTTATTTATGAACACATTCATATATAGCATGCCATGTCTGTTTTAAACGAATATACTGGTTTCAGGACATTTTTACTGATTGAAATCAAAATTTTCAACAATTCATTATTCAATAAACTTTGCAAAATGCCAATTGTGAATATAAAAATCCGTTAATTTTATGCATTGAAAAAATATATGGGTATTTACCCTGGTTTCTATTCAAGATGTCCTTTCCCAATAGGAAATTTTCGAATTGGGAATCTAAAAAAAGATTTCACTAAAGCAATTACAAAGTGAAATCGGCCAATAGTTGTTTTGGGTATTTTCATCTTCCACTTGTTATTAGTATGATCGTTTTTTAAATGCCTCGAAAATTTTCCACCCGAATAGTATGTGTTTCTAAATTCATATTTTTCATGTGTCTTACATCAATTTAATGCCAACAACAAAAATGAACTGGTGCAGTGTTATTTTCAGGGAATCGATTGTGTCTACTACTTCATTTTCCTTCGTTTTTTAAATAAAAAAGAAATTCTGATTTCTAAAGTATCACTTACTATTTTCCAATAGCGATCAACCTGAGTTTGCCAAACGTTCTAGATTTATTCGATATTTACGCATTTAGGAGGCTTTACATTCGAAAAACTGATATGGTAATGAATTTTCTTGGTTCTCGTCAAAACTTACCATACAAGATTTTATTGAAATTAGAAAGTGAAATACCTCCATAACACTTACTACACCTAAATGATGATAAAAGCAGACAATCGAGACAATAAATATCAGAAATATATAACATTTTTCCTTGAATTTGGATATTTTTGAATGAAATCCGTGATTTTCTGTATCATATCTCCAATTTTCTGTATTAAATTGGTAATTTTCTGAATCAATGCTCTTTTTCAAAATCAATCGGATTAGAAAAGTTCTAATTTGGTTCGTAAAGTCACCGATTTGATTTTTGCATGAACGATTTAATTCAGAAAGCACTTGAATTGATTGAGAAATGCTTCCTTTGAAATAAATTGAATAAACTGCACATTAAGAGGTATATCTACTTTACAAAGCCGAAAAAGGTCAAGTTTACGATTTTATTCTGAACCCCTTGTGATGTATACCGGTATAAATCCTTTTGCATTCAATCAATAAAGATTTGAAGTTAATAAAGACATTTTTTTTATTTAAATATATATATAAACATATGACCACAAAAGTGACGTCATCAAAATACAAAAAAATGATTACAAAACGGTGCCATTGATTCCAACTGGAAAACTTGCCTGAAACACAAAAATCACAAATATTATGTAAAAAAAAATTGTGCAAAAAATGGCGTCGGTACAAAAAACATTGTCCAAAAATCGTCATTTTTTGTAAAGTTGTGGCTTGGAAAAATATAAAAAATAAAAATTGTTAAGATAAAGATATTAAGATTTGACACAACACACACCTGTACATATTATGAATACGTTGTAAAAATTTCAAAAGGAAAGGTCGAGTAGATTTTGAGAAATCACTGGCACCGTATCAAAAAAAGTAGTTTCGAGAAAAACGCGTTTTAAGTTCGCCAGGTGTATCCGACGCACTCCGAGTTGCTCTCGAAAATATCGAAATAAATATGGATGTAATACTCAGACCATTATGACATGTTAACTGAGCATTGTTGAAGTATGTACTTTTCTTTCGAAAACCATACAAAAATCTTTTTTTTGTAAAGTAGGTATACCCCTTAAATTGCCAAAGAAGACTTTTACACACACATTTGACAAATAAGACCATACAGTTAAAATACTTTAAAGCTTTTTATACGTACCAACAAAATTCTTTTTATTTTGTAAGAAGATCGTAAAAATTGACCAAGCTGTATTTTCTACTTTTCGCTTTTCATGCGTTTCCGCAAGAACCTATTTTTGACCTTTCCTAATGTTGTTCTTTTATTTCTCATGTTGACGCATATAAAGATCATGAAAAATGCAGCCATCCATTGGGCCTACGATGTTAATGAAATCAAGGAGTTATTTGAGAACAAGGATTTAAATTTTTCAAATCATTTTGACTTGTTTTCGACGATATTTTATCATATACATGTATGTACTTTGAAATTTTCTACATCAAAAACAAATATTTTAAAGAATTTTATAACTGTGCCATTGAAACTTTAAATAAACGTAATTTTTGCAAGTAATCAACTAATATTTTTAACTTCCCAGTATATGGGAAGTTCTTGTAATCGCCTCGAAAATCGAAATTGAAATTTTCAACTTTTCTTTACGTTTTGAGGTCTATAGAGTATATATAAAGTGTTTTTAGAAAGAAGTATGTATGTGTGTGTGTGTGTATGTACGTACGTGCGTTCGCAGGCAGTTTTTCTACGAGCATAACTCACGTAAACAAAGTTGTATCGACTTCGTTGAGGTGTTAATCGAAGCGTCTTTGCAATCTTAAGAGTTGATTAGTTTTTAGGACACTTCGGGGGGGTTTGCTGTTTTCACCCCTTGAAGGTCAACCATGTTATGCGCTATATCTCACGAACCAAACATGAGATTTTCATGATTAAGGTGTCAATCGATGGGTATTAACAATTTTATGAATCTATCAAATTTTTTAAAAAATCGTTGGATCCGTTTTTTAATTTTTTTAAAAAAAGTGCCAAAATTAGGGTTTTTTTCAAAAACACAAAAGTTTTAGCCTGATTTTCAAACCTAAGTAATCAATGTTTATATTATTTATATACTCCAAATAGTTTTTTGTGAAAAAATCAGCAAAACTTTTTTTCATGTTTACAAAAAAAATTAAATAAAAAATAAAAAATCATTAAACGTTCAAGGTCATTTACGTCATTCATTATATCTCGAGAACCAAATATAATCTTTCCATCATTAAGGTGTCAATCGATGCGTATCAACATTTTCATGATGTTTTCATATTTTAAAAAAATTGTTAAAGCGTTTTTCACGATTTATTAAATTTTTTTAGAAAAGTAGTGTTTTTTTCATAAAAAATTCCATTTTTAACCTGATTTGCACATCGTAATAATAAATGTTTATAGAACTTATAAACTTTTATCAATTTTTGTAGAGAAACCAGCAAAACCTTTTCTCATGATTACAAAATAAATAAAATTAAAAATAAAAAATCATTCAAAGTCACCATGTAAAAACGGTTCATTCGAATCATTATACCTTAAATCTCTCATTCTAAAGACATTGTTGTAAAGTCAATCAAAGTTTATTAATATTTGCAAAATTTGAGCAGATTTTCAATAGTCTTCACAGCACCATGTTTAACTTTAATGAAAAAACTGCTTTGTAACCTGTCCCCCCTCCGATTGATCCGCGTGAATAATCAATCAAACCAATGCACCAAAATCCTTACGTAATCAATTGACGCTCCCGTAGATGTTACGATTAATATTAAATCATTCCAATAATTTTTATGAGAGGTACAATTTTATTATTTGAAGTAGTATTATTTCCATAACTTTTATTGTGTTTAATATTTTTAATATCTATGTAGATATTACTGGGAAGTTGACCGTGTGGACCTCATGGGTCACACCTCACGGCTTGTTTTTAATGTTTTAGGAAACTACAATTCCTAATAATTTTTGCTTCTCAGCACATTTATTAGCACCTCGCAAATTTTCGAGGGACACGATAGTTGTGGAAATGATGACCGCATCGCTAATATTCATAATTTTTAATTTTTCCTTTGCTATTTTAGTTCATAAGAGAAAATCTTTGACTCATTTTTCCTGTTTCGCCTGTTAGAGTCGTTAACAGAATTGTTTACATTTGAAAGTACCAACTGATTTTTTTCATTCCACATCGAAAACACTAATATTTCAAATTGATTTGTTTACATTTAGGATTGTAAGAGAGTTCCATCTAACCTTTTACTGAATTTTCAATTTTTTGTTTTAAAAATTTTCAGATGTCGATTAAATCAATATCCTACTTCATGATAATGTCTCTTGTGTCACTGATAATATTTTAGAAACAATTTTTTTCAGTGTGTTCTGTATCTGACTTTATCCAAGGCTACACTTAACTTTCTCTTTACTCCATTTCTTGGTCACATTTCTGATCTTATCTCAAACACTTCATACAAATTGGATTTGAATACCCGAATCACAAATCTGATTTACTTTATTTCCAGTCCTGCCCAAGAAGATTTAACACCACATTATCCTGCGAACGGGTTGTTTTAGTTCAACAACCAATAGACTTCAATGCGCCAATAGAATTACCAGTCTGATCTGAGTGCAGATTCAGAAATACTTACCGATGAGAACATGGTCCATCTCATACCTTTATCAAAGTTTGGGCAATAGTGTCCTGTTGGTTATATGCAACTGCAAGCAGAACTGCTAAGATTTCATTAAAAGCTCTCATCCTTGAATATGTTGACTTCAGGGTGGAATCATGAGTGCTTTACTGAAATATTGATACAACCTCAACCTCACCTCGTTTCATTCTATCCATTTTTTCTCATCGCAACGAGGGGAAGATCTTACTTTTCTGAACCCTATCGACGTGGAACAAAATAACCCTTGCAAGGATTCATAGCATTGAACTGTTCTAAGTACCATTTTGATTCATCTGCAAGCACTGAACTGATCACCTTCTAAGGTTCAAGTAGACGGCATTCCCCGAAGGCTTCACGGGAATTGTCTACGGACCAAAACTAGTATTCAATCACTTTTTGATAACGACAGGAGGTGTTACCGTCCTAGTAAGAACCCAAGTTATGTTTACAATGAAGCTTACGCTTATGAAGAACTCGTTTAATTTCCACATTGCTGTCTAAGTCGATGACCGTACATTTCAATTCATTTTTGAGGATAAAATTCTATTCTTTGAAAGTTACAGTGCTGGCTAAAAATGGAAACCAAAATATATGAATGCAACTGTGTTTAGACTAAAAAAATTAAGAGAAAAAGGAGGGATGGTGCTTCTATTGCATATTGTTTTTGTCAATCGAGGATTTTTATAGCCTGAACTAGTGCGAATATATTCAAAAAGCCACTCAAAAGTTTCAATAATGCCAGAATCTAGAATTTCATTATATTGAAATCACAATCTTGGATTATTAACTTCCCAGTATATGGGAAGTTCTTGTAATGGCCTCGAAAATCGAAATTGAAATTTTCAACTTTTCTATACGTTTTGAGGTCTATAGAGTATATATAAAGTGTTTTTAGAAAGAAGTATGTATGTGTGTGTGTGTGTGTATGTACGTACGTACGTACGTACGTACGTGCGTTCGCAGGCAGTTTTTCTACGAGCATAACTCACGTAAACAAAGTCTTATCGACTTCGTTGAGGTGTCAATCGAAGCGTCTTTGCAATCTTAAGAGTTGATTAGTTTTTAGGACACTTCGGGGGGGTTTGCTGTTTTCACCCCTTGAAGGTCAACCATGTTATGCGCTATATCTCACGAACCAAACATGCGATTTTCATGATTAAGGTGTCAATTGACGCGTTTTAACATTGATATGATTTTATAAAATTTTTAAAAAAATTCTTGGAGCCGTTTTTTAATTTTTTTTAAAAAAGTGCAAAAAATTAGGGTTTTTTTCAAAAACATCAAATTTTTAACCTAATTTTCAAACCTAAGTAATCAATGTTTATATAATTTATATACTCCAAATAGTTTTTGTGAAAAAACCAGCAAAAATTTTATTCATGATTATGAAAAAAATTAAATAAAAATAAAAAATCATTAAACGTTCAAGGTCATTTACGTCATTCATTATATCTCGAGAACTAAATATAATATTTCCATCATTAAGGTGTCAATCGACGCGTATTATCATTTTAATGATGTTTTTATATGTTAAAAAAATCTTTAAAGTGGTTTTTTAAATTCATTGAAAAAAATTGGAAAAGTAGTGTTTTTTTCATAGAAAAATTCATTTTTCACCTGATTTGCACATCGTAATAATAAATGTTTGTAGAATTTATAAAATTTTATCATTTTTTGTAGAGAAACCAGCAATAACTTTTCTCATGATTACAAAAAAAATTAAATTAAACATAAAAAATCATTCAAAGTCACCATGTAAAAAGGGTTCATTCGAATTATAATACCTTCAATCTCTTATTCTAAAGACATTGTTGTAAAGTCAATCAAAGTTTATTAATATTTGCAAAATTTAAGCAGATTTTCAATAGTCTTCACATCACCATGTTTTAACTTTAATGAAAAAACTGCTTTGTAACCTGTCCCCACTCCGATGAATACTCAATCAATGGACGCTCCCGTAGATGAAACGATTAATATTAAGTCATTCCAATAACTTTTACGAGAAGTACATTTTTATTATTTGAAGTAATATTATTTCCATAATTATTATTGTGTTTAATATTTTCAGTATCTTTTTAGATATTACTGGGAAGTTGACCGTGTGGACCTCAAGGGTCGCACCTCGCGGCTTGTTTTTTTAATGAATTTACTCAAAAAGTATCACAGAACTTATGTCAGACGCCAATGGGATAAATTTTTAAATAGATTCAAAACTCTTAATTTTGCATAATGGCTTAACAATCCGACTTAATATTAATTTTCAATTAAAGATTAGTGCACTGTTTTTGAATGTTTTGATGACTAAAAGTTCAGATCAAACGACTGCTTTTGGAATGTTGTGGATTTTTTTTTAAATTGCCCATTCTTTTGGATTGATGAGTCCCGTATATTTCCTGTAATTCATTTTTCAAAAGCTCACGCAGGCTAATATTATCTATAGATAGAAAAAAAATCCACAATAAAATGAACCAGATTAATTATATCGCCAATTTGATCTCCAATAATCGGTCAACCAATTCGCAGGCTCTTCAATAAACAACCTGAAACGTTTCCCATCGAAAACTCCATAAAAATCCATCTTACGTATGTTCCGTGAAATATTTCGATAACACACACCTTCAGGGCGAGCGTTTTCATTGCGTGAGACAAATTTCTTTTATAGCGTTCAAGAATATTTCAGTGGTATCCACAGGCACCGGAAGGCAAACTACGATATACGCAGAAAAACAAAAAAAAATATACTGAGAACATAGCATAACCAGGGTAATGTCACCCTTGAATGGCCATAAATATATCACTTCGCTTCGTTATAAATCCTTTGTGCTTGGGGCTGAAAGTCTTCTCGAGAGTAAGGTAAGCAGAAGACATATTTATTCAAAGATAAAAAGCGTAAGGAATAACAAGCGTGACACTGACGAAAAATCTTGTGTGATGCTTTTGTCGCGGAAAGAGGACGATCCTGGGAACGAAAGGACAGCACTCACAACGAGCCTTCGAGCATATCTATTCCACTGAAATATTTGAAAGAAGGTCCTTAAACTCATGTCACCCTAGCGAATATGAACTCGAGAGCGGATTTTATCCCTTCGGAATTGATGAACGTCAAGAGCTCGCACCGCACCCAAAATTTAAGTATGTATTCATTGTTGAGTCATTAGGTCGCTTATTATCCTTGAGAATGGACAATATTTTCAATAATAGAAATGAATAGTTCCTTGCCTATTATTATCAGCGATCTACAGCATTCAACCCTTTGATTCGCTGCACATGTATCGCTACTGATTGCCACGTGCATAGTTTTTCGCTTAGTTGCTTCACTGAAGAGCTTAAAACGGTTATCCTGTTTCACCGTTTAAACCACAATGTAAAACCTCGTCCAACAATAGAATCGGGAATATTGCGGACAAAAAACCCAAGCAGATATGTATCCCTTGTGATAGATTGTCCTCTGATATTGTTGCTGTCGCGGACTTTCTTTCGTGCAAAAGTGAATCGACCACGCACACAACGCACAGTAATCATCCTTTTTAATCCTTTAGTCAAACACAAGTGCACGTTTTCATTTGTACTCAAAATCGAGTCTTTTTCAGTGGGGTTTGATGGCTTATCTGCAAACTGGATATTTCCGAGGACTCGTTAGTACGCTCCGTACGGCACCCTTGCGAATAAACGGAGGTGGTTATGCATTTCAGGACAGATGAATTTTACCAGCAGCCAAGGATTGGGTCTATGCAATTAAATGAATATTTATATAGTGCATTTTTCAGGATTAACCTCTTGTCGAAGATGATAATTTATAAGACTTAAATTGCATCGAATGTCCTCGATAACGCAGATGGCATTCATCTAATAAAGTGTATTTAAACTTTTGAGGGCAGAAAGTTCACACCCAGGGCTCCGCATCAAAACGGAATGGTAGGCTCGGCTGGTATTTTCCGTAATCGGCTTCGAATCGGGGTGACGTGCATCCCCAAGAGAATGTGATGTTCTTCTCACAATTATGCTGATCCTTGTAAATTTATAGCAAGTTGTTATCGCCATTAGATGTGAATATGAATAGGAACTCAGCTATGCAATGTCTTCGAAAAGTGGTGTTTCAGACAAGTTTAAAATAGATTTTGCTGGTAAACTGCATAAATTTGAATCAAATTTATTTTTCCAGCAACGGAAAAAAATGCCAATATGAAAAACGCGTCCCTAATCAAACGCACATCAAAAAGAAGCCAACAAACGGCCCGCTGCCAATTAATCGTAAGTCAATATCTAACAAACAAAAAATTACAGTTCATAAATTCAATTCACATATTCAACTAAACGAATACTAAATCCTTTAAGACCAAAGTAAGTGAAAATCAGGATAATTTTCCAAACTGAAAATTCTTCCAATCAAAATTTTGTTGGCTCGAATCATATAAACTTAAAGTAAATCGATCTATATTACTTTACATACAATGATCTTGCATTAAAATTTTAAAATTTCTAGCAATGCTTATCCTGACATCGAAGGATATACCCAGACACAGAATGTATCTTGGTAAAGTCTCGAGTGGAAACCGATGTAACCGCTTAATTAAAACTTTTATTCTATTAACTCAGACGTGAATGGAAATGCTTTCAACGCTCCCCAAACGTCCTGTGTGATACAGGAGTCAGTCAAGCGAGCTGGTTTTGGATTCATATAAGAAAGTTTTTGGTCAAGAACTTTTATATTCGTAGAGCTCAAATACAAAATATGTACCAGTTAAAATTCCCAGAAAATTATGCATCCGTTAAGAGCTTTCCGTTTTGTACTAAGTAGCAGAACGGCTGAAATCATTTCGAATGAAACTTCATGGAGCAGCATTCCTTAGAGAATCTGGTATGAAGGGAGAAGTTGCTAGGTATCAATGCTGCGGATGGGAGGGTCTAGGGTAATTCTAAATGCACCAGTCTGAAAGCATGTGACCAATTCATTTAAGTTGTGCATGTGAGCCAATATCCTATTTGCCACTTTGCTTTAATTCTTCTAATTGAGCACACGCTCTGCAACTTTGCCGAAGGATATGTGTTCCTTGAGCCTTGGATATGTGCCGCATGTAGAGTATGATATGTTATATGTGTGGCGGCCTCCGGACATATAAACCGTTTCGACTTTAAGGATTCGCATATGGAAAACAGTTCGGAGTGGCCACCTTACGTCCTCTGGTTCACCAAGATTTGGTTGCTGGATGATGTTGTGGCTTGCAAGATTGAAAGGATATATTTTGCGAAGTAACAAGACATTGATTTATTGCCGGTTTCGGAAACATAGCCGCAAGTGAGACGACATCTGAGTGATATTAATATTGAAAAGTAGTGCCTGTATTTTTGTCATTTAGTTTCATGTTTTTAATCTTGACAAGAGCATGGACTGCAGTACAGGATTAATATTAGTTACATACACTTGTGTTTCTTGGGCAATGAGAATTAGAATTCCGACTAAATACTGGCAACGAAATAATCATAATTGAATGGGTTATGCTATTCGTATCCCTTAAGCCTGTCTTTGAAATTAATAATAGTATCCCGCATTGTGGCCTGCTTTACGCGCGAGATTAATAACTTGAGGTATAATTTTTTGACTCTTTAAATGTACTTGTTCTCTGAGAATTCAAAGTTAATTAAATATTGACTTAACAAATGATACCGTCAATCACTCTATACTGCACAAAAAGCTAGCACACTATTGTCTTCATGGTCCTGTGCTTTATCATTGTAATGTGTTGTAATTCGGCCCGATATTCTGTGCTTCAGGAGTCATCTCCTCGAATTTCACGATGACATCTTTACCATTTTATGCATTTTCAATTCATTCGAATAATCGTAATCTTTATATTCGGTCAAATTGCCATGAAGGATATTTTCGCATCCTAAATTGTCCTCTTGAGGACATCACTTTATTTTTTTCGTATCAGTACTCTCTTCTGCGGCGTTTTATCTATTGGTTAAACATTTTAAAATTGTTTCTTATAATTCTAATTAACTTACAGCATCTTTTATTTTTTCTGGCTTTTAAATTAATTCGACTAATTCCAAAGCTTTCAATTGAGAACAAAATAAAACAAACTCCTGATTTACGTTTCATTTTTCAAAATGTAGTTGTAAAGTTTGCGGGAACCAATCATATGAAAAATACACTTCTTTTCGAGTTAAAAATAGAATGAGAAACACTGAACTTCGTAATAAACTTGGTTTCAAATTTTTAAACTTAAAAAATTGATCGTTAAAAATTTGTTTTCATACAGGATAAAAGTCAGCTACTTTTGAGAGTAAGCCTAAACATTCATGGAATTCACTCACGGAGTCATGCCTAAACCTTTTTGTCTAGGCTTATTTCTGAGTGACTACTGTGGAAACGTTACGATAGTAAAAGAATCAACCAAAGCTCCGGACAGAAAAATCATAAACATTCAAAGGAGATAAATGCAACTCTTCAGATAATACAGGCAGAATAGTACGAGGTATAATTTTTTAGAATTGTTGCAGGAAATTGTGCTAATTCAAATATTTTCAGAGGTCATAAAAAACTTCATTTTACTTTCCTGCTTTTAAATTTTCAATTTTTTTTCAAAAATGGGAATTTTTTTTCAAGTTTAAAGGCTCACTGTAATCACTTTAATTTTAGGGAAGGTAATTGCTAAATCTACTTAAGAAACATTCTAAGATAAAGACTTTTTCCCACAATGATTACTAACATTATTAAACTACCTTTCATCGTTTTGCTCCAAAAACTCATTTCCCCAAACAACAACTAGTCTAGAAGTTAATGTCACGCGAGTTATTAATATTAATATCCGGAGTAAATCAATTTCTCGTCCTTTTTAACGAAGCCCAATCATCAACTTTATAGAAAACACCTTCAATTTCTGAGACCGTAAATTGACAAGAAACTTCCATCTGTCTATTACAATATATGTTCCATACCAAATTATAGGTTAATGCCGTTAACTACCTGAACTAATTTTGGATATTGCCGGATAATACCCGGCTAAGTGTCTTTCGTCCACATAAAAATAACCATTAATTGCGGACGGGATAACAATCAACTTCGATATGATTAATGGCTGGATTCGCCTAAATCCCTCATCAATTTCCACGAAGCAATCAACTTTACCCATAAAACTTTCACCATCTTCCGGATTTTCACATTATCTAGCCACCGCTTGACTTCCAGACATGGTATCTATCTTTTCGAGGCTCTTAATCGTACAAGAAAACGAGCAGAGTAGATTGTTGTGTGTGTGTGTGTGGCTGCTTCAAGAAGAGTTCTTGTTACCTTGTGTGAAGTATACTTATTTTCAAATGGTTTTAATCTATTTTATTAAGAAAACTTTTAGTAAATTTGTATGCCATGAGTTAATTCACTATGGTTTGTATGTAAAATTTGGAAAGCGTAATGGCTATTTTAGTTTTGTAGTATAATTTAAAGCTTTTGGAAAGGTGCATATTTGGGGACAAAATTGATCTACCCAAACGTATTTTTGGAGAAATGGATTCAATCTAATAGAAAAAAAGCTCATACATACATACATGCGATACTTAAATAATTAAAAAGCAATTTTTTCCGGTTTAAGAATGATGAAACGTTTTAGATTTTTACAGGATGGACATTGATATCGATTAAAAATTAGAGGAAAATGATTTAAATTGTGTGCAAAAATAATTTATTCTGGAGGGAAAAGCAATAAACAAATTCGTTGCAGTAAAGTTTTAATACAGTGTGTAAGCTACGCGGGTCATTCAAAAAGTAACGAGACAAATTGATGTAGGTCACAAATTGTTTTATAATTCAATACGGAACTTTTAGGATTTCAAGTTGGCGTCATTGTTATTACTTCTGATCAGCTGGTTGGTAAAATTTTGTAAAGATAACGTATAATTCAGTTGAGAATTGGACCGCGGAACAACAACGTCCTGTGATTGGATTTTTAGTAGCAGATGGTGTTACAGATAATGAGATCCATGCAAAGATGTGAAAAGTGTATGGGAACAATTGTTTAAACCGTTCAAACATTTACAAGTGGATGGAACAGCTTAAAAGTGGCCGCAAAAGTGTTGCAGATGGACAGCGAATTGGCCATCAGCAGGTAAAGTGACACTTACACATTTTTTGGGACTCTCAAGGCTCTATTTTCTGCGATTTTCTGGAAGACCAACGAACAATCAACAGCCAATATTACTGTTATATGCTGGAAAACCACGTAAAGCCTGTCATTTGCACTAAATGTCAAGGACTTTTCAGAAAAGGTGTGATTTTGCTTCACGACATTGGACAGCCGCATACGGCACAGATAACTCAAGAATGCGCTCAAAAACTGGGCTGAGGGATTCTTCCACACTCTCCTTATAGCCCAGATCTTGCTCCATCAGAATTCCATATGTTTGCTCCTCTTAAGGAGGCGCTTCGTGGCAAAAAATTTGGCTCTAACGAAGAAGTCAAGATTCACGCGCAAACTTGGCTCTAACAGCTACCAAAAGAATTTTATGCCAGTGACATAAGAAGGTTAGAAGAACAATGGGACAAGGATATAAGTGTTGAAAGGGATTATGTTCAAAAATAGCCAAAATTTTGTATTGATTGAATAAACGGGTTTTGAACTACAACAATTTGTCTCGTTACTTATTGAATGACCCTCGAACTTGCCTCAGAAACTATTATCGAGAATCACTTGCTTCACAGTATAGATTTAAACTTGATGCGTTCTTCATACGGCTTCTCCATCACTGATTAGACGATATCAAGTGTTAAGATAGGTATCTTGGTGTGAGTCATGCCAAATTCTTCCAGACATTGCAAGGAGTCGTCCTAGGATGAACTGAATTTCAAAGTAAAACGTGTATCTTCTTGCAAACAAACTAGTTCAATGTGATCCTGCACATAATTCGGTTAAAATAATAATAATAACCTCCAAAAAATCTAAATGGCTAGAAGTTAAACTGACGATTATTGAGTTCGCTTGAATTGCAGTCACGGTGAGTGTAAAAAAAATATTACAGACTATTTTTGATTTGAAAGTGGATGCTTCAATAATTTTTAAAGGCTATTTGCATTTATCACATTTTTAAAGATGTTTATCTTAGACAATATTTTCAGTTATTGTCCAATGATAACACACAGCATTCTATGTATTTGACTGTGGTATTATACATTCTAACTGACTCTTCCATTAGAAAATTGAGGCTTTCAAAGGCTTGTATTTATTATTCAGAGTATTCGTTTGAGTAGGTGGCATTAATTATCCTCATTTCGCTTTTATCATACTGGAATTGGTGTCAAACAAGCCGCGAGGTGCGACCCTTGAGGTCCACACGGTCAACTTCCCAGTGATATTTACATAAATATTAAAAATACTAAACAAAATAGTAATTATGAAAATACTACTACTTTAAATAATAATAATGTACCTCTCATAACAGTAACTGGAATGACTTAATATTAATCGTATCATCTACGGGAGCGTCAATTGATTACGTAAGGTTTTTGGTCGATGGGGACAGATTGATTTGATTGAATATTCACGCGGATCAATGGGGGGGGGGGGCTCTACGTTATTTGTTATTTTCATATTGATGAAAGCTTTTTTTATAGCATATCATCTAGCAAAGTATTGACTACGAAACATTTCACCATTCAAAGCGTTCAATGCCACAATTGCAAATTTGATTAATTTTTTTTGATTTTCAAAATTTAAGCAGTTTTGATATAAAAATTAAAACACAGTGCTATGAAGACTATTAAAAATCTGCTTAAATTATGCAAATATTAATAAACTGTGATTGGCTTAACAACAATGTCTTCAGAATAAGAGTAGTCGGGTAAAATCATTCATATGAACACTTTTTACATGGCGACTTTTAATGATTTTTTATTTTTAATTTAATTTTTTTAAACATCATGGAAAATCGTTTTGCTGGTTTGTCTCCGAAAATTGATAAGGATTTTTAAATTTTATAAACATTTATTACCGTGTTGGGCAAATCTGGTTAACAAATTTATTTTTTATGAAAAAATCCCAAATTTTTGCATTTTTTTTTTGTTAAATTAAAAAACGCCTCCAACGATTTTTTTAAATATAAAAACATTACAAAAATGTTAATACACGTCGATTGACACCTAAGTGATGCAAATATTATATTTGGTTCGTGAGATATAGTGAATGGCAGAAATGACCTTGAAATCATGATGACTTTTAATGATTTTTGATTTTTCATTTAATTTTTTTTGTAATCATGAGAGAAAGTTTTGTTGGTTTTTGCACAAAAACTGTTTGGAGTATATAAATTTTATAAACATTGATTACTGTGTTACGAAAATCAAGTTACAAATTTACTGTTTATGAAAAAAAAACTAATTTTTTGCACTTTTTTCAAAAAAATTAAAAAACCACTCCATGAATTTTTTTAAAAACTTGATAGAATCACATAATTGCTAATACGCGTTGATTGACACCTTAATGATGAAAATCGCATGTTTGGTTCGGGAGATATAACGCGTGACAGAAATGACCTTCAAAGGGTCAAAACAACAAACCCCCCCGACCGAAGTGTCCCAAAAACTAATCAGCTCTTAAGATTGCAAAGACGCTTCGATTGACACCTCAACAAAGTCGATAGGACTTTGTTTACGTGAGTTATGCTCGTAGAAAAAACTGTCCACGAACGCACATACGTACGTACGGACGTACGTACATACACACACACACATACATACTTCTCTCTAAAAACACTTAAAATATACTCTATAGACCTCAAAACGTAAAGAAATGTTGAAAATTTCAATTTCGATTTTCGAGGCGATTACAAGAACTTCCCATATACTGGGAAGTTAATAATGCCTACGGCTTCAAATAAATTTTCAATATGATAATAGACTGGAATTAAAAATATCTTAAGGGGCGAATGACATTATAAACTCCATATTTTTAATTTTAAACTGAAACCTAGTCAGAAACATCATTGAAATATTTCAAAGCCAACAGGATAACTTGCTCAATGATTTACTCAACAACTTTTCATCATCCTGTAATAATAATATGCTAATTTTTCATGGCTTCTCTGATCACCTGATGATAGGTTACTTCTTGTGTATTCTGATAGGCTTATGCTTCTTTTCATGCTACGTCGAAATAAGTCTTTTAAAGTCCACCACTTGAAAGCACCAATATCAAATAACTTACGGAAATCAAGTTGTTATAAATGAGACAACAAACTTAGTCTACAAGTGCGTCTATTGTAGATTAAAAGGAATTCAGTCATATGAAAGTCGTTGCTTACAAAGGAAACCGACAATCAAAACAGCCGTTTTTGCTGAAAAAGACTGTTCTGTGAGCCTTAATGCAAGATTTTTATAAAATTGTCTTACTATCTGGTCGCCACTTAAATTTACCCAAAAATCCATCTAACCAATTATGGGTCGCAATTTACAATAACCAAAAGTGTCCAACTCGTAATCATGGATCTTCATCATCTTTAATTTTCTATTTACAAACATTGATCACAACAATTCAGTGTGTATGATTTAGTAACTAATTGATCTATTGAGTGTTCGTTGATTGGAGCTAATTAGCCACTCAACATAAGTAAAGCAAAAGCAATGGAGAGAAGTGGTTCACCAATTTATTTACTGTCGCCATACAGCCTGGCGGGTTCTTGGTAGCATATATATGTGATTTGCATTATCCAGATAAACAATAGCAATGTTTATTAATGGGAAAGTATGTTTCAAATATGACTCAGTAATGACAATGTTACTAGTCACCAACATCTTAAAACCACGTGTTCATATTCTCACTATGGTGAAAATTGAATTGGATAATCACCAAAGTTCGATCCAGATCAAAACCAACCCAAACAAATCCTCCCTTCAAACAAAAAAAGCAAGCACTTAACTTTTGTCAGCACTACGTGATCGTAGGTTTAGATACTTCAAGGAACCATCTCAATACCACCCATACCAGACCTCAGTTTTTCAAGGCACAAATTTTCAGGTTGAGAAAATGCTAGTCATAATTAGAGGATGTTCGTAATAGATATCTAACAAGAGAGCCGATTGGAAATCTTAGTCGGCTGTTAGTTTGAAAATATTCAAGACTGGTGCTTGAGAATATCTGCGATTGAAGAATGAGAACTTTAATCTTAGACTTAGAGTCACTCTTATAAACTATCACATTTAATAATTGAAAAATTGTGATTGAAAATGAAAATCGTCCAAGGTCAGTTTGCCCACAGCCTGCCAAAATTTGAAATTGCTATTTGAGAACATCTCAGATCTTACTTAGTCAAAAATTTGCACTTGGAGAAAAATTGAGATTACTGTTTGAGGCCCCGAAGGTCAACATTTATCAAGACCGATATTTACACTGTAAAATGATTTTGAAAAGTGATTTGAGTGCATATATGCTAGTAAACATTCAGCTTGAGAAGATCTTAGGCTGTGATTAAAAATATCCAAATTCAAATTTTACAGAATACAAGAGTGCCTTTTGAAATGATTCGCGAGTATACTTTGACGCGCCGAAGAGGAGACAAATTCAATAGACCACTATTTGTGCAAATGTCCAGCTCTTGCTGCTAGGAGCCATAAACACTTAAGGGCATCCTTTATCTAGGATCTGAATGAGTTAGGTAACATAAAAATGGGAAAGCTCTTGGATTTCCTTATAAAATCAGGATGGCTCATTAAACAAATCAAAAGGTTTCCACGTCTACATGGCACAACGGACCATAGACGGTCTAAGTGAAGTGCAAGCCATTTAGGCTTAGCACCTTTATAGCCTAGCCTAACTTTAGTTTGAGAAAATTCAAGATGTAGTTTGGAAACATTTAAGATTGCAGTTTGGGACAAATAAAGTTGAGAGAAACTTAGACTAGATAATGCTATTTGAAAAGTCAAAAAATTATTAAAAGAGGTTAGTTAAGGAATCTATCTAGTCGGTTTTTTATAATATTGACAGCGAATCAAGGGCTTTTTTGGAAGAATGTTGCAAAGCAACAAAAGCGAAGAACTTCACTGACATATAGTAAAATTCTTTAAGAATATTTCGGCAAATCCGCAAACATACTTTCAAAAGATAAACGAGTAGTCCAAGAAATGTGAAACACATGATTTTTGAACTCAGAATTTGTTTTTATCTTTTTCTATAATAATGGTAAAAAGTTTACAGATAGTTGAGTTTATATGGGTTTTCAGTTTATCATTTTGGAAGGGGCTATGAAAAAAGTATTTCAGATTATCCATAATATTAAAAGTTGCTTAAAGAATTGTTTTTTGCTTATCCAATCAAGCAGTTGTAAAATATGGCAAAATTTATTTACGTGTGGTGGTCCTATTGGAGCGTTACTCTGCTGTATTTGGGTTTCTATTCACATGATGCCTTCGATTGGTTTCTTATGATCTGATCTTCATTGGGCAGATATTTTTACCGATTTTCATTATGATTGCTATCTTTTTTTCACACACTTCATTCAAATAAAATATCATTACGGAATAATAAAAAAATTTAATGAGCTATTTAAGATAATGTTGAGTACAAGTACATGAAATTCATCCTTTTAGTACTATGATTTTTTTTTGATATGTTGTCTACATATCTATCTTTTATTGATGATCCGCACTTCATAAAAAGCCAAATCTCAAAATAATTGTCCAAGAGCATTGATCTTCAATGCAAATAAAAACTACATTTCTTCCTTAAAAATAATTGAAGTGAAATCTACAAAAAGCGAACAACTTCTCGAGTAAATATTCAATGATTCGCTGGCGTTGTACCCAAAGTGAAAGTGTGTTGACACTAAGCCCAAATCGAAATCGCCTACAAACTTTCACTAGAGAGAGAGTATGTTAAATGGCATACGTATGCTTACTATCCTTTCGTTGAATTTCAAATGAACAGAAAAATATTCAACAATGGATTGAACTTTGTACAGATACTTCAATTTTTTAATGTTTCATTTTTTGGAGTGAAATACATCCAAACATTGATTTGAGAAAAGCATGAAGTGATTCTCGTATCACAACATTGATAGAATCTTTTTACTTGGTGGACTTCCATTGAATTTAGCATCAAATTTTTTGCAGCATTTTCTACGCATGACGAAGTTTTTTCTACAGTTGATGATTTTACATGATTTTGCGCGTGTCAGCTTATTTCGACGACGCGACGCGTGATAACATTTTTGTGAGTCTGTCGAAATTTGAAAAAAATCTTTGAAGCCGTTTTTTAATGTAAGAAAAAAAAAGTGCAAAAAATTAGTTTTTTTAGAAACAATAAACTTTTAACCTGATTTGCGAAGTATAGTAATCAATGTTTATAAAATTTATATACCCCAAACAATGTTTGTAGAAACACCATTAAACCTTTTTCTCATGACTACGTAAAAAATTGAATAAAGAATAAAAAATCATTAAAAGTCATCATGATTTTCAAGGTCATTTTTATCATTCACTATATCTCACGAACCAGATGTAATATTTGCATCATTATGGTGTCAGTTGACGTATATTAACATCTTTGTGAAGTTTTTAACATGATAAAAATTTGTATCAGCCGTTTTTTAATTTAATAGAAGAAAATGCGAAAAATTATGGTTTTTTTCATACAAAAATATTTTTTTAACTTGATTTGCACAGCACAGTGATACCAGTTTATAAAATTTATACATTCTTATCAGTTTTTGAAGAGAAACCGGCAAAACTTTTTTCCATGATAATGAAGAAAAATTAAATTAAAAATAAATAATCATTCAGTTACCTTGTAAAAAGGGTTCATACGAATGATATTACTTTATATCTTTTATTCTAACAAAATTGTTGTAAATTCATGCAAAGTTTTAAAATATTTGCATAATTTGAGCAGATTTAGTCTTTTAATTAAAAATATGCTTAAATTTGTATCAACGCTTTGAATGGTGAAATGTTTTGTAGTCAATACTTCGCAAGATCATATGCTTTGAAAAGCTTTCATCGAATAAAAAATTGTAGTTTTTAGTAGATTCATCCTTTAGGCATCGTAAGATTTCAATAAGCATCATCATTTGAAATACATTTTACTTTTTACATGCAATTGAACCTATTTTTGACTGCATACACAAAATTTTTCAAGACCAAAAAGGCGCCCACCAATTGATCCGCGTGAATATTCAATCTGTCCTCATCGACCAAAAACCTTACGTAATCAATGGACCCTCCCGTAGACGATATGATTCATATTAACTCATTCCTGTTTCTGCTATGAATACCTCTCATTGTTGTAATTTTGTTGATGTTTATGTAGATATTACTGGGGAGTTGACCGTGTGGACCTCAAGGGTCGCACCTGGCGGCTTGTTATTATAACTTACGCGTTTGTCAACGATTCTAGGTCCTATTTCCTGAGGATTTCAGATTTTTGAGAATATGGTAGGGATACACAATTAGAGAACCGTCCATAGCGCTGGACAGAAAGTAGGCAGGAACGCGCGGCAGATGTGCTCGACTTACTGGAGAATGCCGCGCTGCCTATCACAGACTAGACCTCGAAAACTAATACAAATATCGCTTCGAAATTCATTTTTTGGCGTATTCTTAGAGTATTTGAAACATTTTAATGTGAAAGAAAAAAATCGATTTTTTTTGAGCAGTTACATGTATTTCCGTCTGTTTGAAGACGCTGAATCGGAGGCGAGAAAAAAGAACTTGTTGAATTTTTAGAAGCTTCTCAATAAGCCATTTTATTTCGTCTGAAGGTTATCGATATGGTCCGGAAAATGAGTAATTGGTTTCCATATGTGCCCAAAAATGAGATGACTACATCTGAATACATCTGAAATGCTTCTTCGTACGAAGAGAAGACCTTCTTCGTTTTTTATTGTTACTGTGGACCAAAAATAGACTTATTATGACAACCTTAACCGAAAAAAAATTTAATGAAAAGCCTAGTCAACCAACAAAACCCACTCCCAAGCCAAAAATCTATGGTTCAATGGCAATTCGGTGTATTTGGTCGATTTAGAAAGGTATGGTATATTACAAGCTCAAGAAACCAGGTGAAACTTTCACTATGAGGCTGTACTGAAAACAATTGATATGCTTGGACCGAGGATTTGAGGATAAATTGTGGATATCGCTGGTTTACCAGGCTTCATATACGATTTTTTGCACCTATAATAGCTATAATACATCCATTTTTGACCCCATTCCGGAACAAACCAAAAAACTTCCTTTTATATTCACAAACTAGTTTTTTTAGACGTAGTAAAATGGCTTTCGATGTTTTTTTGGCTTCAACTCACGTGGATCTCAATTTCCTATTTTCAAGGTCATTAGTACGGCCTTCTGACGCAGCGAGATGTCTTTGTGAGATACTCTTAAAATTCTAGTAAGTTTTTCTTGAGTTTAGCACGGATCTTGGTTCAATATCACCCCCAATTCAGCGTCTTCAAACGTGCCTGGCTTTGTTGCTTGTTCTAAAATCATGGACTTTTTAGGCGTCTTAAACAATTCTTAAAAGTTAAAGCCTTGAGAACATATAAGCTAACTTAAACAATTAACAAAAGCAGAAGATCAACGACCGTTAAACAAAGAAGAAAATTGAATGAACAAGAATTTGCTGCCCTCGAAAATACGTATTAGGGTGAATAATTGAAATGGTGTAAATGAAGCATGAAGAGCCTATTAAAGCAGGAAGATCCAATCCATTGATAGTTTACAAGTAGAGGATCAATACAAGAGTATTGAGAAACGAATAAGTGAGGATGCACTGGAGCAAACCTTAACTCAACAATGCGGCACCAGTTTAATGAAAGGATAACTCAGAAGCGACGCTGTAAAAATGTGGTCTCCACAAGCATTTTCAATTAAGCTTGCAAAAAAAGTCACTTGATATATTTGTGATAAAAATTTGATGAAAATGATGGAAAAAGCTATCAAAAACATAATTTGTAATAGCCAATCCAGACGATTATTTACGTTGCTGCATAGGAATTGGTGTAAACGCAACTCCTTGAAAGTAAAGGCTCTCCTTTGAAAATAATGATTGCCTTTGAATTGACTTATGTTCAGATAGAATGCTATATATGAAAGATTATTTACAATTACGGGGTCATAGACTAGAAGACTATCATTGAGAATTGTTAGAGTACATTTTTTGCGATAGTAAGTCCGTAATGATTTAATTGCTTGAATTGTAGGGAAACCTAACAAATGTTGAAAGCAGCCACATTGCTTATTTTATTTTCATTTTCACTACATTGCTACATTTCTAAACTATCAAAGTGTTTGAACAGGGTTGAATCACAACCAGCAGATTCAAGTTCTGTTTTAGAACCTTAATCTGAACAGAACCGTTTTTTAATAGTAGAAAACTTCAGACCTCAAATTGCATACCGTATAATGAAATAGTTCGCTGCTAGGCTTAAAATGCTCATGAAGCTAAATTAATTCCACATGGAAGTAATTTGCTCATCAAAAATTCCTATTGGTACCGTTCTGTCAGCATTAAAGGATGCATCAATTACTTTTCAGCTTAGCGCGTCCCATATATTGTCGTCAACCCTTTGACAGTGAATCTTCATTTCTCAAGTACCTGCCGTATAACTGTAATTACACTTCTCAAAGTATGAACTCAATCAGTAAGCACCCCAATTGCTTTGACGGTGCCATGCAATTGCCGAAAGGGTGTCAGTCATACCCTTATAACTATTCACTGCCTGCTAACGCTATACAACCCAATTTTCGCACCCCACATCGTCTCATCAGTCAACAACAGAATATCATTAACGTGCGTGATTCTCCCGAGACGTCCTTTTATTGTCATCTAGTTTCCTTTCATCCGTCAGATAGAGAAGCACTTCACTCTTTCCTTAATCATAATGGATCTAAAACGAACGTTTGCAGTTACTTCTACACTTGCATCCTTAAGCAGAATCCTCTAGGTACTCTGTGCAGTGTGGCAGCGGTGGTGGATGCGGCAGAAGTGGCTGTTTGTGAAAAAATGAATGTCCTTTTCATCCCATCTAACCGATTGTGTGCAGTAACGACGTTAACGTACCTCTTTGTTCGGTTAAGTGGTTAAAAAGGACGAGAGGAAAAAGTGGCAAACAGACAACTTGAAAAGAAAGTGAGAATTATTGCTCCCTGCGCGCAATGGCCTACCGTTTGCGTTTTGTAGACAGGACAATTCGTTTCTGGAGCGCTTGGCATTTCGTTTGCCATATTCTTTTCTTCACACATGCCAGCAAACGTAAGGACGAAATTGCTGGGATTTCGCACGCGAAATGATACTTTTGTGCAGGATAAGTGCTGAGAGAAAGTAGGTGAGTGAAATGCAATCGAAGGGTGCAGCTACTTTGAAAATACGACGTCGTATGGAGTAACAGATAATGTGAGCTTTCTTTCATCCTACAAAACAGTAGCTGACAAAGAACCGAAAAGAAAGGTTCATTCCAATCAAATCGTGTGAATAAAATTCCTGCGCTGAAATGAAACGATTTGTCAGGAAAAAAATCCGTTGTTTTGAAACCAACGATAAAGTACTCTTGTTACGTAACAGAGGGTCGCAATTTACTGTCCCGTGAAAATTAAATGAACCCTTTTAATGTGACATAAGAAGTGAATTAGTGAATGAACGTGCTTGTGAAGGGCTCAAAGTTGCATGCCTTACATTTTACATTTTTGTCTAGTCCTTTCGCAGCGGGATCACAATCTCTAGAGTTCACCATCATGATTTATTTGCATGAAATTTCAGTCAATAACTTTGCATTCAAACTGTGACCGAAGGGTTAAATTGCCGCCAAACCAACAACAATATCAGCCGGAAAATCCTGAAGGGTATTAGATAGAATCGAGACCGGGATTTACGTGCGACCCCTATTCAAGGGTCTCTAGTTGCGATAAAATCAAAACAGACAGACTCCTCCAAAAACGGCGAGTTGTTTTTTTTCGCTTTTTTTCACCACTTAAGTATCACTGTTAATTCCAATGTAGTACCTTTGTACAATGCCTGGAGATTAATCTTTCCGGGGAGGTGAAAGTACATCATTAAACGAATTGGGATTTACAGCAGCATGAGAAAATTAGAAGAGAGTTTTGATGAGTAGCAGGCTAAGAAGTTGATTAATTACTGCTTGAAAATAAATTCTTTTGAATAGAATTTGAAGATTCTGAAACAAAGCTTAGCAACTCAATTATTTTACAAATAGCCTTTTTTAAGTTTTTTGACTCTTATGAACGTAGATTGCCCCTCAAATAAAATGAAGCAACTTTCTAAAGTTACGAAATGAAAATAAAAAGCGTATTGACAGAGGTCTGAATAATTAACTTTCCAGTATATGGGAAGTTCTTGTAATCGTTTCGAAAATGGAAATTGAAATTTTATAAAAATTGTTTTTAGAAAGGGAGATGAATGTGTGTGTGTGTATGTACGTACGTATGTACGTACGTACGTACGTACGTTCGTGGACTTTTTTTTCTACGAGCATAACTCACGTAAACAAATTCGTATCAACTTTATTGAGGTGTCAATCGAAGCGTCTTTACAATCTTAAGAGCTGATTAGTTTTTGGGAAACTTCGGTCGTGGGGGTTTGCTTTTTTGCCCGTTTGAAGGTCATTTCTGTCATGCGTTATATCTCGCGAACCAAACGTACGATTTTTTTAGACAAGGTGTCAATCGATGCGTTTTAACATTTATATGATTCTATCAAATTTTTAAAAAAATTCTTGGAGCCGTTTTTTAATTTTTTGAAAAAAAGTGCAAAAAATTAGGTTTTTTTCGAAAACACAAAATTTTTAACCTAATTTTTAAACCTAAGTAATCAATGTTTATATAATTTACATACTCCAAATAGTTCTTGTGAAAAAACCAGCAAAAGTTTTTTTTCATGATTACAAAAAAAATTAAATAAAAAATAAAAAATCATTAAACGTTCAAGGTCATTTACGTCATTCATTATATCTCGAGAACTTAATATAATATTTCCATCAAAAAGGTGTCAATTGACGCGTATTATCATTTTTATGATGTTTTTATATTTTAAAAAAATCGTCAAAGCGTTTTTTTTAGTTTATTAAAAACAATTGGAAAAGTAGTGTTTTTTTCATAAAAAAATTCATTTTTAACCTGATTTGCACATCGTTATAATAAATGTTTGTAGAATTTATAAAATTTTATCAATTTTTGTAGAGAAACCAGCAAAAACTTTTCTCATGATTACAAAAAAAATTAATAAAAAATAAAAATTCCAAGCCACCATGTAAAAATGGTTCATTCAAATCATAATACCTTAAATATCCTATTCTAAAGAAATTATTGTAAAGTCAATCAAAGTTTATTAATATTTGCAAAATTTGAGCAGATTTTCAAAAGTCTTCACAGCACCATGTTTCAACTTTAATGAAAAAACGGCTTTGTAACCTGTCCCGCCTCCTATTGATCTGCGTGAATAATCAATCAAACCAATGCACCAAAATCCTTACATAATCAATTGACGCTCGCGTAGATATTATGATTAATATTAAGTCATTCCAATAACTTTTATGTGAAGTACATTTTTATTATTTGAAGTAGTATTATTTCCATAATTATTATTGTGTTTAATATTTTTAATATCTGTTTAGATATTACTGGGAAGTTGACCGTGTGGACCTCATGGGTCGCACCTCACGGCTTGTTTATAGGGAATTCATGTAGAAGCATTTTTATGAAACAGTATTAGTATTACGTCAGATGCTCGAATAGCTCATCCCTTTTTAAACAAAACAATAACAAACACACAAAATGTTTCGAAAAATCAGATTATCAATACAGTGGTGGACATAACTATAAGTTCATTCACAAAATTGCACTTAAAATGTGGATGCAAGTTTGAATGCTTTTTTATTTTGTGCGTACTGTAAAATACATTTCCAAGAAATACTGTTATGTCATAACCTTGATTTCTTCTGCTTATAATCTACTCAGTCAGAACATTTCATGCATTTCAAGCGGACATATTTATACGTTCAGTAAACTAGAAAGTTCTGTTTGTGAAATTGGGAGGAATTAACTGAAAATTTTTGAAGTAAGTGAATGAATTGCACTGAGAGGAACTCGTTTTTTAACATAAATTAAATTTACCGTTTTCCATAGAAAAATGCCACGAGGAATGATATTATCGATGGAGAAAAGGGCAAAAATTGATGCCTACAAAGAAAACGGTTTCTCCAAGCGGGAAATTGCAAGAAGGCTTAATAGATCTGTATTTGTAATTAATAATTATATAAAATTGAAAGAAAGGTACAACGCTTCGAGACGAACAGGCAGAAAACCTACCATAAGTGAACGTCAAAAACGGCCAGTTTTAGAATGGCCAGCTTGTAGTCCTGACTTGAACACCATAGAGAATCTATGGGGAACAAGCCGCGAGGTGCAACCCTTGAGGTCCACACGGTCAACTTCCCAGTAATATCTACATAAACATCAACAACATTACAACAATGAGAGGTATTCATAGCAGAAACAGGAATGAGTTAATATGAATCATATCGTCTACGGGAGGGTCCATTGATTACGTAAGGTTTTTGGTCGATGAGGACAGATTGAATATTCACGCGGATCAATCGATGGGGACCTTTTTGGTCTTGAAAAAGTTTGTATATGCAGTCAAAAATAGATTCAATTGCATGTAAAAAGTAAAATGTATTACAAATGATGATGGATGAAGTAATTGAAATCTTACGATTACTAAAGAATGAATCTACTAAAAACTATAATTTTTTATTCGATGAAAGCTTTTCAAAGCATATGATCTTGGAAAGTATTGACTACAAAACATTTTAACATTCAAAGCGTTGATACAAATTTAACCATATTTTTTATATAAAAGACTCAAATTATGCAAATATTTTAAAACTTTGCATGAATTTACAACAATTTTGTAAGAATAAAAGATATAAAGTAATATCATTCGTATGAACCCTTTTTAAAAGGTAACTGAATGATTTTTTATTTTTAATTTAGTTTTTCTTCATCATTATGCAAAAAAGTTTTGCCGGTTTCTCTTCAAAAACTGATAAGAATGTATAAATTTTATAAACTGGTATGACTGTGCTGTGCAAATAAAGTAAAAAAAATATTTTTTATGAAAAAAACTATAATTTTTCGTATTTTCTTCTATTAAATTAAAAAAACGGCTGAAACGAATTTTTATCATGTTAAAAACTTCACAAAGATGTTAATATACGTCAACTGACACCATAATGATGCAAATAGTATATCTGGCTCGTGAGATATAGTAAATGATAAAAATGACCTTGAAAATCATGATGACTTTTAATGATTTTTTATTTTTTATTTAATTTTTTACGTAGTCATGAAAAAAGGTATTGATGGTTTTTGTACAAACATTATTTGGAGTATATAAATTTTATAAACATTGATTACTATACTTCGCAAATCAGGTTAAAAATTTATTGTTTCTACAAAAACTAATTTTTTGCACTTTTTTCTAACATTATAAAACGGCTACAACGATTTTTTTCAAATTTCGACAGATTCACAAAAATATTTATACGCGTCGATTGACACCTTAATCATGCAAATCATATGTTTAGTTCGCGAGATATAATGCATGATAGAAATGACCTTGAAGATCATGATGACTGTTAATAATTTTTTATTTTTTATTTAATTTTTTACGTGATCATGAGAAAAAGTTTTGATGTTGTTTTTACAAAAATTGTTTGGAGTATATAAATTATATAAACATTGGTTACTTTGACTTGAAAATAAGGTTAAAAATTTATTGTTTTTGAAAAAAACCCAATTTTTAGTCCTTTTTTTTAAAGATTAAAAAGCGGCTCCAAGAAATTTTTTAAAAACTTGATAGAATCGTTAATGTAAATACGCGTCGATTAACACCTTGATCAAGGAAATCGTTTTTTGGTTCGTGAGATATAACGCATGACAGAAATGACCTTGAAACGGGCAAAACAGCAAACACCCCCGCCCGAAGTTTCCCAAAAACTAATCAGCTCTTAAAATTGCAAAGCGCTTTGATTGACACCTTAACGAAGTCGATAGGACGTACACACACACATACATCTCCCCTTCTAAAAACACTTTATATATACTCGTAAGACCTCAAAACGTAAAGAAATGTTGAAAATTTCAATTTCGATTTTCGAGGCGATTACAAGAACTTCCCATATACTGGGAAGTTAATAATATCGAGAAGAGTATATGAAAATGGAAGGCAATTTTCGACCACAAGCAAATAATAAGAGCGTGGGACGAAATACCAGTTACAATATTACAAACCTTGGTGAATTCAATGCCAAAACGTGTATTTGAAGTAATTAAATCCAAAGGAAGCCACACGAAGTAATCACCTTATCATTTTATTAATAAATATGTGGCCCCTTTCTGGTGAACTTATAATTATGCCCCCTACTTTAAGAGAAAAAAATTGAATTTTAATTATTTAAATTTCGTTTACGGTTGAAATAATTTATTTTCATTTTAATTTTGTTACATATATTATTAAGTTTTTCTTGACATCTGTTCATAAGAAATATAATGAATTAGATGTGAATTTTCTTTGAATTTTTTTGGGAACTTATAAATATGTCCTCCACTGTATATGAAGCATTGAAAGATTGTCTTCGTTGGTTATAACGAAAAATGCTTTAGCAAGCCACAGTTTCCTTATGCCATAACACTTCAGCATTGAATAAAAGAATCGTCAACTACAAGAGTCTACAAAAAAAGTATGAGATTGAAGACAATCCAAGATATTTAACTTTGTTTGTTTATTAAAATGAACTTCCTTTTGGCTTTGTGTGTTTTCCCATTACACTTGGAATCAATTTACAACCCCAACCGTAGGTTTTCCTAGTTCACAATTGCTGAGAAAGACCGAATTATTACGGCTGAAAATCAATTCAAAATCTAATAAAAACACACACCAATTAGTTTTCGTTGAAAAAAAGTTACAACATTTTGCGAAAACGAAATCTATTACAAATATTATTATAGCCGGTTGGAACCTTAAATTTAATGGAAGATAAAGAAAGACTTATCATGAACTGCTAGTTACCATCCGTCAAAATCAGCAAAACCATCTACACTCGTCTTTGTTGTTTGTCTCGATAACAAAAAGCCACTGTCACGACTCTAGATTGAAGATATTCAAGCAAAGCACACCTTGCAAAAACTTTCAGTGTACCCAAAATTTTGAGATAGGAAGGACAACTTTAGAAGAAATAGGAGCAAATTCAATCTGTATAGCTTCTAAGTATATGGTATCCTTGCTACATTATCATTAAGCTGTTACCGAGTTGGATATTTTTTTTGTTCCAAACACTTCAGAAAGTACAAAACGAAAAAAAGAAGAAAGTGATATTGTGAATTTATACAAAAAGAAAGCGGGGACATTTTTATTCAACGGCAATAGTTCACATGTCATAAATATTATGCCCAGTGGACGTATCATATAATTTCAACAGATTTATTTAAGAAATGCACGCAACCCTTGCCTTCACGCGATTTCCTACCCCGACAAAGTTCCAAGACGAATCGAAAGAAACCTTCATGTATTGTATGGTATATGCAGCAATTGCTTTCCCAGTTAATAATAAGACAAAGCTGCCTGGCGTTACTATTGTTATCCATTCCTGCGGTTACTATTGTTTGCCTTCCGGGCTCACGGACTGAATATTTAAATCATGTTTATAGTTCCTGACTAATGTCAGGTCCTTCAACTTGCGGGAAAGCGTAATCACATCATATGGTAGCTTGGCTTCCAAATGGCAGTATCAGACAGGTCCTGCGCTGACATTGCTATCGCCTAGCCTTGACGAAAATCTTTTATTTGGCGTAACATGTCCACGGGGCGAACAACGCAAACAATATCCTTGTTTTGGGAGCTGGTGGTCGTTCTTCTATATTGCGGAGTTGAAGCGAACCCATTTAATTTGGTCACAAATTAAAAGCGCCGGATACGACTGGACAGAGACTTGTGCCGAAATCACATGCTCCGCACAATGCCTAATTGCTGTTGACTTCCGAGTGCAAGAGAAGTCGCTTTATGATTCGTCCTCCCTAAAGAGCAAACCTCAAAATGTGGTAGGACATGAGCTGACAAAGATTTCATTTTGTTGCACTGCCGCTTGATACGACAAGCTAGCGTACTTTTCATTTTTCTAGCGTGTTCTTTTTTATATGAAGTAAGCTATTTCCGCTGATTACAATTTTGTGGATGGAATGGGACTGTGCTCAGTCAACAAATGGGACCTTTTTTGGTATTTTCCTTGACGTGGCTGCCATTCATTCCTGCGGTTTAATGAAATCTCGGAAGTTTCATTCGGAATATTGTCAGTTTCGTACAATGTCACTTTTATGGCCATTGAAACGAAAGGAAATAGACAAAACCAACACACTTTCCTGGAATGTTTATTACTTCGGTTGGTGCTAACGAGACGAAATAGGCAGTAAAAATGTATCGTTAATCCATGTTTTGTGAGAGATGGTTACAATCTTTAAGAGAATCATTATTCCATTTGATTATCTGGAGAAAATTTTAATGTTTTGATGTAATGTTCATTTGAACAGATTAGATAATTTGTATCTTTTTTGAAGAAAATCCAATCAAGATGTACCAATCACGATGAATTACATGAGTTTTGAATTTTTAATGGTTTGTAAATGTTTACTAAATTTTGTATTCATTCTTTTAATTTTTATCTTTATTGATATCCCTTCCGTCAAGTCATTTTTCAATTATATTATCTTTGCATTTTAGCTAAAAAAATTAGTTTTTTAGGGCGATATTTTTATTTTTGTTTTTAAAGATTATTGGTGAATTTATTTTCTTATTTCTAAAAGCTTTGACTTTTTTACGAAAATGTATGCCTTTTTGATTATGAAATAACAGCAAGCTTTTACAAGTTACATTAAATTATATACTATTATGGTGCGTACGGTTTCCTGACAAAAAAACCATTTATGGTTTGAGAAACTCCTTGAATTGACCTAAACTACTTCAACAGCAACTTATTTTCAATTTGTTGACCCAATCAATGGGATCATTATGAAGATAAACTAATTTTTTTAGAAAATTTGATTTCGCCGGAAACATTCCCAGAAACGTTCTTCATATATTATTATCATAAAATATTTTAATTGTTTTTTGAAACACACTCCTGAATTTTGTGGGTTTTTATTAGGTTCAATTAACAACGAAAATCAATCCCGAATCAAATAAAAAACACACTCAATTGAAAAAAAGCTGATCATAAAATAAGATTGCCACTTTCAGAAAGACCATTTTTGTTTATTTCCGTACAAATATTACATTAAATATAAAATAATGTAAAGAAAAGTTGGAAAAAATTGATTTGAAAACTCAATCACAGAGCAAATTGTAGGAAACATTTAGAAAATAATTGGGGAAATCTTACGTAAAAATGCCCTGCTACTAATTCGTTTGTATAATAACCAAAAAAGCAAATATATTTTTCACTTATTAAAAAAAGTTTCTAAGCAATTTAGATAATAGTACATAAATAATTTATACCAGAAATAATTTATCAAAATTAAATTGAAATATTTTGTTGATTTTTTTATTGAAAAATTGCTTTTGTTTTTGAATGCATTATTTTTGAATAAATGCTATTTTGTATAATGAAAATAGTATTTTCTAAATGTTTTCTCAGGTAGATATTCATTTAAACACTTTTTACTTGTATACCTTGTAGTAGAGACACTTTTCCCATCTACACCTTAAGCAAAGAATTATTCAAGAAAATTGCTTGGCTAAATATTTTGTGAACCATAATTATAATTTTTTGAATAAAATAATATTTATAAAGTATTGCAACATAAAACATTGGCAACTGCAAAGTAGCACAGTTCTTTAAATAAACTTTATAATAAAATTTACGTGTTTTACAAACATATGACGGCAATTAGGAATACAAACCCAAACAATTTTGCAAAAATTCTTACCTCCAACAGACAATCAAATTTAATTAATTAATTTAATTTTAATTTAAATATTTTAAAAAATTGGTACGAAGCATGCTAATTAAATTAACAACAAAACATCAACATATGATGCTATATAACCAGCGTGAATTCGAAAATTAAATTCCAACTAGCGTTTAAAAGCTGAATTTTAATTCTAAGTACATTCTAGATTATCAGTTTATAAGGTTAAAATTTTCTATTTGCATTACAAAAATCTCATGTTGTGCTGAAAAGTTCCTTTTAATTTAATGATGATAATTATATTCACATTGTAAACTGACTTCAAACAATAACTTATCTTCAACAATTTTTGAGCAAAACAATAAGTTTTTGAAAATGGGTCATTCGGAAAAGCAGTACAGTTCTTGAATATGAAAGTTCTTTGAAGAAAGCAGAAAAAAGCACTGAGCGTAAAACTTCACAACTTAAACAAGGTATATATTTCTGTGACCCCAATTGTGTCAGCACATAAATATAAACCACAATACATTTCCTCAATATACAACAAGCCATCGTAAAGTTTACTCCTTAGAACTATTTAGTGTTGAGGACGATGAAGACGATGACTTGTATTTTTCACTTATCACTATTTCACAGAAACTCCTCACCATAGCTTATTTTTATCCCCGTCTCGGTATCCTTATTACCTACTTGCTTACCAAAAGGATTTATGAAGATGAAGATAAAGCGTGAAGTAGACGACGACTATGGTTTCACTAGTTTTGAGGAGCAAGGGGGGTGGACTTTAGATGTTGATATTTACTTTCATCCGAGCTATTTTGCTGTTACCAAAGTTGAAAATGGAGCTGGAGGGTGAACGCAATTTGAAAATGGCAAGGGAAATCCGACACAGCAACTTGTTTTCAACGATTAGATTAGCTGCGAAAATTCGAAGAACGTTCAAAGCTAAATGGAAATTTATTTTTGTGGCACCCGAATTGAGTGGGATTTTCTTTGATATTTCGCTTTCGTTGAAGAAAATAAGTTAATTAGACAGTGGAATGTATGAGTTTTTCGATTCTTTGCTGTATCGGAATGTTTTCGTCTTAAGGGTACTAGAACTAGATGGAATAATTTGCGGAGGATTTAGAGAGTATTAAAGAGTAATTCAAGCTGTTGAAATGCAAGGAATCATCGAATAGAAAATAAATGATTCAGATGCAAAATACAAAAACTATATACAATATGCATATAAATTTATAAAATTTGAACTGTATTTGTGTCTGGATCAGACTTTTTTTCAAAAGACTAAAGCACCTGATACTTTGACCTTTTCAAATACATTGTCCTTTATTTGTCAGGGGTGCTGAAACTACAGACAGAGTAACTGAGAAAGCATCCTAAACTGTCATAAACTATTGTCTTATGGCTTTCAAGTCTCATGGTATAACATTGTTTTTGCCTAAATCTTTTAAGGTTAAGCGTAGCCGATTTGAAAAATTGTGTTTTTTACTATATTTTAAACTATTTGAAAACCAAAAATAACGGACAAAATAATTAAAATATTGTCAATCAGTCGCCATTTTGTTAAAAATAAAAATAAAAAATAACGGCTTCGTACAACGATAACTACATTCATACAGATTACAATAAATGTTTTTTTTTTCAGAGTGAAAAATTGATGCGACCCCATGGAAAAAAATTCCACCTCCATAGGTGGAATTTTTTTCAGGCGGCACGGCATCGTTTATATTGTTAAAACTATTTAATTTTTTTTAAAAAAAAATTGTGGAAAAATTATTAGATATGTACTTAATAAAGTAAAAAATCCCGATCCAAAAATTCCGCTACTTACTCAGTCAATGTTTTTCTAAAAATCGCTAATTTTTCGGCCGCCGCAGTGACTATCCCCCTTATGATTCCATCTTGACTTGCTTTGAAATTTGCTTTCCATGGTATTTAAGAGTTTTAGCGTCAACGTTAGGCATTTAAGTAATATGTTTGTTTCTATTAATTTTTCTTTGGTTTTTACTGACTCAACAAAACTTTGATACACATACATTTAAAAAAATTAAATCTGATTTAAATTGAAATTTTTTTCAATATAATTCCCAGTATATGGGAAGTTCTTGTAATCGACTCGAAAATCGAAATTGAAATTATCAACATATCTTTACGTTTTGAGGTCTTCTGAGTATATTTCAAGTGTTTTTAGAAAGAAGTATGTATGTGTGTGTGTATGTACGTACGTACGTGTGTGCGCTCGTGGACAGTTTTTTCAAAGAGCGTAACTCACGTAAACAAAGTCGTGTCGACTTCGCTAAGCTGTCAATCGAAGCGTCTTTGGAATTTTAAGAGCTGATTAGTTTTTGGGAAACTTCGGTCCGGGGGGTTTGTTGTTTTGCCCCTTTGAAGGTCATTTCTGTCATGCGTTATATCTCGCGAACCAAACATACGATTTCTTTGACCAAGGTGTCAGTCGACGCATATTAACATTTGTGTGAATCTATCAAGTTTTAAAAAAATTCGTTCGAGGTGTTTTTTAATTTTTAAAAAAAAAAGTGCAAAAAATTGTGTTTTTTTCAAAAACAATAAATTTTTAACCTTATTGTCAAGTCCAAGTAATCAAAGTTTATATAATTTACATACTCCAAACAGTTTTTATAAAAATGTCGTCAAAATTTTTACTCATGAGTACAAAAAAAGTCAAATAAAAAATAAAAAGTCAGTAACAGTCATCATGCTCTTCACGGTCATTTCTGTCATGCGTTATATCTCGCGAATCAAACATAGGATTTGCATCATTTAGGTGTCATTGTACGCGTATTAATATTTTTGTAAATCTGTCGCATTTTTAAAAAAATCTTTGGAGCCGTTTTTTTAATTTAAGAAAAAATACTGCAAAAAATTAGATTTTTTTCATAAACAATAAATTTTTAAGCTGATTTGCAAAAAATAATAATCAACCTTATAAAATTTATATATTGAAAAAAATGTTTGAAAAACCATCATCAAAACTTTTCCCCATGATTACGAAAAAAATTAAATAAAAAATAAAAAATTATTAAAACTCATCAAGATTTTCAAGGTCATTTTTATCATTCACTATATCTCACGAACCAGATATAATATTTGGATCATTATGGTGTCAATTGACGTGTATTAACATCTTTGTGAAGTTTTCAACAATATAAAAATTCTTTTCAGCCGGTTTTTTAATTTAATAGAAGAAAATGCGGAAAATTATGTTTTTTTTTCATAAAAAATATTTTTTAACTTGATTTGCACCGCACAGTGATACCAGTTTATAAAATTTATACATTCTCATTAGTTTTTGAAGAGACACCAGCAAAATTTTCTTCCATGATTATGAAAAAAACTAAATTAAAAATAAAAAAACCATTCATCATTGCTATTACTTTATATCCTTTATTCTAAAAAAAAATGTTGTAAATTCAATCAAAGTTTTAAAATATTTGCATAATTGAGCACCTTTTTAATAGTTTTTATAGTCTTTTAATTAAAAAAAATGCTTAAATTTTGAAAACCAACAAAAATTTCCAAGATCAAAAAGGCCCGCGTGAATATTCATCGACCAAAAACCTTACGTAATCAATGGACCCTCCCGTAGACGATATGATTCATATTAACTCATTCCTGTTACTGCTATGAATACCTCTCATTGTTGTAATGTTGTTGATGTTTATGTAGATATTACTGGGAAGTTGACCGTGTGGACCTCAAGGGTTGCACCTCGCGGCTTGTTTCATATATATTTTTATAAAAACATGAGACTCCACAACAAAAATTAGCTTTTTCTTGAAAATTCTCTATCGAAGTACGGTAGTACAATTTAAATTTTTAATTCGACAATTGTTCAGTGAAAAATATTTAAAACTACATAACAAAAATATTTTAACCGATATTACTTTGAAAAACACGATCACTGACGCAATTACAGAGACAATTTATTTCGATGAAACAAAAATCCTGTTATCAAAATCGCAAAAATAATAATTTAAGAGCTATTTTAGCAATGCAGTCTAGGAATAAACTTGGATGTATTCATTGCTCGCATTGATCATTTCCGTATTTTTAATTTGCATAATTTTTGTCTACAAATTTTCATTAGATTTTCTCATTTAAATGTTTTAGTGACGCAATATTTAATTTTCTGTATGAAAGCATACATTCATTAACTGTTTAAATTTCAACGTTAACACAAACTATTGTTTTAAAAATGATTTGATTTGAAAATTTTCTACAAAAATTGGCTTTCCATGGTTTTTTCGCGAAAAATGTTCAAAGAAATTTTGCTTCCATATATTTGTTACCTGATAAATTTTAAGACGATATATAGCATTTTCCCTTCAATTTAGGTGCTCCGAATCAAAAAGACTATTTTCTGACTCAAATGCATGATTTTCCAAATCAAATTAGTGCTCTTCCAGATCAAATGAGAACTTCGATAAATACTAAAAAGCGTCGATTTGACTCAAAAAGCATCAACTGCAAGCAGATAAACACAATTGGTTGCTATTATTTCATCCATAATTATTTTTATTTTGGACATAGTAAATTTTTTGAAAACCTTTAATGCTTAGTTATTTATCTGAAATATATTTTTTAATGTGTTTTCCGCATTATTCAGCAAAGAGGAAGACAAATAATTTTTGATGAAAATCCGGTCAACACTTAAATCTTATAATCTAAAAGCTGATTGATTGGACAAAATGCACAGCTGAAAAATGCGTTTAGAGCTTTCCTACAAAGAAAACTTGAGTTTGGCAACGAGTTCTGAAAAATGAAAAATAGGGACCGTATATCTCAGTGGATGTGAATGCTAATAAAATGTTGAGTTTGTTGAACTTATGTAAAAAATAAAACTCAGGAAATAGTTGAAGGCAACAACAAAAAACTTATAAATTCAAAAACTTAGCCAAGCGGAAGAAAATCAATTTTCGGGGCCACAAATACTTTGCTTTCACTTTTAATGTGGAAAATATCCAAAATTCAGTTAGTTTGGAGTATTATTTTTTGCAATCAATATACGTTGATGCAAGTTGTTGCATCGCAAAGAAGTGCAAGTGTCTTGAAATAATGTGACTCAAAAATTCATATTTTACGTGAGGCTTAATAAATGAATATTTTCACAATAGATGGATCCGATGAAAAGCAACGAGGGACATGGAAAAGTCTAACTTCAAGCTGCAGCGCCGACAAACAATCTTGCATTAGTTATAAACTCTAATATAAATTTATTGAACTATATTTTCCCAGCAAAATTTACAATGAATTGTTTCAGTCAAGTAATTTCTAGAGAGAATTATTAAGATTAGTTTTCGAATTCTAGGTCGTGACCTACAGGAGGTGTTATAATCAAAAATAATGGAGACAGTTTTGTGTCAAGAAATAAGGCGATTGTTTTTGTATTAAATTATGAATTTCATCAAGTTCATATATTTCAAATCATGGGATATCTAATCCTAGTTTCTTAATGATATTTTTTAAGCTTCCATAACTTTGTTAGTAGTTTACTTAAAATTGAAATTTCACCTTATTATTTGGACTTGAATTAATTTTCAACAATTTATCTATCAAATAATAAATATGTATCAATTAGAAATTATTTTTTTGGTAAAAAGTATATATTATACTGGTCAAACAATCAACAACTATAAAAATTTTCATATAATAATAAGACCGTATTTGTTTTTCAGTTGAAACTTTCAAGTTTATCGATACTGCAAACAAACATTGGTAAACTAGCTCAATAAAAGAATTTATTTTTTGTGTCCATGAGTTTTTAAAGGCACCATAATCGAAGGTATTTCTCGTACAAGTAAACAGCGGTAACTATAATAAATGTTCTCAAAGCAAATGCTACTAGATTTTCGCATTAACATTATCATCCAATCCAAAAAAAATCTAAATTTTGTGAAAAAATTCTGTTTGCTAAGATTTATCTGCTTCAATTTCATATTGCGATAGCATTTTCGTAAGATTCTTTAAAACTCATATCTTTGCGAAATCATCGGTATCTGGAAAATATTTTTGTAACTGAATTTTTTATTCACGTTAATGTGCTCTCATGCTCTTCAACGTGTAACAAAATTTTCGGGGTGCACGTTTTTTAATATAAGTGTATCAAAGTTACGGTCATTCAAATTTGAAAATATATAAGCAAACATTACTAAAAAATTGTTTTATTATTTTATTATTTTTCTGTAAGACATCCATCTGACTTATCTTGACTGTATTGAATAGCAATGATTTATTTTTGCGCCCATTTCTTCTTTAATAAACTGAATAATACATTACTTTTAAAATATCGTTGCAAAAATCATTGTGGTGGGCTTGATCTGCAATGCAATCCGATCGATGAAAAGTTTTTCGTCCATAAAACTTCCAAATCAATGCATATTAAACTAAAAGATATATAAAGCGAACAGAAATGATATGGCTGGATAATTAACCAAACAGAAAAAGCTCACAATAACAGTCGACAAAGTTCTTTCCTTTAGCACAAAAATATATAATTCACTTTTTTTCCAAAATACTAAAAACTTATCAGAAAAAAAGTACTTGCAAATGTGCATTAATCTACCTTGTGAATCCATTTGATAATTGGGCACAAGGTGAATTTAATAATGTCTTTAGCTGAAAAAACATTCCTGGATTTTCATTTAACAAATTATTATGTTGTATCATTTAAATTCCAAGCACCATCCAAATTCAGTCAAACGCAAAATACACGCACTCAAGATTAGAAGTAAGAAGTTACAGAATATAATAATAAAATATTATGGAATGGTTTTCATACTTGAATGGATTTTCGTGACGTACTTCAATACCAAACCGTAATTCCACTTATTTTAGATCAAAATTTTTTAATCCTACCTACACTCGATAAAACAAAAACCTCAACAAAAACGAAATTTTCAACAAATATTTTCTAAATTACTATTGGTTTAAGGCCAAATATTTTGATATTCGTATTACTTCGTTGGCAACTACGTTTGGCATAAACTGACTTTAAATTAAGAAGGAAGTTATTTTATCATCTTTATGTAGTCATTAGAATTTTTATAAGATATGTTTTATTTTGATTGTAGATAGCCAATAGAAATTGCATTCAGAAGATATGAAGGTTCGCAGATTTTTTGAAATAATGAAACGTACTTGTACTTCCATTCTTAAAAAATACAAATGGAACAGGGTTTTCAGATGCATATGCTTATTTTCAGATAAATTCTCCACGTGTGTTTATGTTCTCCGTAAATGTAAATATAATCAATTGTCAGTGGAAAAAAGAAACTATTTTCTCGAAATAAAACTAATTTTTAGGCCGTGTCGAGCAGTTCCATTCCTAAACAAAATTTTCCATGTTAATAATATCAAAGCAAGGTTTTACATTCAAGTACATTCTTCACTAAACAAATTCAATAGCCAGCATTATTGAAAAAATTTATCATACTACCATCAAATCGTTCTACGTATTCCAATTTAAAAATTTCAATAACTTTCAATGCATTCCAGACCCTTAAGTTATTTCCAACTTCCCCACAGAAAAAAACCTCCGCTACCTGATATTGTTTAGGCTTCAGTGAATTTCTGTAGAATATACACCCCACTTGAAATAAGGGTAATTTACCCAAATCAGATTTCTCGAATTTCTTTCAAAACTTGAAAGATTCACTTCCTTGAGTCGCTGCTTTGGCATTTCTTCCGTCTAAATCATGCTGTTCTCTTATTTACAATTCATGCTTATACACGAGTTACTTTCATCCCTAACTGCTATCAAAACCATCATTCTGTGCTCACGTTGAATAAATTTTGCAATCAGGACGCAAGCGACTCGCAGGGGAGCCAAAACGGAAATTGTTTCGGAAAATTACGGGGACGGTTTACATACTTTCGACGGTATAGTAGCAAGGAGCAGCGCCAACCCTGATGACGAGGAAATTCGTAAAATTTTTATTGTAGTGAGTTGAGGATAATAGGCGGTAAGTGTACAGATAAGAGGGTACTTAAGGGGATGCGGAAGGCACAACGAAAATGTTGAGCCTAGTTAGAAAGTTTTGATTTTTCCTTCAAGCAATGCAGGCACAGGAAAATTAAGATTACCGTCAAAATGAAATTATCCTTGACAAGTGCATTTGATTCAAGGTACCAGAACATAGAGTTAGTTGAGGTAGAGAAGTAGAATATTTACGTTTGGTTTTCTTATCATAAAGTGTTAGGATATTCTAGCTTTCCTTTTAATTAAAATATCTATGCAGCAAAAGATTAAAATAAAGAAAATCGATACCAGATAATTCCAGATTCAATATTATTTTCACAAATAAAGTACAAAAGAATATCTCCTCTTTCTAATTTTAACAAAAATACAACAGTGTCCACCACTTCTTTATCAAAACAACAACAAAATGTTAATAACAATATTTCCTCTTGATCGGTCTAATTGGATACAATCTGATTGGAAAATCTGAAGACATAAGAAGCCGACGTGAAAGTAAATGTGGGTTAAAATCTTCTTCGATAAAATAAACCATCTTCCTTATTTTCACAAAATGCGATTTTAGATTGATCCTTCAATACAACTTTTTATTTTTAGTTCAGATCAACTTCTAAATTTTGTTTTGGAAGTCGTGTGAAAGTTTATACAAGTGAATCTATTTTTTTTTTGGCTCTCAATGTTTACCAGGAGATCAAGCAAGCAATATTTGTATGTTTTGAAAATAAGGAGCAAATAATAAAAATGCTGCCTACAGCAAACTGCTTCTGTTTTAAAATTTCTCTTATTAAGTAGTCGTTGGAAGCGTCATCTTTGTAAGCTATTTAAAGGATTAGTGAAAATTTACATAATTTAACAGATTCGCTGCTATGTGAACCTCCATTGGTACATAAACGATAGCCACTATGCCGCGGGACACACGGATGTCCTTAATCACAGATTAGTAAAGTGCCAATGGCTAGGAAAAGATCCAATTTGGTTTTGATAAAACTAATGATGAAGACTTGACTGTGTTTAGCATTTTAATTCGTATTTCAATTTCAATTAATAACAGATGAGGTCATGGTATATAGACTAGGTAGACGTAAAATCATCGTTGGTACTCATGGCACCTCGCAATGCGTATTGAGCCTTGATGACATACAGTGAAAAAAAATTCAATGTATGGTTCACGATTTCCCGTTAAAGAATGTTAAACAAGAGAATTTCTAGCCATGTGATTTTGAATTGTCCTATGAAGGAACAAAAATTTTGTGATACACGATACACGTGACAAAAAGGGTCTGGGACCCCACCAACAAAGGACCCATTTTCAATTAACCGAATTATCTAAAAGATTTTACGGTCTATTTCTAAATAAAATTCTTCCAATAATGATAAAAATTCGTAACAAGTAAATATAAACTACTATGAGCTGGCCGAAAAACAATACCCTCATTTTATTGTAGGGAACAAAGCCAAAAAATTGCTCGATGAAAAGTAGGAAACATAAAGAATTTAGAGGACACCAAAAAAAAGTTGGTAATAAATATTAAAGAGTGGATTGCTAAACGAATAATAAGATAAATACGTTTATAATTGTGAATGTATTACAGATAATAATAATAACAAGTAGGCAATAAACTACTTAAGGGGGCATCTCTAGTCTTTTGCACATATTTTCAAGAATTTTTTTACAGTAAATTTTATTATTAAACTACAATTTTTGCAAAAATTCAAAAATATATATTAAAGTGTAAAAAAAATCTTTTTTTAAATTTTTACCATCTAATATGGCCCGGATATGGCTGCCACAACAAAGCCTGCTTTTTTCCAGGTTAACATGATTTCTCGACTCAGGAACCTTTGAAATCAAAAATTCAAAATGCATATTTAAGCATAAGTAAGTCACTATAGCCCGTATTAAAATCAAAAACTTTAAGTGAAAAATAACAAAATGGCGGACTTTTCGAGTATTTGACCTATTTTTTGAGGTTATGCTGTTTAAAAAGGCGGTTAAATGACAACGGATATTCATGATTCTACTACGGGCTATAACCATATAAGTGATGAATAACCTCTCAGAGTTTCAACTTGATCGGTTTAATAGTGTTTGTAAAATCGTGTCAAGCAGGTAAAAAAAACGTTGTTTTGATGAAAAACGCGTTTAAAATAATTTTTTGTGGATGTGCTCCATTGCACCTTTTTCAGAATATCCGCTGTAAATACATTTTTAGATCGCGCAGACTTGAAAATTCTATTGTACTCTGCTTCTGAATGTAAAAACCAGTGTTTTTGGAAAATCGATTTTTCCAAAAAATAGACTAGAGATGCCCCCTTAAATTTTGCTGCTTCTAAGAATAGATACGATAGTAAAATCACTCCCTTTGCCAACGCCAAAAATTATATCCGAACACGTTTGATTTATTCTAATGATAATATAAACTAATAAACGCATAGAAAAGAAAACAGTAAAACATTATAATCATTTTCGCTTCGAACGGACAAAACCACGAAATCAAACGTTTTCACACAAGACACTATCAATGTTTTTAACTTCCCAGTATATGGGAAGTTCTTGTAGTCGCCTCGAAAATCGAAATTGAAATTTTCAACATTTCTTTACGTTTTGAGGTCTATAGAGTATATATAAAGTGTTTTTAGAAAGGGAGATGTATGTGTGTGTGTATGTACGTACGTACGTATGTACGTTCGGGACACTTTTTCTACGAGCATAACTCACGTAAACAAAGTCATATCGAATTCGTTGAGATGTCAATCAAAGCGTCTTTGCAATCTTAAGAGCTGATTAGTTTTTAGGATACTTCGGTCGGGGGGGTTTGCTGTTTTCACCCCTTGAAAGTCAACCATGTTATGCGCTATATCTCACGAACCAAACATGCGATTTTCATTATTAAGGTGTCAATCGACGCGTTTTAACGTTGATATGATTCTATCAAATTTTTAAAAAAAGTCTTGGAGCCGTTTTTTAATTTTTTTAAAAAAAGTGCAAAAAATTAGGGTTTGTTTCAAAAACATCAAATTTTTAACCTAATTTTCCAACCTAAGTAATCAATGTTTATATAATTTATATACTCCAAATAGTTTTTGTGAAAAAACCAGCAAAAGTTTTATTCATGAATATGAAAAAAATTAAATAAAAAATAAAAAATCATTAAACGTTCAAGGTCATTTACGTCATTCGTTATATCTCGAGAACTAAATATAATATTTCCATCATTAAGGTGTCAATCGACGCGTATTATCATTTAAATGATGTTTTTATATGTTAAAAAAATCTTTAAAGTGGTTTTTTAAATTTATTGAAAAAAATTGGAAAAGTAATGTTTTTTTCATAGAAAAATTCATTTTTCACCTGATTTGCACATCGTAATAATAAATGTTTGTAGAATTTATAAAATTTTATCAATTTTTGTAGAGAAACCAGCAATAACTTTTCTCATGATTACAAAAAAAATTAAATTAAACATAAAAAATCATTCAAAGTCACCATGTAAAAAGGGTTCATTCGAATTATAATACCTTAAATCTCTTATTCTAAAGACATTGTTGTAAAGTCAATCAAAGTTTATTAATATTTGCAAAATTTAAGCAGATTTTCAATAGTCTTCACATCACCATGTTTTAACTTTAATGAAAAAACTGCTTTGTAACCTGTCCCCACTCCGATGAATACTCAATCAATGGACGCTCCCGTAGATGAAACGATTAATATTAAGTCATTCCAATAACTTTTACGAGAAGTACATTTTTATTATTTGAAGTAGTATTATTTCCATAATTATTATTGTGTTTAATATTTTCAATATCTTTTTAGATATTACTGGGAAGTTGACCGTGTGGACCTCAAGGGTCGCACCTTGCGGCTTGTTGTTAGATGATTGCAACCACCACCACACAGACAGCGTTTCAAAAAGTGCGATATTAGCGGAAAGTTTAACACGAGTTCAGCACTTTCTAACGACACATTGCAAAAAACGCTACGTTCAAATCAAATCAATGCAAGGATGTGTTTTGATCCGCTCGTCCTCTTTTGAACAGTAGAATCGACAAGAAGGTGAGTGGTGATCAAAGATAGAAGCTTGACACGAGGATTACTTTAGTCCTTTTCGGGTTTCTGCGTGCTGTTTTGAACGGTGCAAATGAAAAGCAGATCCCTTTTTGATGATAAAAGCTGAAAGAAGAAATCAAGAAAGCAGCATTTACAGGCTGTTCCTGGTTGGCCTAATTTTGAACTTCTGGACAAATTTTATTGCTGGTGATTTTGGAGGACCCTAAGGTGAAAAGCCTAATAGCGTTGGTTAATGTTGGCACAGCAATGGCTTGAAAGCAAACAAACAATTAAGTAGTAGCAGTATTAGTAGTTTCCTTATACATTTTTCAAAATAGGACACTGTGACCTCAACTTTCATTGTGTCTATGGTGCATTTAGATCTTCTACAGTTTTTCGGGTATACGAGTAAGTAATGAGTGACCGCAAGATTCATAAAGGAAATAATCTAATAATTAAACTGTTTAATAAATCATTTTCACTGGTTCGTTTGTCCTTGCATCACAGAATAAGGAGAGAAAAATGTACATGAGGATTTAAAAAGTGTATCATATACTGGGCAGTTAATTGCTATTGCTCAAACTATTAGGTACATAAGATGGCCTAGATTAAAAAATTCCATAACCATCACGAAACTCGTTGCCTACTTTTCGGCATATTTAAAAAAAATGTTTACCAACAAACAAAATTATATCCATCTTTACAGCATCATAATTTCACAATATACAAACGCAATAAAGATTTTAACATGGAAACATTAATTAAATTTTCATACTAATGAGCATCAGCGCCCGAACAAAGAGCGGGAAAAAATAAATTCTCGAATGCATACTTTTCGCTTAATTATGAGCGTCGTGAGTTTGCTAAAAGGATGATAAAAAAACGAACAATGCCTGACAAGGACCAGCCATAAAAGAGTGACTGTAACCAAAGCTGAAATATTCACCGAAAATGGAATGCCTTCAGTGCAGACAGGAAACAGTCTATCACTTTTATTAAAATTTTCGTATACATCTAGCAAAGTAATATCTGCAGCGCGAATTATTTTTTGCATATCTAACGGCTGCCATCGTGCTGAAGACATTCTATTGTCCGTTTTGCAGTTAATTATATCCTGGGAAAGTTTACAAGACCATAAGTATTGTTATTTGGTTTCAGTTGGTGCACTGGCCCAACCACACCCAACCCGGCCCGGGGACAGTAATAGAACGAAACACATTTTCCGAAACTTCAGGTATACCTTTCTTTCGGTGAAAATTTTTCACTTTTTCTGGCCCCTTATTCAGTTAGCTTGGCCCGATAGCGTTCAGTTAGCGATGAGCCCGGAAAGAGTTTAGCCAGAAAAGGGAAAGTTATACAGCAACACTATTGTCCCGAATGAAAAGCATTGTTGACGGTGTCCTCTGGGGATTTGGAAATGGTTTTGCTAATGGTCTCGTTATGAGTTAATTACGACCACGAAAAAACGTTAATAGAACGTTCAGTCGGGTGTCGAATATTAATGCTATTATTTGTTTTGTTTTTTTGCAGGGTATCCAAACAAATTTGTTTTTATTTAGACAGCAATGATTCGGTAGATAGAAACAAGCTGTCAACAACAAAATGTATTTGCAGTCTACAAAAGGTAGATAAGATATTTTCGATGGAAAATATTGAAGTGAAAAGCTTTTTGTGGTTATTATAGAATTCCTAGAATGGTACGTGATTTTTTTGTTTCTAAATGAATGGCTGCTGGTCAGGCGCACTTTTCTTCGTGATAATTCTTCACGTTTTTAAAAACACCTACATCATGTGGACTTTTTCAAAAATGAGATGGTATGGAGTTTCAAGTTCACCATATATTTGCGTTTGCTTCGATGGAATAAACCATCTATTTATGGATGAAGAGCCCAAGACTTGTTTCGGGATGATGATGACGTGTTTATATATTAATATATATATAAAAATGTGGTCTAAGTGCGACCCTTGAGGCCCACACGACTAACTTCCCAGTGAGGTGAATAAAAAGCTATAATTTGCTTTTATTATTAATTACTATTATTATTAATTACTTTTATTAATAATTACTATTATTAAACATTATTATTCAAAATTAATATAATCACTTTTAGCATTTTTATTAATTTTTTATCTAACCATAAAAGCTTTGGTAGAGGAAGACGTCTCCACCACCTGGTCATCCTCTACCAAAGCCTCGGCAACCTCATTATCTTCGTCCTCGTCATCCTACTTGTTCTCCACTTCGTCCTCAACCACGTTCTCCATCTCGGCCTTGGAATCCACAACTATTATTGAGGGTATTTAATTATTATTTACAATAATCGTTCATTATTAAGAATGTTTGGCCGTTACTGAATAATTATAATTGACTTTATATATACAATATCAAATTATAACTAATATTATTCGATTGTTATTAACAATGTTAAATTATTTATAACAATATCCAATTATTAACTGCATTAGCGTCTCTACTCCCATTGACCCAAACCTGATAATATAAGTTTGGAATTTTATAAATTAATCTTTACGTTTTTTTTGAAATAACATTTTTTACAAATTTGATCACAATTTTGCTAAAACGCACAATAATAACAACATAACTATGAAGGTATTTGGTATCTTCACGAATTAATAGTGGGTATCACCAGTTTAAAAATAAGCAATTTTTAGTCCCTTTTTCAGTTTTTTCATCCTAAATAAAAAACGGCTTAACCGATTTTGCTGAAAAGTCATTCAGTTTTAAGTTACGTAATTACGCGTCGTTTAAAACCAGTTCCACGTCAATTTGATCTTTCGTTCTCGAGATAATCGAGACGAAAAGTAATTCCGAACGCACATACGTACATCCGTACATACGTACATACACACTCACAGACATCTCTCTAAAAACGATGGATTTGGATTCTAGAGACCTTAAAACGTGGAGATATGTCAAAATTTGTGATTCGCAAAATCGACCCCATTACATAACTTCCCATAGGGAACTGGGAAGTTAAAAATACCATACGATATGTGTCCATTATTTTACGGTAATGGGAGAAATGAACACAGATCCAACGAAAGTTCAAAGTTCTTCAGATTTACTTTATTTTGGCTAAAAGGGTATTTTTGGGCATCCAGATAACACTGGAAATGAACAAGAACCACATGACCTGTTTGATATTTTTCATGGGTCTTGAGGGTAAATAAATATAAACAGCAGAATCTTGATTTTCCGGGGTTCGATTATCCGGGTCTTCGATTAACCGTTTTTTTCCTCTACTCGTTTTTTCTTTAATTTTCCTGAGTAACCGGGTATTTCCTTTTTTCGTCTATGTATTCATTTTGTCTTAAATTTTTCAGCGTTGCGTTTGAATTTTCTAATAAAATTTAAATGTAAATGAACGGTGAAGGAATAAATACTTATACATATGAGAAATGAATCATTTCAAAAAAGTAATTATGTATGAACTTCTAGTGTTGACACTTAAAAAAATCCTCCTTCGTTTTACGTCTTAACATCTCATTTTAGTGTTATTCAATAATTTGAACTGTACGCATCGAAAATGTCGTCAAAACGTAAGCGTACCGCTTTATCATTGGAAAGAAATTTTTAAATTATAAATCGCGTTGCTGATAAAGGTAAAAGTGTAAAAAATCGCCATAAAATATGGAATTAGCGAACAAACTGTCGGAGATTAAATTAATAATAGAAAAGAAATTCTGCAAATTGTTTGTTCGGTGGAATCAGATGCTTCTTGTTCTTCTCACAAAACATTGAAGACATTAAGAATCGTGGAACTCGATAGAGCCGTTTACCAGTGGTTCAAACATTAACAGTCAGAAGGACTTCCCATTTTCGGACCGATGCTAAACGAGAAACCTTTATGTTTTATAAAGAGTAAAAAATTGATAAGCTTTTCTCCGCTTTGCAAGGTTGGCTTAGTAATTTTAAAAAGCGCGATGGTATTAGGCAACTCGAGATTCAAGGGAAGAGTCTGAGTGGCGATATTGTTGCTGCAACAACATTTTTTGATTAAAACTTTGCCGCTTGAATTTAATCTGTGTGAAGGACAAATTTATAATGCCGATGAAAGCGGTTTAGTTTGGAAGATGTTTCGCTTTAAAGATTTAGCTTTACAATCGGAAAAATCAGCCCCTGGTCTTAAGTCGAGCAAAGAGAGATTGACAGTTTGAACGCCACTGGGACACACAAATTAAAGTTAGCTGTAATAGGAAAAGCTAAAAAACCACGGTCATGTGAGGGAACCGAAATAAGGAGTCTTCCTTGTGATTAAGACAATCATTCCAAATCCTGGGTGAATAAAGCGATTATCACGGCGTGGTTTAAGGAGAAATTTGTGCATTCCGTGCGTGACCATCTGGAAAAACAAGGGCTTCTTCAGAAAGCTGTACTACTTCTTGGCAGCGCTCCATCCAATCCTGGTCCGTCAATTTTGTAAATCTGATGATGAATCGATTTTTTGTTCATTTCTTACCCCTAAATGTTACTTCTCTGATTCAGCCTATGAACCAAGGAGTTATTTTTAGTTCAAAAAGTGACACAATAAAATATTTTTACGATTTCTGCTTAAAGTGGCAGAAGAAAAAAAATCTTCAAGAAATTTAAAAAAATGGGCAATAAAAGACGCAATTGTTGCTATTTGTGAAGCTTGGAATGATTTACCGAATTCGACATTAAAATTGGCATGGGCCAAGATTCTTGACCCTAAATTTAATCAGTCTTCTACTAAACATATATTAGGAGTTTCGGCTGCTGAAAAACAAGTTCACAAATTTTTAGCTATGGCTCAATCAGTTCCAGGTTTCACTGATGTTGATCAGGTGGACATGATTGATTAGCTAAATGTAGATGAAAATTTGGAAGGATATGAAAAATTAAGTGATAAGGAAATAGCTGTGTTGAATTAAAGTGGCGCTTCTTCATTTGAACTTCCACCAGAATCAGACAGTGAAGAAATTTTTTTAATAGAGACGAACAAAGAAAAAATCCTCATTCAAAGGCTATAGCAAGTATCGAAACTCTATTAAATTATTTTGAACAAGAAAATGCTGAATTGCGAGAAATAGGACGAGAGGTCATAAATAAAATGATGAAGAAACAACCCAAAACTTTGGTTATCATTATTATTTTGTATATACATGTAGAAATTGTTTTTTATAATAGATATAAATTTTGTATTGTCATAAATTATGAATTTTCTTGCATCCTCATAAACCTTAAGTCAAAAAGTTCGATTATCCATGGTTTTCGATTATCCGTGCACTTCCCTCTCCATCATTAACCCGGATAATCAAGGTTCTACTGTACATACCTTTTCCCCGAGAAGATCCTAGATGTGATTGTCATAGGCCTCTACAAGTTGGTTGGGGTGCGCTATAGTGGCAGCCCTCTTTATCAAAAAATGGCTCACTTAGGCCACACTAGGCCTATTGTGATACCACAGAGTATTGAAACGGCACTATAACCTAGCTGCTGGGTGACGAGAACCAATAAGATTCTCGTATAAAGCCGGCTATGCAGCTAATGTTTAAATCAGCTACTTCCAGGAGACTTTCCTGTCCCAATCTTTCTGCGTGTCTCCCAATTAGACAATGTCCCGTCGGTACAGATACGATAGAACTCAAGGTTTCACGACTCGTGTTAAGTAGCTGCTTGGTACATTTGGAGCTCAGTGCGTGCTAGTTGTCCTGCAGGTTTCTTCCAGAAACCAGGCCCTATTTGCAGCTTAAATCCTAGCTTTATGGAAGCTTATGGTTAGTTGATTTGGAGTTCGAGTGTATACTCCTGGAGCTCAGTGTCAGCTCTTGCTACGCTCTACGGGTAAAATCCTGGAGAAATCAAGGAAAATCTCGTAGCTTGGAGCTTCTGCCCTATTGAATGTTTCTTTCTCAAGCATCAAAATGGCACAAATAAATCGTGCAAAGAGCTTCTTCCTCGGTCCGAGAAAGCTATTTACAAGTGTGAAGCCATCTTTCAACTGATTGTAAAGATCGAGGTACAAAAACTGCGAACCAAGTGCCACAGCTTACAATAATTTTGGCAATACCTGACATACCCAGCCAAGCTGTGTAGACTAGCGTTAGCATAGATAGCCCGAGACCACCCACCGAATAACAGCCACAATCACTTTCATAGGTTCACCAAAAGCCCACTCCAACCTCAATACCCACAACCATACCACAAATTGGTCAATTGAATCAGTTCATTGCCTTCGTGCAAGCACTAGTAAGGATGCAGTATGTGATGGTTAGAATGGTCCAAATCATGTTTGATACCCATGAATGTTCCATTGTATCTAAGATAGATAAGCTAACACCAAATCGACACCATGATCATTCAGGATGGGTTTTTCAAATCAAAAACCACCGCCGTAGTCTCAACTGCTTAGTGTCTCGTAATGATAAAAAATCGTGCAATTATAGACCTTGCACTGACGAAAGAGGTCGAAGAAATATCCCTTGATAAATTAACATGAGAACGTAAGCCAGTCCTCTTCGTTATACAAGGTCACTTCGTTGATGATTCTTAAATAATAAGGAGGAAGACCATTTGGAAAGCATTTCACGGTGCTTTGGCCAACTAACCTACTACCGAACAACCATAAATGGCCAATATAATCTGTATAACAAAATTTAGTTAACAAACTGACGCAAAAGATATGATAGACAAATGATATTCACTCGAGTACATTTGCAGATGAGGGTTTGAATTCCTACGAGCTATCAACGTCATTAAGGACTTAATTTGGGAGAGAAATACAAGCTGCTTAAGAAGCCACTCTACTGTAAAAAAAATTTAGATTTTCTTCTTCTTCCCTTTTACGATTGATATATGCTTCAAAAATACGTGTTTAAAATTTCAGATAAATATTTATACTATTTCTATTACTACAGCGCTCGCAGGCATTGTAGGCGCTCGAACGTCTGTCGTGAAATAACTGCGTATTAAGTAGTATGATCCTTTCTAGTTCTATATACTCACGTAATAGACAAATAATCATTGAACGAGTGAATATAGACCCAATAGCATGATATTTTATAATAAACTTTGCCCTCGTGTTTTTTGAGATATGTGAGAAAACTTCATTAAAAAACTTTGAACGCGGTTTTTTCGAAACGTACTTTTTCATTGCGCGTCGTTAAATTGTAAGAAAATTAATTGGCTGATTCACTTCCAACGCTGCACACTATTTTTAAAAAAATAGTTGAACAGAGAAATAACTACTATCAGAATTTAAAAATTGTTTTGGAGATTTGGGAATCTGTTTTTCGTTTGCGAATATGACGCAAATCAACCCACCTATGTTCGGACGTGCACCAAATCGTCAATAGAATTTCCATTGTTTCAATTATCAATTCCTTTATAACCAAAACTGAAAGAATTTTTATTGCTTTATGCGTTCAGATAGATATTTTGGTCATCATATCACGAAGAGCAGTTTATTTTTTTTCCTTTGGACTGCGTGTATCCCACACCTGTATGGCGGCCATTTTGCTTTAATTTTTTTTAACAATAAAAATGTTAACTTTAACTTCAATAAAAGAATATTCTAAGTGTCAAAGTGGTATTTTTTTTTAAATCGTCTTTTAAAAAAATGCGTTTTTAGCACTTTATCAGTAGAGTGGCCCCATAAGAGTTAGTAGCACAAGGACCCCAGCATTGGATGTGAAGGTAACGGGCTAATGGATGAAATCCAATGTAGACTTAGATTTCATATGACATTGATCACTATGGATAATGATTACCTATTAACAAATACTACCAATAAGTAGGATTTATATTTCAACTATAGAACACAGTATTAAGTACTAAATTATCACTCTTTAAGGCTAAATACTTCCTACTTTGAGAATAAGCTGTTTCAAAAACGATAACAGCAAGAATTATAAATCCGATCTTATACGAACAGCTTCAACTAAATCTTTTGAATAGATAAAATGTAATATGTACACAAATGGATACATTATTGCTTCTATCATTATTTGGAGTTAGAGGATACGTATCTAATGTTTCTTTGATTGCTTCAAACTCTTATATGTAGTAGTAAATTGCAGCTGCTCTTTGATCCATTTATAAGCCAATTCAAATTATTGTTGACTGTCTTTTATCAAAACCATAAACTTGCCCCATACAAAATTTAATTTTCAAAATTCATAACTTATTTATTTCATTATTCAGTAGCAGCACAGCTTATCAGTGTAAAAAAATAACTTCTTTCATTTAATTATAAAACTTACAAAACTACCTACAAATATTGTAAAACCGCAAGTTGTTGTAACAAAAATGACTCATTTTTTAATGTGAGCACGTATCCTATGAGCTAATTGAATATGAAATTAATTGAATCAAAGGACGAAACTCCACCTTTCTGTAGCCAAACACCTTCTCTAAAAATTGATGTATGTTTCATATTGGGTGGAAAATAATTTCAACAGCTCAAATGTACAAATTAATTTTATTCAAGGTGATTTTTTTCAAGTTTAGTCGTTTGTTTGTTTTACGAATATTAAATTTTCAATGAATGAATACAGTAGGATGAAATTGGATGAATGATTTTAATGGAATTGTTTGTTAACTAGAAGCATATTTATTTGGTTTTCAGAGAAACTTGCTGCTGGTGTAATGGTTGTTATTTTTTTGGCAGAGAATGATTTTTCGAATTACAATTGAAACATTTTCATCTATTTAAATTGATTTCTGGTGCCTTTTAATAAAATTTGCATTTAATTAAAAATTCATTTTTTATTGGGCGGTTTTCTATAATAAATTTTATTGGTGGATTAAAAGAAAAATCGAGCATTCCTGCCAGTCAAATGTTTGTGCATCAGAAAATTATGAAAGCCAAAAGCAAAAATGCAAATAGTTTTGGAAGTATTTAATTTAACATATTATCACTAAGCTAACACAAACAATACATAAGTTTTGTTTAGAATAAAGGTTAATATTTAATTTTTTCAGATGCAAATTAATAAAACACTACTTTTTGTTATATTTTACCCATTTAAAAGCAACAGCACATTTACAGGACATTAACGCCAATTCAGATTCAAGAATTCTTCATGACCTGAGAAACTATTTAGGAACACAAAAAATAGGGCTTGAACACTTTAATTCTGTCGAACGACAAATCGATTTTTTTTCTATCAAAATAATATACTATATAACTGTTTTATTTTTTTATTATTTTTATGTTCTATGTTTTATGTTTTATGAAGTTTTTGACAAATCTTTACTTGGAGTCCTTCCATCAGACTTTTGATTTGGTCGTCCTCTATGTTTTTGGCTGTTTAATTTCAATTTTTGTGTAGATCTTACACGTTTGTAAAAGCTTTTTGGGTCTTCTTTAAATTGCTTTTGACGATTGCCCAATATATTTCGATATGTGGAAGCTGTGGGACATTTGGTGGATGTGATACTTTTTCCAGAAAATTCACACGATGTTTTTGTAACCATTGTAGCGTATTTTTGCGCAATCGAGCCAAAATATTAAAATTATGCTTTTTAGCAAATGTTAGTAAATGTTTCTGAAGATATTTCTTGATGTAGATTTTCAAGCTGATCGTACCTGTTTTTAAGAATGTTCTTTTACCGCATTCGCAAATCGTTTGCCAATTTTTCGACCTTAATTGATTTTCCCACTTGTGGAAGATCCTCTCCTGGCAGCAAGTTGTAAAATAAAGTGCTTGAAGGTGCTTTAAAGTCGAATTTGACGTACGTTACATCGTCCAAAACAAGGCAGAAATTATTCTTCAGTTTTTCTTTGTAAATTTTTTTCGCCCTCTCAATGGATTTACTTATTTGTTCTGTATTTTTTCTGGGACTTTTTGTTTCTGGTATGTGTTAATGTGTTTTCTTGTTTTGATTTTTTGCGCTGTCGATTGTGAAGTTTCACACTGTTTTGGGATATCACGAGTCGATGCCGACAGATTCGCATAAATTGGACACACGGGACTTAAATTCCTTGCCACCAGACCCACTAGGACGTCCACTTCTCTAGTTGTCTTTAAGGGAACCCTTCATTTTGAGTTATACAACTGTCCGTTTTACAGTTCTTTCCGATACTTTTACTTTTGTTGACATTGACTTCACTGTTCTCTTCGGATTCTCCGTGAAAATTTTCAAGATTATACTCCGTGTATTTTCGTTTTCATTCATTTTCACCGTATCAATATTGAAACTTTTGAAGAACACGCCGATGTAAAAGCAAATAGTGACGTTTGGATTTTGACAAATGTCAATCATATGGGTTCTGTCAAAAGGTTTCGCAAACAAAAAAACATTGGCAGCATTTTGTTCAAGCCTTATTTTTTATAACATTACCCAACAAGAATAAAAACTGAATAATTTTATTCAGTTACAGCGGAACATTTTGATTCTGAAAATATTATTTCAATCATTATTCCCAGATGTTTTTTTAAAGCATTTATCTAGGAGTTAAGTAATATAACGGTTTCAAATTTTATTCAATCTAATTTGAAGGCCAGTTCTCATCAGTATTTCATTTTTATTTGTTTAACCATGACAGTTTGATTCTTCAATAGATGTCTAAATTAAAGATTTTAACACATGTAAAATAATTTTTTAGAGTATTTTTGCCTCAATTGAGTAATATAAGATATGAAAAGACAACTAAAAAAGTCATATGACCTGTTTACTCACTAAGAAAGGGTTAAAAGGTGGTACACATATCAAAATTTAAAACTACGATTGATGGTGCATTCAACTTAAACTTCACCGAGAATATAATCCAGAACAAAACACAATTTTTATGCTAAATATAGACAAATGTTAATATCTATTGTACTAACTGCATATTGGCACAAATGCATTTCATATGCCTCATGAGTGGGACAACAAATGCATGGTGTCGTATGGCTGCAAGACGAGGAAAGACAGGATGGAGCCTATACATTGTAAGCTGCGAGGATTTTGCAATCTTACTTGTCTTAAGACAATGAAACTTTCATGAAATTTGAAAGATAATGCAAAAAAACTGTTCAAAAATTGTCTATTTATTTTTATTTAATACGAAAGAGAGCCAAAGAATAAAGACAGTCATTGGATATTGCAATTGTCAGTTTTCATCTTATTTTGAAAAGCACAAAACTTTCCCAAAATAAAGATTTTGAGTTGTTCAAGCCAGAAAAACATTTGCTTTGGAGGTGCTGGCGAAAGGCGTTATTCGCAACTTTCATCCATGCAAAAAAGTTTTGGCATCATACAGATTGAAAAAGAATTTGCATATTGCGGACTAAATAATGAAACTGTATACTAAAAGCTAGCTTATTTGGGATTATAAAAATAACTGACCTAGTGTGGATTGATGTCTTTTGTTATTTTGGTATGATGAATAGATTTTTTACTATATTGAATTTTTCCAATAATTATTACTAAATAACGAAAGGTCTACACATATTTTTATTTACAAATTTTACTTACAATACTATGAGTATAATATTAAATTTCTTTTGAAGGATCAAATGATGAGGCCTTCAAATTTTGTTATCCAATGTAATCAAACATTTAAATGAATTCGCGGTCATTTAATAAACGTTCCATTTTACATTATTTTGATTTTCAATTTATTTTAAAAGTGTCATTTAATATTTATTCATTTTTGAATTTTACTTCATAATGAATTTGAGTAGATTTATTTCTCTTTTTGATTTATTGAATGTTGCATCTTATTTCTGTAAATTTATCATGAATTGAGATCCAGTAGCTTATTCTTGCTTTAAATAAAATTTCGCACTATAAAATAATATGTGCAATAGTCATCAAATGAGATATTTGTTTCTTTTGGCAACTTTGAATCTATTTCTTGTTTTAAATATTTTTTTATTCATTAAACTTCATCATAGTGTTTGTTCAAGCAAAAATAAAACCCCACCATAAAAATCATCTCCTTCTCAAACTATACTCCCACATGAACATTACATTTTTAGGTGCTCACTGTGCCTTCTTGACTAAATAAATTTCCCATCGAAACAGTCTAGTGCCTGAGTCCGCAATAAGGTCATGATGTCCCTGCCTTAACATTATAAGATTTGCACAGCACGAAACATGTCCTACTTGAAATTCTAGGTGACAGCCGTCCGTTCGAATCCCAAAATCATTTTCATTCCCAGTGGGAATATCACTTTCAATTTTTTCTCTCTCGGTGTATCCCATAATAAAATAAGGGAACCAAATCAAATCTACGAATGGTCAGGAATATCTTTCTCTCGCTTGAATATACGATAATACCGTGCCGTTCACGTGTTAGAAACGAAAGCATAGACACCCGTTCCAAATGAAGATCAACCCGTAATCTTTTATTATCTCTTAAGGATTGGTGTGATGAGAAGAAAAGTGGATGGTTAGGATTACATGGCGTGAAGTGCGAAGAACGCAGGGAAGAACTCTGAGTGTCCTCTTTTATTTTTTATGGTTTCCGGGCTTGCTTTATTTTCACCACAGTTTTGAAACTAATCCGAGTTTGTTGTCCTTACGGATAAGGATAACAGAGACATCGTCGTGGTTACAGCCAAATGTTTGGTATCTGCTTGAAGATAAGAAATTTAAAAAGCTTACGTTGGAAGGAGATTGAATTAGATCGCAATGCTTACGTTTACAATCAATGAGGATTGCTTTGATGTCTGTTATAAATTTTCCAGTTAATATGCGAGAAAAACCATTTGAAAACTTTTTCTGTGGCTACAATCATCTCCTCAACGGAAACGTTTCACGAAACTAAAATCTTGGATTCAATAACTTCACCAAGAGTGTACACCGACCAACACTCCTTTAAAGAAGTTTGTTTCGAGTTCACGCCATTCCAAGGTTTCAAAATAGAAATATATATGTTTTGGAATGCAAAAGTAAAGCTCCTGCACGATGATAAAAAGTGCTTAAAGAAAAGATGATGACTGATTTGGCCACAGGGGGAGCAAAGACTCTTGCTAGGGTATAATTCCCGGGGTAAGCGTTCAAATGATAAGGATATTCACGGATCACGTGGTTTATGTGTGAATAGTTTATAAGCAAGGAATTTTCAAGTATCGTCCCAAGCAAGAAGTCACCCAGCAACGGCTCTTGCGAAGATATATTGTGGTTGATAAGGTGTTGGGTGAGAGATAGGTGACCTGCTTTCTTATTTATGATGAATATTCGTTCTGCGTGAATAAGTGGAAAATAACTTTCTAGAAAATATAAATTATTATTTTCTATTTGTTGTTATGAGTGATGTGTTTTAAAGTGCTAGGTTTATGGTTAACTTGTATATTCTTTAATAGAACTAAAAATGCACACTTGGATCGGATCATATATTTAGCTTTCTAGTGTATGAGAAGTTCTTGTAATCGGCCCAATAATCAAAATTGAGATATTCTACAAATACATGCGTTCAAAGGTCGTCAGAGCATATCTAATGCATTTTTTTAGAAAAAAGTCTGTCTGTACGTACGTACATTCACTCATCATATTTTTTTACTACGTCGAAAAATCATGTTAAAAAATCATATCAAATTCTGGGATTCGATGAAAGAAATCTAATTAAGCCTGGGAAACACACCCTTAAAAATATTGACGAAACAACCACTCAAACTAACAACGTCCTCAAAAAATCAATAATTCTAATGATGTGTAACAAAGGAAAAAGATGACTTAAAATCATTAATAATCCGCCAATCCACGAAGTTCGAATACCTTGATTTTTTTGGCTACAATTCATAAATAAACAAGTTATCGGATAAGATGAAACTCTTGGGGCTCATATGACTACAAATAAATATAACATGTGTTAGAACCTCCTACTCTGGTCAACAACATTGTCTTCTAGTATGCAATTTTGGTTCGCAACTCTGCTAACACTATTTAATGCACATTAATGGAGCTCCTTTCTTGGTCCACATTATAGGCTAGTTCCTAATTAATTTTAGTAGGAAGTGTGGTTTCGGCGTGTCAGATGGCATCCTCTTCAGGTTCTGTCATTTGCCATCCGTCACAAAACAGCACGACCACGGCTGGCTTGTTGATGGCCGTTTCGTTTCGGAGATATAGGGGTGCCCCACTTTTTGTTTGTTTTCAAGATAGAGCTCAAAGCATTGGAGTTGTGACCCCAGAAACTTGTATTTAAGCTGCCAGTAAGGCATACCACACATTGTACTAAAAATTCGCCTGCCTACCAAAATGCTCCGCGAGTTTCGCAACGGGGGTTCGCCATCAAAAGCCGATTATTTGGCCCAAAAACGGATTTTTACGCGACTTTCTTTCCTTTGGGATGGAATAACTCCCGCTAATGTACAGTGATTGGAACGATCAATACCGCAAACGGTTTGAAACAAAATTGTCTTGGAAAAATATCCCAACATGTTTCGCGTGAAACGTCGAAATAAAGAAGTTGTGGCACCCGAAAGAAGTCTCCCCCTTTTTTTGTGTGGTTTTTGGCTTGTAACTTTTTTATTATTGACCCAACGTAACAGTGACGTACAAACGACTTGCTAGACATTTTATTCTACACAAGTTTGCCATACATAATTTTCTTGTGAGAGCCATATTTTCGGAGATATGAGGGTGCCCCAATTTCTTTTGTTTTGAAGATGGAGCCCAAATACAGGAGCTGCGACACCAGAAACTTGAACTTAAGTTTTCTATACCATTGCCCACGCATTGCATTAAAAAAATTTCTGCCTACCCAAAATGCACGATTTACGTCAAAATTCGGCCGCTTTGACTCGACAAATAGTATGCCAAACATCAACAGAAAAAAATACCTTGGAGGAATTTACAAGGGGCCAAAACTTAAATATATTTGAAACTACTCAAGAAAATTTGTTTCTTATTGTCTCGCTACTGAATGTTCATCCAGATAGTTTAAACGTACAAATGGACGTTTGCTACAACTGGGAAAAATTCCAATTATCCAAGCTGAAAATTATATTCATGCCTTAATTACCAAATGAAAATATGCAGACCTATAAAAAAGCAGGGTACTTTAAAGAATTTCACTGTCGTAAATTCTACCTACTTATCGTCAACATACATATAAGTCAATTTTGGTTATGTAATGCAGCAAATAGTCTAAAGATCAATTTTTTTAAGACGCCTGTTTCTCCAAGTGCTTTTCAAGTCATAAATTCCGCATTTTCATTTACAACCGATTTTCAAATTATAATAATCTTGGCATCTTCATAAGTGCCTTCAGTATCGTTGAGTATGTCTAATCATACCATCAATCTTATCACGTTTCACAAATTCCATTTCAGGAGCAAATTTCTAATGGGATCCTTCAACACGAGATTGCTTGTTTTGACTGCAAATCGCTCTATAACTATCGTGAATGGAAACTTAGTTGGTTGAGGACATGAGCTTATCTTCAATTAGTTTCGACAATGAAAAGACGCGCCAAATTCGCTTTGCAAATTCTCAACGAAACCTGATATGATATTCAAGTTGTTGATACCAATCAACAAATTCATCCGCAGAATAATTTTCCTCATTAAAATATTCCATTTGATGTCGTCCATGCCTCTCTTATTATTTTGATTAGAAATCAGATATGACATCAATAAAAGATAATTTGTGACGATTTATTTCCGGGACACTGACTTCATTTTTTCATGCATCAATCGCTACCCATCGAATGAATAAAAAACGCGACGACCTTTGATAAATTTTTCAATATTAATTTATTAATAAAATAGCAATAAATAAAGCCCATACTACAGTCAAAGTCTTTGATCTGCACAATCGTCGGCACGTTGAATGTTCGAGGTCGGTTATCTCAGATGGTTTTCCCGAAATATTTCATGACATTACAAAACAAACAGCTTGAAGCTATTCTTTTCACAGACATTCTAAGCGATGATAAAGAATTTTTTTTTCCAAAAAGCTCCTTGCTTTTTCAGGTGCGAATAATTTGTTCGTTCAAACGTTTTTTTTTAAACGAAAATTGAATATAATTGACGATTGGCCTCGTATCATAAAAAAATTAGCTATTCATTATTTACCTTGAATTTTGTATTCAAAGTGAAATTCCTCAGAATCATTTGTTTTATCTTCGAAAATTGACAGCCTTATAAGGAATCTTGCATTGAAAATTGATTTTCAAAGGAGTGTTTTTAATGAACTCAACCATATACAGTTTGCCACGAGCTGCGGGTTTTATTTCTGAAATTAAAGAAAGATTAAAACTCTTTATGAGTATGGTCGATGTTGATCAATGGTTGATCTGGTAAATTCTGCTGTTTTCATTTTCCGCAAATTCCTTTTTTTCATTTTGAAGCTACATTTATTAATCTGATTACGCTTCGCCGAACGACCAATATATTATATTTCTCTGTGTATTTCTGAAAACGTTATACTGACTCTACTACATTGTTTATAATTATGCGGCCCCTTTTTTGATAATCTGTTTAATAATGCCGTTTTTGTACCCATTCATCTCTTCTGTACACATCAAACAGTCGGCGTCTTTTTTTATAATTTTGCCTTTTCATTAGAATCGCTAAAAATCCTAAACATACAATGACCCGCAATTTTCTTGTATTGGTAGGCTTTGTTCAATGTACTGAAGATCATCTTTTGAATAGAGCTTGACTTCCGGTTAATGGACAGGTCTGTACTATTCATATTATATCCAGTATCAACCGTGAAGTTTATTCTCAAATCCATCTTCGTCGTCATCATTTATCATCGCTAGTTGATCTTGAACTTTATTCTTTACACGATCATTTGTATGTCATCCACTCTCAACGTCCAGGAGATTGTAAAAAATAACGTAAAGCTAATCCGTAGTCATCCGTAGACACAAATATCTAGTTTTCTTACCAATGCGATTCAACTTTCTAGTCACTACTCACCTACATTCGTCATCCACTGCACAAAAATAATCGAGCGGCTTCAATCACTCCAATTTATGAAATTCAAAATAACGTACAATGCTTTTGCAAAATGGTTGAACTGTGGCTTTAAGTACCGGCAACTTCGACACGTTCCATTAATCCTGGTCTCCAATTGCTTGTATGTATCCATTTACCATCGTCATCAGCGATGATGGCAGGGATGAACTATAAGAATTACCTGTTGACCGTGCAGTATTTGTAGACTAAGTTACAATCAATTCTCCCCGTGAGCTCTGCGTTCAGCTTTTACATGGCTGAGGAAGGTCATGACTATTACATTTAATTGGTATTTTTCTGTACGAAAACTGACCAAGTAATTAAACGATTCCAGTTAACGGAGCTCTTGCTACTTCTGTTGTTGATCCGCGCGTATGTAAACATAAGTAAATCATTGACAAACATATTAGAAAATTTACGAATTATTTACCATATTACGATGCTTGGTTGACGATAAAAATCAGAACGTGTCATGAGTAAGGGCATGCACCAAATTAATCACCACAACACTTGAGTAAATTTTCGACCCTACTCTTTACAATGCCTGCACTAGCAGAATGAAGTATTTTTTCATATTTTCGTTTAACGTGAGGACAAAGCAACAGACAAAACGAATATTTAATATCCAAAAGACAACCAGACTTTTTTTGGGATATCAAATCCGAAAAACTCTGCGGCCATGCAGTAAATTAAAAGTTAAGATAGACTAATTTAGTATGTTACAATCAATTTATGTGATGAGGTAGATCTTTTCCGGATGAAAAGGAAGACTTTTACTTGAGCTACCCAGATTTAGATTAGCTTCTAGTAGATACTGTAAAAAGAAATTTTGATGATAAAAATATGGAAGGGAATATTTTTAAGGGATAAATTTAGGACAATTCATATGTTGACATTGAATTGATTCAAAATGACATTATCTTATTTTGACAATTTCATGTAGAATAACAATTGAACCAACTATAAACAACCATAAATTTTTATCCGAATTATAAACTTATTATTTCTGTTTTTCGTTATTAAAAAAAAATTGCGAAATTTTGAAATGGGTTTCCCTAGACCAAGATGGTTCCAGTAGAATTTTCTTCTTCTTTTACTTTCAAGACAATATTTTTTTAAACGACTACTTCTGAAAAAACTGTTCGAATGATGCTGGAAGGGATGCTTGAGGAATATATTCAAATAATCTTAATGCACACAGCATTCTGATTGGTATCAATTTATGATGAATAAATCGAAAAATATGACCTCATCTGCTGCAGCCAAACAACAATTTATTAGAAATTAACTTTTCATTACAATCAAAATTTTCCGGATCTGATGTCACAAGAAAAATTAATTGAAGGACTTGACTTGTAAACGAAAGCTACTTATTCGAAAATCATGTATCCTACTTAAAAAATATTCGTCATTTGTGTCACACGTTCCATCCCTGTAAACTCACATAAAAATTAAATAGTATACATAGTCGAATTTATCTTGTTATTAAATGGTAGTTACTTCGTGAACCATATGCGTTCACCAGTAGTACTTCCAGCAACTAATCGTATGCACATCAAGTCGATTGCCATAATTAACAGTTCCTCCCGGTTCGGAAGGATTTCAGGAGTATTATGACTCCACAAGCGCTCACTTGACCACTCGAAAATAAATTTTCCATACTAGACATTGCAAATTCGCCGACAAAATGGACAGTTTCCCAGTACAATGAATTGCAACTCCATTGAAGTTTGATCGCGAAATGTAATGCGAGTTTTGTACGAAAATGTCATGGGACTGCAAATTTATAGGACATGAACTTCGAATACTTGATATTGTTGAAAATCGTGATTTTTGTGTAAATCATTTAACGGTGAAGAGCTCTTTTGAATTCATATAAAACTGTTGTAGTTGGAATGAAAATCAACAACGATTCGGAAAAGCTTAGTTGTAGGTAAATGAATCGTATGAATGTCGAAAGATAAAGCGAGATTTTAACTTCAAAAGGATACTTGAACCTTTATCAGACAAAGTTAAAATACATATGTGACCTCAGATGACATCATACCTCTCATGAAATGCATCTCTTAAACTATCTGCATTGTGCTCAATCGTTCCAAGTAGATTTTATTTGAACCCAACAGAACTTTTTATATTCGTTGTGAAAAACAAACGCCATAAATTCCAAGAGACAAATAGTGGTTACTTTGTAACCGAATAGGTGAAACCACTTCAACAAACAAAACATATACACGAAAAGAGTGAGCCATTTAAAGAACCAACCAAAACAAATTGTCCTTGTCGTGTGACTGTTATTTCACCACTTTGTTACGTTTTTCATGCTTTCTGTGGAAAAACATTTACTCTTGTGCCAAGGCAGCGCAATGACATTATTCTGTGATTTTATAGTCTGCAAGCACAACTCGCTTAGATAAATCGACATTAAGTGTATTGTTTCAAAGATGTGTTTTGTTTGTGTAGATTCGGCGATCTCTTGGGTACGTCTTTTCAGTTTAGGAAAGGATACAACAAGATGACCATGGTAAGATATTTGTTATTGAGAAAAATGGTGTCGGTAAGATTGAGGGGACAATTCACGGATTATGGCGGTTATCAGTTGCTTTGTGAGAATTTAGGTGGTCCATTGTTGTTGCACTAAATCTTGATTGGCTTGATAATTGATAATTGATTTGACAATTGGTTAAGGATTGTGTTATGTAATATATTGATTCACATCTTGTTTGTCACATCTAGAGAAACTGTTCTTCAAAAACAATCATCATGTATTGCGAAACTATATCGACACCTGAATACAAGGACTTTAGGTAACTTAACTTTCTGAGGCTTGAAATAATAGCGAAAATAGTTGATTGAATATTGATTTTCATACAACTTTTCTGACTGAAGACGCAAATGATATCAGTGATGGATACATATCCTTAGCGTACCTCTGCAAATTTCGAAATTTTTGGGGTAAAGACTTTGCAATAATTATGCAAGTATCTCAAACATTGCAAAATTGAGTAATTAACATCTTGCATTCAGGCAACGATATATATGCGCTAATACAATAAATCCCAACTAATAATTCTACTGATGTATAACAAATGCAACAGACAACTTAATACTTTTTGACCCAATAATGAAGGGAAATAGAAAATTTAGGATAATAGCTCTCTCCAAAGTTTCAACAATCATAAAAATTTGATTGCCGAAGAATGTTGAACTGATTAAGTATAAGTGAATAAAATGGATCATTGACTTCCATGTATTTTGGATATGAAAGCATTAGAGCATTAGATGTCGAACGACATTCTAATAATCATTTCTTTACATTTAAAAGTTGGACTTGTAGAGAAAGCTTGCGTCATATTTAAACCCAAAAATGGACAATCTACCTTCCTTTTTAAAGTGAATGGATTTGTTCCTTCAAAAATGCAGATTAGCTTCTTATTTCAGAAATAATTTAATAGCTACAGTTTTTCGTAGCATTGTTGGTTATGTACCTGTTAAAATCTTTGATATCTATCGAGAGTCAAGTTAGACTTGGAAGAAATTTTTGAGAACTGGAACTGTAAGGGTTAGTGCATTTTTTTCAAAAACTTAAAATCGTGTAAGGAAGTGGTGCATCAAAATCGCCATGTTTTAATCATTTAAAAATCTCAGTGCAGGATTGTCAAGTAATGATTTGCTGTGATCTACTAATAAATATGTTCCATTGCTATCAGACACAATAAATAAGTAATAATAATAACAACTTTATCATGGAATTTGAAGACTAAACTTTATTCCTCAAAAATATAAATATATTGGGAGTTTTAATTTTCGATATCTGGAAAATATTAAACGATTCCATTAATTGAGGTCACGTCTCTTGGCCTTCAATTTTCTAACATCAAATATTTATATCCAAAATCAATACCAAAGCTTACAAATACGAAGATCTTAAAGTTGTTGAAATTTTTTTGAATTGATATTTGCAATAAAGGAGCTCACATGCATTAAAAATTTGCAACGAATCGCGCTTTTCATTACGCTAACATTTAAAATGAATTCATTTTGTGCAAGTTTTAATGCAACAAAAATAGCAGATTTTGTGTATCCCAGAGTTAGTACTCTTTAGATTAAGAACAAGAGTAAAAATTGGTAGAAATAAACCGTGATTTTTGCTCTGAAATTCAATCGAATGGAAAAATGAAATGTGAAATTTACTTCACAAGCAAAAATATTTACTCGAAAATGGACTTCTCCAGTACAATACCATAAAAATGTCCTTTTGGCATATTGTTCCAGTTCAAGCTTACCAGTATTATTCTTAAGAAACTAACTATCAATTGCAAGATTTTATAGATGCACAATTTTTTATTTCTTTGTCTTATCTGATGCTATTTTCTAGACCTTTTCAAAAAACAATCATAAATAGGTCCGCTACTTAAATCCAAAAAACATTTCCAATCAGATAAGTGATTTTACAAAGCACACTAATTTTAATATTGAAAAACTTCAAATTCAATTCAAAAGAGCAAGAATTTGATTCAGAAAACAACCTATTTGTTTTTTAAAAACACCTAAATTGAATACCAAATGCAGTGGTAAATTTGCCATTAGTATGGAAAGCGTAAATTAGTATGTGCAGTAAAAAATAATATTAAATATATAGTACCATACCAGTATCAAGCATATTTACATCAACAAGCGAACCATCTGCAATTATTTTTTTGTAGAAAATAAACTAAATTCCTTTTATATTCGTTTTCCTTTTTGAACAACTCATGTCAATTGCTCTTTATTAATTTCCCAGTATATGGGAAGGTCATGCAATCGCCGTGAAAATCGAAGTTGAAATTTTTAACATGTCTTTACGTTTTTAGGTCTTTAGAGTATATTTAATGTGTTTTTGGAAAGCAGTCTGTGTGTGTGTATACATTTGTGGACGGTTTTTTAAGAGCATCACTCACGTAAACAAAGTTTTATCGACTTCTAGACCAGGGCGAATCTGTAAAAAACGACAACATTTGGCCGTTGAGGGGGATTTGATTTTTTACAAGAGCAGTAGTGAAACAAATCGTATAACCATAATTGACTTATACTCTCTCTCAAAAAAGTAAGGAACATTAAAAATCAATCAAATTGTTAAAAAAAAACTAAAAACTCGTTTTTTCCCACTTTTCTCACTCCTAACTTTAAAACGGATCATTTTAGAGCAAACTAAGAATAAAAGTTGCGTAATAAAATTTTCCACAGGAATTTTTGCAAAACTTGGTAATAAACTCTACAACATTACTGGGCGGCTGCGGATTCAGTTGATGGAAGCATGCCTCCTTCGACTGAATCCGAAGCCGCCCAGCACTGTTTTAGAGTTTATTACCAAGTTTAGCAAAAATCCTGAAGCTGCCCTAATAACCCGATTCTAATTTTGTAACGACCATTTGATAGATAAAGTGATGTTTTATATGTGAAAAAAATTTCAAACTTCTATAGGTTTCTGTCTTGCAAGCTTGCAAAATTTTTGATTTTTTTAAAATAAATTTAGATTGCACTGCATACTGAATTGATTTTGATGAAAATTGTTGTGCTGTTCATTTACATTAAAATAAAGTTCTAGGCAAACTATGAAAGTCCAAAATCCAGTGGTAAAAAAAATTAAATAAAAAAGGCTTTTCCCTTTTTTTATATTTATTGCTATTTTGCGGCAAAGGTTAAATGTTTTAAAATTTTTAATCATTGCAATTTTATAAAAAAAACTTTATTAGTAACTTTTGATTGCATCTAACTTTGCTCTTAAATGGACAGTTTTAAAGTTAGGAGTGAGAAAAGTAGAAAAAACCGATTTTTTTTAAAATTAAACATTTCGATTTTTTTAATGTTCCCGACTTTTTTTAGAGAAAAGTAGAAAAACCCGATTTTTTTTTTAAATTAAACATTTCGATTTTTTTAATGTTCCCGACTTTTTTTAGAAGGAGGATAAGTCAATTATTGTTATACGAGTTATTCCACAACTTTTCCTGCAAAATCCAGTGTGCCCTCACTCAACGGTCAACTGAAAACCAACCCGCCCTGGTCTATTCGTTAAGGTGTCAATCGAAGCGTCGTTGCAATCTTAAGTGCTGATTAGTTTTTGAAAAACTTTGGTCGGGTGTATTTTTTTAGTTTTAACCCGTCAAGGTAATAATCGGTTATGCACTATATCTCGGGAACCTTTCATAGAGTTTGCATTGTTGAGATGTCAATCGATGCGTATTACGATTTGAATGATTTTATTAAATTTTGAAAATATGATTGCTTGGATGCGTTTCTTAATTAAACAAGAACTTTCCATATACTGGGAAGTTAATAAAAAAAAGTGCAAAAAATGAGGGTTTTTTCATAAAAAACAAATTTTTAGCCTGATTTCCAAAAGCAGCATGCAATTTTAATAAAATATTAAAATCTAAATTGTTCTTGTAAAAACACTGTAAAACTATTTTTCATGATAACAAAAAAACAATTAAAAATAAAAATTCATTAAAAATCACTACTACTGATGTCTCCATTTCTAAAGACATTAGAGCCATTTGAATCAATTGTTAATATTTGCATAATTTCAGCAGACATTCAATAATTTTCACAGTGCCGTTTTTTATTTTAATGTAAAACTGCTTAAAATTTGAGAATTTTTGTGTAATACTCAACGCTTTGAATGGTAAAATGTTTAGAAGACGAAGATATCTGATTAACCCAAAAACAACATTTTTCATGATTGCAAAACATATTTACACATAAAAATATACCATTCATATTTATAATGGAAAAAGATTGATGAAAACAATATTTCCTAATTTCATTTGCGCTTAAACCAAATATAGAGTTTGTATTGTTGAGGTGCTAATTGACGCGTATAATAAAAGCTATACGTTACCAATGGACGCTTATTAAGATGGTTCAGTTAATATTATTCATATTACTGTCATGAGTACCTTTTATTATTATTATTTTAAGTAGCATCATTTTCATCATTATTAGTGTATTTATTATTTTTAATATTTATGAAGATATTCCTCGGAAGTTGATCGTGTGGCTCTCAAGGGTCGCACCTAGCGGGTTGTTTTCAATACCACTCAATTAGAACATATGAACATCATAAAAAAGATACTTAGCATACCACTCATATTTCCACTAAATTCGATCCTGAAACAACCCAAAACCCACATATTGAAAATTCGACTGAAACAATGTATTGGAAAGTCCAGTTAATTTTTGATTGTTCCTATTCACACTTTCCAAATATCTCATTAGCAAGGATCAAGTTTCGGTAGGCGTTTGCTATGCTATGTCAGCATTAACGCTATCAGTTCAGGACGTGGTCAGAATTTGATTATTCATGAATCCATCCAGTGATGGCCTCTGCACCGAAATATTGTTAAGTCGGACGGTGTGTGGCCTTTTCAGCTTCGAAGCTCCCACGACCGTTCGGGATTACACCCATGTCAACGAGGATTTATATCTGCTAAAATATTTGAAATTTATTATCAATGCATGACATAGGGCAATGTCGCTTTTGGTCATTGAACACAAACACAAAATATGTTTGTTTGAATTCCGGGAGAGCAAGTGCCGCAAAATGTTTCTATTTGATTTGTTTGGCTGACGTTTGTTGAGCAATTATGAAGATGAATTTATCGCAGAATAAATCAATCAGATGAGAAATGATAGGTACAATAGATACATTGCGGGAATAATGATGACAAAGAGGCATTTAAATTATTGATGATACTAAAATATAAGCGAATGTATTCGTCCTTCCGAATTTAGTAGAAAAGTATAACCATTATGACTTCATTAATGACAATTTAGTTTGGAATTAGACTAAAAATGCACCCACGGATTTCAAACAATTTTGTTCTTTCGTATTTCAACGATTATTGAAAACTGTCTCCAGTCGGAGCTGAAAAACTAGAACCGAATTAATACGCATTACAAACACCAACAATATTTTGGATATAATCTGTCCAACGTAGGATTAATTAATGACTGCTCTTATCCCAGGCGCATAGCTCCATCAGATTCAATTTCATGATGAAACATACCATTCACAAATATGTCAACTACTACATCTACCACTGAATGCTGACACATGATGATGTCCTTCGTGACTTTCGGTAACATCTTCTTCTTAGCCATTTCATGATATGATTTATGACTAGGTTTGAGGTAAATGCGTTAGTTTTCCTGGAATGTTTTCATTCTTTGACATCGAAAAGATGCCAACTTGTATCAGTTTAGTAGGTATGTCCTTCGGTTGAGTGAAAACAGAAGTAGAACATTTTATGGTTGGATGCGTCCAAAACCAGATGTTACTAAGACAATTATGGATTAAGTAGCACAATGAGCATCGCTTAGGAAATTAATCATAACTCAAGAATGAACAGACTATGGAATTGTTTGTGCAAATTAATCTGAGTTTAGCTGGTCTTCATCGAAACACATTTTTCCGTGTGCAACATCATTGTTTATGTTTTGATGATATTTATAAAGAATTAACCCGAACATTCAAAATAAAATAAATAATTGCAAAATACAGCAGTAGGATATGTTCAATCTTCACTACTACATATATTCAAAAACTTAAGAAATTCAGATAAAAGAAGATACTTATGACTGTTTTCTTTCAACAAGGATCAGTTTCAAATCAGTGCTATTTTAAAGGAAGAGGATTTTTTGCAAAATACGGACCATAAAAAGGATGCTTCTTTATTTTGAGTATGACCTTTCCATTGAACTTGGTGCTCTTCCATAATAAAGACCTGAAATATATATGAAGAAAGATAAAGGAATGGTTTTGCGTGAAATGTTTTCAGGTAATGAAGTGGACAACACAGTCTTCAAATTTTTTATTGTCATAAAGAAATTGTTGCTAAGACTAAACTTAAATATAATTAACAAAAGTGTAGGACCTTTTAGGAAGTTTGGGCTATAAAAATTGAAACTTCTTGTGAACATTGTTTCGATTCTATGCAACAGGCGAAACAGTATAAGAAATTGAGGCTTCTCGGATAAATTTTAAAGTGTTTTCAATGCAACAATAAACATATCATTGATTTAAAACTGTTTTATATTTTTATATTTTTTCCTGGGTTTTCAAGCACTCCTATTATTTTGAAAAAATGAAACACACAAACACCAATGTTAAAGTATTATTTTTTCATTATTCGACGTATATTAAATTAAGTTGCGCTACTTATTTATCGATGGTATCTATGTTCATTGGCAGCTTTAAATTAATAATCAACATTATAACGTACTTATAGTTTTAAGGAAAAAGCTTGTTTTTTCCGTAGAAACTCGAAGAAAAAACAAGGAATTATCATTAAAAATAAAATATTCAAATTTTCATATCAGTTTTCTTAGTGTGTACAGCTACGTGTTAAAGTTATAGTTCAATCGGTTGGCTTGAATTTCGGTTATACACTCCACGAACGGATAATGAGAGTTTCGATATAAGTGTATCTAAACATTTAGTAACAGATTTTTCATAAAAAAACTGAAACTGATTCCTGTTCTGACCCTGTTCTAATGTTTCTTCATTATCACTTTTTAATAGTTATTTTAGACATTCACAAGCTCGCTGGATACAGAAAAGTTAAGGAAGTTAAAACTAATTGAATTTTGTACAATTTGTGCTAAGCAAGAGAACAGCAGATGCTAGGTGTCTAAAAGACAGCTAGAAAATGTTAAATTGATTCAATTGCTACAGTTTAACAAACCAAAAATAAACGAAAATTACACCACTGTAAAAATAAAGAAAACTATTCGTTTGTTAATTTGTTATTTGATATTTTTTCTAACAGTAAAAACCCTTTTGAGTACAGTCGTTAGTAAACCCTGTTACACCTGTAATTCATGCAACGTCCGCTACTACATCGCCGATCCTGGCCACGGTTTGGGCAATCCACCTAGCTTGAACCCGCGAAGAGGGGTGTGTGAATATATTTTTTTCTAAAAAGGGCAATACCTGTTTCTGTGCCGAAACTGCCCTGTCTGTAAATCTGATATCAGAAACAGGATTCGTGGCGATCCAAAACCACCGATCAGAAAAACCAAATTTTGAACAAATGCACGCAAAGAGCCAAAAACGCGACGTCCGCTTCGCCACATCACACAATCACACTACACTACAGTGTTATGTAAAATCACCATTTCATGTTATATTAATCCACCTTACTAACCCTATCTAAGCTAAATTCTACTCAAATTTTTTCCCTCTTATTGCAAAGGCCGCTTGCTGGCCGTTCTCCGCTTGCCGACTGTTTGCCGCTTACCGTTTGTCGTCGTTCTCTTTCTTCTCCCCATGATGAGTGAAATGCCACCAGATTTCATTGAATCTTTCTGCCAAATCTGTAATTCTCCGCAATCAGCACCCTCCAGAATCCAGAATAGAACAGTCCTACCAGCTGTTCTCCCGGTAATATTTATGGGATCCCCCGATCCCTTTTTTGCTGTATAGGCGGTCAACGGCCAGTCGAGTTTGCTGAACTCGTTGAAGCTTTTCTTGCTTGGACTGACGCACGAAAGCTGATGATTTAATCTCCGTGCGATTGGCCACAGCATAGTCTATGGATACACTAGTCGTTAAACTTAGAGTAAAAAGTGGACTATCAATTTTCAACGCCAGGTAGCTCCGTGGAACTACCAAAAGCTTCAAGCTTTAAGCACGAGCATATGCTTTGCTCTGCTTTACTCCTGTATTTTTTATAGTTGTTTCGCTGGGATCTCTCTTAAATTTCTCGTAATGCTCACTTAAATTAAGTTTTAAAGCTCAGTGTATTTCATTTCCCCATCTAGAGTTTTCCCACTGTATATTGTATACACTGTGGGCCACAGCGTTGCATCTCGGGGGGGGGGGGGATACTGTGGCTGCTGCTTGTACGAGAGCGGCTCTTGGGCAGACACATTGTGCCGCTGGCAATGAAGGACCGCTGTGCAGATTGGTATCCACGACGTTGTCAACCTGACTCGTTTCGTCGGTGCGTTGAATTCAAATGTTCAGACGCTGACGGTGAGTTCGACATGTTGGAGCATACGTCAGTTCAAAGATATATAATCAAAAGAACTATCCCATGGAACTGATTTCGCTGTTGATGACACTTTAAATTACGCGACATTCGCGTGCACGATGCGGAACAAACTCTCCATAACAACCTTACTTCCTACTTATCTATCTAGTCCAATATATGTGTACATAATTCAATATTGTCAGCCTATATAAATCTTCTCTATATTTAAAGAATTCAATAATCATAGCCGAAATCGATGTACTCCCTAATTAGATAATGCAATATATTTACAATATAATTCATTCATGACTTACAATATAATGAATTAGTCACCTGCTTGTGTGAAGTGGCGGCCCACGTATAAAATTTTTAATAGAGAGCGCTTGCTCGAACGGTGGTTTGGAGTCTTCAGGGGCAGGACAGTCTCTTTTTGCCCTTATGGGTCCGTGGATTGGCCACGCTGCGCGGCGAACGTAACAACCCTTTTAAAAAATGTCATGTCATGAAAATAAACACTGAAACCATTTGCGTTGATGTATTGGGCACGAATATTACGCTTGTCCTTAAAAATCAACATTTGCATTATCGGTTCCTGAGTCAAAATTTGCTTACAGTTCACAAGAATCAGTGCAATTTTGAACAATATAATAAACGTACAAGACAATAAATTTACCATTGTAGATTTACTATATTGAAACATTTTCACTAAAAAAGAAACTTTCCGTTCCTGTCGGGGATAATAAAATATTTTTTTCCCACCATTGAAATTATCTCCGTTACTAACTACCCATTTTGTAAATAAAAAAGTCATCGCTCCTTGTAATGGGATATTTTTTCCGTCTATTTTTTCAGCTACAAAAAACTGAAATGACTGTTGAGGAGTCTTGACATCAGAAGTTACTCCTCAATGGCCATAAAGAGAATAAAAACTGGAAATTATTCAAGACAAGACGCATTTCGTTTATTGTTTTTGCTCGAAAATCGAGTTTGATAATGGAAAAACTTTACTTTTTTGAAGTGAACTCGAAACAGGAAAAGTTTTGGTATGTTTTTTTTGTAGGATATTTTTAAAGCACTTTTGGTGTTAAAATAATGAGATATTCACTGCCGAGAAAGGCAACTAGATGGTGAAATTAATGGTTGACATAGATCTTCGACTAAGCGATTACATCATTTTTAATCTAAGATTAAAGCACTCAACAGCTCAGAGGTGTTAAGGTACATAGAAAGCAGGACAGTAGGATAAAAGTTTATTACAAATTACATAGATGACCACTGTTCATACGTACGAAGCAATTGCAAGTATAACTTGCAAAAGTTCATGTCTACTTAAAAACTTCCTCGGTTGTTTACCATTTAAATAATTGCAAATAACAGTCCATTCGGGTTGCCAAAATAAGATTAGTAGGTACTTTTTACCTAAACATGATTTCATTTTAGTTTGTATTCTCATCAGAATCATCATTTGCGAATGAAATATAAATTATTACGTGAAAACTGGCACCGGGTTTGTCTATTACTTTCAATTCAAAACTTGAACCTGCCTAGTGTGGAAAAATAACTTTATTTTTTATTGTAAACGTACGAATATTGAATAAGAGCTAAAGTTTCCATAAGCATGTCATTTGAACGAAAGACGCAATCATGACAAATTTAAAAGAATGTTGAAAACCAAGCTCGATTTCAGTATCAGAAGCTTGAAACCTGCTAAAAGATTCACCGAAAAAGATGTGAAGGTTGAGGGAGGATGGAAACTAATTTTAAAACTAAACTTTTTTGCAACAAAAATTCACATTTTATTATGTGATTATCTACCATCATCATAAAATGAAAAATTTGGCAAGAGATTTATGAATAGAACAAACAATTTATACAAATTACGTGGCTATAAGAGCTCCAGCAACAAAAGATGTGAATAATTAAGGTTGATAATTATCACCTTGAGGTTAAATTTCAAAGATGCAAAAAGGACACCTACTGTAATTGACCTTAATCGATGATAAGTTAAGGGGGTAGTCTAGTGGTGGTGTTTTTAACTTCCCAGTATATAGGAAGTTCTTGTAATCACCTCGAAAATCGAAATTGAAATTTTCAACATTTCTTTACGTTTTGAGGTCTATAGATTATATATAAGTGTTTTTAGAAAGGGAGATGTATGTGTGTGTGTACGTACCTACGTTCGTGGACACTTTTTTCTATGAGCATAACTCACGTCAATAACGTCGTATCGATTTTGTTAGTTTTTGGGACACTTCGGTCGGGAGGTTTGATGTTTTGCTCCTTTGAAGGTCATTTCCGTCATGCGTTATATCTCACGAACCATACATAGGATTTGCATGGTTTGGCTGACAATCGACACGTATTACCATTTTTGTGAATCTATCGAATTTTTCAAAAAATCGTTGAAGCCGTTTTTTAATTTAAAAAAAAAGTTCAAAAATTAGGTTTTTTCCATAAACAATAAATTTTTAACCTGATTTACGGAGCACAATAATCAAATTTTAAAAAAAATTATATACTCCAAGCAGTGATTTTAAAAATTTCTTCGAACCTTTTTCTCAAGATTACAAAAAACTTTAAATAAAAAATAAAAAATAATTAAAAGTCATCATGATTTTCAAGATCATTTCTGTCATTCACTATATCTCACGAACTAGATATAATAATTGCATCATAAAGGTGTCAATCGACGTGTAATCACATCTTTGTGATTTTTTTAACATTATAAAAATTCGTTTCAGCCGGGTTTTTTTTCTCAATAGAATGAAGAAGAAGAAGAAGAAAGAAGAAAATGCAAAAAATTAGGGTTTTTTCATAATTTTTTTTTTAACCTGTTTTGCACAACACAGTAATAAATGTTTATCAAATTTATACATTTTTATCAGTTTTTGAAGAGAAACCGGCAACACTTTTTTCCATGGTTATGAAAAAAACTAAATTAAAAATTAAAAATCATTCAAAGTTACCATGTAAAGAGGGTTTATACGAATGATATCTGTTATTCTAAATAAATTGTTGTAAATTCAATCAAAAGTTTGAAATATTTGCATAATTTGAGCAAATTTTTAATAGTTTTTACAGTCGTTTAATTAAAAAAAACTGCTAAAATATTCAAAATCATCAAAATTTCAATCAAATTTGCATTTGTGGTAATCAACGTTTTGAATGGTAAAATGAAGATGATGATGAAGATCATATGCTTTAAAAAGCTTTCATCAAATAAAAAATTGTAGTTTTTAGTAGATTTAATCTTTAGTAATCGTAAGATTTCAATAAATTCCTCTATCATCATTTGTAAAACATTTTACATTTTACATGCAATTGAACCTATTTTTGACTCCATATTCAAAATTTACCAATAGAACGTGTAAAGCAATTATTAATCTCATTGATGTAAAATCGTGAAAAAATGTAAATTCAGTGAATATGCCAAAATGATGGCAATTTTGAACGCAACTATTCAAAGTTACCATCACGCGACAAAGTCTCTTCAGTGAGTGTAATAACAAAAAACTCCATTCATTTTTGCTAGTGCTCTTTTGTCCTTCAAGCATCGATATGAAAATAACAAATAACGTAGAAAAGGCTTTGTAACCTGACCCCCCTTCGATTGAGCCACGTGAATATTAAATAAAACCAATTCATGGAAATCTTTACGTAATCAATGGAAGCTCGCGTAGATGTTACGATTAATATTAAGTCATTCCAATAACTTTTATAAGAGTTACATTTTTATTATTAAAAGTAGTATTATTTCCATAATTATTACTTTGTTTAATATTTTTATTATTTATGTAAATATTACTGGGAAGTTGTCCGTGTGGACCTCAAGGGTCGCACTTCGTGGCTTGTTTTCATATATTTTTTGAAAATAACTCAATAGCTATAACATTGAAAATACTCCTTTTCATTACACAGCGATTGTACGGCCCCCCTCTTCTTGCTACAGTTTTGACTCGTAAGTGGCCTTGATGTGCTCAAACATTTGCGCCGAAAAATTAGTTGTGTATATATATTTGGATATAACAAAAAAAAATTCATCATAAGGTCAGTATACATTCGACTTTCAGCGAGAAAATGTTACATCTCTTGTTTAAAATGTTCTCTAGTAAGACAGAAAAATAATTTTTGTCAGCGAAAGAAGCAAAGATTCTCTACAAATCAGTTTAGCGTTTCTGAATTTTTTAATTTAAAACGTACTTTTATTAAAAATTTGACAAAAGTACATCAACCGTTCAAATTATACATGTTATGGGCGTCAATGTTAGCCAAAGTACTTGGGATTTCACATCGGCGTATGATCGCGAAAGGTTATACAGCGCGAAGAAAAGATGTACCGGCGCTTCCAAAGAAGGCCGTATTGTCGAAAAAGACTAAATCAACAGAACAACAGAATTTCGCGGAGAAGGAAATCATTTACTGTCATTTAGGATTTACAGTTTGATGGTAAATTAAATTTTTTTCGATTTATCATAAAAATTTCTGTTGCAAAAACTTTAAACGCGTTTTTATTGAATCACACTTTTTAGGTCCACGGCGTAAAACTGCAAAATAACTACTCTACCGATTTGCTTCAAATTTTTTCACGGAAACTCTATCACTACTTAACGATGGAACGGGCCCAAATTTAGAGCCTAAAAAAAATTTTTTGTCCTTTTAAGTGCACTTTTTTCAAAAAGAAAACATACAAAATTCAACCATCGTAATTAAAAGTGGGTGCCAAATCGTCTAAAAAATTTTTTTTGTTCTAAATTTAGACCCGTTCTATTGTTTATTATCTAAATAACAAAAAAAAATATTTGGATGTTTGCTTTCAGATCAATATGTTGGCCACAATTTTACGAGACGCAATTGAAATTTTTTTTGATGCTGATGGAGTACTTCATTGTGATGGCCGCCATTTTATTTTATTTTCTCTTCAATAAATTAAAAATTCTCTCTTTAAACGTAAATAAACAAATATACGAAGTTTCAAGACAATATCTCTCGTCGTTTTTTGTTTGTACATCAATTTAAAAAAGCATCCAGTTTTTCGGGCTCAACACTAGACTACCCCCGTAAGTTTCAAGAATTTCTTTCTCTGTGAAGTTATATTGAGAAAATATTAGTTAGAGATCAGTGATACCTGAAGTATTCCTGTGATTCCGATGCCAATTCCGAATTTAAGCTATATTGCAAGCAAATTAATACCTATTTTTGTCTGCATTCCGTACGTCGTCATCATCATTGTTGTTTAGTCAACAAAAAGTGTGATCTTAAATTCCCAAATAGTAAGACTAAACTATTAAGCTTGGAGATCTATGAAATCAGTCCATAAGTTCCCTCGTATTTTTCGAGTCAAATTTGTTCGAAAAATTTGATAATCAGTTTTCGAGAAGATCGGATTTAAAGTGAGAACGGGAAAATAAAAATAACTAACGATATTTTAGGCTTTTTCAATGCGGTAAAAATGCTACACCGACTGCAACAGAGATATATACGGGTCTTGGTGAAAACACTATTTATGTGAGAACTGCACAGGAGTGGTTTGAAAACTTTCGGGATGGGTGCACCACAGCAGAAGATGCACCTCACTCAGGACGTCCTATTGAATTTGATGAAACGACACTCAAAAACTTGGTGGAAGCAGAACCAACTTTAACTGTGGATATGATTGCAGAGAGGTTAAAGTCTTCGCATGGTACCATTCAACGGTATTTGGTGCAGATACAAAAAGCTTCCAAGCTTGGCAAATGTTACGTCAAGATTAAACAGAACCTTTCCTCATTCGTTTTGTAATGCAGGACAAAAAGTGGATAGTCTTTAACAAGATCGTGCGGAAAAGACAATGGATGGTTGCAAATTAGACATTAAAACCTACTGCCAAACCAGGACAGCACCCACAAAGGATTCTACTATCTGTTGGGTGAGATATGTCAGGAGTTGTCTATTTTAAATGGCTGGATCCTAACGAAACTATTACAGTGGATAGTATTATCGTCAACTCAGCACATTGGATGCAGAATTGAAACAAAAACACCTTTTTTTAGTGAACAGACGGAAGTTTATTTTCAGCACGGTTATGCCCTACCGCATACTATAAAAGTCACCCTAGAAAATTCGAGGGAATCTGTCGTTTCTAGGCTGAAAAGTTTTTCAAAAAAACATGATTTCCATATCAACCGTGCTACATTTTTTAACTCAAAAGATTTTTTTATTCCGATTGAATTAAACAATTACCACAAAGATAGGAAGAGATTGAAGATAATGAAGGAAAGTATTTAATCGATTGATATTAAAATAACTTGTGTTTATTATGTACTTTAAATTACCTTAGAAACGCGGTGCCTTATAGGCTGACCTGATATTTGTGGTGTCCATTGATGATGAAAATATTCTAGGTAAATGCTACATTATTTGAAAAATTGAAACGATGCATTTCGATTTCTGAGTCACTTCATTATAATATTCCAGCAAAACCTCCATTTAAAATGCATAAAAAAACAGAATACAAAGTACCAAATAGACTTAATCTGCCCAATTCCACTCCTTGAATTTTTCCTGATGTTCCATCTATATTTCATAACAATTTTTTTCTGTAATTTCATAAAATATTCAGGGCAAGTAATGAGCGATTCGTTAGTGGGCGAAAAAAATTTGCTACTTTCACAATTCCAGACTGAAAGACAGACCACAGATCGTTGCTATTCTAGCGAATACGAAGGACATGTAAATAGTATCCGCTCCATCGTCAGGACATTAATGTATGCGATCCTTTTCCATGGGGAGACCAGCTCCACGGACGTAGAATTCAGAATTTTCTTGAATGAGATTCACCGAAGCCGGGGTACGTGGTCTTGTCGTCTTTGTCTGGGAAAATGCAAATTGCGGAAGAAAACTTAATTAGGTACGACGATGGCAATCATGTCGACAGGTAGACGAGTGTAGTATGCAGACAGGTTGATTGCTCGGCCGGGATAAAGTGATTCTTTTTAGTATTCAATTAGCAACGGAAATATGATACTCAAATGAATTGAAGACGATGAAGAAGCAAAGGTTGAGAAAGGTGGTTTTTGGAATTCAATATGACCGTCGGTTTAAGGGATGATGGTCCAACTGGATAGTATGGAATTAAATAAAGGTTGAATATTGAATCCATTGTGTGGAAGATTCAAATGACGAGATATAATATTGATGAGGTTTCGACAGGATGAATACAAGCCTAGAAGAATACACTGTATGATCAACAAGCCGTCCAATCTGCAACTATTTTCTAGTGTTCCTATTGCATAGGAACAACTTTGGAATAAAAATAACGTTGATGCTTTGAAAAGTAGAACTAAGTGATGAAAATTTGAAATGGAAGAATGAAGAGAAAGTTCGATATTATTATTAACTTCCCAGTATATAGAAAATTCATGTAACCACAACGAAAATTCAAATTGAAATTTTCAACATATTTTTACGTTTTGAGATCTTTAGAGTATCTATATTTAAAGTGTTCTTGGAAAGAAGTCTGTGTGTGTATGTACGTTTGTGGACAGTTTTTTACGAGCATAACTGACGTAAACAAAGATGTGTTGATTTCGTTAAGGGGTAACACTACTCTAGGATTTTCAAAAAATCGATTTTTTATTGGCTTAAATTGTTCTTTAGGGTCATAAAAATGAGATGTCGGTAATTTCATAGCGCGCAAAAATTTATAAAGGACTAACTGAGCGACTTTGTTGCACCACGTACCAGAGCCCCGCGCACCCTGTTGGTGAATCACGCGCCGCTGGGCGCAGCTGCTCCGATATACTTCTCGGGATAATAAGTAGTCTTGTTACCTACATCACCTGAGGTATTTATAGTTTCAAAGAAGGCCAATAGATGTCGCTCCTAAGACGCACTGTAGCCGCTGTAAAGTTACCGCACCGCCATCTTTCTCATAAGTAGAGACAGGACGAACAAGGACATGTCTCACCGCATTGTCAACCGCGTGTCGTGCAACATCCATTCGATTCGATCACCCGATTATTATCTTGTACCTATTAATAAATAATTTATCGTTAAAAGTGTTATTAGTTTCATTGTAGTAAACACCTACAAATTGGTGCTCCCGCTACAGCTTAAGTTTTTGACAACTTAACAGCTACAAAGGCTTCAAACGCGTTTTACTCAAAATCACTTTTTTCAAATTTACCGGTAAGATTATTTTGGAACGGGTGCATGGATCCACTTGAAATTTTGATAGTAACTTTGAAATACCAAAATCTAGTGAATTACTTAGGGATTTGTTGATTAATTGTTTATTTTGAATTTTGTTGTTGTTTTTCTTCAAAAAAGCGCCATTTTGTTAAAAATTAGTTTTAAAAAAATCTCCTACGTACTTCTCTAGCTATTAGTATGCACTTCAAAGAAAAATTTAGTTTTTTTGTTCTAGGAGCGACCGTTCGAGAGAAAAGTTACCGGTAACTTTTTAAAGGTGGATCACACAACAGCCGGGATCCTGTGACCGCCATTTAAAAAAAAATATTTTTTGTACATTTTGAGTTATGCAATATACTATCATAAGCGGATTGGGTGTTTTTTAATTCGTTTACTGACGAAAAATCATGAAAAATGTGGTCTCTAGAGTAGTGTTACCCCTTAAGGTATCAGTCGATGGATATTTGCAATATTCAGAGCTGATTTGATTTTGGAAAACTTCGATCTTGTGGTTGTTTTGTTTTGACCCATCCAAAGTTCGATCATACACCATATCTCACGAACGGATTTATTCTATCAGATATCGAATTTTTATTGCATATTACTTTTTGTTCTATGATCAAAATATGAAAATATTAATAGTATTTCTAAGGTAAAATTGTGCAAAAGCGCATATGGGAATAGTAGGCAATACTTTTCAAAATAAGATGCTTTGAAATGTTCTCATCAAATTAAAAATCATAGTTTTTAGTAGTTTAGCTCGTACACTTATGTATGACGAAAAATTGTGTAAGGAATACCATCACCGATTTAACGTTAGATTGTTTTCCCAGTTACCCATCCTAAAGCACCCAAAATGAGTCAGCTAAACATACCAAAATTAGTTCTTCATATGTAAAGAAGTGTACTGCAAGGTATAAAGAGCATGTGGACGTCGTTGATTAGCCTTGAAATAGGCACTTCAAAAGACTTAAAAGAAGTACATCAATAAGCGACGACAAATTGATGGCTGAGGTATTTGGGAGAAACCAGACATTAAATTTATGGCAGACCAAAGAAAAACTAATTGAAAAGGAAGGTGGGGGCCATAAATACAGCTGGATGCAGTCTTCAAGAGTCTGGCTGAAAAAACAGAAGTACAGCTCCTAACCTCAACTAGAGAAACAAGTGCAAAAGAGGTTAACTTGGGCACGGAATAATTTTGACCGCGATGGAAGCAACATAAAATTCAACGATGAGCTATCATTTGTTATATTCATCTATTAAAAAAAGGTTCGAAGAAATAGAGGTACCGTGAAACATCCAGCTAAGGTACATGTTTATGGTTGCTTTTCTGAAAAAGGGCTCGGAAAGTTAATTTCTTTCTTTCTGAATTCGTGCTGAATTTATACAAGAAGGAATTTTTAAAATCCGCTGCGTTGCTGTATGGACCCCAAAACGATGACTGGATTCTCCTACAAGAAAACGATCCCAAACATTGAAGTCGTTTCTCTACATCCTGAAATTGTAAAATGGGATAAAAACCTTGGATTAACCATTGCAGAGTCCAGATGCGAATCCCATTGAAAATGGGATTTAATGTTTATGTAGCATCCATGGAAAATATTTTCATAACTGCAAAATGGCCATAAAGCGACAAAATCAACTTCAGTCGCCGTAGAAACAAAAACTACATTCAATAACCCAAAAATCTTAATTTTTTGTTTGTTTTGTTCGTTTATGCCCCTTTGTCTTTCAAACGTCGATATAAAAATATTCAGTTAAATTGAAAAAAACATTGTTAGCCACCCTCTTTCCAGTGCTCGACGTAAGGATTATATCAGAACCCGTCTCCCAGCTGAAGCTTTGTGTGATATATGGGCACTCCCTTTGAAAATAAGATTAATATTCACTCATTATATATATATATATATATATATATATATATATATATATATATATATATATATATATATATATTATTATTACTGGAAATAATATTACTATTTTCATCATTATCATTTATACAGAGGACTTCCGGTAATCTGGCCCCTGTCTAATCCAGCGCCATCTGTAATTCGACATGCCTATCATTGTTGATTATACATAAAAAAATTGTTTAGTTATTATTTTTTGTAAGTTTTACAATATGAATAATGTTAAGGCCGGTCCAGACGCTCCGTTTTGCACTACCTTTTGTCTGTGCAGTCTTAAGACGAAATGAAAATGTTGCAATTTTTAGAGCGTCCACATGGTGCAGAGATATCTGTATATTTCGCACAGTTTTAGTGATATCGTCATGGAGGAGGTACTACTCTGGTCAATTTTGGCATGCTGTCTTGTTAAGAAAAATAGTACCATCTACATGCGCCGATTTGTCCGCACAGTTCAAGGAAATCTATGCTCTCTGGCTCAGTTATTGCTGCAACTGTACAGTTTTCGCACTCATTTCAAAACTGCGCAGTTTTCCTATCTACACGCAACGTTTTCTCTGCAACGCTTCGAACTGTGCAGACAAAAGGTTGTGCAAAACGGAGCGTCTGGACCGGCCTTAAAATTTATGATAAAACTGTGATATTCAATTTACTTAATTCCACACACATATGTAGTGTGATTTTAGTGCAGATAGAATTTGCAGTTTGTCAGATTACAATGTACGCTTTTTCAAAAAAAAACGGACTAGAACGGTCCTAGGCAGTACCCTATGTATAATTCGACATATTCCATTGTCCAACACCTGCAAAACGATTGTCGGATTACCGTGACTCCCCTGTATTTCGAATTTTGAAAACTACCTTCCTTGTTGCACGCTAAAAGAAACCTGGCAGAAATAACCAACCAAAAACTCCCTAGAAAAACATTTTCTGTCAATGTATTTCTTTCGGATACTTATCTCAAAATTTATATTAATTAAATTGTTAAATTTGAAATTTCACCTCAAAATTTGCTCAAATATTGGAAACAAATTTAAAAACCTTTGGTTTTTGTACTATTAAATTTTTCGGCGGTTTTTTACTACTTTTCTTGGTGTGTTTCGTTTCAGCTTCTGCTGTTGCTTCGTTGTTGGTTTCAATTGCGCTACTCTGGAAGCTGGTATATTTCCTTTAATTAAAGGGTCTACGATTTCATGTTCTTCTTGTTGAGAAGGATCGACATCATCTGCGAATTCTATTAAATCTTCACCACCAGGATCATCAAGTTTTGGTCGAGAAGACTTTTCTGCAATTTTACTTTTCTGATTTTGTTTGTGTCCTTTAGGCTTTTCCCTTGTGTCCAATTGGTTTGAAACACGCGGACTTTTTGTTAAGGGTAGTGGTGAGTTCTCAAATTTTCCACGTCCTAAAATATTCCGCCACCATTTCTGTATAGTTTTTGCTGATCGTACTTGTATCCGCATCAAAAACGCCTTTTTACGGACTGCTATCAAAATGAAGACAGGAAAATTGTCCCAAAAATTTTTCTTCAAATGTTCATCTAGTTTTGCTGATTTTTCTAACAGCTGCTGATAATGGGTGGTCAGCTCCGCCAGCAGTTTGTGCTTAGCACCGTAGTCGCGATCGAATTCTTCAATTTGATTCACCACCGCCATTTCACGTTTGAAACGAGTTTCACGCAAAGCCGTACATCGTTTCAGATCCTTTTGCAAGGTTTGCTCGTAAAAATCGCGAATATTTTCCATTGTTTGAGTGCGATTTGCATGGTCTTCAATACTTTTTGCTGTTTTCGTAAAGATCATTTGATTTTCAAGTCTGAAATTATTTTTGTTTTTGATTTCAGAAGTTTTTAAAAATCCAAGACCAGCACAAAAATTTTTTGGTGGTAAAATTTAATGGTTGAATATTTGACGAGGTCTAAAACTTACGTGGAAAAACTTCTCATGTGGATTACCACTAAAAAGAACTCGTTATGAATTATATCATATGTACGATTATGATTTTCAGGACAATGTAGAAATATAGAACACTTTAGGATTAGTTTTTAAGGTTTCCTTGTAAATACTTAGTCGTGTTCTGTCGGGGCACACATTTTTCAGATATTTCACTCAGATTTTATAGAAAGAATCAAATAAATTGTTTCAAATTTAAAACAACTATGGTAATCAGCCCTGATTTCTATGAATGAATTCATATACAAACTTTGTACATCATAGCATATAAAGGAAAATGTTTTTTTTTTCAACGCTGGGAGGTATATTTTGAAGATTTCCTTCAAAACCTACTAAGTTGCTCCTTTTTCTCGGCATGTTGGGCTTTTGCCGACTAAAACCACCTCAGTTTCTTCAATATCATTCTCTGCAGCAGTATTCATTAATTATCCATAAATTTTACTCCGAAATATGTCCCGTGAACAGGATAACATGCACAAAGTAGCTCGAGGATTTAACTCTAAAGTACTAGTAAATTTCATACAGCATTAATTAAAAGATTTTTATCAAAAGCAAACGAAGTTTTGAAACGCTTTAACAAGAAACTTAACTGTTTCCTGTATACTCAGCACGCAAAGGATAAGGCAGATTCTACTTGCCTTTCATTTTTCATTTCGACCTCATGATTCACTTGAATCATTCGTTGTTCCTCGTGAGCCTTGCTCATTTTCTGCTCATGAACTCCTTTTGCATATTTATGAGATTGAACGAGCACCTTATAATCGGCATCGAGCTCATCGATCCTTTTTTGGTACTGTTCATTCAATTTTCGAAGGTTTCGAAAATACTTGGTACCAAGAAAAGTTTGCCTCCTGTTCTCGTTCACTCTTTCGAGGAAAATTTTCTTCAACAATTGCAAGCATTTTATGTAAAATTTCTCGTTTTGAGAAAGCTGAAAGGCATCAATCAAGCACTCAAAACTATTCCGAAGCATGTGAGCCTACCTCAACATAATAAGGTGCGATTTGTTTTAGTAGTTTATTTTTCAGGACATGTGCAACTATGCGATGCATTGCTATACTGATCTTAGGAAGCAGGGGATCGTACTTAGCCAACGTAAATGCATTTTCCGAATCCGTGATGCTATATGAATCCGAGGAAGCTTGATGTTTGATAAATCGTTTCATGGTGAGAATCGAAAAGGCTGGATAAGTGTCCAGTGAGGGCTCATTGGCTTGGATCATTTTTACAATGCAGAATAGCATAGTTGTACTACGAATTATCCCACAAAAAATATTTTTCAAATGTCTTGCATGGTCTTCAAGTTCTTCGAGGTTTTTGTGTATTTCTAGCGGAGCATCTAAAGCAAAGGACAATTTCACATAAAATTCCTAAGATTCATAAGATTATAAATAAATATATTTAAATATTTACTCTTTTTAAACAATTGCACATTTTTTATCTCTTCCTGGAGAATTGCTGCATAGCTCGCAACAGTTGGCACATTCTTTTTGCCAGTGAACAGTTCATCTTGAGAGGCTGGAGTTGATGTTTGAAACATTAAAAGGAAATTGTTGGTGAAAATGTAAACAGTTATAAATGACAATTCGTAATATATTAAAATATTTTAAAGCCTACTCAAATTTTTCTCTTTTTGAGAAATTTCAAGCAATAAAATTCAGCCAAAAGTTAGTGCGATGGCGATTCTTGAAATTTGATGGGATCAATGATGAAGGTGGTTTTGGTCGGTAAAAGCCTGACATTTCGCGAAACAGGAGCGACTCGATATCTTTTAAAGATTTCCAACTATTGAATTAAATAAAAAATTATGGGAGGATACTAGGAAAACAGGTCGAATTAGTGCGTTCGATGATGAAACCAGCTTGGCGAAATATGAATTAACATAATCATCAATTTTTTTTGTACCAACGCAAACAAAACATTAGCTCGTGTGACATGTGGTATAAGAGAGTAGTACCGGTTATAATTTTTAAAAATCAATTTTTCATTTTGCAATTTATTATACCTTCAGAAATCACGTCTCAAGATTATATTAAGATATTCTCAAAAATAAATAACCGCCGTGCGTGCTCACTTTTTTCGTTTGGTATGCGATATTTTCGGTAATCGAAACTTTAAACGCATTTTTTTTTTGAAATTACGTTTTTCCAATTGCGGACACTTATTCTCCGGATTCAACGAACCGATTTAAGTCAAATTTGGTGTGCTACTTTATTCAAGTATGTTGTGTGGTAAATTACCACAATATAAGCCAAAAATTGATCCAAAAAAAGTGTCAAGCGAAACAAAGTGAAAAAAGTGATTTTTCGAAGAAGAGAAAATTTCAAAAAACCGTTAGTTTTTTTTGAAATTTTTCAAAATATTGTGGTAGATTACCACGTAAGAAACATTCTTTTGAAACGCGATTTGGTTTTTTTATTACAAATCCTTTATTCCTGAGATTATCAGTCCGCAGTGAGACGAGGCAATTTTCGAGACATCAACTTTGGCACCCTCTATAAATTAATAGAAAAATGAAGAAAATAATGAAAAAAGAAATTTTTTTAACCTTAAAAATGTGTGTTTTACCCATGCAAATTTTAAAATTTATATACAATAAAGGAGCTGAAACAAAAATATTGTAAAAAAGAGAATTTATAGCATTCTAACCGGTATTACTTCCTTAAAGAAGGGATAAGTTTTAAACGAAGACAAATAATTTTAGTATTCTCTTACGGTTTTTATGAGATATGACTGCTTCGAAATCATGGGTATAGCGGTTGTTTTTAAATTAAAACAAATATTTGTTTAGCTTTAACATAGATTAAAAATAACAACAAAACAGATGAAAATCGATTTTCAACCCAAATTAAAACTGGACCACAATAAAACTGATGGTATTAATTCTTTCAACTGGAACCACAACCAAATCCTAACTGATTTTTGGCAATGCCGAAATTTTGCACAACTCCGCGTTTCAACGCTGTGCTCGGGGAAAGTGTGGGGGAGGCACATACAGCCTTAAGTATGTCAGGGAAAAGTCGCATAGCCAAACTAATACCTTGCAGAAAGAGTGTCAGCCAGTGTCGACCAGCAGGTGCCTAATACTCGGTCAATAGCAGCTAGAAGAACTGTCCAAATCCAATGCAAAGGAGGAGGAAATCTGACTGATTTTCAGGTTCCCTCCCTTTCAGCAAGGACGCTGAGTTGAAAGGATAACGAAAAATAAGTAATATATGATTCAATAAGGGTTTGAATGGTGATTCACTACATAAATGACAATCGATCCGGAGCTTTGTTACGGGACTCATTCGAAGAGGTTGTGCATGCACTTTTTCAAAACCTTACCCAGCGGACACTGGTACCAATGTAGCTTGAGCCCAAGTGAATTGTCCCTGTCGGCTGCGAAATGGAACCTATTGGATGCAATTTGGTGACTGTGGTTATACCCACCCAAGCGAGGATATTCATTTCGAAAACTGTTTGGAACTAGCTATTTGACAATCCTTCTATATTGTGATGTGGTGTTCTTTTTGTATTCTTGTGGATTGGCATGCTGTTCAGCAGATCAACTGTGACGCAAAAAGCAGCAAGGATGTTAGATAGCTCCAACCTCGACCAGGAATATGAAGGAGTCCATGCAAGCTCTGGATAAAACTGATACTCAAACTCTAAAATCGGTACCCATATTTGCTCTGTGCTACTCGCTCGTACGTTTGGGGGGGGGGGGGTCTTGGTGCGAGCCTATCGTGTCGCTTCTTAAGGAAGGGGTAAGGTTAATTCGTACAAAAAGGCATGTTTTTGTGAATTTTTTATAACGACACAGTAAAAATCTCTGTATTAAAAGCAATGGTACATTAAATTATGGCATTCGAAAAATATTGTATAAAATTTTCACGAAGAAATATTGAAAAATACGGTAATGGCAGCAATTATTCGGACGTGTCTCTGAAAAAAGTACAATTGCGGTGCCCCTAATAACTTGGTGCTGGATCATTTGAAATCAAAAAATCAAAATTCATTCGTTCGATAATAGTCTTCCCCAAGTAATGCTGGAAGGGTTTTTGAAATTTTAATTTTTCACTTCTTTTGAACACTTTAAAGGAAAAAACGCGATTTTTTCCGAAAAAAAATCGGCTTATTTGTTAATGTAAAATAAAAACTATTAACAAATTTGAAGAAACCTCTCCAGCGTTACCTTGTAAATTCTGTACAGAGATAATGTTCAAAATTTCAAAAGAATCGGTGCGTTAGTTTCGAAGTTATGAGGGGCACCGACTTTGAAAACGTGAGTTGTGGGGAAAGCGCTTTAAAGTTTTGAACAATTAAAAAATCTGGTATAAAACGTTCATAAGCAAATTTTAGCATAACTCATAACTTCGTCAATTTTGCTCCAATCGACTTGAAATTTTGATATAATAGTCTTGAAATATTATGCATTTAGTTGAAAAATTAACGAAAATCCCTTTGAATACCTTACCCCCCCCCCTTAAGAGGCCCGCCGCTTTAAATCTCCTTGATAGGCAGCCACGTAAAACACTACGACTATTCTGTATTTCTTTACGATGTTTTCAAATCCAAACCAAAATTTGAATTCAAACAATCATTATTTCATTATCATATCATTTTATTAATATTAGAATATATTATTTATAAAAATCATAGAAGCAACTCTTATTAATACTTTCAACAAATTTCTTACGTAAATTTTTGTTTTCATATCTTCTTTATTTGCTTAGTATCTCAATTACAGAATAAATTTTTCCTTGTCAGTAATCAATTAGATACTAACATCATATATAATTTTGCTTTGGAAATTTACCTGTTTGAAATTTAATCCGTTGACTCTCGAATATTACTTCAAATGATTCTCCTCTACTCCATTGGACATAGATTTCCGAAAATTGAATGTTTTTTTGGTATTTTAGAATTAAATTTTTACAGAATTTAATTGAAAATCATTTTTTTGTTTATACTAACCACTTTCATTAACAAACAAAATTTAGTCTGGTTTCTTGGCAAATCTATATTAATTTGTCCTGTCTTGATAGTTCATACTGGTGGATATCATAATTATCTTACAATTAAAATGACAAAATTACAAAAATATTTGAAAATCTTATGTGATCTACTAATATATCGTACATATGTTTCTTCTCTCATTTTTATTAGAGTTCAATCAAAGGTTTTCGTTTCGTTTGGATGATGCTACAATCAAGACCAAGTGCGATATTTTAAAGCATTTTAAATTAGTTACGAATCAAATTAGTATGATTTTAGATGTAAATGTTAAAATTGTTTTAAAATAGTTTGATTTATCAAAAAATCTGAGAACCTAGAACTAACTTTACTTAACTATTAAAAAAATAGTAACGATGTACTAAGATAAAATGCAAAACTATGTTTAAAAATCACACATAAAATAGTTTTCAAGTTGAAAATAGAATTTCAAACTCAGTAGGATTTTGTTTAGTCGTTTGTATTGATTGCAAATGCTTGAAATTTTAGTATCACCTGATGTAGAGTTTAGGTTTCTGCATTTAAAAATAATTTGGGTTTCACATATTGTTATCATAAACAAATTTTATTATTATTTTTGTCATACTTAAGGTAAAGATCATAGGTTTAGGAAAATAATATATGAAAGGTTCTGAAACATCAAAAATGACCAAAAAACATATAGAAAAGTTGGCAGCAATGATTTCTCACAAAAAAGAAATCAAAACTACACAAGCTACCATATCTGTTGAAAAAATATAAACCAACCAATTTCTCGGAGAACCGAGAACTTCTATTGGATTAATCCAAAACAAGGCGGAATTTCCTTCCAAAAAATATAAACTTCACTGAGCTAGGACAAAAATTTCAATTTGATTTTTTCGGGGAATAGAAAGAAATGTTATATATAACATTTGGCGTCTAAAAGAAATAGGGTAATTTAAAAAACGAAAATAGAAACACTTTGACAACCTTTGAATTGAATTTTTAAAATATTTCTTGGGCAAAATAAATCTTAGGATAATAAAAACAATCAAAAAATCATCTGTATCACAAAACGTTGATTCACACCAGGAATGATAAATTTAAACGCAAAGAATTTGAATTTTCTGGGTCACACCAGGAAACAATTTGAGAAATACGGCTGATTCTTTTGAAATTGAAATGAAATTTTTTTTTTTGATAATAAGATTCTGATGACAACAAATACTCTGTTTGATGAAATTACTTAAGCGGAAGAAGCATGTTCCTGGAAAAGGTTTCGCAAATCCTTTTGGGCCTGGGAAGGTTTTGAAAGTGGGATATACGTTTTAAGTATTCACAATTTTTGACTTTAAGTGCATTGTACCAGTATTTTTGAATCGAGAGATTAAGTTGATAACAATTCTTCAGGGTTTCAACCTCCGTGTATAAAGTATGACTACACATCCACTATTTTGAGCTTGGTTCGCAACTTTGCTAACAAAATATGCACATAATGTGGAGGTGTTTTCGTTTCCAGAACTTGAACTTACCATCGTGGCAAATCGAAGAAATGAGCAATTTTGGTTTTAATTGTGGCAACCTCATTAGTTGCTGCTGGTTAATGACATTCGATCAAAAAATAAATTTCGATGAAAATCATCATATTTTACACATTCGTTTGTCAAACAAAGTTTGATGACTGAGCAAAACAATGAACTAAAAAACTATTTAACCTTAACTGATGCAATAGCGCTGGAAAAAATGAAATCAAAATAAAACATTACCTAAATAAGAGAAAGATTATGTCAGCCGAAAGTCCTCGTAGAATATCATTATCGAAGTCAGCAATACAAGAAAATACGCTACGAAAAACAAACATTGTCGATCCTTAATTGAATTGAATAAAAGACTAACGGGAAATTGGGACCAAAAACAGTTGCCTTAACTAAGTAAAATCCACACTCTTTGAAAACAATTTATTGAGGCAATATATAAATCTGACGACACATAAATATTCTTTGATCAAACAAACAGTAAAGAAAACATTTCATTGTTCAGAAAATTGAATTTTTTACCATTAAAAAAATCAAAAAAAAATTACCATTAAAAAATTCAAAAAAGTGAAAAAAGAGTCACCCAAAAATAAATCTTGAAAAATTTAAATCAAGCGGAGTTTCGGAAATTTTCAATAAAAAAATTATGGATGGTAAAAACATTTTTTGTGGACGAGAAAACCATTTATCATAAATCAAGAAATACAATGAGTTTGAACAATTCTATAATAATAAAATGCAGACATAGCTCATTCAGAGTTAAAGATATTTTATGTAGGAATACGAGTTCTAATCGTTAATTTTTTGTATTTATTATATTGAAACTGAAGAAAAATGCCATCTAAAATGATTTCATTAAACCATGAAAAAAATCAAAAATTTGGCATCAAACGAATTTCCGTAGGAAGTGCAGCCAGGGAAAAAACATATTTGAGACAAGCTTACTTACAGCTTGCGAAAGTTGAAAAAAAATCAGCTACAGTACCGACTTATTTCTAATAGAAAAATATTGAACTTGGTTGCATTATTTCACATCTGAATAGATGAACTAAATCTTAAAAACCAATGCATAATAGAAAATAATTGGATCAATCTGAAAATTTTCAAAGAAATATTTTTAAAGGATGAATAAAATCAATTATTGGCAAAAAATATTATTGTCCAGAACTAACTTTTTTTTAAAAACCTCTTCTTCAAAAACGGTTACCACGATGTATTGCTAATGTTTTTGCTTCGCTGCTTTTTTGAAAGCTAAAAAAGGTATCCGCAGAAATAAGTGAAAGTCTACTGTACATTTTCAACAAATAGAAATGCATTTTTTTTGCCAGCATCTCAAAAGTCTCAAATTTCCAGTAGTAAAATATTTTAAATTAGGATTATCCAAGATTTTAAAAAAAATTAATAAATGATTTTCATGAACTTAATATTTAAATTCAAAAGTTATGTAAAATTCATAATACCAATAAAAATTTAGACAACAACAAAAACTTTCGGAAAGAAAGAACATGTTTTTGTTCAGGCATAGAATTTCATCTTTAGAGATGAAAGTCTGTAGCTTTAATTTGTGAATAGATGATAGAAACCCTAATGTTTGTATACTAAACAATAGTATGATATATTTTTTATAGAAATGAAATTTGATCAATGACAGAAATAAAATTACCTCACCGTTTTGAAAATTATTCTCATAATTTTCTGTCCTTCAATCCAAACTGTCATCCAAATAGAGGATGTAAACTCACACTGCAATCCAATCCAACTATCTATGAAAGAATGCATCATTTTATGGTCCGTTAAACTGCTTCCACTTTTCATACAATCATGAAATTCATCTGTCTTCTATCTTCAATATTTATTTGCCTATTTTTACATGCATGTTTGTTTGTTTGATTTCGTAATCATACGAGTAACTCCTTACATGTTTAATAGAAAACATTGCTTTATATGGTGCCGAAATATAAGATCGTGTGCTTTTGTATTTGTAGACATGAATGTAATGCTAGACGACAAAATATGTTTCATTAATTGTTACGCGTATGTTTGGAATGATTCAAGTCTGGAGTAGATTTATTCGTTTTTATGTATAAAAATTTGAAGAAAAAGAATGTGAGTTCTCTGGCAATACGATTTTCAGTACTTGGTCTTATAATATTTTACACAACTAAATACTTTCAATGTACTAGCCTGATTTTTTTTGGTAAGAAGCTTCAATTTGTTTCATTTTACACGGAATTTAAATTGTATACAATCGAAAACACGGGACAACATTTCAATGTTTCATAATTATATTTCTCGTTGAATGTTTCAGTGAGTGCATTTACAAAAAACGTGTATCTAACAATCAGTATTGTTCATACCTTGTTGAAATCTTGAATGGGTGCGACTTAATTCTGCTCTAATAGTACGTCATGTTACTTTCATAGCTAACTAATTACGGAAATTTTACACATTTAGGTACTTCTTAATATTACATCTTATGTTCACATCTTAATTCTGTTTTTTTTGACCACCATTTATTTTGTTTTATTTACTCAATCTTGCACCTTTTTAATCTAGAGCTTTAGAAATATATTTATATTAAATTGTTCATTCAGTAATCATTAAATTTGTTTCGTATTATTATATTATTTTCATTAAATTTCGCTTATACACAATATAATTATGAACAGTTGCTCATCAATTTGATTTAATCGTATTTATATATATTTTTTTGAATCTGTTCTTTTAATATATGTATCTTATATAGACTTTTTCATCAGTTCCTATAAATTGTTCTTATAGTTGTTTAATTTTCCATTAATTTTCTTTTACTGAAAACGTAAGAATTATCAAAGTGAGATAAGTTAAGAGAATCATAAGTATAAAAAAGTGCACGCTACGGCCATAATGCAAACAAAATGATTGAAAAGGCTGTTGCCCGTTGATAATGGGGAAATGAATAATCGGGATGTTGTGGTCGAACCACTGAATGCATCCTTGTCCAAAACACCAGCAGTTTTTGATACAGCTGGTTGCGCAGACGGTTCCAGCTCCATATCTGAAACAAAAGATACATTTCATAAACAATGTTTATCTTCGAAGAGAGTGTAATATTGTAATCGGTAATGATGTTTGAAGGGGTGGATGGAATGAAGCTGTATTTTCATTTGAAAGAACAGTAACATTAAAAGTACAGAACGAAACTCACTATAACTAAAACCTTTCATAATTGGTTGCAGTTTTGTATTGATAACTTGAAATGGTTGAATACAAGTTATATGACGAACTGCTTAGGACTTTCGCGCAGTCTTCAGTTTTGATGAAATTATATTACCCTATATAGGTATGTATGTCGTATCTAAACTCATAAGTCATGTAACCTAAATTATACCTAAAATTTTCTACACATGTGATAATGTTGATATTTTTTTTTGACTATGGTTTCTAAACTTTATGGCAAAATGAGTATGCGAAAATGTTTTAAATTGATCATGAAAATATAATAAACCTGTAACAATCTCTATTTATAATCCATAGTATAGCAGAGAGAAAAATACAAAATATATCTAGTTGATGGTAAGGATTAACGTTTCTTGAACCAAGAGTCAATTAAAAATTTGATTTCGTGACGAATTTAGACAACAATCTACGAGATAAACTACAAGTAGTTTGCAAGTAGAATTAATTTAAGTGAGTTGCAAGTATTAAAATAACTTTTAATCATATTTTCTATAACGGGAAAATCTGAAAGCTTTAGCATTTGACAACAAAATCCTTTTTTAAACGAATGACCCCTACTACGGAATTGGGTAATTTATGTTTACATGACCTTAGTGATAACGCAGCCGAACAAAATAAAGTGACATATGGTTTTTATGCAATAAATGTTTTTCGTAGTATTTTTGTCTCCTCATCAAGAAGCTGTTATCATAGTTGGGCTATCACGTCACAATTTTTTCCTACCCTCAAAAAACTTGTAAAAAATAGCAAAAATTAACGAAAACGAGGAATACATAAAAAAATTCTTATCCAAATGTATTTTTATATGTAAAAAACCTGCTTAATACAAATCCACTGGAAGTATTGAAGTAGCAAGTTATGTTTTGTTTTTCATCCTCAAAAAAGTGGTAGAAAATTGAACTTTTCAGAAAATGAACAGAATTATGCAAAAATCACTAGAGAGGAATATTTTAGGTCACTGATCACGAATCTGAAGTTTGATTCGCAAAATTTGAAGCCAGGGATTAAGTATGGTGGCCCAGACCACGTGATGTCACATTATTGGTCTGTACATAATCAGGACTCGATTTGTTTCAATCCCTATGAAAGAGCTTTTCAATCGTCAATTAATGCATTTCCGCTCATTTGCAGATCAAGTAAATATATATCCGAATCATATTGCGAAAAGTTCAAGTTACGAACAAACAAATCAATTTCAAAATCAAGTTCACTAGCTTTGAAATCGAATTGACAAATTTTTCAATGCAATTAAATTGAGAAAATTCCTTTATTTGATTCAAAAATTATTAAACTTGCATCGAAAATTTATTTAGAGCATTCCTTAATTTGATAAAGAGTCTATATTTATTAAGTGAGCTTTAGGCAGAAATTCTATAATAGACATCCAAATCAAATTAAAATAATTGCAAGTCAAATAAATAAATTTCCAAATCAAGTTCATTAATTTGCCAATCAAATAAACGAATTTATCAACGCACTTTAGTTTAAAAAATTGTTTATTTGATTCAAATATTGGTGAACTTGATTCGAATATTTGTTTATTGAGTGAGTGAGTGTTAAGCGATTTTAAGTGCAAGACAATCCTGACGCACGCTTTCAATAATCCTCGCTTCCAGCGTGATTGTTAAATGTTTAAGTGGATTTGCACATCCAAGGTAGTGCCAACAATCAGAAAATGGAATTTTGGAGTGGTGAGAACGCAAAGGAGATTCATTTTTTACAGGGATATGGTCATGAAGTGTTGCGAAGGGTCGAGGCTGGATATCGCTGGTCGTGATTTTTGTTTTGTTGTTTTGTGTTTATTTGCTTCACCCATGCCAAATTGTCTATTTTTGATCGAGAACACAATCTAAAAGAAGTAACACACAGTCTGATGTACAAATGAAAGGAAGCAAACAATCATTAAAATTTAAATAAAAAGGATTAAGTATTCAGGTTTTTAAATAAACAATAATTAACCTAGTTTTCCATCATAAAAATGAGTCAATTAATATGAAAACATGGTAGAGCATTCTTGATAGACTTGTTGAGTAAGGTCAATCAATTTACAAACAATTTTTTCTTCAAGAGCTTATTCGACTGGAGACCATTAGTCATGAACAAAAGTTCAACTAACCTTATCTCAAACTGTTTAATTTTTGATAAGAGATTATAGGTTCATCTATTAAAAAAATTTGGACTAGAAACCTGAATTGTTCAATAAAAATTTCAGAAATAAATATATATATCAAAAATTCAACATACTAACAAGACAAAGTCAATCAGATTGTTCTAATACAGTGATGAAAGTCTCGAGCTAATGGTCCGGCTTCTTAACTAAGAACCAATGTCTTCAGTCCTATTTCAAACCACCAGGAGGTTAATTTCGAATGTAAAACTTTAAATCGATATTAAACATTTAATTGTTATTAATTCTCTTTAAAATATAATTCCAGTTAAAAAAATAATTGATAGTTTTAATATATGTCTATAGTTGAGTAGATTTTACACTGTGGTCCAATAAATTAATTAATTTCCCTTTTAGTAACTTGTTGCATGTCTAACCATAATATACCAATATATTATTAATCAAAATAAAGTCCCTAACAATTTACGCCAATTTTAAACAATTCCAACTTTATTATTACGACTTTTCCTTGATATGTAGCCGAAATGATGAAAAATCTTCACTTACGTGAATTTATAGCGAATTATTTGAAAAATTTTTACTTGCTTTATATCAATTTTAATCAGAAATCCAATGAAAGCTTTGTTTACCGTGAAACATTAAGTTTATCTTGCTTAAAATTATTTAAATTTCCCCCGAAGGATAAGTCTATTTGAAGATTAAATTTGAGCTTTTAAAAGATTCGCATTATTTAATATCAAATAGTATAATCAAAAACGCAATTTTGCTGAAAAAACTCTTTAGTTTTACGGGATGTGAATCCCACAAGACAAAGTTTTGCTGTTGAAAAGAGTTTCTTGTTTATTTTTGCAGAGTTTTCTCAGAACGTTCAGCTCAGAATGTTTCAGTTGGAAACGGTGAAAAATGAATTATTTTGAAAGCAAATTTGGCTAGTGAATAAAATAAATTTAATAATTGTGTGAATGGTACAATAATATGGCTGTTTTAATTAAATTCTAAAAATTAGCATGGATGAAAAATTCATTGCCTCGGCTTTTTTGGCAATTCAAAATAAGTGCCGATGTTCACTACTACTAGTCAGTCTAGTCAGACGAACGCATCAATAACACATGAAGTCTAAAAATGAAATAACTTAAAGTCCTTAATATAGAGCGCGTAAGTTTAAAATCTTAAGCCTTGAACATTTTCTGAACGCTCAATCTAGCTATGCTACATTATGAACAAACTTTGCTTTATTAACTGATCCGATGACTAAACTTGATCTCATAAATTCACTTCTTTTCCTAAGCCTGTAGCTGGCAGGTAATCTTAATGAAATAATTTTATTTGCAACACGTATATCTTCTATTCAGCAACAACTCACCTCAGGACTCAGTCAATTCTTTTCAATTTTACTCTTTCGAAAGCCAGGATGCCAGACTTACTAAACTACAAGGTGTGAGACCTGGACAAGCGATAGTTATATTACAACGACGAGCAAACAAGCTTTTTGTCTTGATATATCCAACAGGCTTACTTTTCGCCTGTCAGGCGCCGGGCACTGAAATGTCCTTTCTAAGGAAGACGGTGCTAACACTAAATAGTTTCTATTCGGATTTGATAGGATTAACCAAGGTTGAGTATGAATGAAATATAGACGACACTGTGTTACTAATTAGTTAATGCTGAAAAGATATTGGTTGATGTAGTTGCGCCCAACACATAGTGAAGGTTAAATGAACGACAATCTCTTTCTTTTGAAAATTTATTTGTGTTTATTAAGCAACATGTTTATGGATTGATCAGCTTGACAATATGAATAGAAGATATAGCTAGAAAACTCATGAATTCAGCGATTTTGTCTAACTTGGTTCTAATAAAACTTCGAAATACGAGGGGTGATCAAAAAGTAATAAGAATCACAATAAAAGACGGTGATGACAGTTACAAAAATTATTTATTTTTCTACATAGTCTCCTAACAAGGCAACCCAGGATTCCCTGAGAAAATTTTTTTTTGTCTTGACCCTCCCAAAACGTCTCAACAGCGGCCATCACTTCACTATTGTCTTCAAATTTCTTGCCTCGGAGGTGTTGCTTGAGACGAGGAAAGAGATAGAAGTCACTGGGAGCTATATCTGGCGAATAGAATGGGTGTTGCAGCAGTTCGAATCCCGTTTCTTGAATGGCAGCCATCGCATCTGCGACTTTGTGAGCGTTGTCTTGGTGAAACAGCACTCTAGCTCGCAGTTTGCCGCGTCTTAATGACTTCCCGCAATCTTCGTATTTGGTCCGCGTAGTAAGAGCCCAAAATAGTGGCTCCCTTTTCCAAATATTCCACTATAATTATTCCTTCGGCGTCCCAAAAAACGGACGCCATAACCTTTCCCGTCGAACTTGACACTTTAAACTTCTTCGGTGTTGGTGAGGAGGCTCGCTTCCAAGTCATCGATTGTTGTTTGGTTTCAGGATCAAAATGGTAGATCCAGGTCTTGTCCATGGTCACGAAACGTGACAGAAATGTTTTCCGATCTGCTTGGAACTTTTGGAGATTCACCCTTGAAATATCGACTCGTTTTTTCTTGTGCTCGTCGGTTAACATTCGCGGTACCCAACGCGCAGAGACCTTTTTCATCTGCAATTCGTCCACAAGGATTGTTCGAACGCTACCGTATGAGATCTCCGTGACCTCAGCTACTTGTCTTACGGTCACTCTTCGATCTGCCAACACAACATCTTCGACCTTTTTCACGTTATCTTCAGTGTGGGACGTAGATGGGCGTCCTTCGCGGTGTTCATCTTCAGTGGATGTCCTTCCCAGCTTAAACTCCTTGGCCCAGCGTGCAACTGTGGAATATGGAGGAGCAGAGTTCCCCAATGTTTCCTCTAAGTCGCTGTGTATGTCTTTGGTAGACATTTTTTTCAAACAGAGTTACTTAATGACTGCTCTAATTTCGTTTTCCTCCATTTTGATGTTATCTCTTCGCCGGTTCATATTCAACTGAATGTCCCTCCCGTGAATCGTAGTCTATTTATATGATTTTTTCATGCTGACCTAGTGATTCTATAAGCAAGCGAAAAAAAATTTGTTGGATTTTTATGCGGACTGGAAATAACCGTTTCTCATTACTTTTTGATCACCCCTCGTATTATCCATAAACTGGACTGGCTACATGTTGACCTGTTTATAGTTACAGGAAAAAAAAATTCAGCAAAAGGTACAAAAAATCTTTGTAACATGTCACACCTAAAATCGAAGCAGCATTTAAGAATTTAGATAAAAAAAATTAAAACTGTTTTGATACACTTCACTAAAATTTTATATTTATCATCTTCGTTTTAATGATAGAGGCCATCCATTTAATACGTAACACTCCAAGGTGGGCGCGGAATATTTGAAAATGTAACTGAGTGTTACATGGGGGAGGGGAGAGTTAAAATACTCTAAAAATTGCGTTACGTAATATATAGATGGCCCCTTACTTACGATGAGCGTAATTTAAAATAAAGTCCTCCAACTCAAACTTTTATTGGATGATTGGAAGCAACCTGGATTGAATTTTGAGGAAATAGAATTGATTTTAAGGAAAACGTATCTGAAAAAAGCACATATTATCGAACGACCTTTTTGGGCACACTTCAAAATGTTATCCTGGCATCATTTGTAATTGAGCACGTGCAATCAGTGCATAGATAAACAACTATGGCAAGAAATTTTTCTTCCAGACATAGCCGGAATCACCAATGTAAAAAGCTTGATTGAGTATATATAGTATGCTTAAAAAAGATAAACAATATGACCATCTATAAGAAAAATTCATTTCTAGATTTTATAATTTAACAAGGAAGAAAGGAGAAACTGGAGAATATAATTGTCAATTACAACACGTATAGACCCCGACTGAGTGCACACTGTGGAAGAGGGCCTAACCACGCAAACTACGCAAGCTCGCACCTTAAACGCATCACATGCAAGATACAAACAGTAGAGATAATATAATGATGACAATCTCAACTGGATTCGCTGGCTCAAGAATCCTTCCAGACACTTAAATGGTTTGCACAATACGCAACCCTGAGTTTCCTCATTTTTTTCGAGCTCAGGTTCTAATTTTGGTTTGAGTGAGTTTGGAATTTTGATCTAGAATTAGTCTTTTATCCTGAAAGTTAAGATGAGTCTCGCACTGCTATGCAGTAGAGTAAATCAAAAGGTGAAATTTTTATTATTATTGCAGATTGGTTTCTTTTTTCAACGTTTTTGAGGACTTATTATTTGGACAATTTCAATGACAATCGATCTAAAGCTATGACTTGAAAAGAAGACAAGCGGAACAAATCCCGACCACATTCTGACCAAAAAGATTCTTGTGCTGTCTAATCACAAAAATTCTAGTTTGCGAGTTTCTGAAAAATTCCTAAATATGAAACTTTAAAATTTGCTGCTCGGTCCTGCATTCAATTCATGCAAATTCAAAAAAATAATATACAAAATTCTTTGCAAAATGCGTCCAACGTGGGACACAAAGGCAGTTTAAGTCGTTGAGTTTAATAATATCCTTTCATTTAAAATTTCTAGTGTTATTATGAATTAAGTGGTTTGTGCTTTATTCCAAAATTCTTAAAATATATATAATTGAGAAAGTAACTTGTCCGTCACTCCAAGTTTTAAAAAAATATATAATTTTAACAAAATCGTTTCTTTGTTCCTGAATTAATCGTCCGGCAAATCCAAAAGAAACGATTTATTGCGAATACATACCAACACACTGAAAAACTTGCTAAGGATTAAGCTTGCCAATTCTGAAGTATTAAAAAATTAATTAAGCTAATGATAAGGTTTTTTATTTTGAAAGGAGTTGCATCCAATTTTTTGAATATACATTTATTTTTCATGCAGAAGCAAATATTTCGCAAGGATCTAACATCGGTCCGGTAATATGTCTATATTTTAGTTAATCTTTCGTCTATAATGACTGAAAATTGTTAATCAGAAAAAATGTTTTGTTATCATAAAAACAGGAATAGAGTGAAAAGAGTGAGCAATCAACACAAACAAGTTTACGATGGGATATTTAAATAGTCAACAAATATGTTTTTGATAAAAAAACAGCCATTTCAAAATCCTAAAATACATAAATTTTATGGCATTTTTTAAAGAAACAAAAAGATGGCTAATACTTCATCAATGGCAAGTTGATCTTTTAATCGTTGAATACACAAATCAAAAAATAATCACTATTCATCTACATTAGGATGAAAACCTCATTTATTGAAAGAACTTTTATTGGCATTGTATTATTATTAATATGAATCTTTTAAACATTTTCTTCCATTTTTTCGAATGAGATTACTCAGACATTTTGCATTGTTAACATAATTCATGCATTATGTACAGTTTTTAGCACAACCTTTTGTCAAGAAATCAACATTGCCTATCATCAAGTTATAAATAACATCAAAAAGAATGAAATATATCCCTTCATAATGACTACCAAAAATGTCATGTCTAACTAGAGCCAAACACCTACGCCACATCTTATTCGGGCATTAACAAAAACATTGTAGGCTTTCTTGTAAATCGATCATCGAAATGTGTTTTCCTATCCTTTTTTGTGTGGGTTTGAGACTATCATTTTTGAAATAAGGTACGACAGAACTACGAAAGCATAAAATAATCCCTTGGAAATAATATTTCAGGCCCCATCAAACAACCACTCATACCGAAAACGATTCAGCACCCACCATCATTAAATTTCAAAATCTAGCCCAAGCACCTGCCCTTAAAATCCCTTGGAAACATCTCTATTCAGCTTTGTATACAGTTTCAATATATGCACATACCAAAAGTATGCAATTTATCACCTATGTACCATTGAAAGCTGCCATCACGCTCATAATCCTTTTCTAATGAAATTCTTCCTCTTTCAGACAGGATTTTGAACTATGACAGCATTAATTAAAACTTAATTTGGGCTCTTGGTGTACAGCGCGACGATGGCATGTTAACAATTGTGTTTTGTGTGATTTCATTTAACGCAGCGAATAAGGGTTGGAAAATATGCCTAAGAAGCTTTTGGTATTGAAGTCTACGAGACTGTGAAAAAAAAATCTATTAAAATAGGATAACACATAGCCGTAGGGATTCGCGAGCGAACAAGGAAGCTTCAGGTATGAGGAAATTGTCACAGCAGGAAAATGTCTTTTTGTATTGCCGAAAGAGAAGAGAAACGCGAAGAAAAGCAAGCGTTTTTGTTGAAAGCATTTGGTGGGAAAATTGACGCGTTGGCTTGCGAATGTGTTAATTAGATGAATAATATAACAAGGAAAGAAATAAAAATGTTGAGGTAATTTTATACAGCCATGACTTGAATCTTAAGCTGAACGAGAAGTGTTTTACTAAGATAAACATGGAAACAAACTTCTATCGCTAGGAGCTGCAAGAATAAAATTAAAGTTTTTGAAGAAAAAAAATTATTTAATAAAGAAACTCACTTGATTTCGCCTTAACAACTTAATATGAAGACAAAGCAAAATGCACATACATTTAATTTTTATGTTTTCATAGCATTTTAATTGATTAAAAACACATTGAAAAAAAAATCATATCAACTTTGTCCTATAGAGAACCACGAAGCAAAACAAATTTTAATAAATAAGGAGCCAAATATTGATTTAATTTTTTTTTTGCGTCCTTTATATGAGACGCATTGCAATTCGATTTTATCCTGACATGATCTAAACTGATTCAATTAAACAAGAAGAGGAAAACATTATTTTTTTCATTTCCACTGACTATCGTTCCATGCTGTCATACCGAATTGGCACTGGAACATTTTTTACATCCTTGAAAGCTTTTCCATGGTCACAAGAAACATTTTCTCTATCGTGAATTTCGTATCTTCGTTTGAATTGGAACCAAAAAATTTCATTTCGTGTTCATGTCATTATGTGACAGGACATTAAAACGATTTGGCAGGATGAGTTTCCAAAAAAAATGTCTGTGCCAGATCTGAAGCGAGGAATTCATACATGATAGTGCATTTTTGTAACGTTTACAATTCTTAGCAGTTTTCCGACTTACAGAGTACATTTGAATTGAGACATCTATTTTTCTATGCACATAATTGATTAGTTATCCGGGATTGAGAAGAAAACTTGTTTTCTAAATAAGGATTTTAGAAATGTGATAATAAGTCTATAGCAATTCCTATAAATATTTGTAGTGTATAGAAATGGAACGCCACGGCTACTAACGCCTCAGCTCTCTTAAAAAATATAGTAAATTGATCAAATTAAAGAGCAAGGAGCAAAAAACTGACATATTTCTAATGATTTGATTATATTACAGAAAGATATGTTTTCTATTTTATTTTCAGTACAGCATTATAGTACCTAATCGAACACAAGCTTAAACACTAATTAGGCACATAAAGCAATATTAAAAAATAAAATATATTTTTCGCCCATAAGATCTTTAGCACTTTGGGTAACGATGTGCATTTTAACATAGGCTGTAATACTACATCCCATTTTTTCCCATATTCAGGTTGAAACAATTTTAGCAAAGTCTGTTGGAATTGTTTTTTCGCTACTACTACTACTATGCAATCAAAACAATTAAGTAAATTTGACGATATTGCAAGGTTTCTCTAGTGAAAATTAGCTCTAACTAATGAATGTGTACAGTTCGTTCCATATTTATTCGTGCTCAAATTACCTTTGACTGTTTGAAAGAATACTTATATTTATGCTGGAAACGCTTTTCTCATAATCCAAAATATAACTAAGAAATTTCCAAAAAATGTGCTATTTCGCTGCAATCTTGAATTTACTTTCATGAAGTAATTCTATGCTTAAAAATGATTTAAAATATATATCCAAAATTATGCTAGTGCGACTACTACAGTATTTCACTCAAAGCCCTAATCTACTGAAAAATTTAAGTCGAAAATGCAAGGCAGCAAGTTAAGGATGAATTAAAATGGTTCGGAAGCCTACTAAAATTTACAACAGGCGTAAAAGAACACTGTTATAAAGGATGCATATTTCATTGTACAAGTATTTCTCATTCAATTTTGCTATAAAAGAGTTTTATATGGTTGGTACCAACTAAATAAGGGAAGACAATTAATTTGCATGTTTAAAGTGGACTCAAATTCGATCTGCCTTCTTAAAACGTCTAAAGCTACAAAATGTTTTATTTTGTTGAAACACTCAAGATATTTTCAAGTTTAAATTTTTCACAAATCTTTCATTCTCCATATATTTTTTTTCCATGGAAAAACTCCTAGCAATTTTAAGTAGTCTTTGAAATATTTTGGTGTTTAAATTTTCAGCTACGCATACTATTCAGTTGCAAGCACACTCCACTAGATTTTTAACGTTCGTCGCTTTATCAATGTTTTTAAAGCTTTAAAATTAGGAAAATCGAGGCAACCACACATAATCGATGCCATTTCCGTACCACGCAAATGCTTGAAAATTAATATTTATTCTGTAAATGAAAACTTACTGAAAATGTATCCGCAAATCATAAAAAAAATCACGTTGCGTAATTATAACAAACACCATAAACGCAAACACCAGCGCTATATGGTTCTTACATTTCTACAATTTATCGTTGGCGCATCATGTGGCACATGGTAACACATTTCAGTTCGACGTGACGAGACAGAATGGCGCCCATTCGATCATGTGGAGATTCAGTCCAAGGCAACTGGTTGCATAATTATGATTGCTTTTCACAGGGCAATTAAGGGGGGAAGTACCTTTAGAGGCCGAAAAAAAGGTCTTTTTGCAACTGATTTGTGAGGAAATGAAGACAGTTCTTATTAAATCTGTATAATTTTTACTTTAGGCGATGTTTGAGGTTGAAAAAAAACATATTGTACAAAAGTGAAAGTTGAAAATTAACAAATTTTTTAAGGATCTTGAAAGCCATGTCGTCGCTTACGTCGTAAATTGCGTAAGCGATGCTGGCTGAAATTTTCATCTGAAGTCAACAAGCCAAACATTTTCTTACTCGAGAGGGTTTTTCCTAGTAGTTAGACTAAAATATTTGCGAAATTCGAAAATTTACCTTTCAAAACAGGCTCAAAAAAATAAATTACGATTTTGTCGAAAATTTTCGTTGTACTTCCAGTCAAAAATAGTTCAAAAATATTTTGTTTTTTCAATCTCTAGTCTATATAGAACAGTTTTTTATGCTCTTTAAAATGAATGCTAGATGATGAAAATCGATTGACTAGTTTTTCTATTATCACTCACGCAAGTTTAAAAAACATGGTTTCGAGAAAAGGCCGTTTAAAGTTTGTGGTCAAGAGATAAAGAATTCGGTGCCAGGCACTTCTGGGATGCATCTCTTCCACAATTTTGAGAATTAGCTTTCGAAACTTTGACATAATATTTTTAGGCAATATATCTATCGATTAAAACAATTTGAAAAAAATTGATTTTTTGAAGTGTCTAAAGGTACTTCCCCCCTTAAAGTAGATTCGAATATGTAGTAAAGTTGACAAATCTACGGTAACTTCGCAATCAATTTGACCTTACTACAAACATATTCTGAATCTTTGAACTTAGTAGCTGCAATCAAAGACATGCACAACTCCACGTATTCGAGAAACCTCGAGAAAGTGATTTCAAGCGTTTTTTTTTGTGAACGTTGAAGATTTGCATTGCATGTGCTCAGTCGAATCGGGCAATACTTCGTCTGTGAAAAGATCCATGTGCTCAACAGTCACGCTGCCATGAGTAAATTTCGATATGAATAAACCACGTACTGAATATATTTCAGAAATAATTGGCGTCATAATTTGTGCATAGAAAAAATGTAAGGAAGTGGCTGATAAATAATGTATCATGATTTCTCGCGCCTAAGACTTTCCGTGGTGAATTCGTTTAGCATTTGCTTGTTTCTTCACAAACATGGGCAACATTGATCGATCTCGTTTATTTTAAATCTGAAAATTTTCACCCCAACATTATTTCTTCAATTCAAACGCTTCAATACTCGAGGATTCAGACTCAATGATTTTTTTGTTGTATTTTAATAGCACTGTTTATCATTATAAGGACATCATGCCTAACTGTTCAATTGTGATTCCAGAATCATTTCTGAAGCTACAAATGGACGTTTAGTGATTCATCAGAATTTTATGTCGAGGATGCTTTTCGTGAATTGATTAGTTCATTGTTAGGGTCGCGAATCAAGACAGACACTAAAGTGAAAAAAAAACCTTGAATAAATTTCAACCGGACAAAAACTCCTCAATGCTGGCAACTCCAGCGAAAACTAGGCTTTAAAAAGAAGCAAATATTTTTGTCGGTATTTGAAGCAATCCACTGTTGATCATGAATCAATTGTCATTTGTAGGGCGTTGCCATTAACGAACTCAGTTTTACGCGTACTTAATCCATACAAAATTAAAACAATGGTTGGTTGGTTGGTTGTAGTGGTAGCCCCTTTTATCCAAAGGTGACTCACTTAGCCCACGAGAGGACCATTGTGATACCACAGATAAGGGCGGCACTAGAACCTGCGGGATGACGGGAACCATCCAGATTCTCGAATAAAGCCGGCTATACAGCCAATGTCCAAATCAACTACTTCCGTGAGGTTGTCCAGGAAGTGCGTTCCCAACAGTGGACAGTGCTGGACATTCGTACAGAAAAAGCTTGATTGTTTCTTCCTCTTCCTTTGATCTGCAACTTCGGCAGAAATCATTGAAAGGGACACCCAATCTTTCTGCATGTCTGCCGATCAGACAGTGTCCCGTCAGCACGGAAACGACGGAACTCAGGGTTTCACGGCTTATATTGAGGAACCGCTTGGTGTGTTTGGAGCACAGTGCGTGCCAAGTTTGCCTGGTTGTGCTACAGCTTTCTTCAAGCAGCCAGGCCCTTTTCGCAGCCTCCACGTAGTGCTGCTTAAATCCTAGCTTTATGGAAGCTAGAGGTTGGCCGACTTCGGCGGTAAGTGTATATTCCTGAAGCTCGGTACCAGCTCTCGCTAGGGCATCTGCTTCGCAGTTTCCAGGTATATCACAATGCCCCGGTACCCAGCAAAGAGTCACTTCACAGTGAAGAGACATCACGTTCAGTTGTGAGCGTCATTCCATAGCAATTTTAGATGAGGTATGCACGCTGGATAGTGATTGGAATCTTATGGAAATTTTCTGATTTCTCAGCCAGTCTACTGGCTTATAAATCGCAATGACCTCTACCTGAAAGATGCTGCAGTGGTCTGTTAATCGGAAGGATAGTTTCAGGTCTAGCTGTTCTGAGAACACGCCATACCCAGCTCTTCCCTCCATTTATGATCCATCACAATTAAAACAATACAAATGATAGATATCGTAAGATTGAAAATGACTCAACAGTCGCCAAATCTCCACAAAAGTATTAAAACGTCCAGAAATGATTAATTCCAACGAACTCACCTGCAGTCGAGTTCAGAATTCGACTAACTAGCCATAACGTTTGGAATCAAATTGTTACATATAAAGTTTCTAAATGGATGTGGTTGGAACCGGTCGTCCTTTTTATTATAAGACAGTATAGACGCTTACAAATAAGAGAAGATCAAACAAATTATATCTTTGAGCAGATTAATCATCTCTTTCAACTTTCTCATATTGGACAGTGCCCATACCCATATACAAAACAAGCGCAATTAACGGAGCAAAATAGTGAAATTGGTACTATAGACGACATTCAGTACTATAGGCGCATTACGAGAGGATCAAAATTTTACTTCGCATCTTAAATGGAAAGTGTGGTGCTTCACGTATTATTTCTCGTATTTATTTGAAGCAAATATTTGCTCTGCACGACTTCTCGTTTCAGGTTTATTGCCCGAGGCACGAATTGAGTGACGTCCATAAGAAAGAACTTGGCTGCGCTTCCTTAGGTATAGACGGATGCGATTATCCACTTCGTGGCTCGACAAAAAGGAGCAAATGTTCCGATAAATAATATACAATACAATCTAGCCTTGCTGTAAAGTTCATTTTTGAAAGGACGAAGTTCTTCCTAATTAGAACAAATTTGTCCAGCCCAATCCAAAATTTGAATAAACAGTCAACAACATCATTTATCAGAAAAGGAAGAAAGAAGAGTTAAAAGGAATAAGTTTGGTAGCCGTTAATTTTTCGAGGCCTTGAAGACATATCAGAAAACATTTGCAAGAGTTTATCTTTTCTTTCTCCTCGATTATTTAAATGATATTTGATTGCGTGTCTCTTTTGCTATTTTAAATTATTTCATTTTCATGACTCTTTTACTGCTGATGCAGATGAAATTTTGGTAGTGTTTTTCCACAATTGCAATTACAGTGGTGAATCGTCGCAAATATTGTTAACTGGTTCCTATATTTAACCTCATTGCATTATCAGCAGCTGCGCTACTATGGACGACAAGCTCATATTTTCATTTAATTACGAAAGCAATTTCAAATAAGCTGCGGATTCGCCAAGACAACTGCTACACAGTAGCAAACTGACACCGGTGTTGAAATCACAGCAGGAGCATCGTCCGTTCGAATCAGCTCCCAGCAAAAATATTGTTTGTTGACCGAGTGTAAATACAATTAAAAATGCAAGGACTTACCTTCGGCCCGGGTGGAGAAATGAAAAACGGCTGACAATTTGTTCCAGTCATGATCATTACGTGCCTGAACGCGAGCTTCGTAATTAGTGGCCGGCACCAGGTCCTTAATTAAGTAGGACATCCGATGGCGAATGTTATGATTTCGATTCAAGCCAAAGTTCGGATAGCCCCCACCCATCGTCACGCTGTTGTGGTCGAGAAAATCATCATCGCCGAGTCCCTCCGCTGCGCCATGACCAGGACCGCCCGCTGCTCCCCGACCAATATTCACCCCAAGGCTGTTGTACCCGTACACGTGTCTCATCCCCGTGCCATGGTAAGTAGAATACGACACCGGGATCACAATGTTATTCCATGTTTCGTCGTGCTGATGGAGTCCATTACCGCTTCCTGTGGGGGTGCTGACCGCTCCACCACCTGCCCCGAAACCTGCGTTCGGACTATCCAGCGAACTAAATCCTGGAAGCATGCTGCCACTGCTTGTCACTCCACTTAATCCTTTGCGATGATATGTCGCTTCGCCAGGATTATAGTATCGAGTGCTAATATGATTGTTGTCCACCTTCTCGTGATGACCGTGCCCACGCTGTCCACCCTGTCGTCGATAGAACAGGCGATATTCACGGATGGGCGAATAACTCTGCACGGTCCACGAAATATTATATTGGTTGCGGTAGTTGCTGAGCGTTGGCTGTAAAGAAACAAAAATCCCGCAAAATGAGTGACACTGTTTCGATAAAAATCCCAAAATTACTTTCATATCAAATTCCAAGACTCGAGAACACTTTGGATCTGGGACACAATCAAAGATTTATTTGGATGACGATCCGTCCACGCTCGTCCTTTTGAAATTAATTTCAAGGTGAATTACATTTCGCTCTAGTGTATATCATTTTTGTCGGTAAACCAAGGCGACACAAGAAACATGACCGTGTCCCTTCTGGCAGCATTTCCATGCCACTCAGCTACGCTTTCAAGATATAATTTATGACTAGCTTTCGGGTTAGCACCTTACAGGTCCTTGCTCTGGTTGTTATCTACAGGCATTTTAATCTGATCAATTTGACTAGGTACATGCTTGCGATGAGTGAAAACAGAAACGTTTTTCTTTCTACTTGGCTGACTTGGAGACCGGACCAGATGTACTTCCGCGTAGCAAGGATGGGCTATGGATGTTGGTTCCTTTTGAACTTTTTTAAATGTTTACTGGTTTTGCACTTGAAAGGAAAGTACGTGGCCCCAGCATCTTGGAGAGTTCTTGACAAGTATCAAGAATTCTATTTTGGATGATTTATCATTGCTTTATTGAAAGATTGAGATAATCTATGAAAAGTACACCCAATGTGAAGCTGTAACCTGGTAGAAATCTATTTGTTGGTAGTAGTTATTTTCCATAATTGTTGATAATTATAACATGGCAACTGGTTGTCGGTCTCATAGACCACGTAAGTAGTTCAGTAACCTATTCACAAGAGTGAAGAAAAGAGTATTACATAGATCTCACTTGAATCAGTACGGCTGAAGCTGCAACCTTTGAATATGACGTCCTTTTAGATGGTATTACTTTTGCAATTAAGAGCTAAAGTTGTGCTAGGGTCTGTGTGACCCGCAGTCACCAATTATAATCCTCAAAACTTTAATCGAGATTTGCTTACGAAAATGAAGGTTTTGAGGTTTGCGCTCGTTTAAAAACGGAAAAAGTGGGGCGTTACTTTTACCAGCAAAATTGTAACCTATTAACCCTGGTTAGCTTACGTTGTTCAATACTCTTCATAGGCCGTCTTTGTTGCGAGCACATTGGTATCTGATATTTGTTTTTAGAAGTGAAGTGAATAGCTATGATGAACTCTTATTCAACTGAAAATAATCAATAATAACGAAAGAGCTCACGAAGTTAGCCTTGATTTGGCACATACTCAATTCATTACATGAGACCAAAAAGAACAAGCCGCGAGGTGCGACCCTTGAGGTCCACACGGTCAACTTCCCAGTAATATCTACATGAACATCAACAACATTACAACAATGAGAGGTAATAGTAACAGGAATGAGTTCATATGAATCATATCGTCTACGGGAGGATCCATTGATTACGTAAGGTTTTTGGTCGATGAGGACAGATTGAATATTCACGCGGATCAATTTTGTTGGTTTTCAAAATTTAAGCAATTTTTTTTAATTAAAAGACTGAAAACTATTAAAAATCTGCTCAAATTATGCAAATATTTTAAAACTTTGATTGAATTTACAACAATTTTTTTAGAATAAAAGATATAAAGTAATAGCACTCGTATGAACCCTCTTTACGTGGTAACTTTGAATGATTTTTTATTTTTCATTTAGTTTTTGTTATAATCAAGGAAGAAAATTTTGCCGGTTTCTCTTCAAAACCTGATAAGAATGTATACATTTTATAAACAGGTATTACTGTGCTGTGAAAATCAGGTTAAAAAATATTTTTTATGAAAAAAACTATAATTTTTTGCATTTTCTTCTATTAAATTAAAAAAAAAGCTGAAACGAGTTTTTATAATGTATAAACTTCACAAAGATATTAATACACGTCAACTGACACCTTAATGATGCAAATATTATATCTGGTTCGTGAGATATAGAGAATGATAAAAATGACCTTGAAAATCATGATGACTTTTAATAATTTTTTATTTTTAATTGAATTTTTTACGTAATCATGACAAAATGTTTTGCGGTTGTTTTTACAAATATTGTTTGGAGTATATAAATTTTGAAAACATTGTCTACTTATTTACGCAAATCAGGTTAAAAATTTATTGTTTATGAAAAAAAACCTATTTTTTTGCACTTTTTTTACTTAAATTAAAAAACGGCTACAACGATTTTTTTAAAAATTTGTTATATTCACACAAATGTTGATACGCGTCGATTGACACCTTTATGATGCAAATCGTATGTTTGGTTGGCGAGATATAACGCATGACAGAAATGACCTTCAAAGGGTCAAAACAGCAAACTCCCCCGACCGAAGTATCCCAAAAACTAATCAGCTCTTAAAATTGCAAAGACGCTTCGATTGACACCTTAATTAAATCGATACGACTTTGTTTACGTGAGTTATGCTCGTAGAAAAAAGTGTCCACGAACGTACGTACGTACGTACGTACACAAACACACACACACATACATCTCCCTTTCTAAAAACACTTTATATATACTCTAAAGACCTCAAAACGTAAAGAAATGTTGAAAATTTCAATTTCGATTTTCGAGGCGATTACAAGAACTTCCCATATACTGGGAAGTTAAAAATATCTGGTAGTGTTCGCCGAACCGACGAATTTTCAGCTTTCTAGGTTGGAAACACACAAAAAAATAGTTTGGTTCGTATCATTTGAGCCGTAACATAATTTTGCTGACTTATACAAAAAAAGTGAAATTGGTCCTCTTTCTATTTTCGATGCAGCAATCAAAATGCATCGATCCTGAAATGAAGAGACCCGTTATTGTTGTAATTTTACGACGGAAAACAGACCAAAGATGTGCCGCACATAGCACTCACCATCGACCAAGACTTACCACAAATTTTCAGACCATCTTTGACTAAGCCTCTTTAAACGTTTCTTGGTTTGCGTTAACGAGTTTCTTGAAAAGATCCTGTTAAACAATTCGCAGTAAGTTTGATTTATGACCCAATACATGATTCATTGAGAAATAGAAACAATTGAGAGGATATTTCAGCACCCATTGCCAGTAGAAAATAATGAAAAGGCTGTTTCTTTCAAGTGCAAAGGGTGTGCTTTATGATCTTCTAAAAAAATCGAAAAAATTTCGTCCTATAATCATTTGGCAGCTTCTCACGTTTTTACGTTGCCGAAGAAATTCTGACTTAATATATCATAGGACTGTTAATACAATCATGTTTGTTACATTTGTTACTTTGAGTTCATATTTAGTGCCAATAACTATAGTGTGCAAATAGCTATCCTTTTTGCATGGAAATGTTGTCGTTATTTCAAGTTTTTGGCTTCACTATGTTTAGGCGCAAAATATTAAACGATTCACATAATTCAGTTTCTACATTAATCACAAAAGTATAAATTTTGAAATGCCTTATACATCTCTCTCTGGTTCTTAGTAAAACCCTTTTTCTGGTTTTAGACTATTTCATTGGCAGGGAAAGTGATATCAACTGTTTTTTGGATAGTCAGAAACTTGTGTTAATTGGCTTTATTTAAAGAAAAAGAAATCAAGGAGTAAATTTCCGCACCATGCACAATTATTTGACAAATTGAAGGCTGAAGTTATTAAGACTTTGAAAAGTTATCTAAAAAAAATTAAAAGTGTTGCTCTATCTTCCAAGCAACAAATCGTCTTAAATTGCAACGGTAATCATGGCAAAAATGCACGAATAATTGTCAATCCACTGTTTTCACTATATAAGGCTCTCAACAACTGTTTTGGTTACTTAAGAGGGGAAATAGAGTTAGACGGTTCAAAAAATCGATATTTTTATTTCATAAATTGTTAGTTAAACTATGGAAAAATGTGTTCACAAAATTTTAAATGAAAATTCCGATTTGTTCTATTGTTGTCAGCCATTAAAGTATTTCAGGCCCCGAGCGTTACCATTTTTTCAAACGCGTTTTTCTCAAAATGACTTTTTTGAACTTGCGTACACGCTAGTTTGAAAAGTTTTCAACCAATCGTTTTGTCAATTGGCAAAAAAGTTGTAGAAAATGGCAAAAATCCCTCCTTTTTTATTTTGACCCCTGTAAAAAATGAATTTTCTATTTGTATTTGATAGCATTTTGGGTTCATATCGAAGAGACACATATAATAAAAGTAATTTCCAGCTTCGTTTGATTTCAGATCAAAATTGCTGCTTCCAGAATGTACGCAAAAAGGTGAGTCTGATTGTGCCCTGCAATATTGGGATCGCTGTTTTTCAAGGAAATTCTTCAAAACATTTACAGTATATACTGAAATATATTTATAAAATATTCTCGAAGTTTCAATAAATTATATTCATTTTTATACTATAAAAAAATCATGAAAGTCATTGAGAAATCGCTATCCTAACCCTATTTCCCCCTTCAGCTCGAAGTTGTGCACGGATGACAAAAGAAGACCATACACGTTCCTAAAAGTCGGTATTGTAAAACAAGCTGCTAACTGCCATTTGGAAGGATTAAAACGATAGGAGATTAAGTTGAAAAATAAAACTAAATCTGCCCAAAACACTTTTTTGTTAGGCTGAAAAATTTTCAAACCATCTCAATTATGCAAACTTTTTAAGTTTCCAAAGTGAAAACGTTATTTTTTTAAACTCAGTATTTACGTTTTTTGTTGCTTAAGGGGTCTTTTAGGTTACAATTTATAGCTCACAGAGATGCACAACTAGCTAGTCAAGAGCTGTATGAGAAAGAGTAAAGAATTTTGTATGGCCCATGTATAACAAAGTAGAGGTATAAACCGTTTCTAAGAAAAAATTTAAAAAAGTAAACGTGATTTTCTCAAACTCACGTTTTTTAAGCTGGCGAACACAATTTAAAAAAAATACTCAACCGATCACTCTGATTTTTTAAATATTTTGTTGTACTCATATATGGTTGTATTCGGTAGCGGAATCATTATGATAGGTATCAAATTTTCCAATTTCACTCAATTTTCCACACTCAAAAATAGTTTTTGTTTAAAAATGACCGCCATTTTGTTATTTTTTAATGAAGAGAAAAAAACAATTCCGATATCAGCCATAGGCACTTAAACAAGGATTAATTTTTTGTTTCGGTTTTTTCTCAGATGATCCAGTCACCTGAAATCACGTCCGCAATCATTTTTTGATATTTTTTTAAAAAAAATTGTTATGGGTGAAAAAAACATAAAAAATCCAACAAAAATATTTTTTTACAATTAACATATGTACAAAATATCAAAATGATATTTGTTTTTAATTTTTACTTAAAAAACAGTTAAATTTTTTTTTTAAAAATCGACCCCTTACATAAGAAAATTCCATTTATTCAGTTGTGATCTTTCTAAAAAAAACGAATAGTCTCCACCACAATCAAACCTTTCAAAGGTTGAATTTGAAGAAAGGACAATATTTTGATTAAATTGTATTGAATGAGTCCAAAGCAAAATTATATGACTCATCGTAATGAAATTTGCACACTTCAAATAAAAACGGTTTTAACATTGTTCATCCATACTTGAGAAAATAATCGATTCGACATCGACATTTCCCAACTATGAAATTTTTATTGAACAATTTTAAATTTATTCAGAATTGATCTCAACTATACATAACTTGATTTTCATAACAAATGCCTTTAAGAAAAAATAAAAATAAAGATAGAAATACTCAATTTATTTGGAGGAAAAGTAACTGTGCTAATGACACAGAAAAAAATTGACATAATATGAAAATATGTGCTGATCCAAATTGAAATTTCTAAAATTCGATGCAAACTAAAAAAAACGTAAAATCGCTAAAAACAAAAATAGTTCAATTTTTACACTGAATTCGAAGCCATTTAGCTTCTGTAATAAAATTTTAGCATCCCATTTTAATTATAACTGGGCAAGACAGTTCCTGCATTATCTAACACAACCATTAATAATCAATTAAAATTTCCAAAAAGCAACCCGCCCATATTTTCCAAGCCAACCATCGTTGGTAAAAACCAATTTGACTACACATTTTCGATGTCCGGCCCGTAACCTTCATGAACATTTGATAAACTTCCTATTAATCAAGAACCTTCTTGTTACCACTGTATCTATTTTAAATGATCTGTCCTACATAAAATCTCAGCTTAATATCAATTGCAAAGCCCCCATACGCATTATTTCTGCAACCATAAAATTAATTTGTTGTAAATGGACCACCCGCACCACATATTAGCATTTACTGTTTGTTCGTTTATGGTCCCCATATCGTAACCGAGGCAAAAGCTACTGAACATCACTTTCACATTGAATAATAGATTGTACATGTTAACAAACCGGACAGCCTAAAAATCCTTTTCGAGTCCCTTGGTCCTTGAGGAAAAGTTGTGGTTTTCATTAGACATTGGGAAAGGGTAGGCATGAGCTTCGTTCTATATTCAATGTGTATATAATCTCTTGAGCTTACAAGGCGTTGCTACGATTCAAATTCCATTCAGATATAAGGATACCACCTCGTTTTGACCTTGTTAATTATTTCTCCATAGTGTTGAGATATGAATACTCTGCTTTCAATGAATTCAAGCTGGTACTGATATGACGGAAAGGTATACTTAACAGAAAGCCACTTTCTGACTGATTGGTTTTTGATGATAGATGGCTCAACTAAGAGCTTGGCGCTCCTAACAAAGGAACGTTTTGATCAAAAATTTTATGTTAAGTCGTTTCAATTCGAAACATACTAGCTTAGATATGTTGTTAGTATTTTGGCGTATCATTTTCTTCAACCAATTTGAGGCAAAAGCCTATCATTTTAAAATGTAGCTGGTTTGGTCAGTAGTGGTTTTAAAATTCAAATAAAAAAATCGTTGGACACTAATGGCTTTTTTCGATATTTAAAATCACTGCTTCATTTCACAAATTAACATCACAGTTTGAATGCATTCAACATTCAGGAAATTGAAAATGAACGCAAAAGTGTCCAATTTAGTCAGTGAAGTGAAAAACATGTTCACAGCACTTCAGCAAGGGTAGCCCCCACATAAAGATTGTGCTGAAAACACAATTTACAACCCAAGCCAAATAAACTGACTGTAAAAACCGCAAAACCGTTCCATCATCCACTGAGTTAATTAATTTGAACAACACTCATTGATTTTTACAGTCCCCACCCTCTTGTCATTTATTCTTCCATAGTTTCGGGAGGAATACACCCTCATTAAATTTTTTAAAAAAAATCCCCCATCATCAATGTTTTGGCAAAAATATGATTACTTGGCTAAATGATGCAGAGAGCATCGTTCATGGCTATTGTGATGGTTTTCCTGTGATGAACCAGTAAATTACCATTTAAAGTAATTATGTGCTGTTAATGGGATACGTGCCTACTGACTGGAAAACTGTTGTGGGCTAGCACTTATTACAACAGCAGCCATGTAGGCAGTTTTGTATAATTTCCTCGTTTTTGGGTATTTCAATGCTGCAGAGGCTGATATCTTCGTTGGTAAATAGTAAAACGCTGCGACGAAAACAGTAATTTAGTATATAACACTCAAACACTACGAATATTAATAAGATAATTGTTAATTTGCTGCAAAAGTACTTTAAAATGATATTAATTGTCGAACCAACATGTTTTAAGCAATCATTACTCGTTGTTGAATATTAATTATAAAAAAAACTATTTTATTTTATTACTGAAATAGTTCTTGGACTGTAGATATACACTCAGCGACACGATATTGTAATCAGATTCAAATACTCGGGTTTTCCCATTCATTAGGAATTCTTGGGACATTTATGTCTAATATTTTATAGAACTGTGTAAACCCAATTACTTAATGAAATTTTTCAATGTGTCTTCTGGTAACATGATTTTTGGGATAATTTTACCTGAAAATTGCTACAAAAACTGGCAACACTTGATTGTAGGCACTTCACACTACGTGCGTCTTAACAAGAAATTTTATTGGTGCCTTTAACAATAGTTGTTGCCAACATTTCTGTTTATTACTTCAAAAATTTTGTTCTTATTGAGTTATATAAAGTTCTTATAATTTCGGATGGAATTGGTGTCCACACCATTATTTTCGCAATTTTTATATTGTCTTCTCAACCCATAATTAACTTTCCAGTGGGAAGTTATTGTAATGGGGTCGATTTCGCGAATCCCAAATTTCAACATATCTCCACGTTTTAAGGTCTCTAGAATCGAAATTAATCGTTTTTAGAGAAATGTCTGTGAGTGTGTATGTACGTATGTGCGTACGTGCGGATGTGCGGATGTGCGTTCGGAATTATTTTTCGGCTCGATTATCTCAAGAACCAAAGATCACATTGACGTGAGACTGGTTTCATTCTCGCGTAATTACGTAACTTAGAACTGAATGACTTTTCAGCAAAATCGGCTTAGCCGTTTTTTATTGAGGATAAAAAACTGAAAAATTGCTTGATTTTAAAACTGTTGAAACGCAGTATCAATTCGTGTAGATCCTAAATACCTTCATAGCAATAAAAATATTATTGTGTGTTTTAGAAAAATTCTGATCAAATTTGTAAAAAATGCAATTTGAAAAAAAATCAAGATTATTTTTAAATTCCAAACTTATATCATCCGGTTAGGGAGAATGAGAGGAGAGACGCTAATGCAGTTAATATTGGATATTGTTATAAGTAATTTAATATTGGATTTGGGATCTGGGGGATTTAGGATCTGGGGGATTTAGGATAAGGGGGATTTAGGATATGGGGGATTTTGGATATAGGGGATTTTGGATCTGGGGGATTTTTGATCTGGGGGATTTTTGATCTGGGGAATTTTGGATCTGGAGGATTTTTGATCTGGGAGATTTAGGATCTGGGGGATTTTTGATCTGGGGAATTTTGGATCTGGAGGATTAAGGATATGGGGATTTAGGTTATGGGGGATTTAGATCAGGGGGATTTTTGATCTGGGGAGTTTTTGGTTCGTGGGATTTTTGATCTGGAGGATTTAGGATCTGGAGGATTTTGGATATGGGGGATTTTGGATATGGGGGATTTTGGATATGGGGGATTTTGGATCTGGGGGATTTTGGATCTGGGTGATTCTGGATCTGAGGGATTTAGGATATGGAGGATTAAGGATCTGGGGTATTTTGGATCTGCGGGATTTTGGATCTGGTCGAGACTGTGGTAGATGACGAGGGCGGAGACGCTTCCACTATCAAATGGCTTTTATGGCTAAAAAAAAAAATGAATTATAATATTTTAGAATAATAATAGAATATATAAACATAAATCATAAAAACAAATCATAGTCTCTTTATTCACCCCACTGGAAAATTATGCGTGTGGACCATAATGGCCGCACCTAGACCACATTTTTTTCTGAGCTATCCCCAGTGAATTTCTTTTACATTCAGATCAGGAGTTAGTGATGAGAAAATTGCGGTATTCTCGTCCTCAAACCACTGTTTCAGTTCAATTTTTGATTTGACATTCCTTAGCAACAATGTACTCACAAGATCTGTAGCTTCGACTAATGAATACAAGATTGCTTTTTTCATTGTACGAAATACCTCTGCAAGCCATGATATCTCCTGCTCTCCTGAGCCGATGGGTTAAAACCTGCGCCTTCTTTCGCAAGTCATAGTAATAGAACTCATATCCGTCGTGTCGACTCAACTCTTAAATGTTTTTCAGCAGGAAAAACTATGCATTTCCACTAGTTCTTTCAGGTCGTGTGTTCTAAAGGAAATGAAAAGTCTCTTTTCCTCGTGTCTCTGGGTCAATGAAGGGCCAACCATATATTACATAACGTAATTTTTCAGCACTTTTACAACCACCCTCTCCTCCCCTATGGAACGCTTAGTAACATTTTCAAAGACCCCCTCTAAATTCATTGTACCTCCCTCGGAATTTTAAATATTTTAATCACAATGTAACAATGTAAATACTTTTAACCGAAAACACTTTTTATTTTCCATTTATTATAAAATATAAAATAATATGAAAAAAAATAATTCATGATTTTAAATTTTATTACATAACAATATGGGAGACTCCCCCTCCCTCCATGTAAAACTAGTATTTTTGGTTATGGTTAAGATTATGGCTCCCTTTGCGGGTGGGAGTAGGGGGATCGAAAGAGGGTTCCCCTACTACTGTGGCATAAAAAATTCGCGACGGATATAGCACATGAGAAGTTATGGTGGCTCCCCCACTAAAAAATGCTTATTTTGCCTCTTTTTAGAGGTGATATGAAATCGTAAAATTGGTGTGGGAAGTAATTTTTAGACATATTCAGAATTAAGTAATTAAAAATCGGCTAAAAATTAAGTAACTAAAAGTAGGAGAACAACTCTCTTTCGATCACCCTATTTCAACCCCATTCGGGAGTGGGGGCCATAACCTCAACCGAATAGTTTACGGTTACAAAGTAAAATGCGAAAATTGTGAATCTACAGAAGAAATTTCAGAAAAATGGGTTAATTAGGTTGATAAATTATTTGACTAAATTATAAACGAATTTAATGCATATTTTTTCAGGCGCGAGCTGTGATCTTATATTCAAAAGTGAATATCAATCCTTTCATCGCTATTGCAAGTGTTTCATCAATGTTAGGATTGTCCATCATTAACTTAATTCTTCCTCCAAAAACTCCTCAACCACACTCTGATTTCTAGACGGCTAAGCAGTACAACTATCTAGTGATTTATAAGACTAGACCATACATAAATTCGAGATTAGAATAGCAACTTACCAGCTTTCCAACAATATATATAAAAACACATAGAACGTGCAGTTGTGAAAATAATATGTGGTGATAAAAAGACAATAAAACAAAATGGAAATAGATTTGCGTTACACATGTAAGACGTGTGAGGCAAATCTATCTATCTATATCAGATACTGGAAGATTCAGCACCAGCACCAGTAGTAGTTGGCTAGAACAAAAATCATCTTCGCATCACACCAAATAACCACCACCGAGCCAAACTAGTAAGCATTTTAACCAAAATATGAAGGAGCTGAACTTTTTTAAAAATATATAAAGAAGTCTCCTAGTTTTTTTTTAAATAAAATTATGGTGCTCTTGCATTGATCTAAGAGAATTTCTGCCAAATTGCAATAGTTTTCAATTAGTTTTCAAATTTCCATACTGTCGAAGGTAAATTTGTGTTTCGATTTATTTATTTAAACTTTAATCTGGAATATTTGCTGATCCATGGCAATGTAAAATATGTTACTTTCGATACTCATAGAATTGAAAATGCTCTGAACGTTATTGCAATGCTCTATACGTTATCGTAATAAGGGGCACTACACGTTATCGGAATGAGAAATTTTTGGTTTTTCTGTTTAGCCTAAAACCCAAATCAAATTGAATTTCCGCTTTTTGTAGCATTTTTATATCACCATTTTTATCTCAATACAACAATTAAAAAAATGTATCTATTACTAATTTGCCAGCGTGGTACAAGGTCAATATAGAAAACAGCTCAAAATTTCAAAATATTTGTTGACAAAAGTTTGAACAATTTTGCAAAATAACTGGGGAAATTATTTAGTGAAACAAACCTTATCGATTTTCAATGAATACCGAAATTTAACTTTGAAACTTATTTAATTGCCTCTAACATGTCTGTTTATTACTTGAACATTTATTTATTTGATTAAGACATTTATTTTTTTGATTCAGAAGTCGGTAAAATTGAACCAGAAATTCTGTATTTGGTTATTTTTTGAAGGCATTTTTTTCACAATATTTTCAAAAGCCAAATCTGTGAGTTTTGGATCAGAATTTTAGTGAACATTTGAGATTGATAGGTTTTTAAATTTCTTAAAAAGAAATATTATGATAGTTTGATCAACATAGAATCATTTAAATTCTTTCAAACGATTGATGAATATTTATGTATTATTACAGCTGGTTTCCTTCAATTGATCGTGTGGCATTCAATTCACAAAAAATCTAATGATTTTTTTGATCATAGGTGTTAAAGAGAAAATGCTAATGATCATTTTGAAAAGTCCTTATGAAAATATCATCGCGTAATAAAATGTCCTGGTAATTTTAACAGTTTTATATTATCATTTTACATATTACAACAAGAAGATTTATATTAAATAAGCAATAGTATGATTTTTACTGCAATCATATCCTGCGTCCATGGATGATAATAATGGCATTAGCAAACGTTTGCAGCTATTTGCAGAATTAAATTGATACCTAAGCAGGGCTATTAAAAAGTAATAGCAAGTTATTTGTGGAAGCAACACTTTACAATTATAGACGAAGCTGTTTTTAAAGTCTTTCATATGTTTTAAGTCTCAAAAAACTCATAATTTTCTACCAAGACTACAATTGACGCATTGAAAAACATAATACTGCTTAACAAAATACTCAATAAAATGAAAATACAATTGTAAACTTCCAATTACACAAACACATTTATTATTACACTAGTGTCCATGTCAACGAGAATTAATGTTCTGCAGCAATCCAGGATGCACAGATTTATTTAACAACAAGCCAGGAAAGCAAGAGCTAATTTATATTCAGCGCATGCATACACGTGTAATAGCATGTAAAACAATATTATGTTAAATCCAATATATTTTGAATGCAAATCGCACATGAAATTTAAAAAGAGGGCAGACATTGAACATCACCCAAAGGATTTTGAAATCAGACCAGCTACGCTTCCGAACCATTTGAAATAGGTGTCTGCTGAATTTTTCCAGATAGTATATTATCTTCTTGTCGACATGTCTTGCCTCGACCGCTACCTACAAAACGTAAAAAGACAGCTTGAATGCAAGCATTCCAAAAGTTTCTTCTCAAAATCCGCAACAGGATTATCTAACCGCATAGAATACCATGAGAATACTCAAACCTCCTTAAAGATCACATTCTACTTTATACAAGCACTACTGACATTTTTCAGATCTTTTTGCCTTTGCTCCATTTTTCAGATCCACAACGGGTATTCTGTCTGCAAAACAGATTCCACCGCCAAACAATAACTGCACGCTTGGATTTTCAAAAATTTTAATTAAATTTCAAGAAGCCATTGTTTTTTCAGTATACCAAAGTAAAACTATCAAAGCAGCGAACGTTGCCCGAAGCATCCTAAAGACTGTGCTTAAGGTATAATGGAGTTGGACATGATAAAGTAATATAATTTATAAAAAAAGGGATAATAAGAAAGTGCGCCACGACGAGCTGTGATGTTTAAAACGTAATTTTCTTCGAGTCGTTTCATATATCTTTCGGAAAGTCTAACGATTCCAAGATAACGAGATACAACTAGATAAGCTCTTTTAGATTTTTCACTTTATTCTTAGTCTGTCCTTGGCGATACGATGGATTATCCTGTAGCCGCTAATGAATCTCCGCGAGGCGACACTTTCAAGCGGACGATGCTGCTGTACGGAAGAATGATGAATGATTCTTGGCGATTTTCTTCGTAGGAAATGGTAAGACGTAAAATGTAAATATTCTGAGAAGAAAGTACGAAATGCGGAAAATTCAAGGTGCCTTGTTGATATTTTAAACTGTTGGAATAAATTTTCTTTTCAATAAGTATCTTTCTTCGTGAAGTTTCAAGAACGACACCCCATGATTCAAAATATTTTCTGGACTAAAAAGTACTGCAATGAAAACATTTCAAAATAAATAGAAGAAAGTAAATCTCGGGCAATCATTAACAAAATCATGAACAGCGCATTGTGCTATAAAAACAATTTGCTATTAAACAACTTTTCACACCAAAATCAACAGCTTGTGAATGAGTTTGGATCGTCATGTACTGATATTGGTCCCTTCTCCCGTAACGTGAGTCTTACATATCGTTAAGATGGTTCATGATGTGATGAATTGAGGCGCAGTTTTGCAAAAGGGTATAAGCGCCAAAATCGAAAAAATCGAGTTTGATATCGATTTTCATGTAAAATTTCACGAGTAATCGAATAGTCACGTTCCGGTTTGTCGAAACGGGACGAATTCCGCCATAAAAGCATGATTTTTTTCAAAACGGTACTAGTTCTATAGTTTTTTCAAAATGTTACATATTTTATATCTTTTTCCTATAAATAAAATTGATACCAATGTGTCAACAACATCACATAACAGTGAGATTCAAATTAAATTAAATCAAATAGCATCAATAGAAAACCCATCTCTTGGGCTAGGGTGGAAATGGTTTTGCAAAACGGTATAGAAATCGGATGTGTACCGTTTTGCGAAACCTCCCCAATTTAATAGTTAACATCCCATCTGATGGAACAGGTAATTGAATCATGTTGATAGATAAATACAATCTCGCTACATTCTAGATAATTTAGCAACAATTCAATTTTTCAAAAATGAAAATGCCAAGAGTATAATTGTTTTTTTTGGTTCCCGAAAATTCAGCTTTTGGGAACTGTACCCTTTTGTAAAACTGTGCCTTAATTATAAAAGCAATACGACGCCGTGATGTGAGGAACGACATATTAAAATTACGACAAAGACTAAGGAAACACAGTGTGCCCAATTTTTACGCCACTGAACAAATACTGAAAGTACCAATAATAATCCCCTGAAGTAACGCTAGACAGGTACAATCCAGACAGTCTTTTCGAGTGCCGAGATTGAAAGTCACCCTATAAAATACCTTCAATAGATTTAACATGTATTTTTTCTAAATTTAACATGTATTTTTTCTAAACTCCTATTCGCTTTTCATACAAATTCTTTATGCTTACACCCGTAGGTGGTCAAACACTTATAGCTTAATTAATAATATACAAAGTAAAAAAATGATTCTTCAACAGGAAAGGTCATACTCGTAAATTTCCCACATGACTCAAGCAACCAAAAAACGACAATGTCCACATCAATCAGTGCATTGAATGCTGCAACCAATGGTGCCTAGTTGCTGAACGTGTGCCGTGGTCACTTATGAGTGTTTAAATTGCAAAAATTACATAATGATTAGTTCACGATGTCGCGAGGAAAATTTACGAGGTGTTAAGCAATATTTGTTCATGCATGAAACGGTGTTTTTATGTGGTGATAAATACATCAATTTAATGTTTTACAGATGGGTTTATAGCTAGATGTTTGTTTGGATACATCACATGGTTTTTAAAATAACGTTTTGTTCTGAAGTCATTCTTATAGAGACTATTTCTAACCTGGCTAAATTTTGCATGTCAGTTTTGGTTTTTGAAATCATACCATTTTCGCAATAATAAAATGTTGATATCATTTATCTATCTAACGTGCAAAAAGTGATGAAGCACTAAATAACGAAAATGACGTATTTCTATGTTTTTGATACCATTCCACTCAAAGTATTTGAAGGTTTTTAGAAGCATAAAAGAAACTTCATTGGAATGGGGGAAAACCAAGAATATCAAGCAAAAAAGTATTTTTCGAAAATAGTTGACTCTTACAATGACAGGATTCTAATTTGCCAGGAGTTAAATAAAATTAACAGTTAAACAACAAACAATTTTACCGATAAAAATAATTGAATCTCTTCGTGTTTCGAATCAAAATTCAATTTTTAGGTTTAACTTAACTGTTAAGCGACCAATCTTTTTTAAAAATAACTGGATATTCAGTTTCCACTGTCAAAAAGTATGATATACGAGCGTATCTATTAAGTATGTGGATCTCTTTGGAGGGAGTGGAGGGTGGTTTGAAACGGAATATAATTTCGCGCAGGCAAAGAATATTTCTCATGTAATGATGGCGAAAATCTTTATGAAAAGTATTAGCTAGAATTTATAAATTGGTACCTAGTCACTTTGTAAGACAGAATAAACGTATGTATATTCCAGTATGTATCATAAATTTATCTATAAAATTATCTACAAACTACAATTCAAAACACACATGACCCAATTATGCTAAATGTCTCAAAAGCATAATTGCAAGCATCATCCATTTGAATCGTAATAGCATAGTGGCCGTCGCTATCAATAAATCGAATTGATTGGTTCAAGCCAATCCCACTGTACTCCGCAAAGGATCTGCCTGTCGGTCTAATTTATCGGATGTGTTCTCAGTCTGCTATTATTCGAACGCTTTTGTCGGTAATGACAATTAACCCAGAAATCGAGTTCACGCAACCTAAATTCTGTATGCTTCTTGAATATTTCAGTGTTGGATACCTTCCACCTTTCCGTGCTTAGCTCCTAAATGGAAATTGCAAAACGTGATGGAATTAGAAGCAGCTTTGAATGCCCATCGGCACATCGCTAACAATGGAGAGTAGTTTCGGTGCTGGAATCACAAGTAAAATGTAATGTAAAATCGGAGCGCTCCGTGGTCGGTTAATCATTCTGGACGAAAATGGAATCGGGAAAATTGGCTCCAGAGATTGAAACAACGCAGGGAAACTTAATTACAGTTAATAGGTGGAATTCACTTTAATTAGAATATTCGCCAAGTCGCTTATAGCGTTCCATTGAAGATAATTTTATGGCTCTCAAGGGGAATGGTTTTTTGCAGGCAGATGGTCCTTATGAACTTACATTCAAGGACAAAATATACAAGATTTTATTTTGAAAACAGCATGAAATCTTCTTACATATCAAAAATTAACGGTAAGGTACTCTCCATTTACAGGAACAAGGCGGTTTTAAATTTTCCGATACTATCATCAAAGTGAACTATAAATAATTGCGTCTCTCATAAAATCGGGTTTAAGCAAAACCACATTTTTCAAATATTTTCAAATATTCATTAAATTTCCATGGAATTTAGATAATATGAGAAGTTAAAGAAGCATTTTTTTTTTTTTTGATGAAATTCCTATGAAAATGCTACCAAAAATTGAGAAAATTCCTTCTGAAAATGTTTTTGTTTAATATAATTGATAAAAGGTAAACTAAGATATGTAGAAAGACTAACGACAAATATGTTGAAAATATCGAGATCAGGGTTGGATATGAGAACGAGTTCAGGGTTGGATATAATAAAAATCTTCGATGGGATTCTTTTCTTATATGAGAAAAAGTTCCAATAATTGATACAGTGTAAGTTGAAGTGAAAAATAAGGAGAAAGTGTTTGCTGATGCGAAGAAAAGACGAAAGACTAAATAGAAGAAAACAAATTAACCATCTCTTCGGAATGGTAAACTAAGATGCAATTATGGAGGTGCTTACCAAGGACAAAAGAAGTTTTCAGGATAGCTCTAAGTATGTTCACTTCATTCGGTGAATTTCTTCTGAATGCTTTTGGCTCCTGCTGTAGTTACAGTGTTTTAGTTTATTGGCGAGGATATAAAGCGTTCAACATTGAATTTAAAACATAAGTTACGAACATTTGAACAAAAATATCAACAATCGAAAAACAGAACAAACTTTTAATTACAAATAGCCGATGAATTTTGACGCAAGTTAGAAGAAAATCACATTATTTGATGTGATTTATTTATTTTTCGTTGTATTAGTATATGTTTTTTTGGATACACATTTTAAATTTTGACGTTCCGATATGATAATGTTTCAAGGACCTGAAATAAATGTGTGACCAGCTAAAAAAATAGAAGGATTAAAAATTGAAAGGCAAAAACTATGCAACTAAAATTTTCCCATGATTCTAGAAATTCCCAAAATTTTATGAATGTTATATTTTCAACATTGAAAATTTGTTTGTTACTCGGGTCAAATTGTGTACAAAAGTATATTGACAGCCTCGTAAAGTTCGACTTAAACTGACCAACACTTGGAAAAATATTAGAAGAATGAAGATTTTTTGGAAAACCTCTATTTATCGTAATTTCCTTAATACGCAACAATTTCCAATCCATTTAAACTTTTCCCAAATAACTTAACTTAACTTAACTCTGGAAACGTTTCCACTTTTTAAAGAATATTGAAGCTTTTTCTCAAATTGTTCAACCTTAAACTGAGTCATTCAAACCTATTTTCAAGTCACGTTAACCGTTTCCTCAAATTATTTGAACCATTTTGCAACAATAAAATATTTTTCGTTTTAATGGGCTCAAGTGACGCAAAACACAGATACTCACATAAAAAACAATACTGTTTTCAATGTTTAATTAAGACGTCACACCATCCATTATTTGGTTTCCATGATATTTTTTAAAACACCTGCAACCGAAAATAATTCGAACAAAACGTATGTTATACGTTCAGTTAAACGTAAATAATGCAACTTCGTATCATCACAAATGTTGATCTTATGAATAAAAGCTATTCGACTTTTTCTATTTTTTAATAAATAATAATGAAAATGCATTTTGCCTAAAAAAAGGCCGATTATCACATGTTCATGCGAGTTTAAGATCCACCAAAGTTATTCAAAATAATTATATCGAGAAAACCGAATTTTGTTTTGTTCTACGTTGGAATTTTTCAGCGCGTTTTTTTTTTAGAATTTTCCAATCCAAAAGGGAAATAATTATGAGTCTTCTCTCAACCGATTAAAAACCATGCAATTTTTTATGTCTATTAAAAATTTAAATGCAAAACTGGCATCATTTGTGATTTTTAAAAAAAATCAGAAACTGCATAATCCCCTTTGAAATAGTTTAAATGATAGGAGAAAAGATATTAGAAAATATTTAAACAATGTGAGAAAAGGTTTAAGCTACTTAGAGAAAGGACAAACGTTAAAAGTGTTTCGGAAAAGGTTAAAAACTTCGCAACAATGATTATGTGTCATGGTTTATGTTACTGAAGAGATAATTAAAACAGCTAGGAGAAAAAATTACAGACGCTTTGCAAAAGGTTGAAACAAATTGCAAATAATTTTCGAAGTTAACGTTTAAACGATCTGAGAAATATTTCGGCTGGTTGTAAAAATATTGAAGATCTGGAAAAAAGTTTTAACGATTTCAAAAAAGGTTGAAATGATTTTGGAAAGAGTAATTTATGCTTATGATTTAAGAAAAGGTTAATATAACTCAGAAAAAGTTTAAACGAGCTGAGAATTGATGTGCCTTGAAGAGTATTTACAATTTGGACCAATATTTTGAAGGATTTGAATGTTAAAAAATTAAATTTTTATTGCTTATTGAAGGTCGACGATATTTCATTTGCTGAGAAAAATATTTATGGTAATAATTATAGTTGGTAAAATTATTTACAAAATTAGTTCTCATTTTTTGCATGACATTTCGCTTTGGTGAAAGATGAAGCAAAGTTACATTATCTGACAATATTTACGTTTTGAGTACATTTTTTCGGTGATATCCTTAGTAGGTCTTACCCAAATCTAGAAACAAAATGTGAGCACCAATGCTTAAAAATTAAATATTTAAATTGTTCAAGAGAGCATTACAATAATTTTATGTTTATCTTAGCATGAGAAAAATTTAATTTAAACTTATTTAACGAATAGGTGAACTTTATGTGAATATTTTATTCAAAATGTGTAGCATTTAATTCAGAAAAAAAATTTTGTAATGATAAATTATTTGCCTAGCCAAATCACAAAATTAATATATAAATATACAACAAGCAAGAAATACTGATATTAAATTGTATTGTTATCTTTTTTTGTATGGAAGACGATCAATCCAACAAACATTAAAGGTAACTACCAAAGTGCGCTTCAACAATGACTTTATAAGCCTCTTTCTAAAGTTATAAATAAATTTGCTAAACTTACCGAATCAAATAAGCAAACTGTTGGAATTCCGCTGAGTGATAAGGAAGCACGATCCTTTCCGAGATTATTTGATGCTTGGCATGTGTAATTGCCTAAATCGTTGTACGTTACGTTTCGTATAACCAAACTGAATCTGTTTCCATGATTCTATTAGATAAGGATGCGCCAAAAGAGAAAAATTTTCAATAGTAAAGTAAAAACAAGAAAGAAAGAATTATTTTTTTATTATTTCAAATGCTAAATATCGAGTTTAGTTATCCACTCTATTTCTACATAAATAATAACAAAACTTCTACAAACATTTACAATCAACGTTCGGCAAAGCGTAAAACAGAAAACAAACTTATTCGAGACAATAAAATTTCTTCGCATTTTCCCATGGGAAAAATAAATAAATAGGATCCTTATGCAAATGATTGTAATCCGATCCACTTTACAGTAAATAGTCTTACCTGCTGTGAATGTTGTTCAGTTGTGCCTAGCTGAGTTGTATCCTTGTACCAAATAACATGGGGCAATGGTTCAGCATGCACAACGCATGTTAATTGGGCCTCGTAGCCAACGCCTGTGTGAACGAATGGTCGCTCCACTTCAATTTCAGGCTGATCTAAATTGTTAATTAAAGTTAAAAGACATTAGTTCCAGTTTTCAATGAATAAATTAAATTTATCATTATGATGATGGTTAGCTTGTGTTGCATAGCAATTGTTAATAAATATGATTTGAATAGAATATTTGAGTTCTTTCGTTAACTTTTGATAAGGATTTTCCCTTGGACAAGGCGGTATTAGTGGGTGGAGTGAGCTTCACTACTCAAACGTTAAGGTTACATTGGACAAACGCTGAAAGCAATCAATTTTAGTCCTTTTGCTGGTGTAATAAAACTGTAGGATTATTTCAGTTTATGATTTCCAATGTCTAATTACTTAGTTAATAGTTCTCATTTCCCACCCATTCCCTGCAAATTAACATTATCCAAAACGCAGTTCAACCACTTTGTTTCAAAATGGATTTGGAATGGACTTCAGTAGAAATCTTAAATTCTGGAATGCCCACTTTTGCAAGGGTCTGAAATTGAAAAATACCAGAACTAATCGATTTTAAAGAAAATTTACATTCGCCAAAGAAACAAGGGTAATTAATTAATTAACTAAGCAAAAGAAACATATGTATCTTTCTAAAATACAATAAGAAGACTATTACATTTAATTTCGATAATTTTTGTCGGCATTAGTGTTTCAAATAACCCAAAAATTGTATCATGACTCTGCAGAGCAATAATGGAACCAACTTTTTGTATGGTGCAGTGATTTAGTGACCAACTGTCACGAAAACATCAAATCGGAACCTACTAAACAAGGTCTGAAGAATTGCAGCCATTGCAAATAAGGGGCCATATATACTTTGCTGACAAAAGCATTGTTAATCCTATAAAATGAGCTTCTGACTGAGTTCCTTACGAGATACAATATACAGTGGGAAAACTTTTAGTCGGAAAATAAAATATTTAATTCCAAATTAAGAAAGAATTAAAAGAAATTAAAGAAAGATCACAGTGTAACAACTAAAAGAAATACACTTGTTAACCAGAGTATATGTTCACTTAAAATCGCGGTCGTTTCTCGATACTACTGTGGATTTGAGAACTGAAAGTCCATTTTTTACTCTAGGTTTAACGGCTTGTTTACACACAGATTATGGGCCAAACCTTCTGCAATTGAAATCAACTCTAGAAATAAGGTGTAAGGAAATTAACGGCCACTCTACCATACTACGGAGTAGTGGACCAACAGCACAGAAAATAGCATTTACTTCTCTGATTCCTTGCTTCTACCATGGTTTCAAGTCAGTCATCTCTAGCTAAGATGACTGGGCCAAAGAAAGAATTGAGGTACAGGAAGCGATCAAGATCTGCAATGATGGATCAAAAATGGAGGGAAAGGTTTGCTGGGGTGTCCTCTCAGAACACTGCAATGTCCTCCAGATATGTAATGGTGATTCCAACATACAAGATAGTAGACTGGATAAAAAAAATCTAAAAATTTACACAGGAAGTTTAAACATTTTCTCCGACATGGAAGCTGCTATCCAATCAATATCCAAAGTGTATACCTCATCCAAAATTGCAATGAAATGTTGTACAAAACTTCATTGTAAAGGAACTCTATACTGATGGTACCCAGAATATTCCATGAGGGATGTACCTGGAGACTGCCAAGCAGATGGTCTAGGAGAAGCTAAAACTTAGCTTCAGGATTATATACTTGCACATTAGGTCAGCCACTCTCTGAAAGCTAAGATTCCAGAAGCACTGCACAGAGGCTGCAAACAGGGCTTGGTTACTGGCAAAAATCTGTAGAACAACCAGAAAATTTGGCTTGCACTAAGCTCCAAATGCACCAAATAACTCGTCAACACGAGTTGTGAAACATTAAGTTCTTCTTTATTCTTTACTCATTTCTCTTCCAAATAATTTCGTCGTCTTTTTTGGCATAAGTCATTCAAGGAAGACCTAGAGGATGCCGCTGACGAACCCCGTAATGAACATAAACCTCCCGAATCGACGGAAATGTGACGTGTTTGCGTGATTGTTTAAAATTTGACCGACGATTGAGCCTTCAATGGATAACAGAAACTCTACAGATAACGAGAACAACAATCACGAAAAAGTTTGCGCCAAACTGGTCCCAAAAGTGTCGCCCAACGAACAAAAGGACATGCCGGTGCCAAAAACTGTTGGAAATGTGTGAAAAGGATCCTTCTTTTTTAAACTCAGTTATCACTGGTGAAAGTCATGGATTTTTGAATACGACCCAGAAAATAAAAGGCAGAGTTTAGAGTGGCACACCTGACTGACACTCCGGCCCAAGAAGGCACACATGAACAGCTCCAGCATCAAAAACATGCTCATTGTCTTCTTTAATGTCAAATGCATTGTCCACCCCAAATTGGTATCTACCCAGACCACTGTGAACGTAGCTTTTTACTTGGAGGTAGCTCAAAGGATGAAAAGAAGGGTCGCGCGCTGCCAAAGTGACATCAAGGATGCATAAACTTCATCAAGAAAACGCGCCAAGCCACAGCACCTTTGTTTTCAACGATTTCCTGGCCAGGACTCATACCCCACTGGTTCTCCAGCCTCCTCTCCTTCATTACTGACCTGGCTCCCCATATTTTTTCTTTTGGTTCCTCACTTAAAATGCGCCCAGAAAAGGAAATATTGGGACACGCTTGGAAACATTTAGCCTCATCGGTTCTAAAGAATCTTCCAGAAAAAAACCTTTCAGGATGCCTTTCAGGCCTGAAAACATAGCCGCCATAAATATGTAAACGCACGAGGGTGTTATTTTGAAAATTTTTAACTCATTAGGCGAATTCATCCAATAAATGATTTTTTATGAATTCCGCCGTAATATTTATGGAACGCATCCTGTTTTTATTCATATTATTCACTCATATTATATTCTGTTTCCTATTTTTATACTTCAAATTTGATTTCAATGATGATGCTTGATTTTCTAAGACAGACCATTGTAAACCTCAGCACTAACACACATTTTTGTCTCTTCACTGCGAACGATTCCCAAGAATTTAACAAAAGAAAGATATCTTAAAAACATTTCAAACATATCGTACGAAAAATATCTCTTAACATTTATCACAAATGTAATAAAAATTCTCCAAATAAATTCTACTTACAAAGAACATTCACATATATTTCCTTCTTGTCGGGCTGTCCAACTTTGTTGTCTGCGATGCACTGATAGCTGCCAACTGTATGCCTGTCTGCATGCATCATTTCAAGGATATCTGATGTAGCATTTGGTTCTCCGTTGGGCATTACGTTATTCTGAAACATTTCCAAAAAAAAATTATAGAATACCAAAAAAAAGAATTGAATAAAAAATCAATTTACGAAAGGGTTCGTTGCTAGCCCGTAAATTGGAAGTGGTGTGTGATTTTAGACAATTTAGTTCAATAGATTGGAAATTCGAAAAAAACGGACTAGTTACCTTCCTTGTCCACACGATTCTTGGCGGTGGATTTCCATTTGCCCGACATTCCAATCGTATTGACGCACCCTTCGAAATGTCCACCCTCGTATCGGGATGCATTTTATTGATTTTCGGAGGGACAAGGACTTCCAGCGTATGGACAATTTCTTTGGGGTCCATTGAGCCGATTTGGCAGGCATAGTCGCCAGCATCGGACAGTCGCACGTCCCTTATTTCCAAATTGTAGCTACTCATGTGTGGCTCGTTGCTTTGTGATTCGTGCGGCGGCATAAGTCGTATTCGGGGATTCACTGTAACTTTCGTAGCGCCCGCGGTCAGAACGGCTATATTTCGTTTCCAGGCTAACACATAGTGTGCTGAATGTTCTAGGCGAGGTGAGTCAAAAAAAATATATCATTGTGGAATTCTATAGTATTCAATACACTTTTCACAAAATGCACAAAATTTATATACATGTTTCTATAATATATAAGAGTAAAAAGCAATTGTTTGAAGAAAGTTTCCAAAACAAACCTGTCTCATTAATTTTACATGGCAGCACAACTGTTGATCCCACCGCTATACTATACTTTTGTCCTAATGTAATGAAATTTGGCAAGAACTTATCCTCCTCGATGTAATTTTCCGTGTAACGCGGATGCGATTGTGTGTCTGCAAAAGGAAATGAGTTTTCCGTTAGCACTTGTTTTCCTTGGCAAACTGATAACAATTAGCATAATTTAAACAGTGCTGCTTGTTGAGAACTCAGAACTTGTGCTAATGGTGGCAAACTGTTTGGAAAACAATTTTTTTGTTTGCTAATTAAACCACCAAAAACTGTTTATTACCGAACAATTGCATGAAACAATGGTCAATGGTGTATAGCCCAACTAAATATAGCATCCAGCAAAAACCTCAATGTAAGCTGAATACTGGAAAAACATTTGAGTTTTCCGGCACAAAAATAAATCGAGTGAAATGTGTTTGTTGGCATCCGTTCTCTAGTTTCAACTCATCCGACTAGAATCTAGCAAGGATATGTGTAAAGACAGACGATATAAATGAAAATGGATGGATGAAGCCGGGACAAAATTAAGCTTTCCTATGTCTGTATATTTGTCCTGGTAACATGCAGAAAGTTGAACATTTAATTAAAAAAGTCTGTCAGTGTAACTTTCCACTGTCATTAGAAAACTATCTGCCTGTATTTGTACATATCTGAAAACATTTTTTTCAGACTGGTATCACGATGAAATGAAGATGAAAGTTTTTTTTGTTGAGACCAACTGTAATTGTGTTTCTATATTTTATACAAGATTGAGTTGAATTTGTTCGATAAAAAAGCTTCAGAATTTTAAGAATGGACATTTAAATTTTCGAACTTTTTAATACGAAATATATAATTACAAAACTTTTGCAAAAGAGAAGAAAAAACAATGATTCGCATTATGGAATCATGAGTTCATTTATTTGAATTTGCATTTCCATATTGAATTGAAGTAAAATAAACTAAAAGATAGACAAAAGTCACGGCTAAAGTTTCGAACAAAAAGATCGTTTATCTGCATTACAAATTGAATAAATAAATAAACAATAACGCTTTGCATATTAAAAACAGGCAAATTCAGTAACGTAAAGATGATCAATAAAGTTTGCAGTTGGAAACGGACTTTTGAGGTTCAAACTTCGTGAAATTCAGGTTAGAAATTTATTTCAACGAAAACAAATATTTTAATTTGATTCAATAAAGTTAAATCAACGGAAAAATTTTTAAAACAAAAAAAGTGTCATAACAATTTATTTATGTCTACCCATATTTAAAACTTTCAATCATTTAAAGTGTGTCCGATAAGAGGGTGACCCTTCGCATACCTACAGTATCACGAATCAATCTGAAGTAGGTATTGATTCTAATTAGTACATACATATGTCTTCTTTTTCGAGATGAAGGGGAAACGTTATAGTACAGTCAAAGCGTCGTAATTTGGATGTAAACCGTGCATTTTCAAAAGGCAGAAATTTTTTTATTGCAATGCGTGGCGAATGGCATAAATAGCTTAAGTTCAATTTCCTGGGGTCACCGATAATGGCGTTTGGGCTCCATCTTGAAAACAAAATCCCAAACCGTGGCTTGTGTATGGCAAATTTGCGTAGAATATAATTTTTAGCAAGTCGTCCAAATATCGCTTTTACGTGTTGTCAATAATAAAAAAGATACAATCCAAAAACCATACCCAAAAAGGAGGGAGCAACTTTCGGGCATCACAACTTTCTTAACTTCACGTTTAACGCGAAACGAGTTGTCATACTTTTCTAAGATAATTTTGTCACAAATCGTTTGCGGTATTGATTGTTCCAATCACTGCACATTAACGGGAGTTATCCCATCCCAAAGGGGAGAACGTTGCGTGAAAACCCCGTTTTTAGGCCAAATAATCGGCATTCGATGGCAAACCCCCATTACAAAACTCACGGAGCAATTTAGTGGGCAGAAAATTTTTAATTGCCATGAGTAGTATGCCTTTATGTGAGCTTAAATTGAAGTTTCTGGGGTCACAGCTCCAACCCATTTGGCGCCATCTTGAAAACAAAACAAAATGGGACCGTCCCATTTCTCGGAAAGGATTGCTCTAACAAAAAAATTTCATATGACAAACTTGTGTAGAATTTAATTTGCAGTAAGTTGAGAATACATCATTTTCACGTGCTGTCAATATTAAAAGAGTTACACGCCAAAAACGACGTTGAAAAGGGGGGATCATTTTTCGCGCGCCACAACTTCTTGGTTTCCCCTATTACCGCGCAATTCGTCTGAAAATAACTTTTAGGCAGTTTTATCACCAAACGTTTGCGGTATTGCTTGTTTCGATCGCTGTACCATGTCGGGAGTTAATGTGTCTCGAAGGGAGGCAAGTCATAGGAAAAAAGCATTTTAGGACCATATAAACAGGCGTTTCTTTTGTTTTCAAGATGGAGCCCAAACGCCATCATCAGGCCAAGATAACTATACTATTCGCCACGCATTGCAATAAAAACAATCTGCCTTTTGAAAATACACGGTCAAACTCGTAATTGACTGGACTATTAGTATCATTTTGCATTTTGGAAGGAAAACACCTATTAGAAATGAGTGACACTTTTAAAACTCGGTTTGAGGTTGCACTTCTAGTTTGCCACCCCATAGGGCTAAAAACTTATCATACGGCTGTCTTGAAGTAGCTTGAAAAATTCGTAACATACTTTAAGAAATTGACAAAGTGGTATATGAAAAACGATAACGTGGATGATTTGCCTGGCAGAAGAAAAATGAAAAGGACGTCAACGAAAGACGATAAGGCGATACTTGAAATATTTAAGAGAAATCAAAGTACTTCGTTGAGAAAAGCACGAAAAATTTTATGGAAAAAGAACAATAACGTGTCCCTGTATACGATCCGTCATCCGCTTAACGAAATGAAAATTGTCAGCAGAGCCTTAATATCGAAACCAATGTTAGCACCGATACCAATCGAAAAGAAACTGCAGTGGGCCCAAGCAAATAAGGATCGTGACTGGACGAAAATAATCTTTACAGACAAATCCTCATTTTGACGAAAGAGTACAGTGAGACGCGTGGATTGAAAAGAAAAGAAGTCTGCATCGAGTGAACTGCTTAACACCTTGGGAAGGTCTGTGATAATAGTAACTTTTCTGCACCAGGATGTGGCAAATTTTTAGTTTTTACTGGAATCCTGACGGCTCCAGAAATTGTGGAACTATTTATATAAAAAAGGAATTGTTGGCACCAACCAAAATTTTATACGGTATCGACAATAAAACGTTGATCCTTGCCGAGGATACTGATCCCAATCATTGGAGTCGAATCTGCGCAGCTTTTGAAGAGGAAACTGGGATAGAGTTATTAGATTAGCCATCACAATCGCCTGATGCCAATCCAATGGCAAACATCTGAGCATACATGAAACATAAATTACAAAAAAAATATACGCGGAATCAAAAACCTAGGCAAAGTTCTGGAAAAGATATAGAAAAATATAGATGGGTTCGCAGAACATTTGGCTTTCAGGTATACTCGTAGATATGAGATCATTATAAAAATTATTCGCGACTGGGCGTCTTATTAATCTTTTTTCGCAAGAGATATTTTATAATTCTTTCCAACAATGAATGGAATTTTTGGAAATGTTTAATAGTTTTCTTTTAATTGACGTAGCATAGATACCAAGCACACCCCAATTACAAATTTTCTCAATTGCATGACGAACCAAATTAAACGCTCAATTCAAATTATTTCCTGGAATATTTACGGTAAGCTTAATTGAAATCCATTATTTCATAGCACTGGAAAATTTTAATTATCCGGCACATACTCTTTTATCGTTCTATTCACAATTCTACACATCCCTCGTTCGCATCCAATTCATGATTACTTGAGAAACCTTTTCCCTAAAGTTACCACTTATGATCCTCTTTCTTCTACCGACAGAAATATTTTTTTAAAAAAAAAAAAGAATTTCGCCTTAAAGGGTCGGTCAATGGACAACAACCCCATTGTCGTTGAAAAATATGTAAGCCATCTCCGTAATTTTCCGAAACAATTTCCGTTTCTTATTCAAATGGTTACAGAATTAATTCAACCCACAACTAGGGGTGGTTGGGTTGATCTCATTGCAAATAGGATAAGAAATAATTCACGTGTAATAATGATTCGCAAATTGGAACGATATGATTTCGTGATAAATTCAAGGATTGAATGCCAGAGGGTGAGATTTAATCGAAAGAAGAAGAAAAACATTTCATAGATACGAAAGAATTTCCAGAAATGTGATTTGGGTAAATCACCCTTATTTGATGCTTTCCGGGTAAACGATTGGTTGGTAATCATTTGGACATTTTACTCTTATCATTTGGTTTATAATAAAAGCTTCAGGGTGAAATTTAAGATACTATTTGAGGATTTTTTCGCTATGTTTCTGGAGAGAATAATGTTTCACAATGATCATCTTCATTTATTTTTTTTATTCGGGAGTTTACAACGAATCTTATATTATGACTCGGATTGTTTTGTCCTGATTCTGTTTTCAATGGAAAATTTAAGGCTATACCTCAATGTTATGCTTCATATGAAAATCTTGCATTACATTTTCAACCCCAGGTGAATACCTTTTTTCTGGCTTCATTTGAATTATTTCTTTTTCATGTCAAGCATCTAAAAAACATTCCTCATATTCAGCTGTAAACCTTTTTCACCCTACAAATGAAAATCCTTCACCATTGCACCATTCCAATTTAAATGCTGTTTAAGAATTTCGTTTTCAGCATCAGTTCACATTTCATTTGCTTCCTCCACATTTAGGCAAAATAAAAAAATAACATAAAATCCAGAATGATGATGGCATCCTTCAACATTTCCCTGAGCATAGCTAAGTTGTCTACTTCACGTCTTATCTGTATCTTCATAAATCTGTCTTGTGATCCTGTAAAGGTAATAACGAATGTTTCGGATGCAGGTGAGGAGCAAATTAGTCGTACACGTGGAGTTCTTCTTGTAGAGGAGGTAACGAGAGGGTGGACATTAAAATGGCGCGAGATTGCTTTCGTTTCGTTAGATTTGAAATTATGAAGGATGAAGGAGTCGGATTATACTCTGGCCCAAGCTATATTGCAGAACAAAAATGGTTTTTGAATAATTTGATGAGTGAAAATGTTATCGCGATAATCCTGCTTTATATAATCTGTTAAGGGGGTACATGCGTTTCAAAATGTGAAGAAGAAAATTTTTGTTTCATTTTAAAGTATATCATAACAAAAGTATTTTCTCAAAGTTTCAAACCGGTCAGGGAAAAATTCTCTGAGAGAGCGAGTAATTTCCCCCACTAAGCTGTACCACCTGCTCGAACCAAATTTTAAACTTTAAACGCGTTTTTCTCGAAAACACATTTCAGTAGTCGGTAGTCACGATGACCTAAAAACTATTCCACCGATCATCCTAATCTTTTGCATAGTTCTTCTACATAGTATTCTCTAGGGGGTGAACGTAGGATTTTCTTTTTGGTGCATTACAACTTTACTTATAGCAAAACATATTGATTTTTTATACCGAAAAATGATTTTTTAGCGCGCAACGCCGCCAAAAATTCGAATTTTGATTTTTTAACAAATCCTTCGTTCACCTCCGAGCTGTGCACGTATACTACAAGAAAAAAAATTTTTGTTTGTTTCAGATAAATCTAAAGCAAGTTTTTGAAAAATAGCTACTAAGGGATCAATTTTCAAAATTGTCAAACAAAAATTTCACAAAATATTGTTCAGAAGTTGCTTTTTTCAATAAACGAAAGTTTCAATATAATTGAATTTATTGCACCATTAAAAAATGTGTCCGAAGTTTAGTCATTTAAGACCCATGTACCCCCTTAAGGAAGTTGAATTTATGTGTTGTTTTCAGTGCATTTAAAGTTGGTGACTAAATTATTTTAGTCTCTGTGAAGTACCAATAATTTTCCGATTGTTTTCTTTATGCTGCTTCGATTTTACCTTTTTCATTTAAAAACTATTTTATATTTATTTTCAAATATGCAGCAAGTGTTTACACCCTCTATTTTCTAGAGCCAAAATATACGCTTAGAATTTTCATTTTTCGTGCCATATTTTTTAAGAAGTGTTTTCAATTGATCAAATCATATAGAATTTTAGTTTCAACTTGTAGACAAACTCTTTGGATAAGAGAGTATAAAAGCAAAGAATCTTTTGGTATTTCAACTTTTAAAAAAATGCAGTAACAAGCGAATGTGCAGAAATTTTTCTAAAGAAAATTTCTCCGATTGAAACTCTGTTGAGTCACTCTAGGTTTTCTCAAAGAGAAATTGCAGAGTTAATTGGTGTTTTGCAGTCAACTGTTTTAGTTTAAAAAAACTGACAGACATTTCCCCGCTTAACTTAACACTTTATATAACTTAAGAAGAAAATGTGGTCAAAAAGATAACTACGACTACACTGAACGGAAATTTTAGGAAACTATTAGAAAAATCGCCGCAAAATGTGGTTAAAACCATTCATGAATTTGAGGAAAAACAGTTAATTTTTAACCAATAAAACCACAACTTTAATTTTAATTATTAACATATATATTTCGGGACACAGTTAGTCCCTTCTTCAGTGTTGTTAAAACCGAAATATTCATGAAGACATAAACTTTTAAACATGTCAGGGTTCATTTTTTAACAACTTGTTGTCATATTTAAATGTAAAGAATAGTAAAAATAAAAATGAGTCAGGATTTTCGAACAAAGGCGATTATCTTCTACGCTATAATCTTTTGTTCAACTAAAATTAGTTTTCATTCTGAATAATGCTCGTTTAGCCATTGCAACTGCTACAAAAGTTAAACATAAATAACGAAGATGGGATAGGGATGCAATTCTCTACTGAATTCTGGAAACCTCTCTCGGACTTATACCTACACTATGTCACATCAAATTCGCATCGAAAATTCCATTAAATCTTAATAATTAAATTTAATTTAATTTGTCTGATTTCCCACACTCACAGCAAGTATTTTGGCGATCAAAATACATACAGCTTATAAGTTTTGATCCATTTCAACTAGAGTTGTTTGTTGACTCGTAATCAATAAACTGTTAAAAATAAGTAGACCTTAAGTAATTCGATTTTGAATTCCACGCTAAGGAATTATTTAGCATTTTTCAAGTTCTGCTAAGTACGATACACAAAATGCTCTTTCAAAACAACGCTATGAACTGTAGTAAAGTAGTAGTGGACTTTTTTGAAATGTAAGAAGTAAGACAAACAAATTTAACGAAGAACCAATATAGTCACACATTCTGTTTGCATAATGATCATCGGAAAATTGTGAAAAAGAAGAAAAAAGATATATTCAATGATATCTTATTTTTCGTTTGATTTATTTACAAAAACGTTTCAACGCCAAGTCACATAATGATGGTTTCCCATCAACCTTGCGATTGAAAAACTAAGAAGCGAAAATATTTTAAAAGAAGATTAGTTTGCTACAATTTTTTTTTGGATAGAGCTTATTTCTTATGTACGGTCTGTAGATCTACTGCAGTTTAGTAAGAATTTTATCTTTTTTTACATAGTTTGCACCGTAACGGTCACAACATTTGGTGTTTGCAAATTTACTGCTATAAAAGATTAAGAGAGATTGAATTTATGAACCAAGCCTGGAAAGAAATAAAAATTTATAATTCGAAGTACATAATAATTCTTGTGAGTTTTTTTAACTTCCCAGTATATGGGAAGTTCTTGTAATCGCCTCGAAAATCGAAATTGAAATTTTCAACATTTCTTTACGTTTTGAGGTCTATAGAGTATATAAAAATTGTTTTTAGAAAGGGAGATGTATGTGTGTGTGTGTGTATGTACGTACGTACGTACGTACGTATGTACGTTCGTGGACACTTTTTTCTACGAGCATAACTCACGTAAACAAATTCGTATCAACTTTGTTGAGGTGTCAATCAAAGCGTCTTTACAATCTTAAGAGCTGATTAGTTTTTGGGAAACTTCGGTCGGGGGGGTTTGCTGTTTTGCTCGTTTGAAAGTCATTTCTGTCATGCGTTATATCTTGCGAACCAAACGTACGATTTTTTTTGACAAGATGTCAATCGATGCGTATTTATGTGATTCTATCAAATTTTTACAAAAATTCTTGGAGCCGTTTTTTAATTTTTTGAAAAAAAGTGTAAAAAATTAGGTTTTTTTTCAAAAACACAAAATTTTCAACCTTATTTTTAAACCTAAGTAATTAATGTTTATATAATTTACATACTCCAAATAGTTCTTGTGAAAAAGCCAGCAAAAGTTTTTTTTCATGATTAAAAAAAAATTAAATAAAAAATAAAAAATCATTAAACGTTCAAGGTCATTTACGTCATTCATTATATGTCGAGAACTAAATATAATCTGTCCATACTTAAGGTGTCAATCGACGCGTATTATCATTTTTATGATGTTTTTATATTTTAAAAAAATCGTCAAAGCGTTTTTTTAGTTTATTAAAAACAATTGGAAAAGTAGTGATTTTTTTCATAAAAAAATTCATTTTTAACCTGATTTGCACATCGTTATAATAAATGTTTGTAGAATTTATAAAATTTCATCAATTTTTGTAGAGAAACCAGCAAAAACTTTTCTTATGATTACAAAAAAAAATTAATAAAAAATAAAAAATCCAAGCCACCATGTTAGGCAAAGAATAGAAAAAACGAACTACGACATTAACCACTGAATCAAACAGACCTGCCAGCAGTTACCGCACCTCTAGTCTTCAAGAGGCCAAACGGTCGTTGCTTCGTCCCAGGACTGATCGGTCTTTAGGTCGATGATACAATAGTATGCGTGACTCATACTTGTATAGTTTTGACTTGCAAACATCATTCATTACACAACCTTTATTATTCCTTATGATCGCGAAGAAATGCACGGCAGTAAATGAAAAATCATTCTGACATGATAATAAATAAATCATTGATTCTATTCGTCTACGTAAAGCATGTTGATTGTTGATTATTTAAGGATAATGATGTTCCTCTGTGTAGTAGTAAACAGCATATGAAATGCTACACAAGACCATCAAATATTCATAATAGCTTGTTTTGAATATTTCATTTAATCAAATTAGTTTAGCTTTATCAATTTATTATGCAAATAGATATAAGAGTCTGTACTATGTGCGCCTAGATTAGCTATCCAATGTGAATAAATTAATAAAATGCGAAGGATCATCCGATTTCACGTGCTGAGAAACTTTTATACTGTAGGCTACGTCTCGTGTAATTATTGGTTATTAATTAATGAATATTTACCGGCTTTAACACAAGTGGAAAATTACCAAAAACAAACTTTAGTTCATGAAATATTTCATAATAAATGATTTGAGTAGGTATAAAATTTGAAAAGAATAATTCTAGTCTCATTGCTTAAGAAAATTCATTCATATTTTTTACTTTATAATGCATTGTGCTTCACAGAAAGAACCAATACAATTTTCTGTTTCCAAATTAACTTTAAAATATTTACACAGCTAACAAGGTGAATTCAAAGAACATATATAAATAACAAACAAATGTTCTTTATTTTTTTCTGAAGCAAAGAACAATACGATTATTTCCGCAAATTCCAAAAAATTATTTAAGTGAATGTCAAACCGAAAATTGTCGAGGACGTATGTAACTCTTTCCTTCTTTCTTTCTCCCAAATCGATAGTTTTGATAAATTTTATATTGAACTTCTACTAAAAGGTTTAATATTTTTCATCTTCCTGCAAAAGGCGACCAACATTCTCATTGTCGTTTTTAAGTGGGTATTTATCTCCCAAGAGTTTTTGCCCTATACGTTTGCCTTCCAATGCTCAATAAAGTTTTTGAGAATCCAAGGCTGACTAGTATTGAGTCTTTCAGAGCTGGCAAAAATGTTTCAAATTAAAAATTTTATTTGGAGCACCCTATATAAACTGAACACAGTCCATAACTTTTCAAATGACTTCAAGGAAAAAACATTTATCCGTATGGTCACCTTTAATGTAAACATGTTTTCCACTTAGCCTAGCACGTCAAGCTACACTTTTCAAATTTATAAAATTTACATTTTAATACATTTAATTAAATTAATTGCGTCATGTATGTCAGAAAAAACATTTTTTTGGAAAAATTAACGATACTTGCTCAATTCTCAGTGGTCGTTCAGAGAGAAATACACCAGATGGCAATGTTTTTCAACATTTACTTCGCTGACATCCTTAAGACGATAGATGCAAACTTTGCTGACTATTTACTTTTTTATTTTGAAGCTAAAGAACTCTAAATAATCATAAGTTCTCTGAAAATTCATCTAGATAGAATATATCTATTTTACTTTTGTCAGAAAATCTAGTTTAAAGCTGCAAAAACCGCAAATTTTTTCTTCAATCGCGATTTAAAAGGATTTTGGATCTGGGGGTTTTCTGATCTAGGATTTAGGATGTGGGGGATTTTTGATCTGGGGGATTTATAGAATCTGGGGGATTTTTAGAATCTGGGGGATTGAAGATCGGGGGATTTAGGATCTTGGGGATTACGGATCTGGAGGATTTTGGATCTGGGGGATTTTTGATCTGGGGGATTTCTGATCTGAGAGATTTAGGATGTGGGGGATTTTTGATCTGGGGGATTTTTGATCTGGAGGATTTTTGATCTGGGGGATTTTTGATCTGGGGGGATTTAGGATCTGTAGGATCTACGGGATTTAGGATCTGGGGGATTATGGATCTGGGGGATTTCGGATCTGAGGGATTTGGATATGGGGGATTTTTGATCTGGGGGTATTTGGGATCTGGGGGATTTTGAATCTGAGGGATTTAAGTTCGGGGAGATTTAGGCGGAGCCGTCTTCCACTATCAAATAGCTTTTAAAAAAAATTTAAAAAAAATTATAACATTTTAGAATATTAAAAGAATATATAAACATAAATAACAAAACCAAATCATAGTTTCTCTATTCTCCCCACTGGAAAGTTAGTCGTGTGGACCATAAGGGTCGCACCTAGACCAAATTTTTAACACGATATTATTTCATAGTTTTTCCAAGTACGACTGGCATTTATTTGTCGACAAACTGAGAAGATTTGATGTTGATATAAAAATCATAAATGAGTAGGTAATTGGATTAAAAACTTTTAGTTCCATGGAACTAAACACTTTTTTCAAATCAAATTGGTTCACTTTTGGCAGAATTCTAGCCTGAGTGAAAGAAAAACTAGATTTAAAATATAATAAAAAAATACATTGCTTTGTTAACAAACTTTGCATTCTTCTATTAAGTTTCAAAAAAAATATTTGTTAAACAAATCAAAAAACCTAAAAGGCAGTGATTTTGATCAAATTCAACGAAACTTTAAAGTAAACAAATGTCAAATATTGGACGCAGCTCTACAAACGAAATGATGTCGTACATTTTCTTCAATAAAAGCATTTTTCTATTTGTCACGCATTCAAAGCCCTTTCTTTCATCATGATCTACTTCCACCTCATCAGATTTCTTTCGATACAATGCAAACGGTTGTTTAGTGAATTACAGAAATCCTTTTTCTCTCCTTTACATGTCATCGATTTGTTACAAAACGTGCCGAACGTAGTGTCACCCTCAAATCTCAAAGCAATATGCTTTCGGAGGGTATAAATTATATGAAGGCTTCTTAGATTTGAAGGAATAGGAATGGATTCTTTTGTTACGTGAAAATCAAATTGGATTTTTTGAATGCTATTCATAAAAGGATTTGTTGAATGAAATTGAAGAAATAGACGATTTTTTGATGGAACCTGTTTTTTTTTTAAGTTTCATTATGTGAATTTATTCATAAGTGAAAGCAAACATTGTCAATATCTAATATCCACATTTGAATTTAAAAGCACGTTCATCGCGAAAAAATAAATTTTTAGTCGAAGCTTTTCTCAAAATGACGAAAAAAGTGAAATGTCTTCTCTAAAATTGTGTTTTCTACCGATTTCAACTTTAAATGTTAATTTCATAACTGGATTCTGTTGATGCAAATATTGGTAAAAAATAATGGTGAATATGTTGGTAAGTAAAGAATCCTAAAAAAGTTATCAGTCCAAAATATTTCACTACCAATTTGAAAACGAATATGTCCCCTCAGCAACAAAGGAAGCGCAGCTAGGTGTACAAAATTATCATGATAGTTAGATAGTTAGAATTTGTAAAGATAGTCAAAAAATCTGATGCGCATCATCATTTACAACTGTGAACCGCAAAACATATTTAGAGATCAATTTTCTATTTTCTATCATCACTTTTCAGCGAAAGATTAGGGCGACAACCTTCAAATACAAGAAGTTTTCTAGTTGCAATGGAAAAAATCAAAAAATTTCAACAAATTACCTCATCAAATTATTAAAACAGACAAGCAGCGAGCTTCACAATAAACCAACAAAAATATAAGCAATATTTGGGATATTCATTTTGAACTAAGGTTTGCCAAATAACACAAGGTTCGTGAGACATCACACGATTTGTCATATTTTACAAAGTTTGTCGGTTCCCCAAATCTGAAAAATGTGAATAAAAATTCGAGAATTTCAAGAAATAAATGGATCTCCTTTTTTTGTATAATAAGATGTGCCTGCTCCAAAGTATGTCTAGAGTATGTTTTGCAAATTCGTCTTTCTCATCAACAACAGCAATGCAGCTTCGTATTACACTAAGTGTTCGTTCGACTGTTTGTTAGAATTGTTTAAATTATTTAAACGACTTGCTTTGTTTGAAAAATGTTTGAATTCATTGAAATGGTTGTTTACCAATTATACTATGAACCTTGCCAAATTTAGTTCAGACCGACAAAAATCATATACTAAATTAATCAATATCAGTCAACAAAGATGCCATTATACATTGTCAATTAAAAAAAAGAAGATATCCAGGTCACAAAAAGTGTAAATTTTACCACTAAGCTCCGAAACTTTTCCTGATATTTTTCATAGTTTTTTCGAGTACGAATGGCATTTATTTGTCAAGGCGCTGACACAATATGATGGTGATATACAGATTATACCAGTTAAGGGGGGAAGTACCTTTAGACACTTTTTAAAATCGATTTTTTTAAATTGTTTTAATCGATAAATATACCGCCTAAGAATATCATGTCAAAGTTTCAAAAGCTAATTCTCAAAACTGTGGAAGATATGCATCCCGGAAGTGCCTGGCGCCTAGTTTTTTTTCTCTTGACCAAAAACTTTAAACAGCCTTTTCTCGAAACCATGTTTTTTAACATTGCGTAAGTGATAATAAAAAAAACTAGTGAATCGATTTTCATCATCTAGCATTCATTTTAAAGAGCATAAAAAATTGTTCTATATAGACTAAAGATTAAAAAAACAAATTATTTTGGGACTGACTGGAAGTACAACGAAAATTTCGTTAAAATCGTAATTTTTTTTTTGCGATTGTTTTGAAGGGTTAATTTTCGAATTTCGCAAATATTTTAGTCTATCCACTAAAACAACCCTCTCGAGTAAGGAAATGTTTGGTTTGTTGACTTCAGATGAAAATTGCAGCCAGCATCGCTTACGCAATTTACGACGTCAGTGATGACATGGCTTTCAAGATCCTTGAAAAATTTGTTAATTTTCAACTTTCACTTTTGTAGAATATGTTGTTTTTTCAACCTCAAACATCGCCTAAAATAAATATTATACTGATTTAATAAGAACTGTCTTCATTTCCCTACAAATCAGTTGCAAAAACGACCTTTTTTCGGCCCCTTAAGGTATTTCCCCCTTAACAAGGAGCTGTATATATTGTTACACAAATGAAATAAAATGGGGCTAAACAAACATTTGTGTTCAGATTTCTCGAATCTCTCAGATTTTGGAAAATCTTTTACGAAACTTAGATCGCAAACGTCTAAAAATTCTCCAGAAGAAGAGTTACAATTTTTTATGAACCTTAAATGTGGCATCACGAAGCAATGGACTTGAATGCACGAAAATTTAATTTAGAAATGCTACTATACTAGTTAAAAAAAATTGTTGGGTGCATTTTGATTTTGAAAATATATCCATTATATGAAAATGTCTTTTCGTCCGCAACAAAGATGATAAGGGAAAAAAGGCTATCAGCAACTTCACTATGAATTGACAGACTTCGCGGAATTTATGTAAATCACTTGTCCGTAGGTAAAGACAGGTTAAGCTTTGAGGGTGCTAAGTCTATCCGCACTTAGACCGTCCTTGGTCCATTGTGCACTGCAGATGTAAAAACCTGCTGCTCATTTCAATGAATCATCCTGATTTATTAAAGAAATTCAGGAGCTGTTCGATTTTTTTATTAACAAGCTCCCTCAGCTCCTCGAAAATGACTACTTACTAAGTGCGTATGCCCCCTAGAAGCTAGAGCTGGACATTTACACATAAGGCACTCTAGTAACTCTGTCTCCACTTTGCCGTCGCAACTCTGACATACATATGTCACTAGATTAGAGGTGGCAAAAACATATCTTTGTTGTGAATGGATCATTTGAATCTGGCTCAGTAAAAAGATCCAGATCAGTGATATGGTTCATTTGGATCATTTGGATCATCTAGATCATTTGGATCATCTAGATCATTTGGATCATCTATATCATTTGGATCATCTATATCATTTGGATCATCTAGATCATTTGGATCACTGAGTCAGAAGAGATGATTGATATTATGAGTTAGTTATACAGAAAGATATGGTACGCTGTACGCTGTACAGAGTTACCATACAATTAGGTAAATCTGTAGATGTATAAGTTGTTTAATTGATATTTGAGTTCATAAAACGCCATTCGGAATACTTACGATAGTCGCTTTCCGAATCATTAAGTCAATTTTTGACTGAAAAAACCTTAATAAAGTTACATAAAATTAATATATAATTTCCACACAAAATATATAAAAGCACAATTGCGCCTTTTCTGTCTGACAACGACAAAAATCTGTACTTTCAACTACGATCATATTGTATAATTTCATATTTTTAATTACTACAACCGAAACTTTAAATTGCATCTTAATATATGCGTCTACTTGTAAACTACTGCTGGCAGCCCTGCAAATTATTTACAAACATATCATCTCATGTGCACATTCATCGTTATGCCCATCCAAATGCGAGCTGCACCGTCTCTTCGCGTGGAAAGTGTATTTCTCTTTACCTCTCTTACGGGAGGAACTTGTGAGAGATTACTGAATGGAACATGATCGCGTTTGTGTCATGAGATATGAAAGATCCATGAGATATGAAAAATCCATGATATATGAAAGATTCATGAGATATGAAAGATCCATGATATATGAAAGATCCATGAGACATGAAAGATCCATGAGATATGAAAGATCCACTGATCCAAATGAACCGATTTCACTGATTCGAATCATTTGGATCTCTAAGATGATTCGGATCACTGAATCATATCCGCGATGAGCTACACATGCCTACACTAGATCGAATTCCGATTCTCCTTGCGTAATCACCGAAAACCAAATGGCCCGTCAGAAATCCCGCAAGATTCCTTGATGAAGCTTTAGTCAGAACTAATAGACTAAAAGTACGTTTTTTATCGTACTTAGGCCACATAAGCCTACCATTACCACACGTTCCTAAAGGTCTCCATCGCCCTAATGCTAGTTTGTAGGCCGATTTCTTCATATCCTGCTTTTGAATCTACATCGAGACTTTCATTCCCAAGGCATTTTTTTGCCATAGAAATCCTCTCTAGCAAGCTGATCCGCTTTGGCATTTCGTTGAACCTCACTGTGCCCAAGAACCCAGCCTAGGGTTACTTTGTTCTTTAGAGAAATTCACCTCGGTTTAGACCTATAGGTCTCCAACCAATTTGGAGGACACTATAACTAATTTCATCAATCTTATGGCCACCTGATTGTCGACAAAAGAAGCGATATCTTTATTGACATTCCCTCTTCTGCTGACTTCCTAAACCACTGGCAAGCTTGCCACTAACTCCACCTGTACAAATGTCCAATACTCAAGAAGCTTTAACAATTTCCCGAAGCCTCGGTGCTCGGAAAATATTTCAGCTCCAGGAACTGTCTTCGTTTTTGAGCCTTCCGCACAAGTACTTCCGCCCACTGACCCTTCTTTCTCTCACTCTTCTCTTGTTGGAAAAATACTAACGAAATTGGTACCAAAGTTGAAAGATGGCACTATACAGTCCATATTTATACGTCCTAGACGGACTTCTTAGTATGATAAAGTGCTCTCCAGCAGCCCCTTCCCTTGAGACGTACAGCACTACCGGCTGCCACGTTAGTGAAAGGCTAAAGTCAAGCCAAGCTATCTAGTTAAGTTTTTATGTCATGTCATATTATATCTATTTATTTCAAAATTTGCCGTCCCTGCCAAAGTGACGCCCGCCCACCCCCTCCTCGCTACGTTCAACGAATCTCCAGATAACATCAGACATTTTTTTTAAAAAATCGTTGGAGGTTTTCCTTTTTTGGAAGCGATTTTAACGCTAATCGGTGATAATTTAATTTTTTCTACAAAACGACATGAGCCTAGAAAAATCGAAACTTTCCTTTACTATTAACTAGAAATTAGTGATCTGCGAACATGGCTAGTGAGGACTCATTCTATCTTAGACTGCGAGAAATTATCAGCCTTCGCTCTTACATAAATAACTAGCAAAAAATTTAAAGGCAATAATCAGATAAAATTACCTTCAAAACTTTTGTCAAAAAACTTATTTGTTTTTTACTTCATATTTCATTAAATATCATTCAAGTTGTCTAAATTATTTATAGAAAATCAAAAAATTTAAAAATATTCATCGGAAAAGAAAAAATCACTGTCTGGGAGTGATAGTGTTTTCTGCATCTGATTTTCTTAAACTCCGTTGTGAATTATATTTACGCCACCATGGACGTGCAAAAAGATACTATGTACATATATAGATTTTGTCTGCTATCTACAAAGAGTCATCATTTTATTCACTTTGATTTCCATCGACAGTTTTTCCAAAAAAAAACAAAGATGCTTCTTTCGCAAGAATTTGGTATTAAATTTCAAGGATCTTTACGAGCTTGTTATTTTGAAATTCATTTCTTCTTTTGATTTTAGTATTGGCTCACTAGTGAATATTCTGTTGTCCTTTGATACCATTCAAAGGACAAAGGAATATCAATTCCGAAGCTTTTGATTTAATTTCAGATCAAAATGTGCTTTCAACTGGACATTACTTGTTTCATTGTAAAGGTCGAATACCATGAAGTTGATTTTCAAACATGTCTAGTTTGTCATGGTAAAAAATCAAGCACGAACAATTTTCGCACTGTAAAGCATATTTTATTGAAATATTCGTCTTGAGATTTCAAACGAATTCCGTTCAAATCACACGAAAAATATAAAATAATCTGTCATGACCCTCGTTACAATGTACAACTGGAATTGATAAATCAAAACGATACAATTTTTATTCTGAATATTTGCTTCACACAAGAAAAAATCCATTTTGAATTAGAACTTCTGAAATAGGCTTTGAATAGGATTTGCAATCAGCATTTTTCAATTTCCACAAAGGCTTTTCCAGAAGCCTCGTTGTGGTTCCTATCAAATTCAATTTACATATTCCAAAATCATGTTTCACGCGTCGTTTGCCTTCTCTTCTCCAATTTTTAGGCCTTACAAAATTTCTATGTCAGCTGCCTGATTATCAATATCCTTGCAATTTATACTTTCGTCTTGATCCTTCGAGCTTCATGTGTGTATTATTCAAAGAGGACACATCAGAGTGAATTTGTTGTCGAGGGATTTGATTTTCATGCGAACCCAAGCCAAAATCAGCGAGAACATTTCGAAGGCATCGCTCGTGACAAAACCTATTTGCCATATTAATCTTTTGCAATGAAACCTGTGGCGGATCAACCTACACAATCTCCAAAAGGATTTCTTTAACACTGTTACGCGTTACGCATCCGGGAAATATAAAAGAGATAGGATCTAAAAAAGCTGAATCTCAAATTTGATTATTCTTTACATGGGAAGGATGGAAGGTACGGAATCATAATGGCTTCGAGTGTTTCATAAAAGAATTAAGATAATATGTACATGAACGAGATGCTTGGATAAACTTCAAAGTTTATCAAGATTTTGAAAATAAATGTCTTGGAAGTTCATACATATCAACACATCAGTAAATTTATTAACAAATATTGTATTTAAAGAGGTTGAGAAAATGTTTCCGAATTTATGTGAGTCCATCATTTATTCAAATGCAGAAATTTGTTTGTTAACACACATAATTCCATGAAAAAAATATTTATCCTATTTACATAATTCTGATTGCTTAATTCGGATCTAACACAAATCCTTGGCACCAGGAACCTTGCATGACAGAAAAATCAAAAAGGATATTTTGATTGCAATATTCCTGTAAATTTAATCGTCATAACTGAAGTCAATTCCAATCGTAGTTGAATTATGTCAATAAATCGTAATTACGCTAATGATCAGTCACTGTATGCTTTCATTATTTCATAGTAAAAAATGGACTTTGGCTTTGGAACTCAGGTCGAAAAGCTACCAACGTTAAAAGGCATAGACGGCAAATTTGTATGCATAAGAGTGCAAACTGTAATTAGTTAATTTTCAATGTGTCGTAATAATGTAATTGCTTATCGATTAGCGGCTAAGACAATTGAATTATTGATTGTGGCATGAAAAATAATTGCTGGAAGCCTAAAGTCTTATCGTTTAATCCAGTTCCAAGCCAATTAGTACGCAATGATGGTGAATTCAAAGCCAATCAAACGAATACGTATTACACTTGTAAAAACTTCTGTTAAGCAATTGTGAACCATACACATGAGAAAAGTTTGTGAAAATGCGAAAATTCAGATATAAGAAAATCATTAAAATGATTTCAGCTCATAAGCCAATAATTGAAAATTTGTCATTTACAAACGTAGATATTAAAAAAAAGCTTAACTATAGCATCTGTTCTTCAATTTAGGCAATTTTCGAATGAAATTGATTGTTTTTTGAATCAAAGTGACACTTTTTCAAATCAAATTGGAGCCTTTCCAAATAAATTGATTTTAGACAAATGCCCATTTGATTTGGGGAAAATCTGAATTTGATTTTTAAAATTACCAAGGTGATTCGAAAAATACCTACATTGCAGGCATAAATATATATATATATATATATATATATATATATATATATATATATAATATATATATATATATATATATATATATAAATACATCTGTATTTTCCGAATCACATTGGTGATTTTCAAATCAAATTTAGACTTTTCCAAGGCAAATTGGCACTTGTCCAAAATTAATTTAATTAGAAAGGCTTGAAAAAGTTACAATTTGATTCAGAAAACAATTAATTTCATTTGAAAATTACTCAAAATGCCGAATCTTGGTCTCAAAACTTTAATAAGTCGATTACATCACTGAAACGCACACTTTATTCAAAAACCTTATAAAAGCAGTGTGTACATTCCTACACGATAAATAAAATGCTAAAAGCGATGAAACAAAGATGAATAGTAAAATATAACTCTACATAACAAACGAAAAGCGCTCCAATTTTAACCCCACAGTCAAATTGGTACATTTGGAATTTGTTTACTTTCAGTCGGTTTCTGATCATTCTGTGAGTTAATTACTGCGCTTTGCTTTCCCGAAGTCATTGTTCAGTGTGTTTACCTTTGTTAACTGCCAAATTAGAGTTTCTCTGGTGGTCTACCAAGGATTTGCAAATCAAAAGTCGAAAATGAAGTCTCAAACGATAATAGAAGTAACGAAACTCGTTACTCATCACTATAAAAGTGTAAAATCTTTCAGGGAAATAGGCAAAACTGTCCAAAAGAGCTACGGTTCAAAATATTGTCGATTGACTCAAAAACGAAAATCGAGTGACCAATAAAAAAAGAAACACTACAAGGAAAGTACTTTCTGCCAGACGATGAGAGGTAGTACTACGATTTACCAAGAAAAATCTAAAACTAAATGCACTAAAGTTAGCATCTGAAGTTAAACAGCATTTACACAAGGAGGTTAGCAATGAAAACATTTGACACGTGCTTCGAAGCAAGGATGATAACGGATGGAAAACTAGAAAAAAGGCATTTTACAGAGAGTACCTGAAGAAGGATCTTGAATTTTGAAATACGGTATTATTTAGTGATAAAAGAAAATTTAACATGTTCGGATCAAATGGCCTCTTGTATGTCTGGAGAAAACCAGATGAAGAATGTTCGAATAAAATTCTCTGGTGAAATAAAGGTTTGGGGTTGCATGGCAGCGTCAGGAGTGGGAAATCCCCACTTTTTTGATGGCACAGTTAACAAACACGTCATTTTAGACATTGTTCGTCAAAATCTCAAAGTAAGATCGGAAAAGCTGGGCATCAAGAATAGTTTTACATTCTACCAGGATAATGACCCACAATATTTTTCACCCCTTGTCAAAGAATGGTGTTTGTATAACTTTCCGAAAGTGATCAAAACCCCGCCACAATACTTAAATGTAATAGAGCATATGCGGGCAAAGCTGAACGAAGAAAGTAGCAAGTATTCGATGTTTAATAGTAAAACTGAACTGAAAAGAGTCCTCCAAGAAGAATACAATAAAAATTCTACAAAAACTAGTGCATTCAATGCCAAAACGCTTAAAGGGGAAGTACCGGTTATAATTTTGAAAAATCATTTTTTCTAATCAAAAATTTTTTTTAATAGATATTCCAAAAATAAAGAAGCAACGGCAGTTTAAGCGCGCACACCTTTCTCACTTTATAAGCGATATTTTCGGTAATGAATTTTTTTCGAAATTACGTTTTTCCAATTGCGAACACTCATTTTCCGGATAGGCCGAACCGATTTAAATCAAATTTGGTGTGCTACTTTATTCAAATATCTTGTGTGGTAATCTACCAAAATATAGGCCGAAATTCAATCCCAAAAAATTTGACAAGCGAAACAAAGTGAAAAAAAAACGATTGTTCGAAAAAAAATTCAAACAATCGCTATTTTTTGGCCATTTTTCAAAATATTGTGGTAGTTTACCACATAAAAAACGGTATGGTTTTTTTTCAAATTCTTTATTCCTGAGATTATCTGTCCGCCGTGGGATGCGGCATTTTTCGAGACATCAACTTTGGCGCCC